>BSBM01002098.1:3740000-5165000 GCA_027924585.1 Larix kaempferi | reverse complement strand
GATGGTGATGGTGATGGTGATGATGATGATGATCATCATCATCATAATATTCATCATGATCATCGTCATCTTAATCACCATCATGATCATCATCCTCGTCACCATAATCCTCATCACCATCATCATCATCATCATCATCATCACCATCATCCTCATTATCATCTTCATCACCATTGCCATCATCATCATCACCATCACCATCATCATCATCACCATCACCATCACCATCATCTCATCATCATCACCATAATCCTCATCGTCGTCTTCATCACCATTGTCATCATCATCATCATCACCATTATCATCATCATTATCATCACCATCACCATCATCTCATCATCAGCATCATCATCAACATCTTCAACATCATTGTCATCTCCCCCTTCCTCATCAACATCTCCATCATCATCATCTTCTTCATCATCACATGTTCATCAACTTCATGTATCCCATTGACAAAGGAAATTAAATAAACCATACAAAGGCATACAATAGCGTGTGCACATTGTTCTTAACGCATGCGCGCTTTCAATCACGCGTGCGCGTAGTTGCGCGTGCGCGTGTTTGAATTCAAATTGTTTTTGGTGCCCTTGCAGGCTTGGAATTAGCTTCGGATCGTACCTTTAGGCTCGGTCTGATTTATCCCTGATTTATAGCAGAAAACATCAAACGCTGCAACTTCCTATTTTTCACAGCTAGTTCTGCATAAGCTCCACGAGTGCACTGCAGATGAAATTGCACACACTTGTCGAGCTCTATGTGCAGATTCCAAATATATAATTTTTTAATAGATCTGTTGTTGTTCTCTATTTTTAATTCATTTTAAACTGCACTCATGTCAAATTCATAAAAAACATAGGTCGTTTATTTGGCCTATAACTTTTGATTGGCTTATCTATTTCGAAAACATAAAAGAACCCACATAAGAGCACGAAAATACCTACAACCTAAAAAAAAATGCATTTTGATTATTTTTAGACCATGATATGGTGGATTAAAACTTGACAATGTCATTTTAGGGCTTCACAGACTTCGGTAATTTAAAAAAAATATAAAATTGACTTTTAAAATTTTGGAAAAATAGCCCCGCACAAGATTTTTCTGTTGCCTACGCCTCTACATATTTTTTTTCTCATAAATTGAAAATTTACATAGCAAACAGGCGGGTCAAAAAAAACATGTGCGTTATGTTTTAGAAAAAAAATAACATACCAATCTTCGAATAATGACATTTTGGGGTGGTTATACCACTTTTCCATAAATAAAAATTATATATTCCTGAAGGTCATCCGTTTTTCTACGTTTCATCTTTTTACACCTAATCGGAAAAAGTTTTGTAGGTACCTCTAATAATTGATTTTAATGATAATATTTATGTTTTTCCAGAATGTCATTGCAACTAACGTGTCATAATTGGGTATCATTACCTTCCACCAGCCCCAATATTGTTAGTCACTGCAATTATTTTATTGATGGTCAGAAGCGGTTGCAGTTTAAATGAGTCAAATAGGAAGCTCGAAGATGAAGTGAAGAAAGAGCGCCAACTGTGAGACTTCAAAGTGGGTGTAAATGCTGATGAAGATTCAGTATTGTATTTTTTGTTTTTCAATTGTGTTTTGTATTGTAAACATTAAGGGAGGGAGTTGGAATTAATGTTTACTATTATTTAGAATTTGTTACATATAAGAGATTGAAAGAGATCTTCAGATTCAAAATTCAAGGAGTCTATTCAACCAGATCTACTCCTATAAATGTAACTCATTTTAAGCAAAAAAGATACAATAAGTTTTGTGAGAATTATGGCTTCTATTCCATTTTCTAATTCATATGAGGCTTAGTATAGATAAATGAATTGCTTCACATGGTTAACAATATTAGAATTGTATATCTATAACATAATCTAGTTGAAAAAAAAACTTGTATATATGATGCATTTGAAATCTTATCTTAGATGTATTTATTTTGTAAATGATGGTGCAATAAATATATATGTTATTTGGATTCATGAAATAGACAAAAGAAAATTGTGCTAGAAGGATAAAGCCTTGAATTTAGGAGAAGATATGCATCATCTTCTACAAGTTGTATCACCTTTATATGTGAAGAAAAATGTTAAATATACCATGATAGTTGAAATAGGTTTATAAAAGGGTTATGCGCCACTTTTATTACAAAAAAAATTAAGTAGATTATAAAAATGACTTTTATTAGATAAGAAATTAAGATAATTCTTATAACACCAAAGTTTTTAAATTTTCAAAATCTTTGTATTTTAAGATTATTACATGTCAAAATCATAATGTAATTTTCAAAACTTTTGTATTTTAGGGTTGTTACATGTCAAAATCATAATGTAAATTATAAAAATGAAATTTATTCATTTGAAACAACAATTTGACTATATTTAACTATATAATATTGACTTAAAATGCAAATTTTAAATTGCATTATGCTTAAATAAATTCAGCATTTTCAAAAACCTTTCTTACAATATACCTATACAATTACTATATACATATACAATTCTATGAAGCTTTATTCAAAAATGATTTAAAAGAAAATGAATAATAACATGTTTAGACTATTACCAACCATACTTTATGAAAAATGAAAATGTATACTATTGTATAAATTCCATTTCTAAGATCACGTACCCATTTTACCCTTTAAGTTTCCGTCGTGAACCAGCGAGTATATGATCGGTTGCTGCTACTTTTCTCAATAGCAACACCCGCTCCCACCAGCTGGGTCACCGCATCATCAAAGTGGCAGCCTTCCTGTGTTTGCACACGCTAAATGAAACACCTACACTTTCTTGAAGAATCCAATATGCCC
Organism: Larix kaempferi; assembly: GCA_027924585.1. Taxonomy (NCBI): domain Eukaryota; kingdom Viridiplantae; phylum Streptophyta; class Pinopsida; order Pinales; family Pinaceae; genus Larix; species Larix kaempferi. Next base: position 5,162,165 of record BSBM01002098.1, on the reverse strand, counting down.
AGTGCTGCCATGCCTTTGAACTACGTCACACTGTTTGTAACAAATCAGTAATCACTGCTCGAAGTGTAAATATTTTGACAATCGACTGACATAATTGTGAGAAAAATAGAGTGAACTTTACTATATTAGGAATGCTTTTGAAGGACGCTTCCATTAAACAGCTATCAAGGAGACCCACAACCTTCAAGTATTCACATATATAAATATCTTACAGGTGAAGCCTTTGAATAATTCCCATCATTATCTACCCAATTTCAAGCAGAAGAATTATGGATGCTTACAATAATCTTAAAATTCGGTGTCGAGCGTTGGTTTTTGCTTCCATGTGCTTCTCGTGCATATCTACATTTCCGGCTGGCTACCCGACTGGGGAATTGGGTATCGTGAGAGCTATTTTCCAGTACTCAAATGCCGACCATTATCTGCCAGTCATCGAGTTTGTTCGATAGTTGAGATTGAGATTGTTTGCCGGAAGTAGTTGCTTAGATACGAGTGCAGGTGTCTGGAAAACGGGATGCGTTTATTTATTTAACCGTGTTTTTCAAACGTTCGAGGAAATCGTTTCGTCAAAAATATCAATTTGGTGTCCCACCCTTCAAACGCTTTAAACGCGTGTTACCTTTCTTTACGCTTCACAATCATCCAATTCTGGACAAGCACAGACCTTGGGCGTGGGATCAAACCTTGTCATCTGTCTGTCTATATATATGTTCAGAGATCTGGTTGCTTAGTCCCTTCATCCCAGGGTGAGCTGGGATCAGACAGACAACTCAGAAAATGATCTCCTCCTCCTCAGCCTGTAGTCAGGCTCAGGAAAGCCAAAGCGGAACGTGGGTTTCATTCAGCATATATGAGCCTCAGGATGGATGCGACATTCATGATGCAGTCACCCACATGGCCAGAGTGGCTTCATTGCTAGAGAAGATAAATAACATCAAAGTCGCCATTCTCAAGAGCCTCGAGCAATCATGGGTAGGCATGCATGTTCTGAGACCTCAATCTCATATCTAGGGTTTATATTCTTTGTTTCTCTCGTTTTCTGATGAAAAAAATGTCCCGCCATTAACGAATTATCTTATGATCTGTGCGCAGGCCGCAGTGTTTGCAGTCTGGAAAGGGGGATCCAGTGGAGACGGGCCAGCTTTCCATCTTCCAGAGGTACGTTTTCGAAATCAATATTTTTGTTTTATCAGTTGAAAAATTAGCTTCTTGTTATTTCGAAGGAATCAAGAAAAGCTAATTATCCAAACCAAAAGATGTCTCAACAGAATTAAACTCGGATGGATAGAATGAAATCCATCAATCCATCTTTACCCATATAATCTGATCGCCCAGACAAAACTAATTAATCCGTCTCTCTCACCCGTTTGGATGCAGGCAGCGGCGTTCACCAAGGGGATGATGTGCGCGGTGAGAATAGTGGATTCAGGGTGGTTCCGGCTCAGTTCTCGGGAAATCAGCAAAGCTTTTCCATTTGCGCAGTTATCGCTGGGCGACATTGTTAGCCTCCGGAGACTATATATGTCGAGCTGGAAGAGACAGGATGTGCTTTCATACTGCTGCCTCGCCATACTGAAGTCATACTTCGGTTGGCTGAAGGGCATATTTTCCTACTCCTTCTATGACTCCATGGACGGGAGGCAGATATTAGGGTTAGGAGTGTGGGATAGCATCGAATCCGCAGCTGTTCTGGCAAATAATGATGATTCCAACGAAAACCCTTGGTTGGCCTTTTGGAAAAGCCTGGGGGCCAAGAAGCTCAAATACCATGTCTGCCAGGTTGTTTATGTCACCTACCAGACTCCCTGTGTCGAATGTTCTAGGCCCGGCTTTCAAATATAATAATTTAACTTGAATCTGTTATAGGATTGTTGAATACTTGGAAGATTTCAGAGCTGCAGCCTGCCGTATACAGTTTTTAGAGGAAGCCTAAGACTTAAGCTGGTGACATTAGAAGGATTGCCAATTGGACCATTGGGGTTTCTCTCTCAAAATACTGAATCAGCTGACATCAATTGACATCAATTGTAAATTTACCAATAAGAGCAAAAAGAACACGAAGGATCAAATTAATGGAGATTACCATTGGTTTTTCTATCAAATTGATACTTATAGTATTTGACATTCTTGTGGAAATGTGACATAGTGTTTTTCGACCGTTATGACATTTTGCGGAAGGTTCTGTCACGCGTCTAGATCGAAAGACCTAATTTTTAAAATTTCAAACATGTTTTTTTTTCCCAAAACTGGATTGTATAGTAGTTAAAAACCACAAAAAGAATCAGGATGATAACTATGAATTTAAATGGTGATGAACCATTGCAGGGATTCAAGGAGAGGAAAGGTATGTTTTTCGTTAATAATGGGTAGAGATGTGTTATCTTCTCTAATCCTGAAGTTTAGTTATTAACTTTGAAATTGGATTGGTTGAATTGAAAATCAAGGCTCAGGTTTAGGGTTCTTACTGAAAAACTAGCATACGATCAATTATATTACAAAATTATTTATTTTTTCTCAGCTTTAGGGCTCTTACTGAAAAACTAGAATTTGATCGATTATTACAAAAGTTCTTTACCTTTTCTCGGCCTGAATTTTGTCAGGTCATCTTCGGCCGTCTTCTCCTCTGTGTAATTTGTTTATTGGATTTGAACTTTTGCCAAGTTGGAGAATTCTGTGTTGCGTGATTCTTATATTAGAGAAAGGTGCTTGCCATATCATTGTTGTTCAGCTACCAATTTCCCGTCTATTGGTAAAATATCAATGTCCTTGGCTGGTCCTGGAATCAGGTTAAAGAGGAGAGCTAAGAAAAGCACGCAAGAAATCAGTTTTTCTGTTACCTGAGGATGTGAATCCTGTTGGACTTGGAAGGAAATCCAGGCAGAGATTTGATGTAGTGAGCAGGAAATTCTTTGAACTTGGTCAGCTGTTCTGGAATCCAAGGAATGATGAGGAGTATGAATTTGTCCGGGTGGGTGAACCCATTTGTGAATTTACCATTCTTGGTACAGAGGACAAAGCATTTTTCTTCTTCTTGGGGTTGAGTAGGCCCGATCGCTGAGAGGCTGTTAGGTTGTTTAACGCTTTTAACACTTCTATTAAAGGCTTGTCTTATCACATTTTTATGGCTAAAATTATATTCTTTTAAAACAATTATGCTCCTATTTTACTGTTATAAAAGAATAATGTATAATATCTTTAAAACGAAAAGGGAGACAGATCAGGCACACTAATGGAAAAATCAAAGATCCACTAAAAATTCTTTTATATCTTCCAATATCGAAGTACAACTTAAAAATATGTTTATGGCCATTATGTATTTAATATCATAAAATCAAAATTGAAAGATGAATTGAAAATTCTTTTGGATCTTTTGATACTTAGATACAACCCTAGAAAGTTCAAAACATTTTGTTTGATTCTTTATATAGTCAAAGGAGTTTTATTATTTAATTTTTAGAGAAAAAAATTAAATTAACCTTAAAAAATAATAATTTAAGTTGCACATGTTCGAAGAGATAATTTTATCAAATTGTAACCAAAATATTTTTTTTAACTTGTTTTTGAAGAGGAAGTGCACTTTATGAAGCGATGATTTGTTTTTGAAAAACTAGTAAATGTGCCACCATTTTAATCATGTAAAAGTCTTTTTGGTTTAATTTTAATAAAATTTGACAGAAATTTTGAAGGAATTCTTAAAATTTTAAATAACAATATTTAAATTCTTATAATATAAGTGTTTTGGAGGTTTTAAAGATATAAATCTATTTATGAATTCAGATTCAAGATGTTAACAACAATAATTTTATAACTTTATAAAACTTTAAACTTTTTGAGTTTAGAAATATAACATATGTTAAGGTTTTGTTTTAACTAAAATTGTATTTTTTAAAATAATTTTTTAATTTTTTAAGATTGTTTTAGTCCTTTTGAGTTTAAGAATATAACATATATTTACATTTTTTTATTAAAACTGAAATTTTTAAAAGGAAATTATTTTTTTGATATGATGCTTTAACATGTGAGTTTGTTTGATATAAGTATTTAAGAAATTGAATATGTACAATAAGATTAGTTAGCCACTTAACTTGTGGTAGCTGAACACCAATAGGTCATAAGTGAAATGCCATGAACAAGTGTATATGCCTAAGGTACTCTTCTTTAGTTAAATGTGTTGCACATGTTATCCATGCATGTACATGTTATCTTCTTTAGTTGAATGTGTTGCACCTGTTATCTATGCATGTACCTCTTATCTTTCTTAGTTAAATGTGTTGCACTTGTTATCCATGCATGAGCTACTAGTTATCCATACATGAGCTAGTTATTTTTATATTTATTTTCGTTAATATTGGAAATTAGATAAATATTAAAGGGTAACTAATATTTAGTGTTCACCGTGCAAGCTTTTTTTAACAAAGTATTTAAGAAATTGAAATAATTGATAGTTCAATTTTGTTTAACTAAAAACATGACAATGCTTTTTTTAACAAAGTATTTAAGAAATTGAGATAATTGATAGTTCAATATCATTTAACTAAAAACATGACAATGTAGTAAATTAAAATTTTAAAAGGGTTAGAATTTATTATGTTAGAATATGCAATATGAGTCATTTTATTATATTAGCTTAATATTTTGAAGGTATATTTGGTTTTTTTATGGTGTTGTTGCTTCTTGTCATGGTGGTTCTGGTATGGTGATTAGAGTCTCTCAGAAGACTCAGTTCTTACTTTGGATGGGTTGTGGCATTGGATCAAACACTCTACTAGAACTCTTGGATATGTGGGGTCTACTTGTGTTTGCACATCCTGAGAAGTTTGCTTCCCTTTAGATCTATGAAGACTCCATAATTATAATGGATTGGTTTAATAAGAGTGGTTCCCTTCATGTGGCAATATAGATTAGTGGTGTGAAAGGATCAGGAGCCTTATGACAAATTTTTCTAATTTATTCTTCACTCATATTTCAAGGTCTTACAACAAGCTTGCAGATTTCAAAAAGAGTTACATGGGTGCACTTGTGGGAATCATTTATTGTGAAGAATTCGAGGATTACACAAAGATTTATGAAGGTTTCTTCAAAGCTTACTAGATGGTTCTTGTTTTGTTTCTTTTGGTTATAATTTTTTGGAACTCTAAATTGTGAAGTCACTTTTGTTTTTTAGTATCTCTATAGAGATAATTGATGTCCAAATTTCTACAATGATGTCTATTAATATTGAACTTGTCTAGTTTTGTACTCTCTTTTCTCCAGTGAAATTGGTATACCTTAGTTTTTTTCAGATCTCTATTAAAAAAACTATATTATATATTTGATATAATAACTTTGCTCGAGCCTAACTATATCAAGTTATAGTGTTTTCTATTAAAAGAAAAAAGAAAAAGAAAATGCAATATCAACAAATAATGGTCAAGATCCATTAATTTGATTTCTCATTTGAAATGTACCTTTGTCTTCGTTCTGTGTAACGTTCTATTTATGTTTTGGAACTTTGTTCGATTGGGAATAAAAACATATTCTTTTGAAAGATGTTTCTATTTATGTTTTGGAACTTTGTTTGATTGGGAATAAAAGCATATTCTTTTGAAAGATGTTGGGAGAGAGTATAATTAGGAAAAACTTATTATTGATTGAGAGTGGTAAGGTGTTTTATAGATTAGGATGGGGAGATTTGTAATGTTATGTACTGTTTTATTAAAAAAAGTAATTAAATTTATCTAACTTATAAAAAAAATTATATTCAATATAGATCCATTTTAAATCTATTAAGTTTGGAAAACGATCAAATTTCGAGAAGTGTAAATTTTTTTTATAAAAAATTTATAGATCAAGAAATTAGGTTTCTTTTTATGTACTTCACTTTATTAAAGCTTTAATAATCAAGATTATCAAATTATTTATAACTTGTCAAAAATTTTACATGTTTGCGATAAAATGCTAAACAACTTATCACAAATTTTACATGTTTGTGATAAAATGCTGGTAAAAGTTTTTTTTTTTTTAAGTTTATATATATAAACAGTAACTCATCCTATATGTTTCAATGACATTTCATACAAAACAATGATTGAATATGTTGTATATTAAAATTTAAAAAAGACTCATAAGAGTAGTACACATTTGCTATACATGTTCTATTACAAGATTTATGAAAATACACATTTGTTTAACACTTCAACCGGAGGGCTATAATTCATTTTTGTCCACTTCCATATCATCTTAAAGCTCGTGTGTTGTTTCTTCTTCCATTTGTAGCATTGGAAAGCAAACCACTGTAATTTGATTTAGAGCAATAGAAGAGGAACTTCGATGTAAATTGTTCATAATTATTGCACTTTGGGAAACCTACAAAATGCTCTAGCTTATAAGTTTTAGTTATAAGTGGGAATATTAAAGTATTGTTTCTTTTGATGAGGTTTAGGAAAATTTTAGGGCCGAAATTAGTCCATGGGTTAATTTTCGAGGTTTTTTTCCAAAAACATATTTGTCATTTTCCATTTTTTTCAATATGTTTCACCCAAATTCCGTAGGATTAAAAGTTTAACTCTAAAATTCACCAAAAAATGTCCAAAAACTATATAAAACCCTTAGAAATTTGAATATTTTTTTTTAAATATTACCATTTACATTTTATGGTTAGAAATTTAAAAATTAGTAATATTCACCAAAGTTTCTACACTTTAAGAAAAGTAGTTATCTAAAAATTTCTTTATGAGGTCCTCTTAATGAGAAAGAAGCCTAGAAATATCCAAGATGCCCCTTTGAGAAGCTAAGGGATGGCTATTGTCTGTTACATTGGACAAAAGATGGTCATTGAAAGTATTAAGGATTTAAAAGCATTAATAAATATGAGAGAGAAATAATACAAAATCATCCAAGCAACCACATAACAATAGACACAATGTTTACGTGGAAAACCCAAAACCGGGAAAAAAACACCATAATAGATCTATTATCTCCCTTGACCTAAACCGGTCAAACCGAGCAAAGTGAGCTAGCCACGTCTCACCTCCAAGCCACATTACAATGGAGTATGCCAAGCCATTTATAGGCTTCATTACATGCAATACCATAGGCTAATACCATGGAAAACCAAATATCATTGGTTGCCAAATACCATGTGCCCAAAAACATGCTTAGACCTAACTCAGCTTTGACTCATTCCCGAATCAAGGTTAACCCTAATAGAAAGTGATACCCCAATCAATAGAGGGACATAATTAGGAATCTCGTTCCTAGAAAATGTTAATCTCCAATAGGTTAGCTTGTTCCAAGAGAGGACAAACATAACAGAGATTAAGGGTAGTGCCCCAATTTTTGAAACCACTAGAACAAAGAATCAAGACTAAATTTTAAAAAATTGAGAGGATATACCTCCTAGACGCATTGAAAGGGACCCAAAAGTATAGAATAACTATATATGCCTCTTGCTCTTTAGTACTTCCTAGTCCAATTTCATGAGAACAAACCTTGAGCATTGGACATAATATAGGTTGGATTCCAAAATCACCTATCCAAGTGCAAATAACAAAAAAAATAACCCACAAGGTCCGAACATGACTTACCTTAAAAATACAATTGTAGAGCTTGGTGCTTGTCAAATTCCCATATTCACCTCCGGAGGAGGAATCCATGGATGCAAGTTTTGGAGAATGTGAAGGAAAAAGCATGTGTGAGGACAGGATGCACCTTAATAATTCATCCCTTTGTCCCTTTTGAGAATTGAATTGGATGTGATGTGGCCCCTCATGACCGATTTAACATGCAATGGAGTATTAAGCTCTTAGAGAATGGGATTAAAAGAAAAATATCCATTTTTTTAAGGTTCCTTCACCTATCCTTGTGGCTAGGTTGGTGAGAAGGTCTTATTCAATGTTAAGAGTGAAAAATACAAAGGTAAGGGATCTGTTCAAATCCTTAGCTTGATTTTTTTATTTTATTGACAATTTGTGAAAGGTTGCAACTCTTGCATGTTGTGTTATTATTCATGTGTCGGATGACAATTATTGAGTCCCCAGTGACCATTAGTTTCCTTATATTTGATGAAGATGAAACCTTGATTCCTTAAAAAAGAGCATAGGCCTCAACCTAGTTGTTTGTTTCTTCCCTTGACCCATGCACAATTGATTTATTAAGTTTCCTTAAGATCATTGATGATCCCCTCGTACCTACCACCCCTATTGTTTACATTTTTTTTACACGTGTAGAGATTTGTAATTATAAAATGTTCAATCTAAGTTTCTAGGTCCACAAAAATTTTGAAACCAAAACTTTGTGAATGGAGTAAGATTTGAATGGTAAAATATATATTAAAATAAGTAGTTTAAGATATAGGGAAACAAAGTGAACGGGTTCTCTTAGGCCTCGATGGAATCAAACTTAATTTTATGAAGTTTGCATGTGATAAATGTTCTCACATGGGAGCTAGGGAGATTTATCTCTCACTCACGCTTATTGCTACCTCACACACTTGTTATGAGACTCGCATATGGTTCAATGTATGAAAAAGTTAACGGAGATGTGATACAATGGTGGATATTGATGATGGGTGGTGGTTCTCGAGGTCGACATTTGTTGGAATCTCTAAGAACAACTTGGTTTCAAGGCAACCTGTGGCCTTTGGTCAATGAGTTGCATCTCTGGTCTTTCAGGTGGGGATATCTTTGGTGGTAATGTGCCCTCAAACTATTAGCAATCTCCAATTTACTTTATTAGAACTTCACTAATGAAGATTATTAAGTTGTTTACAATTTGTCACAAACTTTCTATGTTTATAATAAAATGTTGCTAAATTTTTTAATTATATATAGAGAAGGGGAATGTTGTTATACTTTTCACTCATGTTCAAATCTCACTATGTGGTATGTTATATAACCAAGGAATTAATGATTCTAATATTTCAATAACAATTTATACAAAACATAGATTGAATATATTAATATAGTAAACTCTAAAAATTAGGAAGGTCAACAAATATTTTGAAATTATCATTTAAAAAAATTATAAAAGAAAGTTATTTTGATATTTAACATTCTCATATTTACAAATAAAACAAAAATAATAAAAACGTTATTAAACATTTTACTCCCAAATTTATCATTATTTAAATTAAATTAAGTAATTTGTTAAATATATAATTTTAAATTTATGGAATAATTTTTTTTAATATTTGCAATACCATCTGTGTTAGAAAATCATATATACTTACATGATTTTGTGTCAAAGAAACAATATCCTTTCTCATTATTTTGAACAAATCAAAAACCAATTCATAAACTAATGCAATATTATATACATTATTAATTATTAATTTGGTATTTGCATTCATTTCACGCTCATTATTATAATGCATTTCAATTATTCCTACTTTGTGACTCAAAATTGCTTGCATGGGAAATGTATGAATCGTTCTTTTTAAGTATTTTGCTCATGGTCTTCTGCTAGTTATCGGGAGGGTAGTCTCGCGTGTTTTCGGAAAGTGTTATAATGAAATCTTTTGAAAATCGCTGGGAATTTTGAAGTGACAAGTTTTGTTTTAAGACCTTGTAAAGTTCCAAGAATAACAAATCTTTATAGCATTTCCAAAAATACTTGCTGTTCACAGTTTTTCACCGTGTTACAGAATTAATACACAAGTAGTGAACACTGATATCCAATGTCATAAGCCACATGGAAAAAAACTAAATAAATTTTTAACATGTTAAAAATTGTGTGATTTTTTCTTTAAAAATGATAGGCTACAGCTTATTCATATATAAAGGAAGGTAAAATATATAAACCTTTATAGTTCATGGTTATTTTATATATTTAACTCTAACTCATTAATAATCCTATTTTATGATTTTAATAATCCTATTATATGTTTTTATCCAAAATTACATAACTTGGACATTAATATGTTTTTTCGTTTAAGTTTAATTATGTGTTTTTCAACTTCAACCACTTAATAATAAACATTTATAACCAAAATATATAATTTCAATCCAAAATTACATAATTAAATCAATAGTTTATAATTCATAACTTATTTATATTGTTTTCTGGGTTGGCAGATGCGGGGGGAGTCCTTCTATACTTCGACAGAAACAAAGTGACAGATTTCGCCTGGGGGATGGGAAGGAGGATGAACAATGATGCGGAGTGGATCGCCTTGATCAAAGGTATTGATGTCGCAAAGGAAAATAATGTTAAGCATTTATTGGCCATCGGAGACTCCCTTCTGGTTATTAAGGAAGCCAGGGCCGTAGCCAAAAATCATCGCAAACCTACTTCCAAGTTCCATTTCCACTTCATTCACTCAATCAAAGATCTTATCTTTATCTCCCTTTTTCACATCCCGAGGATTAACAATCAGCAAGCCGATGCCATGCCTAATATTGGTGTTGGTTTAAAATGTGGTCTTGTTGTTAGAAATGGACAACACCTTGCAAATGTTTGGGTTCCTTAGCACCCTCTCTTGTATGTGTTATTCTAGCTCTCTGAGCGTCCACCTAAACTTTAGGTTTGCCTTATGCATGAATTTGGTCAACCTCCAGATCTCCTTGGGATCTCCTCACGCGTCCTCAAGGCTCTTTCGACGACGCTCCCAGCCAGAATCCACCTGTCTCGCATGTGGGACTTCAATGCGTGCAGGCGACAGGGAAACCAGCGCCTATAACACGAAACAGGGTGAACCACTTATACTATGAAACGAGAACTCGACACAGTTCTCGTTTTTCTCTCTCCTAATTTTAGTAGGTATTTTTAGCTCCGTTTCAAAAAGGGGTGATGCCAGTATCACACATTTTCATTTCGAGGCATTTTTTGGGACCTTTGAATTATCTTTATCGTAAAAAAAAATTAGTTTCCATTTTCAGGTACATTTTTAGAAATTTAGCAAAATAGCATACATTTTTAAGCAATTTATAATGAAAAACATATACATTTTGCAATTTTTTCTATAAAATAAGACATTTTTATGGACAAAATAAGACACTTTTATTGACAAAATTGTAAAAAATTCCAGACAATATAGACATTTAAAACCATTTTCAATCAATTTTCAGATATGTTTTGTATAAAAATGATACTATTTCATATTATTTTCCGAAAAGTGTTGATTCACATAAATTCAAGAAAAACTATACAAATTATTTGTAAAAAACATATTTCAAACATTATATATAGAAATTTTATTTCTAAAATTAAGTCTGAAAGTCAAAACATTACTAATATATCTTATCAAAATATTATCAAACTTAGAATTTTTTTCAAAACATGAAACTAATCAACAATATCATGGAGGCCAAATTCATGTCCTCTTCTGCTGCATGTTTCCCCCCTCTAACATTATAATAAAATAAATTAAAAAACAAATTAAACTAACCCCTAACAACATTATAATAAAAAATTCCTAACAACATTATAATAAAAAATTTAAAGAAAAATTAAAAACAAATCAAACTAACCCCGTCGATGCCCGGCATCGAGGGGGCCGTGAGGGCCGCCCTTTGGCGCCCAAGCGAGTGACCTCCCTTGCTTGGGCGCCAAAGGGTGGCCCTCACGGCCCCCTCGATGCCGGGCATCGACGGGGGCCCTGAGGGCCGCCCTTTGGCGCCCAAGCGAGCAACCTTTAAACAAAATTTAAAAATACATTAAAAAAAAGTACTAAGTATCTATATACTAACCAAATTTACATTATAAATTTTTTTAGAAAAACTATACAAAAATTTAAAAACAATTAAAACAAAAATTTAAAAACAATAAAAAAATCTAACTATACAAAATTTTAAAATAAATTAAAAAATAAAATAATTAAAAAAAAATTAAACTATAAAAAATTAAACAAACTTTGAACAAAATTTATAAAAAATTAAACAAACTTTAAACAAAAAAAAATTAAACAAAATTTAAAAAACCATAAACTATACAACAATTAAACAAAATTAAAAAAAAAATAAAACAAAATTAGGAAAAACTATACAAAAATTAAACAAAATTTAAAAAAAAAAAACAAAATTTAAAAAAACATAAACTATACAACAATTAAACAAAATTAAAAAAAAATAAAACAAAATTAGAAAAAATTATACAAAATTAAACAAAATAGAAAAAAGAAAACAAAATTTAAAAAATAAAACAAAATTAAAAAAATAAAACAAAATTAAAAAAAACTATACAAAAATTAAATAGAATTTAAAAACAAATAAACAAAATTTAAAAAATAAAACAAAATTTAAAAAATAAACAAAATTTTAAAAAAAATAAACAAAATAAACAATGCAATGGGCGGCCTCGGGGCCAGCCCTCGATGCCGGGCATCGACGGCCGGCCCCGAGGGCCGCCCATTGGCGCCCGAGCGGGCGGACGTCCACCGCTCGGGCGCCAATGGACGGCCCTCGGGGCCGGCCGTCGATGCCCGGCATCGAGGGCCGGCCCCGAGGGCCGCCCATTGGCGCCCGAGCGGCGGACGGGCGCCGCTCGGGCGCCAATGGGCGGCCCTCGGGGCCGGCCCTCGATGCCGGGCATCGACGGCCGGCCCCGAGGGCCGCCCATTGGCGCCCGAGCGGGCGGACGTCCGCCGCTCGGGCGCCAATGGGCGGCCCTCGGGGCCGGCCGTCGATGCCCGGCATCGAGGGCCGGCCCCGAGGGCCGCCCATTGGCGCCCGAGCGGGCGGACGTCCGCCGCTCGGGCGCCAATGGGCGGCCCTCGGGGCCGGCCCTCGATGCCGCCCATTGGCGCCCGAGCGGGCGGACGTCCGCCGCTCGGGCGCCAATGGGCGGCCCTCGGGGCCGGCCGTCGATGCCCGGCATCGAGGGCCGGCCCCGAGGGCCGCCCATTGGCGCCCGAGCGGCGCCCGTCCGCCCCTCGGGCGCCAATGGGCGGCCCTCGGGGCCGGCCCTCGATGCCGGGCATCGACGGCCGGCCCCGAGGGCCGCCCATTGGCGCCCGAGCGGCGGACGTCCGCCCGCTCGGGCGCCAATGGGCGGCCCTCGGGGCCGGCCGTCGATGCCCGGCATCGAGGGCTGGCCCCGAGGCCGCCCATTGCATTGTTTATTTTGTTTTTTTTTTTTTAAATTTTGTTTATTTTTTAAATTTTGTTTTATTTTTTAAATTTTGTTTATTTTTTTTAAAATTTTGTTTATTTTTAAAATTTTGTTTTATTTTTAAAATTTTGTTTATTTTTTTTTAAATTTTGTTTATTTTTTAAATTTTGTTTTATTTTTTAAATTTTGTTTTTTTTTTTAAATTTTGTTTATTTTTTTTTAAATTTTGTTTTGATTTTTGTATAGTTTTTTTTAATTTTTGTATAGTTTATGTTTTTTATAAATTTTATTTAAAGTTTGTTTAATTTTTTATAAATTTTATTTTGTTTAAAGTTTGTTTAATTTTTTATAAATTTTGTTTAAAGTTTGTTTAATTTTGTATAGTTTATTTTTTTTTTTAATTATTTTGTTTTTTAATTTATTTTAAAATTTTGCATAGTTTGATTTTTTATTGTTTTTAAATTTTTGTTTTAATTGTTTTTAAGTCTTTGTGTATTTTTTTTTAAATTTTTTATAATGTTAGTTTGGTTAGTATATAGATACATAGTATTTTTTCTTAATTTATTTTTAAATTTTTAATTATAATGTTATCTTAGTTTAGTATAGATATATAGTATTTTTTTTTAATGTATTTTTAAATTTTAAATTATAATGTTAGCTTAGTTTAGTTTGTTTTTAATTTTTTTTAAATTTTTAATTATAACATTAGTTTAAATGTTAGTTTAATTTGTTTTTAATTTCTTTTTTAAAACCCAAAGCTAATATTCGTGGAATAGGGAGCATTCGTGCAAGATGGGAGTGTATTAAACCAAGTCGTAGATCCCGAAGGAATATGACATCTGAAATGATGGGTATAGATGTAGACTCAGATTGTGCGCCCATTGATAATAGAGAAGAGTATGGGTCATCTACATCTTCATCAAGTCCTTCATCTGCAGAAAATGTAGATTCTGATGGGGTGTCAGAATCCATGGATGAATTTGAAGAAACAGTGTAGATACCTTTTATTAGTATGATTTTTGTAATTGAAACTCTAGAGGAGTTTTTGATGATGGGGTGTCAGAATCCATGGATGAATTTGAAGAAGGAGTTTAGATGCTTTTTACTAGTATGATTTTTGTAATTGAAACTCTAGAGGAGTTTTTGAATATTTATATGAACCATTTGTTCTTGTATGGTCTAATATATTATCTCATTATGAATCGCATCATAATTCCTTTGTTTTTATATGGTTATAATGGTGAAATTATTAGAGAAATTTGTTTTTTTGTTTAATATGCAATTTTCCTGAAAGTTGTAATTTATCTCTTCAAGAAAAAGAAAAAATTTCAATTTAAGGTTGATTTTAAAGTTTTGTTAAACAACAATATGGGATGTTTAGGCCATGGCTCTATTTTTTACCCTAAAAAAAAATACGTGTATACTGGCATCAACACTTTTCTATTTGGGGGGTGTTTTTGGTGTTTTTTTTGCAAAAATCATCGTTTTTATGGGTAGAGTTCTCGTTCATAGTATATAGTTCTCGTTTCATAGTATAAGTGGTTGGTGACAGTTTAAGCATCAAAAACATTCTTCTATGTGTTGTTTGTTGGATCATCTTTATTTGGTATAGCATGGAGTGTGGTAATGCATGTGGTAGTGCAAGTCTTTTTCTTCCTGCGTTGCAATGCCGTCACTGCAGGAAGCAAATACAGGTTAACTCAAGAGGAGTCAAAATGAAACGGTACCTCTCTGCCCTTGAGGTAGTTCAGGGTCAAGGAAATGAGGCAATGAGGTTCAGGGCTCTCACAGTATAGTCAGGCAAAACATGTTTGTCGAGGGCACTCCAAACATGATGAGTTGAAGCTGGTCTCCTTTGGACATTGGTCAGGGGCAGAGCATCAGGAATCCTGTGCATAATGTCCACGGTGGTCCTGAGCATGACAATGGAAGGAATTGGCGACCCCTTGACGTGGGTATTTTCCAGAACCAGGGTGGTTCTGTGCACCATGTTCGTGGTAGCCTTGGGAAGTCGAGTAGTGGCAAACTCTGGATGAACATGGTTGGGGACAATGGGGGAATTGTGAATCTGGATCCCCTCATGGGCTTGATAGTCCTTCCCTCAGAGTGCTCTCGTATTTGCAAGATATCGAGTCTCAGGTTCGTTGGCTCAGAGGAGAAAACAGTGACGTGAAGAAGGCCATTTCACATCTCGCCACCTTTGTCCAGATTTCGAATTCGGAGGTTAGGAGCAACAGCAGCAAAATGAAGGATTATTTCAAAGGGCTCGTAGGCAAAATCGAGTCTCTTCATAGCTGCCTAAGGATAGTTGAAGTCAAAGTTGATTGCATCGGAACCAGCAATCGAAATAGCCCCTCTGTGTCCTTGGCATGGAAGAAGAAACGTGGGTCCGGTAGCAGGTAGCAAGGATAAGGTCCGCCACCTTAATGAAAAATGAATTTTGGTTTTGTTTCAGGATCTCCATGTTGAATACCTGTAGTTTCTTTTATTATGTATTTCCTATGTAATCGGCTTCTAGGACAGTTTGTTAATTTTCTCTGTTATCAAAAAATAATAGCTATGTATGAAATGCAAAGACTGGTTGTGAGGTGCTTGCCTGGACAAACCTCCCTTTTGGGTACAGTCTTCCCACCATTTTTATAAGATCGTCCTTTTTTTAATATAAATCTTGTCACCCATTGTTAAAAAAAAAAAAGACTTATTTATATTGATCTTATTTTAAATGCTAACCCATAAAAAACAATATTAATTATCACACCTTCCATCTCTTGTCGATTAAATTCCTTTGATTGTTCACGCTAAAGAGGAAAGTACCTTCGTGTTTCTGAAAATAAAGAGAATAATTTTGGATTAAAAATAAGTAATATATAATTTTAACAATAATTTTGGATTAAAAATAAGTAATATAAATTTATAAATACATCTCAATCGATTGGGAAGGAGATACCTTCGTGTTTCTGAAAATAAAGAGAATTATTTCAACAATAATTTTGGATTAAAAATAAGTAATCTAAATTTATAAATACATCTCAATCGATTGGGAAGGAAATACACTTTTAATATCACACATTCATTAGTAAACATTAAAAATCACAATTATGAGTCAAGATTATGCATTCTTGATACAAATCTATGAGCTTAATCAACCTAATTTAGGTAAAGCATATTGAGAAATATATGTAACTTAGCATGTATATTTATGTAAAATTGTAATAATTGAATAAGTATGTTAAATAA
Source organism: Larix kaempferi (assembly GCA_027924585.1). Lineage (NCBI taxonomy): Eukaryota > Viridiplantae > Streptophyta > Pinopsida > Pinales > Pinaceae > Larix > Larix kaempferi. The sequence goes on along the minus strand of BSBM01002098.1, from coordinate 5,145,902 downwards.
CCTTACATCTAAAAGGCTATTAGGTTTTAGCCTTCTACTCTACTTGCCCTATTGGGGTTCAACCTTGTTACAAGTTGTCCCATTTACTAAGCATCATTTTAAGAGATTTTGTTCAGGGCCTTGACTAGGGTTAGGTAAAAAGCATAAATTTCTTAAGTCTAATTTCAATATTCTCAATATCAAGCTTCACGAAGTAGTCATTAAAAGACCACACGAGACCTTTGTAAGGAATCTTTGGCCCATGCAAGGGAATTTTGGTGCCATCAATATGTTTTCACAAAAACAATGGGTTTCACATAATGTACCATGTTTAGCGAAGAAAAACAAGATACTTACGTCCTAAACAAAGCTTCTCGATCTCAAGGGCCATGAGCAAGGCTTTCGACTAAGTAATATGGGCAAGTCTATTAGTATAATTTTTGCACAATAAGAATGGCTCTTAATGCCTCTACTATGGTTGGGGAAGAAAAGAAGGCCTTAGGCTTGAAGATTCACAAGCACAATGGCCATGAACATGGCATGAAATCCTCTCTAAGGGATCTCTATCCTTTGGGTAGGACATGGGTGCCATTAGGATATTTTCCGCACTAGAATTGGGCCTTGTAACCTCCAAGTTGGACCTGAGCACCATTAGGAGGTTTTGCACACTGCATATTAAAATTGGAGATTTAACCATGGTCTCGGAAGGAACATAATGTGCTTATGACATATTTGAATTTTCTCAAGATCAATCTTTATGAGGTAACTCGAAAACCACATAAGACCTCTATAAAGGATCTTGCACCAAGATTTTTTGGCACCATTGGTATGCCATGGCTATGAGAGGAAAAAAGCGTCCACAGACCCTAAATGAAGATTCTTAAGTTCAAGAACCATGAACTAAGCCTTGATCAACCACATAGATACTCTTTAAGGGATATATATATATATATATATATATATATATATATATTCTAGTTTTCTTCATATGTAAGGTCACATGAAAAAGAATGTATTGGATTATTGACATAAAAATAAATAAATATGAAAAAAACAAGTATACTGCAATAATTTGTATTATTTTATAAAAAAATAGTGCATTACTTTTTAAACTCAAATCCTCGGATGTCATGGATAACATTCAAGCCCTCCTTACAATTGAGTAAGTTTTTTCTTTAGAACACATAGAATTTGGTATCAAGCGCCTAGCCAATGGAAAAGCTAAAGACATTGAAGGGTACCAAGTAGAAATATTAAGAATCAGAGCACATCTCCTCATCCCTTACATTCACAATCTCTTTAATTTGGAAGTCAAGCATGTCTTCCCTAAGCCTTGGACTCAAAGCCTTATAGTTCCTATTTTTAAAAGCGGAGATAAAGATAACCCTTCTAACAATCGCACAATTATGATTAGCCCTCTTTTAGCCAAGCTATATGGTATTATTTTGGAAACGAAGATTAGCATATGGCTAGAAAGCAAAGGAAAGCATGCCAAAGGCCAGGTAGGCTTCAGAAGGTAGATCAATCAACCATGGACCACCTTGTTATGCTTAGGATCATTGTGGAGGAGTGTCATAATAATAAATCCAAACTTTTTTGTTGTTTCGTGGACTTTAGAAAATATTTTGATACAATGCCTAGAAAGAACCTATGTAACAGATTAGAGGAGTTAAAATTTTTGTTCGAGTCGAGGGTTGTGGATTTAAGGTTATATGAGAACACCATTTCCAAGTTCAAGAACACTGAAGGATTGTCGCGGGATATTAATTGTAATATTGTCCAGCTAAGAAAGGGTTCCCCTCACCTCTACCCTTTTCAACATATACATTGATAAGCTAGTAGGTTGTTTAGAAGAAGCAGGTTGTGTTGGCATGACCTTAGAAGGAATAATCATTATGCTTCTTCTCTATGCAGATATATTTTTCTTATGGCAAGGTTCCCATATGATTTTGAGAAGCAATTAAGATTTCTCAAGGACTTCTGCTCCAATATGGGCATGACCATTAACACCAATAAAACAAAATTCATCATTGTCAAGTCCAATAAGAGCACTTACAATAATTTTGCATGTAACAATAGAAATCTGGAGCAAGTGACTTCATATAAATATCTCAGAATTGAATTCCATCACAAGCTAAAATGGAACTATAGCACCGAGAATAGGATTAATGGAGGGTGGAAAGCCTAATTTGGTCTTGAAAACAATTGTAAATCAACAATCCTTGTGATGTGGGACAGAAAGAAGTTCCTCTTTAAAATGCTCGTCGCTCTCGTTATCTTATACGACTATGAAGCTTGGAATTGCAACATTTCTAGAGAATCATGGAGAAGACTTGAGCAAATCCAGAAGCAGTTTATTACCTATAATTTTAAAATTAAGAGCAATACACCCTACCCTATTCTCCTCTTAGAAGCGAGGTTCTCCCCCATAGGAAGCATGGCTATGATTAGGTATCTAATGTATAAGCACAAATTAAATAATATAGGAGACCATCGACTTCCTACAATTTATCTTAACTCTGGACAAAACCATCTGCGCCTTGAGTGGGGGTGGCATGAAGATGCCATGACTTGGTTAAATCATTGAGGGATTGACAAAGCTTCCACTTTGCAAAACATCGATAACATTAAAACTATGATTACTTCTACATTCAAAGATAAAATGTGGTGTAAGGAAGATTTAGAGGTTAAAAGAAAATTACAATATTATAAAGAGATCGTTTTAACCCTAATCTTGAGGATCAAAATTATCTTTCTATTTTAACAAGCTCAATAAAAAAATTAATTAGAACGAACTCTCATGAGCTTCATAATGAAACTGGGCGCTAGACTACCCCAAAAACGTTGTGGGTGGAAATTATTTGCCACCTTTACGAGTCTATGAGTGTCAAAGATGGAAATCACTTTCTTTAGAGTGCTCGGGCTACACTCACATTAGCTCTTATTTTGTGAGAACTCAGTTTGTTTGAAAAAATTGGGAATTTGTTCAATGTACTTTGTGCTTCCTGGTTTGGGTTAAATTCAGGAGGGTGAACTAGGTCTGGATTCAATGGTTTGAATTGCACTAAATTGTGTCATTACATTAATCTAATGTGTTTTGGTTTAGTTCATTTGCTTCACTTTATTGGGTATTTCAAAGATAAATGGATTACACAAGTTGCCATGGGAAATTCTAGTAGTATATTGCATTCAAATGATTCTTTGTTTTTGTTATTAAGAAGATTATATCAATACAAAAAACCTCAATCCCATCTCTGACAAATACAATGTACAACAATGAATATTAATGCAATACATAGCTTTATAAGGTAATGAACATTTTAATGTAGTAAAGAAAGTAAATATAAACATTAGAGGCTGAGGGTTTGTCTATATCATCAAAGGTTATCAATACTCAAATCACCCAATCTATTTAAGCTCAACTCAGGGAGCCGGATACCATAGCAGAACATACATTTTATCCCACACATCAAATGGTGAACCAAAGAAATATAGAGAAAGCATATGTTTTAATAATTTCATTGTAGTGTTATGTAAATCAATTTTATATAACTTTTATACATCATGTCTTTTATATATCAAATGGTGAACGCATTTCTTTTAATAATTACATTCTAGTGTTATGTAAATCAATGCTTATTTTACATGTCTTTTATAGAGTTTATATTGAAGAATAAATTAAACAAATTTTGAAAATTTTATGTATTAGGGGAACATTGTCGTGCTTTGAAATAAAAGGTTGAGGAAATCATAGAAACATAGGATAAAAGGTTGTGGGTGACCGAGGAGGACAAGGAGGTTACAATGTCAAAGGAGTAGAAGGACTTGAATGTCATAAGGAGAGCAAGCCACATTGTCATTGGTCGCTAAGCCTTTGTTACAGTGATGGAAAAGGCATTACCACCACCTCCGATGACCATTGGTTCCTCTAGCAATGAGGTCCTTCCTATAAAACCCATAATTTACAATGTTTTCAAAAAAATAATTTCTTAATAAGTATAAATTATTTCAAATTATTGCTTATTAATCAGTCAAAAAAGTGTACACTATTTCAAATTCTGGTTTATTATACATGTATTAGAATATTTGAATTGATTTTTGAATTTTAGCAATTGTTTATGTTTTATTAATAAAATATTAAAAAAATTGAATTTATTTCTGAATTCTAATATTATAATGCTTTTTAACCATTGTTTTTTAATTTTACTAATTTAATAACAATTGAATTTGAAATAGACTAATTTTAATTTTGATGAGAATTAAATATATGAACATGGAGGAATCTTTGTAGTGTTTATCATTGTGATAATATTTTTGGTATTTCATTATATTTAAGTTTATGAATATTTAATGTTTTTAGTGGACATTCCACCTATTATTAAGGATAAAAATAAAATCAATATAGATCTAGATCTATCAAGCACCAAGACCGATCAAAAAATTACACTTCAAAAAATTGCATTCAAAAAATTATACCTCAAGAAATTGCATCCCTATCTCTGTTAAAATGGATCTATCTTGGTTAATAAATTTTTCATATCATTATTCTACTATAAATATGAATAATGATTTAGTATGGAAAAATAAGTAACTTGAAATATATCTCAAATTTGAAACATAACATATGATATAACAAGTTGAAAATAAAGTTTAATATGTAAGGATGGGTTAGCAATTTTAATGTATGTATTTTTTAAATGTTGATTAAGTAATGTGTGTGACTTTAAATTTCATTTCAAATATAATCACAAATTTGTTTGAAATGATTTTTTCAGTTTTTACACACGTCTACTATACAAAATCATTTTTACTTATATGATTTGAATTTTAGCATGAAAATTCACAAATATAGTTATTTTCTTATAATTAAAAAATTACAAATAAATATAAAACTTAAATTATGAATGAATATATTATTATTATTATTTCATCTTATAACAATAATTAAAGAATAAATAATTGTTAAAAATTAAATAAAAATAGAAATATTTGAAACTTACATGTAACAAAAAAAATGTCTTAACCATACATTTTATTATCACTTGATTTACATCATAATAATATTTTATAATTAAAATTTTAAATAAATATAATTTTTCTAATTTCATCAAAATTTACATAAAAGAACGTTTACTTAATCTTTATAATATTAAGTTTAACATCAAACAATTTTCTTTCATATCACGAACTCGAAAAAAAATTCTCAAATTTCCACAATATGCACGTCAATTAGAAGGTGTAGTTCAATCAAAACCTTGTTGCGCTCAATCATGCATAATGAAATGACTGGAAGCCAGATGAGTCTTTGCGTGCCAGTTACATTTGCGTTATCCACATGAAAGATTGCAACCGCTACTGTACTATTGGACTTCACAGACAAGTTTACAGCAATAATCAAAAACTTTGATAGCTTAACGTCCATCAACAATGATCTGACTAAGCTAGTTGAGTCTTCGCGTGCAAGTTAATCTAACTTGAATCTGTCATAGGGTTGTTGAATTATTGGAAGATTTCACAGCTGCATACAGCTTTAGTAATTAGCATAAAACCTAAGCTGGTGATATTAGAAGGATTGCCCGTTGGACCATTCGAGTTTTAGTATATGAAAATGGTCTTTCTTTTATATATTAAAGAGTCTAATTGAGATCAAAATTGATCTCACTTGATATTAATTATCATCTTATATATAAGTCACTATCAAAATGACGAAGTGTATTTATGTACTATTTACAATCATAATCATAATCTAGTACTTGGGTTTTGATGAAATATTTATAAAAATGTTTTTATTTATATATTGAAAATTTCAAATGATTATAATAATGCTCAAGATAAAATTGTTTATGAGTGAGATTTTTTTTATGAATGAGATATATTATAAACTAGAAATAAATAATGATGATAATATTGAAATTTTGTTATTAATTTTGTGTTTTGTATAACAATGAATTTGTATGTTCGAAGATTATGAGGATGGATGGCAATGAATTTGTATCTTTAGACATGGACATGGAAATTTCATGTATTTACAATCACATGTTATATGTGTAATATTAATTAATTAAATAAATTAATTCTTATAAATTTTTAAATGATATATCATTATAATAAAATAATTATAAATATATATATATATATAAAGATTTTTTTAAATTAAAAATGATATATCATTATAAGTTATGATTATCTTATGCTAATTTTGTTTATGACAATAATAATTTGGAGGAAGTGTCCTCTTACAAGTATCTCTGAATTGATATTCATCACAAGCTCTTGACTCGAACTATACCAATGAGAAAAGGATTAGTTGAGGGTGGAAAGCTTATTTTAGCCTAGAAAACAATTGCAAATCAACAAATCTCGTGATGTGGGATAAAAAGAAGTTCTTCTTTTAAACTCTCGTCACTTCTGTTATCTTGTACGATTGTGAAGTTTTGGGGTGTAGCATCGCTCGAGAGTCATGTAGAAATATTGAACAAATTCAAAAAGGTTTTATCGCATATAATCTCAAAATTAAGAGCAACACACCTTATCCTATTCTCCTTGTGGAAATGGGTCTCCCCCCGATCGAAGGCATAGCTATGTATAGATACTTGATGTAGAAGAATAAGACAAATAACATGGCACACAAGAGACTTCCTAAAATTGCTTTAAATTCTAGTCAGGGCCATCTTCGGCTCAAGAGAGGTTGGTAGAAAGACGCCATGGCCTGGTTAAGTCATTGGGGGATTGACAAAAACATCTCTTTGCAAGATATCAACAACCTCAAAAAAACTATCACATATAAGTTCAATGCGAGAATGTGGGACGAGAAAGATTTAGAGAGTAAAAGAAATTTAAGGCATTACAAGGAAGTCATTAATCCTAATTTGGAAGATCAAATGTACCTCTTTGTCTTAACAAGTTCAAAGAAGAAGATTAATATAGCCAAGATAAGAACAAACTCCCATGAGCTTCATAGCGAAACAGACGATGGACAATTCCTAAAACACCATGGGAGGAAAGGATTTGCTAGCTCTTTGAGTTCATGAGCATTGAGAAAAATCTCACTTTCTTTTAGAGTGCCTTGGGTACACCCATATTCAATTGCAATTTCCTAATAGTTGTTACAACTTTTTCAAGTAATTCATTTATCTCCTCTTAAGATCCCAAAAACCAAAGGGTTTCAATCAACATTAATCCCATTTATATATATATAATTAAGATGTTATATATTATAAATATTTCTGGGTGAACTCAACTCTAAACCAATAAGCAGTTTGCTTTTTTCAATTCAGCAATATTTCTTCGTGATCTTGATTCTAAATCCATAAGCAGGTTAACCATTTTTTATGTTTTAGATAACACAAGTGCAAAATATTATTGACATAATACGCTCAAACGCTCCCTAACTAACAGTTGCACATACTTATAAATGCATAGCATAGCAGGACAGAACTGATAATATGGAGACGAATGGCCTGGCCACTTTGGAGTTGAGTTTATTTCGTAAATAATTGAAAAAGTAGGTTAAATATTTTATTTCCAGATTTTATCTTTATTTAAATTGGATTGACCAACTTTTTTTGTGGGGTCAAAACTATAATTTTGAATTCATTTTATTTTATTATTTTAATGAAAAATAGATTTTAGAGTGAAAAATAGATTTTAGATTTTTGTATATCTTTAATATAATTGATCCCTCGTAACTCTTATATATTATTGTTTAGAGATCATAATTATTTTTATTTAAAATATATGTGTGTTTTCTTTGATTTTTAAATTTTACTTAGAATTAATATTATATTATTTTAAGTTGATTTTTTTAAAATTAATATATAAATTGATTTTCAGTTGAGTATGGAATGAATTACATATCTTTTTATATAAATAAATATTTTTTAATTTTGAATAATTAAAAAATAAATAAATAAATTATAAATTTCTTTCTTACTTATTTCTATTCTAAAAATAACATGTCCACTCAATTTAAATTTAAAATATTTAATACTCATAAATTAAATAAATCTCTTTTAAAATATATATATACTAACTTTAAAAATATATATAATTATATTTATAATCACTTTAAAAAAATGATAATTATATTTATGCTCATATCCAACTAACTTTGGGTAAATGTTTATGATTCGATGTCCCACATGAGACTTGAATATCAATTTTATCTGGTTTCCAATTACGAATATCAATTAGAACGTGAAATACAATCAAAACGTGTAGAGCTCAATCATCCATAATGATATAACTGGAAGCCGGTTGAGTCTCTGCGTAAATTACTAGTGTTATTCACCATACAACAGAATCTCTTCCAACATTATTTGCAGAAAAAATATAAAATCTTATTTTTCATATATTTTCCTACTTGAATTATCGGTAGAAATTGCTTGAAGGAAAATCAGAATGACTTTTATTTTATACATAAAAATTTTAGTTTTTTGTTTGAGAAATATTTATGTATACTTTTTATATTTTTCATTCAAATTTTGGTAAAATGATAACCATTGACAAAATTCCTCGTTTCTCACCAGCTCTTTGGATCATAAGAAAAAAACTAATGAAATAATAAACTTTATCAATCATAATAAGATTATATTTATATGTTAATTTATGTTATAATGCTTTGTTTTACTTTATTGACGTTATTTAATTTCATTTGTTTATTACATTTCCTTTAAGCCCAGATCACAAGAATCAATCAATTTGCTTTTTTTTCGAGGATCTCTGCTATTTTTTATTAGGATATATTTCTTGTTGAAGCCTTGTTTGTTGTTATAGTTTATAGTGGAAGCACTATTACAAAGTTTTTTTTTCATAGGATCTTTGCCTTTTTCTATTAGGATATATTTCTTGTCGAAGCTTTGTTTGTTGTTGTTCGAGGATAGCATGATACATAATAAGTTAATTATACTTTGCCTGAATGGTGTTTTATATAAAAGTGCTTGGGACTCGGACAAAAGTTGTTGTTTTAAAAATATCATTTAACAAATAATAAAATTACTTATAATTATTTTGAATGTTGTTTAATATTAAAATATCTTTAAATAATTTATACGAAAGTTATATGGGACCCAATAAAGGAAATCAAACGAGATTTGAGAGGACATGAGGAAAAAATTATATCTACTCTCTTTCATCTATGCTTGCAGTGCTGTTTTATAAACCCATATGCCTATAAGGGGAAAAGTATATCTACTCTTCACCATGTCTGTTTCGAATGATGTTTTACACTTTCTTTAAAAAAACAGATATTTTTAATTATTAAGTTTATATATATATATATATTTCCATCATATCATGATATTTAATTTGAGTGGATTTAACATCTAAATATTAAATTGGTGTTTGAAACTCTTTCCACATAAACATATGTTTTTAACTATTAATCTCATTCAAATTGTCTTTTATATATATATATATATATATATATAATTTGAGTGGGTTAATATTTTAAAAATATGTATGTTATAAATTCAAATATGAGTGCGGAGTACATATACCTGTTAAAATATAGAAGAAGATAAGATATAGTTTATCATCATTTAATATTTTTATCAAAATTCATTCATAATCATATTTTATTATTTTAGACAAAACCATAAAATATTCCTTCTCAATTATATGTTTTTATACCAAATTATGTAAAAATTGGTGTATAAAACTCTTTCCACATAAGCACATGTTCTTAACTATTAATCCCACTCAAATTGTTTTATATATATATAAAATTTGAGTGGGCTAATATTTTAAAAATATGTATTTCTTTTTAAAAGGTTATAAATTCAAATGTGAGAGTGGAGTACATACACCTATTAAAATATAAAAGAAGATAAGATATAGTTTATCATCATTTAATGCTTTTGATCAAAATTCATTCATAATCATATTTTATTATTTTAGACAAAACCATAAAATATTCCTTCTCAATTATATGTTTTTATATAAAATTATGTAACTAGAAATTTGTTTTATATAAATATAATTATGTCTTTGCGCCGAGAGGCGCTCTACAGCCTAGTATGAGGGAGATCTTGTAACGTTTGTCCATATTATTGTCGTCCATTAATAAAATGTAATTGCGCCTAGAGGCGCTCTACAGTATGAGGGAGATCTTGTAACATTTGTCCATGTTTGTCCATATTATTGTCGGCCAAATTAATAAAATATAATAATATAAAGTAAAAAGTAATAATATGAGGGAGATCTTGTAACGTTTGTCCATGTTTGTCCATATTATTGTCGGCCATTAATAAAATGTAATAATAAAAAGTAAAAAGTAATAATATGAGGGAGATCTTGTAACGTTTGTCCATGTTTTTCCATATTATTGTCGGCCATTAATAAAATGTAATAATAAAAAATAAAAAGTAATAATATGAGGGAGATTTGATCCCTCTCGGCGCTTGATAGAGCCTAAGATTTGGATCTAGGATGGTAATAAAAAGTAAAAAGTAATAATATGAGGGAGATCTTGTAACGTTTGTCCATGTTTGTCCATATTATTGTCGGCCATTAATAAAATGTAATAATAAAAAGTAAAAAGTAATAATGTGAGGGAGATCTTGTAACGTTTGCTAAGACTTAGATCTAGGCTGATTCAACTTCAACCCATATAATAAAACACCATTACAACATTTATACTCAAATTATATATTTTAAATCTAAAATTTCATAATTAAATTATTGATATATCTTTAATAACTTATTTATATAATTTTTACTTTATTCTTTATATAATTAAAAATAATAATCCATACTTAATAATATTAATTATAGCACCTTCAATTTCTTCTATAAATTATTTATATATTTTCATAATTTATATATTTTGAAAATGAAAAAAAATATTATTATATCAAAATCCTTTCTATTTCACATTAAAGAAGAAAATACTTTTATGTTTGAAAAATATAAATTTCAACAATAATTTTGGAGTAAAAAGGAGTATTAAAAAATAGCATTTATTGTTAATCAAAACATTGTCAAATTAAATTTGGTTATAAGCATTGTTAAATTGGGATATGAAAGCGATCCAAATTTAGGTAACTTTGACACTGAACTAGTTAAGGAGGGAGGAAGAGAGGATTCCAAGGGGTAGATCCACATAAAGTTGCTCTGGGATCTTCAATAAGTTTATAAATTGCTTATGGTTGGCTAACTTTAATTGGTTTTGTTGAGGTTTTAAAAATTTATAAATGGCTTATGGTTGGCTGACTTTAGTAAGGTTTGTTAAAGTCTTAAAAATCTTATAAGGACCTAGCCATCTAATAATAAGAGTGGTAGCCTACTCAAGATTGTCAACAACTTTAGAATAAACATTGAACAAGTTTTCCATGGAGTCCAATTACCTTACTTTAAATGTAAAAATCCTTAAATGAGATAAAATGCAAATGGTTTTCTACGGCTTCCAAAAAAAATTAATAAAAGTTTTACGCATTGCTTTGTGATAAAAAAGTGCATGATAAAAAACATAATGAACAAGTATTTGCTACTAACTAGACTACATTTCATTTGTACGATTGAGGTTCAATTGTCAAAGGCGCTTAAGTTTTGTCTTTTTTTTTTTTTAATTATAATTGTTATCGAAGGTTCTTATGTTTTGTCTGTGTTTCTCTTTTATATTGTAGGTGTGTGATGCTATTGATGCACAAAACTAATTGTGATTTCATTAGAACCATGGGGACAATCGGTAAATACGATATGTACAATGTTGAAAATTGGCACATAGGATGCTAAGGTGTGAAGACACGTGTTTAATTATGCATGCGCACACTAGAATGTGTGTGCATATCCTTTTCGGCATAGAATGTTGGAGTGGGTGGGTACAAGATGTTGGAGAGTGCACGCAAGCTTGAGAACTTAGTGCATGCAGGGTTTATAACTGATTGTACATGGCATTCTTTACCTTAAATACTACACAGGTTTTAGGTATTAAATTGTTTCATGACTATTTCACACCACAATGTAGGATTGGCTTGGCTAGAGGAGGCATAGGCATATAAAATAAACACGCATTTTCTAATAAGTTAAAAGTGAACAAAGACAATTGTTTTGCTTAATTTATCTTTTTTTAATGAAGTGAATTTTCATCATGATCTAGTCATTTTATCTAATAATTTTAAAATGGTGAAAATTCTTAAAGGAAAATTTCAAAATAAAAAATCAATCAATAAAAATTATAATTTTCAATATTTTTGTAAATTTTAGAAAAATATTTGAAAGAAAAAAAAAAAATTATCTACTACTTATTTTATTTTTTAATATATATAAAAATGTTACACACCAATACATATGACTATGTTTATATATATGTGTGTGTGTGTAAGGGAGAGAGAGAGACAATAAGGTACTTAATGTTTGCCACCATGACCACGTTTATAACCATTGTTAAGGGAATTTAATCCAAAGAAATTATAATTTTCAACAAATTTCTTATAAAAAAATTGTCTACTACTTACTCTATTTTCTAGTACATATAAAAATGTTACACACCAAATACGTATGACTATGTTAGTTATATATATATATATATATTACTCTATTTTTTAGTACATATAAAAATGTTACACACCAAATACATATGACTATGTTAGTTTTATATATATGTGATACATTAAGGTACTTAATCTTTTTTAATTATGATCACATTTATAACCATTGTTAAGGGCTACATTTAGAAAAGAGAATCAAGGTATGACCAAAATTTGATAATCTAATCAATCATTACATAGAGGCTGAACAAAAGCATCAAGTCATTTACAAGAATTAAACCTAGATAGAAAGGGTAACAATCATTCCTCCTATATATATATATATATATATATATATATATATATATATATATATATATATATCAATCACAATACAGCATTTAATCCTTACTATCCATAATCACGTGTCCATTTACACCTAAGCATATGCACCAAACAAAGTTTATAAGGAAAAACCTTCATAAAATAAACCAGCAATGAACTTGAAAATATACACATTTACAAAATACATGTTAAGGCTTGGAAATTTTGGATGATGCTTATCATTACTTTCCATTGACTACTTACTCCAACACAAGATTAACTACACCAAATTCATGTTGAGATTTGGAATAAAGATTTTGGATAGTGATTATCATTACTTTCCATTTACTACTTACTCCGATACAACATTAACTACACAAAATTCATTTAGACACAACACTATTTATGAGGACTTAGAAGAGTTGAATAATTATGCAAATAGACTTAAATCTTACATGAATTTATAATTAGTTTTCAAAAATTAACTTTTATAAATAATGACATATATCATTATCATATTATTATAGAAATATTAATATTAAAATAAAATTATATATAAATAATTTTAATATTTTCAAATATTAAATTTTCTTAAATTACATATATTACCTATCGCATGATAATCACACTTGTCAACCACATACAATGAGAGACAACACTAATTAGAGGAGAGGACTTACATGAATTTATAACTAGTTTTTACAATAGTTTATTTTCAGCAGGAAAAAATCAATAGTTTTTACAATAGTTGTATAAGAGGAACCTAATTTACATGAATTTATAATTATTAAAAAAAAATTCTATTATCTATATATATATAGATATCATATCATTAAAAGTATTAAAATAAAATTATATTATTATAAAAAAGTTATATTTATAAATAAATTTAATAGTTTAAACTCTTTTTAAATTTAAACTCTTTTTAAATTTAAATTCATCTCACTAGTAGTTATCATATCATTACCAAAAATATTAATATTAGAATAATATTATCATAAAAAAATTATATTTCTAGATAAATTTAATATTTTAAACTCTTTTTAAATACATAACTATGCATGAATAGGCATAGTGGCTACATCGATTTTCGATGTTAATTAATAGGGTTGGTGTAATAACTCTGAAATTTAATTTGTAATATGAAATATTTCATTTCCAATTAAATTGTAATTTAAATTGTGGATTCTTAAGTTGTATATAGGATTGGAATTTATTATGCATTGGCACTCAGGAATTGGGATCAAGTCTAGAATCAGAATCCAACATTGAAACTTTTCTCTAGCTTTCCCCCTAACTCGGTAGAACTATATAGAGGGGTCTCTATCGAGTCATCTATAAGGAAATAGCTTGCAGTTTATGAAGAAATAAAAGGTAGTTGGTGATGAAGGTGGTGTAAGAAAGGAATTTATGGTATGAGTTTCCATGTAGAAGTTCCTTAATGAAGTAAAATAGAATTACACCAAATCAAGTAAATATAACGAGACATTTTTTTGTTGTTCAATAGATTTCAGATATCTTTGTTGTAAGTCAGGTCGAAACATAAACGAACTAGCTTTTGGGAAGAAAGGGCTTATTATGTTGTAATTATTGTAACTGTAACAACTCTGAAATGATGCATGCATGTGAATTGATTCTCTGTTAATATTAAAAAATATGACTTTATTTTTCTTTAATTCCTCCTATATGTCAGTGCAAGAATGTTTTCATTTGTTCTAGTTGACCAAGTTGAATGTGTGTTGTTTGGGGTTGCTTCCATCCATGTGTGTATTTTAATGGCCTCCAACATTCTTTCACATGGTGAACCCTACTGCCATTCTACCACCATCAAGAACAAGCACTTAATATGCCACCATGGTAAAAATTTCTACCTTTTCATATAATGTAATTCATAGTTCACATGTAACACCGAGTTTTATGAAACAATTACATTTTCAAAAAATGCCTCCCTCTTTTGTGAAGTGTTACATTGGAGGGGGGTGTTGGAGTATGGTATAACCACCACACCTCTGAGAATATAATGTGGACTAATTGCCACACTAGGATCATGGGACTATGTGCTTGGTTTTGAAAGTTTACTAAAATATACGGGTTTTGGTGTATCTAAAAACCTTACATAGTATTAGAGCATAAGCGGTACTAAACGGATTAGTGTTTCAGTGATTTCTCATCAATTATCTTGCTTTTGGAGGTTGAGAAGGGCTTTTGCAGCCATCAAGAAGGATTTTCTAGCCACCAAAGAAGGCTTTTGTAGGCCCCAAAGAAGGATTTTGTAGCCATCAAAGAAGGCCTTTTGTAACCACTATTCTTGTAGATTAAAGAAGGTTGTTTTGCATCCACTGAAGAAGATTTTTTACAGCCGCCAAGGAAGGTTTTTGCAACCATTAAAGAGGATTTTGCGGCCATGGATCTACTATCTAATCAAATACTAACCCCCTTCAATTACTTCAAATGGAATTCAAGAGTGAAGATGCTCTTGAAAATGACGAGGTTGTACAAGATCACCACCGGGAAATGAGATGGAACCGATGGCTCTTATTCAAAAGTCCAAGTATCTTAACCGAATGAATGAAGCACATGAGCTGCTATGTTATTCTATATCTCCTGACTTGCCTTACCATATTTAAGACAAGAAGATGTTGATGTTTTATGTAGCTTCGGAATATATTCTTATTGTATTTGATTTGAAAGTCATAACCCTAAAAGAATTATTCTAAAACATACTTGTAATATCATCTCAAGAAATCAAGTGAAAATAGACGAGTCGGCCCCACGAGAATCACAGTGTAAAACTTCCCCAGTCACTGGGTAAATCTACCCCAACTCTAGCCAAAACTGCCCCAGAAAAGGCATCCTAGTTACCCAGTGAAGTCGGCCCTATAGTGAAAAAGTCATCCAGAAAAGAGTATAAATAAAGGGGGCACTCTCCTCATTTTGACACACAAGAAATTTAGCTCAAGAAAGTGAACAAGTGTGCAACTCTAGAGATAGAAGCAACAACATTGTGAAGAATTCTTTTGGGTCATCTCTCATGTTCTCAGAAAGACTATTCTATCGGGAATTTTATTATATATCTCTCTCTTGTGTGTCTATTATTCTGGGATATCTTTCGGTGAGAGAGATTTAGCTCTTTACTGTATTGACATTGTATTTTGTTGATGAATCTATACTGAAGAAGTTATGTTGGGTTTTCTTCCTCAAGAGGGTTTCCCGGGATAAATATTTGTGTCTTTTTGTGCATGGTTATTCTTTCAGTGATCCTTATATGCATGCAGTTAATGTTTGTGTGAATGAAAATGTTCTAAATGTTTAACAAAGTTAATAACATATAACTGCAAAGAAAAATTTAACATGGTATCAGAGCAGGACTGAATAGAAGCCATTGCAATAATCATAACTACAGATAGTTGGAAACTAGTGCATCAAATTTTGGTCATTTCCATCCATAGATTTGTATTGAAAAATATGTTTTGATAGATGCCTCAATAAGGCGCATTTTTCTGTGAAAACGGATCTCCATTCCTAGACTTCTCAGTTTTGCCCTAATTTCTATTGGAACCAGAAAACTAGGGCCTCCTGTTCTGGGAATTTCCAACCACAGATTGATTTGAAAAAGGTGGATTCTACAACTTTCCCTAAGAGGGCGTATCTTCCTGTGGAGGCAGTTTTCATATCCAAGAATTTTCATTTTTGCACTAGTTATTGTTGGATTGAGAAAACTAGGGCTTCCATTTTTTGCATGTTCTATCCACAGATCTGACTGAAAAGAGGGTCCATTCAGCTCACCTTGTGAAGGCGCATATTTTCCCTAGATCATTTTTCCATTTGACAACTTTCATTTTTGACCTACCTCCTGCTAGGGTTTCCAGGTCTAAACCTTAATCTTGTCATAATGTCTTCAAACCTAAGGGATGAACATAGATTGGAAGGAGCAAACAATTTCAGATCATGGAATCATATGATACTCCTTATCCTAGAAGAGAATGACCTCCTAATCCATGTCAAGAAAGATATTCAGGAACCAGAAGAAGAGGAGGCAAAGATAAGGTAAAAGAAGAATATGATCAAAGCTAAGAGGATCATGTCATATTCTATCAAGGATCAGTTGATTCCTCCCATGTCGGAATTGAAAAACTCCAAAGGAAATGTTTGAGGCTTTGGAAAGACAATATGAAAGCAAGAACACCAACACGAATATGATGATGGAGAAGTCGGAAACAATATCTATATACTTCTTTAGGGTTTCTCAAGTCAAGGATCAACTAGCAACTATTGAAGATGTTGCAGAGGATGCATTTGTTCAAGGCACTTGTGTAAGAAGAAAGATACCAAGGTAGATCTCCAAATTGTAGAAGACCGATGATGAATAAAATCAAGCACTTGAAGGTCATAGAAGAAGAAGAAGAAAATCTATCAAGAATATTGATATAAGACCTATACTAGAAAACAAGAAAGATATGTCCAAAATCAAGTGCTATAGTTGTAACAAGATTGGACACTATGCTATAAATTGCACTCAAGGCAACAAAAGAGGAAAGAGAAAGCATCATGCTCACACCGTGGATGATGATGAGCCTACTCCATATAAGAATAGAAAGGAAGAATCAGATGAAGAATTTGTCCAAGCATGAAGTAGATTTAGATATTTTATAAACTATGAAGGTAGATCCAAGAGATATTTTCTAAACTATGAAGGTAGATCCAAGAGGCTCTAGTGCATCCAGAAGACAGGAGGAACAAGGTTGAAGTTTCAACAAGTTTTGGAAGTTCAAAACTTGATGAAAAAGAAGATCAAGCTTTAGAACTTGCAAGGAAGCATAGATCAAGAGGGAGTCAACCAAACAAGCAAAGATAAGTATTTAATGTAACAAATATGAAACAAGTGTTATTTATTTAAATTGTTATATTATTGTTAAATAGCATAAAAATTTGTATTGATAATATAATTGTTTAAAATAGAATTGGTTAACCCTTGTGGACATTTCTGTCAAGTCCACTATGAAGGCTATGAAAGCAATGATCCACGATTAAGATTTACCCATGTCTTATGGGCAGAAATATCCAGTGCGACAGTTATGCTTAGATTGAGAGTCCGCACCGGATAATGAAGGACAAGACAATTGACTGTACTTCTATACAGTTGACCAGATTTTTCATCCTGACCAACCTATCATAAGAGGAGTGGGACAAGTATCGACCACATCAAAGATAAGTATTTAAACTATCATTTGATTTATTTCTTAAATCTCTAAGTGTTTAAATGATATTGTTAACAACAGTTGTATGCATATTTGTATTCCTAGAATCAGGAAGTGTATTATGCATGTTATAGTGAATGCATTGATATGGCTAGGATTAATGAACAGTATACTCTTGGTGTGCATGTGATGGCTAAGTAGCCTATGGTGCCGCACAACATTCTATGAGCCATTGTTTCTTGTCTAGAATGAAACCTCTTTGCTAACATATTGGGAGAAATGCACGCTCTTGACAATATGTTCTGGTACAAATGGAAGGCATCTAGATAGTTACCGTGAGTATACAGGATATGGATGAGTGTTGTGTTGAATCATTGGCTAAGATGGTTACATAACTATGTGAATTATGTCAATATGCATAATAATTTGTCATTAAAATGTCAATATGATTTGATGATTATCAAATGTTACTAATCATATGACTAAATTTGACTTGTAGGAATGATCGTGTGCTATGACCTACAAGAGAAGGATAATGAGACTTGTTCTAAAGAACAAGTGATGATTGTTCATAAGTGACCTTCAAGTATATTTACGAAATCAAGCATACTACAGAAGTACAAATCAAGGTTCATCGTTTCTCTCAGAAAGAGGGAGTCGATCGTGACAAGACGTTTTCTCTAGTGGCCAAACACACTTCTATCAAAACTATTATAGTTTCATGATGGAAATTACACCAGATAGATGTCAAGACCGCTTTCTTGAGTTGTGTAATCGAAGAAGACGTGTATATCGAGAAACCTCCAGGATTCGAGACTCTCGACAGAGAATCACATGTGTAGAAGGCTTTGTACAGGCTCAAACGGAACCTAAGGCATAGTATGCCATGATAGAAAGTCATTTGATGTGGATTTCAACATTTTGCTACAATGTTGAAGATGGTTGCTATATGTAGATGTGCCAATGCAGAGAGTACGAGATGTTAAGATGGAGAGGGAGGATAGTGCCTAGTTACAGAAGGAGCATAAAACTCCACTTCAGAGGAAGTAACTACAACATAGAATTAACATTTTTCTGATGAGATTGGGATTTACTAAGAGTAAAGCATATTCCAACCTTTACTATAAGGTTAATGTGGACAATAGACCAATGATATTGTCGTTATGTGTGGATAACATGTTTCTAACAGGGGACAGGAAGCTCATCATTGAGTGTAAGAGGGAGCTTGCTGTAGAGTTCGAGATGAAATACCTGGGTATGATAAATTATTTCTTGGGTCTAGAGGTGTGGCAGAAACCGGATAAGATTTTTCTTAACCAAGGAAAATATATTGTAGAGATCCTGAAGAGATTTGGGATGATGGATTGTAAACCCATGTCTACATCGATAGTGACGAACTTGAATTTATTGAGTGATACTTCTTCAAGGACAGTGGATGCCATCATGTATAAACAGATGATTGGGTTCATTGATGTATTTGACAAACACGAGACTAGATATATGCTTTGCGGTGAACACATTGAATCAGTGTATGGTTGAGACGAGACATGTTCACTTGATTGCAGAAAATCATGTGATGAGGAACCTGAAAGGTATAGTGGACTGTGAAAACAAATATGTTTCAGATCGTGAGATAGGACTTCAATACTGATTCACATTGGGTTGGTTGTGTCGCAGAATGGAAGAGTACATCAGGTTGTTTCTTCAATCTCGGGTTAGTTATGATTTTGTGGCTTAGCAAAAAGTAGACTAGTGTGGAACTCTGTACAACCGAGGCAAAGTATATTGCAGCAAGTTTAGCCAGTAGCAAAGTTGTGTGGCTTCGAAAGTTTCTTGCAGGGTTGTTTAATCTCGAGTTATAGGTGACATGTATCTTTTGTGACAACCAGAGTTGCATAAAGTTGTCATAGAACCCTGTGTTTCATGACAAGTCCAAGCACGTTGAGATCAGGTACCATTACATTCGTGACATGGTACAGAAGGGAGTTGTGAAGCTCCAGCATGTTGCGACGGACAAGTAGATAGTCGATGTGTTGACCAAGCCTCCGTCAAGGGTAAAGTTTGAATACTTTAGGGACAAGCTTGGAGTGGTCCAAATGGACTTCCCTTGTGAGAGGGAGTGATGAGTTACATATGCGATTTTAGGATCCAGTAGCACACTGAGTGTGGCAACAGTGGGTAGTCATTCACGGACTAGTTGACTAGATTCTGCGTGAGCTAGGTGAAGTACCATAATGACATAAGGTGCAAAAGGACGACGAGACCCATAAGGCCTAAAAGGACGATGAGGCTGCACCCACTAGTGAGATGCTATGCTGAGATCATGAATGCATGATGTGATTAAAGGATTGCTCATACATAAATTCTAGTGATGGATAGATTCATGAAAGGTCAACAAGTAAATGGTCAAGTACAAGTCAGCAGAAGCAGTGTTGAAGATTATGTCAGAAGAATACATTCCTTGCTAAGAGGGAGTGTTGATGTTTTATGTAGCTTCGAAAGATATTATTATTGTATTTGATCAAGTCATAACCCCAAAAGAATAATTCTAAAACATACTTGTAATATCGTCTCAAGAAATCAAGTCAAAATAGACAAGTCATCCCCACATGAATCACTGGGTAAAATTTCCCCAGTCACTAGGTAAAACTGCCCCAACATTTGGAAAAACTGCCCCAGAAAAGTTGGTTGAGTCACCCAGTGAAGTCGGCCCTATAGTGAAAATGTCAGCCATAAAAGAGTATAAATAAAGGGGGCACTCTCCTTATTTTGACACACAAGAAAGTTTGTTCAAGCAAGTGAACAAGTGCACAACTCTAGAGGAGCAGAAGCAACGGCATTGTGAAGACTTCTTTTGGGTTATCTCTCTTGTTCTCAGGAATACTATTCTATCGAGAAGTTTATTCTGTATCTCTCTCTTGTGTATCTATTATTCTGGGATATCTTTCTATGAGAGAGCTTTAACTCTTCATTGTATCGATGTTGTACTTTGTTGACGAATCTATACTAAAAAAGTTTTGTTGGGTTTTCTTCCGCAAGAGGGTTTCCCTGGATAACTCTGTGTGTCTTTTTGTGCATGGTTATTCTTTCAGTGGTCCTTATATGCATGCAGTTAATGTTTATGTGAACGGAAATGTTCTAAATGTTTGACAAAGTTAATAACATCTAACTGCTAAGAAAAATTCAACAGAAGACCCCAAATGAAATATGGACCACCATGTCCGAACTCTTCAATACACAAGATGAGATGAGGGTTCATCTCTTAGAGGTAGAGCTAATGAATCTGAGGCCGAGTGAGTTCGACTCCATACAAGAATTCTTTGCAAAGTTCAGATTTGTCTTCTTGCAGCTCAAGATGTGCAATATTAATAAAGAATACACTTAGATGGTACTTTCTATTCTTTCTAAATTGGGTTCTAAATTCAACACTTTTTTTTCATCATTTAACTCTACTAGATTAGCACTTGGAGCTTCTTTCACTATTCCTTCTTTGGATGTCTTTGCTGCTCTCTTATTCAAGAGCAATATAAGCTTTCTTAGATGGGCCTACAAAGGTCCTCACATGCTAATGCACTTGCAGCAAATGAGGACAAGAAGAAAGCCAGCTAGCAGAAGACTCCATACAAAGGAAAAAAGGAGCAACAGTCCAAGTTTACTAAGCTAGTTGAGTCTTTGTGTGCAATTTACATATTTGTTAGTGTTACAACAAAACTTGCAACCACTAGTGTACTATTAGGCATTGCCACCAAGTCTATTGAACTTCACACACTTTTAATTCTTCTTGAACTTCACATACTTTTCATTCTTCCCGAATTATCAAGTCATGAGTGTTGGAGTTCATTCTTTTATTGATTCAAAATTCTTTTCATGTAAAATGTTTGAACCTTTTGTTTGAGCTGTTAAGTATTTATATTTTCTTAAATCTTTTAATATCCTATAAACAAGAGCTCTTATTTTTCAATTTGATATTTGACTTGATCCCACAAATAAGATGTCTTATTTTTCAATTTAATATTTAGTTTCACCTCATAAATAAAAAGTCTCATTCTTCACTTTAATTAAAATTAAATTATTATTATTATAATCCAAATATTCATAAAAATGTTATAATAAAATCTTTTCAAAATTCAAAATTACTTTGCTCGCAATCATGAAATCATAAACATAAGATTCTGAAAAGTACAAATCTTCATAACACTTTCCAACAATACATAACGTTCACAGATTTCCACGGTATAAGCTGCACTATTAAATTAAAAATCATATAAAATTTTGTTCTCATATATTTTCGTTCTTCAATTATGATCACAATTACGGTAGAAATTGACTAAAGGAAAGTCGGGCTCCAAGGTACTTTTGATTAGCTGTTTTTTACGAGTGATCTATTAGGTGTCATTTTTTTTAAAATAAAATCATAATACATTTTTATTGGAATTAAATTTGTACGTGTTTTCATACTAATTTTGGGGTCAAATGTCTTTATGTGAATGTGTTCTTAGCAATTTCAACAGTCAAAAGTCTTCATAATAATTGAACCACTTCTTTTGGAACTAATTGTTAGATTAAAATTGTGACTATAATTAATAGTTTTCCAATTTTAAAAATAACGGAAAGATAAGCTTTGATCCAAACTACAAGTACAATAATCTGAAGAGAAAAATTCAAAAAATTCACTTTGAAACAAACATACATATGCCAATGATAAACTTATAAACCATAATCATTTAAGTATGTTTATATATAAAAGGCAAATATTATATTGATTTGTTTTATTATGTTGATTTTATTTATTTGTTACATTCTTATTAAATTTATTTAAGTCAAGATAATAAAAATTAGTCATGACTATGAACTATGAAGATAATAAAAATGAAGTTTGGAAAGCTTTTTTCTAAGTTTTGGAAAGTATAGAAACAAAAATTTAAAGCAAATCAAGTAATAACTTTTTTAAAATTTATGGATTAAAATTGATCTAAACATTAATCATCATCGTCCTATTTATATGTTAATTATTTTTTATTATATTAATTTGTTTTACTTTATTGAATTAAATTAATTTAATTTATCTATGACATTGTCATTGAATTTATTTAAACAGCCAAGATGATAAGAATCAATCGCTACTATGACGCAAAATAGATGACTCGTCTGAGCAATCCAAAGAATTCGACTAAAGGTATTTCTACGTCAAAGATTACAGAATCCCAAGTTAAGTAGATTGTTGTAGCCTAGCCATAGCTATTTCATGGTTTATAGTGGAAGCACCACTACAAAGATTTTTTATTGAGATCTATGTTGTTGAAGCTTTTGCTTTTTTGTTGAACCTTTGTTGTTGTTCGAGAATATGATGGTGCATAATAAATTAGTTATTTTTCAATGGTGTTTTATAAAGAAGTGCTTGGGTCTCAACAAACATAATTATTATTTTGAAAACATCATAACAAATAAATTAGTTATATTTATTTTGGGTGGCGTTTTATACAAAAAAAAAAAATTATCTAAATAATTTATACAAAAGTTATGAAAACCAACGAAATTTGATAGGACTTATGTGCCCATGAGGAAAAGAGTATATCTACTCTCTGCCATATTGCCATATCTGCTTGGAATGGTGTATTATATAGAAGTGTATATGGAACCCATATGCCTATGAGGAGAAAAGCAAATCTACTCTTCACCATCTATGATTTAAATGGTGTTTTATATTAAATTAGTTTTGGACTCATATGCCTATGAGGGAAAAGGCATATCTACTCTGTACCATATTTGTTTTGAAGAGTGTTTTATACATAATTATTTGGGACCATATGTTTATGGAGGAAAAAGTATATTTACTCCTTGTGTTGTGATTTTCTAAGAGAAAACACATATTTTTAAGAGCTAGGCTCATTCAAGTTTGCTAAGGAGTACGATTTAAAAGTGTTTTTATTGATTAAAAACTTATTTTTCTTGAAAATAATGATCAATCAAGATTATAAAAGTATACAGAAGAAGTGGAAGTTTATCATTTACTATGTATTAGTTGATTTTGTTTGAATGATAGTGATTGAATGATGTTGACAACCAAGTTATGATAAGTTTTTCCAACTTAATAAATAAAATATAAAAATTGTAAATTAAATTATTGAAATAAAATTAAAGTAAATGATAATAAAACATATGAAAAACAATTATAATGCAATAATACTTATTATTTTGTCCAAAAAAATTGTATATTGCTTTTTAAATTGGATTAATTGCCTTAAAGTGAAATACACAAATAAATTGAAGTAAATTATAAAGAAAATGTATACAAAACAAATAGAATGCAACAATGTGTAAGTGATAAAAGTTTGATTGGATACATAGAAGAGCACAATACGAAATAGACACAGATATATGTGGTTCACATGATATGGGCTACATGCAAGGAGAAGAAGTCAGTCCTTTGTTTATTTCGTTGCAACCTCCTCCTCACTTGCTTACAATATTCTCTCTCAGCCACATTGTTCTCTCAATATAATCCCCTCTTTAAAAGAGGGTTGTCGTATAGGCAAAAACGACAAACATAATATCTATCGTCATATTTGTAACTTAATGATGAACGGTCGCCATCCCCGTGGACCCTCTAGCGACATTAGTGGGGGGGAAGCCCCCCACACCTCACCATAAGGAACTAGGATCCAAACAAGACTGAAACAAAACCTTTGACTCAAGAAGAGAATCATGCTCCACAACCAATAGGATCTTGGTAGATCCTTAAAGTGTAAGAGGGGTTTTTCTTCTTATTTTTCATGTATGGTATAGTAAACTCTATTGTGTTGCAACTTGAAGTGATCCAAACCTAGGTAACTTTAACGTTGACTTAGTTAAGGAGGAATGGAGGGTTTCAAGGGGTAAATCGAAGTGAAAGCTTGAGTAAGTCTATAGTTTGTGTTTGGTTGGATGACTACATATGGGCTTACTAATGTAGCCATCTACTAGGAGTGGTAGCCTGCCCTGGAATGTCAATCACTTTAGAATAAACATTGATCAAATTTTTCATGGATTCCAATGACCTCTTGAGTGATTTATTTAAACAACACAATCATCAAGAGTGAAATATGATGCAAATGGTTTTCTCATACGTAAAAAAGTAATAAAATGGTTTTCTCATGCCTAAAAAAGTAATAAAAGTTTATGTTACTTTGTGAAAAAAAAATACAAGATAAAAAACTTAATCAATAACTATTTTCTACTCTCCATGTTATGCATTGTATATATAAGAGTACATTTCTCTTCTAAGATCAAGTTTCAATTGTCGTAGGCACTTAAGTTTTTTTTTCTCTTCCATATTGTAGGTTCCATATTGTAGGTGTTTTCGATTATTTTTTTCTCTTCCATATTGTACGTGTTTTCGAAGGAACTTAAGTGTTTTGTTTTTTTCTTCTATATTGTAGGTGTTGTCGAAAGCACTTAAGTTTTGTCTTTGTTTCTCTTCTCTATTCTAGGTGTGTAATGTTATTAATGTACAAAACTAATCGTGCTTCCACTATGATCATGGCATGTGTAATGTTGAAAATTTGCACATAAAATGTTAAGGTGCGAAGGAAAATGGTGAAGCATGCATGTACACATTAAAATGTCTATGCGTAACCTTATAGGCATATAATGTTGTAGTGGCTCGAGAACATAGTGCACATGACATTGTTTACACCAAACATGATTGAGGTTTTAGGGCACTCTTTATTGAATCGGGTCATGAGAGTTGAACACCACAATGTTAGCGGGAAGGGATTGCTTAGTTAGAGGAGGTTTACATGGAAAACATGTATTTTTTTTAAGGAATGAGTTAAACAAGTTGGTTAAAGTCTTTTTTTTGTTTTTTAAAAGAAAGTTATGTTGATTTATTAATTTTTTCAAAATTGTAATGATATAAATCATTTTAAAATGGCCTAAACCCTTAAGAAAAAACTTGGAAAATTTGTATAGTCAAATTTCCCCTCAATCAATTGAAACTATAAATGAACAAAATCAATTGAAACTATAAATGAACAAAATTCTTACAGAATTTAGGAAAATTTTAAACCAAAAAAAGTTAAATTTCTCAATTATTTAACTTACTCTATATATAGCAAGTTAAATAATTGAGAAATTTAACATTTTTTGGTTTATTCCTAAATTTTGTAAAAAATTTGTTATTTGCTCTATTTTCCAATATATATATATATATATAATTCAGCAAAAATTTTACAAAATTTAGGAAAATATTTAAACCAAAAAAAAATCTTCACTATTTAACTTGCTTTATTTTCCACTATACATTAAAATATACAACACACACACACATATTGTTGGTTATAGGTTCAAGGTAGGCACACATATTGTTGGTTATAGGTTCAAGGTAGGGTATGTACACTTTTGAAGACTTTAGTAGTTACATCATTACACATAGGGGGTCCCTTGTCCCACAAACAAGGGGGTCTCATACACCAAATTAGTGTTTGGATTGGTTGTGATCTCAAAAATAATTCATTATAGTATAGCTTGAGTGGGCCTAATGATTAAGAACATGTGTTTCCTCCTAGGAGGTCATAAGTTCAATCCGAAGGGAGTAGGGTATGTACACCTATGTAGCCTTTAGCATTACATTGTTGCATAGAGGGGGGTCCTTTGTCCCACAAACAAAAGGGTCTCATACACCAAGGGGGGTCCCTTGTCCCACAAACAAGAAAATCTTATACACAAAACTGGGTCCCTTGTCCCACAAACAAAATGGTCTCGTACACCAAATTGATGTCTAGCTTGCCTATAACTTTAAAAATATAATACATAACATTAATGTTGCACTACAAAGTACTTGATCTTTGCTACCATAACTACATGTATATTTACCCATAATCATATGCACCTACAAAAGTTTCTATCCAAATCCTTCATGTAATAAGTTCTTGCTCTTTGATAACCATAACTACATGTATATTTACCCATAATCATATGCACCCACAAAATTTTATATTCAAACCCTTCATTCAATAAGCAAGGCACATGGAAATATACTCATTTACAAAGTTTAAGATAAAAAACATGTTAAGACTCATAGTATGGTATTTATTTCTTGTCAAGAGATATACTTTTGGATGGAAAGTCAAAGTGCATTAATTTATTTTCTAATCAAATTGTGTTGTAATGTTTGATATAAATTTATTATTAATTATAATATTTTGAAAAATCAAAATAATTTTAACAATTTTTAAAATATATTATTTGGATTTTTTAATTGATTTAGTAAAATTCCAATGGGACATAATTATTTGATGAAGTGATTTTTTTATCAAAATTTAAAAATAAACAAAAATAATTTATAATTCAAAAATT
Source organism: Larix kaempferi (assembly GCA_027924585.1). NCBI lineage: Eukaryota > Viridiplantae > Streptophyta > Pinopsida > Pinales > Pinaceae > Larix > Larix kaempferi. The sequence goes on along the minus strand of BSBM01002098.1, from coordinate 5,118,598 downwards.
TCTAAAAATGCCAAATATTATGAAATACAATTGTATTAATAAATTAATAAAGAATACATTGAAACATTATTCAATAATACTTAGCTAGATGCATCTAAGCACTATTGTTGAGCACTCCTGAATGATACATCTCATTAATATTAGTTTTCATCAATTACCTACTCCAACACAACAATAGTTGCACCACATGCATGGAGACAAAACACAAATTACATCTCATTAATATTAGTTTTCATTGACTACCTACTCCAACACAAGAATAGTTGCACCACATGCATTGAGACACAACACAAATTAGGTGAGAGACTCAAAAGTTATGATTAATAAGCACTAGAGAGACTCTGATTAATAAGCATTAGACAAACTCCCCCTATAGGAGTGTGTTGGTGAGATTAGAGGCGTTGGATGAGAGATCCAACGGACTGCTCCAATCTCATCGACACATTCCCCGATGGAGAGTTGTTTGGTGATTAAGTTTGGCTATAATAGTACAATAAATAGTCGTACTAAGTGGATCCCAATTTTACATGAGTTTTTTTTTCCCGCGAAAAAAGCATACTATTGATATTCAATGCTTAATCAAATAATACATGATAAGATCAAAAGAAAGATCAAAATAACATTGTCGCACAGTGATAACCATACATGTCACTGTTTAGAGAATACCCCCCATACAGAATATCAAAATATTACAACATCCCAGAAACCTAAAAGAGAGGAGCTTATGGATGCTAATCCAAAAAATACATATGGCCAGATTCAATCAACTGATTATCAAAGTACTCATCCCAATGCAAGTAGCCAACATCATTGTCCAATGCCGCTTTTGACAGCAAATCAGCCTGGGTGTTATGTTCTCAGAAAATATGGTCCAATGTGATTGAGATAAACGTACCAAGTTCAGTTTTAATGCGGATGCACCAGTAAGCCAAATTTAGAACATTCATAGCAAATTCTCCCCTTGCCCATTTTATAGTGACTCTTGAGTCACCATAAATCTTTACCTTCCCAAGACCAAAGAGATTGGCCACTCGAGAAACACACCACAATGCCAAGAGTTATGCCTTCATGTTGGTGCCTCTACCACAATTCATCCTGACAGTTAAATAATGTTCCAGACTGATGTAAATAACCCCGCCTGTGCTACAAACTCCCAAATTAGTAGCACCATCAAAGAAAAGAACAAGATCATCGATCCTAAAATGAAAGCTCCCAATATTACGCAAGACAGGAGCTTTGTGAGTGGTCTGAAATTTCAAATACTGACCCAATGCAGAGTTATAAGCACAATCCAGACTTGGAGGAGTCTCTTCAAATGTTGCCTTATTCCTCGTCCACCAAACAGTCCAGCACACAAAAATAGGTAATTTGGAGTGTGATTTGAAGTCCTTGATCCATGTTTTCAGAGAAAAATCCACATTTCCCCCACCCCAACTCCTGGTAATACCAAAGATAGAATAAAATGTCTCCCAGAGACTACAAGTAAAAGAACAGTCCACAAATAAATGCACTGCAGATTCAGAAGAGCATTTACATAGGATACACTGACTGGGACCATTCCATCCCTTCAAAGTGAGGTTATTCCATGTTTTCAGCCTATCAAGCAACAGAAACCAAATAAAACACTTAAGTTTTTGAGGAATGGACCATTTCCATATTACCTAATGCCACCACTGACAGGGAAAAATACACCTGCATTTGATGATACATGATATCCCGTGATCATATTGTCGGCCCATACGAACTCATCCCTGTCATGACTAATACGAACCCCCGCAAAATTTAGTGCCCGAAGTTATAAGTCGCACTCATCAGCAACTCCACGGGGAAAATGCAAGTCTGCAGAATCCTGCCAATATCCCTGTCGACTGTCTTTGACAATAGTGTTCAACGTGACCAACCTGGCAGATTTCAGCTTCAATAATAAATCAGAAGATAATATATAATCATCAGACAGTCCCATGATGGGATCAATACCTATAGCAACTTCCCGTCCATTCCCGATCTTCCAACACAACTCCATAGCCAACCAACAGTAAACTTTCATAAATCCGTTCCAGATTGGGGAGACACCCCGGACCAGTTTCTGAGGTTTCCTTAACCAGTGTGAAATCTCACATTTAATGTATTTTCCATGTATGACCCTTGTCCAAAGTGAGTTGCCAGTGATAGCCCTCTAGAGACTTTTTAGCCGAAGAGCCTCACTAAAGACAGTAAAATCCAATATTCCCCAACCACCAGAAGAAATTGGAAGTGATATCTTCTCCCAACCAACCATAGATAAGCATGCTTTCTTCAAACCTCCAGTCCAAAGAAAGTTAAACAGTAATCTTCTTAAGGAGTTAATGACCGAGCATGGCATAGGAAGTAAGGAGAACCAGTAAACAGGTTCCAACAAGGACCGACTTTGCCAGTGTGAGCTTACCTCCGATGGACAAGAGCCGATACATCCAATAAAAAATCCTAGCTTTGAATTTCTTAATCAACCACTGCCAATCTTGAATAAGACAACCATTTAGCTTGAGCCTAAAGCCAAGATAAGTAAAGCCTCCAATTTTACATGAGTTTATAACTAGATTTGAAACAACAAATAGCATAAATAGTTTATAAAAATGATTAATATAAAAGTTATTAATATATATCACTAAAAATATTAATTTAAAACAATATTTATCACAAGATATTTAATATTTTCCAATTTTAAATCTCTTTGAATTGCATCACACTCAATTGTGATAAATACACTCATCAACCACCAATGTATTTAAGTGTCAACCAGTTTAAAATAAACTATTTTAAACACGTTGAAATTGAGTGTAAAATGACCCAATGTAAACACTACATTAAAATGCCAATCACTCTTCCTAACAATTACACCTCAATGTAAATGATGAACAGTTACACGTCAATGTAAATGATGATTGATTAAGGGTGGTCACTGGCATTCAAATCGTCCCACTTTTCTCGTCATTTTATAAAAACGTTTTTGCATTTCAAGACAATTTAGATCGTCGAAATTCTAAAAAAATATCGAAAAAGGTGGAACTGTGCCTCGTCGAAAAAATTTCCGTGACCAACAAAAAACTACTATTTAAGTGACAGTTATCACACCCCGTGCTACACTGATCCCGTTATCGATTCTCTTTAAGGGTGGTCCACTGGTCCCGTTATCGATTCTCGTTATGGGTGGTCCTCGTTTCTTCTTGACATTACTTTAGATTTGAATTTTGTGCGACTACAGTTGGGTTCTTGATTTTCAATACATAATATATATTTCCCGTGGTTGGCGATGTATCATACACCCATGTGATGGTGGATCCAGATACTTTAACCGCGTGCAATTAAACTAATCATGGACGCCAACACGGCACAGACCCTGCCATTCCCATTTACTGTTTTTCTTTGTTTTTTTCATTCCCGTTTTTACTTATATACACAGAGAGGGTACTACAGATGATCCCCTCCCATCAAAGGAAAAAAAATGATGATCCCGGCCTCCTCCTCCTGTAATGAACCACAGCAAAGCCAATCTCAAACCGGAATGTGGATTTCATTCGCAATCTACGAGCCTCAGAATGGCTGCGACATTCATGACGCGGTCGCCCACATGGCCATAGTGGCCGCTCTGCTTGAGAAGAGCAGCAATATCGACGTCGCCATTCTCAAGGGCTTCGAGCAATCATGGGTATCAATCTTTCTATTTGATCTGCCTTTCATTTCCAGTACTGATATTCTCTGTTTTTCTACTTTTCAGATCAAAGATCTGCATGTCTGGCATAATTAATAACTTATTATATTGTGTGTGTGCAGGCCGCAGTGTTTGCAGTCTGGAAAGGGGGATCCAGTGGTGATGGGCTAGCGCTGAATCTGCCAGAGGTATGTTTTTTGGATTCAATTTTTTGCTTTTACTAAATGGTTATAAACAGATCGTTATAAACAGATCGGCCGGGACTAATCGGCCTGCCCGTCGATTTGGTGTGATAATCAGGCAGCCGCGTTCACAAAGGGGATGGTGTCCGCAGTGAAAATAGTGGACTCGGGTTGGTTCCGGCTCAGTTCCCGGGAGATAAGCAAAGGAGTTCCCTTTGCTCAGTTATCGCTGGGCGACATTGTTAGCCTCAGAAGAATCTATACGTCAAGCTGGAAGATACAGGATGTGCTTTCCTACTGTTGCCTGGCCATACTCAAGTCCTACTTCGCTCGGCTCAAGGGTATATTATCCTCCTCGTTCTATGAATCCCTGGACGGGAAGCAGATACTAGGGTTTGGCGTGTGGGATAGCATTGAATCTGCGTCTGTTGTGGCAAATAACGATGGTCCCAACGCCAACCCCTGGGTTGCCTTTTGGAAAAGCCTGGGAGCCAAGAAACTCATATACCATATTGGCCAGGTTGTCTATGTTACTTTCAGGAATCCCAGCAGCCTCCAAAATTCCAGGCCGGGCTTTCAAATATAAATTAATGGAAGCGAAATCCGTGATCTTTCAGAGCTGTAACCTGCCATGTGTATGCCTGTGTATAGACGGATGGATGAAGGGCCAGTGTTTTCTGCATTTAATGTTATATAAATAAAATTCAAGATGGCCAATCAAAAGTATTGTGCAGACATTACAGGTTCGACACGAGCATGTCGTCGGAAAATAGGAAGATGATAACCACGGCCCTGCAGGTTGCAGCGCTAGGAGTTGTTCATAAATCGTTACTCAGTTTAAATATCTGTGAATAAATAAAATCAATTTTATCACTTTTTGAATTAGATTTTGATCCATTCATAATTTTCAACCTTACATGAAAAATAGATATTTTTTATATAAAACAAAAGGTGTAGTATAAATATTATCTGTTTTGCATTTTTTCAGTTTTATTTTGTTATAAGTTTGATTGGAATTTTGTTTTTAAATCTTAGATTTATATATATTGGTTATGGAAATTGCATAATTTGGATGTAAAAGGTATATAAAGGTGTTGAATCTTTTTATGAATTCAAAAACAAAATAGTTATTTTGATTTTGAAGATTTTGATTAAAATTCCTAATTTTTAACTTTATATGTAAAATAAATATTTTTAATTTTCAACTATATTTTTGAAGCTGAAAATAAGTACATAACTTGTGATTCATATCTAATCAAAGTTATGTATCATAGATAGGACTTAATATACTAAGTGGGAGACAAATTTACTACAATCTCTCCTCAACTATACCATCAAACAAAAAACTTATGCATCTAACATAAAGTCTGAATGCTAAAACCAACACACAGATTCAGACTAATTCATGAAAACCATAACTGATCAAAAGGTCAAAAAAGCTCTATAGCTGGAGCAGTTGGAAGCTACCCATATCAATGGTCTTAGCATCAACCGATTCCTCATAATGGATATTCCCATCAAAAGTACCTACAGCTTCTTTATATAGCTTGTCTGCATACTCATTAAATTCTCGATATATGTGACTAAAAGATAATAAAAAAATCCAAATCATGGACAGAATTTTCCCAGTCAATAACAATTTTGGAGTCACCCGCAACCTGTAGGGTTTGAATTCCATGTCTTCTTGCATACCAAAGAAGACCCCAACATGCCACCAACTCATCTTTATTGTTGGACCCAGGACCAACAACAATTTTTAGTCTACATTGGTAACCCCTTTTGATTTGAAAGAAAATGCCTGCACTCCCATCTCCATTTTTATATGCCCCATCAAAATAACCTACCGATAGATTTTCTTGAAATATAGGTCTTTTGAAAAACATGTTTTTATAAGAAGGTGAAAGCTTACAGAATTCATAAAAGAGATTGATAGCCCTTCTGCATAGCTGTGTAAAATGGGATATTTTACCTTCAAATATCAACCTATTTTTGCACTTCCAAATTCCCCACATTATCAATATGGGAATCTCCGTAAATGTTGGAGAGTTTTTTAACCAATTCAGATAACTCTCGTGTAGGTTATTTTTCTTCCATTGATAACTTAAATTTAAAGCATTTGTGCAAAACTCCCAAACATAAGAGCTGTAAGGGAAGCTAACAAACAAATGATCAACACGTTCATTGACAACTTTACAAAGTGTACAAATTCCAGGCCCAATCATACCTCTTTTGAGCAAGTTATCCCAGGTTAGCACTCTGTTTTCTAGACAAAGCCAAAGAAAGCATATAATCTTTACCGGAATCCTCCATTTCCAAATCTTGGATGCATACCATTTGTAAGAGATAGAAACATTTTGAGATAAATGAAGTCATAGGATTTCTTTGCAGAAAGATTGACATCTTATCCAAGCCAATCCCAAACTAAAACATCCTTCATGTTTGTTAATTTAACACCTGCAGAGTATAAATTTAGCACATAATTGTCCCATTCTTCACCGATTCTCCCATATCATTCCAGATATGAAGAATTTAACCAAAGAGAAGAAGACAATCCCATTATATCCACCTTTTTTACTCGAGCAAGAACAAGAATATTTAAAGACCTCAAATGAGTGATGAGCTCATTAGATAATCTGTAATCCTCCCCCAATCCGATAATTGGATCCGTTGGACAATGTCAATTTGGATACCTCGACTAGGATCCCAACAGATTCTCTCTTTTATAATATGTAGAACTCGGAATAAACCTTTCCAAGATGACCGAGGAATTGTTGGGAATTTTTGGATTTCGAATCCAATCATCTAGTAGAACATATTTAATGTATTTCTACTTAATCACCGAACTCCACATATTATTTCCAAATAAACCTCTCCATAATGATTTTGCGCTGAGTGCCTCACTAAACCAAAAAAAATTGTTTTAAACCCCAACCACCAAATTTCTTAGGGAGGGCCATATTATGCCATGAAGAAAAATGAATTTTTTGCATACTATAGTTGCCCAACCAAATGAATTGATATAGTTTTTTTTTTTATTTCCTCCATAATAACTTTCGGAACCATTGCTAAAGATGCCCAATATATAGGGATACCATGTAAAACAGAATTTGCAAGCACAAGTCTACCAGCCAAAGATAAATATTTATATGACCAATTGCTTATCCACTTTCAACCTTTTTGACAAGCCAATTCCAATCAACTTGGATCTTCTTCTATGCCTCCTTTGCTTTGGTCTTCCATCATTTATATAGCCACCACGTAGGAAGGCGTGACCCAAGAATGGTCACATCCTTGCTTAGCACCCACTCCAAAGCGCCCCTTCACTGATGTGTTAAGCTGCTAACCAAGTGTTGTACCAAGCCGATGCCTCACAAGTGCGTTATCTTTGTCGTTGGCTGCCAAAACGCCCACTTCTGTCATGGGTTGTCAGCGCATGCTTCCATGGAGTTGTGGGCTCTTGGGCCATGCCGCCCCAACTCATGTGGACCGCTGCTGACGTGATTCACCGAACTCCCAATGCTTCCCAAGTACCAAGCACCCATGCTGCCAAGTGCTACGATAAATGTTTTTAATTTTTAGAAAACATAATCTTTTAATGAAATAGAGAGTTGGATCTTTCCTAAAACTCTATATGTGGAAAGGATTCTCATTTATCTCATCAAAATTATATTAATTTAGGAATACTCCTCTCCAAACTTATTGAGCATAGAAATAAAACTTTTCTTTCTTAAGATCTAATTGACCAAACTTGACTTAAATAAACATTAATTATCATCATTATGAAAAATAAATATTTTTATTTTTTATATTAAAAAAATATAAAATTCTTTTACTTAAAATTCAAATTCATAATTTTTAACTTTATATAACAAATAAATATTTTTATTTTTTATATTAAACAAAATGTCTAGATCAGATGTGATATAAAATTGGATTTTTAAAAAATTAAATTATTATCAAATATATTTATGGTGATATCAATTTATAATTTCGTGGTAGGTATAGTATAATAAAAAATTATTATAGTTCAACTAATAATGATATAAGTACGCAAAAGTTTCTCTAGTAGGTATCAATGTATCATAGAATAAAACATTATTTTAGTTCAACTACTTATTATGATATCACTAAGCAAGTTGAGTTTGGCTTTTTCTTAATTTGGAAAAATGATAGTGTCTTTGTGCGCAAGTTGAATGTGTTGTGCACGACAAAAAGCATATAATCATTACTTTAGTTTATTGTTATAACGGATTTAAATCATGTAGAATCATATAACATTAGTTTATTGTTATAACGAAGTCTATTGTGTAAAATATAAAGTTATAAATATTATAAATTTATTTTATTTTATTGGATTTATTAAATATAGAAAGGAATAAAAAATGTAAAGTATAAATATTTTTATATTTAAAGGAGTAGGGTACTTTTCCGTAATTATGAAAAGTAATTAAAAATATTTATGTCAACTTATAAAATAGAAAATTTATGAAAAGTAATTAAAAATTAATGTCTAAATCAAAAATTTAAATTTAAATTATAAAACAAGAGAGGAATCAAATTTCTTGAACTTAAGATTAAAAAAAAACTATACCTAAGAAATTGGATTCCTATGGATGCTTGATAGATTTGGGTTTAAGATGGATCTATGCTGAACTTAAACCCGAATCTATCAAGCAAGAGAGGAATGAGTTTAATTATAAAAAAACTATACCTCAAGAAATTGGATCCCTATCCATGCTTGAGAGGAACGGTTTTAATTAAAAAAAAAAACTATACCTCAAGAAATTGGATCCCTCTCCGTGCTTAATAAATCAAAGTTTAAGATGAATCTATAATAATTTAAAAAAATTGTAATACATGTAAAAAAAATTAACAAAATTTTTATACAAATATTATATTTATAATATTTTTATTTTGTATAAATATAAATATCTCATTTTACTTTTTTATATTTAATGTACATATCAAATCTTTTTTTTTTTCAAGAAAAAACAATACTTTTATTTGAGAGGATTATTCTCTTCATGATACGTAGTCCCAGAGCTACTCTCTATATGTGTCAATTGTTACAAAAATAAAATAAAAAAACTGTAATTTATATAAATTTGTCCACCTAATTAAGGATTTCAAAACAAAACCAAAGGTCATTTGCATATATAGTTTCCAAATATTCTTGTTGTTATAAATCACAAAGCTTCCTGTTTCATTTTCTTTGATTGTCATGGAATAATTGTCCATTTTGAATTTGTTGCTTCATTTAACTGCCTATATATATGTGTTGGGCCTCAAAGTGTTCAAAATGCTGGAGTATGCTTGGTATCTTAGCTCTACTTTGAATATGTTGATTCATAATCAATGAAGAATCCCCAAAAAAAATTAAGGATCTCACATTCTGTTGTACAACCTATTTAAGAAAATAAAATAGAGCCAATAACTCACCTCTATTGTTGGTGCCTTCTCCCACATTTGCTTTAAACTGAAAAGTGCTAAATTCTGAAAGGCACACGACAAAACCAATACCATATCTTCACTTGTTATCTTAGCTTGCCCCATCAAAAAAGGACCTAGGTTTAGCTTTGTTAAATTATTAATGGACCCATTACCCTAGGGGCCTTTGTGATCAATTCTATTTTATACTCATGTAACCTTGCTTCAGCAAGATTGACTATGATCAAAGGAGGAATTAATTTGTCTTCAAAAATAGTTGTATTCATGGTGAGCCAAATATTCTAAGAGATAATTGGAGGGACAACCGTCCAAGTTTTGAGTCTTTTTTTATTGAAGAAAACCTTTAGACAAATCTTTCTCTTTTATGTATAGAGATATTTTTTCTTCTCGCTACTGTTCAAATCTCCACAATGAAGCGTTGGCTCGCTATGATCAGGCTAAAGGGGTAAGTGTCTCATTGGAGTTTGTGATGGAGACTATGTATGTGGTCTACGGACGTCTCGACCCTTACTAAGTCATAAGTTATTTGTATATATGGCTTGCATGCCTCTAGATATACTCTTGGGGTTATAATGACATTTGTCCAATTTGAACTCAAACCTACCAATTCCCATAATAAAAATATAAATATTTATATTTATATTTATATTTATATTTATATTTATATTTATATTTAACTAACATATAATATTATTATTATTTATTAAAATTATATGATAATATTATTGTTTAACATAAATTATATATTTAGCATCATCGTACATGATTAGCACATCCTTTCAATTGGTGATCGATGACATGGAATGACATTCATGCTTCGTCCACATGAATCTTTGATCCAACAGCCACGAATAATTAAGTACATGACTACATCAGCATTAATGAAGACAAATAAGAAAGGTTGTCCCTATTTTCTACTCCAATCCATGTGCAGGACGAGATTGTCAATTCACCAAGGATGCTTCTGCAACATAATCCCCTCATAGAAAAGTAATTGATCATATTGCTCACAAGATTCGTGTAGAAAACTCACAGAATGGTCTTTTTCCTAGGTCCACGGCCATCACAACAAGCTATGTCGTTTCCTTCAAACATTTTCCTTGTCAATAAACATTGCATTGTCAACTATCTTTTGCATTCTCTTCTTTCTAATATTATGATATGTGTTTTTAGGTTTTTTTCTACAACATGCTTCACTTCAAATGCAAATGAACATTGCATTGTCAAACTATCTTTTTTATTCTCTTCTTTTTAATGTTATGATATGTGTTTTATTTTTTTTCTACAACCTACTTCACTACAAATGTAAATGGCTTCATCATATCTAGAAACTTCCTTTCCCTTTTCCTTTTCCTCACACTATTCTTCCTTCTGTACTTTAAACTTTGTTGAAGCAACTTCTGCCTAGTATGCTTATAAATTTCTTTTATGTCCAATGCCTCATGAACCTGTATCTCAACTTTTTTCTTCCAAGCGAACACATTATACTCCTTTACAACCATGTCGTTCTTGTGCATCACAAGGATACAACCACTCTTTGGTCTTAGTGCTTTCTTCACCAACTATGTAATTGGACACAACATCAATCTATTGCTTCATCTTTCTTCTTTAAGAAGAGAGAACTATAATGATGGATCCAAGATCTTGATATGTGAGACGAATACAAGTCCTTTGTCCTTAGAATTCATTCCTTTTAAATCTCTCTATTGTACAAAGGTAATCAATTTCTTCAATGGTTTTCCTCAAAACTCTACAAGATAATTAGGTAAGCGCATGAAAAGGTACAATCTGAGCATTCCCTTCTATGAGAAGAATAAACCCACACTATCAAAAACTCAGTGCAATTTCTTCACAAAAAATCATGGCTGTAAGATAATCCTCTAAGATTAATCAAAGAATATAAACCCAATACATAAAGAACACATTTTTATAGGCTTATTGGTCCTTCTAGGGTTTTTACATGAAGAATAGGGCTACATTTTAAATTTTTGAGAAGGTGCCTCAGATGTGATCAATATTGATCAAATCAACTCAAGAGCACATTATGGTCAATATTGACCCTGTCAATAGAGGCTTCAGTAGAAAAACATAGTATAATCACTAACAATGCTAGAAACAGAGCAATATGGGCCTTGTTCTAATTAAACATGAAAATACAATCATTTTTCAAACTGTTGGGGCACTCTAGTAACTCCATACAAAATAGAACATGTACCGGGGTTACGAAAACTTTGTACATACAAGATAAAGTTGCATGACAACATATTCCCTATAATATATATGAGGTTAATAAAGCATGACATCAAAAATTGAGATTGATACAAAGGTGCAAATTGAACATTTCTTTGTATGAAAAACTCTATAATGAAATTTATTATAATGTATATAAAATATCCAAGAACAATCCAAAATTTATCAATCTCACGAATGAATTTTTAAAGGCTTATTAGCCCCCTAAAATTTTGGAATTGAGAATAAGTCCACATTCTATAGATTTTTCAAAATATACATGCTCTAGGTGCACCCTAGGTGATCAAATTTGAAAATATTAGCTATTGATCAAGTTGTGGTCAAATTTGATCCTATCAAAAGGGGCAACACGAGAAATAACACCATATGAGTACTAACTTCAATGAATATATGCCAATATGAGCATTGTTCTATATAGCCATGAAAATGTAATATTTTCCCAAAAAATTTAGACACTATGGTACCTCCATACAAAATACACCATGTTACAATTCATTCTAGGGTTTGGGAAATTTGATAGACATAACATAAAATCCTATATTAACATATGGCCCCTAATATATTAGGTCCATGAAACATCACATCATTAAAATACATTATGTTTTTCTTTCATTAAAATGGGTTTTTAAGATCTTAAATAGGAAGTCAAATGTTGGATACTGAACAACAAAACCACTTGTAAATATGAGAAAAAGGTAAGATAATAATAATTTCTTTCACTAGTTAATTATACCCATGCTCATCTATGAGTCAAGTCGAATAAAACACATGAGTCAATCATGGAATAATAAAAGGGAAGGCCATGCCAAAGTGCATCAATATCTCAAAGACATCATGAATGTGTTCTCTAACATCAATGGTATATTACTATGAAAGTGGATGGCACAAAATTGAAGAGATGAAGCCCCACAACTAAAAATGGACTCAAACGAGTCTAACCAATTGAAATATTACTTAAAGAGTATTCCAAAACAAGGTTACAATGCTCATTGAAAGGAACCACAAATATCCATGATATTTCATTGAATCAAGGACAATAACACCACTGAGTATAATTCCCCACATGTTATAATGACTTGAAGTCCAGCATGGGAGAAACCATCATGTTCGATATCAATAATGAAAATATGTGCTAGATACCAGTATCCCACAAATAATGAAATGCAACCAAAATACTAGTATAATCCCAACAGTGTGAATAAATGATCTTAAATTGAATATCAAAAGGAACCATTTGGTCAAGGACCAATAATCATTTAATCAACTGTCAAATGCGAGGAACTCCATCAATGATGAAAGTCAAACCCAAGGTACCAGTCCTTATGTCAAACTCCCAAAGCAAGCATGTCGTGGTTGATAACAGTAGATTTGTTGGAATAAGGGAAATAGTAAATGCCTCCAACCAATGCGAGGTAAGAAGATCTAATGAATGATTAAGGCATATATGCTTGTCTCGGAGTAACTAGTCAAATGTAGGGAAGGTAACACAATACATTCTTTGACATGTAGCAATAAGGAAAAGATTGACATGAGAGACATTTAATTCAAAGGAAATCAAGGGGAGGAGACTCAACTAAAGATGTGAATTGGGAATTTCTTTGTAATTAGAGAGTAACAATGAGAAAATTGAGCAAACTCAAAGTTGATAGAGGAATTAGCCTTTAGCAAAATTCATTGACCATGATAACCTAGGGCAAGGAGACAAGTGGGTGAATCTATGTAGATTCTATAATCAAGGGCGACACCAATTGTTGCCCAAGTAAGACTCATAGGGACTGAACAAATTGAGAAAGAACCTAGATGTATAAAAGTCCCTTTCTTTCCTCCAATTTTTGTTTATATGATTTTTTCTATATTTTTTATTATTAAGAGAATGAAATAATCAAGAGAAGAGATGGGTGCTCATGATGCAAGCAATCCAATCCCCGAGCATGTGAGATACCATGTCATGGAAAGCAAGCAAACTGATAGATACATAGAAAACATTGAACACCCAAGCATATGCCTCCACTTAAATGGAAAGGTTTGCATTTAGATAGCACAACCAATAACATAACAAAGCGAACAACGAAAAATGATTTGCAGTGGAAAACAATCTAATAAAGGGTTGGGAGCCCTTATAAAAATAGTCATAAAGAAATTTATTTAGAAAAAGTAGAATGTAGCTCACAGTGCAAACTCAATCTAAAAGAACTCCATTTATTATAGAAAAAAATACAAATGGGAACCAAAAGGAAAAGTAGTGTTTCTCTAGGGAAACCCATCATACAAAAACTTTGTTGTTGACAGCATACAAGAGTGAAAAAGTGAGTTGGGTTAATGCACCATTGTCCAACAAAGTTGATCTTATGGTGAATTTGGGTGACAAATAGTGCAGATGCAATGTTACAAAGCAAGATCTTTATCATAATATATGCCAATTCAAGAATAAACCTTGTAGACCTTACCAAGGCTAAGAGAATAATCCAAAGGTACCGAAATACCCAATTCATAGTCATGTACCCATGAAACAACAATTGAAAATTCATGTTAGCTTTTTCATGAGCTATAAAATTCATAGAAATGTTCTCAACCTCAAATTGTTTGACACATCATGGTCCATGGAAACATCAACAATCTTTGTAATGGCGAATTGGAAATATATCCTCACCAGGTGCAAATTGGGCATTCAAGAATAATCAAAGAAATCAATCTCATCAAAGGAAATGAAGTATAAGGGACCATAAGTAGAGTTGTTAGTGTCAGGGAGGAATTTGATAAGAAAACTAAGGTGAAGGTCATCCCAAGGACTACCAAAAGAATTCATGGTTACTAAGAACTCTTTATCACCCTCGAAGATCTGAGTTTAAGAAGGAACACATTAATACAAGGGAGAGAAAAAGGATGAATGTATGTCATTAATATCCAAACTTGAATCATTCAAAGGATGCAAAGGCTCGTGAGAGATTGTACAAATGATGGAAGTGTCCATGTAGTTCATATACACAGAAACTTTTTCCAACCAAACAATAGGGATTGATTGGTTACATGATTAGTGGGTAACCAAAGAGGTCAAAGTAAGTGGAGCATCAACAATAGAAGAAATGGGCATAGGATGAGCTAGGGGTTGTTCTAACAGCAAAATATATTGTGGGGTCATTATAGTAATAAAATGGATCCTTGATATTCAGAATTCTTATTTGAGTTGAACAACAAAGAACATAATGGCCTACCCACAAATAGAACAAGGATGTCTAAGTTAACACCCTTTTTGGGTTGTGTTTGAACCTAGATGCCCCCATCCTTACTAAAACTAAATTCCCTTTCCCTTGGTTCTTATTGTTACGTTTCTTAAACTTCCTCTTCTTCTTCTTGGATGGTTCCTTGTTACAAGTTGAATTTCGCTACGTTAATAAGAAGGAAATTGACCACGTTAACACTAGTAAAAGGAAATGAATGAGGATTGTTCTTCTCTAAAGTAAAAAGCACCCACATCAAAAGTACTAAAGTCAAGTTTGACATGTTCAAGGTAGCCATGTTGGAGTGTGTACTCGCCATATGTCATATATCATCACTCATTAGTGGTCGCAATGTATCGTAGATCTACCTGTTTCAAGACCACGATACCTCGTCATAAATTCAATTATCTTTAGGCAAGCACTTACATCTCACTGCTATTATCTTGTTTTTCTATATTTCTGTTAGGTAGTTTCCGGTTTTGTAGAAATCAGATTTGGCTAACGTGGATTCCTTTTCTCTACTTGTATTCGGTAGTCTCAAGAAATCGGATTTTGACGAGAGCAGGTGGTGTCTCGATTTTCGTTCGTGTTCTTAACGTTGTAGGAAACCGCGTGGTGGATCCAGCTCATTAAAGCCCGTGCAATGAAACTTCCACACTCGAATCCAATACATGTAAACTATCTAGAATTTTTTTTCAGTAGAAAAAAATCGTACTACTGGTATTTATTAAAGAGAATCAAATAGTGCATAAGTCATGTAACAGATTTATGTTCAAGTATTTAGCAAGATATAAAAGATCAAAGTCTATAAATAACAAAAATTATCCAAGCTCCCATCAGAGAGGATACAACTGGAAAACAAAAAACAACTAAACCTCAAAAAGGTTCACAATGCCTGAATCAATGCATTTTTCCTCCAGAAATTCTTCCCATCTGATATAACCTTCGACACCTTCATGTGCTTCTTTGGATAGTTCATCTGCCATCCCATTCTATTGGATATAGATACATTCAAAAGTAATGTTATTGAACATCTTAATTTTCTCCCTTGTTCTACAGCACCACTGTTGTAAAGAGATCACATTTAGACAATATTCACCCTGTGCCCATTTGATCGTCACCCTAGGGTCTCCATAAATAGTCAATTCATAGAGTCCAAAAGCAAATGAAATAGTGAGCACACTCCAAATCCCAAGTAATTCAGCTTTGGTATTAGTGCCTCTACCACAATTCAACTTAAGTGTGTAGAAATGTTCTTTGTTTATATCTAGATTACTCTTCCCACGGCACAAGAGCCATCCACCGACGATCCATCAAAGAAAGCCACCGGCCTATGATATGATAAATGGCGAGTACTATCATGTTTGGAACATACCTTTTCTGGACCATTACAGTAATCCCTAATCACCATCAGAATATTTTTGCATGAATTTGTCAAAATAGGATTTCTATCTTCAAATATGGCTTCATTCCTAGCCCTCTAGATAACCCAGGCAACCACCGCAAGTAAAAATGGTAAACTCTTACAATTCCTGTACCAATTAAGTGCACAAATCCCAAATAAGTCATTGCCCCAATGTTCATTTAATTTGAGCTCCAGAATAGTCAACGACCAAAGAGATCTAGGGAACTCACAACCAACCAGAAGATGGTTAGAAGATTCCATACAATTCTTGCAGAGAAAGCATATACTCAGGCCAACCCACCCTCTCTTGTATAATTGTCCCAAGTTTTCAGACTGCCTCTGAGATCATGCCACATAAAACACTGAATTTTCAGTGGGAACTTCCATTTCCAAAGTACCTTATACCACCAATCAGCTAGAAAAATACACCAATTATTGATGATAGCTTTTATAAGCAAACTTTGCATTCACCATACCTGTAGCGGCATTTTTTGTCCAAATTAACTTATCTTTATCCAAGGTCAAACGACATCCACCAGAATTAAGTTTTTTGATGTAATGTTCCCATTCCAAGGCAGTATTATCCTGAAATCCCAACTCAAATGCAGTGAGCCAGTATGCTTGATTGTCACCCCGATTGCGCTTCTTAATTTTATCAAGAGTCGCATAATCAAAACGATGAAGAGTATTAATTATCTCACTGGACAAAGTATAATTTTCATCCATCCCCAGGATGAGATCAATGCCCACTAAAATATCTTTGCCATTACCTACCACCCAAGATAAATCTTTGGCCAACCAATTGTAAATTTTGATGAAACTGGCCCAAATGGGAGAAGATCCCATGTTCCGCTTCGAAGGATTCCTTATCCAATTTATCACATTACCCTTGATATATTTAGCTGACAAAATTCTGGACCTAAGTGTGGATCCAAAAAGCCCACTCCAGAGGCTTTTCAATCTAAGTGCACAACTAAATAATGACAGATTTATGATACCCCAACCACCATCAACCGATTCCTCATAATCAATTAGAGAAATTTTGAGGTCAAAAAATGGCCTCAAAACAAAGAAAATGTACTATAAAAAACAACCATTCACATTCTAGTAGATGACATCATCCCCCTTTGTGAGGTGGCATTGCACGAGTTAAGAATGCTTATTTGTCAAATTTTCTATGGTGGATGAAAACACATAGTTAACCAAGGTAGTGGTGTAATTACTTTTAAGTCATAAAATAAAGTACTCATAATGATAGTCTTTTCATTAAATAATATTATTGTCATTTTTTCAATTAAAGTACTCATAATGAATGTATTTTCACACTTTCTCATAAAATAATATTATTGTCATTTTCAAGTGAAGTACTCTTAATTCATAAAGAAAGTCTTTTCACATTTTTTTATAAAATAATATATTATCATTTTTATGTTTTTAATTTTAAATGATATATTCACTCCATTCTATTTAATAATATAATGTCAAACTAATAAATAATAATAATAAATTTAATAAATAATAATAATGCAATGTGGATTATAATAATATTAATAACATTTTACATGTAAATAAATTCTCAATTAAATTACATTATATTAAATTCATGAGAAAAGTATTAAATATAAAAAGTCAACATAAAATTAAAAAAATAGCTCTTAAAAATATTTTTTATTATTTAATTTCATTTGCAAGTTCAAGACAAATAAATGCTAAAGGACAATAAATTTTTGGAAATTTACAATGAATCTTAGTCATATCAATGTAGACTTAGTTTATTAATTTTATTTCTAATGAATTTTGAAAAGCAACTCAACCATGGTTATTTATATTGTGCATAGAAAATAGCGTGGGAGGTGACTTGTTATATATACCTACTCCATAAAACCCCCAATTCATAATATTTTAATATATCTCATATTTTTGTAGTACATCTCTTAGGAGGCCATTTTTTGACCTCAAAATCTCTCTAATCGGGATATTCCCATCAAAAGTACCTACAGCTTCTTTATATAGCTTGTCTGCATACTCATTAAATTCTCGATATATGTGACTAAAAGATAAAAAAGCCAAATCATGGACAGAATTTTCCCAGTCAATAACAATTTTGGAGTCACCTGTAACCTGTAGGGTTTGAATTCCATGTCTTCTTGCATACCAAAGAAGACCCCAACATGCCACCAACTCAGCTTTATTGTTGGACCCAAGACCAACAGCAATTTTTAGTCTACATTGGTAACCCCTTTTGATTTGAAAGAAAATGCCTGCACCCCTATCTCCATTTTTATATGCCCCATCAAAATAACCTACCGATAGATTTTCTTCAAATATAGGTCTTTTGAAAAACCTATTTTTATAAGAAGGTGAAAGCTTATAGAATTCATAAAAGAGATTGATAGCCCTGCTGCATACCTGTGTAAAATGGGATATTTTACCTTCAAATATCAACCTGTTTTTGCACTTCCAAATTCCCCACATTATCAATATGGGAATCTCCGTAAATGTTGGAGAGTTTTTTAACCAATTCAGATAACTCTCGTGTAGGTTACTTTTCTTCCATTGATAACTTAAATTTAAAGCATTTGTGCAAAACTCCCAAACATAAGAGCTGTAAGGGAAGCTAACAAACAAATGATCAACACTTTCATTGACAACTTTACAAAGTGTACAAATTCCAGGCCCAATCATACCTCTTTGGAGTAGATTATCCCAGGTTAGCACTCTGTTTTCTAGACAAAGCCAAAGAAAGCATATAATCTTTACCGAAATCCTCCATTTCCAAATCTTAGATGCATACCATTTGTAAGAGATAGAAACATTTTGAGATAAATGAAGTCATAGGATTTCTTTGCAGAAAGATTGCCATCTTATCCAAGCCAATCCCAAACTAAAACATCCTTCATGTTTGTTAATTTAACACCTGCAGAGTATAAATTTAGCACATAATTGTCCCATTCTTCACCGATTCTCCCAGATAATTCTAGATATGAAGAATTTAACCAAAGAGAATAAGACAAGCCCATTATATCCACCTTTTTTACTCGAGCAAGAACAAGAATATTTAAAGACCTCAAATGAGTGATGAGCTCATTAGATAATCTGTAATCCTCCCCCAATTCGATAATTGGATCCGTTGGACAATGTCAATTTGGATGCCTCGACTAGGATCCCAACAGATTCTCTCTTTTATAATATGTAGAACCCGGAATAAACCTTTCCAAGATGACCGAGGAATTGTTGGGAATTTTTGGATTTCGAATCCAATCATCTAGTAGAACATATTTAATGTATTTCTACTTAATCACCGAACTCCACAGATTATTTCCAAATAAACCTCTCCATAATGATTTTGCGCTGAGTGCCTCACTAAACCAAAAAAAATTGTTTTAAACCCCAACCACCAAATTTCTTAGGGAGGGCCATATTATGCCATGAAGAAAAATGAATTTTTTGCATACTATAGTTGCCCAACCAAATGAATTGATATAGTCTTTTTTCTTATTTCCTCCATAATAACTTTCGGAACCATTGCTAAAGATGCCCAATATATAGGGATACCATGTAGAACAGAATTTGCAAGCACAAGTCTACCACCCAAAGATAAATATTTATATGATCAATTGCTTATCCACTTTTCAACCTTTTTGACAAGCCAATTCCAGTCAACTTGGATCTTCTTCTATGCCTCCTTTGCTTTGGTTTTCCATCATTTATATAGCCACCACGTAGGAAGGCGTGACCCAAGAATGGTCACATCCTTGCTTAGCACCCACGCCAAAGCGCCCCTTCACTGATGTGTTAAGCTGCTAACCAAGTGTTGTACCAAGCCGATGCCTCACAAGTGCGTTATCTTTGTCGTTGGCTGCCAAAACGCCCACTTCCGTCGTGGGTTGTCGGTGCATGCTTCCATGGAGTTGTGGGCTCTTGGACCATGCCACCCCAACTCATGTGGACCGCTGTTGACGTGATTCACCGAACTCCCAATGCTTCCCAAGTGCCAAGCACCCATGCTGCCGAGTGCTACGATAAATGTTTTTAATTTTTAGAAAACATAATCTTTTAATGAAATAGGGAGTTGGATCTTTGCTAAAACTCTATATGTTGAAAAGATTCTCATTTATCTCATCAAAATTATATTAATTTAGGAATACTCCTTTCCAAGTTTATTGAGCATAGAAATAAAACTTTTCTTTCTTAAGGTCTAATTGACCAAACTTGACTTAAATAAACATTAATTATCATCATCATCGTAATCATTATGACAAATAAATATTTTTATTTTTTATATTAAAAAAATATAAAGTTTTTTTACTTAAATATTTTAGTTCAAATTCATAATTTTTAACTTTATATAACAAATAAATATTTTTATTTTTTATATTAAACAAAATGTCTAGATCAGATGTGATATAAAATTGGATTTTTTAAAAATTAAATTATTATCAAATATATTTATGGTGATATCAATTTATAATTTCCTGGTAGGTATAGTATAATAAAAAATTATTATAGTTCAACTAATAATGATATAAGTACGCAAAAGTTTCTCTAGTGGGTATCAATGTATCATAGAATAAAACATTCTTTTAGTTCAACCACTTATAATGATATCACTAAGCAAGTTGAGTTTGGCTTTTTCTTAATTTCGAAAATGATAGTGTCTTTGTGCGCAAGTTGAATGTGTTGTGCACGACAAAAAGCATATAATCATTACCTTAGTTTATTGTTATAACGGATTTAAATCATGTAGAATCATATAACATTAGTTTATTGTTATAACGAAGTCTATTGTGTAAAATATAAAGTTATAAATATTATAAATTTATTTTATTTTATTGGATTTATTAAATATAGAAAGGAATAAAAAATGTAAAGTATAAATATTTTTATATTTAAAGGAGTAGGGTACTTTTCCGTAATTATGAAAAGTAATTAAAAATATTTATGTCAACTTATAAAATAGAAAATTTATGAAAAGTAATTAAAAATTAATGTCTAAATCAAAAATTTAAATTTAAATTATAAAACAAGAGAGGAATCAAATTTCTTGAACTTAAGATTAAAAAAAAACTATACCTAAGAAATTGGATTCCTATGGATGCTTGATAGATTTGGGTTTAAGATGGATCTATGCTGAACTTAAACCCGAATCTATCAAGCAAGAGAGGAATGAGTTTAATTATAAAAAAACTATACCTCAAGAAATTGGATCCCTATCCATGCTTGAGAGGAACGGTTTTAATTAAAAAAAAAAACTATACCTCAAGAAATTGGATCCCTCTCCGTGCTTAATAAATCAAAGTTTAAGATGAATCTATAATAATTTAAAAAAATTGTAATACATGTAAAAAAAATTAACAAAATTTTTATACAAATATTATATTTATAATATTTTTATTTTGTATAAATATAAATCTCTCATTTTACTTTTTTATATTTAATGTACATATCAAATCTTTTTTTTTTTCAAGAAAAAACAATACTTTTATTTGAGAGGATTATTCTCTTCATGATACGTAGTCCCAGAGCTACTCTCTATATGTGTCAATTGTTACAAAAATAAAATAAAAAAACTGTAATTTATATAAATTTGTCCACCTAATTAAGGATTTCAAAACAAAACCAAAGGTCATTTGCATATATAGTTTCCAAATATTCTTGTTGTTATAAATCACAAAGCTTCCTGTTTCATTTTCTTTGATTGTCATGGAATAATTGTCCATTTTGAATTTGTTGCTTCATTTAACTGCCTATATATATGTGTTGGGCCTCAAAGTGTTCAAAATGCTGGAGTATGCTTGGTATCTTAGCTCTACTTTGAATATGTTGATTCATAATCAATGAAGAATCCCCAAAAAAAATTAAGGATCTCACATTCTGTTGTACAACCTATTTAAGAAAATAAAATAGAGCCAATAACTCACCTCTATTGTTGGTGCCTTCTCCCACATTTGCTTTAAACTGAAAAGTGCTAAATTCTGAAAGGCACACGACAAAACCAATACCATATCTTCACTTGTTATCTTAGCTTGCCCCATCAAAAAAGGACCTAGGTTTAGCTTTGTTAAATTATTAATGGACCCATTACCCTAGGGGCCTTTGTGATCAATTCTATTTTATACTCATGTAACCTTGCTTCAGCAAGATTGACTATGATCAAAGGAGGAATTAATTTGTCTTCAAAAATAGTTGTATTCATGGTGAGCCAAATATTCTAAGAGATAATTGGAGGGACAACCGTCCAAGTTTTGAGTCTTTTTTTATTGAAGAAAACCTTTAGACAAATCTTTCTCTTTTATGTATAGAGATATTTTTTCTTCTCGCTACTGTTCAAATCTCCACAATGAAGCGTTGGCTCGCTATGATCAGGCTAAAGGGGTAAGTGTCTCATTGGAGTTTGTGATGGAGACTATGTATGTGGTCTACGGACGTCTCGACCCTTACTAAGTCATAAGTTATTTGTATATATGGCTTGCATGCCTCTAGATATACTCTTGGGGTTATAATGACATTTGTCCAATTTGAACTCAAACCTACCAATTCCCATAATAAAAATATAAATATTTATATTTATATTTATATTTATATTTATATTTATATTTATATTTAACTAACATATAATATTATTATTATTTATTAAAATTATATGATAATATTATTGTTTAACATAAATTATATATTTAGCATCATCGTACATGATTAGCACATCCTTTCAATTGGTGATCGATGACATGGAATGACATTCATGCTTCGTCCACATGAATCTTTGATCCAACAGCCACGAATAATTAAGTACATGACTACATCAGCATTAATGAAGACAAATAAGAAAGGTTGTCCCTATTTTCTACTCCAATCCATGTGCAGGACGAGATTGTCAATTCACCAAGGATGCTTCTGCAACATAATCCCCTCATAGAAAAGTAATTGATCATATTGCTCACAAGATTCGTGTAGAAAACTCACAGAATGGTCTTTTTCCTAGGTCCACGGCCATCACAACAAGCTATGTCGTTTCCTTCAAACATTTTCCTTGTCAATAAACATTGCATTGTCAACTATCTTTTGCATTCTCTTCTTTCTAATATTATGATATGTGTTTTTAGGTTTTTTTCTACAACATGCTTCACTTCAAATGCAAATGAACATTGCATTGTCAAACTATCTTTTTTATTCTCTTCTTTTTAATGTTATGATATGTGTTTTATTTTTTTTCTACAACCTACTTCACTACAAATGTAAATGGCTTCATCATATCTAGAAACTTCCTTTCCCTCACACCATTCTTCCTTCTGTACTTTAAACTTTGTTGAAGCAACTTCTGCCTAGTATGCTTATAAACTTCTTTTATATCCAATGCCTCATGAACCTGTATCTCAACTTTTTTCTTCCAAGCAAACACATTATACTCCTTTACAACCATGTCGTTCTTGTGCATCACAAGGATACAACCACTCTTTGGTCTTAGTGCTTTCTTCACCAACTATGTAATTGGACACAACATCAATCTATTGCCTCATCTTTCTTCTTTAAGAAGAGAGAACTATAATGATGGATCCAAGATCTTGATATGTGAGATGAATACAAGTCCTTTGTCCTTAGAATTCATTCCTTTTAAATCTCTCTATTGTACAAAGGTAATCAATTTATTCAATGGTTTTCCTCAAAACTCTACAAGATAATTAGGTAAGCGCATGAAAAGGTACAATTTGAGCATTCCCTTCTATGAGAAGAATAAATCCACACTATCAAAAACTCAGTGCAATTTCTTCACAAAAAATCATGGCTGTAAGATAATCCTCTAAGATTAATCAAAGAATATAAACCCAATACATAAAGAATGCATTTTCATAGGCTTATTGGTCCTTCTAGGGTTTTTACATGAAGAAAAGGGCTACATTTTAAATTTTTGAGAAGGTGCCTCAGATGTGATCAATATTGATCAAATCAACTCGAGAGCACATTATGGTCAATATTGACCCTGTCAATAGAGGCTTCAGTAGAAAAACATAGTATAATCACTAACAATGCTAGAAACAGAGCAATATGGGCCTTGTTCTAATTTAACATGAAAATACAATCATTTTTCAAACTGTTGGAGCACTCTAGTAACTCCATACAAAATAGAACTTGTACTGGGGTTACGAAAACTTTGTACATACAAGATACAGTTGCATGATAACATATTCCCTATAATATATATGAGGTTAATAAAGCATGACATCAAAAATTGAGATTGATACAAAGGTGCAAATTGAGCATTTCTTTGTATGAAAAACTCTATAATGAAATTTATTATAATGTATATAAAATATGCAAGAACAATCCAAAATTTATCAATCTCACGAATGAATTTTTAAAGGCTTATTAGCCCCCTCAAATTTTGGAATTGAGAATAAGTCCACATTCTATAGATTTTTCAAAATATATATGCTCTAGGTGCACCCTAAGTGATCAAATTTGAAAATATTAGCTATTGATCAAGTTGTGGTCAAATTTGATCCTATCAAAAGGGGCAACACGAGAAATAACACCATATGAGTACTAACTTCAATGAATATATGCCAATATGAGCATTGTTCTATATAGCCATGAAAATGTAATATTTTCCCAAATTTTTTAGACACTATGGTACCTCCATACAAAATACACCATGTTACAATTCATTCTAGGGTTTGGGAAATTCAATAGACATAACATAAAATCCTATAATAACATATGGCCCCTAATATATTAGGTCCATTAAACATCACATCATTAAAATACATTATGTTTTTCTTTCATTAAAATGGGTTTTTAAGATCTTAGACAGGAAGTCAAATGTTGGATACTAAACAACAAAACCACTTGTAAATATGAGAAAAAGGTAAGATAATAATAATTTCTTTCACTAGTTAATTATACCCATGCTCATCTATGAGTCAAGTCGAATAAAACACATGAGTCAATCATGGAATAATAAAAGGGAAGGCCATGCCAAAGTGCATCAATATCTCAAATACATCATGAATGTGTTCTCTAACATCAATGATATATTACTATGAAAGTGGATGGCACAAAATTGAAGAGATGAAGCCCCACAACTGAAAATGGACTCAAACGAGTCTAACCAATTCAAATATTACTTAAAGAGAATTCCAAAACAAGGTTACAATGCTCATTGAAAGGAACCACAAATATCCATTATATTTCATTGAATCAAGGACAATAACACCACTGAGTATAATTCCCCACATGTTATAATGACTTGAAGTCTAGCATGGGAGAAACCATCATGTTCAATATCAATAATGAAAATATGTGCTAGATACCAGTATCCCACAAATAATGAAATGCAACCAAAATACTAGTATAATCCCAACAGTGTGAATAAATGATCTTAAATTGAATATCAAAAGGAACCATTTGGTCAAGGACCAATAATCATTTAATCAACTATCAAATGTGAGGAACTCCATCAATGATGAAAGTCAAACCCAAGGTACCAGTCCTTATTTCAAACTCCCAAAGCAAGCATGTTGTGGTTGATAATAGTAGATTTGTTGGAATAAGGGAAATAGTAAATCCCTCCAACCAACGCGAGGTAAGAAGATCTAATGAATGATTAAGGCATATATGCTTGTCTCAGAGTAACTAGTCAAATGTAGGGAAGGTAACACAATACATACTTTGACATGTAGCAATAAGGAAAAGATTGATATGAGAGACATTTACTTCAAAGGAAATCAAGGGGAGGAGACTCAACTAAAGATGTGAATTGGGAATTTCTTTGTAATTAGAGAGTAACAATGAGAAAATTGAGCAAACTCAAAGTTGATAGAGGAATTAGCCTTTAGCAAAATTCAATGACCATGATAACCTAGGGAAAGGAGACAAGTGGGTGAATCTATGTAGATTCTATAATCAAGGGCGACACCAATTGTTGCTCGAGTAAGACTCATAGGGACTCAACAAATTGAGAAAGAACCTAGATGTATAAAAGTCCCTTTCTTTCCTCCAATTTTTGTTTATATTATTTTTTCTATATTTTTTATTATTAAGAGAATGAAATAATCAAGAGAAGAGATGGGTGCTCATGATGCAAGCAATCCAATCCCCGAGCACGTGAGATACCATGTAATGGAAAGCAAGCAAACTGATAGATACATAGAAAACATTGAACACCCAAGCGTATGCATCCTCTTAAATGGAAAGGTTTGCATTTAGATAGCACAACCAATAGCATAACAAAGCGAACAACGAAAAATGATTTGCAGTGGAAAACAATCTAATAAAGGGTTGGGAGCCCTTATAAAAATAGTCATAAAGAAATTTATTTAGAAAAAGTAGAAAGTAGCTCACAGTGCAAACTCAATCTAAAAGAACTCCATTTATTATAGAAAAAAATACAAATGGGAACCAAAAGGAAAAGTAGTGTTTCTCTAGGGAAACCCATCATACAAAAACTTTGTTGTTGACAGCATACAAGAGTGAAAAAATGAGTTGGGTTAATGCACCATTGTCCAACAAAGTTGATCCTATGGTGAATTTGGGTGACAAATGCAATGTTACAAAGCAAGATCTTTATCATATATGCCAATTCAAGAATAAACCTTGTAGACCTTACCAAGGCTAAGAGAATCATCCAAAGGTACCGAAATACCCAATTCATAGTCATGTACCCATGAAACAACAATTGAAAATTCATGTTAGCTTTTTCATGAGCTATAAAATTCATAGAAATGTTCTCAACCTCAAATTGTTTGACACATCATGGTCCATGGAAACATCAACAATCTTTGTTATGGCGAATTGGAAATATATCCTCACCAGGTGCAAATTGGGCATTCAAGAATAATCAAAGAAATCAATCTCATCAAAGGAAATGACGTATAAGGGACCATAAGTAGAGTTGTTAGTGCCAAGTTGGAATTTGATAAGAGAACTAAGGTGAATGCCAAAAGAATTCATGGTTTCTAAGAACTTCTTATCACCCTCGAAGATCTGAGTTTAAGAAGAAGGAACACATTAACACAAGGGAGAGAAAAAGGATGAATGTATGTCATTAATATCCAAACTTGAATCATTCAAAGTATGCAAAGGCTCATGAGAGATTGTACAAATGATGGAAGTGTCCATATAGTTCATTTACACAGAAGCTTTTTCCAACCAAACAATAGGGATTGATTGGTTACATGATTATTGGGTAACCAAAGAGGTCAAAGTAAGTGGAGCATCAACAAAAGAAGCAATGGGCATAGGATGAACTAAGGGCTGTTGTAACAACAAAATATATTGTGGGTTCATTATAGTAATAAAATGGGTCCTTGATATTCAGAATTCTTATTTGGGTTGAACAACAAAGAACATAATGGCCCTACCCACAAATAGAACAAGGATGTCTAGGTTGACACCCTTTTTGGGTTGTGTTTGAACGTAGATGCCCCCATCCTTACTAAAACTAAATTCCTTTTCTCTTGGTTCTTATTATTACATTTCTTAAACTTCCTCTTCTTCTTCTTGGATGGTTCCCTGTTACAAGTTGAATTTCACTACGTTAATAAGAAAGAAATTGACCAAGTTAACACTAGTAAAAGGAAATAAATGAGGATTGTTCTTCTCTAAAGTAAAAAGCACTCACATCAAAAGTCCTAAAGTCAAGTTTGACATGTTCACGGTAGCCACGATAGGTTCTCCAACATCCTTAAGTGTTGGAAAGTTGATATTCTCTAAAATAATAATTGTGTTACACTAAGAGAAGTTTCTATAAGGTACATATTAAGGTACATATTAAATGGGGAATCTCACAAAGTAATAGTGATCAAGATGAAAACACAATGGAGCTTCTAGAAGAAATGGAACCAATTAATGTAGTTTAATTCAAAACAATGGTTGATGAATCAATTAATCATTCAATATTGTGATTCCTTAAAATCTCGAAGTTAAATTTTTAATAAAAATCAACTAACCCATCACAATGGTTGATGAATCAATTAATCATCCAATATTCTGAATCCTTAGAATCTCAAGTTTATTTTTTTAATAAAAATCAACTAACCCATCAAATGATTCCTTAAAATCTCAAGTTTATTTTTTTAATAAAAATCAACTAACCCAGCTCATTTAAGCCCGTGCAATGAAACTTCCACACTCGAATTATAGCATAGCTTAAATATTCGACAACAATTTCGTGTGGAAAGAAATGTTTTTTTTCCGTGATTTAAGTGGAATTTGGTCAAAATTTGGAAAAAATCTTGCACACTTCCATAAAACATTATTTTTCTTGCACACTTCCATAAAACAACACAGACCAATACTTAACATCTCAGACTTGTTGCAAAAGCAAGATGTGATTCATATTTCCATTACTTTTATTGAACTCAAAACACAAACTTTACCTTGTTTGTCCACACCATCTATTCTCCACTACTGCTACAATAACTATCATCGGTATCCTCAAATTCTCTATTACATCTTCAACATCTTGGTTCAATTTTCATCTTGGAATTTCTTATTTTATCTATTATTTATTGGAGTTACAAATTTCAACAAAATAACTCCACTTTCATAGTGACATAGCTAAGCTCAATAGGGTTGTTAACTTCAATGAATCCAATACATGTAAACTACTAAGAAATCTTTAACACAATCAACATGCATTAGCAATAAATCAAAAAACGTATTTGACAGAACTTCATGGAAATAGGAAAGTGGCAGCACTCATCCTCAATTCTCACCAGGTTTGAACAAGTGACTTGATGGAACTTAAACTTCACACAAATTAATTAGCCTATACTTCATGGCTACCATAACCACTACCCTCATTTAGTGAGTTAAGTAGTAGTTTAAATAAATTATTATTTGATTTTTTTTTATTCTCTATTTTTTTATCTAATTTTATTAAAAAATTATAAAAATTAGTATAAATTGTTAAACTTATACAATCCAAATACAATAAAAATATTTGAAGAAGTTAAATTTATTTATATATTTAAAAATACAATTTAAATAATGAAAATTCACAATTTAACCAAATATCTTATAATCAAATTTAACATTTTTAAATTAATCACATTCTAAATATCTATCATTGTATAATTATACTCTCTTCCTACTCAAATACCTATTTATTCAACACTCCCCGTAACCAGTACTTGTCTCAATTTCTGTTTATCTTTATCAACATCAACACATGCTCCCCTTATCAAGCCCACATACAATCTAACCTTGTGATTGATTTATTGGTGAATATCGCAGAATATAACTTTTTTTAAACTAGGGTTAATCAGTTTGCCAATTTAAACCTTGAATTCTATAAGGAATGTCAATGCTAATATCATAGGCAAGGGACAAGAAAAGATTAGTGTCTATGGTATTGTATTGATATGGGTGACTTTAAAAATGAAGGATTTTTTCTACGTAAAGAAGTCTTAGTCATTGAGCAGAAATTCATGTCAAACTTTTTATTAATAAAATATTGAAATTACTTTAATGATTAGAGCTATTACTTTTTAGATTATTTTTAAAAATTAAATTTTTAGAAATATAAAAGCATTATTGATTTAATATTTTTCGTTTTTGATTATTTAGATTATTTTAAAAATTAAATTTTAGAAATAGAAAAACATTATTGATTTAATATTTTTTTGTTTTTGATTACTTTAATGATTAGAGCTATTACTTTCTAGATTATTTTTAAAAATTAAATTTTAAAAATAGAAAAACACTATTGATTTAAGATTTTTTGTTTTACAAAATTATGTAAAAAAATTAATTATTATTACTAATTAAAGTTTTAAAAAATAAGATAAATGAGAAATATATTTTCCTTGTTTAACACTATAATAAATTATAATAATTAACTATTACTAAATTATGAGACTTTTAAAGAACAAATCTACATTCAAATTTTCGAAGAATAAATTATTTATTTTAGTTATTAAATATTCAAATTTTCAAAAAATAAATTATTTATTTTATTTATTCAATATTTCTAAAAATGAAAAAAAAAATCGCATAGAAAAAACATCTAGATATATACTTCATATTGAAATCTATATTAAATCTTATTAAAAAATCACATTCATAATTAAATCTTGCTAATATGGTTCAAGCACAACATCAAAAATTGATGATTTGCATAAACCAAAATGATCACTCTTTTCAATATGAAATATATATATATATATATAGAGAGAGAGAGAGAGAGAGAGAGAGAGAGAGATCCAAGTTCTTTTAGAAACTATAACATTTACAAATATTCAATAGAAATTAGAATCAATACACATTACACATTCACAAATCACAATGAGACACATAGAAGACGGTCATAAATGAGATGTCGGAACCACATTTCTCATTATGTCATCAAAATCAAAATGTATTACATAGATGTCTGAATACCATTGGCAAATACTAAAATAGTAAATACAAAACGGGGTAGATCAAGATGGAAGAATCTCATATGTCAATTTGACTCAATAGTTCTCCTCCATGCCTAAATCCACAAAATCATCATTGCTCTCTTCTTCGTCCTCCTACTCTGCCTCTCTTCCCATCTCAGGATTTACACCTGCTGGTGTAGAGGATGACCCCTCCAAAGGATCACTCTCATCAAAAGTGACTGGCTCTAGCATTGGATTATTAAGATCCATGTTGGCTAATGCCAACTCAACATTGTTATCCAAACCCATATCATCAAGAAACACATCCCACATCTTTGTCTTTCCCTTCACCCACTCCTCCCTCTGCCTGTAAATAAGGCGAAGGTTGGTGTGCGCATACACCATCGTCTCTTCCCTATACTACTCAAGCCCGCTCTTCTTCAAATTGTACAAGTTCTCATATGTACTCCAGTTCCTCTCACAACTAGAGGATGAAGTAACTTGAGAATGATCCTCAAGCGGCTAACTTCTATAGAATAGGGCATGTTACCGCATGAGTTTCCCACCAAGAATAGGGTTTCATAAACCCCCTGTCTCTAACCACATCATAGCCTCCAAATCTCCCACTGGCAGTGGAAAACTCTACAAATCCCTCCTCCACCTCATCAAGTGAGTCTCTATCTTGATATAACCATCTAAATGCTATCTTCCTCCCCTATGATATCTCTCCATCCATGTGAGGGACCATTATTGAGCCATTCATGACTGTAGAATCTGGGGTTCAATGAGTGTGCCAAGCAATGAAAGGGCATGTAACTCTTATCCCACCTAGAGATAATAATATTGTGTATGGTGGACCATAATTTCTTTGTCGATGTCTCATACTCGATACACTCATTCTCCATAACAATGGTTGGTGGCAGAGTCCAAGCTGGCCCAAAGTACTCTTTCTCCTTCAAGCTAGTTCCTCTATTTCTATCGGCTTTTAACATGCATTCCAAAAGGTTCCTTTTCTCATTTCTTTATGGGTATAAACCTTAAACTTCCCATAGGGCTCTCCCTTTACACATGAATTTTACTCTGAGGTTCGAAACACTGTCACCTCAGGTGCTTGTCCTAGCCCTCGACCTCAACATGCAGAACCATAACATGCTCATGGCTCATTGCAATCCATTTCAGGGTTCAAAGCACCAATACTTTGTGCAGTCGTTCCAAAGCCTTCGTCTCAACACATAGAACCACAACCCATCTTTAGGGATTTTATACCTCGAGCTAGTGTGCACACGATATGCAACCAAGACCATAGATCCTCAACCATTCCAAAGTGATGTGACCTCGGCCATTCAACAATGACACTCTTTACCCTGCACCCATAACAAATGAAGAATACACAACGCTTCCAGAACTCAACCACTGAAACTCGATTTCAATTACAAAACGTTGATTTCTAACTATGCTTTCCCCATGCAATTCCAACCTTCCAATTTCAATTTACTCTGTATCATGACTGTGTGTCGACAATACACCCCAGTCCGGTCTGTATTTGACAAGAACTCCAACTTTCCCACAAGAAAACACTTAACTCTTAGGTTTTGAGAATCTACATAAGTATTCAATGCAAATCAACTCTTATTCTCGTTCGTAATGTCTTCTCAAGATCGTTGGTGCTTGTAACTACGACACTTGAAGAAACAAGACGATATAACTTCCGAATTCCTGAACTTATGTGTTGCATATTTTGGGAAGTGATCCGCCCAAAATCTATCTTTATTGGATCTATTTGATAATTGACTATTCGAATAGAACTTCTTAGTTTAGGCTTCCATGCAGGTTGTTGATTTTGTCTGTGTTCTTTCTCAATGTTGTAGTCGGGTTGTCTGTGAATAAAGTATTGTTTATTTTTCTCTTGACGTTGTTGTTGGTCATAACGACTCATATGATTTGGGTGACGATAAAGCATCTTAATCTTTTGTGATTGTTCTTCGAAATCAAGTGTTTATACCTAATATTTTAGATTACATACCTAACAACGTAGTTAAAAATAGAGCTCATGCCTAATGCCTAAGAAATCGTGTCCCTGTTGCTTAGGTCGGCAAGGATTAATAAGATAAAATTTTCACTTTGTGAATTAATTATGACTGTTATGAAATAGAGTATTATCTTCCTCACTTAAATTATAAAATTCTAATTAAAAAAATTCCACTTAACTAAATTGATTCTTTTCCAATTTCTTATGCTCCAAAAAAAATATTCACTTAATTCTTTTACAATTTTCTATTAACAATTTTTAGATTACCAAAATTTGTTCTAGTTATATGTGAAAGTGTCAATATCCAAACTTCCCAACAACTCTAAACATTAATCAAGGTTATGTGATTGCGATGTATTGGAAACTATTTGAGAAGATTATTCACTTCATTTTAATTATGATTTTCCATTTCACGAAAAGCTCACCAATTAAAGTTCCTTGTGTGTCAACAATAATTGGCCCAACAAGTCAATGTGGGAGTAGACCCAATCCTCGGACTGGATGAGGATTTCACGTTCTCGGCTGAAATTTTGGAGTATCTCAGGGACAGAGATTTTATGACCCTAGATCGAATGAGGAATTATGTATCTTTGAACAGTACATCTTATTGGATAAGAGGAGCAGATCTGGGCCTTTGTGGTTATTTTGAGAGAGAATGGAACCATTATTTCTCTCAGCTAGACTCAATCAGATGCAGACTATCTCAACAAGCTGATGTTTTAAAGTGGGCAGGCAACCTTGTCACAGGTGAGGTAACTGCTAAATCAACTTATAATTATACTATAAATTCTAGATTTTATCATCCTCAACATTGGTGGTTCAAGAAGCTGTGGAGTTGGAAGGTACCTGTCAAGCTCAAATGTTTTGGATGATTTGCTCTTATGGGAAAACTGAAAACTTGGGATGCTTTATTAAGAATGGGGTGGAATGGCCCAAATAGATGTCCTTTATGCAAAATTGATGCTGAATCTACAAAACATATTCTTGTAAACTGTTTGTTCACACGAGAGATATGGTCAAAGGTTTGTGCAGGTCTAAATATTCAGATGGACTGGGGAGTGGAGTCCTTCGAGATTGTTTTTTACATTGGTATAGGAACTGTAGAATTCATCCTATTCTGCCAATGTTTATATCATGGATCATTTGGCATATTAGGAATAAGTATGTCTTTGAAGGGTTGGAGCCTTTGGCACAGAATGGGGCAGATCGAATTATCACATTTTATAATTCTATATTCAAAGGAAAAAATCCAGTGATGATAAAACGGATTGGAACATTTGATCCTATTTTCAACTATCCAGTACTTTTCTTCGATGGAACAACACAAAATGGAGTTTGTGGAGTTTGAGGTGCAATCTTTATAAATGAATCACATCACTATGCATTGAAGATGAATTGTGGGAGTGGATCCAACATGAAAGATGAACTTATTGCATTATGGTGTGTCTTAAAAGTTGCATATATTTTTGGCATAGATGATTTGAAAATATTCGGGGATTCTCGAGTCACTATAAAATGGGCACAGGGTGCCTATAATCTAAAGGTGCTAGTGCTCTCTCACTGGTGTATAAGGATCAGGAATCTCATCAAACTGTTCCGGAATTTATCCTTTGAGCATATTTACCGGCAACACAATTCCACGACAGATAAATTATCAAAGCAAGCTTTGGAGGGAGATGATGGTATCTTATATTGGGAGGAGATTATGAACTCTTCAATTCATATTTTTGGCTGCATGAATTCTTTTGAGTAAATAATTGTTTTATCTATTAAGCAATATGATTATAATCATGAGCTAGTCGATCTTTATATTTTTTGCATCTTGTGATCTGGCTGGCATCCTTCGCGATGACCAACTGAAAAATTTTGTTTTCAAACTTTTGGTTTCATGTTTCATTGGGCAGAGATGACCACATGATAAATCTGAACTGAAGTAACTCATGTACCCTTTGATTCAGTTATGAATAACAATGGTATGATTTTTTTCTGTTGGAAAAAAAAAAAATCTTGCTATTTTAATTAAATACAATTGATATGAAATAAATGTATTTTAATTAAACAAAATTGATATGAAACTTAAGGAATCTTCCATTTCACTGACTTGCCCATTAAAGTTCCTTGCAGGTGAACCATAATCGGTTTAATTTTTTTCATTTTAATTAAATAAAATTAAAATCGATATGAAATAAATATATGGAAAAGGAATTAAAATTGATATGAAATAAATGTACAAGGAATTTTCCATTTCAATATGAGTAAAGGTCACTTTGGAGTAGTGTGATGCTCTTCTAACTACAAAACAGTCTCAAATCTTTGATTCACGAAGCAAAGAAAATGAGGATGCCATGGTCTATCACCTTGTCAATGCAACCGTGAATATCTCCAGCTCGGATGAGCGCAATGAAAATGCAGAGGACAACCAAGGCATTCAGGCTATGGACACTGAGAAGACCGCCGAAGATAATTGTGAGAATGAGGAGGATGATGCCGAGGACAGTCCTGAGGAAGATAGATGAGAACAATCAAGATGTATAGGTCATGGACAATGATCCAAATACCTATTAATTTTGTTTTTGCATGTTTTTTTTGGCAAACTGCATCTAAGCCCGTATGTTAGAATCTACATTAGAATCTATAGAAACTTAGGAGAATATGTTTTTTGTTTAAGGCATATATTATATTGGATCATTGTAACTGAGTTTCATAATGCTTATAAACTCCTGATACTATGTTTGGAATTTTTGTAAAACTTTATTGAAAAAAAAATTTCAGGTTTTTATAAATACAAGTCACCCATTTTTGTTAAAAAAATGTAGGAATTGTGAAAAAAATTATTTAAGTAATTATATTCAAGATCTCATGTTTTGACCTTTTGAATTTTCTAAATGATCTTAGAGTGTATTTACAATTATTATTATGTATATTTTTTCCTTATTTTTTAGATTTTAGTTGCTAACTTTTAAAAGTTACTTATGTACTCCTATTCTTTATAAGTTAAATTTGCATTTTTTATTTATTTTGAAAGGAAAAAATCACAATTTATATTCCATTATAAAATGAAAATCATGTTTTTCAAGTATTTAAAGCACACTATACATAAAGGCAAGTATAGGTGAATAGGGATCATTTTTTTCTTTTTAATTTTTTTCACTCTAACAAGTAGTAGCCATAGTAGCTAAATGTGGATTGGAAGGTGGAAGAGAAAAATATGAATTGAAGTATCATTTCATGATGTCATTTGGTTCTACCTAAGAAAGCATCACTTTTAAGGTGGAAAATCTAGTATCAATTTTATATACTTTATCCCCCAAGACAGACATGGATGAAAATAATTTTACCTCAAATCTATGTCAAATGCATTTCCACCTAGGAAGGCATCACTTTTGAGGTGGAAAATATAGTATCAATTTTATATACTTTATCCCCCAAGATAGACATAGATGAAAACAATTTTACCTCAAGTCTATGTCAAATGCATTTCCACCTAGGAAAGCATCACTTTTGAGGTGGAAAATCTAGTATCAATTTTATATACTTTATCCCCCAAGACAGACATGGATGAAAATCATTTTACCTAAAGTCTATCTCAAATGCATAAACATGGTACAATGTCTCAAGCTAAATTTTAACTACTTAGGTAACTTTGAATACACATTGATTTATATTTTATATTTTTGAACATTAATAAGATTGTATTATGTTATCTCATTTTAAAATTAATTAAATAAGATAATATAATTTTATTAATGTTTAATTTATAAAATTAATTAAAATAAAATTATAAATAGATTATATTATGTTATCTCATTCTAAAGTTAATTAAATAAAATAATATAATTTTATTAGTGTGCAATTTATAAAATTATAAATAAATATGTAATATTTTATTAGTGATTATATTTTAAGGACGGTGATTATGTTTCAATGTAATGAAATGGCAATTATAATCATTTCTTTAGAAACACGAGAACACTTAATGAAGAGGATTTATTTACCAATCGTGCAAATATGTCATTAAAACAATTGCGTCACTCTACTCAATTACTTTATTAACATTTAGAGTTGGACAATTAGTTAGAACAACTATCCTGTGCACTTGGAAGTGTCCGTTGATTCCTTTTCTTACCAGACATACATAAATTGAGACATCACATCATGGCCCCACTAACTTGGAAGTGTACAACCATCCCGTTTCTTAGAGGACATAGGGGAGAGATGTCTAATGTTGAACAGGGACCAGTAGTTGACATAGTACTGGTCCCACATAACCACCATATCTTGACACAAATAAACCCATAAGTTAAACACACACATTTCATATTAAGTGCAGAAAGTATTTAAATTATGTCCAAAAATTGCCCATTAACTGACTGGGCCAATAGCTGTCAATAAATAGTCTTGATATGACAAACTGTACAAAACATCTTGTCCCAACAAAGTACAGATCTGCTCAAATATCCAGAAGTACATAAACAGCTAAATATCCCAACTCGTTTTTGCCACCTACTGCAAGGTACCTATCAAAGGAGGACCCACGAATTTCTAATGGAGCCTAAATATCCCAGCATTCATTGAAACCTGTCCAAACATTCATGCATACCTGTTCAAGCATCAGAAAACTTAGTGTCAGCCATAACTGCGGGATTGTTCAACATTCCAACCCTCTGTATTCAATAAATGACACCTACCCATTAAATGCACCCATTAAACAGATGGAAGCACACAGATCATGAAACAGATGAAGGCACAGGGATCCACAATGACAAGCTCCCAACCATTGGATCACTTTCAAATCAATCCACAACACACATTGAAATTTCAGAGATTGCAATCCATGTGCAACCTTCTTACCAACCCAATTCAATAGCAAACAACTATAAATGAACCACAACCCTTATGAAGATGCATTTCATAAATTCGACCTGCAGAGTGTGTGCACAGTTGCATTTCAGAAATTTGAACAACAGAGTGTGTGCACAGTGGAGGCATACCAGCAGAAGTGTGTGCACAGTGGAGGCAGGTAACTGTTACTGTGATTTAAGTTTCTGTTTATGTTATTTCCAGTTATGTTATTCATGTTAATTTTGTTATTTATGTTTCTGTTATTCATATTATTTATGTAGATTCAGGTTACTGTTACTGTGATTTAGGTTATTCATCTGATTTATGTGCAGGTTCTTGTAGATTTAGATTACTTAGGTTACTGTTAAATGTGCAGGTTATTCATATTATTTATGTAGATTTAGGTTACTGTTAAATGTGCAGGTTCTTGTAGGCATGGCAAGAGTCAGCAATGCAAGGAGAACAAGTCGTCGACTGAGTAGGGGTGCCCAGCTACGCTGCACCTCATCGGATGAGGAGAGGCCCAATGATACAAATGCCAACAATGCTCCCAGCAATGTTGTTGAGAATGACAATGTGGTGGAAGAGGACATTGTTGTCCCACCACCAACCACACAGTCAATTCCAACCACAGTTCAAGGAACAAGTTCAGTCACCAAAATCAGTGCAATAAGAGGTTGGACAAAAGAAGACATGCTAGCTGCTATTGATGATATAGAGTTCAATGGATATTCCATTCGTGCTGCTGCTAAAAAACATGGAGTTGCTATCTCTTCAGTACATTATTGGATAAATGGACTCACAGATACAAAGCGCAGAGGGCCTGTTACAGTTATGACTGAAGAGGAGGAGGCCGAGGTGGTTCAGTGGTGTAAGGAGATGGCTGAAATGGGACATGGGCTAGAACTCATACAGCTAAAATCCACAGTAGCTCAAATCTGTCAAGGGAGGCCAAACCCCTTCAAAGATGGGTTTCCTGGTAAGTCATGGTGGTCTGGGTTTAAAAAAAGGCATCCAGACCTTGTGTTGCGTACAGCTGAGGGCCTAGATAGAGACAGGGCTCTCAATCTACGCCCTGCAATTCTGACTAAGTTCTATGCCACCCTTTCTAGTGCATATGAGAACCATGGGTATGCTCCAGACCATATTTGGAACTGTGATGAAACAGGTTTACAGGCAGGAAGGAACTGTGGCATGCGTGTAATTGCCAAGAGAGGGAGTCGTAATGTGCCAAAGATTTTGCCTAGGAGCAGGGAGTGGATCACTATTCTATGTTGTGTCAATGCAATTGGTGCTTCAATCCCAGGATTTTATCTATTTAAAGGTAAAACTCAACTCAAAAACTATATACAGAATTGTGAACCAGGTGCATGCATGGCTGCACATCCCCATGCTTGGATGACCAAAGAACTCTTTTTGAACTGGCTTACTCACTTTGCTGCATCTATACCAGGCGGTGTCTCACCTGTAAATAGACACCTGCTGGTTTTAGATGGTCATGGAAGCCACATTGCTGTGCAAACAATCGAGGAGGCTAACAATTTGGGCATCGACCTGTTGACACTGCCTGCTCATACCACTCACAGATTGCAACCCCTAGATGTCAGTGTGTTCGGGCCTTTCAAGAACTATTTCAGGGGTGAGCGAGCTTCATGGATGGCACAGAATCCAGGGGTGGAGGTAAAAAGGTTTGAGCTAGCCGAGCTTGCAAGTAAAGCCTTTAAAAGGGCTCTCACACCTTCGAATATCAAGGCTGGGTTTAGGAGGACTGGAATATGGCCACTGAATTCTGAGGCTCTCATTCATGATACTAGTTGTAGCCTGGCATTTGATCTGAATGGTCAGGAAGAAGGGGATGTCCAAGCACATGTTGCTGGCCAAGAAGATGTGGAGGTAGAGGAAGACATTGTTGCTGCTGATCATATGATATCCCTCTCTCAAGGAGAACCATACTGTGGTGATGAAGAACAGGTAAGTGAAACACAGTATAACAATGAACCAATTGACAGTAACATGGAGGTACATACACCAACTGAGACAGCTGCAAATTCTGCTTCTGTTCATGTCTCTATGCAAGAAACAGTTGCAACTTCTGCTTCTGTTCATGTTAATGAAAACGTTGACCATGCACCAGGAAGCAGCAATGGAGAATTGACTTTGCCAAGCCAGGTTACCCCACAATCATGGCTGGTAGAAGCCATGATGAATTTGGACAAAAATATTGTGTCAAGGACAAATGAAGAAAGCATGAACATGCCTTCACAGCCCAGAGAATTGGAAGAAGAAATTGTTCATTATTTTGTGGACAATGGAAACCTGGTAGAAGATAGTGTCCAGAACGAGGTTCCAGCTGAAGAGGACAATATGGTTCAGACAGAGCAGGAGAACATTGACCCAAATATTGAGAGGCAAGAGTCAAGCAAGGAGCAACAAGTGCCAACGAAGAGCCAGTTGCTTGGTCGGTTTCTAAAGCTACCGGTAGAGAGAGTGTCAGCAAAAAGAAGGCACTTTACAGCAGACAATCTTCGTCTATGCCGAAGTTCACAGTTACTCACATCAGAGGACTATATAAAACTATTGGTTGAGTCTGAGCATAGGAAACTTGAACTCCAGGATTTAAAGCAGAAAAAGAGGGACTTAGCTAAAGAAAAGAAGGCTGCAAGGATTGCTGCAGCAGAAATTCGAGCACAGGAGAGGCTTGACAGAGAGAAACAAAGACAAGAAAAGGCTCATCAAAAACAAATGGCAAGGCATGAAAAGGAATTGAGAAAGGCTCAACAATTGCTTCAAAAAGAACAAGGGGTGGCTAATAGTTCTGCCATTGATGCGAACATAGTGGAGGGGAGTAGGATGATGCCAAACACATTGGAACATCTTGCAGATAATACTCCATGTTTCCAAGACCTCCTAAACATCCAAGTCCCCCGCTATCAACAAGTGCGCATGCCCACTTTATTCCCTCCTACCAGTGCAGGTGTCAGACAGATGTATGAATATCGGGGGGGTCAAACCAATGCAGGGGTTAGTAGCACTAGTGTCCACTGTGGCTACTCAATTCCTCCATGGCTGCAGGAAGCAAATTGGATAACATATGGAGGCAACCAGCCACAACCTAATCAGCCATTGGTAGGTATGCCAACCAACCTGGCTCAAGCAGGAAACTCAACATGCTTGGGAAGTGAAGATCTTGGACAACATCAAGCATAGGAGTGTCATGTAGGGATGCCAATTTTTTTGTTGTGACCACATTGCATTGTGGATTTTGTAATCACTGGGTCTAACTACTGCAACATGGCCATTTTGTATACAATCCTATACATTTTTGGGTATAATCCTAGGTCATATCGTTCCCTGATGTTTGCGGGGTTGTAATCAGGGGTTTATCATAAGGTTTAATATACAATTTCATCATTTCAAGAGCAAGCTGTAATGTACTCTGATTAAACATTTCATTAACATTTTTTAGGGATTATGAATTTAGTTTGTTGTTGGTTTATGTTTCAATTTATGTTTGGGCTGAATTGTTGGTTTATGCACCTACAACCCAAAAAACTTATAAGGGAGGGATGCCAGTTGTTGGACACCCCACGTGGCTCCCTCCCCCATGCCACGTTGGAGAGTCGACACGACCTCAGCCCGGGCCCAGATGGCACCGCCACTTGTCGTGGTGGGTGGTATAATTAAAGCGGCCTCTATGGCACACTTTTTCCCGCTTTTCCGGCGCTTTTCCGGCAAACTCTCCTTCCTCCCGTGTATTGTTGCTCGGGTCCTGTCTGTGAACGCTCCGCCACCCCAGTTCCTGTTCAAGCCCGCTTTGGTTCTGCACCACCCCCACCCAGGTTCTGCACCATGGGCGCTCTCGTTCTGCCGGTATCCGGCTGAATTATTGAAGGTTCTAGGGTTTATGCTGCAGCAGGGTCCATGGCTTATGCTGCAGCTTAAGGTGCATGGCTTTAAATCCTGGAGTTCAAGTTTCCTGGGTTTTGTAATTAAGGTTCAGTGGTTAATGTTGAAGCTGCGTTTCAATTTTTACAGGGTGTATGAATTAGGGTCCATCTTCTATGGTGTATGTTATAGGGTTTGGCCGTGTTTCATCACAGTTCCATAAATGGTCTGGAGCATACCCATGGTTCTCATATGCACTAGAAAGGGTGGCATACAACTTAGTCAGAATTGCAGGGCCAGAACCTTAATTACAAAGGGTAGTGTTTAATTTTTTATAGGGTGTATGAATTAGGGTTTTGTAATTAAGGTTCTGTGGTTAATGTGGCAGGGTCCTTGACCCCTATATTTTCCTTAAACTAGCAGCTAGGAATGGGGTTGAACCATTGCATGGGTGTCATACCCATCCATTCGATGCTAACTGTACTGCAACATGGTGCCTATCTCTCTCCTATTATTAAAATGCTTCTATAAGGAATGTTCCATGGAGGGCTGTCATGCATGACTTATTACAACTTAATACAGTATCATACTAATCAATATAACAGGCCTAAATTAGATCATACAACAGCAGATAAGATGCAGCAGATCACTTCATGTTAATAGGTAAAAGTAAAAACTGCATCATACACTTATAAATTAACAATAGCATGCAACTTGTAAACTGCAATAACAACAGCAGATGATAAGGTGGAGCAGATCGCTTTTAAAATGCATCAACAATAGCCAATTTGGCAAACTTGCTGATATCAAAAACTGAATTATGGGTATTCTTCCAATTAGATGAGACAATGGAGAAGTCATTGTTGTCAACTGCCATCCATCCCCTGTATGATGCAGTTTTGCCTTTTAACTATTACCATTCCACTGCGACAAAAACCAACAACATAAACCAACAACAAACTAAATTCATAAACCAGATAAAATTTAGGGACACTGCTGCAACATAAACCAGCAACATACCAAAATCATAAACCATAGAGCCTTCAATAATTCAGCCCAAACTATGATGCAACATTAACAGACAACAAACTAAATTCATAAACACTAGTTATAATTCATACACCCTATAAAAATTGAAACGCAGCTTCAACATTAACCACAGAACCTTAATTACAAAACCCCAATTCATACACCCTATAAAAATTGAAACGCAGCTTCAACATTAACCACTGAACCTTAATTACAAAACACTAATTCATACACCCTATAAAAATTGAAACGCAGCTTCAACATTAACCACAGAACCTTAATTACAAAACCCTATTTCATACACCCTATAAAAATTGAAACGCAGCTTCAACATTAACCACTGAACCTTAATTACATAACACTAATTCATACACCCTATAAAAATTGAAACGCAGCTTCAACATTAACCACTGAACCTTATTTACAAAACCCTTATTCATACACCCTATAAAAATTGAAACGCAGCTTCAACATTAACCACTGAACCTACATTACAAAACCCTAATTCATACACCCTGTAAAAATTGAAACACAGCTTCAACATTAACCACTGAACCTTAATTACAAAACCCTAATTCATACACCCTGTAAAAATTGAAACGCAGCTTCAACATTCACCACAGAACCTTAATTACAAAACACTAATTCATACACCCTATAAAAATTGAAACGCAGCTTCAACATTAACCACTGAACCTTATTTACAAAACCCTTATTCATACACCCTATAAAAATTGAAACGCAGCTTCAACATTAACCATTGAACCTACATTACAAAACCCTAATTCATACACCCTGTAAAAATTGAAACACAGCTTCAACATTAACCACTGAACCTTAATTACAAAACCCTAATTCATACACCCTGTAAAAATTGAAACGCAGCTTCAACATTCACCACAGAACCTTAATTACAAAACCGTAATTCATACACCCTGTAAAAATTGAAACGCAGCTTCAGCATTAACCACTGAACCTTAATTACAAAACCCTAATTCATAGACCCTGTAAAAATTGAAACGCAGCTTCAGCATTAACCACTGAACCTTAATTACAAAACACTAATTCATACACCCTATAAAAATTGAAACGCAGCTTCAACATTAACCACTGAACCTTAATTACAAAACACTAATTCATACACCCTATAA
Source organism: Larix kaempferi (assembly GCA_027924585.1). Lineage (NCBI taxonomy): Eukaryota > Viridiplantae > Streptophyta > Pinopsida > Pinales > Pinaceae > Larix > Larix kaempferi. The sequence continues at coordinate 5,075,111 of BSBM01002098.1, read as the reverse complement.
AAATTGAAACGCAGCTTCAACATTAACCACAGAACCTTCATTACAAAACCCTATTTCATACACCCTATAAAAATTGAAACGCAGCTTCAACATTAACCACTGAACCTTATTTACAAAACCCTAATTCATACACCCTATAAAAATTGAAACGCAGCTTCAACATTAACCACAGAACCTTAATTACAAAACCCTATTTCATACACCCTATAAAAATTGAAACGCAGCTTCAACATTAACCACTGAACCTTAATTACAAAACACTAATTCATACACCCTATAAAAATTGAAACGCAGCTTCAACATTAACCACTGAACCTTATTTACAAAACCCTTATTCATACACCCTATAAAAATTGAAACGCAGCTTCAACATTAACCACTGAACCTACATTACAAAACCCTAATTCATACACCCTGTAAAAATTGAAACACAGCTTCAACATTAACCACTGAACCTTAATTACAAAACCCTAATTCATACACCCTGTAAAAATTGAAACGCAGCTTCAACATTCACCACAGAACCTTAATTACAAAACCGTAATTCATACACCCTGTAAAAATTTAAATGCAGCTTCAACATTAACCACTGAACCTTAATTACAAAACCCTAATTCATACACCCTAAAAAAAATTATACGCAGCTTCAACATTAACCACTGAACCTTAATTACAGAAACCTAATTCATACACCCTAAAAAAAATTACAATGCAGCTTCAACATTAACCACTGAACCTTAATTACAAAACCCTAATTCATACACCCTAAAAAAATTGAAACGCAGCTTCAACATTAACCACTGAACCTTAAATACAGAACCCTAATTCATACACCCTAAAAAAAATTACACGCAGCTTCAACATGAACCACAGAACGTTAATTACAAAACCATAATTCATACACCCTAAAAAAATTTAAACGCAGCTTCAACATTAACCACAGAACCTTAATTACAAAACCCTGCTGCAGCATAAACGAAATGCATTTAAAAACCAGACTTAAACCTTTAAAAGCAGCAGAAATGGTCCACGAAATCCCCAGAAAGTTGAGAGTGTTGACAAACACTGCAGAGACTGGCTGGTAGGAAACCTACCACCGAAACCGAAGAAGCGTTAAGGGACGAGCCACCGCCGCGAGCAGGAACAGCCAACGCAGGAACAGCCAACGCCACCGCCGTGAGCAGGAACAGCCAACGCCACCACCGTGAGCAGGAACAGCCTGATGGAAGCCACCATCGCCACCAGCGAAACCAGCCGAGCGGCAACCCAACAACACAACCACTGAACCGATGAAAACCTCCAACGGGGTCCGCCGCAGACAACTTCGAGCGCCTGTGGTGCGCTATGGCCATGGAGCGAGGGTCAACGTCGGGCGAGGTAGCAGACAGAACAAACAGCAGCGGCGAACGCCACTCGTCGGGAGGTAAGGCAACAAGCGCCCGCTGCAACACAGTATAACGGGACGACGAACGCAGAACGGGAGCGCCCATGGTGCAGAACCAGAGCGGGGGTGGTGCAGAACCAGACCGGGGGTGGTGCAGAACCAGACCGGGCGTGAACAGGAACTGGGGTGGCGGAGCGTTCACAGACAGGACCCGAGCAACAATACACGGGAGGATGGAGAGTGTGCGGGAAAAGCGCCGGGAAAGCGGGAAAAAGCGTGCCATAAAGGCCGCTTTAATTATCGCACCCACCACGACAGGTGGCGGTGCCATCTGGGCCCGGGCTGAGGTCGTGTCGACTCTCCAGCGTGGCATGGGGGAGGGAGCCACGTGGGGTGTCCAACAACTGGCATCCCTCCCCTAAAGTAATTCCTTTCCTACTTCAGGAGTAGATTTTAGACCATCTCAATTGAAGAAATGACACATAGTAGGTAAAGGCATCATGGCCCTACTGACTAGAAAGTCTCTCACAAATCAATCAAATTACAGTAGATCCACTGTCTCAAGCATATAACTTTTTGGTACAGTCAGTGGACTGTAGGGTCCAGTACTTTTTAGTTTGCGATTCTGATTTATCCACAGTAAAAAATATTCAGAAAGTCATGATCAAAGTCATGTTCTTCGAAATCTACATTGATTTGAGTCGGAGGAATCGTACCATGATATTTAACCCTGCTGTTCAAAATTGTTTTTGAAGGTATGATGGATATAGACTGACTTGGTATTTAGCCAATACAAGGGTTTCATCCACACAATCAAACTCGTTGATGCTAATAATCAGTCTTAGTGCATGAGGAAGACATATCATATATGCATCATCCCAAAAATCAGAAGATGCTCCGCGCCGAGCAAAGGGTTGAACCCGACAAATAGACAGCTGTAAAGCAGAGATAGAGTTTATTGTATTCACCGACCAACTCATCTCCATGATGGATAGCATGTTCTCCACTTGTAACACTGACAAACACTCACCCCTAACAGCTGTAACCGACCCGCAATATTTTCTACATAAAGCACTTCAAAATCTGTGTTTCAAAATAATTTTTCAACAGATATGTAAAAATATTTATTTTACTTTTAAATTATATTGGTAATATTATTACATAAATTTAGTCAAAAAATTGAATTACCAATAATTTAGATGAACAAGAGCCACCAAGTGACAATGTCCCGATATTGCTATTACAATGATTACTTGTTTGCATATGCCAGGAGCTATATTGCCAAGAAGTCGTAGATTTTTTATAATTAAATTAATAATTACAAAAATTCTAAAAACATCATAAGTATAAAATTTTATTTATTATATAGTTTATCAAATTTCTATATCTATCTAAAACATTTTCAATCCTAATTTATAAAAAAAAATGCATTTATATATTATAAATAATTGAGAAGAAATTTTCACTTAAACAATATTTAAAGAGATAAAAAAATTTAGTAAAACTATTTACATCAAATTGTATAATTTTTATATAATATTTTGAATGATTAAATAAAAAATATTTTTAATAATATGTAATTTGTTATTAGATAATTATTTATATTTATTATATATTTTATTTATTATTTCAATTTGATAAAATTATTATTATTAAACATATAGATGGTAGTTGGTAAATTATTTATACTTCTTATTTATAAATATTTGATTTACTTTTTTGCTTTAATGTTATAAGTTTGGAACTAATTATGAAATATAATATTATATGTTTGGAACTAAATATGAAATATACGTTTTTTATTTATTGAGAAAACGTGATATTTAAATTTCTTTGTAACATATAGATGATAATTGGTAAATTATTCATATTTATTCTTTATAAATATTTGATTTAATTTTTCGCTTTAATATTATTCAGTGACGAGGGGCAGCTAGTCGATGGCTTAAGAACATGTGTTCCCTCCTAGGAGGTTATAGGTTCAAATTTGGAGGGGGGGCATCTACAACTCCATATAATCTAGCAGTCAAATCGTTGCATGGAGGAGGTACCATATTTTCTCACAAACAAGGAGAAGTAACATCTCTCCATACATCGCTACTGCTTGTCCCCACAACTAAAAATTTGTTGTGCTACTCTATGTTCGAATGTCTCCTATTTATTCCAAAAATGTCGTGATATAATAACCCCAGATATGCATCTCTTTTATGCAATATTTTATGGTTCTAGTCTGCCACCCACACCAACCCCCTTCCACCACAAAAATCCTTGCGCAAAACAAGCGATAGCAAAATGCATTATGATAGCCTCAAAATTTTGTCCTGCATTTTGAATTTCAAAAGGGGTCCTTCATTCTATCCTCGTTGCATAGTCAAGTAACTTGTGCAAGCAATTAAAATGACATTTCATCTTGTGCATTTGTTTCTCAGGAGATTCTCTCATGATATTCTTCTGTCCAATATAATAACAAGAAAGCACAGTCATCTGCATGTTTTTTTCCCCTTCATTCAGGAATGAATTGGTTGCTAACATATTTTGGTTTGTTCTAATCCAAAAACATTGCTTTTTACAGGAATTGTTTTTCTCTCCAACCATGAATATATCATGAGGTAGATTTCCATGGATTGTGATGCAATTATAAAGGTTAAATTAGCAAACGGAGGTGTGCATACATATTGAGAAAAAAAAGAAAGATAACAAATAAAGCTCACAGTAAATGCACACAGATGAGATGAAAAAAACTAGGATTGAGAGCATAGATATCATTAAATAGGAAAAGGCATGCACAAGCATCGCTTTTGAGCTAGTAGCAATGTCAAGGACAATGCCACCTCATGGCTCTTGTTACATATATATTGAACCCCCAAAACAGAGATTAACCCAAACTTTTGTACTAAAGATGGAAAATATTACATTTATGACCCAGATCATTTACAAAAATGAGCCCACATGACTTTTAACCCTATATCCATCAAAGCTTAGAACATCTATACTAGATAACCTGGGGAATACCATAAAACAAGCCAAAAACAACACTAACCAAAACACAGTCAGGGAACCCGGAGAGACATAGAGACCATCTTTATTGCTGAAGGAGGCCAAGGATAAGATGGAGACGCTGCCACAGGAGCCCTACGAACTTCGAACTGAATGTCCAGTTTGTCATTAATGATATCAACTTTTCGATGCAGCAATCTACAGTCCATGTTATGCTCTTTCCATGCCCAGACTAGTTCCTCATCTCCCTGCTTTTTTGCATCATGTTCCATCAGAATACACCCCAACATTCCTTCCATCACCCAAAATAGAGAAAGAGTTCTATCATACAGTTATAAGCACCCACCCATGGAACCAATGTCCTACAACCAACCTGCTAATCCATCAAAATCCTCCCTCGAAAGTGGCTCATCCATCTCTCCCCACAATTCCTTTTCAACCGCCTCAATTTCCTGTTGAATATCATCCGGAATGCCAATCCTGAAATAATGAGCGGCCTCCACCACCTTCTTTTTCTCTCTGGACGTCATGGGAGGGGATTCTCTCTACAAGTTTCCCTTCACCTAAACCCCTCGCTTTCTTCCTCGAGGATCCATATCCCTCGGCACTGCTATAATCAAATATTCCTTTCTCCACTCCTCACCAACCCAACAAACCAGAAACCCTTCACCCCAAGAGAGAGAACACCAATATAGAATGCCAGGATTTTGTGTCTTGGTCGACACTATAATCTCCACCACCCACCAGTTTCCCTTATGAGCCTTCATAATGTTGAAGCTTGATGGATCAATTAGAACCCCATTCCGTAAGAAGATTAAATTAGCTATCCCATCGACCATCATTTTCCTTATTGCATGACCATTCCTCTTACTCTAGTTATACGCATCACCTTGCAATCTCCTTGCATGTGTCTTTTCTTCCTTTAAGACACCTAACTAGAGATTTAATGCATGCATACGGCTTCACTTGGGCTGCAACTTTCCTAAACATATCATGAAGGCCACGTTGGGGGTGACGAGCCCCACTTTTCCTAGCTCCCTCACTTAAACACTCGCATTTGAGGAATCCCTCTCCCGAGCGGCCAACGCTTCACAACACATTGCTAATTCCTCGTCCTTTATCGTTTCCAACTTTCCTTCCTTGAGTCTCACACAGGATTGAACACCCTTATTAGCCATAAGGTCGACCACTACTACTCAAACTTGGCATCTGTTTCCATGAGTCCTACCAGAAATATGATTCTTCCCCATTTCAGACCTCCCATAAGCAACGTTCTTAAACCAAACCCTTTCTAATAAAGGCAGATTTCCAGATATGTGACTCGGTTTTGCTTCTGACAATCGAATGAGTTCCTTCTTTTGTCAACCTTGAGCATATTTAATATGCCATAATTTGGCCCAGGGTTCCTCTGAATGTGAAACCCATCTCCACCATATTTTAGCTAATAAAAATTCAGTATTCTTCTCTGGATCACACAGGCCCAGACCTCCTTGTGTTTTAGGACTGCAGACTTTTTCCCAGCCAATAAGGGCCCACTTTTTCCTGTCCCTGGAGCCATTCCACAGGAATTTGCACTGAAGATTTGTTATTTATTTTAGGATCGACTTTGGAGCCTCCATAGACAAAAATAAATAAATAGGCATGGCCTAAATCACTGACTTCACCATAATCATCCTACATGCCAGATTAAGAGGTCGAAGGACCAAGTTAGATAGAATTTGTTTCATACGATCCAGTAGGTCCATCCAAGAATCTCTTTTGGTAGTGGTTTCAATCATGGGCACCCCAAGGTATTCGGATGGAAGGGAGCTGCCTTTGAATCCAAAAATACGGAGAATATTTATTTGAGTAACCTTAGGCATGTTGAAGAAGAAAACCTATGACTTTTCTAAATTAAATTCTAGGCCTGAAGCATTTCCAAAAATATTGAGGCACCTCTTGAAGATCTGGGCTTCTTGAACCAACGTGTGCCCCATCAGCATCATATCATCCACGAATTGCTAGTAAGTAAGATGCTCTGATATAGGATGCAGTAATAAACCCTTTAGCTCTTGGTTCTACATCAAGGTCTTGGTAAGCCTTCCCAGCCTTTCGACCACAAGAATGAAAAAAAAGGGAGAGAGGGGGTCTCCCTGACGAATTCCTCTTGAAGGCTTGAAGACACAAGTTGGAGATCCATTAGCATAATTGAAAATAAGGCAGATGATATTAGGTTCATGACCCAATTAATCCATTGCCTCTCGAAACCAAAAGCCTTCAAAATTTCCTTTAGGAATTTCCAACTTATCTAGTCATAATATTTAGCCAAATCTAATTTGATCAACATTCATGTCTTCTTAGTGACCTTGAGTGAATGAAATTCCTCGTGAACCAAGATTATTCAATCCATTATCTGCTGCCACTCCACAAAGTCAGACTGCTCTAGAGAAATGAGAGATGGAAAGAGTGGTTTAAGTTTGTTCACTATGATTTTGGTTATCAATTTGTAAATGACATTACATAGGGAGATCAGTTGATATTTACCTAGACAATCAGCACCATCACTGTAACGACTCCAAATTTCATAAAAATTTAAAACTTTTGTATAAAGCATATTTATCTAAACATCCTAAATATATGCTTAAGTTATGCCACTTTAAAATTCTTCTCAAGCTAAAATTCACATTCTCAATATGCCACTTTAAAATTAAATTATAACAACATTGTGTTAACTTATTGCCAAAATTTGTGCAATGGTGCATACTAATTTTGTCAATGAAACCATTTAAAAATATAAAATTATTCTTGGTAACCAGATGCAACACAAAACCAATGTTTACGTGGTTTGTGCAGCAAGGATTTGTTTTTGCATGAGACACATAAAGGTTACACTTGTTCCTTACAGTGCCGCAAGGTGTGGTTTTTACTTTTTAATACCTTTGTATCCGATATATGGCCTAAAGCCAATTTGCAGTTGTTGTTGCAGCTGGAAACATGAGCTCTGTGGCAAGTCTGGAGTGAATGAGGATGATCCCTAGACGGGTTTACCTTGGTCATATGCACACAACTCAGGGATTATACCAAGCTCCTGCATGCAAGAAAAGTGTCATCATGGAAGTTGCATTTAAACCAGTAATGGCAACTGACTCATAATGTGGAGGCTTCATCACACCAAATAGAGGAAGGTATAAGCATGTCGATGCTTTTAAAATGATATCAAAGGGATTAGCAAGTAACCAAATCACAATAAAAAAGGAAGTGAAATTTATTGCACATATTGGCTTCTTTCGATGAACACCTATCTCACATGCTCCTTGTTGTCAATGCTTCCTCCTTTGATTTGTGAACTTCGACAACTCAATTTTTTTGATATTTCACTGTGCAGTCTTTAAAAGACCTTCCCATGGAATTTGAGCAACTACCAAACTTAAAGGTGTTGGACATGAGGGAGTGCTCTGGACTGAAGGAGCTGCCAAAAGCGTTAGCTAAACTAAAATAAATAAAAGGTGTAATCTACAATGAGAACGCCAAACGACAATGGATGGCTACAAAATCCTCTGCCATGCCTAATCTCACCGAATCTCATAGTTGAGGTCAACAAAGAACGCTTTAATTTGGACTGGATTGATGATTGAAAAATATCATGATACATCATCATGCCACTTAAACACCTTTCATTATGTTGGTGTGTCATGTACAATATGAATAGAAGTGGGGCAGACTACAATGAGAATGGAACCCTGGTTTCTCTTCAAAATTTTGTCAAAATCGGCACTGAAGCTTCACTATTTGAGGTAAAATCAGCAATGTGTTTTATGCTGTTGAATATTGTTAAAGCTTTAAGAAAGATTGTGGATATCCCAGTTAATAGGCTTAGATTTTATCTTATTGTCTTGGATGATGCTTTTCTATGGTCCTTTCGCATTTTTCCTCTATGGTATTCTGAATAGGTCTTTCCAAAATTTTATCTCCATAGTCGATGGCTAGAGTTGCTTGATCATTTCTATTTATATGCCAATTCATTATCTTTTGTAGTCATGACTATAATCAAGTAAATATTTTCATCGAGCAAGTTTTCCTTGCACAATTTCAAATCATTCAATATACCAAATGTATTATATCACTTGGAGAGCAAGAATGAGCTCCACATATAAGAAGAAATTACTCTCCCATGTTATTGCTTGTTTCTTGAATGCTACTATATTTATGGCTTTATCGCCTCGGCAAGTGACACTTATTTGAAGGTGCTCTACAAAAGTAGTAGACAACTATTTTGGTCAGCAACTAAGCAAAAACTAGGGCACATGGAAACCACATATTTTTTGCGTTATTCAGGTTGGTCTCCCTCAATTATCAACCCAGGCTGTTAATCGCTCAGCCTTTAGTGCAAACTTTCTACCCATCTACATAGTTATTTTGTCAAATTTCTGGAAGGTCAACTTAGATTGTCAATCTAAGCATCCAACTTCAGAATTCATCCAATGCAAACTTCAGTAGTTAGTTGAAGAACCGATCCATCATCATACTCCTCAGGTCGATCAAAATACACTTCCCCAATCAATCTCTTCGACCAACTAATGCAAGCTACCAAGATTAATCCACGTTGGATGTATTCGCCCTCAAGCCATGTCACAATGTGAAACATAGCCTTTTACAATACAATGATTACAGTAAGCCTCAGTCTCCCAGAACATCCTTGTTCACGGTGCTTGTTTGATATATGCTTACAGCGTTGATTTGCATTAAGGTTTACTTGTTTCTTTCAAATACCAAATGGCCATTTCAGGGCCACGTTACTGTTTGTAAATGCTCCTAGATAAAAGCCCTTATTTTGGGTTTCGCTCAACTTATGAATAAAAGGAATTACAGTATTCAGTGATGTTTGTATTTGTTTAAGGTATATCTTTGTGGTTAATATCTTTAGGGTTTTTTAGAAACAAGGTTAAGTTTTGTCTTCTCTTTATTCTTCTGGCGAAGATTACTCTGTTCTGATGCTAGGTTCCTATATTTGATTTTAATGTGTTCTGGACTGAGCCCTCATATTCATGATGTTTATTTAATTACTTTGTAGTAAATACTTCAAGCCAATAATGGCCCTGTCGAAGAAGATGTTAGTTTAAATATTTAAGATGGTAGCTAGGATTTGATCCTTCAGCATTATGTGGGAAGTTTATAAATTGATATTTATGTTCTATGCATCTTAGGGATGAGTCTTTCGACTGTAAGAACATAATGTATTTCTGAATATGGTATTTTTTTTATATAATTGTTATTAAAGACATGGGCAATGCCCTGGATGTGAATTGTGCATGTTACGGGATTCGAACCCATGAATTTAATTATTAAAAGAATTCGTTATATGCAAGAACCTAAGCACAATAGTGCTCTGTAGTAGAGGATAGTAGATTTGTTATTAAATTGGTTGTCAAAGGGATGCGACCCTGAATAATGTATCTTCAACAGAATTTATAATTGTATTGATGGAAGGGTTTACACCCAAAGTCATCTACGATGACTCTGTTTTCATTACTGTAAATATATTTGGTTTATAATAAAACTTGAGATGGAAATCCAAGCCATAGTCCATTCTTAACTTGTTCATGTTTTAAATGGTTATAAAACATATAGTCAAAGGATGAACCTTCGCGAGTCTCGAACCCTCGACCTAAGCCTGTGTAGATTTCATTCTACAATCTCTTGATTGTGTTATTTAAGTTATTATGTTTAGATATTAAATGGTGAATTATTGTTTTATGATTTCAGAGCTACGTCATAATCGTGAATAAATACACTCTGTATATTAAAATGTTATGATGCCAATGGCTCTGTATTGAAGTTGATAATATATCTCGGTAAAGTATTCGATTGTAAATTTAATTATGTCTATTTAATTTTTCTAGCATTAGGGTTTGTATTTAAAAGAGATGATATAGTAATAGTAAATATTACATGTATATATATATTATATACATAATACAGTTCTATAACAAAATACTATTTTAAAGATTGATTAATATTTATATAATCTACAGCTATTCGATGAAAGAGTAGTATTGTTTGTTCTTCAACTGAGCGATGCTCTAATTCTGGATAATGTATAATGATTCCAACTTTGCCAGAATAGTTTTGTTATAATGTTATTATATACTTATTTATTTTCGATTACTGATTTATCTACTAAATAGCAAAGGGATTTGATCCCAACTTCAGTTTTCTAAATAAAATTCTTATTCGAGTCATTTGCCTACGAACCGTAAGTTGGCATTCTGATTTAATTGATGGTTTTATATGAACTTTGTACCTTGTTTAATATCTCATACTTGATATGGTATTCAATATTTATACTGAATATGTAACAATTTAATATTTACCTAATCCTAGGTTATGTATACATGTATACTAGGTTGGAATGTACGTGTGTAAAACATGCTCATCACAGAATCTGATTGTTTGTATAAAGGATGCATCTAGAAATTCTTTGGTTTATAATTGGATGTTCTTTGTTCCTAAATAATATTCATAAAACAATCTTATGTTTACAGTAGTAAAATCAACATTCTATTTATCGTAAGAAATCATTTCAAATCTATCTACTAAACAACTTCTCTATACTAGAGTACATCACTTCGGTGAAAGGAAAAATACAGAGAAGGTTTATATTCATCATTCTAAATTTCGAAATTTTAATCATCCAATCATTTAAACATAAATAATCTATCAGTTCAGTACTCTACTAAATTTAACAGCTAGTGAGATATCTAGACAGCATTAAAACCTGATAACAAACTTTCAGAAATATGTAGAAGTAAACTATGATACTGAACCAAAAAAAATGCAGAACCTATTTAACTGTGTAGGTGGAAAAACACCCAAAGAAGACCGTTCCTCCCAACCGTCTCCTAGAAGCAGCCAAATTACTTGCTTCAGGACCCCCTAACATGTTCACTGAACCACCAAGACGAAGATACTGTGCAGAAGCATGTAACAATCTCTTTGTATCTCAGCAATCATGAATACTTGCATACAAAACACTCTCTGCAAACTCAGCAGAATTAAACTTACAGTCCTACACTGCAACTCATTCTAGAATTCCCCTCATCAAATCTCTTGTGTGCTCAACATTATAGTTTCCAGCAAACCACAAGGAAAAACTGGTGAGCCTCATGCTGAATTCGATGGATATAGGTTTGCCTAGGTCTTTGGGTCAGTTAAATCATTTAGTGAGCCACGTACTCAGTTCCACCTTCCTTGGGGAACATGACCACATTCTTAGGGAATTTGCCTCCTGCAACAGCTAGTAAGTGAGTGCAGATTCTTCCACTTTTCAATTGCCTTCTACACCATTTCATTCCTCCTAGTGGGTCAGTGAACACTCTTCAAAATTCCTCTTTGGATGAGTGTCATATTTTAATTTATTAAATAATAATAATACTCAATTACCGTCATCCTTGACCATCCTTGGTCAATAACATAAAACTTTACAATAACTCTTAATGTAATGTTTTCCACAACATAAAATGTTTCAAGTTCTAGGTAGGTTACGATCACTTTTGCGGATGAGAGTAAGAAAGGTGGTGTTGAAGGAAGCCAAGACCCCTCCCGAAGCTTTAGAATCGTTAATGATTATCAAGATATCTCCCTTGATCATATCCAAGAAGAAGTGAAAGAAAATTGGCGTGAAGCCATTCATACCCAAGGCTTTACCATCCTTTGTTTGCTTGATCATTTCCTCTAGCTCGTCCATCTCAATGGGCTGCATTAGCATCTCGTTTTGAGCCTTCGATACCAGTTCCGGGATATGTTGGGTTACCTTTATAATGTCTCTCTGGTGATCTTGCATGGGTTCTTCCATAAGATCAGAAAAGTAGTGGATAAGTTCTGCCTCTATCTCTTCACGGGTTTCCACTCTCTGCCCATTTTCATATTTCATCAAATTAGTCTTATTTCTCTATCTATGTTGGATGGTTGACCAGTGAAAAAAGTTTGTGTTCCTCTCACCTTCCTGTAACCATCTATTTCATGATTTTTTCTTCCACAAGATCTCTCCTTGATTTTCTCTTGTCTCTAATCAGTCCACCAGCACTACTTCTTGTTCCTTGATCTCCTCTAAGTAGCCTTCCTGCATGGTCCCGACTTGAACCTCTTCCAGTTGCTGCTCTAACATCTTTTTATCTTGGAATATGTTCAAGAATTCCTCCATATTCCAAACCTTTAGATGCACATTGATAGCCTTTAAGCATTACTGAAATTTGTACATGCTAGATCCTCTACAGACCTCCTCCTCCTCCCACCATTGTTGAATGATCTCTTTAAAACACCGGTGACCCAGCCAAAATTGTTCAAACCTAAAGGGTCGTTTTGTTTGATGTCCAAACCCACTCCAACGAAGGTTGATTGGCTAGTGATCAAAGCATGCTGAGGGGAGTACCAACTCCGTTATTTCTCCTCCAGTTGTAACAATTAATTGCAAGAGGAGAAACATGTCCAACCTTCAAGGCACATGTTGTTCACCTTTTCTCTTTCTGTTCCAGGTGAAGATTCCATTTCCCATCTCCACATCTACCAAATTTAAATCCTCTATGAATTTACCAAAAGATTCATTTATGTCCTCTAACCGTTGTCTCCCTCCCTTCTTCTTAGATAAAGAAGTGATCATATTGAAGTCCCCTTCCAGGACCCAATGTTTGTCTCCTACCCATTTATTTAATCCTATCAAGGAGGCCAAAAAATCTTGTTTCTACTGAAGAAAGTGGGGCCCATAAATTTTGGTGACAACCCCCCTAATAGAAGTACCTATCACATGAAACTTTGCAAAAAGGAACCTAGGAGTAGCCAAAAAGTTTGAAAATCAAACCTCTATTGGTTTCCACAGAATAGCCAACTCACTGGAAACTCCTCTTGCATCCACTGCTATTACCTCACATCCTTTCCATATCCTTTGTCCTACTTCCTTAATTCTTTCTTCTGAACATTTAGTTTCCTGGAGAAAAAATACCATTGGATTCTCTTTCTTTACTTTCCCCTTTAGATTTATGTTCTTCTGGGGCTACGCATGCCTCCAATATTCTAGGAGATGATCTTCATTGGGATAAATTGTTCATACCCAACAGTGTCACCTTTATTGTCGGGTTTGGCCCGAATCAACTAGTTTTGATCCAACGTCAGCGATCCTCTTCGTATTTCTCTTCCAACCTTGCTTCTCACTTGTTTCATTGAACTTCCTTTTGTTGTCATTTACTGTCGCTAATCCTATAACCAGCTTAGATGACCCTTTAATATCGCTTCTTGGAGCAATTTAACTTGATTGAAGGGAACACATCCTTTGCCTTTGTTAGAGATGACCTTCTCGATTCCATCTAGGTCCAAATCGCCTAGATCCATGTCCTCTCCCTCTTCTTCCTCCATAATCACCTCATTAGGGTCTTCATGATTTCTTGTTGTTTGCAGCTCTTCCTACCTATGGTTCTCTAGGTTCGTCTTACTACCTTCTCCCTTCTTCGGGTGTGGGTTATCGATGATTTGATCTACACTAGTTTCTGGCATATCACGGAGAATATCAAAATTGTTGGCAGTTTGGGGGTTTTTATTTAGATTCGGACCCATTTTCCACCTTCCTGTCTACTTCCTCGTGTTTACCCTAGTGAACCCATCCCCATATTTTTCCACTGCTATTTAGGAAGGGGGGGGGTATTCAAAGGGAAGTCCTGGAATAAATCTCTGTGCTCATGACAATGATAACATCTAAAAGGGATTTTTTCATAATCAAGAGTTTGCCTCCAGTATTCGTCGTCCCAAGTCAGATTGATGGCTTCAGGAACGTCCTTAGATATATCCATATAGACACATATCCAAGCATAGGAAGTATATCTAACCTGCTTCGTTTGCTTTGATAATTTGATGAACTCTCCTAGTGTGTTACCTATATCCTCCAGGATCTTTGGTTCCCAATATTCTCCAGGGAGGTAATACAAATGGATCCAAACCGGAGCCTTCGAAAGGTCTTCTTTATCTGGATGGAACTTTTCTCTCCACGGTCAAAGAAACAATCCTACCAAATAGTAGAAATATGATCCACTATTGAAGATTCGATCACGATCTTTTAGGTTAAAGAAAACTATGCTGAAGAAACCCTTAGATCCAAGTTGTAGGTCAAAATGGCCCTTTGGTTTCCATGTGACATCGATCCACCATAACAGAGCCTTTTCAGACGGCCAAATCCCAACAAACTTACCAATGAGCATATGATCCTTTAGGTGTTGAATACGCCCCCAAATCTTCTCAGATCTAATCTGCATTGACGGGATCTAGGTTGATTTCGGAATACATTGACCTGACCCTCTACATCCTCTATTATCCTACTAAGTTTTGCCCTGGGTTTCTGAACCCCCTCCTCCCATTCCTCATTGAAACTCTCCTTTAAAATCCTTTCTTTCGATGGGGTGGAATCCTTTGGGGAGGGGTCCATTACCCTCCCCTATAGCGCTGCAATTCCACTGTTGTTCACACCTTAAGGCCTATATCCAGAACCCAAACTTCCTTCCTTGGAATCAACTACGATCTGAAACAAATTCAAAAGGGCCTCCCACCACCAACATATGAACCCTACTTCATCCGTAGAGCTCCTTCCCCTTTCCAATTCATTTCTCAAATTTTTATATATATACTAGTATTATATATATAAACATAAATATAAAAGTTTATATTGCATTCATTGGTATACATACAAATCATATATTTACATTTATTGAAAAAATACAATAATTGAATAAAGAAAACATATCAATGTATATGTAATTTATGTGCATATATTTTGATACTTCTTTGTGAACGAAATCTAGAGTATATAGTTCCTTATTTTTCAAAACTAAAACTACTTCCATCTTTTATATATATATATATACTTAGAAAAATATTTTATCAAATATTAATTCTTAAAAATAAATTAAATTAACTACATAATAACATCTTCCCATTTTAATATTGACACCATTCCTTTTTAAAAATAATTTATCAAATATTAATTCTTAAAAATAAATTAACTACATAATAACATCTTCCCATTTTAATATTGACACCATTCCTTTTTAAAAATAATCTGTAATGAAATGCTCCACTATAAAATTTTCTATTTCAAAACTACTTTTCATTAATATTAACATCATTAATTACAATTATAAAGATAATCAGTAATGAAATGCTCTATAAAATCAATTATAATTTAAAACTACGTTTACACATTCTTGAATTTAAAGGATAGGATGGGATATCCCAGTATTAATCTCATTTTTCTATCAACTTCGGAAAAATCATATCGGAATTATCACATTCTTTTCATTGAAAATTCTTCCATTTAGTTGAAACATAATAGAACCCACAAAAGCACAGACAAAATTTTAATTAATTAATCATCTTTCTTACCAATCTTCGGTCCATTGTAGGCAGCGACCAGACGGAGTGGGATATCCGGATTATAAACTGCTCCGAGAATATCAACTCATCTTTCTTACCAATCTTCCGCCGATTGTAGGCAGCGCTCACGTCAGGTTTTGGACTTTGGGCGACAAAACCAGTGGCAACTCGTTCCTGTATTACCAAAAATCATGGGCAGTCCCGAACCCGCGGACAGTCCTTTGGCATTCCACAACATTCCTTTGGCATCCCTCCCGCGGCTCGCTGATACAACGGGTTTGTTGGGTATGTGCTTCGGGTCGGCAGGTCTGATGCTATTGCTCGGTCTGGACGTATGGTGGTCTAAAACGAAAAAGAACAATTGGATTCGGGGTGAGTCTTTCGTCCTGGGAGCTCTCAGTCTAGAGTTGGTGGGATTGCTCTACCGCGGCCCCATCGTGAGTATTTCAGACACACAGAAGCTCAACCCAGAAATCGTAAGCCACCTGTTCGACACGATTTACAGTAACCAGATCCTGATTCTAGGTCAAAGTGTCGTCATGTGCGTCTTTGTCGGAATCTTATTACCCGTGGTCGCCAGCACGTCCAGAATGGACTTGTGGAGCGACATTTCAGCCTTGGCCATACAAGCCTGCGATGTGCTCATTCACATCACTTACGACATCTATATCGTAGTGATAAATAACTGGATCGATAATGGCCACTGGAATTATTGGACGGTTTGGTTGCTGGCATCGAATATATTAATTTTCGTTTCGCTTGGGCTCCTCGTTCTTCTCCTGGGCTGTGCGGCTCTGGCTAGCGCGAGCATCCAACAGATCGTGGCTCGAAAAATTACCGTGCTGTTATCAGAGCCGACACCCGGGAACACTGGATCGGCGGATCTGTCAGAAAACGAAGATTTGTCAATAGCACTCGAAGAGCAAGTGATGCGGTCATGGATCGCGGTACTGACTTGCCAGCCCCAGTACATCATCGCCCGGTCGGTTCTGATTTCTTCCACCGGTTTCTTAGTCAGTCTTTGCGTTCCGTTTTCTCTTTTGGCATCGATTGAGAACGGATACATACCCGTGCAGGATAGATCTGATTGGTTTCGAATGATTGCTATCATCTTGCAATGGATTTTCATCTTATTCGGGTGGTTCATAGTTTGCTGGAGATGGATCACGGCCGTTGTCTACTACCCGAGACGTGTCGATAAGATGTGTTCAGGACTCAAGGAATATTTTCGTGTGGAGGATTTCTGGAAAAGAGCTTTGCTAGAGCTGCAAGAAGAATTCGTAGAGTGGAACAAAGAATCAAACCAGAGGTTAAGCTATTTGAATCGGCTTCTGTTCACAATCGTTCGAAGACTCCGGCTGTACAAGCTGCTCCTGCCTTTCTTAATCGGTCTGCAGATTCTTGTTGTTCTTATGAGCAAACTGTGTTGGTTGATTTCGGAGATGGTTTTCTCTAATCATTACATGCGGCAGCTTCTCATGGGTCAGGCTTCTCGTGGTTTTTTGGGTTTATATAATGGGCACAGCAGCGAGCCAGACTTTCAGAGATATTCCAAGTCTTTGGTGCGCATGCCGGGGGAAAACCCAGCAGGAATATGGGTAGCGAATCAAAAAAGCATCACCGCGTTGAGGAACAGGCTGGGAAAAGGGAGAGACAGTGTCAAAAGTTGCGAGGCACTCATTTCCTTGCTACAAAAACGATCCATGGAGGTCAAAGAGGATTTCAACCTGCCGAAGAGCTCTGCAAAGATGACTGCAGTCTCGCTGCTCACCATTATCATGGGACTCTCTGCATTCTATCGAGCAAATGGCAGCTCCCACGATGTTGATACATCTACCAATACCTCTACCATTACTGTAGATCAAGCAACTGGCAGCTCCCATGTTGGTACTTCTATCAATACCTCTACCATTACTGTAGATCAAGCAACTGGCAGCTCCCATGTTGGTACTTCTATCAATACCTCTACCATTACTGTAGAACAATGTAGAGAGGCCTGCAATGAAGCATGGAAAATCATGGAACTGGTGGAGAGTATGGACCAAGAAGCCGCTCTCGTGAATAAAGAAGCCGACAAAGTATTCCACGTCTCTCTAAAACAATCGCGTAAGTGGTTGGGCATTGCTCTGCCCATAAACAGCCCTCAAGATACATCTCTCGGGGCTATCATCACAACCCTCCGGACACTCGCAGGAAGAGGAGAGGAAATGGAAAATGGCGGGGATCCCAATGACTCCAAAAATTGGAAGAAAGTAGATGCTGGCTATTGCTTGAAAGAATTATGTAAATGCATTGAAAATCGTTCGAGCAACACCGAGGAAACTTTGAATCTAATTCAGAGGTCGTTGGCAGATGTAATATGGAATTGTATGTGTCGAGTAGATAACACTATAAAGGACATGTGCACGGATATGTGCCGATGGTGGGCAGACGAAATCATGGAGGAAAAGCTACTGGAAGCTTTCGAGCTAGCGGCGACGGTCAGTGGAGTCAAAAGTACGCTTAACAAGCCAGCGGGGACGGTCAGAGAAGCAAGAAGTGGACATAACACTTTGGAGCTAGCGAGGAGGGTCGAGAAGTAGGAAGTGAGCACGCTACGCCAATCAGTACACACGCTATGCCAGCTTTTAGAAATGCTAGATATGACTAATAAGCCTCTATTTTCAGTGTTTGGTTTATTTTGTAAGGCCTAGTAAGCCACTCTTTTTCGTTGTTTTGTTTATTTTGAAAGATATTTTAATAAGAAATATAGTAACAATTCCATTAAATGTTCTATTAGTTTTGTATATGTAACTCTTTTAGCAAAAGAATGTAGTGGTTAGCGTGGGGATGGTGCCATGCCCAATTTAATAAGAAATATAGTAACAATTCCTTTAAAATGACTATATTTCGTGCTAAATACAAAGAACCATAAATTGGCTGGGTAGTGAAGATAAGAAAGCCAACTACGAGTGCATTTAATCACAAATTCTGATAACTTTCTAAATTCTGATTATATGGGCAGTGATTACCCGTTCACATGCACATAGCAACTTCTTAACCTAAACCCATGCAACGACCTACTATCATCTCCTGTTAGATAGTTGTCCAAGCAAAACAACCATTTTTTGTAAAAATGAAGTAAAATGATACTGCATCAGACCCCTACAAAGATTTCCTTTTTGGGAATTCTGGCAAACCTCTCATTTGCATGACATTTTACAAAAAGTTCTCTCAGACAACATAGTACTTCGGGAGAGAGATCCCTTCAATATCAACTATCAAAAGGGCCTTTAATGGAAAGCCAACAACAGTAAGTCTGTCGAACTGTTGTATTACCGTTATGTCATTTCATCTGATTGGGCTTCATGGCACCATCCACAGTTCAGTATGAAAAAGTTGGAAGATCATTTGCATTTGCAGAATAATAATATAGAACTCCCTATTTATCATGATTAAAGGAATTAGAACTTCCAATTTATTATGATTAAAGGAATCAATTTCAGGTAAAAACCTTTTTTCAAAACTTTGCATTTTAAAAAAGAGATTTTACATGTAGAAAAATTCAATTCTTCTGGACCAAAATAAATCTAGAATTAAAATAAAAATGCAAAGAGATTTTACATATAGAAAAATTCAATTCCTCTCGACCAAAATAAATCTAGAATTAAAAAAATATAAGCTGAGTAAATAAACCTTGAATACATAAATCTAGAATTAAAATAAATATAAGCGGAGTAAATAAACCTTGAATACATGGAATTTCTAAAGATAGTTAAAGTTACACTATGATCTAAGTTATGTTCAGATTTTATTTTCAAAAGTTTTGTTTCATTTTAAATTACTTCTATTCATTTAAGTTAAGTTGGAATTTTATTTTCAAATATATTTTGCTTCATTTTAAATTATTTAAAAATTAATAAATAACAATTTTTTTAAGAGAGATAAATTTATGTCTTTATCAATTCATTTAAATTGTTCTAAGATGAAATGTTATATTCTTAATTAAATTTTATTTCAAAAAAAATTATTTAATTTAATTAATTTTTTTAATTTAATTTAAATTTTTTTTAGGAAATTTGACAGTTTTTATTTTGCAAAATTGAAATCCTACTTTGTTTTAATCCTGATTTTGATGATAAAAATGAATTCAACACCAGTTTCTGGAACACCCAAAATTCCAAAACTTAACAATTGTAACCAAAGTTTTAAAAAATTTAAATCAGAATTTTTCAAACTCTTACTATAAAAATCCACATAAACCCAATTTCTTATCAATATTTGTTTTAGATTACCAAAATAAAGTACTTACTTCACAACAACTTTGGTAGATCAATATTTTTAATTGTATCTTAAGGTTGGTGTGATTGCGAAATATAGAAAGTGAGATCGATCGATTTCTCATTTTTCCCTTCTAATAAATTGATAAGATATCTTCGTAGTTAACCGAGTTTTAACTATGATTTTAAATTTCACCACGAATCATCAATTAAAGTTCCTTGGGTGTCTAATAATAAGTGGTTTAAATTCTTGCTATTTTAATTTAAAAAAATTGATATGAAATAAATGTAAAAGTATTTTTTCAATTCAGTACGAGCTAACCTGTTAGAGTTCATTGCATATCAGTCATAATTGGTCTGAATTCATGCTATTTTAATTAAATAAAATCGATATGAAATAAATGTATAGAAAAGGAATCACAATCGATATGAAATAGATGTATACGGAATTTTTTCCATAACACTATAAGCTTAACAATTAAATTTCTTTGTATGTCAATTATAATTGGCGGTTTAAATTTGTATTATTTTAATTAAATAAAATTATATAAAATAAAGGTCATAATTACAAAGTATTAAGTTTATGTAGTATTTTTATGTTATATTTTATTAAGCCGTATTTTTATATTATATTTTGTTAAAAAAATCATAGATTTAAATATTTAAGACCTTATGCTTTGATGTTTTAAATTTTCCAAGTATCCTTGTATTGTATTTACAATTGTTATTATATAACTCATTTCCTGGCTTCTTTAAGCTTTCGTTTTTAACGTTTAAAATTTGATTTTAATCTTATTACTTGTATAACTTATATATTTTTGAATATATATTTTTGTATAAACTAGTTTGAGCTTTTATTATCATCACGTGGTGTCTGACTGGCCTAGAGGTTGGGCATTGAATTTCCTGGTTCCTAAAGCCTTTCCTCGTGTCCTCTAACTGTCCTTCGATTGTGCTGTTTATCACCCCATTCGGGGGAGCCCAATCATTTGAAGTTAATGATTGGAAAATAACCAGTGTAGATCCATCTCAAACTCGGATCTATCAAACACCGAGAGGAATCCAATTTCTTGAGGTGTAATTTTTTTTGTCTTATCTTAAATTTTTTATACATTAACAAAAAAATTACCCCTGAAGAAATTGGATCCCTCTCTTTTAATTTTTTAATTTTTTTTTTTTTTTTGATAAGTTATAAGCGAACATGAAATTTTTAATTAATTTTGATTTTTTATAAGTTATGAGCCGACATGGAAACGTAACGTGACAAACGTTACAACATCTCCCCCCATACTGGGTTGTAACGTAATGTGACAAATGTGACAAACGTGACAAATGCGACAAACGTTACAACATCTCCCCCATACTGGGTTGTAACGTAATGTGACATGTGACATCCATTACAGGATCTCCCCCATACTATTACTTTTTACATTTTATTACTTTTGAAAACATTACATGTGACATGTGACATGTGACATCCGTTACAGGATCTCTCCCATACAGGGTTGTAAGCAGCTCGTTTACACTCGGTGCAATGAGCAGCTTGGTGAAGTTATCGGGGGCCAACGTTGTTCATGGTTTCAGTGAGCATGCCTACCCCTGCATTTGCAAGCTTATCAACCACCTTGTTGGCTAATCTTCTGACATGAACATGAATGATGACCAATGGCAGACGTATCAGCTCAAAAATGGAAACCAATAGGTGTTCTATCCGCCAACTTGAGGAGAGCTTGGAAGGGTGTGATCCATTCTGCAAATGAGTTAACATGTCAATTATGAGCCTTGAGTCTCCCTCAACAATTAGATTGGAGAATCCTTTCTGAACAACCACACTTAAGCCCTTGAAAAGTGCCCAAAGATCTACAACATTGTTTGTTTCCATTTCTAGATAGCCAACATAAGAGTAGAGGATCTAGCCTTGGGAGTTTCGAAAAACACCTCCATAACCAGCTTCATCGAGATTGCTTTTAGATGCACCATCAAATTTTAGCTTTGTGAAGCCTCGATATGGAACCTGCCACACGGTAAGGCTAGAGTTAGAGATTACATCCGTTCGAGGCTAGGAGGGAAGGCGATGAAGTTCTTAGATCCAGTAGTTTAGGATGGGTTTCTCTTGAGAAGCACATTGCAAGTCTGTTTATGTCCATGAGGAGAGGGAGATCGTCTCTCAGGATATGCCTACACACTTTTTCCCAAACATCTTGCTAAGAGAGGCTAGAGTTTCTAAATATCCTTATGTTCCTTTCCTTCCATATTTCCCACATTATAAAACCGGGGATCAGCAGCGAAATTTTTTTCAAGATCATATTATTGAAGGAATTTTTATTCCAAGCAACCAAA
Organism: Larix kaempferi; assembly: GCA_027924585.1. Taxonomy (NCBI): domain Eukaryota; kingdom Viridiplantae; phylum Streptophyta; class Pinopsida; order Pinales; family Pinaceae; genus Larix; species Larix kaempferi. The sequence goes on along the minus strand of BSBM01002098.1, from coordinate 5,052,743 downwards.
GTGTTTTTGGGGTTTCCTTGCTGCCTGCCATATTTTCTCATTAACTCTGTCGCCTTGTCCCATAATTGAGAGTTGAAATGACAGTTGTTCAGGAGGTGGTTTATTGATTCAACCTCCTGGTTGCATAAGTGACAAACCAAAGGGCCAGTGAAGTCTTTGCGGAGAATGTTATCCCATGTGAGAATGATCCCATTCACTGTGAGCCAAAGCAATTTACAGATTTTTTTCCATTTCCCTCCATGCCACACTTTCCCCCATATCTCTTCTTTACTAAGCATATTTTCCCTTACTTTTACAGAGTAGCGCTCTTTGATGTTGAAGTTGTTTGATGTGGAGTAGCCCCATCTTAGTATGTCCAAGCCGTGCCTAATTCCGATGCGCCTTCTAATGATTTCCTCCATCCATTCCTAGAGATCCATTTCATTCGGGGTCCTAATATCTTCATTGGTGAACTTCCAATCTCTCCAACCCTCTAAGGACAAGGAGTGCCTCCAATAAAAGGAAACCGATTGATCTAAAGGATTGTTAAGGGTTCCCATGATATTTTGCAACTTCTCCTTGGAGTACGGGGCCGAGATTTGTTTCCAAGAGTATGCCCAAAAGTGTGCAATGTTTCCATCTCCTATTTCCCAGAAATAGTGCTCCCGGTGAGGTTTTTTTGCTTCCAGGAATCAGAGATCCCGATTAATGCTCTTCCAGCCGACTCAGATCATTCTCCTATTCCAGGGGCATGTATTTTTCCTGCCACATTCTTTCCCAAAGATCCCCTGGATGTTTCAACCACCACCACCAGACTTTGGCTCCTAAAACCTGATTCAAAATTTAAGGGTCCAAGTCCACCATTATCTTTCAGCTTACAGAGGACTTCCCATTTACTAGAGACCACTTTATGTCGCTAGACGCTCCACTCCATAAGAAGCGTTGTTGAATGTTATGGATGAATTTAAGGATGGCTTTAGGGGCAGCCAATGCCGAGAATATATAAATAGGGATAACTTGCAACGCATACTTGAGCAGGAAGAGCTTGCTAGCTAGATTCATAGGTCTAAAGGTCTAGGAGGAGAGACACTTGGAGAGGGAGGAAAGGAGTTCCTCCCAAGATTTGTTGTGTAGGGTGTTGTCTATAGGAGGAATACGAAGGTATTTGGACGTAAGGGTGTTCCTTGAAAATCCCAGAAGGAGAGATATGTGTCGTTAAATGGCCAAGGGGGTGTTGAAAAAGAATATTTGGGATTTGAGGTTGCTAATAAAGGTGCCTAAGGATTCACTGTAGTTGTTAAGGACATCCCTTAGCTTAGCTGCCTCACTGACAGAGGGGGCACCCATTAGAAGGGTGTCATCCACAAATTGACTATGTAAAACTAGTGAAATAAGGTTGTACAAAGGGATACCCACGAGACTTCCTTCAAATATGGTCGTTTTGACACTTCGACTTAAACCCTATAGCATTAATATGAAGAGAAAGGGCAACAAAGGATCTCCTTGATGTATGCCTAGGGTGGGAATAAAAGTGACAGTCATGGTACCATTAAGTAAGATGGAAAAGAAGGTTGAGGAAGTCAAATCCATGATCCAGCTAATCCAATGAGGGTCGAATACATAAGCCATTAACACAGAGTTCATGTAGTCCCAACTCAACTTATCAAAATCCATAGAGAGATCGAATTTAATTAACATACTTGGGGTTCCAGTAGATTTGAGGGAGTGGATCAATTCGTGAGCCAAAATCACACTATCCATTATTTGTCGCCCCTATACATATCATGTTTGCTTCGGTGAGATTAGAGAAGGAAGCAGAGGCTTTAACCTAAGAGCTATCACCTTAGTGATTACCTTGTAAATGGCATTGCATAAAGCTATAGGCCTGAAGTTATTTGGATCCTCAGCCTTGTCCTCTTTAGGTATTAGGGAGATGAAGGTAACGTTGAAAGCTATGAGTACTCCCAGTGTGCACCTTGAGTCCTCAACAAGTTGACACACCTCCTCTCTTACCAGTGACCAACAATGATGAAAAAATTATGTAGTGAAGTCGTCCAACCCCGGGGACTTCCCAAGGGGCATTTCCTTCATCGCAGTGCCCACCTCTTCTGGGTTGATGGGTCTCATGAGAGCTACATTATGCTCGACTATGATTGTTCAGGGGATGCACTGAGTTATTTTGTGAATGGCTTCAGCACGATTCACGTCTGGCTCTATCATCAAGTCTTTGAAAAAACAGGCCAACTCTTGTTCGATGTATTCTCTATTGGTCAACATTTCCCGTTGTTCGTGCCTTAGATTTTGAATTCGATTGACATGCCTCATTTGAATGGTCGATCTATGGAAGAACTTGGTGTTTTTCTCCCCTTATTTCAGCCATTGGATCTTATATTTCTTCCTCCAAAACACCTCCTCCTAAGGATTGTGTTCTACAATCTGCTGGCCTATGAGTTTTTCCTTTTCTATGAGGGCCTATGTTCTCCCCCTGGGGATGATTTCCTACTATACTTGCTTCATTTGCGCCTCCATATCTTTTTGTGCCTGGAAGGCATTCCCAAAGCTGGTTTTGTTCAAGTTCTTAAGCTTTTCTTTAAAGCGCTTTAGCTTCTATTAAAATTGGTACATTTTGAAGCCTCTGTTAATTTCACATTCTTCCCACCACTTTCCAACATTGTCCTGGAAGTCCTGGATGGTAATCCATAACTTATCAAACTTGAAGGGATTACAAAGGGCGCTCCCCATAAGATCCATGTCTAGACTTATTGGCTATTGATCTGAGTCGTTGAGAGGAAGAATTGATGCTTCCAGTGCAATGCCCATAATGATGAGAGAGTTACTAACAAGGAATCTATCCAATTTTCATGCTACTTGTTGGGTACCAGAGCGCCTATTACTCCAAGTGTACATGCCATTACTAGTCTCGACATCAACCATGTCATTCTCCTTGATAAAGTTGGAAAATTCGGTGTTTTCAGCTTCCATCCATCTAATTCCTCCATTTTTTTCATCCAGGAATGTGATCATATTGAAGTACCCCCTAATTATCCAATGTTGTTGTATAATCATCTTTTTGGTGTGGACCCAAATCCTTAGGAAATCCATCTTTTCGTGGGGAGCCTGTGGGCCATAAACATTGGTAAGGGCATAGTTTACTTGCAATCCTATAATGTTGAAGAAAATGGTAGTCGTTCCTTGGGTGGAGAAGGAGTTGGTCACTTCCGTTGTATTGGGATTCCAGATAATTTTTAGTCGTTCTGTCATTCCTCTGGAATCACTGGTAATCGCTTGGCAATTGTACCAACAACGTTGGATGATGTTGTCGGCTTCCTCTTATGAGCACTTAGTTTCCTGTAGCATTAATATATTTGGATTTTCCTTTATTACACACTTTCGTAAGAGTCTTTTCTTACTCTTACTATTGATTCCCTTGATGTTCCAAGATTGTATCTTCAATGATTAAAATTTACGAGTGTTGGGAGTAAAGGTGTGCGTAAGCACCTCCATTTGGCCTAAGTTTACCATGATGTGTCCAAATTCCTCTAGTAACTACTTGGTTGGTTTCCTTCCCCTTTTTTCTCATTATTTTGATTTTTCTTGATGGGTTTCTCTGGACCACTCACTACCCCTAAATTTTCCTTGGCTCTTGCTACTTCGCCATCCTGTAATGTCCCCATTCAAATAAATATCAAGCAGCGAAAATTCCACCAACCTACTAATTTCCTAGGTTGGGGTGGAGACATTAAAATTGGAATAAGGAGACTAATAAACCCAAATGGAATTTGGTTTGGGCATAAATATATTAAGACGGGAAAAATAAATATTTATGGTGAGAAAATAAGATGGCACTTGATCATGAAGACACATTGGTGGTGTGGGACCCCCAAAAAACTAGATTCCCCATGCCATATGGCATTCCACTCTCACCCATTCGAATACAAGGTGGATTCTACTATACTTGGGGAAGTTGGAAGGGAATAATACTTGGCATGACTCAATGAGGTCAAAATATAGAGGAAGAGTAACTCCCATGGAAGAGGAAGAGGCAATTTGGAGCTAGTGGGACACTTGGGCTAGATTCCCTAGCTCTATGACAACAATGATGAAGAAGTTATGACACTTATGACACAAATAAGACCTGAATGCTGACATCTGACATATATGACATGTAAGGGATAAAAATAGCCTCCAATAGGGCGCACAAGGGAGTTAGAGAAGCCAAAGAGACACCTACTCGAATTGAGTCGAGGAGGAGGCTAGATTTGGAGGGACAAGTGGCATACTTGGGAATCTCTTCCCAAATTGAGTTGGCATGAGGCTCATGGATGGAATTCGATTTAGGGAGGCCTTAGGAAGTTTATAAAAGTCAAGAACAAATAAGAATACCATATTTTGATCATTTTACATTTTGCATTTTGCATTTGGAGAGAAGAGCTAGTAGAGAGCTAGTCTACTTGCCTTAGCACCAATTTCGAGGGTGAAAGATTCCCATCCTAATTGGAAATTGAAGAGGCCATTCATACATTTAATTTGGATCTACAATGGAGTCTTTAGTTACATTTTGAAGCTACAGGGAATCTCGTGGTTCATTCATCTACAACTTTTTCTTGCATCTCTTTCACATTTTCTTGCATATTTGGGCCCCTAGAGGAATTGCGCTCTTGGTGAGATGCCGATATCTTTGTGAGACTCCATTATTATTAATTTATTTGTATTCTTATCTATATACTCTGTATTTACTGCTCAGAAGACTCTCAGGTCTAAATACCAAGTGAAACTATGTAAAAATATCAAACAATGCATAAATGATGCCATTTTCTCTATGTCTTGTTGTTGGAGCTTGAAGAGCCATTATTTCGAGTTGTATCAATCATTCTCTGTGATTTTTTCATGTATGGAGTGTCATTAATGTTCTGAAGAAGTTTCATTAACATTTCACAAGTCCTTGGCACCTAAATTTCGAATTTCATAACATATGGTGAAAATTACTAGCTTTCCCCCCTATGTGAAGACTTGCATATAAACATCTGATTTAAGGGAGTTGCAGAAGGTCATAATAACTAATTGATGATACATTGTGGAGATAATTAAGTTCATTTATCAGTACCATACCTCTTTTCTAAAATTTGGAAATTTTAACATCATTTGGAGAGCCATCTTTGACTACTACCCCTGGGGGATTGAAGCTCGATTTGACTAGTACATTTCCCTACTTTGTCCAAATTATAAATGAATGTTGCAGAAGTGTTTTAAGGGTTTTTAGCATCCATCATCCTCACTTATATGTCTTAATACCCTCCAAACTCATTCATACCCCATTTGGAAGCATTTGGATCCATTCGGAAGCAGTTGGGTTAATACTAGTCTAAGGGTTGAATTGGTTAAAATTTGCAATTTTTCCTAGTTTGTGCAAATTCTTAAAAAGGGACACTACACAGCCTGGGAGCTTAAATGTATTTTTTGAACTTTGTTTAAGTGCTCCATGGGAACTACTTTTTAGTATCGTTTCCTGCATGCCTCTACTATATTTTCAAGATTGAGACCTGCAAGTTCATTATCATCAAATTCTGACTCGAGATTGTCCCCATCCTCCATCTCTACATCTTCTGTCTCGATGATATTTGAGTCTTTGTCCATGTTTTGAGCTAGTTCTTACCCTATAAAATGTGGTTGTATTACCGTGGATTGGACATTTAAGGGTGTGTTTTCCTAAGGCTTTTCTTGTGAGGTGATCTGCTCCTCTGCTTCCATTGTCTCCTCTTCAAGCTCCTCCTAAAGAGTGTCAAAATTGTTCTTTGTTGCATAGCTTCTCGATTGATTCCATCCTTTCCTTTTATTATAGGTTTTCCTCTTCCTTGAATGGTGATGAATTTCTCCTTGTCCCTTCCCATGTTCTGAGTGTTGGGATTGGGTAGGTTTTCACAAGGGGGAAGTCCCTGAAAAGGTGCCCGTCCACATGACATTTTCTACACCTGAAGATGATGTGTTCATAATCTATTGTTTGGATCCATTCCTCATTCGCTCGAGTTAGGAATATTTCCCCTGGAAGGGCTTGTGATATGTTTAAATATACGCAAATCCTTGCGTAGGAGGTATATCTTCCCATTTTCGTGGCCTCTAATGCTTTAAGAATTTTTCCTATGGTGTTCCCAATGCCCTCAATGGTTTCTAGCAATCAAAACTCTAGAGGGAGTGAGTATAACCTAATCTAGAAAGGAGCATGAGACAATTCTTCCTTTTCGAGGTTGAATTTCTCTATCCAATCGTGAAGGAATAGGCCAACGGAGTTCCATAAGTATGGCCCTCCATCGAAGATTTGATCTTTGTCTTCCTTGTTATGAAAGGTGGTGGTGAAGAATCCTGTAGAGCCCAACCTTATATCAAAGTGCCCTTTGGGCTTCCACCAAGTGTCGGTCCAGTGAACAAGATCTCTCTCAAATGGCCAGAACCCCGAGAATTTTCCTATCAATGCATGTTCTTTCATATACCCAATAAAGCCTTCAAAGCACTCGTATGTTACCTCATATTTTTGCATTGCATTTACTTAGATCCCAGGTGAACACCGCTTTTGGATGCGAGGTGGTTTATTCTTGATCCATCTCCTTTCCCTTGCCTTTATCCATTAGGTTTTGATATATCAAAGGCGTCGAATCTATTGTTTCGTGCTTCCATTGAGGAGGAATTTCACAGAATCCTTCTAGCATTCCCCTAGTAGCAGCATCTTTGAAGGAGTTTGGGGGTGGGGACTTGCCACCCCCGTGCGGGGAAAGCATCGAGGGGTAAAACAGAAGCTAGGCCGTTGAGATCCAGAGGGTTGACGGAAACTGATAGAGTTCTTCAAAAATTCTAGTCGTGATGTCTCATCAGAGCACCTCAGAAACCCTTTTTTTATGAAAGAAACATGAAAGGATTTGAATGTTGTATAAGTGAGACATTTAAGTTCACTATTTGATTGTTTATTTATTTCCTTAGGGAATATTATTTCTGAAATTGAGTTGGTAGATGAGCATAGGATCGTTAAATTGTTATAAACGACCTTTGAATGGTGTGCCATGATTTGGATGGTGGAACTGAATGAGTATTGGAGGGTGTGCAAAGAGGATTCAGTGGATGAGACTTTGGGAGTTGGGGTAATGACTTAAATGGGAAGAAACCTATTTTGTGGGGGAGAGGAAAATTTGGAGAGAAAAATTATGATGGAAAAAAAAAAACTTTGTAAGAAATTGGGAGAGATTGTGTTTCTATTCTATTCTGGGAGTTTTGGGCACAGCAGCTAGAAAACTCTAAGGAGTATTCTGGACTAGAGAGTCAAAGAGGTTGTTCCCAGTGGCTGGGTGGTTAGTTGGGTAACTGTGAGATGCAACAATCTGCCACAATTCTAAATCTATTTGGGAGCCTACCTTGAACGCATTGACCAGGAGGAACGTGTATTCTTCTTGTTGATTTTATTTGAGTTAGGGAAAAAAAATAATTTGAGTTTTATCTTGGATTTCTTTGAAAGTGCAATTTAAATTGTAGATTACATTGTATGACAATTTCTTGTGTATAATTGTAAAATAGAGTTGTAAAAGAAAATTACCCTACATAGAAAAGAAAGAAAGGAAATTACTTCATCTAGATGTTAAAGTCAAGGAACCAAGATAGAATTAAGGAGAAAATAAAAAATGTCAAACCAAAATAGGGTCTACACCTTCATCAATAAAATAGGGGCACATAGGACACCTACAAAATGACCCCTATCCCCAACAATGTAACTCAAGCCAAATTACTGGAAAGTGCAAAGACCCAGGTACTCTAGTGAAAGAATGGGGATTAAACAATAAAATATTTCAAAATTCTCCCTATTTCTCTTCCTATTGGTAATTTCTTTGTTGAAGTCATGAAAAAATAACTTAAACCACCTTATCTAGAAGATGGTCTGGATGCTCATCTAGTGCAAATCGAAGATGGAAGCATAATTGCTTTGGTGTACCTTGCACTTTCTTTCCAACATGTCAAAACCCAGAAATGAAGGCACAAAAGGGTGATCACTGAGTTGATTGTCCCCTCCCATGTTTTTTGCTTAAGAAGGTAGCCTTCCTGTCTTAATTGTAGTATGCAAGATAATTAAAGTACCTATAAATAAATTATTATGATTCATTCAATGAATATGAACAAAAAACCATGGATAGAAATGTCGAAATAATGTAACTTTGAAGAATATTCTACTTGTACTTTACATTATTATTATTATTCCTCCTTCGGGAGATGTCATTAATGTAAAAGGTCATGTAAAATTCATGAGGTAAATCCTCCATTGTAAGTCGGGTCAATAGTACCCAAAAGAGTTTAATATAAATATTTTTTCAAGTCTTCCTAGGTAAGTCGGCCCTGTCAGTTTGATAGGTTGGCCAAGTTAGGTTAAAAGGTCAACTGAAAATTTGAGTATAAATATGTGAGGTGCCTCCCTCATTCTATTCATTCACTCACTCAAGCATTTGCGTAAGAGAGGAAGAGGAAGGCTAGCGAAGGAGGAGGAGGATTTTTCTTGGCTCTTGTGTTTGAGTTTAGCCTCTCTCTCTTATGAGAGTTGTTCTTTGGGCATTGCACTTTGGTAATCTATATTGAGGAATTTTCTGTTGGGTTTTATTCCCCTTGAGGGTTTCCCAAGATAAATTGTTGTGTACCTTGCTTGTGATTGTGTATCTTTCAGAGATCCTCTTTATGTCACTATTGTGAAAACGTATTAAATGCTCATGAAGTTAGAATTTAGTCTTTAGTAGGATATAATCTTAACATGGTTTCAGAGCTAGACTGAAAAGAGCAGCTTTCACTAGGGTAAATCTCTCTCTCTCTTTCTCCAGGCAAGAAAATTAGGGCTTCCTACTAAAGAGGAATTTTTGAGTGCAAGTGACATTGGGAAGTGCACCCCTCCTAGGCACATCTTTTGGCACCTAGATCGAAGTTGTTCAATGGATAGAACTTCCAGAAAGTCAAACCCTAGTTTGACTTGGGACCAGAAAAAACCAAAAATTGTAGTCAAGAATCTCGCAAGTCCAGTTTCAGGGGTTAAAACTTGGATTCTTCAGAAACTAACTATACTAGCATACTCGCCTCAGTCAAGCGCATTTTTTGATAAGTTCAGTTTTCATTTCTGAGAAATTTCAATTTTTGGTCATTTATGTTCTCCAGGAAAAGATGGCTCCAAGCACTAAGCTTGATGACAAGTTGGAAGGCATAGAAAATTTCTGTGCTTGGAAATACAGAATTGGACTCATTCTAGAAGAGAATGATCTTGTGAATTTTATTAAGGAAGTTGTGCCAGAACCCAAAGAAGATGAACCAAAGGAAAAGTACAAGAAGGACATGATTAGAGCCAGAGGATCATAGAATATTCCATCAAGGATCACTAGATTCCTCAAGTGTCCTCCAAGAAAACACCTAAGGAGATGTTTGATGCCCTATCAAGAATGTATGAAGGAAGAAACATTAATCGGGAGATGAATTTGAGAACCCAACTCAAAAATACAAAGATGAGTCAGAGTGAAACTATCCAAGAATATTTCACAAGGGCTTCTCAATTCAAAGAACAACTAGAAGCAATTGGAAACAATCTTGATGAACATGAATTAGTGAGGACCGATCTCAATGGTCTTACTAGACCTTGGGATTCTTTTATCCAGACAATGTGCGCAAGAAAGGAAAGTCTAAAATTTGAAGTTGTATGGGAAGAATGTGTTCAAGAGGAAGCTAGAGTGGCAAATCAAGAAGCACTACTCAGAGATGATGATCAAGATCTAGCTACCCATACTAGAAGATGAAAAGGAAAATCTCATTACAAGAAGGAAACTCATAAGGAGTTTCATCCTCCTAAGAAGTTTCAGAAGTACAAGAAGGGAAATTGCAAGCATAAAGACTTCTCTTCTTATCAATGTCATCATTGTGATAAGATGGGGACATGTTATCACATTTATAGTAGCTGGAGCTACCATATCTTCATATCAGATTCCAGCATATTTTTCAGCCAGTCATTTACACTGAGATGCTTGATATGAGCATTTATTATTGGATCACTCCTATTTTTATGAGCAAACAGTATATTCTCATGCCATGATTGAGTCTCAGGAAACTCATATTTGATGACCAATGTAGCCATTTTTCCATACAGAGCAGTATACAGTGCCCAGATGTGCAGCAGTAGGATTCCAGTAGACAGATGATGGTTCAGATGGTTTATACAGGTATATGATCCAGCAGGTATTATCTTGTGTGATGGTTTATAGTGATTTTTTGGTCATCCTAGTAGCATGATTTGGCATTTAGTGGTCATGATCTGACGATCATATATATATTATGGACATGGTTGTTATTATATATCTATTGTCTATCTTGCTCATAATTATGAAGTTCTTGTCTATACTCATTGGTTTCACCCTCCCTAGGAGAATGGAAGTGATCAATCCCACCATTTTCTGGCTTGCTAGTCTTGGCACCATTTTCCACTTTCCCCATCCATTCGTCACCTCCAGTTTTAGTTTCACCTTGACTTATTCCTTAGCCTGTGTTGGATAGCATCCCTGTTTAGTTGTGTCTCGACTCTGAGTTTCCTAAGTTGTGTTGGCTAAGCCTGAAGCATATAGTACTACCATCATTACATATATTTGGAAACTATTGTATATCTATTTGAAATCCCATTGAAATGAAATTCAATAAAAACTGTGTCTCTAAACACAAATGAAATAAGGGCTATGGAAATGTGAAATGTGAATGAAATGTCAATCCCCAAAGAAGGGATATCTAAAGGCCTAAATAAAAGAAGTGGTTAAATAAATGCGAAATCCAAAGACTGCTAGCCATGGAAATGAATGAAATGAAAGGCCTAAAAAGCAATGGTTAAATGTATTCTAAATCCAATGATTGTTGGCCTCATATGTAATGATTAATTCCTCACGGATCTTACGGGTTGGGATGTGAGATGGAGTAAGGGACAACTAATTCTAAGTGTCCCCTAGAATCTCGAGTTACGGTTTGTCGGGCACCTAGTCATGGCGTCTCTAGAAAAGATCCTCACAGAGCTGAGTCAGCTTGGATGTGAGTTGTAGACATCTGCCAAGATCGAATAAGCACTTCCCAAATAGCTTATCCATTAGTGAGACATTGCCCTCCCCTATGTTATCTTTATCCAACATATGCTTGAGTGTGTACTCCCTTTCCTACATCCAAAGTATCACAGTGTTGAGTGAGTACAGTCATCCCTTAACCTAGCCTTGCATCTGTCCACCTTCACCCATTACTAGAAAATTGATCACAGCCATGAAGTGAGTATATCCTTGAGGTTCTAGTCTAAGCTATTATTATTAATGAAGTTTTGAATATTTTGTTTTAGATCGCCAGTGAAATGATAATTTATGTTTATAATTATTTCTATTGGAATGACTAACGAAGCATGTCTTAGCCAGATACACTTGCAACATTTTGATGTGATTAGCTTGGATCATATTATTGATCAATTTGACCTGGTCAAACCCAGTTTGACCAAGTCAACCTCAAGACATGAGATGAGGTAGACCATTGATATTAGAGATGGATGATACATGGTCTTTTATTGGTCACCAGATGGTTCCATGCAGCAGTTATAGATTTCAAATAGTGATTTGTCGCATTTTTATGATTTTGATCATTTACAGATCATTATTTTTATTATGTTCGGACATGGTTGTGATATTATATGATTGTGCAGTTGTAAATATCGTGTATGAGTATGCATCTCTAGTTCATTTGGACCTTCTGAGTCTATTGGGATACTCAGTTTTCAATTTCGGGCATTTTCAGTTGGGATTTACTTCATTTTATCACTTTAGTGCAGATTTGCCATTAAAAATGGCCTGTCAGAGCAGTTTGATATTTTATTTTGTTCACCTAGGGTGCTACAGAGGGAGTATGGGGTCCAGCCACTTGTTTTTACCATATTACCATACTCCCAGACGTTATGGTGTAGTCATATTTAGCTCTGGATGACCATGCTATGAGTTACAAGCATTTTTATATTTTACAGGTGATTTACAGAGGAATAAAAAATGGTAAAAATGGCTACTGAGGGATTCGATTTGGGATACTTAGGAAAGGAAATGGAATATGAATGATTTTTATGACGTGTGTGACATATCCCACACCTTCCAGAGTAGTTGCAGCAGTCAGTGTGGAACAGTAAAATACTATTCTTATGGGAAAACCCAATGTAAGTAACGTAAGTGGTCCATAAATGGATCAATAGTAATGTAAAAATGTAATGTATGGTAGATGATTAATAGTTACATAGGTTTGGGCTTTATATAAGCCTGTTATGCACATTTTCGTAAAAGGGCATGACCATTGACTTAAATAGTCTTTAATTAATAATAAATTAATATTAATATTAATTTATTATTTTATTGTTACATTGCCTTCCCCTTAAGGGAAGCTTTGTCCTCAAAGCTTCATTGAAAGCAATCTTTGATTTTGCTTGAACTGTCATCTCTTGATCCTCTGCGACACTTAATGAAATAAGACGATACGAGTTACGGATTCCCAAGAGAATTGTCGCATCGTATCTGTTGTGGTCCATCCCAGATCTAATTTTATCGGAGCTCTGAGATCATTTTGTGGGATGGGTCGTTTCAATTGTTGCTTAGTATGTCGATATTTTCACCTATCAACATAATTCTTCTGTGAGTGCTCGTTTTGACCCTGTCATTGGTCAAAACGACGATTATAATTGCGATGTCTGTAAGACATATGTGTTGTTTGTTTTTCTTTCTTTTGAACTGCGGTGAGGACCGTCTTCATTTCCTCGATTTGATTTTTGGATGCATTTTCCTGGATTTGTGCTTCTTGGTTCTCCAATAGATTGTTATGATTCTGAATCTTTTCGATTCTTTCATCTTGCGACTTTTTTTCAATTTCTAACTTCTTGATTTGACTCTCTAGTTCCTGATTACGATTATTTAGACACTAGTTTTCTTCTTGCTTTCCCAGTATTCTTCCTTCGAGGTCTTCACCGGAGTGTTCCCTCTTACTACTGTTTTTCAGTTTTTTAATCTTTGTAAGCAATGTCTTGTTATGATTTCGTAGACGAAAAATCTCTTCGGTGTTGCTTGATAACACATTGTTGACTTTTGTTAGTTCCAACTTATGTGCCTTCTTACTGTCGTCATACTGCTGCTGGAGTTTTTCTTTTTGCTGTTGAAAATGGCATAAATTTGTTTCTTAATTTTCTAGCTTTTCATGTATTTGCTCTAATTCGTCTTCCTTGTCCATGACGACTTTGTTTAGACAACTCATTTCCTCTTCTAAGTCGACACTATTTCCATACGGATATCCTTCGACTTTGTTTGGGTTTTTTATCTGGTCTTCAAGTTTTTGAATGATACTTTCCAGACGTGATATTTTCTCGTCTTTATCTGCTAACCTTTCTATGAGTCTTTCTTTACTATCTTCCAAAAATTGAATATTCAATTCTGAGTTAGTAATCTTTAGTGTCTGCTTGGCGTTTTTGAACACTAGACTATTATTGGTTGCCTTGCACTATTCTAGTTGAGCCGAAACCGCTCATAACTACGATTGTAACTCTGCTATCATCGTTGCCGTGACTTCTGAATTCCAACTTTTTTGAATTCGTCTTCTTTGTTTGATAGCGGATTTGGGATGCTTGGCAAGTCTTCTTTGTTGACTCTTCCTGCTTCCGATAACAGGTGGACACCAAAAGGGTGTAATAACCCTTAATGTGGTTATTTTGTAAAAAAAATCTTCTTTTGTTATGGTTAAACAACTTTTTTTTTCCCAAAAGCAATTATTATTTTAATAAAATAATAATTTTTCTTTTAATATAATAATAATTATTAATTAATTAATTAATTAATAATATTATTATATTAATGTTTTATAAACTATATATATATATAGTTTTTTTTCTTTCCAAAAAACTAATTTTTTTGTTAGATTACGAATAGTTCAAGCCTTTAAGATAATAATAATATGTATTATTATTACTATAGTTATATAATAACTAAACTCATCCTAATTAAGGTATGAGTTGTTATAAATAATGGTTTCTTTATAAAACCAAGGCTAATTTTATAAAACCAAGGCTGGTTTTATAAAACCACGGGATGGTTTTATAAAACCAAGGCAATATGTGGTTTTATAAAACCAAGGTTGGTTAAATAAAACCTATGTTGTGGTTTTTTTTTTTATTCTTCTCTTTTTTTATGCGGTCTTCTTTCTTGTTCTCTTTCTTTTTTTAACTTCTCTTTTATTCCTTTCTCTTCTTTTTTTCTCTCTTTTAATAATTTTTTTTTCTTCAATAAGGATGGCTAAAAGCCTAATGTAAGGTTAAAAACCTAAATCTCAAAGAAACTTTAACAATTTGGCCACAAGCCGGAATCAACAAGCTCTGATACCACTGGAATAGTAAAACATTGTTCTTACGGGAAAACCCAATGTAAGTAACGTAAGTGGTCCATAAATGGATCAATAGTAATGTAAAAATGTAATGTATGGTAGATGATTAATAGTTACATAGGTTTGGGCTTTATATAAGCCCGTCATGCACCTTTTCGTAAAAGGGCATGACTATTGACTTAAATAGTCTTTAATTAATAAAAATTAATATTAATATTATTTTATTGTTTTATTGTTACACAGTGGGGCCCACACACTTCCCGGGCTCATATTTTATGGTTTTATTGTGTCTTTGAGGGGACACGACTAGGCCACATGATCACATTATTGTACATTAATGATATATTATATGTTATTGTGCCATGGGGACACACTAGAGAGGGATTATATCACCCCCTAGACCCAGCATGAGCTTCATGTTATGTTTCCTAGTCACTTTATGTGAGACATCCCCCCTAGGGCGATTTGTCTATGGCGCCCTCTTATATTTTTTTAGTTGATCCATGTACTTTGTGTTGAGATCATCTCAACCGTTGACTATCACTTGTATATCTTATGATATTAACCACTCATCAGAAAGGTGGTTAGGGTTTTCGTCTCTCCCATTGCTATTTATATGAGAGACCCCCTCATTTGTAAAGGGACTTTTGGCTATGGCTTTTTGACAATAAAGAAATATTTTTGGGAAAACTCTTATGCCTTTGTTATAGATTGTTATTGTGCTTGATTGTAGCTCTGATAGCCTGTCACATCTTCATTGTTTGATGAGTTTCCAAGCCATATGTTTTGCTTGATGCATGCTCTACAGGAGGGCGAATTCACAGAGGGATTTCGTTAGGGTTCTCCGGATCGTTTCACTAAAGGAGTAAAATAATCAAGGAGTAGTTCTTATTGTATATTTGATCAATATTTATGCTCTCTGATTCTTCTTGCATCATTTACTTTCATTTCTATAAATAAATTCTCGTAGAGATCGTCATCTGCAGGAAGGAGGGCGCACTTGCTATTGGGGAAAAGTCGATTTCATCTTGGGAGCTGTCAAATTAAGTTGAAGGTGCTTTGAGGGAGTTGAAACATCATTGCACTTTGCATTTACAAGTCACAAGAGGTAAGTACTTTGAATTTTCTTCAGTTATTCTTCTATTCCATTTGTCTACTGTTATTTTATTTACAACCCTAAGATAGATTTTCTTCTAAAAATTTCCTGGCTCAAACAAATCTTGGCGAAATATTTCTGGGTTTTCTATTCTAAGCCTAACCCAAGGTGGGTTCTCAAGGGCGTCACTCTTGGAGGACTCCTTGTGGCCCAAATCCCTAGGCACTGATCTCCTAACCCATGCGCATTCTCGGACTTAGCCTAATTTTGGTTTGTTTGACCTCGATTTCCGACTTGTGATGCATAGACACTGTCATACCTTTAATCAAGTCTAATCCAAATGTAATAGATAGCCCCAAATTCTAACCTTAACCTCCCTACATTGGACATGGTTCCCAAGGAAATGGATTTTTCTATCATTTGCTAGTGCCTTGATCTGTTAATTAAGCTTATAAGTCGCTTGTACTTTCAAACTGGATCAAATTCACATCCATTAAGCCTCTTGATCCAAATTATAACTCATCTTGTGACTTCATCCATAGATCTAGGGTTCATCATACCTAACACCTTATGTACTTCATTCATTTGATTTGATCTGGTATCTTGGTTGGATCTCTCCTGTCGGGAGTTGATCCGGGTCTCCCCCATTGTTGTCTTGGGATTAGAAAACATAAAGTGAAGGGTGCCTCGATTGGCGTGACAACCAATCCTTTTGGGAATCGAGGCTCTCTTGGTTCACCTCTTTGGTTTCCCGTCCCCTCTACCATACTGTGTTGGATCTATCATTTGGGGAAACTACAAGTAGTGTGATAACAAGACATATTGCAAAATATTGTCCAATAAGAAAAGAAGATTACAAGAAGAATAATAAAAAAAGACGTCATGCTCATTTAGCCGAAGAAGAACCTCCCAGGAAGTTAGCAAAGGAAGAAATTGAAGAATATGTTCTATACGATGAAGGATGTGCTACTTTCTATCTCAGCTTTAGATAAGAAAGGGTTTAGAGTTGATTTTATAGATTGTGAAGTTCTTATGTGGCCTAGAGGAAAATCTATAGAAGATGCAGTTGTTATTGGGACAGAAGAAGGAGGCTTATATAAACAAAAGGGTCATTCAGAAGCAGCCTTGATTCGCCTTGATTCATGATACTACAAGTCTATGTGATCTATGGTGTAGAAGACTTGATCAGCATTATAGATCATAAGCAAGAAAGGCACAGGTCCTCAGAATCAAATGATGGAGTAGAGCTCAATATCAGATATTCCAGTAATCCTTGCAAGGAGACTAGGATCAAGAGAGATCCTACCAAACAAACAAAGATAAGTATTTGAATTGTCATTTTATCTAATTGTTTAAATAATATTGTTCAGTTGTGTACATATTTATAATCCTAGATTTAGGAAGTGTATTATGCATGTTAGAGCGGTTGCATTAATGAACAATATACTACTAACATGCATGTGATGGGCAAGTGGTCTATGGTGTTGTACAACATTCCATCGCTACTTATCTAGAATGAAACCTCCTTGCTGACATATTGGGAGTAGTGCACACTCTTAATGATGTTCTGGTAGAGATGGAAGGCATCTAGAAAGTTACCATATGAATGCAGGATATGGATGAATGTTGTGTTGAAGCATTGGCTAAGATAGTTGCATGACTATGAGACATATATCTTTATGCATAAGAATTGGTTTTGAAAATTATGAAATGTTTCTAATCATGCAACTAAATTTGACTTGTAGGAAATATCGTGTACAATCACCTACAAGAGAATAATGATAAGACTTGTTCCGAAGAACAAGTGACGTTGGTTCAGTTATAACATTCAAGAATGTTTATGAAATCAAGCATACTACAGATGAACAAAGTGAGGGTTCTCTCAAGAAGAGGGAGTCGAATATGACAAGACATTGCTTTGGTGGACAATGGTGTGTATTACACTAGATAGATGGTGTAATTGAAGTAGAAGCATACATCGAGTAACCTCCAGAATTCATAACTCTCTATAGAGAACCACATGTGCCAGCTTGAAGAAGCATATGAAGAAGATATAGCTCCCAGAGTTGTAGAACCGATGAAAGAAGTTGCACCCTCTCCTGATGACGAGATTCCGGAAGACCATGATATGTTGGAGCCCCAAGAACCTCCACACATGACTATCTCTCACAAGAGAAAGCCAGCTTGGGTTCATGAAATTATTCAAGATTTAGAGAAGTATGGTGCTCCAGAAGGTTCCTCAAGGCAAAGCAAGAATCCAAAGCCATTTTCCAGTTATTTGGCTTTGATGTGTGACCTTGTAGACAAAGAGCCTACTTGTTTTGAAGAAGCCATTCAAAAGAAAGAATGGGTAGAAGCTATGACGGAAGAATACCAATCCATAATGAAGAATGATGTGTGGGATGTAGTTCCCAAACCAGAAAGTAAAAGTGTCTTATCTTCCAAATGGATATACAAGATAAAACATGCAGCTGATGGAAGTATTGAAAAATACAAAGCTAGATTTGTGGCTCGTGGATTCTCTCAAAAGGAAGGAATCGATTATGAAGATACATTTGCTCACATAACAAGGTACACTTCCATTAGAACCATCAGCGGCACTTGCACCACGATGAAGTGGAAGTTACACCATATGGATGTGAAAACAACTTTCCTAAATGGTGTCATTGAAGAAGTGTACATAGAACAACCACAGGGATTTGAAGTTGAAGACATAAAGACGCATGTTTGCAAATTGAAGAAGGCTCTGCATGGGTTGAAGCAAGCTCCAAGATCTTGGTATGGAAGAATTGATGGTTTTCTGACAAGCTTGGGCTTTACCAAAAGTAAAGTTGATCCTAACCTTTACTTCAAGGTTATGGATGATGAACCTGTCATATTATTGTTATATGTGGATGACTTATTCCTGATAGGTAATGAGAAGCAAATCTCATAGTGTAAGAAGAAGCTCGTTGTTTAATTTGAGATGAAATACCTTGGCTTGATGCATTATTTTCTAGGTCTTGAAGTATGGCAGAGCCCAGAAGGAATCTTCCTTAACCAAGGGAAGTATGCAGTAGAAATCCTGAAAAGGTTTGATATGTTGGAATGTAAAGCCATGGCCACACCCATGGATACAAATTTGAAGTTGTTGAATGATGCTTTGTCAAAGTTAGTGGATGTAACACTATACAAGCATATTATTGGGTCATTGATGTATCTAACGAATACCAGGCCAGATATATGCTTTGCTATGAACACCTTGAGTCAGTATTTGGCTGACCCCAAACATGTTCACCTTGTAGCTACAAAGCATGTGATGAGGTACCTAAAAGGTACGGTAGACTATGGTCTAAGTTATACTGGAGATCATGACTTCAGACTGTACGGTTATACAGATTCAAATTGGGCAGGAAGTGTCTCAAATAGAAAGAGCACTTCGGGTGGATGTTTCAGTCTGGGGTCAGCCACGATCTCATGGCTAAGCAGGAACCGGTCCAGTGTTTCTCTCAGCACTGCAAAAGCGAAATATATTGCAGCTTGTTCCGCTAGTTGTGAAGCCATATGGCTTTGGAAGTTGTTATTAGGTATATTCGATTTGGATTTGGATACCATAGTGGTTCTATGTGATAACCAAAGCTACATGAAGATGACAAAGAACCTCGTGTTCCATGATAAGTTGAAGCACATAGAAATCTAGTATTTCTACACTCGTGATATGGTGCAGAAGGGAGTTGTAAAGCTCCAATATGTGAGCACAGATGAGCAAGTTGCAGATGTGTTGACTAAACCTCTGTCTCGTGTGAAGTTTTAGAACTTTCGTGACAAGCTTGGTGTAGTCCGTAAGGACTTCCCTCGAAAGGGGGAGTAGTGTTGATGATACTATGGTATCCTGATCACAGCGGGTAGGTCAATTGGGATTGATCATCCTTAGACTTGATCCTATAATTCTGAAAGGAAGGATTGTCTTA
Organism: Larix kaempferi; assembly: GCA_027924585.1. NCBI lineage: Eukaryota > Viridiplantae > Streptophyta > Pinopsida > Pinales > Pinaceae > Larix > Larix kaempferi. The sequence goes on along the minus strand of BSBM01002098.1, from coordinate 5,033,303 downwards.
AATGTTGATCCATAGACTAGATCATGTAATTCTGGAAGGAAGGATGGTCTAAGATGTGGTTGGTGGACAATGATCCTGTAATTTCGAAAGGAAGGATCGACCGAGTACTTGTACATTGTGATCAGTAGTGGTAGCTCCGTAAAGACTGGGTCCCATAATTCCGACAGGAAGGATCATCCGTGTTGGACCTAATCCCGTAATTCCGATAGGAAGGATTGTTTGATCACCACAGATGTTGTTGGAATGAATCCCATAATTCTAAAAGGAAGGATTGTCCATGATCCCATAATTCTGAAAGGAAGGATTGTCCATGATCCCATAATTTCGAAAGGAAGGATTGCCCATGATCTTGTAATTCCGAAAGGAAGGATCACCCGTGTTGAACTCAATCCCGTAATTCCGAAAGGAAGGATCATGTTGGTTGTTGATGCACCTGCCTCATTCTGTTGCCATAGATGATGTTGCTCCAACCTTGAGTTGTTGACGATGATGATGTTATTCCAGCTTTATGCTGATGAGCCAGCCTCATGATGTCGTTGTTGTTGATGTATCAGTTTTTTATACTAATGTGATGATGATGATGTTCCATCTCCGTGCTGCAGATGATGATGTTCCATCTCCGTGCTGCAGATGATGATGTTCCATCTCCGTGCTGCAGATGATGATGTTCCAGCTCCGTGTTGCAGATGATGACGATGATGTTCCAGCTTCGTGCTGCAAATGATGATGATGTTGTTCCAATTGTTGATATTGATGTTATTGAAAAACTTCCAATGATTTATAGATGTACCATCCAATGTTCCAAATGATGTTGTTGATGATGACTCCTCCTCCCTCCTTCTGATGATGTTGTGTAGAGCCACACTTGTGTTGATTGTTGTTGTCAGTAGAATACCCTTCTTATTAAGGGGGAGTGTTGAAATAATGTAACTTCGAAGAATAATCTACTTGTACTTTACATTATTATTATTATTCCTCCTTCGAGAGATATCATTAATGTAAAAGGTCATGTAAATTTCATGAGGTAAATCATCCATTGTAAGTCGAGTCAATAGTACCCAAAAGAGTTTAATATAAATATTATTTTGAGTCTTCCTAGGTAAGTCGGCCCTGTCAGTTTGATAGGTCGGCTCAGTTAGGTTAAAAGGTCAAGTGAAAAGTTGAGTATAAATATGTGAGGTGCCTCCTTGATTCTATTCATTCACTCACTCAAGCATTTGTGCAAGAGAGGAAGAGGAAGGCTAGCGAAGGAGGAGGAGGATTGTTCTTGGCTCGTGTGTTTGGGTTTAGTCTCTCTCTCTTATGAGACTTGTTCTTTGGTCATTGTACTTTGGTAATCTATATTGAGGAAGTTTTTCCTAGGTTTTCTTCCCCTTGAGGGTTTCCCAAGCTAAATTGTTGTGTACCTTGTGATTGTGTATCTTTCAGAGATCATCTTTATTCTGCTATTGTGAAAATGTATTAAATGCTCATGAAGTTAGAATTTAGTCTTTAGTAGCATATAATCTTAACAAGAAAAAATCATGATTAGCAAGCAGTGTTGAAGGATGGCCAATTATTGTGAATAACCTACCCCTAATTGCATAACTTTAGCATAATTATGCACAATAGTTGCATGACATGTGGAGATTGAACTATATATGAACTAATGAGTTGTTATTCATGTCTTAAAACCTTCTTATTATTATATTATGAAGTTCACATCCATTATTTTTTGAATTTGAGAGTTTTGAAGTGTCTATTGAACCTTAAAATTGAATTGGGTATTGAAGCTTACAATCTCATTAATCTCATTAGTGGTGTGACCTCAGTTTGTATCATAGTTTAAAGACAAATACTTCAATAACCAATGCTATAATAATTTTACTATGTATAACATCTAGTTAGTAACATTATTATGTATAGTTTAAGAGGAAGCAAGATATGAAACCTCAATAATGTTATTAAATATAATATAATATGTACTTAATAACCTTCTTATCATATGGCATATGGTTTTTTATCAACACGCCAAGAATGGCCACCCACATTGATGAGGAGGCCACGTCCCACCAAATCTTGTTTTTTATCTAACTATAGAATACTTGTATGATAAACATGTTCCTCTTTGCTAAATTCCAATCTAGAGGCATACGTTCCTTAGTTTCGCTCACTTGGCCCTTACCACAATGTTGAATTCGCACTTATAATCTAAGTAAATCCATGTTACTTAGTCATGATCACTATGCTAATCAAGGGGACAAGAAGCGGACCATTGAAGTTTAAGAAGTCAATTCCGCGGCCACACTTTTGAAGATACAAATCATAGAAAATATGAAACCACGTATTGGTCCACAAAGATGGAGATTCTTTGAAGTAGAGTCAACCATAGGTAATTGTCTAATGCACCTCCTTTTCTTCTTTGAAGTAGAGTCAATCATAGGTGATTGTCTAATGCACCTCCTTAAATATGATCCATAATTTAGTTCTTGTGCATATTTGAGAGGCACAAGATGATGACTAAGAGCCAACTTTACTTCAAAAAAATCCTTTATCTTTCTTAATCAATATATGGTTTCAAAAGTCTGTCATATTTACTTGTTAAGAATAATTCTCAATTGGCATTACATTCAAATTGTTTTTCATTGTCCTATACCATCTCATTTGATAAATATTCTCACTTGCCCTAATTTCCATGTATGGTTGTATCCTCTTTTCGGATCTCATCATGATCATTTGCCTTTCTCTTTTGGTTGTTAATTTGTGCAATATGCTCAATTCATTCATTTACCTTTTCCAACTATAGGGTTATTTTTTGCCATCAACAAACATTGATATTGCCAAAGTAAAAAACTCTTCATTCATTTAGATATACTTTCACTAGAAGACTGTAGACTATAGAGCCATTCGCTGCTACTTCCATATGGGACACCCATTGATTTCATAATTCTTTTTCCTACCTTTACATATTTGATTTTTCCATAAAGAAGAATAATAGAAGAAACATGAGACGGTGTTTATAAGTAGAAGACACAATTTGTAATAATAAGTGTATTTTTGCTCAAATTATGCACAAGAGTCATTATATACCACGGTACATAATGTTTGCCAAACATTTTGATGAAGTTGCACAACTTTAGCTATTTGTCATTGTCTTCCAAATCGATGACACACATACAAAGGATTGGTAGTGGACAGTGAAAGTGTGTGTGATAAAGTGTGTCATGTTCATTTTAATGTGTACTAGTAATAGTCCAACCTAGCACGGTAAGTATTGAATAAAGAGGGACATGACACATGGTTGTATCCTCTTTCTGGATCTCATCATGATCATTTGCCTTCCTCTTTTGGTTGTTAATTTGTGCAATATGCTCAATTCATTCATTTACCTTTTCCAACTATAGTGGTTATTTTTGGCCATCAACAAACATTGATATTGCCAAAGTAAAAAACTCTTCATTCATTTAGATATACTTTCACTAGAAGACTGTAGACTATAGAGCCATTCGCTGCTACTTCCATATGGGACACCCATTGATTTCATAATTCTTTTTCCTACCTTTACATATTTGATTTTTCCATAAAGAAGAATAATAGAAGAAACATGAGACGGTGTTTATAAGTAGAAGACACAATTTGTAATAATAAGTGTATTTTTGCTCAAATTGTGCACAAGAGTCATTATATACCACGGTGCATAATGTTTGCCAAACATTTTGATGAAGTTGCACAACTTTAGCTATTTGTCATTGTCTTCCAAGTCGATGACACACATACAAAGGATTGGTAGTGGACAGTGATAAAGTGTGTGTGATAAAGTGTGTCATGTTCATTTTAATGTGTACTAGTAATAGTCCAACCTAGCACGATAAGTATTGAATAAAGAGGGACAACTAAAGTCGATACACTATGATACAATTCATACGGCCCATAAATGGTTATGTTTTTCACGAACTCCAAAAATTCTAACAACTTTAGATATTATTCATTTACTTCTAGGTAACTAGCACATAGAAAGGATTGGCAATGGACAGTGATTAAGTGTTTCATGTTCTTTTTTATATGTATTCATAAGAGTCCAACCCACCACAATAAGCATTGTGTATTGTGAGACAATTGAAGTCGTTATACTGCCATACAACACATGGCCCAAGAATGCTCAAGTTTCCTCAAACTCTATAAATTATGATGAAGTTGCACAACTTTAGCTAATAGTCATTGTCTTTGAGGTAATTAGCACACACAAAGAGGATTATGATTGGCAATGGACAGTTAAGTGTCACATTCATTTTGATGTGTACCAACAACAATGTAACCCACTGTAATAAGCATTGTGTAAAGTGAGATAGCAAAAGTCAATAAGTTGTCATACATCTCGTATAGCCCAAGAATGGTTAAAAGTTTTCCTCAAATTTCATGAATGTCGATGAAGTTGCACAACTTTATCTATTAGTCATTGTCTTCCAAGTAACCAACATACATGAAGCATTGGCAATGGACAATGACAAAACATGTTGTGTTCATTTTGATTTGTATTGGTAATAGTTCAACCCACTACGATAAGCATTATGTAAAGCAAGGAAACTAAAGTTGATATGTTGTCATATAGAGTGCATGGCCAAGAATGGTTTAGTATTCCTCAAACTCCAAAAGTTTTGATGAATTTACTTGACTTTAGCTACCAGTCATTGTCTTCCAAGTAACTACCACACACAAAAAGGAATGGTAATGGAAAGTGACAAAGCTTGTTCTATTCATTTTGATGCATAATGGTAACAATCCAACCCGATGTGATAAGGATTGTGTAAAGCAAGACAACTAAAGTTAGTGTATTGTAACATGGCCCAAGAATGGTTAAGTTTTCCTCAAACTCCAGTGAAATAACATGCGAACCAAGAATGAAACCATAAGTCAATGGATGATTTGCTTAATAAAGTGCATAAAACCATGGGTAGAGAAAAGCAAAGTAGTATTGAAGTATGACCAAGTATTGTGAAGATCCTACCACTAATTACATAATATAATATGTCATGAGATAAAATATCACAATGATAAGCAAGCAAACGATTTAAATAAAAAGAATGTCCAAAATATCCACACATTTTTTGAAAATTATTATCTCTTTTGTCACGACTTCAAACCTACCCCAAGCCTTGGTTCACCTAAATGAAAAAACATTTACACATTCAGTGAAATATAAATAAGAAAAATATCCAAAATATCCAAGCATTTCTCAAAATTTATTAACTCTTTTATTGAGAGTTTAAACCTGCCCCGAGCCTTGGCTCACCTAAATGAATAAGCATCCACACGTTAAGTGGGAGGATGCATGTACATATAAAAACCAACCATTCATATTAAAAAACCAACAAAAGATCACATTATCTTACATGTCACAATGTTGTCCGACATGCACAATTAAAGTGAAAGTGAAGTGAAAATATGATGCAATTGAATGCAAATTTGATATAAAATGACAAGAGATTAAAGTTTTTGCATGAAAATGCAATCATGGTAGGCACCATGTTAGAATCTACAAAATTTCATACTAACATCAAATTTGTTGGTTTTCACAAAATAAATGTACCTATAGAGCAACTTTTGATAAGTGAGACTACAATCTTTTGTTAGCATCAAAAAGAACACGTACCATTTCACTTGCCATGTGGACATGTATAAGTTTAAGATAACAATAGCTTAGACCAAGTTCACTCTCACAACCAAAGTATTAAGAAATTCCCAAAAGTTTTGAGAATCTACAAAATTTCATACTAACATCAACTTTGTTGGTTTTCACAAAATAAATGTACCTTTAGAGCAACTTTTGATAAGTGAGACTGCAATCTTTTATTAGCATAAAAAAGAACACGTACCATTTCACTTCCTATGTGAACATTTATAAATTTAAGATAACAATAGCTTAGACCAAGTTCACTCTCACAACTAAAGAATTAAGAAATTCCCAAAAGTTTTGAGATATTTTAGACATTCTCTTGGTTGGCAATATTTATTTATCTTTTAAATGAAAAAAAATTACTCTTTATATGGAATATAGGAATGAAGTAATAATACTATGCTAACTTCTAAAATTTTATGGGTTTTTTATTTTTCAAAATTTATTCAACTCTAATTTTATTTCATATTCACATATTTTATTTTATTAATGCAAATATTTACATTAACTAATTTTATTTCATATTCACATATTTTATTTTATTAATGCAAATATTTACATTAACTATATACAATGTGGCTAGATTATAAAAGATATTTAATTATATTGACCTTGCCGAACTAGATTTTCTTATACCAAAACTTAAAATTGACATATGATTCGATGCAAGGTAGTAGAATCAAATAAATCATGTCGTATTTGTAATTATGGCGCACTTTGTTGATCCCCACCAAATGAAATGAGTGGTCTCTAATGTCTTTGTATTGAAATGTGCATATGTAGCATCACACAATAAACTGATTTTTCGATTGAAATCCAAATTTCTAATGTACGCGGCACCACCGTGAAGTCGGGACAGATCATGGAAATTTTTAAGAAAAATAAAGTGTGAAATCTTTTCATTTGAATCAATGGTGCAATTGAGGATGTGTAAGCATAGAACCTTGAGCCACTTTGTACTTGATGGTATTCCAATGACAGCATGTTGGTAAGCAATATGCACCCAGCAGCATTGCATTTTTATTGCTGATGGATACTTTTAAATCCAAACAGCATGCACTAATGTTGGGTGCATATTGCTTGCCTCCAATGAACATGGTCCTAAGGGTGACCCTGTTACCTCATACATGTCGATGTTGGAATATAGACCTTTAGATGTGAACTATTGTTGGGTGCAAATTGCTTGCTCCCAATGAACATGGTTCGTTATCTCACACTTCGTAGATGCAATACCTAATACTCAATGTAGACTCTAATAACTTTTGTTAGATGAAATTCTCTAAAAATTAAATTATTTTGATTTTTTTTGTTATTATTATTAATGAAATCTAGTATTTTAATCTTTAACTACATCAAAAAATTTCATTATTCAAAATCCAAAAAATTTCATTATTCAAAATCCATTTTTATTGTAAAAATGAATTCAACATCTTTGAATAACTAGAATACTTAAATTATGTAATTACAACCACTTATATCTATAATTCCACCTACCACTAAAAGCTGTTACGAAAACAGGTAAAAGTGTAGTGTTCCCCATCCTCGCTTATTTAGAATACTCGCTTGTGTTAGGTAGCCTCTGGTAGTCTCGGGAACGAATCGGATTCGTACGTCAGCAGGTGGTGCCTCGATTTCCGTCCATGTTTTTAGCCTGTATGAAACCGCGTGGTGAATCCAGATCATTTAAGCGCGTGCAAGGAAACTTCCATACATGGACGCCAACGCTGCACACACCGTCTTTAAATGTCTCCATAAACTAAACTAAAAGCGTAATCCCATGCAGGTGAACAGGAATGATAAAACGAACAAAATGATGATCTCTTCCTCCTCCAGTAATCAGCCACAGCAAAGCCAATCTCAAAGCGGAATGTGGATTTCATTCGGTATCTACGAGCCTCAGAATGGCTGCGACATTCATGACGCAGTCACCCACATGGCCAGAGTGGCCGCTCTGCTTGAAATGAAAAGCAACATCGATGTCGCCATTCTCAAGAGCCTCGAGCAATCATGGGTATGAATAATTGCTTTGTGGTCTCACTCTCATGTCTAGTGATTATATTCTCTGTAACTTTTTCTAGTTTTCAGATCCTACCTTGCTCGCCATGAACTTATTATATTTGTGTGCACAGGTCGCAGTGTTTGCAGTCTGGAAAGGGGGATCCAGTGGAGATGGGCCAGCGCTAAATCTGCCAGAGGTATGTTTTTTGGATTAAATATTTTTCTTTAAGTCATGCCTATAATACAATCGCAAAAGCAGATCGGTCACGACTAATTGGCCTGCTCATCGATTTATTCGTTGGTGTGATAATCAGGCAGCGGCGTTCACAAAGGGGATGGCGTGCGCGGTGAGAATAGTGGATTCGGGTTGGTTCCGCCTCAGTTCCCAGGAGATCAGCAAAGGCGTTCCCTTTGCTCAGTTATCGTTGGGCGACATTGTTAGCCTCCGCAAAATCTACATGTCAAGCTGGAAGGTACAGGATGTGCTCTCCTACTGCTGCCTAGCGATACTCAAGTCCTACTTCGCTTGGCTCAAAGGCCTGTTGTCCTATTCTTTCTACGAGTCCCTTGACGGGAAGCAGATAATAGGGTTAGGAGTGTGGGATAGCGTCGAATCCGCGTCTGTTCTGGCAAATAATGATGATAATCCCAGAGCAAACCCTTGGGTGGCCTTTTGGAAAAGTCTGGGGGCCAAAAAGCTCAAATACCATGTGTGCCAGGTTGTCTATGTTACTCACCGGAGTCCCTGCAGCCTCCAAAATTCCAGGCCAGGCTTTCAAATATGAATTAATGGCTCCGGAGTCCGTGATCTGGCAGTGGAACACTCTTAACGATTTCACAGCTGCAACCTGCTATATGCATAGAGTTTTTGGAGGGAGCTGATAACATAGAGCATTGGCTTTCAGGTTGATGATCATTGTCTTCTGAACTCTCGCTGGCAACTCAGATCAGTAAACAGATGTACAACAGACGTATTGGACAGAGCTTCATTGTATGTCCTACACACGCAAAGCGTCCTGCGAATAGGAGATGACAACTATGATCCAGCCGCCCTCAATTTTGTAATCAGGAGTTTAACTCAATCTTTCAATTCATTCAGATTACAACTATGGCCCAGCCGCCCTCAATTCTGTAATCAGGAATTCAATTCATTCTTTCAGTTCATTCTTTCAAGAATGGTGACTCTGAACATCTAACAATAGAACATTTCTATCTATTCTTAAAAATATGTTATAAAGTTGGAGTTTACAATGCTGGTTTTAAATGTACACTATTTTTATGGCAAATGGTATAATTTAAAATCAAATCCATTCAGCTTATAAAATCATTTTCATGACAGTGCGATTCTCTGCCCCTTAACAACCTTTTCTACATCCACACTAGGATTTGTGTATACACGCTCTGTTAGTGCACCCCATATCCTTTTTACACTAAAATCGTATACGCGCTCTTCTAGTGCGCACCATATTTTCAACACACCAGAAAAGCAACGGTGCTACCATGCCATTACCTGATTTCCAGCTTCACCTTATCCTAGAGTGCCAGTGGTCAGTACCTGCTCAATATATTAATAGATGACTCAGCAAGCCACTTCAACAATAGCTCAGGAGTCTATCTAACTATTGAAATTTGAGATGATCGATCCAATCAGGTCAATACAGAGACACGTTGATGATCAAATATAACTAGGTGAATGCCCACCTATGCTGACATGGCTCCAGAGAATGAGATAGTAAGCATCCTCATTTATTGCTCAAGAGGTCAACCGTTAGGGACCCATTAATGACTTTGATCATTAAAGATCTTATAAATAATAAATATGTAACAGTATACTTGTTAAATGTTTAAATATGCATCTTTGTACATGTACAATGGTTGAGCAGTTTTTAGATTGTAGAATTGATTAAATTTAGAGATCAATAGGAGAGATCTAGCGGAATTCTCGGCATTCCCACAACTCGACCTACAACATTCTCAGCATTTCGATCTCTACTTGACTTTGTATTATCTGTATCGACAATAGGAATCATACAATGAAGCAATCACCCAGAGAAACGTTAAAGGTCTAGTCGTCACTCGTCCATTATCTTACTGCTAAGTTCCCAATCACACATAGTATTATTAATGGTGTTTAAGTTAATAACTTAATAGCATTGTTGTTAAGTTCCTAATCACACATAGTATTATTAATGGTGTTTAAGTTAATAACTTAGTAGCATTATCAAACTTTGTAATCCACTATCATAGATCCATTTTAAACCCAAATCTATTAAACATAAGAGGGATCCAATTTTTTGAGGTGCAAACTTTTTTAATTACTTTTGATTTTTATAAGTGATGAGCCTACATGAATTTTTTTAATTACTTTTTATTTTTGGAAAAAACTTTACATCTCTCCTATACTAGATTGTAAAAGCCTAGCTACAATCAATGCAATTAGGTTATGATTGTTGGTTTTAATCATCACCTAAGTAACTATATGCTTCTGCAGTTTGCATTTGAATCTACGCTCTCATTTAGTTCACTACTTTATGCATCTAAGTTCTCATTTAATTCACTACTTTCTGCAGTAAATGCCTAGTCGTGCTGATTTGACTCGAAACAGCCTAACACGGCCCAAGTAACGTTGTCTAACCCTTATCCAGAGAGTGCATGGCAGCCGCAGATTCGATCCCACTCTTTATGAGATCAAATTGTCATATTTACTTCAAAAGTAAACGAGCATTTGTAATTTTTTGCTTAGATTATATGAAATATAATTCTAATAGAATAATGATATGCACTTATGTACGACTGCAATAAATTAAACAGAAATAATTGATCTCAAGAAAAGTAAAGCGAGAAGCTTGTTACAAGTTCATCAGAAAAGCATTTACTTCAGAATACTACGAGATTGGCATTTTACAACAGTGAATTAACCCTGTAGCTAGGGAGTGTTTCAATAATTTTTCATTGTGCAGTTAGTGTTTCAATAATTCTTTCCCTCTGTCGACATAACTTCTTGAACAGAAACATCAGCATTTACTAGAAATAGCTTTGCATGAACAGAGAAGCATTTCCTTGTTTTGGAAAACAAAATCCTTTTATGCATAGTGGGAGGTTCGGTGTCTTCAACTCTGCAAAGAAAATCACTTCACTTAACTTAAGGCACTTAAGGCAGTAAATTTTGTATAGCCTCGCCACCACCAATGGGCATAATGAAGGAGTTCACAATTTGAAATTCCACATTAAGAAGCAACTTTACTGCGTTGCCAGAACGTCAAAAAAATGCCTTTATTAACTCTGAGTTGAAAATTTACAAAAAAATGCCATTTTTAATAAAGTTATGTGTCGATCAACATAGTGACTGTCTTTGATTTTACCATGAAAGTCAATCTATTGTATAATGGAAAACTTCGATACGCATTGCTATTTTCGGGTAGATAGTTGCACCTATAATTCTCTCATCATTATCTGTACTATCAATCACTTGGCATTTAGCCTTATCTTCTTTAATGTGGGACTAAGTGGCTTATCACAATTACTAAAAATAATTGTGTTTGTAAACATGTCCTAGCCTACACTTTGTCATGAAATGAATGATTTAATTCATAAACTTGTACATTTATTTAAATGACTTCGTCTCCTTAAATTGAAGGGGCGTAGTTTTTCGCAGATTTTAAGCAGCCTTGTTTGTTAGAAGATATCTTGAACATAGAACTCAATCATCATGAAAGCCACTGGAAGATGGCAGGTTACCATGTTTGCTAGAAGATGTGCAATTGACAGAGTTGAACATGCAGAGCCTTTAAACATTGAATTCTGTCATTTTGTTTTTCAGTAAGGCTTCTTTGCTGTTGGAACATTAAGGCTTATTGACCTAGTACTTCTAGAGTCAAAGATTTCTCTGATTCCTTATAAATAATTATGTTTGTAAACATGTCCTAGCTTACACTTTGTCATGAAATCAACGATTTAATTCATAAACTTGTACATTTATTTAAATGGCTGTCTCCTTAAATTGAAGGGGCCTAGGTTTTCGCAAATTTGAAGCTGGCTTGTTTGTTAGAAGATACCTTGAAGTTTTGAACATAGAACTCAATCATCATGAGAGCCGCTAGAAGATGGCAGGTTACCATGTTTGCTAGAAGATGTGGAATTGACAGAGTTGAACATGCCGAGCCTTTAAACCTTGAATTCTGTCATTTTGTTTTTAAGTAAGGCTTCTTTGAAGTTGGGACATTAGGCTTATTGACCTAGTATTTTTAGATTCAAAGATATCTCTAATTCCTTCCTCTTCTCAATTGGGATAGTGTGGCCTTAAGTTGATAACTCTTTATTTATAAATTGCTTTATTCGTCCTCCTTGCATGGCTACACAGAGAAATCTCTTTTGTTAAACCTTTTAAGATAATTTATTGTAAATTATTTCTAAGTCGCCACAATTCAATTGGTACAGTACAATATCACCACCATGTAAACTAGTTCTATGTGGAAGTGTCAAAGGCCCCAATTTCATAACTGTGGGCATTAAACTTGGCAAAAAAAAAAATTACTGTATCACAGTTGCTGTGATTACGATGTAGTAAAAGTGAGATTGATCGATTTCTCATTTTCTCTTATAATAAATTGAGAATATATCTTAGTAGATTATTGACTGAGGCTTAATTATGATTGTCCATTTCACCTACAAGCTTACCAAATAAAGTCCCTCGACTGTCAGCCATTATTGGTAAAAAAATCCTGCCATTTTAAGTAAATAAAATCTAGATAAAAGATGTATAGGAAGGAACACAGTCAGCCCAGACCAGGTCCCACTAGCATTTTCTGTAACTACTTTCTCTTCATTTTTACTTTCGTTCTGTTACCGCTTACCTCAGTATTCAGAACATTAGATCCCTTAGAAAGGACTATTAATCAAGAATATTCTAGTGGGTACGTTGCAGATGACCCCTGTTTGGTCTTGTGGTTAAGGATTCATGTGTAAGAGCTTTTGAGTTCTCATTTTAATTTTTTAAGGAAAGCAAACCACATGAGAAGGATGGCTAAGATCTAAAAGGTTAAATGGGTAAGTTGTGTGACAGTCTCTCATTTAGTGTTCCTTATCTAATTCTCTTCCCTTCCCTTTTAGCAGCTTCCTTCTCTACAATAATCCCAAGAATGCTGGAAAACCAAACAAACAGATGGCAACTTGGCTATGCATCATAGCCAAGTTATATTACTGTGACAATGACGAATTGACTCCCTATTATGATGGTTCACACTGCCGTGCCAATTCCCATTCTGTTGTCACGGCTTATTAGACTTGCCACTACAATGCATCTGTGACTGCGATACCTGACTTCGGGGATGTCAACAACTCTAACTGGGAAGTCATCAAGAATAACAGCAACTCTACAAGTATTGCATAGAAGACAATGGATACCACAAGGGTAGCTTACAACTGCCACGACAGAGAGCTCGTAAATGTCTGCTACTTGAACTTACAGGTGCCGAAAAGGAATTACAGGCTAGCTTAAACTTGTGGATGCAAACAAGCTGGCCAAGCCTTGTAGAAGCCTGACAGTTAACCTTTGGCTCTAATCACTGAAGGTGGTTCACTTCGAACAAATGGATGTGATATGAAAGGTTCTTAACAAATTCAGTAAGGTCGGTTATGTAACTAACTCTATTCTTGATCAATTATTCTGTCTCTTTCTTTCTTCTATTATGATTTGATTCATCAACCCTTTTTTTCCATTTCATGTTCATTTAATCAATTTGTTCTTCCCTTTCATCTCCATATTTGGTTTATCCAGTTTTAGTCAATCAATCTTCTTTTGTTTCTATTCTCTTGATTTTTTATTTAACTTGTTTTAAACCTAATTTCCAATTCTTATTATCTAAAATTCTAACCTTCATTTTATTTTGAATTTACTATCTAAGCTATATTGTTATATTTTCCTCGATTCCAGTTTTACCTCTAAATTATTTAATTTATTTTTCGACGGAAAGGCTATTATGGGAAACCCTCGGTCACTTCCCCTCATTTCGAGGATGCTACCTAAGGTAAACCGTTCGGTTACAGTGAGGAGGCAACCTAACCCGGCGGGGACATCAAGTGAGGCCCTAGCATAGCCACCTGGGGATTTGACCCCAAAAATCCTCTGCTTGCTGTTTACAGCACTCATCTACTTGAGCTAACCCACCGGGCTCTCTAAATTATTTAATTATTATCCCAAAGATATTTATAATATCCTTTTATCTGTTTCATTATATCTTCTTTTCAATCACTTTAATACAATTCTCTAAACTTCATTCTATATTTAATTAACTTTTATTTCAATTTTTATTTTTACAATTTTAATATTTATAATTTATATTTCATTCATTAATTCAATTTTTTATTTTTACAATTTTAATATTAGAATTTAGAATTTATATTTCATTCATTAATTCAATTTTTATTTTTACAATTTTAATATTATAATTTATAATTTATATTTCATTCATTAATGCACCCTATGATAGTGTTCTATTTATTCCATACCTCCAGCTCAAAAAAAATTCCCTTAAGTTTCCATTTTATTGTGACCTAATAATTATTCCTCTCATTTAATTTTTGTTGATCTTTTTACATTTTTATCTGACCTATTCCCTTCCCATTCTATATTTATTTCTTATCAATATTTCTTGACTATCAATAGTGTTCTACGACTCATTGCGAAAAGCTTTATGCTCAAAGTATTAGGTAATTTGTGGTTGAGATGTCCATCCAAGAGAGTGTCAGTTGGACTTGAGATTGATAACCCAAAAATTGAAGGCTTATGGTCATAATGGTTGAGATGTATGAATAGCGAACGTAGAACTAAGATGGGCCACCCAATTTTGTGGTGACGGTTGTTGAAATTGGGCATGTGGGATGCTAGGTCTAGTTTGTCTGGTAACAACTGATTGTAAAGATATTTGGGGCACAAGGAATGAGCATTGAATTAAGGTCGAGGAAAGGAAGCCTGAGCATGTATAACAATTTAGAAGGTCCATTAGTTAGGAATTTTGAAGTGACAAGGGAAGCAGGGAAACCAGAAAGGACGCACTTTGTGGAATAGAGTGTAGTGAAGGTGATAAATGTATCATCCCTCGAGTATTTTAGAAGAGTGGTTGGATTTCTGAACCAACACTATAACATGGATGTTACATTTACCTTGCACCTATTATATCAGTGTAGAAGATGGGGATGCAATGCTTGTATAGGATTAGAAATTCAACTGCTAAAGCTTGTAAAGATGCTTTACAGCTTAAATAAAAGTCTGGACTCTTGACTAGAAACTGTTGTTTTCAATACCAGTAACAGCTTGGTAATTACCCACACTTAATATTGCAGTTGACTGATTGACAAAGTTAACACCGGCACCCTTATGTCCCCACTTTTTGCTTGGACAATACATTAGTAGGTTAGCATCTTAGAGGCATGAAATTAGTTGTATGTCACTATAATTATGTCTATTCAGACAACAGTCAGATCCCATACTGCTACCACTTTATCACTATCCCTGTTTTTACAGGAATGAAACTCATCATTAAATAATTGTATATGTGAAAAACAGTCCTATATGGCTGGGGTATCCATCTAGTCGTAATGGTTGGACAATGCAGATTTGCAATCCAGTTTTCAGACTCTTCCATCTTTTTCCAGAGTTGACGCTAATGGAAATCTAAAGCCATATTTCTAAATCCATAATGTAAAAAGTCATAGAATTCCCGAAGATTGAATGTAAATGAGTATTCAACCATGCAGTCTCGAAACTTGCCACCAAAGTCATCTAGCAAAAGGCTACAAAACATACAACATAAGCAAGATCCAAAGTCCTGTTGCAGAAAGTCATCCTCACGAGCACAAATTATTTTATCCAGACTAGGGGTAAGTGTAAATACCAACTATCCCACCATATGCATATTATTCATTGTCCGACTGTATACTATACATACAAGCACAGATTTTGAATAAGGGGAAAATACTAAAAATCAATCTTTTATCATTTTCAAACTGCTATATCCAGCTGCATGTGCTTAGGGCTGTGGTACAGAAGATTGAATTTAGGACTCAGCCGACAGTTCAGGGGTGCAAAACTAACTCACCTTAAACAGATATGAGCTAAATTTCTTCATATAAGCTGATTGAACCTTTGTGCTAGTTCTTCTCCTACCCACCACCAATCCCACCAGCTTTACCCCAGTTTGATGCTCACCACCAATCCCACCAGCTTTACCCCAGTTTGATGCTCGGAATTTAAGTATTTACATGACAGTGGACACTCATTTGGAAATGGCTAGTTTCATATAACGCATACATATTGAAATATATTGCACTATCATGGAATATATACAATGCACGGTGCACCCTGATTTCTTCATCAAAGGGGAAAATGAGACTCGAGATATTCCAGGTTTAACTCAGTGGGGAGTTTGAACATCTTCACTTAATGGATATTGAGCTAGCCTGGCAGGATCTAGGAACAGTTCACATTCTACATAAATTTAAAAAATAAGAAAACGTTTGGACTTAAAAAATCCTCATAGCTAAATAAATCAAACAAGTATACAATAATTCAATGTGTGTGTAAAACATTGGACTCTTCAAGTGGAAACTTATCCAAAATAGTTATGAACACCAAGATTAACCAATAAATCAGTGCACAACACCCAAACATATCCACCGATCTGCTTCAATCTGTCTTAATCTGTCCATCCTAATCTCCAATGGATCATAAGAGTCTATGCAACACCCCAAATGAACCTCTAACAATAACTATTTTCTCATAGCTATGAAAAAGGTGTCACATCTGCGAGAATTAAAAATACAGGCAGAATTTCCAGTAACACTGAAACTTCATTTCGACAATTTAAATCTATTTCAACAGTGTTCAACTATCAGCATGAAATCTTCATTGGCAATTTACTTGAAATATAAATGCCAAATCAACAATGTTTAACCAATACATCATTATGTACTGTAACCAGTAACCACCTTTAAATACAGTGCATAACCATTTTTTCTTATAAAATGTCTAATTGCAATATTAAAAGTAGCTTGTAGAAAATCAAAACAAGCAACTTTTAAAATTCAAGAAAAAGCATTGAACATGCCTTTTAGCATATTATTTTTTGTTACTGAATATCAACAAAAAATAGCTTAAATACGAAAAGATGAATGATGCTATTTACATCCCTGTTAACAAACAAATGTTAAGCAAGGAGACCTGCGAGTAGGTATGCAATCAACCATCCAAAGGTTGGATCAAATATAGTTTTAATGGGGTTTGTTAATTCCTGGGTCAAATCTGGCTTAGACCCCTTCCGGAGCCATTTCAAAACAGCATAGAGTCAAACTAACCATAAGATGTTTGACTCACTGACTCGCATCTGCCCCACAAGTACTTGAAGGTCAATCCTGGACCCAACGATTACCTGCAGATCATCAATGGGTCAATGAATTTGACTCAACCCACCAAAAAACTGCAAGGTATGTTATAACTACCCAGAAAATAATCATTTTAGCTCATTTTAACAGCAGTTTTCTGCACAATTTCCTCCTCAACTCTCCTGGAGTTGAAACAAAGACGTGGGACATCCAAGGCATCCAGAGTCCAGACTAATGTTTTTTGAAGCAAACAAACCAGGTTTTGGCACACCAATGCCTTGAGTATGCTTCCTGGACCCAACAATTACCTGCAGATCATCAATGGGTCAATGAATTTGACTCAACCCACCAAAAAACTGCAAGGTATGTTATAACTACCCAGAAAATAATCATTTTCATTTTAACAGCAGTTTTCTGCACAATTTCCTCCTCAACTCTCCTGGAGTTGAAACAAAGAAGTGGGACATCCAAGTCATCCAGAGTCCAGACTAATGTTTTTTGAGGCAAACAAACCAGGTTTTGGCACACCAATGCCTTGAATATGCTTCCCAAAGTCTGAAGACGACAGCCCATGGGTAGCCACTAGCACACGACAAGGCACACAGAATGAAGAAGGATGAATCTGTAATGCAGACTAAATCTCTTCTTGCAACATGCTAAGGACAACTGCCCTCTTCTGTATTTCAGAATCAATATCAAAAGATGATTGCTCAAGGGTGGCCTCTAGTGCAAGAATAGATGTATGAGTGGCAGCGTCAATAAAAGAGAATTTTGATTGAGAAGTGGTGAACATTCTCATCCAAATTATCATGTATTTCTTTCTTCTCCTTTGATTCACCCAATAGTTTTGGAAAGTCTTGAGCATGAGATTGTTCAGCCCATTAATGCAATGCATCCACCTCTCCACAAGTTCATCATACTTCTCAAAGGCAGAAGAGGGAAAAATTTGCAATTTCCTACTGCAAACCTCTAATGTCCCTTCTAGTACTTCTTAATTCCCTTCTTGTACAAGGCCATGATCGAGATGCCACAACTCTAGGATGGACCTCTCCATCTCTTCCATCTGAGAGAGTATGCTTCAAGTCCTGATACTCGTCAAAGATTTTAAAGTTGTCATTCTATTGAGAAAAATCTTTCCACAAAGCTTGGAAACCAAGTCCTGCAATAAATTGATCTCATCATGAAGTCAGATATTAGCTTCTTGCATTGAAACAATATGTTCTTGAACACTAAATTATTATTCTGCATAGAAGTAACTGAGATATTGTTGTTGCCCCCACCAAGGTTCAATTCCACCAAGTGGCATACTCAAACCTCATGGATCCTCTGATCCACACAAGCAGGCATACTCATGCAGTTGGGGCCAGGAGCAAGTCTTGGGTAAATTTGGCAGCACGGATATTCTCCCCTTGCAACCGCTCAGCCAAATGATATTTTGTTTGTCGTGAGATGATCTTGCTTACATGTAGTAAATTCCACATTAGAGAAGGCACCACTTACATGTTGACCAGAAGCATCTACCAAATTATTGGAAAAAATAGTTTGGTAATGGTGTGCCCTAGCCTCAGGGGAACCAGATCTAAAACTAGAATTCACCATGGGCAAGGGAGAAATGGTCGTAAATAAAATTATGAAAAAGAGAAGAACCTACGACCAATCTAGCAAATGAATCCCAAAAATCCATCAAAGGTTTTATGAAGGGTAACAGACCCGCAGAGCTTAATTGCTGCCATTCCCGCACAGAACCCGAATTCACCAGTTCCCAATAAATAGAGTATCACATTCCAAGGTATAATATAAAGATCCTGTCATGAAATGTAAGAGGCATGGATACAACAATTAAGCAAAGGGATTTCAAAAGGAAAATAAATATGGAAAACCACGAGGTTATCTTCATCCAAGGACCCAAGATCAATGCACACATGATGGAAGAAATTCCAAAATCTATTTGGAATAAATTTGTTGGCTTCTGCACACACCCTACAAGGAGTGGTGGAGCTTCTACCCAGATTAACTCCGATGACTTGGAATTCCTCGATGCCCATTCAAACAGATTTTGGATCACCCTAAAAGTAACATCTAAATTCTGGAATCAGTGCTTTTATCACACTAATGTGCATGGCAGTGTTCTAGCGATCATGAAACCCTTGTGTTGGAACTTCTTAGCACAAGACAGAAGTTTTAAACAATCTCCAATGGATTATGGGATGGGATCTAAATATAATCCTCGAATCCCATGAGAAGATGGGAGGAACTCAGGAGAATATGGGATCAATCATCAGATTTCATTCAGCAAAATGATTTATTGGATATCGCTCCAAAATGGCCAAGGCTTTGTAACGGAGAAACTTGACAGACCCTTGGTATCAGAAGATAGGTTTGACAAATTAGATTCCCTCATTTATAAGGGAAACCTCTCAAATCACTGGTCTATAACTCTAAAAATCTCAAAAGGGGACAAGTCACACAATATCCCCTTCAAATTTGAACTTATGTGGACTTCACATCTTGAATTCCTCAACAGAATCCAGGAATGGTGGAAAGGGTATCAGATGGCAGGATCGAAACATTTATTATGCACAAAAAGCCACAGTACTTGAAATCCTAGCTGAAAATATGGAACAAAAATGTATTGGGAAATATATTAAAGAAAAAAGAATCCCTTGACCAGGAAATGCAATCCATTCAAGAACCAAATGAATCAAATAGACTATCTACAGATCTCCTGGAACAAGAAGCTCGGTTAGTAGAAAAATTGGAAGAAAACTAAAATAAGAGAAGAAAATTTCTGATGACAAAAATTGAGAGTCCCAAATTCTGGCATGTCTTAATAGAAGATTATCAAATCACATCTCCAAGATTTAGATTGGCAATGAAACTCTAGCAACAGGACACACTAATATTTGCATCAAGCTACTCTTTACTTTAGCAATATTCTGACAGACTCAGGATACAAATCGGTAGCAGAGAAAGATCTAAGCTTAAACTCCAATCCTTGTTTAGTAACAGAATAAGATAATGATACCTTACTCAATCCCATCCAAGAACAAGTGCTTCATGACATCATGTTCTCAATGAAAAAAGAGGAAGTCCCTGATCATGATGGCTTCCCTATTTAATTCTATCATCTCTCCTAGGATATCATCATGAATGACTTGTTAGCAGCAGTGTATGAAGAAAATTGACTCTAAATATGAAATTTGTTCATTCACACATTTAGTCAAACACTTTGAAAAACTAGGGTTTTAACTTGAAATTTAAAAGTAAAACCACAACTTCAAAATGTACTTCCAAGTACTGAAAATAACTTTAAGAAAGATGAACACAAGTAATTTTGGTCAAAGACCGGGCAAAACCCCATCAACTTGGGGAAAACCCTAAGAGAAAAATTTCATTAAAAGAATTCCGAAACTTCTTCACACAGAAATTTCCTTCATTCATAAACTGACAAATTAACCCTACTTATCTTTTTCAGACTGCTGCCTCGAAATTCGTGACCACAGAATAGTGAACGGCCTGCTGTACGATATGAATGAAGAATTTGGGAACATCTTCCAAGACAAAAATCGACTAAGTGAACAAATGAAAGCCATCCAGAGAGAAGGTATGAATAATGGGTACATTGAAGATCTGAAAAAACAAGAACAAGTCGTCCTTGAACAACTGCAAGCCCAGGAAAGACAAGAAGAGATTTACTGGAAACAGAAATCCAGGAACCAATGGCTCCAAGAAGGGGAAAGAAATACCAAATTCTTTCATCGATCTGTACTCCAGAATCAACAAAAATCAAGGATAAATAGAATAAAAAAGGAATCTGGACAATATGCGGAAACCAAAGAAGAAATGGAAGCAGAACTAACGCACTACTTTGGCACCATAATGAGGGAGGATCAAGCCAACCGATCTGAACATATAGCCAAGATCACCCAACTCATCCCCCCAACAGTTACTGCAGAACGAAATGATCTTCTAAAGAGAGCAATTACTCTTGTGGAAGTTGAGGAAGCCCTCCATCAAATGGCAAAAGGAAAAGCCCCAGCACCGGATGGATTTACTACCAACTTTTTCCACCACTTATGGGACATGATCAAACAAGATGTGTGGCAAATTGTAGAAGATTCCCGTCGAGACAAAGAGGTGCTCCGAGCCTTCAATGCCACTTTTCTGACCCTAATCCCAAAAGCTGATGGCGCAGACACACCACGTAAATTCAGACCCATTGCTCTTTGTAATGTAATATACAAAATTATTACCAAAGTCATGGCCAACAGGTTGAAGCCCATTCTCCCCAATTTGATTTCCCTAGAGCAATCCGATTTTGTGGAAGGTAGACAGATCCTGGATGGGGTCATCCTAGTTCATGAAGTCATACACTCCCTCAGAGTAACCAAGATCCCAGGGATGCTGTTAAAATTAGATATTTCAAAAGCCAATGACAAGCTCAGTTGGCAATACATGACGGAAATGTTCAAAGCCTATGGGTTTGACAGACTGGATTGATTGGGTTGTGAGCATGACCTCCTCAACTTTCTTCTCAATTATGCTTAATGGATCCCCAACCAAAACTTTCAGCCCGTCAAGAGGCATCCGTCAGGGGGACCCTCTTTCACCTTTCCTCTTTATTATGATGGCAGAGGGCCTCAGCAAAATGATCAAAGCTATGGTAACCAATGGCGAACTAAGAGGTCTCAATATTCATTCGAATGCAGAAAAACAAACCCACCAGCAATTTGTTGATGATACTATGCTCATGGGACATGCTTCAGTTCAAGAAGCCAAAGCCATTAAGATGTGTCTCAATTCCTTCTCCAAGGCCTCTAGTTTGGAGATTAATAGAGAGAAATCCCAAGTTTTATTTTTCAATACCCCCAACATATCCCAAAGAAATATTATTTGGATCCTAGGTTTTCAGGGGAGCTCCCTTCCATCCAAATACCTCGGCACCCCTCTGGCTGAAGGGGTCATTAAACGAGTCTCCTGGACGAATGTTTTGGACATAATGAGGAAAAAATTGAACAATTGGGTGCTTAGACCTCTTAACATAGCAAGCAGACGTATCCTCCTCAAGTCAATTCTTCAAGCAATGCCCATATATTTGTTCTCGGTCCTAGCTGCCCCAAAATCTGTGATCAAAGAGATGAGATCCATTTAGAGGAGTGTCTTATGGGGGGGAAACCCAGAGAAACCAAAATGGGCTCTGGTAAGCTGGGAGAAAGTTTGCCAACCCAAACTAAAAGGGAGTCTGGGTTTGAGGGATCCTGGCAAAAACAATGAAGTCTTAGGAGCAAAATCTGGTGGAATTGGGTCACCTATAATACAGAACCCTGGGCACAACTGTGGCATGCCAAATATGCTCAAGACAGACCAAAGCAGGAACTCATACGATTCAATGAGGAGAAACAGGGATCACACATATGGAGAACAGTTTTGTGTAGTAGGAAAATTATCCAAGGCCACAGCTTTTGGGAGATAAGAGATGGAACAACAACAGATCTATGGGAAGACTCATGGCGGCAATTTCCAAAACTTGCATCCTCCCACCTCCTTCAAGATTTCCAGGAGCTATGCAATGCTCCGGGCCTCACAAAAGTCTCCTAGTTCTGGAAACCAGAAGAGGAAGAAGATTCATTCAGGGAATGGCACCAAATTGGATGGTGGAAACACAGATGCTCTGCCGAGGGGAGTCCCCATATGGAGGAATCCCTCCAAGAAAGATCGATAAAAATCCAAAGAGGCCCAAATAAACTAAGATGGGGATACTCCACACCAAAGGAAATTTCAATATTAAAGAAGCTTACAACTTATGGACAAACTGTGAGGAAAGACCAACAGAAGAAATATGGAAGAAGATTTGGATATCAATCCATGGCCAAAAGTGGCATGTTTTGTGTGGCTAGTTGTTTATCGTCGGATCCTAACTGGAGAAAACCTCCGGAAGAGAGGAATAGTTGGCCCCTCTCAATTCCCCCTTTGCAATAGAGCAAAAGAAACTCTGAATCATCTTCTGGATTCTTGCCATTTTTCTTCCACCTTATGGGATTGGGGTGCGGAACTTTTAAAAA
The DNA here is from genome assembly GCA_027924585.1 of Larix kaempferi. Lineage (NCBI taxonomy): Eukaryota > Viridiplantae > Streptophyta > Pinopsida > Pinales > Pinaceae > Larix > Larix kaempferi. The sequence goes on along the minus strand of BSBM01002098.1, from coordinate 5,010,212 downwards.
GATCGAATCAACAACCTGGGCTCCCAAACCAATCAATTAAAGACCGGGATCCAAACGCTTTCAAAAATAGCATTATAACTCAAATCTGGCTCATGTTCCCTGGTTTCTTGATCTGGGAAACATGGAAGGAAAGAAATCAAAGAATCTTCCAAGATACCAAAGCCCCAATCCAAGCAATCTGGAATAAAATTGTAAACCACATTCAGGAGACGGTGAAGATTACTCCTTGGGATGACAGGGACTGGAAAGCGGATGACCGAGAACTCAAAATCCTTAATTAGCTAAGTTTACATAAGATGGATCAGGGATGGATTCAAAAGAAAATCAAAACCCTGGCGCAGAATAGCCCTAAAACTTGGTCACCTCCCCCGGCAAACTCATTTAAGCTCAACTTTGACGGAGCATCCCAAGGCAACCCGGGCTCAACTGGCTATGAGGGGGGTTTCCGCAACGAGGCCGACCAAATTCTACTCATCTTCTACGAACACATAGGACACGACACTAACAATGTTGATTAAATCAAGCCAAAAGGAAAAAATGGGAACCACTCATAGCTGAAGGTGACTCCAGGGTAATTATCAGCATGGCAAAAAAACTCCAACTAGGACAAAAACCAACAAAAGTGACTATCAGTTGGAGGTTAGCCCATAGGGTGGAAGAAGTGGGGTCCCATCTTCGTAACCCACACGCGTGGACCTTTAGCCACATCAGAAGAGAAGGTAATAAGGTGGTTGAATGTTTGGCTAATGCTGGAGCAGAATAACCACACAGGAAAAGGGAAGGACCCCTGTCAAACTTCGGAGATATGGAATGGGCCACAGCATGCACCCAGCTGGCTAATCAAGACACCCAAGCATTAGCCAAATCAGAAGAGAAGGTAATAAGGTGGTTGAATGTTTGGCTAATGCTGGAGCAGAATAACCACACAGGAAAAGGGAAGGACCCCTGTCAAACTTCGGAGATATGGAATGGGCCACACCATGCACCCAGCTAGCTAATCAAGACACCCAAGCATTAAGCAAGTGAAATAATGGCACGTTCGTTGGGATTGATGCCCAAGAAATCCTCCACGCGGGTAGTCATTTCAACACCTTGCGAAATAATGCTCACCCACGTGACACAGGTATGAACCCAAACTATGAGTACCAAGAATGTTCGGAGCATTTAATCATCGAAGTGGATAATAATGAAGTCCAGACTCCGGACAATCCTCGACCAACGAACCATTGATGAAGGGGATGAAAGGTAAAGATGACGGATCTGGAGGATCAGATGCCTCTGTACTGCAGTCAAATCCAGAGCATGAAGGAATGATGACAGAAATTAAGGCAAGTTGAAAGTGGAGGGCTATAAATATGGGTATCCCACAATGGTGGACATACACACCCTAGTCTTCGAATCTATCTTCTCTGTTGGTTTGCTTCTTTCTATGTCTGTGCCTGTGTATTTGGCCTTGCCCCTGTTTCCCAAGACTGAGAATGGTCCCAAAGTAGAGAAAACCCTAAAATGGGAGAAAGGGATCCTGAAGACGCCAAACCCAGAAGCTGAAGAGAGCCAATCGAGAGCAAACAAAGGCCACCCACGCTGCTCATTTCTTTCGGGAACGCATTCCCCATCAGATTCAGGAAGAAATAGCCCATATGGAAAAGGGCTTATGGGAGCAAGTGAATGACCAAAACATGGAAAACATCATAGCCGAGGTGGAAGAGTGGGTGCACGATCCTAGAACCACTGCGGGCCGTCTGGCTGCTTATGACCGTATTGTGTCAACCTACTGGGTGACCAAAGGGATGCTTGCTCACATCATGATTGAGCACGAAAACAAAGCCTTGGGAGACACTGAGCCTGTTCAGGCGTGGAGGGAGCACCATAATGACTAACGCTTAATGCACAAGAAAGTGGACCCGATAACTATGAAGCTGGGCATTCCTCTGTACCCTCCTATCAACCAGACACCAGCAGATCCTGGTAGCAGTTCCGGAGGCCATGCGACCAGATGCAGAGGATGCAGGAGCACTTGTGTGGCTGCAACCATCCCAAGTTCGAGTGCGGCCCACCAACCAGACATGCAGAACTAAGTGGCTGTTGCGTAGGTGTACCTTGTCTGTTATGTTCCACTTTCCTTTTTTCTCCTACGTCTATTAGTGGTCCAGTCGATTCATTTAGTTTATCGGATTATATCGGTTGTAATTGGGTTCGGGGGAAAGTTTTTACAGGCTGTCCTTTTTTGGCTGCCAGAAATTTTGTTAATGTAAGGGATAATGTATGATGAACAGAACAGGATATAGCAGTCTGGTCTTTTGTTTAGTCTTGGGGGATGATGAAGGTTAGTGTTCTGGAAAGACATTTCAAGCTGCGCAGTTTCTTTGCCACCAAGATGTTTTGAAAGCTATGTATTTCTCAGTGGAAAGTTAATATGAAATTTTTACTTACAAAAAAAAAAAAAAATAGGTGAATGAGGCTGAATCTCCACAATATCAAAATCAAGCCTTTCAAAATTCAAAACAAATACGTCATCTTCAGTCCCAAAATCTTAAAACCATGTTCATGTTGTCTATTGCTGAGGCAGAATCCCTAATGAACAATATGTTGAATAATCACAGAATACCAATGCAGGTTATAAACATTTAATACCAGATACTAGTAAATTAAATCAAAAAAATCTCATGGAACCCCCCAAAGAAGGAATCTCTATTAGGTAAAAGAAAATGTAACAAACATCCAGAACGGGGAGCCAATGGATGTTACAACGATCATGGTAATGACTAATGATCCAGAAACTGTATACAGAAATATAATTATCTGTCATGGTCTCCTATAGAAGGTTAAATATATTTTACAAATTACAATAGCAAGCTACACATTGCTCTGCTTGTAGATGGTTGTGTCAAGCACTTGCTTTCCGCACATAGAACAAACACCTACAAAAGAAGAGTATGAAATAAATCGTAGGCTTAATTGTGTGTATATATATAAGAATTAAAAGCAGAGATAGACATAGACATACCTTTCTTGTAAGCACAGGAGAGGCAATACTTGCCCTCTTGATGGAGCTGCTGCTTGCATATTGTACATTTAGCTGTCCCATAGGGTGTCCATCTGATCCCCGTAACATAATAATAATAAATCATAAGAATTGAAAAAAAAATACAGAGAAAATAAATAACTAGAATAAATTAATAAATAAAGGGTTAATTGCGTACCTGCGCTTCTTGGACAAGAGTTTGTTCTCATTAACCTTGCGCCCCCCACTTTCGCTTGTATTGCTTGCGCCCTCTTTCCATTTGTCCGGAACAATCACCTTCGCTAACTTCTTCTCGCCTGCACAGAGATAAACCATTGTTTTCTATTAATCGAAATTTTCAGGGAAAAATTTGGGGATTTATCAGGCCTGTAGCCAATACTTACACTTTTCGCACACCATTGTTGTGATTCTGAGTTATAACTGGGATGGCAGCCCTCGAATTTCGATTCGTTGCTAAATCCGAAATAATGTCTCCCGTTCTCGCACACTTCCGAAGCTGTTGCAAATCAATTACTAGTTTCATTTCTCCCGTCGTATACTTCTTATATACAGAGAGAGAGGGAATATATTCCTCACCCTTTTCTCATATATTTTTTATATATTCTTTTTATTTTAGTTCCAATTTAAGGCACCATCTATCCTCTGGATTAAGATCAAAGTTTATTGTGGGTATAGATTTATTTTAAAGGATTGGATCCCCTCTTGGTGCTTAATAGATCCGGGTTTAATCTTAAATCTAGGTATCATAGAGGGGCGGTGATGTTGAGCCCGCAATCCAACGGCACGAGAGGACACTTGGCTCAACACTAAGATAAATAGCATGATGCTTAAGGCAGATGGCAAGGTACCTATGTCACGACAAGGTCCTTTCAGTTCATGGCGACTTAAACAGTTGTGGTCTGGCGGGCCTTCGAACCATGAGCGAAGCAGAAGGACAAGAAGTGGAGTAAGCAAGCTTGAAGGGAAATCATGACAAACAGCACGCACATTGCGCTGGTTATTATCATTCCCTTGGCGATTATGAAGGTGATAGGTCACTAGATGCATGAAAATCATGGGAACTACTTGCCCATGTTTGGCAATCATGCAGCACAGGTAGTGACTTGGTATTTACGGGGACCTGCCATGGCACCATTTTGTTGGGATAGTGAATGGTCTCTATGTCCCTAGAGTGGTGAAAGAGCCCCGAGCTAGAAGTGAGTGCGCCTTAGCTGGGACAAGGGTGGAGAAAAGCAAATTCTGCATTAGTTTGGTGTGCCATGAGTTTAGTGAAGCAAGTGTGCCTTCTCTAGGACATGGATAGAGAAAAGCAAATTATGTATTAGTTCGGTGTGTTGTGGGTCTAGGTTGACGAAAGTTTGATGGCAAGAACTCGAAAAGTAGTTGGGAGTAGGAGAGGGAAAAGAGATTTTTGCATGCCCCGGGTTTAGCGCGAGATTGGGAAAGCAAAACAGGTCTACTCCAAGGCAGTCTTAGAGGACACTAGGCAGTTCATTCACGAGGTTGAGCAGGAGGTTGAGCTCGAGCAAGGGCTATCGGGGGCCATCGACAAGCAGATGGAATGGATGGTGTGGGTGGAGGATGCATGATCTTCAAGAACAAGAGATACCAGACATGACAAGATGGTTTTGTTGTATTGGTGTATGAAAACTTTAATTAGGAAGGCCCCGATGGACCATGACAGAGGCGGGCCTAAGTGGCAGAATCAACTGAAGAGCAAGGAGGAATGGAATCAAGGGCAGATATTGAAGATCAATCCCAGTCTAAACATGATAGCAACGACAATGAAGGAGTTGATCAATCGTATCAGTACGTCGTCTCAAATTACCAACAATCAAGTGTTCAAGCCTAAGCCTCTCGAGGACTAGTCCAGCAACCCTCCTCTAGAGGCCAAGGTGCATGTGGTAACCATTTTTTATGATGTTCAGGAGGAGGTATAGAGTTGGTTTATTATTGTTATGTTTGATAGGATGGATGCTATGGTTTTTGGCATGCCTTAATGGCTTTATTTAGGCATTGTTTTGTTTTGGTCCAAGTATATAATTCTGAAGACTTTTTTATATAGCTAACCTAGTTTCCCTTAGGGCATGCCAACAACATGGATCTCTGTTGGTTTTATTTTTTTTATTTTATGAATCTACATTAATTTTTTTAGATACTTTTTATTTTTGATAAGTTGTGAGCCAACATTAATTTTCTTAATTACTTTCTATTTTTGGGAATGTTACGCTACATGACCTAACGTGACAACATGTAACATAACGTAACGTAACAACATCTCCCACATACTAGGTTGTAGAGCACCTCGCTACCCTCAATGCAATAATTTAGTTATCAAACTGGCAGTGAGGATAATCATTACTCGCTATTATCTATAAATGCGAATTGACTCATCATTGTTATTCAACAAAAGCCATGCCGCCTAAAATAACTCATTGATGGTCCATAAGGGGGCATACATCCACTCTTATCAAATTCTTCTAGTTCTTGGGTCATTTACATGCTTCCTTACAATAAAAAAAGACAAGCTCTAAGCCAATCAAAAATAATTCCATATAGGACCAAACTATTTACTTTATTCGCTAAACATTATTTTGGTTACTTTACAATAATTTTTAATTTAGTTACTATAAAGGTAATTTCATGTATCGGGTGATAAGGGCATGTTTAAATGTAATAATTAAAAACGGGTGGCATGATGACAGGGTATGTGAAGGAGGGGGGGGATGACAAAGGTTACCATCATTTGGCTTTTTCATCCAACATTCGATGCACCACCTTGCATATAAATTACTCCATACCCTTAGTAAATGGTGAGAGTATATGGGAAGGGACTTCAAAAAGTCTTGCAAACGGGCATAAATCTAGAGTATGAGACAAATATAAATCATGAAGCATATGGAAAGCTAATCCTCCTATGCCCCTAAGCAAACTATCACCCGCAACAAGATAGATCAAATTAGTAAGAGTCCAAACCATTGACTAATGAGGAAGAGGTTAATGGGCCTCACCCCAATCTTTGCCTCCCTTCAAAATAATCATATCCTCTTGACGATGTCATTTAGAGATTACACCATTAAGGGATTTTCTTCTTTTGGAAGGCAGTAGATCCTTTTCAAACTTCTTTGTGGAGCCAAGGGTGGAGGAGTGTCGCACAGATGGGACTTGAGGAGCACCAAGGGGAGGCTTGGGCCCTTTACTTTGGGGCACTTAGAGCCTCTCATATCCACTTAACAAATCGCAAAGATGAATTGATTTGGAAGCATGCTCCACATGGATCCTATACCCCTAAGCAAGGATATTTACAGTTAAATCTCGACATTGCTCTGGGAGAGACAAAACGGTGGTGGAAAGGAGTTTGGAAATATAAATGCCCATTAGAAGCTCGTATATTCATGTGGTGTATGTTGGAAATCATAGTCCCTACTTGGGACAAAATGAAGCGAAGACAAGTTAGAGGACCTGGGTGGTGTTCACTTTGCAAGGATAATGCAAAATCTATCACTCATTTGTTTTTCTCCTGCCCGTTCACAATCCTGGTTTGGAATTGGAAGGATTGTGAACGATCAAGGACTAAGTATTCTTTCAAATTTCCCTCAGGAGAAGGGTTCGATTGCTGTAAGACTCGTCCAAGTCGAGCAAATCAATACATCAAAGCCCTGGGGGTACTTTGATGGGGCATCTCGGGGTGAAAACCAGACGTGTGGAGGTGGGGCACTTTTATATTTAACAGAAAACCATTTCTTCGTAATAAAGATAGTGCTAGGATAGGGATCCAATAATTATGTTGAATTGATGGCTCTTAAACTGCTCGTCATATTTGTCGGGGAAAAAGATTTGTCACTATATTTAGATTTTTGGTGATTCTATGAATGTTGTTAAGTGGGTTATGGAAACACAACATTGTCAAAATTTGATTTTACTTTAAGAGATTTGGCGTTTCAAGGAGTCTTTTGATTTATTTTCTTGCTGCTACATCTATAGGGAGCATAATGAGGAGGCTGATCTAGATGTTGAGATCTATGAATTTTACCATAGACCATTTATAGAAGCTCCAGATCTCTTAGATGTTGCTCACTCTTAAAGACTAGCTTATACTCTTTAGAACTTTGGTTCAGGATTATGTTCAGGCTCATTTTTAGCTTCATCTCTTTTTTGTATAAAAGATTATTTGGACTTGTGCGGATCTTTAAAGACATGGTTTTGCCTCATATATGTATCAACTATATATATAAAACATGTCATCTAGGAAGCACCGTCTTTTACCTATCTATGAAATACATGTGACACTTGTATCTATAGATTGTAATTTTGTCTATTTACGAATATAATAAAATACGTTTTTTCCAAAGAAAAAAATAAGTATATTAGTTTTTTTGGATTTAGAACCTTTTTTTCAAGAAGAAAAAAGTCTGTACTTTTGCTATTACTAAGAATAAAAAAGTACATATCTAAAAAGAGAGAGTTGATCACTCATAACTAAGTTTATCACAACCAAAGACAAATAACAGATCGAGATACCACTCATCTCAAATCACATTTCAACCATTGTCATGTAACAAAAATGACAATAACAGATGGGTCATACATCTTAACTAAGTAATAACAAAGGGTCATAGCATAAAAACTAGAAATGATACAAAATATTCCCCATGCAGGGCTTAGTCCTCAAGAAAGAAAAAGGATCCAACAGCAGATTGAAGACCATCCGACCATTCCTCCCAATCAAGCCACCTTTCTTCGCCATTTAGAGCTTCCTTTGACAGAGCATCAGCAACATCATTATATTCACACTAAATATGATCTATGGCCAGATCATAGAAAGTGAGCATCAACTGATTAATTCTTCTGCACCAATGTAATAGATAAATTGAACTGAGATTGGAATTTTTTTAGCCCATTTGATAGTAACTAAGGAGTCTCCAAGGATATGTAAGGCATCAATTCCAAATAGATTGGAATATTTAAAAATCCCCAAAGGCCAAGGAGCTCCGCCTTCATATTTGTTCCCTTACCACATGAGAGTCTAAACTTGAAAAAAAGGTCCTTGTCAATCTTCAGAAAGAACCCCACACCACAATTACCACTTCTAGATGCTCCATCAAAATAAGCTAAAGCATATTTATCAAGACCATGAGCAAAATCAATTATACCTCGTTGTTTACTGAGAGAAGCTCCTTCATATTTGTACTTATTGAACAGACAAAGAGCATAATAAACTGCATCACCAATTGAACAAGTTCTTTGTTGGAAGATAATATTGTTACGTGAGTTTCATACGGTCCAGAAAACAAGTGCTGGTAGATTCTTTAAGTCTCGGTGAGACCTCACTCAATGAAAATAAGCATCTTCAATAACAGAAGACTGCCAGGTATCCACAATAACCAGAGTCCTGCAAATGTTGTACCATACATTTCTAAAAAACAGGCAATTTATAAACAAATGATTCACCGATTCACTATTCTTCATACATAGCATGCATATGCTCGGACCTTGTTTTCCCCTTCTTTTTAAATTTTCCAAAGTCAGTGTTTTGTCTCCAAAGACAAGCCATAAGAAACACTTAACCTTCGGGGGGAGATTCTAATTCGAAAGAGAAGCATACCACCATTTTACAATTCCCTCGAAATGGGCTTCAACAATAGTTTGATAAGCAAATTTTGCAGTGACTCGACCAGAGAATGAATTTTCGCACCAAACCAATCTATCCTTCTCATAAGAGATGTATTCCAATAACATTTAGATTACGAACATAGTTGTTTCATTCTACAGCCCAAATACTTCCCAAACCAAGATTTAAGGTCGTTAACCAATAAGATTGATTATAGGATAACCATTGAGGTCTTCTAATTTTACCAAGAGTTTTAAACCCCAAATCAACAAGATATTCACGAAGATAGTTTGATAATTTAAAATCGTGTTCATTACCAACAAAGGGGTCAATACCCACCTGAACCTGTTCACCATTTCCGACCAGCCATGCCAGATGAGATTTAATCCAAGGAAAGATCTTCATAAAACCCCGCCAATAGAAGGATGCATTACTGTAACTATTCTTGGGATGTCTGAGCCAACTGATGAAGTCCTTTTTTATATACTTGTCATGTAAAACATTCGACCACAAACTAGTGTCAGTTAACCCCCTCCGAAGACTTTTTAAGCTGAGTGCAACATTAAACCAGACGATGTTTTTGATGTTCCATCCGCCATTTTTTTTAGGAAAAGATAAGAGTTCCCAACTTGTCAGATGGTATTTTCCACCCTTAGAGTTTCTTGACTAGAAGAACCTGAACATAAAGCTTCTAATCTTCTTGAAAATAGTTTGTGGAATTTGAGCCAATAATGACCAATAAACTGGCATACTACTTAGGACTAATTTTAACAAAGCAAGTCGTCCACCCAGAGATAAAAACTTATGACACCACATATTGATCTGTTTTTCAAATCTTCGAATTAACCAGAACCAATCCCTAACTCCGCAATCATTTGGTTTTATAAAATAACCCAGGTACTTTAGGCCATCATTCAAATTTGATATCTTATAAGGAAGGAAGTCGAAAACAATATTAAGAATGTTTGTTTCCACATTATTGCAAAATAATGTAGACTTAGTTGCGCTGACTTCCATACCCAAATCCATACATAAAATCTTGGTAACGTTAGAAAATATTGTCCATTAATCAACAGAACCTTCACTAAACAAGACCACATCATCTACAAAAAGTAGATGAGTACTATACTTTGAGAGATTTTAACACCTTTAAGAATACTTGCACTCTTAGCTGCACCAATCATACGTTTGGGACCTTCAATGACTAATAGGAAGAGCAGAGGTGAGAGATGACAACTCTGCCGAAGTCCTCTGGAGATGCTGAAAAATGCAGTTGGTGAACCATTTAAAAGCACTGAAAAATTTGTTGACGTCACACACGCCATGATCTAGTTGGTGACACTAAGAGGAAGGCCAATATGAATAAGTAATAACCTCAAGTAAACCCAGTTAACTTGATCATATGCTTTTACCAAATCAATTTTAGAATCAAATCACTTAATTTTTTAGTCTTAATTGAATGTAGGCATTCTTGAGAGATACCCACGTCATCCAATATTTGCCTATTGGAAAGAAAGCCAAATTGTTCCTTCGTGATTATCTTTGATAATTTGGGTTTGATCCTATTTGCAATAATTTTTGAGATAATCTTGTACGCCAAATTGCATAATGCAATTGGCATGAAATCATTTAAGGATTGAGGCTTACTACATTTAGGGATCAAAGTCAAGAACATAGAGTTTAAACTGCCTGAAATCCAACCATCCTTTCTTGATTGTTCAACCATCTGCAACAAATCATGTCCCATAATATCAAAGAAAACAATGAACAGTTCAATTGTCCAACCATATGGTCCCATACCTCTATCCTTCGCAAATGCCTTGAGGACATTTTCAATCTCCACCAAAGTGACCGGATTACCGACAACCAATCCTTCTTTGTTTGTGAAGAAAGAAGGATAGAATTTTAGCACTTTAAATTGATCATCAATTCTGTTTGTATTAGAGTCAAATAGAAGGTTTTGGAAGTGTGACTTTGTAGCTTGCTATAATTCCAGTTGATCCCTTATTTGGTTACCAAGATGATCTTGAATTTCCCATATAGAATTAGTGTTCCATTTATGAGTAGCATTATGATGAAAAAAATTATTGCTTCCATCACCAAGAGTCACCCATGTTGCTCGACTTTTCAATCTCCATGTGCTTTCCTCCTACTGTAACATATCATCCAAACTCTTTTGTAGAAACTATAGAATATATCTCTGTTCTTCAGTAAACCTCCCTAAAGGATTCAACATATACAAATTCCTTATCTGAGCCTCAATGCGAAGTCTTTCATTTCGATCCTTCTCATTTTTTGATTTCTCCCATTCTTTTGTTTTAGCTTTCAAGCCCTTAAGCTTAAAACTTAATGAATCCATTGCATTTAAATAATCCATCACCTCAACTGAAGTCCAAAAGTTTCTAACCATGGAATAGAAGTCAAAATGTTTTAGCCGGGAACTATTAAATTTGAACGACCTCTACACTTTTAATGAGAAATCATCAATCTGCAACATAATTGCTCGGTGATCCGATATATTTGAGTACTCAATCCAGGATCTAAACTAAAACAAACTATGGGATGAAGAATTCACCATCAGATATCTATCCAGCCTCTTACTAATGCACTGAGTACTAGCCCTTTTATTACACCAGTTCGACCCCAATTTTTTTGGAATCACATCCAACAAGTGAGCTCTCTGAAGTAAGTTACATAGGTAATCAGTAGAATCATCATCCAGGCCTGATGTATCCCAAACTTCCACAGTAGAGAAAGTAAAGTTTAGGTTTCCTGCAATAATTAGGTTGGGAAGATTCAGTATACCGACATTCTCTAAAGCATTCCAATAGGGTTCCCTATCTTTATAAGGCCCATACATATTCAACGCAGATAAGGAAGTAGCATTATGATGAAATTTTCCTTCCATAAGTAGGCCTCCCATGGTTTTGTAAGCCTTAAAAGAGGTAGTAAAAGGATTCCATCCTGACAATAACCCCCCAGAAAGTCCCACCGAGTCAATAGCACAAAAATACCAGCTAGGAAGAATCTTCGAAAAAATATCCGCAGCACGAGAAGCATAACACATCGTTTCCTGAATAATGATCACATCAAGGCTAGTGGACTTTATCAAATTGGAGATGGCCCTAATTTCGGACCCCGGGATACTCAAGCTTTATCATCCCATCCGAATTTAAACCACCATCTAAGATAGGGATAGGGTTACCATCCACCATCTTATCTAAATCCTCAAGTACATTTATAGTAGTCGATTTTGAACTACCATTTCTATTGTTTAGGGCTTTTTCAGCCGATAGATAGAAATCCAATTTAGCTTTTGTTACCCCTTCATAAATAATAGAAGGCTCATCAAATAACATACCTGGAGTATCAGTACCATTCTTTAACGGAAATGAGTTGGATTAAGAAGACAAGACAGAGGAAAGTTCCTTACTCGAACGACCTTGAAGAAAAAAGGGACACTGAGCTTTAATATGGCATGTATTCCGATAATGAAAGCTTCGAAAATGGATGTTTCGATAGTCTAACTTTTGTTGGAATGTCTTAGCACCCCACTTGATATTAACCTCAGCTGGCAGGCCCTTTCGTATATAAAATTGCACCATCATACTAGCAATCTGTTTGTCATTGCCAAAAACCATGCTTTTTTCCACTCTGATAAACCTTCCAAGGAAATTACCCAGATCTTCAAAGATATTTCAAGTCCATAGCTCAAAAGGAAAGCCAGGCATTAAAACCCACAAATGCCTTCTTGTCAGCTTCTCCACCACATGATTAAAATTGGGATGCCATCGTTTAAGTACCAGAGATCCACCTTTTAAAAGCCAAGTACGTTCCAATATAGAGGGTATGGAATCCTTAGTAAAAAATATGAAAATAATCCATCCTTTTGACATAATGCTGGTCCTCGGAGAAAGGCCAAATTCCGGCCCCCATGTATTGTTCACCCATTCAATCAGATCCATGCGAGAGACCTAAGCTCCCTCAACCTTCCCGACTACAGCCTGTTTCGAAAGTATACTAACCCTGTCCAAATTAACATCCAGACCTAATACAAAATCACCCACCTCATATTTAGCTTTGAAAGCTTTCAAACGTCTACGAACACGAGCTGCCTCCCCTGACAATTTGTTTTTGGACTGATCAATCAAAGGACCATAGAAGACTATGGAACCGAGCCACAGGAGACTGTTGAAGGAAAACCTTTGTGTCTACTCTTAGGCGGAGTGACTGAGGGTTTTGGAGTCCCCGCCTCCATGTGTGGGGACCCAAAGACACAAAGTATGATCTGAAGATACGTGTCATATAAAAAAAATGGGTACAAAAAGGGGAAATGGAAAAAACCTCAGGACAACTGAAACATAAAAGAATGAAATAAGTGGCACCAAAAAGCATCAGCCTAACAACTAGGGTATGAATCAGCAAAAAACGAAAACACAACAAAAAACTAGTTCAGTTTGCAGCGAAAAAACAAAGAAACTTCCCACTTTTTTTTGTCTTGGTTGGTACTAGACCAACCAAGAGGTTTGTGGACTCCAAGATGCTGCAAACATCCTTGGATTAGGCTGCGAATCATCTTCCAACTCTGAAAACCCTATCCCCCAAAGCTCTAAACCATTAGATTTAGAACTTTAACAAAACCATGATTCATAACACAAATTAAATAAGGATAATACAAAAGTGAAGTTAACTTGATCAAATTAACAAAAATTAAAAAGATAATTAACTAATAATTTATTTTTCTCGAAATAATATTATTTACTATAAATAACTAATAACAATGGAAACATTCTTGTATAATCAAAACATTAATGTTATTATTTAATATAAATAAATAATAATAATGGAAACATTCTTAACTAATCAAAACATTTGTTTTTTTAATAAGCTGGATAATATTATGTTGATTTAAACAAATTGTACAGGAAAGAAGTTTTATGGTATGCCATGAGGACATACCAGATTAGGAGCAAAATAATAAATTGTTATTGGTAAATTTCTTACACTGAATGTTTGCTAATACATTATTTCTCAAGCTAAGATAAAATCGATAATATTTGGATATAACTGGATAATAACTAAAAAAGTTGGAAAGCAAAAAAGAGACTTGAACATAGACCAAGTTAACAGATTGTTTCATCATTAGAGATGAAAATCTTAGGCACCTCTTGACCATGGATGGGCTTGTGAAATTTTATAGAAAAAATGAGGCTAGTGGTAGCTTTGACAAGAATGTTGAACTTCATGTTAGTTTCTTGATCTGATCCCGAGTTTCATCCAATTGTAGTAATAATCCATTTTGCTACTCCTTGATATCCATGTGGGCTTTACCCAGGAGTGATTTCATCTACTAGAACAAGGCCATTGTGTTATAGTACTTCATTTTTTCCTAGAACGAGAGGATCCCACATCGGGGACCCATGGGTGCATCTCTTCCTCAATCACTTCCGTGCGAATGAAACCCTACTGAACTTTGACCCAATCTTTAGCTCGAGCGATGTCCCGTAAAATATTGGTTGGGGCCTACTGTGAGTGAATAGCTTCTGCCTCTATTGTTTCCTACACTACCCTAGGTTGCAAATTGCTTCCTTTTCCTTTGCGTCCTCGATGCTCACAACCCTTGGCCACCATAAATTGAAGAGCTCGGGATAAATTTCCTTCCCTTAGATGGGGTGTCCAGTAGAAATGGGGGAAACTAGTATAGATATCAAAATGTAGGTTGCTCGACCTCAATTCAAACCAAAAAGAAGGGCCCGACATGGAGGTGGAGATGGGGTTGTCTGAGTAATGCTCATCCCAAACATGGAGAAGCATGTATCTCCCATTTCCATAAAACTAAACTAGTCACCCAACCCTTGTTGCTTCCTGCAAATCCTCGTTGTAGACAACCACGAACCATCGTAATGAAGTCCTTACTGTCATCATTGTAACACCATCATTGAGGAATGACTTAATGCCTTATGCAAGTATTGGTGGACATCGCTTTGCTTCATCATGTATACTCACACCAAGGTCTAGCTACATAATACCCAACTCCTAACTCTTTGTATACCATTGTCTTGTTGCCATCTCCACCAATTATTTTCATTAACTATGCTTGGATATGACAATTCCACATTGGATTTGTGATGTGGCCTTAAGACGACCCCTCCTCACCTCCCTATCGCCCCACTCGGGATAAAATATATAAGATGAACAAAGGAATGAATATTTTTATACTTGGGTGTAAGGAAGAAGTGAATATTTTAATTTAAAAATATTTATAAAATAAATGAAAAGAGACTTGTTGAAATAGATAAAAAGGGACTTATCGAAAGGTTTGAAGGGAAGAGAATAAGACAAGGGATCGATTCACCTAAAACGTAAATGATCAATTACACCAATACTTAAAAAGGATTAGGAAATTTAAGAGTAGTTTGAAAAAAGAAAAAAATGCCAAGAAAGACAGGTTAAATGAGAAAAATGTCTACAAAGTAATGTGGGACTTTGTTTTTTACCCTATGTACTAGCGAGTAAGGATGCTACATGTATTGACAAAAAAATCTACAAACATTCTACGTGTATTGACAAAAACAACTTTCTAACCTATCTACTATCAATATGAAAAGTAATATTGTTAATTGTCCTTGTAAAAGGAATGAGCAAATAACAATATCCGAAGATGGGAAAGAAGAAATAAAATAAAGTATGCAATTAAATCAATAAATCAAAATTTAGATTAAATGAGTGTAATATATTTTAATGAAGGACCTTTCATAACTAGAGGCACAAATTTGGGTACTTTGAATTCCAAACGTTATCAAAGTTCATTAGGATGATTAGAAAGTTTTCCAATCTAATGAATAATTACTCTTTAAGAGTTTACTTAAGCAATTTTAAGAGAATATATCTATTAAGAATTAAAAATTTGAAATACAGTTGAGAAGAAAAAATATTTTTAAAGTGGAATAGTTCCACTTTAAAAGAAAACATATATACACTTTAAAAGAAAAAAAAAACATATATATGTAAAAAAAATGAAATTTTATATATTCTTTTTTATTATATCAAATTGCATAGTTTTTCATATACAAATAATAAAAATATTTATTACTTCATTATTGTATTTGTTAAAATCAACATAGGACAAATATGGCCATATGCTACTTTGCTTTAGTGAAATCAACATGAGACAAATATGGACATAATTTGTTTGATTTGTTACTTTGCTTTAGTGAAATCAACATAACACAAATATTAAGATAATTTGTTTAATTTATTACTTTACTTTTGATCTTGTTATTGTTATTGGTTGAGATTTTATTTATAACCATTAAATATTTTGTTAAAGTTGTAAGTATATTGATTTAATGTGGAAGTTATTTAAGTTTTGTATATTTTTTTAATATATATTTTAAAGGTTTTTATTTACATATTATTTAAAGTTTTTTATTTATATATTATTATACAAAATTTTGTTTGACAAGATAATTTATATATATAGAAGTTGGAAGGATTAAATTTCAATGGTCTTTAGTTTGAAAAACCATGGCCTAGGGGCATTGAATCCCTAGATCACACTTGATGTCAATTTGGTTGGATTTTGGGGTGTCTCCTACCAACTAGTTCACCCCTAAGGGGAATTGAATCCAGGTCGTCTTGTTGACAAGACCCACACCTTAACTGAATTAGCTAGTAAGAATTGACAATTTTATAATAACTTTTAACTTTTACAGAAATTTGGGAAATAAATCACTACACTGTAAAGTAAAATAAATTATTAATAAGTTTTTGTATTTCAATTTTTTTATATAGCAAACTTCAAACCACACATTCAATATATTCAAATTTATTTATAACCTGGAAAAATATGTTTCACATCATTTCTATGTTTTTTTTTCCTCGAAAAAAACCCACATTCCATTAATTGAAATAGAGCACCTTCTACGGAGACTATGAAATTCACATCTTTCCTTATACTCCACAGAGATAGGCAATACAAAAGCTACAAGAAGTAGACATCTTTACAAAAACATTCCAGCATATACAAATGTTTGTAAAAAAACAGCCATACATCTAGAAGGCCAAAGCCTTTACCTTGTAAAGAGAGCAACCTTTAACCTTTCTAAAGGTAGGTCAAACAAAAAAGTTCTAAAAAAACAGATTTATCAGTTTTCAAATAAGATACATACATATATGGAGCCCCATAGCTGGTAAAAACCAACACTAACACAAATAAAGACCTAGAGCATGTTCTGTCAAAGTATTGTTGACCAACTCCCATTGATGCCACATCCCCTCAAGCACCTTTAAGCCCAACATGGATAGTTGATCCACTAATACATTATTTTCTCTATAAATATGGAGAAAACCGATGTTCTAGAACCTATCCATAATTCTGAGAAGCTCCTAAAAAATAACAAGCAGATGGAGACCTTTTGGCGGTTTCTATGCTTCATCCAACCCACCACCAACAGTGAGTCACCAAACACTTGAAGATCCTGGGTGCCAAGCTTAAGGGAAAACAATAAGGTCAACTTTAAAGCCATCAATTCGCAGTATTGTTGGTAACTGATCCCAGACCTGCAACAAATTTAAAACAATGATGATCGTCTTTAAAAATAGCCCCCCCAACTCCCCCTTTGAGAGGAAGACCTACGAAGCTCCGTCACAGAACGCCCAGCTTCTAGATCCGTGTATGACAAAATCCAACAGAATTCTGCTCCTAACTCGACCTTTAGATTGGGGAAAAAATACTTGTAGTTGATAAACATTTGCTTCCATAAAGGCTGGAGAATGAAGAACCTCGTTGAAAATAGCCTTATTCCTGGCAATCAAGACAAACCATAAGACAATGACAGGTAGAGCAAAGAAATCGACACAGTGTTTTTGATCCAACTAGTGTTAAAGAGCATCCGTAATGCTCAGGCCATACCACTTCAAATTGATTGTTTCGACTCTGGCCAAAAACTCCCAAATCTTAACCATATAAGAACAAAAAAAGAGATAGATACTCAAAATATTCTTCATCATTAAGACATAGAGGAAACCTAGTGAACTAATCCAAAAACGGTTTTTCACATTATTTCTATGTTCTTCCTAATATAAATAATTTAATATTGTATATTAATAAAAAAAAAGCTTTGTAAGTTTTTTGTCCGACATTCTTTACTTACCTTATACTGTATCCATTTACCATTCATTAAGAAATCAAAAAAAGGTTTGAGCTCAAACTCTCTTTAGACATATTCATAATATTTATAAGTGGAGAAAGTTATAGGATGATTTTTTCACTTCAAGATTGTTCTTAATAATTATCCAAAAATTTGTATTTCACCTTAGAAAAACATCTAATACCATGTGTTTGAAGGTAAAACAAGATGATTCCATCCTCTTCCATTAGATATCATAGGAAAGAAGAGAGTTATCATAAATTAGTTAATTTAAATTCTTAAATACAAACAATTAAAATAATTGTTATTTACCATTCAAATATGGAAGAAATGTTGTCACGTATTGATCAAATATATATAAAACATTCACAATAAATACTTTTTACAAGATTTTCTTGTGATAAATCTTTACACACCCTTCCAAATAGATCTAAAGTTTTGATTGTTTTTTTATTATTATCTACCGTCTACTATAGGAAAGATAGACAGTTTTATTGGTAGTTAGACCATTCTCTTTTAAAAAATTAAAGAATGTGTTTACTCTTCTGTTTTGGAATCTAAATTTAACATCTTTTTGAATTTTTTTTTCTAAAGCTTCTATTTCTTTATTTATTTTGGTATAAAGAATATATTAAAATTTAAGCCAACACTAATTATATTGAAATGGTACAATCTGCCGGACACCACATCCTCACCCACCATGTAAATAACTGCTTCTCAACAAACCTCATAAAACTACAGCTAACTCTGACTATGATTGGCAACTTTGGTTTTTCGCGTGGTCTCGAGTTCTAAGAGCTACTTAACAAAATCTCATGCAACCGGAAGATTTCAAATTTGGAATTTGGTAATGGCAATAGAGATGAAGAGGCGCTTCTTTTTAAAAAGAGTCCACCTGCCTTATACAGTTCGGTAAAGTAAGGTTATGTATATCGCCTTCCACCTGCCAAAAGTATTCTGAAAAGACATAAGTAATGATGGGTGGGCAAGTGGAAGGAAACCCAAGTGTTAGTTTTTGCTATTCAACCTTGGATAAAAGAGAAACGGGAAGAAGAAGTGTTAGTTTTTGCTATTCAACCTTGGATAAAAGAGAAACGGGAGGAAGAAGAAGCGGACTGTCCTTGTGCATTGCTCGCAGATTATATTGGGAGCCACTGTTAATTGCTGCTATTAAAGGTAACGAATTACAATTTCAGTAAATTCACAAACTGGCTGCAAAGGCTTATAGTTATAGAAATATGTTACTAGCTGCTGTAGTATTTCATTCCGTGCACCCAGTGATGGGCTAGAGTCTAATCATTACATTACCTTGATTATCAAAATGAATTTTTAGTTATAGGCTTTGGGTAGAGTAGATTATGCTTCCTATACTGTATTGGAATTGCAGTCTCCCTACAAGTTGGGTTTCTTTTTATATCCTTAAGTATGCTTTGCCTATGTATCTGAAACTTGTCATTAGCAATAGGTTCCCCCTGCTACAACAGGTGGCTTTTGGGTCTCTCGTGTGTATGTTCTCTCATGCTTGAAATTTGGATTGGGTTTTGAATCATACGAAAGTATTTTTGGACTAAGTAACCACGAGAGCGCAGATTGCTGTAATTGCCTCTGATGCAAAACAACCGGCCATGGTTTCCAGAATCCCGAGGAATGGCATTCACTGATGGAATAAAGTTCTAGTTCTAGTATCGAATTAACTGCACAAGTATTGGTTGACATTGAAATTAATTTTTGATTCGGTTGTCAGGGTTTAAAGGTAACTTCATGCTTATTAGGCACTCACAGTCATTGCCAGGTTTTTAAGCCTGAACCGGCAGCTGGCGAATTTTGGTCTTTTGATTGGGGTATTATTTAAATCACATGCCCAGGATCATCTAACAAAGTTGTTTACGGGGGTGGCAAATGGCTAAAACCTATGAGTATGCCTCTTCTTTGAAGAGAAGGCATGTCCTACCTATGCAGACAATAGATATGATGATCTGGAAATAGGACAATGTAAGTGCATCTACCCTCTACTGTGGGTGTATTCGTTCTTATTACCTTACTGTAATAGTTGTCATCTAATGTCGAAACTGTTAAGAAGAGTTGACTTGACACTTATTTTTTCTTAGAATATTCATGCAACTTTATTTCAAATATTTTCTGAAGTGCGAAAATGGCTGGCATGTAGCATGTCAAGGCGCAAATCCAATGTTACTGGATTCACTTAACACTTAACACTTGTCATAACTCTTGTTGAAGCCATTTATTATAGAATGTGTTATGCCCTAGATTCTCTGCAGCACACCCTACCTGATGGTGCCAAAGAGGGTGGTCTTTTTGCCATTGAAAAGGCCAAGATGGAGCTTCTTTATGTAAAAAGTGTTGGTCTAGCAGGGCTCAAGACCCTTGGTCAAGGTCATGGCAGGTCGTCTTGGTCCTCATTTCAAGGTGTGCTGGTCTTGTGGCCCAGCTAACTACCCCTTGATGAGTGAAGCTCTTCATCATGTTGGACATTTATGCCATGGGCAGGTATTGGTGCATCTTGGGATGAATCCATTAGGACACATGGCCTAGGAGCCCCTAGCCACACTTATGTTTTATGCTTTGTAGAAGTGATTATGCTTGTAAGGGTTGTCACACATGCTCTAGCACATCTCATTCATACCCTCTTGGACCTTATTCTGTTATATCACAACTCTCTCTTGGTCATCTTGGTCAAAAAGAGCAAGTCGTCCACTTTGAAAGCAAGCTTTTGGAGACCGTACTAACCTAAGAAGGAGGGTGTTGAGGGAAACAAACATATGTTGGGGTTATGCGGCATGACGTCCTCCTTCCAAGCTCCAGTTTTCATCATTTTGAAGTTATCATTTTATTTTATCATTATTTTATGTTTTATAAGGTTTAGTCTCCGGATTGTGGGTGGCAAACTCTAAAAATTCATTTTAAACTCAAATTAGGTAGGTCGGCCCAGAGGAGGGATAAAGTGAGCCTTTTTTCTTATAAACAAGGCATATCCTCCTCATTTGTAACCAAGTTCATGGGATCAAATATAACTGAAATTTTATTTTTTCTTGTGTACATGAGCAATTAAGTAGTGCGCACCTCCTTTCTTGGCATTTCTAGCGTTTCAAGGATCAAGTTTGATGTTTGAGGTTTCTTTACAATCTTTCAAGGCTATTCTAAGATAAAAGGATTCTTGTGGCTTATTCTCTTTCCCTTTTCTCTCGCAATTGTGGTAAGATCTTGAAACTCTTGTCTTGCACTGTCGGAGGCATGTAGGGTAAGAGCAATTTAGGGTTTTATGCATGATAGTCTAGTCTTGTTGGGTGAGACATCCCTCTTGAAGGGTCTCTCTTGTTTGGGCCTTGGCATCTTGTTTGCCTTAACTAGGTCAAAGGCAAACACAACCTAGGGTTTCTTAGTCTTGCCCTAGTTCATTCAAATATTGAATTGCCAATTCTTAGGAGAAACGTTAACCCCGATTTTTCATTGCCCAGTGGAATAAGACCTAGGTCTATTTTGCTCATCTTCACCATTTCAAATTTACAAAATTCCTTGTACTATATTGGAAAAAATACAAAAAAATCAGAAAATAGAAAACCTTAAAAAATTAAATGTTTTAGAAAAATTCAAAAAATATTTATTTTTGTCATTGTATTTGTTTTTACTTGCAAAACTCTAAAGTATTTACTGCTGTTATAAATTTCTGACTTGTTTATATGAATCAAAAATCCATAAAAAGTGGAAAAAATCCATTAAAAGTTTGTTTTGCAGCTTGTAAAAGTCCTAGGGTGACATTAGCCCTAGAAGAGTGATGTCATCTCCTAGTGGTTGGTACAGCCCTGGTACAGGTCTGGTTGAAATGTTATGCAGGTCCACTTTTGACAAGAGATCAAACCCTAACAGTTGGGAAGGGTTCATACTTAATCTCCAAGCCTTGCTGGGTGACCTAGGGGGGTTTTGAAGTGATTAGTCAAGTCATTCATCCACTTTTCCAGGCTGCTACAGATCTGAAGTATGTAAACAGTCATAAATTGTAGCAGATATCTATTGATCTAAATCCCTCAAAAGGCTTCAAACTTATCATTGGTTGGTAAGTATTGAGAGGTATTTATTATGACATTTTCAAGGGTTTGATTCAACATTTTATACGAATTATTGGTGCTGGTTTATACTGCAGTTTTGATACATCTTAGTGATCAAACAATACCAAGTTGCATTGCTCCTAAACCTTCCTAGTCATTGAGTACTTATTGAATGTCTTGTTGACTCCATTAAGGCACTAGTTGAACAATTCAGTAGGAAGGTCTTGTTAGAAGTAGTGTTGTCTTCATTCAATATTTTACATTACTACTTCTATCCGCATTTGGGAAGCCTCCCGTGGCCAAAGGAGCAGCTATAAAGATAGAGAAGAGTGCATTGTGATGATAGTGGGTGAATCTCCTGAAAATTTGTCAATCTTAGCACTGGCCCTCGTGACCTAATTGTAAGGGTGCTAATTTGTGTGATAATAGAATGCTAGAGCTCTCTACCTTTTATTATTGTCATTAAGCAGCAGGATTTAACATCATAAGACCAAGTCAAATCAACTCCCATAATTATTTAGTCATTGTTATTGTTGAAACTTGAGCATCTGATTGGTTGGTGAATTCAGACAAACTTTGAATTTGATTTTGTTCTATTTGAATTCCTTTTCAAATGTTTTGAAGCCCTGATTTCCCAAAGGTGGTCTTCTAATTAATTTTTTCTATTTTTTTCCCCTTAACAAGGTTATTCAATAATGAATTCCCTTTTCAACACTTCTCTTTATTTAATGTTAGACAATGTTTCAACACAAAAGCAAGGGCAGAGAATTTTCCTTCCACATGCCCGCCCATCATTACTTGTGGCTTTTCAGAATACTTTTGGTAGGTGGAAGGCGATATACATAACCTTACTTTACCAAACTGTATAAGGCAGATGGGCTCTTTTTAAAAAGAAGTGCCTCTTCATCTCTATTGCAATAACTAATGAAATCTTGCAACTGCATGAGATTTTGTTAACTAGCTCTTAGAATTCGAGACCAAGCAAAAATCAAAGTTGTGAAGGTTCATAGTCAAAGAGTTAGGTTGGTGAGGATGTGGTGTACCAGTAGATTGTACCATTTTATTATAATTAGTGTTGGCTTAAATCTTATTATATATTTTTATAAAAATAAATAAATTAATAAATAGATAGCATTTCTTAAAGTTTTGGGATTTATTTGCAAGGGTAATGTAAGGATTTATCACAAGAACATAAAAAATCTTATGAGGTTTGTTGAGAAGCATTTATTTACATGGTTGGTGAGGATGTGGTGTATTGACAGATCGTAGCATTTTATTATAATTAGTGTTGGCTGAAATCTTATTATATATATTTTTAAATAAATAAATAAATAAAGAGATAGCATTTCCTAAAGTTTTGGGATTTATTTGCAAGGGTAGTGTAAGGATTTATCACAAGAAAATCGAAAATCTTTTAAAATATACTTATTGTGAATATCTTGCATTGATACATATTTGGTAGATTGCATGTTAGATTATTTTGGTTATTTGTATCTAAGAGTTTAAATTAACCTAGTTGTAGTTAAATAACCATAAGTATTTTTATCTCATAGTTCGTAAAGTGAAATGTGTTGTTAACCATTAACTATCCTTTCACTTGCAACTTTACTCGGAAATGCTTGTTGACACTGTACCGTAATTTTTGAAGTTATTTATATTTACATTATTAAAAGAAATGAAGTTATCCACACAATGAATAATTGAGTGTCATCTTGCAGGATAATATAATGCAACTCTCTTCTTTCATATAATAACTAATGGAGGAGGATGGAATCATCTTGTTTTACTCTTTTTGGTGAGGAGCACATGGTGCTAGGTGTTTTTCTAAGGTGAAATAAGAACTTTAGGATAATTGTTAAGATCAATCTTTATTCTTGGAACATGTTCCCCTTGTGCTTATAAGACTGCGGTGACATTGGGTTTAACCCCTCCCAGGCTTATCGTCACTAGCACTAGGTCTACATAGTCTTGATTTGAAAAGGGGTGCTAGTTCAATCGGTAACAGTCTGGAATATGAATGGTCACTTCCTTATCATATTTGATACCTATTTTGTGTTTGTTGTTTTTGATTTCTTCCCAAGGTTTGATGATGGGATTGAAAAGATTACGTTGAACATGTTCATGATAGGCTTGGTTGTCTGCATTTGATGTTGCTTCATTGAGTTCACTGATAGGAATCGTTATCAAATTCAAAAAGAGGGTTATTTTGAACAAGCACTAGTTTAGAACATTGATTCCTTTGTTGTAATTCATCATGCTGGAGCTGTGATTGAGTATGGAGAAGGTCCACTTTGGCTTGCAAATATTGCAAACAAGTTAGCACAGCTTAGAGAGTTGCTTTGTTGATTGTGATTGTATTGTCAGCTGCAGTGAGTATTAGAATGATAAGTAACACTAATAATTATTCAGTTCGATCCATTTGAAAGATTGATTGAGACCTTAGAGGGCCTCTTGCAACTCCAGCCTTTTAGAATAAGACTGTACAACTGAAATTCTGACATAGAAAATGAAGGTTGTTGGTTTCTACCAAGAATGCACTTGATACAATTCAACTTAATTTGATTTGACACTCACAAAAAAGTATTGCAAGTACTCTTACAAAAATGACAATTTACAAGTTATGATTTATCGCTGAAGTTGAATTGATCTTCAAAAATAATGCTTTGCCTCTAAGTCCTTTGGTGATGCTCAGCTGTGGTGCTAAGGCCACTTGATTCCAAACCTCTTCAAAATTCTCCCCCCGGACTCTCTGGGCTTACTCTTGGTGGAGCCTCTCTTCTATTTTCCCTCGTGATATCTTATTTATGATAATAAGACATTGAATGCATCTCTTCCTGCAACGTGGATACAAATTTGTGATCTGGAAAGAGAATCCTAGCTGGTTGTGCCCTTTTGCACTTTTTGAAAACAAATACAAGGCAAAATGATATAGAGTATTTGTAGCCTAACAAGTGAAATTCCTTGAGGTTTGGTGGAGATTTACGTAAAAATTCATTGTACTTTAGGCATAGATTTGGCCAATTGAATAAGGTGAAGGCCAAGATACATTAATAACCTTCTTTTGAGTTTCAATGTTTTTACTCTTTTTCAACAACCTTATTAGTTAGTTCGATGACACAAAAGTTTTGGAAACCTAACAAATTTCAATAAATGACTACATGATTCTCACTTGGTTTCTTTTCATTTTCTTCTCTATGGTCATCGAGTTCACATATCCTTGAGTCATAATCCATCATCTTGAAAAGAGAAAATATGCCCATTACAATTTGCAACTGCACCTCCCAACAATGTCAGATGAACTCTAGTAGTCCACTATGCCTAAGAATGGAATTACTCGCACTTAAGTGAGTGATAGATATGATGGAGAAACAAAATAAGACGCATGGAATCCCATTGTTCCAAGCATTAAGAAAAATCCATAGCATATGCAAGTCATATAACTAAAGAAAAAGGAGGTTTGCATGAAATCATTCATATATGATCGCGCGAAATAATAATATAAGTAGTACCCAAGGATGAATACACTAGTTGCTAGAACTTTGTTACAGATATGTAGTAGATGTTTTTTCAGATGCCCAACTATATTTTGAACATGTTGGCAAATGGATAAAAAAGGTTTACAAATCGTTCTCTTTTGTTACTACCTATGTTGCATGGGGACCCGTTCCCCCCCAAAAAAGCCCCGTACCTGCCGTCCCCGCGTTTCAGGAACTTGGGGAACCCTAGGAAATGTCCCTAATCTTTTGGGGACTTCATTAGGGACTCGGGGACTTGTTGGTCGTACCCAAAATGTCCCTAATAGATTTCGGGGACTTCCGAGCAGATTTTGGAGACATTCCAAGAAGATTTCAGAGATGTCCCAGCACATTTTGGAGATGTTGTGGGCATGCATTTTTAGTTTTGACAATGGACATTGATGATTGGACAATATGATCATTTATCCCATTCATATTTTCTGTTTTATCCTGAATCTAAATCTAAATCTATACAAGTTGCAGCTCAAAATATGGGTTGTGTATGATGGATTTTGATTTGTGTTTCTAGTGATTTAACTATTGTCTTTTTAGCAACATCATTACAAGCAACAAAGCCTCCATGTCAACAAACTAAGAAATGCAACAACTCAAAGGTTTGATCCTTTTGGGTATTGCTCTTGTTCTTCACCTTTTTAGGGTCATCTTAGCTTTTACATGTTGTACATAGGTTTCTAGGAGTTATTCAAGTTCAACTCTTCCCCCACCCCAAACTCAAGCACTGTGAAAACAATTGGATAGTAAAGACTTAGATTGGGTGCTAAACATTTGAAGAAATTTCTATTCAATATCCTTCTTAATCTAAAATATGAATCTAATCTCTTAACATAATGCAAGCATGTATATCCCAAAGTGTTTTGTAGTGGTTTTCAACACAACTGTAAAAATCTATAGAACCTATTTAGAATGGAATGCTTTTTAACCCAATCATCATAAACAAGAAATATAAGGAAGAAGAGTTGTCATAGAGACAAGCATTCTTCTTATAGACCCTTCATCGACCTTAATGCATATTGAAAATAGTTAAACTTAAGTTTCCTAAAG
The DNA here is from genome assembly GCA_027924585.1 of Larix kaempferi. Taxonomy (NCBI): domain Eukaryota; kingdom Viridiplantae; phylum Streptophyta; class Pinopsida; order Pinales; family Pinaceae; genus Larix; species Larix kaempferi. The sequence goes on along the minus strand of BSBM01002098.1, from coordinate 4,983,783 downwards.
CTAAACTACATCTTGCACATGTTCAAGTGCCAATAACGGTCACTCGACCCTTTTCTTATTTTCCTGAGCTTTTTTAGAACTAGCAAGTGTAAGGGAAGCGCATAATACTATATAGTTTAGACTATTGTGCTTACAAGCAACTACAAATTTTTATGGTGAATTCTAACTTGTAAAAGTTTTTTAATATATATATATATATTCGTGTCCCCAACCTACCGTCCCTTGCAAAATTGGGGGTGCGCTCTAGCCGTCCCGAGGACTCGTCCCCCTGTCCCCAAAGCCAATGCAACATAGGTTGCTACTTACTATAAATGTTGCTATGCCTCACTCTAAATGTACGTACTCATGCATAGCAACACAGTGGTAGGCATTGTCACCAAAAGTACCATAGAGAGGACGATAGAGTGATATAGTAGGGAGATGCACCTTTCATCGCAACAAATTAGAGAGAAATTAGGGGTTGAGAGGAGATTGCATGCGGATTAGAGAGAACATGCAAGTGAGGTTGCGGGCTCTAGACAATGTGAGAGGAGGGAGCAGTTGTGGGTGCACATGGAGAGCACGCAGGCCAATATGTAGAGATCATTCTTACCTCAACCTACAGGTGAACAAAAACCTCACCTAACCTTAGTTTCCACCTATGGGAGCAACATTTTGTTGTGATTTTTTTCGAACAAAACAAAACAACAATGGAGAGCAACATGGGAGTTTGTGTAGTCGTGGAGATTTCTTAGATGTAATCTTTTCCTCTAGTAATTGATACTACTCTAATCTGGTCTAGTGAATGCGCAGGCATGAGCACAATTGTGGGCACAATGAGCGAGAGAGTGAGCACAGGTCGTGTGGGATGAGATTCCACATAGAGAGGTAAGGCACACACACATGGACATGAATTAGGGTTAAGATAAAAAACGCTTGACTGATATCTTTGAGGAGACTAAATTGACAGAACTGAGTTGGCAAACAGGCAGGGAATATGATAGGAAGGATAGACAAAACCAACTTTGATACCACTGTTGAACTTAGCTAAAATGGAGATGAATGAAGATAATCGTCAGTTACCTTTCCATTAAGATGATACATATAAATACAACAAATATGATTCCTGGTTTCATCTTCCAAGCTGTCTCCTAGACTCCTCATGACTCTTCCTATTCACAAGTGAAAGTGAATAGTGAATACAATAACACACCTAACCCTAAGGATTAAGTTTCCAATAGTATCCACTAAGGTGACAATGGGTGGCACTTCTATGTTCCCCTAGATGTGCAATTTCTTGTTGGACTTGAATATTTCTAAAGTGCACATTTAGATGTAACACATCACTAATCGAACAAAAGCCTTCAACTTATAAAAAAGTTGAACTAACCAAACACCGTGGATTCTATGTACCCATCTATCCTTTGAATATGTGGACACCCACCTTGCAGTGAGGACATGTGATAACGAATGTCTCTTATGAAGCATCGAATATAGAAGATGGGAACCGTACTAGTGAAGAAGTTGACCAAAGCTCCACTCCCAGTCTCTCCAAATGACCCAAGCATCCCAATATTCATTTTGAATAAATTGACTTTGGAATGAGCCATCTAGACATTGTAATTGAAGAATGGTCAATGACAATTAGTCCATAATCTTGAGCTAGAGAACGCCAATTCTTCCAGGATTGTGTGGCATACTCCTACTGTCTACATATCTCCCCAAAGGAAAATGCCTTTCCTACTCAACCTACATGTTTGAAAGTGACGCATCTTTGCAACACATCTATGTTGAACCCTCCAATTCGAAATGGGATGGCAGGCTAAATTACACCTTGCCTTTCTACCCTCCCAACGTCGGTGGATCAAACCTGCAACAACTTTCCATGTCGAACATATGCTCCTAAAGATTAATGAGCCTTGTTACCACCCAAACTAACATGTATGATTAAAGTCCTGAAGATGCACACTAACCGAGGGGAACCGAAGAGGAAAAGTCAATGTCACCACATTGATCCCCTTCTCAGTTTAGGTTGGCTCTTCTCCAACTCAAGGAGGAGTCTTCCCTAGGGTAGGGCCTTACTAGGGAAATGACAATGAGGAGCAAGGTGATTTGAATATGTTGCTCTAACAGAGGTTCTTTTTGTAGTGTAGGATTTTATGATAGGTGATGGGGGGATAAGAGACCGACTCCAAGGACTAGTGCCAGTGCAACCAAAGGAAAATGGAGTCAAAGGATAAACAATCTTAAAGGGCCTTGCTTCAAAGATCATCCATGAAATAAGAGTACTCTAGGCAACCCTTACCCCAATGGATGCACTGGAGGGTTCATTTACAATCACATAGGGAGAGAAAAAGACTCGCTCCTTTACTTCTTTCCTTGGGTTAAAACTGCAACATTCGAATTAAGAACAATGTAGAGAAAGCCTTCCCTTAATGCATCATTGCATAATAACAAAAATATCTAAGATAGATGAACTAATCCTAGATCCAAACCAACAAGATAATAATATCGTTGCAACGACCAAAGAAGAAATAACGTGGACAACGCTAGCAACATGATATTTAATAGATGAGCACAATAGCAAGAGAGAATGCCACACTTTAAAAGAAAGAAATCCTTAGACAAAATTTGCTCCAAAAAGATATGTCAATTAAGCTCCAAAAGAGAGAGAGCTCTCAAAATCCAACCATGAGTTCAAATGAGGAAGTAGCTCTCTTTATAATATTATATAGTAGTAGCTCAACTTCCTTTTACAATAAAATATTCATTACATAAAACCCCCACTAACTTCTAACACATTCCTAACAAATTACATAATGAATGGTCAATTGCCACATGTACAATATACTTATACAAGGCCCCAAAGTGAAGGGGGGCTCCATCAAGCAAGGAATAAAATGCCAAGAGATGATGCCACATAGCCTCCAACAGCTCTTCAAAGGGTTATGATCCATCAAGAATGTCTTCAAAACAATCCAACAAATCAGAGATGCTCTCATGTAACCAAATGATGCCCACATGACTATAAACTAGGCCCCAAGACCCCTTTTAGATACCAATGGCCACCATGAAAAATGAAGTAAAACTCTCCAAAGTGCACAACTCTTCACACAAGTTGGACACACCCTTCCACATGGCAACCAAACTTCAAAATTTGGAAAAGAATCCACATAAGGTCAGCCTCCAAGAGAGTCGTCCCTCAAATAATCTCTGTATAACAACAAAAACAAGCCTCAAAGAGGAATCGGCCTCCACAGATTGCTGCAAAACTCTTTCAATTCAAACATATCAAAAGTGGGACGCTCCTTCATTGGACTGTATGCTGATGGTATGATACAAATAGGGCATGGAAACACTCCTCAAATGATGGCAGTCTAATCACAATAGCAGTGAAGGGGTATGAAAAACTCATCCAAGCGCTCTTTTACATCTTCAAGCTGCTGGTTGCTATCCTCCAAATAGGTGCGGCCTCTCCTAAACATGGAAAGAAGACTGAAACTATCTCCCAGAATGCCGGTTGTTGCCTTAAAGTGCTGCTGCAGGTTCAAACTTCAAACAATGAGGTATCAAGGCTTTTTTGTGAATGCTGCTACATGAAAACACCTTAAAATGTGCTCACGACATGCCCAACTTCCATATTTAGGGCTGTTTGGGAGCTGAGAAATGATCCCTTTCACCGTCTATGTGTCCAGATTTGCATTTTAGTGTCACTCATGCACAAAATTTGTTTTGTGCACCCTTTCATTTTTTTTTTTTTTTTGGCATGGGATATATCCCATATTTGCTGTGGGTGTTGCAATATGGGCTGAGGTTATGCCCAGAACTCAAAAAGACTGCTGTTTATGCTTCAAAAACCACCCAGAACTCACCAAAGCTTGGTTTTGCTGCCGCTTATCACTGTTTTAGGGCTGCGTTGACCCACAGACCTGCACAGATTTGAATTTAAGGCTGTTTTATGAGGCTGCAACATGCCCAGAATTGGTCAACAATGCTCAGAAGTGCTAGTAAATAGCCCAGATCAGAGAAATGGCTGCTGTTTGATGGTCGAAGACTCAAATACACCCAGAACTACTCTTTTGATGCTTAGGCTTACTTATATTGCTGCTTTCTGTTGTCTTGATGCAGGGATCTGTCCAAATCATGTGCAGAAATGTCATTTGCTTCTGTTTAGCCCCCTAAGTCTGCCCAGAATGGAGAATTAGGGCAGTTTGAAGCTGAATCAATGCTCAGACTTGCTTAAAACAGGACGACTTGGATTCAAGGCCTTATGCCTCTTTACTGCTAATTGCCCACACAGGAGTGCCCAGAACTTCATTTCTCTGCTTCATCAATGTTAGAACAGGGTTGCATTGGGATAGGGCCGCACAACACCTATCAAATTCATCCTTCAACCAGCTGTTCAACCAAGGAATCACCATGTCACCCTTCTCAAGAGTGCGATCAAATACGATTCGATATGGAAACAATACGTTATGAAAAATTCTAGTATGACTAAAATACGGAAGTAGACATCTTGTAAATGTAAATACAAAATTATGCATTTTTTTAAAATTTAGAAAATTTAAAAATATATGTGAAAATAAAGTTTAATAGGAAGTATGAGCCCACGGCCTCAATGTATGTATTTTTTTAATGTTGATTAAGTAATGTGTATGACTTCAACGTTCATTTAAAGGATTACATGGAGCAATAATAAAAAATTGTTTCAAATAATTCCTGAATTTACTTTGTTTTTCTCTCCAAAATCATTTATGTTTATGTAATTTGAGTTTATATTTATATATATGAAAAAATCATATAGGCTGAAGATTGAGGAAGGTGGTCATTGTCTTTTTTTTTTAAGTAAGAAGCTACATCATATTAATTTATCGAAACTGGGAAAATTACATCTTAGCAGAGAATTCTGAGTCACAGAGAGCTTCCAATCCCCCAGGTTCCAAAACCAGACTGTGATCATCAGTTTGTAAACATACATAACAAAACAGTAATTTGATATCACCGTTTTTTGCTGAACCAAAACTGACTAAAACAGGAAATTTACTGCTTAAGACATAGATATGAGCCTTATACTGCCTATCGCTATTACTTCGGAACAAACACCTATAGCAACAAGACATAATTCTAAGCCGAAGAAATACTTTGTAAAACTAAGGACCATGCCAAGATAGCACTAAGTCAAACCCGGAGCAGCGTCACGATGCTCATCGAATTGATCATTCTGTGGAGCCAGAAAGTTCAACGGAATGAGAGCTCCAACAGCAGCAGCCTTTTGATGACAGGCACAACATGCTTTTTGCCGAAACTTTGGGTTGTCGAAGAAAGCTACCATAGAGGAGATACGGCGATCTATCTGCTCGACCTTATAATCCAAATCTGAATGTCCTGCCTCGCTTTGAAGATTAGGTTCGCATTTACCTCAGCTCGCCTGGCATGGCAAGCACAACATCTTGATGACGTGTCCTGAGTGTGAGGAGGTTGATCTTCCGCATTCTTTTTAGGCTCTTGCGAAATGTTCTTGTTAAGCGAAGTTGAACCAAGATTAAAGCTAATACAGTTGCCAAACTTGTCAACCCATTCAACAAGGCAGCTCCACTTTTCTGATTCCTCAATGCGGCTTTGCTTTTGATGCAAAAGAGCACCCTGCTCTTGCGGCTCATCCCCCCGGCTGGGATTTACATGGACTTTTATGCTTTTCTGGAGAGCCCGCTCTCAAAGAGGGACACCCACCAGCTCTCCTCGAACGTCCTTCCTCTCTGAGACGGGGCATATTGCACCTTTGGAGAGAAATTGTACTCGCTTGACCGAAATTCATGCTTGTATACCAGGCTTCTTGCATGTAGGATAAAATCCAAAGGATCCTGCTTTGAATAACATTAAGCTGGCTGCACGCGAGAGGAGATCTTTCGTGATGGAGCATTATACCCCCCATTGTCATTCTTCCTATATTTAACTTTCAGTTATTGCCCTAGTCCCATTGGATCGCCATAATGCTATGGAGCTGGGATGAAGACCGTTTAAGCCTAAGCATGTCACAAATTAAATCAGTTAATGTTACTCTGGGATGTGGTGGTGGATGCCTCCACCTGGTCCTTGCATCGAACACCCATCCTATCAACCCAATCGTCTTCTGCCACCCTATCCGGGGAAGAGTCTTCAGCTCAAGCAAGCCTTAGACAACTTAGAAATATTGGATACATTGGTTGCATACAAGAATCATAGTTTATCTCCTCTTCTTCACATTCCACTCCCACATTAGCAAGCATGTTTTCTACCTTATTGGCTCTTTGCCTGACATCTGTAGGTATTAGAACAAGTTCAGGTTCCATCATGGACTCGAGAAGTTCTAGGAGACTGAGAAGTCTCCAACTTGGAGAAACTTTTTTCAGGGTTGGACTCTTCTAATATTTTGGAAAGAAGGATTATAATCACCTGTGAGTCCCCTTCGATGATCAACTTTGTAAATCCTTTAGAGATAACTAACTGCAAACTCCTGATGAGAGCCCAAGCCTCTGCAACATTATTTGTATCATTTCCAATGCTACCCGCAAGAATGTGTACGATGACTCCCTTTTGATTGCGGAGGATGACCCCAAAGCCTGCTAGACCCGGGTTTCCTTTTGAGGCCCCATCAAAGTTTAGTTTAATGAATCTTAAGGGAGGACTCTGCCAAGTCGAGTGGCTATAAGCATAAGCCAATCTAGGTGATGTCACATTCGATGGTGAGAGCAAGCCCAGGTTCCATGATGCAAGAATTTGTTGTTCATTAGGAGCACTAGATATGTCCTCCCGAGTCCATTTTGAAATTTTAATTGTCTCAATTATGGCGTCTTTTATTTTGGACTAGACCTCTCCTTTTGATGACTTTTGAGAGTGAAAGATTCTTCTATTACGTTCCTTCTAGATATTCCAGATAATGAGCCTTGGTAGTAGTTGCCAAATCCTATTTAGAATGGGATTTTTAAAACCCGAGGGTCGCCAGATTGCGAGAGTCTCATTTATGCTGCCCCTTTGCCTATTTGAGGTTCTCATAGTTTTGGCCATTTGATCCCATAGTTGAGAACTAAAACTATATTGGTGTAAAAGGTGGTCCATTGTTTCCTCCTACTGTTCACATAAGGGGCAGATTGATGGACCAATAAAGTTCCTTTTTTTTTTCTAGATTATCCCACGTTAGGATACTTCGATGCTCCACAAGCCAAAGGAAGGTGCTCACTTTAGGCCATAAATTTCATTTCCAAATGTTTTCCCATACTAGAGGCTTTGCCATTTCAAAGAAAGATTCCTTTAGAGGATAATCTTCCTTGATTGAAAAGGTGCCTTTGGGTGATTGCCCCCATCTTAAGATATCTGGGCCTTCTCTGTATCTGATTCTTCTGCTATTTAATTCATAATTCCAATTTTCCAAGTTGGTTTCCTCTGAGATGTCCAGGTCCACATGAGTACTTTTGCACAGTCTCCATCGACCTCCGCTATCGGTTTCTTTCCATAAATCTCCAATCTGAGCATTCTTGAGATGAGGGAGATTGGCTTGAAGTTCATTTAAATAATGCTGCTCGTCTATGGGGGTTAACTGTTGCCAGGAATCCGACCAGAACTGAGCCTGCTTTCCTCCTCTTATTTCCCAAAAGGCATGCTCTTGAATTATGTCTTTGTTTTGCCAAGCAATGTTTCATATTGTAGAGCCTGCTTTTTGCTCATTCCATCAGATGGGTTTTTCCTTATCAACATCAAGGGTGTATTTCTGTCTCCATAAACGGGCCCAAAGCGCACTGGGGCTCTTTTACCATCGCCACCAAGTTTTTGTTCCCATTACCTGATTTAGAAGAAGAGGATCCCGAAGACCCAGGCCACCCGCTTGCTTAAGTTTGCATAATTCTTCCCATTTAACCAGAGCCCATTTTTTTCCTTCTTTATTGCCTTGCCATAAGAATTTTATTTGCATATTTCTTCTCATTTTGAGAATTGTTTTAGGTGCAGCTACGACAGAGAACATATAAATGGGAATTGCTTGGAGGACCGATTTCAAGAGAAAAAAGACGGCTGGCCAAGTTAAGAGATCTGAAAGTCCATGATGATCTGCGGTGCCTTAAAGCTTCCAAAAGATCTTCCCACGTATTGTTTTTGAGGACATTGTCTGTTAAAGGAATTCCTAAGTATTTGGATGGAAGGGAGCCCTTCCAGAAGCCTAGAATTCTGGAAATGTTCATCTAAATGGCTCTTGGGGTATTGAAAAAGAAAATTTGCGATTTGTCAGAATTGAGGCCTCATCGTAATCAGAAAGGATTCTCCGTATGCATATTGCTTCACGAACAGAAGGGATGCCCATCATTATTGTATCATCTACAAATTGGTTGTGAGAGATGGGCGGGTTGAGACCATGTAATGATAGGCCTTGGAGGGATCCATTTGCTATGGCCGCCTTTATGTATCGGCTAAGGCCCTCGGCCATAATGACAAAAAGGAAGGGGGACAGAGGATCTCCCTGACGGATTCCCCTAGATGACGTGAAGGGAGTAGATGAGGACCCATTAATTAACAAAGTAAAGAAGGTCGTTGATGTTAGTTTCATGACCCAGTCCACCCAATCTTGACAAAAGCCAAAAGCAGATAACAGTCTACGCATATATTGCCAGCTTAGTTTGTCAAAAGCTTTTGGGAAATCAAGTTTTAAGATCATACCCGGAGTTCGAGAGACTTTCAATGAGTGAATCGCTTTGTGAACAAGGATGACTCTGTCTAGAATTTGCCTCCCTTCCACATAGCTTGTTTGCTCTGGGGAGATGATGAGCGGTAGGATGAGTTTGAGCCGATTGGAAATCACTTTTGTTATGAGCTTGTAAATGACATTGCATAAGGCAATTGGCCTGAATTGCTTGGGATTCGACGATCTTTCCTCTTCAGGAATGAGGGCAATAAAAGTGGCATTGAGTGTCGAGAGAACTGTGCCTGAAGCCCATGAGTCCTCTATGATTTGCCATACCTCTTCTTTGATCATACTCCAACAGTGATGGAAAAAGTTCATGGTGAACCCATACGATCCTAGAGATTTGCCAATTTTCATGTATTGGATAGCTTGATCGACTTCTTCCTTAGCGATGGGCCTCATTAAAGCTTCATTCTGTTCAGTTGAGACGAGGGATGGAATATGCCTCATAATTTTGTCAATTGCTTTTGAATGATCTAGAATTGGCTTAGAGAGGAGAGTTTTATAATAAGAGGTTAGTTCTTGCTCGATATCTGCATGATTTGTAACGGTTTGCCCCTGCTCATTTTCAAGGTGAGTAAATTCAGGTGACATGTCGATGTTGGATCATTGAGCAATGAAAAAACTTGGAATTTTTCTCACTTTCCTTTAGCCATTGAATTCTAGATTTTTGGCACCATAGGATTTCCTCTTGGGCATACCGCTCCTCTAGCATTCGTTTTATCTGATTTTCCTCCTCATGCAGTTGCTCAGAGTGCCCTTGACTAATAAGGTTTTGTTGAACCTCCTTGAGTCATTGCTCCAAGAGTTTCTAAGCTTGAAAAATGTCCCCAGATGTATTCTTGTTCCAATCCTTTAATTTTTGCTTAAGGATCTCTAGCTTATGTTGGAATTTATACTTAAGATTTCCATGAGGGATAATAGTCTTCGACCACCATTCCCTCATTTTTTCATCAAATTCTAGGTGTGTGAACCAAAATTTTTCAAACCTAAAGGGTCAACGTTGGGGAGTACTTGTGATGTCTAGCCATAGCTGAATCAACCAATGATCAGACCCTGCCATCGAAAGAATACTGGCCTCCAGGGATATGCCATCCAACATTAGAGGTTCAAAAATCCAGAAGTGATGGAGACGACACGCTACATGCTGGGACCCAGATCTCCGATTGGACCAAGTGAAGACTCCCTCTATTGTCTCGATATCGATGAGGCGCAATCTGTCGATTAGGTTGCTAAATGCACACTATCATTTTCAAGCCTTTTGATTCCTCCTCTTTTTTCATCCAAGGAGAGGATAATGTTGAAGTCACCCCCCAAGATCCACTTCGGAGCCTGAGTTATACGAGCAAGACGATCAATATCCATTAGAAAATATTCTTTTTCAGTTGGAGAAGAGGGACCATATATATTTGATATAAAGATTTCTCTGTCGGATCTTATGACCCTTGCTTTGATTGTAATATAGTCCATTTCGTGGAGAAGGAATTTTCCACTAGAATTGAAGACTGGTTCCATAGGAGGGCAAGTCCTCCTGTCGATCCTCTGGAGTCGATATTGATGAAGTTGCTTTCCCTCCAACACTGAGCCAAGATAATTTCGACATCGTCCTTGGCGTATTTTGTTTCTTGCAATAGTACACCGTCTGGATTTTTTGCAATGATTCGTTTTTGAAGAAGCCTTTGTTTGCTTCTCCCATTCAAGCCTTTGATATTCCAAGATATAATCTTTATGATTAAGATTGAGAGGAGTGGGGATGAAAACTGTTTGTGATCAGATGAATCTAATTCGAATTAACCATTAACTACCAATCTCTTGAATGAGTTGCTGAGTTGATTTTCTCTCGATTTTCTTCTTGTCTTTTTGTCCTTTTCTTCCATCATTGAAGGGTTCCTTTTGGATTCCTAGATTCTTGCCAGAACATGAGGTTGCTCTCGCTGTTGAGTTCATATATACCTTATAAACTTTTCTTAGTTTCTCCAAGGGTAAAGAATGTAGTGCCTTCTTTCGAAACACGGCTTCCAAATTCTCCAAATCTATACCAGCTAGTTCCTGATCATCTAACTCTACTTCCATCTTGTCTCTCTCTTCATCGAGCTTCTTTTCTCCAACCATAGTGATTTGTTCCAAAATAGGCTCCTTTGTTGTTTTTCTTTTTGTTACTTCTGGCTCTTGTATGCCACGACCAAGTTCCTATGCAGATTCTCGATCTTTCTTAGTTTGGTTGAGGGAAACAAAGGAGTTGCTGATTGAAGGTCTGACTTGAGGCGGTATGACATATTTTTTCCCTTATTTGAACGTCTTCTGTCCTGAACCTGCATGAAGCCATTCTGTTATGGTTTTGCCTTAGCTTGGGGAGGCTTGGGTTTTTCATTAAGGGGGTAATCCCTAAATAAATGCCCATGCTCGTGGCATTTCTTGCATCTGAATGGGATGTGCTTATAATCAATGATTTTTTCCCATTCTTCATCTTGATATTCCATAAAATTTAACTTGGGAGAGGTTTGGATATGTTCATATACACACAAATACAAGCATAGGAGGTGTATCACCTTCTCTTTGTTGCTTTGGCTATCTTAATGTATCGACCTAGGGTATTACCTATTCCTTCCAAGATTTCCTCTAACTAGAACTCCTGCAGAAGGGAGTATAATCAGATCCAAATAGGTGCTTGGGAAAAATCCTCCTTGTCTGGGTTGAAATGTTCTAACCAATCTTTAAGGAAGAGTCCGACAGAGTTGAAGAATAAGGGCCATTCTCAAAGTCTTTGTTTTTGTCCTCCAACCTATAGAATATAACTGTAAAAAACCCTTTTGATCTGAGTTGTAGATCAAAATGACCCTTTTGCATCCACCAACTGTACATCCATTTTACTAGATCTCTTTCTGAGGGCCATAGCCCTAAGAATTTGCAGATGAGAGCATGATCTCTCATAAATTGGGAATTTGCTTCTACTCTTGTTGATTTTACTACATATCGTGGAGCTGCAATTGCCTGGGGGATGCATTTACCTAGCTCCCAAGCGCGAACTACCTTTGGATGGTAGGGGTTTGTGATCTAATCTAGATCTGTGTCGGAAGTCTGGTACATTTCAACTGTTTGATCTTGATTCGAAGAGGTGAGTGGTGACCGAAAAGAAGGCCATGAAGAACCCAAACCTTCGCCTATTGTCGATCTTAGAGTCTCGCTGAATGAGGGGGGGGGGGAGGGCTCCCCCCTTGTGCGAATCGCCATGGATCTACCCAGATCAAGATGGGAGAAGGGCGATTGATTGAGGATTCTCTTCGAAATATATAAATGTGGTCATTGTCATGTGATGGTGAAGTTATAAATAGTATGAGACTTATGTTATCATTGAATATGTTGTTATTTTAGTTCTACTCTTATATTAATAACTAATGAATAGTTCAATTCTTAAAAGTTTAACTACAACCTAAGCATTAACTACTCACTTTTATTTTAACAAATTAAATTTTAATAGTAACATTTTGTGAATCTACAAAAGTTAAAATTTGTAAAGATATTTTAGGTATTTCGTCAACTTTACCATATCTGTACTATGTCAAATATTCGTCGAATCTCAAATCCCATGCGAATTTTTTTGTACATGAACTCAATACAGCCGAATCTTGCTACTAAATCACATGTGGACACCCATGCAAAATGCGGGGTAACAAGCCCAAAACTATAAATGAATGGGGTGAGGAGATAATATGCATAGACCAAAAGTCCCTCACACTCTACCTGTATCAAGAGTAGGCATCATCAGATGTTGAAACAAGGCTTGCCAAAGGGCCAAACTCTCTAGACATCTCACCACCCACTTTCCCACAAGAATATTGCCATAGGTGGCAACATCAATCAAGCCAAGACCTCCCTCATCCTCAGAAAGCTTTTGACTTTGTTCCTAGGGAAGCCCTATTCCAGAGACTTAGAGATATTGGCATCTCTGCAACCCTATTGACAACTATTATGTGCCTATATGAGTCTGTTCTCGGTCGTCTTCGCACAACCCATGGGATGTCTGATTTCATTCGGAGTACTATTGGGGTCAAACAGGGATGTCCACTATCTCCCACCCTGTTTTGGATTTACATTGATGAGTTGGAGGCATTTCTACACGAGCATATCCAGGACACGGATGGTTGTCTTCTTCACCAGGTGTTGATATCGATTCTACTCTTTGTTGACGATGAGGTCCTCCTCTCCTCATCCCCAGAAGGATTACAGAGGTAGCTGGATGCCTTAGCTCTGTTTCAGGTACACAAGGATTATGAAGAGGAATCTTAAGAGGATCTTCAAAGGATTCACTAATGGAAAACTCAACCATGGATCCTTCTCGATGGAAATCATTGGTATCCTCCTCTTCATCTGTGACTTCTTCGGGTAATGATGACAAGATTTTAATAAGTTCCCCTCTCATGTCAATATTGAGGTCATAATCCCGAGGGGTTGAAATTTGTTCATTGTCACACACTATTCTCACATGAGACTCTTCAAGGATGCTTTTCAAATGCACTGTGACATTCTTATGGACTATAGGCAGACTTATTGTTGGCTCAGGATAAGAGGAATCAATTTGATAAGGACAATCGTCAATTATTTCACTATCAGTATCCTGATCATCTTCATCAAGTTGATTTTTATTAGGACAATCATCGTCTGATTGCTCTTCAAATGATGCATCAATTGTTTCATTCCATTTTACTTACTAGCAATTGTTGGAACATGTCATATCCAGTGATGGATATCGGTGTTAGATTATCAAACCACATCCGAGCATCGCCCTCTAGAGACGTGCCAAGAGCCCTCATTAAAACATCCTCATCGGTTGCTTCGAGACCATCCATATAATGCTAGAGATCATGCAAATGTTTTATAATTGAAATAACATTGCTTCCATTGAAGCGGGGTAATCTTTGATTATATTTGTCTGGCATAGGATGAGGTGCCCATCAATTTTAGAGAAGTCAAAAGGAGATAACTTGGCTTGTTTTCTAACTTCTCTGGCTCTTTTGCTAGGGGTTTAATGTTTTCTAATCGGCTTATTCAAGATGTTTGGGGAAGAAATTTTGTTAGATAGATGAGGCAAATGATGGGCATTGTAAAAGTCTTGATATGCAGGTTCATACCCATACGTATATTCATAATCATCCTCATACATAAATCTTGAATTCCTTTCATTATACTCTTTTAATTCTTTTGCAGCCTATAAAAAGTCATGGAGAACATCTGGGTCCATTATGAATTATAATGTAAAGATTCCCCAGTGGAGTCTATATATGGGTTCGCCAGTGGAGTCACCAGGTGAACCACAAAGTTGATTCACCGAATGATTATGTTGTAAGGAGAGGTGAGATGAATGAATTATTTTGATGGTTAAATTAATTAAGCAATGAGAAATATAACCATCAATTTTTAATACCGGATGCGATATGATATGAAATAACGCACAGGCACTCGCAGACATCGAAGGAAAGCCTCTACCTCCCCGACAACGGCACCAAAAATGTTATCACACAACTTGTAGATGCCCCTAAAGGATGATCCTTTCAAGGATGGTAGAGGAGCAAGGCAACTAAAGAGGTGACCCAAGAGGGTCTCGATCCCCAATTGGATCGATTGTCACGCCAATCGAGGCACTCTTTGCTTTATGCTACTAAAGCCCAAGTTAGCAAAGTGGGAGACCCTGATTTGATCTCTATAGGAAAGATCTAAACCCAAACACCAGATCAAACTGTAACGTTAGAGTATGTAAGGTGATGGATGTATGAAACCCTAGATCTAAGGGATGAAGTCACTAGAGAGGTTATGCTTGAATTGAGAGGCTTAAGATGGACAAAAATCAACCCAATGTGTTTGATTAAAGTGACTTAGGAGTTTAATTAGAGATCTAGGCTCTAGGTGCTAGCACAAATGGTCAAATCCTGCTACCTTGGGAAAAGTGACTTAGATCTTGAAAAAAGAGCCAAGGTAGTAGATCTAGATGAAATTAGGGCTTTCTAGCACCTATGGGATATGTCTTGATGATAGATATGATAGTGTCGCCGGACACAAGCAAAGATTGGATCACAAACTAACCAAAAAGATGACCAAACCAAAGAGGGCGAATTTGTTGAGGAGCATTGCCTTGGGAAATGGGTAGATGGAGTCTTCGAAGGGTGACGCCCTTGGGAACCTACCTTGGACTAAGCCTTGAGATAAAAACCCAGAAAAGAATCGCCAAAATTTTGAGTTATGTGATCTAAAGAATTTTTATATTTTATAGACTTAGGGTTTTGCAATAAATTTAAATTAAGACTAATGGAATAGATCATGAACAAAAGAAAATCAATGGGACTTACCTCCTACGGCTTGTAGATGCCAAGTGCAATGATGCTCTAACCCCCTTGAATAAATTCCAAGCCAACTTGATGAGCTCCAAGGTGAAATCGATTTGCCCAACTTGATCTAGTGTGCCCTCCCTCTTGCAAAGACAAACTGCAATGAGACTTGATTCACAAAATGGAAAGTAAATGATGCAAGATAAATCAAAGAGCATAAACAATGATCAAAGATACAATGCAAAAGTACTCCCTGATTATTGAACTCATCCAATGGATAGATCCGGAGAAACCCCATGAAATCTTTCTGAGTAAAGTCGCCCTCCTGCAAATCACACACTATTCTAACATGTACTGCATGGAAACATCATCATATAGCAACGACATCTTAGGCTATTAGATCTACAATCAAGCATGAGACAATCTTCAACAAAGACATGAGATTTCCCACAAAATATTTTTTATTGCCAGCAATCCAGAGCCAAAAGTCCCTTTACAATGAGGGGGCCCTCTCTCTTAAATAGATCTGAGAGAGACCAAAACCATAACCACTCTTTGAATGAGTGGTTGAGATTAAAAGATACATCATAGATCATCAACGGTGAGGATCTTTTTAATTTTTTATTACATGGATCAATGGCTAAGTCATAAGAGGGGGGCACACTTTTTCCCAAGGACGCCTTAGGAGGGGCCAAAATAATATAAAATCATGATACAACATGGGCTAACATCATAAAGTGGTCACTAGGTGCATAAATCACCCTAGGACTCAACCTTTTACAAAGATACAATATAACAATGTGATAATACAAATGATCAACTCATGAAGTGCACCCCAAGGGAAGAAGACGTCCTCTCTCAGACAAGATATCATTATGAAGAAATCATCCTGGATGAAGCAAAGCCATGTAATATGCAT
The DNA here is from genome assembly GCA_027924585.1 of Larix kaempferi. Classification (NCBI taxonomy): domain Eukaryota; kingdom Viridiplantae; phylum Streptophyta; class Pinopsida; order Pinales; family Pinaceae; genus Larix; species Larix kaempferi. The sequence goes on along the minus strand of BSBM01002098.1, from coordinate 4,967,858 downwards.
CTGGAGCCATAACATATCATCATCAATCATCCCCATGCCATTTCCTTGCCCACAATAGAAAATCGATTTTCCTAGTACAACCATGGTCATTTTTCCTGAATAAAAAGTTAAAAACTGTCGGTACAACCATCCTGGAGATATACAAATGCTCATAACTCATTGCTAAGTATCCCATGCACCAAACTGAGTGCAAAAATGCATCCAGAGACATAGGAATATGGTAATGATGACTATTCATACCCCCAACTCTCCTGTAGCGCCCTAGGAGAAAATAGGACATCACAACTGAAGAATAAAAATGGCAACTGTAATAAAAATAATAATATTCTTTGTAATTCACAAATTGTGACCATCTGCTGCAAACTGAAGTTGGTGGGGGTATGCTGGAGTGTTTGGAACACAGATAATCAATCTAGAGCCCTGTAGTCACTGCCTCGGGAAATGTGTTGACCAAGTCAAATTGGGTTTGACCAAGTCAAAGCACCCAAATTGAAGGTAGAGCAATACTCTGAAAGATCCTGTATGCATGTTAGGTGAACGATGCTCACAAGTTTATGTTAGAAACCAGACTAAAACATGAAACAAGGCTAAGATAATGGGAAGGTCTTGTAACTCCGACACTGTAATCTCTCAAACATAAGGAAAAAAGGATAAACCACTTAGACATATGTTAGACAGAAAACACTCAGGGAATGGTGGTGCCTCACAAATGGGTAGTGTTATCACTAAGGTTGTTCTTTAGATTTACATAACCTTTACCTAAATCTTCATTCATGTTCCATTGGCCCATTTCATGCATTGTGCCTTTCAGGTTCATTTTTCCCGTTTGCATTCAAATGTTTATTTTACCTTAGTTCTTTTTATATTTTCATTATAAAATAAAACAGGCTCATATTCATATTTATACTCAAAATGAACTTAATTTGTGGTTCAAAATTGTCAAAGTTGATTTGAATGTTAAACTGACAGCATGTATATAAAAGTCAAGCTTGCAAATGTTGTCAGTTTCTGAAGAATGCTGTCAGTTTTGCCATAAGTTGAAAAATCATGATTTAAAATGGTTTTGGGCGGCATTTATTATTATTATGAGAAATGAATGATTTATATGCATGAATTTGAGTCATCTGTAGCCCTGGTACAACATTCATATGACATGTGGCAAATCAGTTGAAGCTTATGAGCAGAGAGGTACATAGGTGGCATTAAGAGAAGTACAGATCTCGAATTCAGCAAATTTCGAATTAAGAGAAGTACAGATCTCGAATGCTGTTTTGAAGAAAGAGCTTGTACAGAGTAGGGTTTTCATTCTGTTAGCACCGGTTCTTGGTGAATAGCCTAAACTCTACGAGGGTTTTGAGGTTGGGGAACCACGCAATTGCAAGCTAGGGTTTTCATAGCATCTTTTACAGGTTCATTTTGCAGCAAGATAAAAATGGAGGAAACTTCACAGAGGCAAAAGAAAAAGCCAGGTGGTCTCCCATGTCGAGCCGAGCCAAGTAACATTCAATGGCTTATGCAGTTTCCACGATCGACCAAGCTCATGAGAGAAGCAGGCTGGTTTGTTTATTGTGAAAGATTGAAGGGTTATCACCCTACCATCACTCAGGCTTTTGTAAAAAATTATAAAAATGGCATTGTTGATTTCAAAAATTTCAAAATCACAGTTACTGAGCAATTTATATCAGAAGTTATAGGCGTTCCAGCTCATGGTGAGAAATGGTTTAAGCAGACAAATTTAGAGGGGAATTATAGTGAGTTTCTATCACCTGGCTTTGAAAATTTAAATTGGAAGGACGGTATCCATGTTAGCGATGTAAAACCCAACTGGAAAATTCCCCTTGAGATGATACAGAATTATATCACCTGTGATGGACGGTTTGATAAGGTGCTCAGGTGTCATATTCGTATGCTGATGCATTTGTAGGGAGAAAAAACGTTCAATCTGCCATTTTACTTGTGGAAAAGTTTACAGAAGATGGTTTTATATGCACAGGAACACCCAACACATATAGAATGCTCACTCTTTCATCATGGGCTCGTCAAGCTTTTAATTCTTCACCATTTAAACCAAATTGGTAAAAGTTGGGACGAGTTTCTCATAGAATAGGGGTGTGAAATTAAGAAGAAAAAGAAACCCTCTAAGAAGAAGGGTAACACAAGCATGGCATATGCTAATATACAGTTTTTTATGTTAATATATTGCAAGAAATGACTGTTATTTTTGAAGTATAATATGATATATGAGCCAGTCTTATTTTAAATCAATGAAGTATATGCTGTCATTATTCTTTTGTCTCATGGTCTAAATTTCATGTTTCAATTCTTATGATTAGCATACAACTATGATGCCATAATGGTAGGATAAGATCATACATTGTTCACCCTGATTACTTCATAAACCCAGTTCTTCCTTGCTTTTATTCATCTGAACTTTACATTTTCCCGTCTCTTGTCTTTAGCTGTCCAACCTAAGTTATTTATTTCATTTACCACCAGAGTATCATAAAAATTACTGAGTAGATGTCTGATATTTACCTTCCAAGATTTCCTTAAGCTTGAACGTTTGTAGTCTAGGTTCAACTTTAGGGATAACAGGTAGAGTGCTTGGAATGCATCCTATTGACTCTAGACAAGTAGCCTTTTGCATTTAAATTATTGTTAGCTTTGCACTTTAACATTTAACATTCACATTTAAGATTTCACATATGATCATCTTTCACTAGCCATCCTCCAAAGGTAGGTGCTCTGAATAGCCTTGCGGGCCTCAAATAATGACTCGGTCTGACTATCATTCCATGCCACTGTCCATAGGTGCGATGGAGTAACCACCCTGTTGTCTTGTAGGGGCAAACGACTTTACGTCATAGAAAGGATGAGTGCTCATCCTTTGGATACTGACTAGCTACTGAAGACATTTATTTATTTGCATTTAGTGTTTAGCAACACTGTTTTTGCTGACTTTTGCATCCATTTAGATAGACCTTTTATGCGATCCGATGCTTTAGTGTCTAAAGACACTTTTGTTAGGACTACTTGCTTTTGAGGACTACAAGAGAACATCCCGGTGACCAAAGGCCACACACTCCAGAGCCGAGACACAAGGTAAACATGGAGTCTATTTGACAAACGAGGTCTAAGTGGGGGGAGTCCTTGATCTCACTAGTCAAAGTACAAGTCGGGATTAAACCATTAAACGGAAGAGATAGATGAATGGTGACAGTGGAAGGTGATGCCATCAAAGCAATGGTAAGGCTAAGTCCATGTGAAGTAGGGGATACAAGCAAGCATATGTAATGACCTTATGCTAGGGACTCTCTAACCACTAACAACACAGGTTTCAGCCATGAAGCTTAGAATGCCACTGTTAGTAAACATGCATAGTCACAGTAACTAAAATAAACTGTAGAGCAACCGAAACACCTAAATGCAACATAAATGTAGACCTCTGCTCAACCATGTACCTGTCCCTGGAACCTCTGCATCTGACCATCATTACCTGCTAGTTGCTTTGCACTGAATGAACCATGACTATACCAGAATCATCTCAATGGGGTCATGCAGGCTCAGTCATGACAAGGGGGCATACTGCTGCTGCTGGCTCAAGAAAATATATATCATCGCTAAAAAATAGGCTCATCTCAACCACAGGACTGGCTCAATGGACTGGAAAAATCAGGACTGCATCATGGTAGCTCCAGTTACAATATATGTGATAACAGTGGGGTCCTTGTGCTCTTTACTTGTGGATTTTTAGACTATCACTGTTGAAGATATCGCTGAAATTTTCAACACATTTGGGCGTCGATTTTTTGACCTGAAAAAGTCGCATTGTTTACTTAAAAATAAAAAATCACGATGTTTAGAAAAACTCATGATTTTTCGCAAAAAATCGTGCCACAATAGGAAACATCGCCTAGGCCTATAATAGTAATATAAATTCTTAAAAGTAAAAGTTGACATTCTGCTTTCTTTTCTTTTCTATCCTTTTACTTATATTTTTAACATTACATTGTTAAAGGGTGTTTGAGAGTGGTTCCAACCTCATCAAACTTCATGTGGAGAAAGTAGAATTTCATATCCCATTTAGAATTTAGTAGACTTTAACAGTTTTCAGGATTTCAGGATTGGCCAAAGTGCAACATTTCCATTGTATTCAATCATGTATGAGGGTATGGGATTGATGTTTAATTAGAAGCACCTAGCCTATGTACCCAGATGATGATGGTGATAGCCTTTTGTAGAAAGATCATTTATGATTTATTGTGTTACATTGTTATCAATGATCATGTATGTATTGGTCTCTCAGATTATAATTTCAAAAAATTAAATTTCAATGGTTTATGTTTCAATTTGGATGTATTCTTATATAAATTTTGTAGTATTTCTGGCGGGGTCCCCTATGTTGAAGTCCCTGATGTCCCCTTTGACGTTTACTAAAATTTGGGGGAAATTTCTACATAGATGATACATGAACTTCTATTGGCAAACGAGCCATGACCTCTTCCCATAAAAAGGGCAGAGGTCATTGATTTTCTAGGATAGGCTGATAGCTAGTTGTTAGATTTGTCATTGTGGACGACTCATGATGATAATATATTTATATATTTGATGTCATTTTGTATTGGTTAACCACTTTTGAGTCCTTTATTGGACAACTATCAAGTTTTAGGATTTAGTATGGACTGTGATGTATCATTTTGATTGGGCATCCACTACATCATATATATTGGTGTTTTTCCTATATTTATGTGCAAATGTTGTTGCCGGTTTTATATGTTTAAAAAATTGAAAAACTGAATTTAATTTGTATTTTTTAATGCTTGCTGCAGTTTGTCGATATATGCCGATTTTTTTTCTTGATGTTGCTAAGTTGTATTTTGGACCCCTGCCGATTTTTTGCCGTTGCCGACGTTTTCGACAATGATTTTAGTTATCTTTGTGTGTCTTAGTAGAGGTTTTTTTGTCTTCATTTTAATTCTTTTTTTAATTTTTCTTTTTCAGTTTAGTTAATTTTAATTTTAGCAATTGTTTCATTGTTTGCTCTATGATTTATTCTTCTCTTTTATAAATATTTTTTAGGTTATTTGTGGTTGATCCTTGGTTAGGGAATTTGCAAATTTGTGTGTTTTCTTGTATAGCTAAAAATAATGACCTTTTACTAAATTATTGTTTGGTTTAGGCCCACCTTGTAACTTAGTTGGGCCCCTTTTTGTGTATTTTAAATAGCTTAGTTTAGTTCTTTTTCTAGTTTATTTTATTATCTTAATCTTATTTTGTTTTGCTTTCGCTTTTGTTTTTTGTTGCATTGGTTTATTGGTTGGTCTAGCTGATCGGTTATTCTTATATTTTATATTCTTATCCATATTAATTAAGATGGTAAATCTTTTATTTCATTTCATGGCATCTTTTGTGTTCTCCCAATGCGCTCTCTCTCCCTCTCCCTCTCTTGTTCTTTTCTCGATGATGGATCATTTATCGCAAATTTGAAACATTAACCATGGTTTCCATAACACAGTGAATCTTGAAAACAATAACCACAAGATAAAACTTATTGTTGATAACAATTTTGAACTCATAAGTTTTTCCACAAAAGCAAAGCTTTTCCACGTATTCTCACCTTTGTGAAGTTAACTTCGTCTTCATTTGTGTATCTTTGCATCTCCTAATTAGAATAGACCTATGTTAGTTAGCCATCAGTCATAGAGCATCCATCTAATCATGATGGCACATAGTTTCTGACTTCGTCTCCCTATGATAGAGGATTCAAAATTCATCAATTTATTAGTGGTGTTGCTTGATTGGAATGGGCTCATAGGGCTCTTTTGAGGATTCCTTGTGTGCAATGTTGTAGTGATAGTTGTCAGAAGTCCACGACATTTGAGCGATAAGGGTCATATGTCCATCTAAGTTCTCGATTTTGCCATTGATATTGGAAATTCCTTCCCCGAGCACTTCAATTTGGCTCTACAATTATTCTTCTATCTCTTTCCTTGTCTAAGAACGAGTCTTTAGCTAAATTGTGCACATAATTCTTGCAATTATGTGTGAAATGATGCTTTGATACCAATTTGATCCAATTTGGGATGTGTGCTTTGTTGATGTTTTGTAGCTTGGACAAGTATTTCCATGGGGTGGGTGTCTAACCCATGGGAATTGTTCCCATGACCTCTCAGGTACTTAGGAAATTCACTTTAATTAAAGGACTTATTCAAGTGAATGCCCTTTTATAATTAATTGGTGTTAATTTGGAGAAAAGCATAAGTTTTGGGGCTTTAGTGATTTAAGTTAATCAAATGTATCTTGGTTCTTGATCTCAAGTGAGTGAGATCTAATCTCAGCCATTGAAGTTAGGGTTTTGGTTCAACCCAAAAGTATAAAAGGGAGTTAAGGGGAGAGGAGTAAGACACAAGAGAGAGACTCAAGCATTGAGTGAAAATTAGAAGAAGGAATTTTTGGTTTTCAGTTTCTTGGGCAAAAGGGTGAAGGAGGACTTTCATCCAAGGAGGGAAGAAGGACTTTTTGATTTTTAGGGCTAGAAGATAAAAGACAACAATCTTGGAGTAGCAGGTAGCTATACCAATGGGGCAGAGGCAATCGATTAAGAAAAACAAGCATAATAAATTGCAGGGTAGATGTACGGATTTCGTACATCTGTAGGGAACATGCCATACAGATTTCGTATGGTGGCATAGCCGCACGGATAGACCGCATAGAATCCGTACATCAATGAGGATAGGTCTGCACATGCCCGTAAGGTACGAATCCGTATAGTCGGTCCCATCATATCGACAGGCATCATAACATAATTTTTCAGGCAGGAGAATTCTTGGTTTTTTGTGAAGATCTCAAGGGCAAAATTTCAGCGGATTTTGGTCTTTTGAAGGGCAAATTGTGCCAGGTTTGCTGTGAAATTTTTAGGGCCATTTTCCCAGTAAGGGAGCCCTTGTAAGCTTGGATTATTTGTTAATGAAAAGTTGATTTTGAAGGGCAAAAATCTGAATGTGTTTTATGTGATTTGTTTCCTATTTGCTTTTGCTATTTTATTTACTGTTAATAGATCTCATAAAATAATCAGTGGGCTGAAATTAAATTTTGAGCAAGGAAATACACTGTGGATGTAATTGTAACTTCAGAAGGCATTCACTTGTATTTTATATTGTTATTATTATTGTATTTTATTTGTACCTCCGGCGGAGATGTTTATTCCTCTGGTCAGAGATGTCTTATTACATTTGGTCATGTAAAGTCATTGAGGTAAATCCTCCTTTGTAAATCGTGGCAATAGATCCCCCTAGAGTCAGTTGTATTAGGGTTATTGAGTCCACTTGAGAAGTCGGCCCAGTGAGGTTTAACTGGGGCCGACCTAGCAGTGAAAAAGGTCAAGTGAAAGTAAAGTACAAATAGAGAGCTGGGCTCTCTCATTTGAACACACACACTCACTCAAGTTCGCATTAGTGAGAGAGAGAAGACAATTTTGCATAGGAGAAAGAGAGGAGCTGCAGAAGACTATCTTGTTTTGGGGTTTTCCATTTTGTTATATTGTATTGGTGACGATTCTATCTTTGAGGAAGTTGCAGGGTTTTCTCCTTTATGGTTTCCCCGAGGAAAATATTTATCTCTTGTGTTATGCTGTGCATGCTATTCTTTCAGTTAAGATCCTAGATAATATTGATTAAAAGTAGAAAAACTAACATGGTATCAGAGCTAATCTGGAAAGAAGACATTGTGCAGTTGCGAGAAGCTAGGACTTCTAAGTTTGAGGTCTTCTCTCCATAGATCATCAAGAAAAGGAGGCTAGGCTAACTCACCCTAGGAGGGTGCATCTTTCTGTCGAAGCAGAATTTGATTATGAGAATTTTCATTTTTTTTCCTGTCACTACTGCCGGAGGAAAACTAGGGCATCAACAATTTTGGGTTTTTGTTCACAGATTTGGAGAAGTGAGTACATTGGGCAACTCGCCTCGAGGAGGCACATCTACCTGTCGAATCAGAAGTTCCAAATTCCAAGTTTGGAAAATTAGGGTTTCTCTAACAAACCCTAGGCCAACTAGCTCCAAAACCAGTTTTGGCATCTTAAAGTGGTAAGACCGAAAAGCTTTGCTATTTCCATTTGAAGTACTCATTTAATATGTCTCACACCAAGCTTGAGGATAAGCTTGAAGGAGTTGATAACTTCCGAGCATGGAAGTATAGGATTGCTCTTGCCCTTGAAGAAAATGAATTGAACAAGTATGTAAATGAAGAGGTTCCAGCACCAGAGGGAGATGAGGCTAAAGCCTTACATAAGAAGAACTTGGTTAAGGCCAAGAGAATCATTGCAGATTCCAATAAGGATCATCTCATCCCACATGTGTCATATTTGAAGACACCTAAGGAGATGTTTGATGCTTTGACAAAGCTATTTGAAGGGAAGAACATCAATCAGAAGATGGCCTTGAGGAACCAGCTGAAGAATGTGAATATTCAAAATGCAGAGACCATGCAGTCCTATTTCACAAGGGTCTCTCAAATCAAGGAGCAACTTGAAGCAATTGGAGAAAAGGTAGAAGGAGAGATTGTGATGACCGCCTTCCACCTTGAATGGTCTCCTAAGATCATGGGACTCATTCATTCAAGGGATATGTGCCATAAAGAAGTTAATCACAAGAAGAAGCTCGACTTGTGGCTCGAGAAGAGAAGATGGGAGCAAATGATGATCAAGCTCTCACAACACACACCAGAAGGAATCATAACAGGAGGGAGCACCATCATCACAGTAAGAGGGAGAAACACCACCACTAAAGTCAGAGGGAGAACTTTAGAAGATCCAGGAGAAATCTATCCAACGTTAGATGTTATACTTGTGATGAGAAGGGACACTACTCCAAAGATTGTCCCAGAAATAGAAATGGCTCCCACAACAAGAAAAGACACCATGCTCACACCGTAGAAGATGATGAACCTCCAAGGAAGAGAGCTAGAGAAGAAAGTGATGAATCTTCAAGTGATGAAGAGTAGTCCTGATATCAGCACTCATGGGCACTGTCACATGGAAGTAATGATTGGCTTGTAGATAGTGGAGCTTCCAAGCATATGATGGGATATAAAGAATCCTTCACAAATTTATCTGAACATGAGTCACCTCACAAGGTGAAACTTGGGGATGATTACTAATACCACATAAAAGGAAGTGGAGAAGCTTCATACAAGCTAGACTAGCAAATCTCTGAAGATGAAGGATGTTCTATATGTTCCAAGACTAAAGAAGAACCTTCTCTCCATATCAACACTAGATGCTAAAAGGCATGAGGGTTGCATTTGTTGATGGCCAAGTCCTAATGTGGCCAAAAGGAAAGACTATAGATGATGCGATTGTGATTGGAGAGCAAGAGGGAGGTTTGTACAAATTGAAGGGCCAACTTGGACAAGCCTTGGTCCATGACTCCATGGAGCCAAGTGAATTATGGCATAGAAGGCTTGCACATGTGCACTATGGAGCACTACCCATTACAAGCAAAGTAGTTGTGAGACTTCCAAAAATCCAGTCAAAACATGAAGGCGTTTGCAAAGGATGTGCGAAGGAAAAGAACGCGAAGAAGGCATTTCCAAGCAGTGAAAGCAAAGCGAAAGGAATATTGGAGATCACCCACTTTGATGTATGCATTCCCATGTCATCCAGTTCATTAAGTGGGTATGTATATTATGTTTCATTCATTGATGACTTTTCCTGTAAGACTTGGATATATTTCTTGAAAAGTAAAGATGAAGTATTCAACAAGTTCAAGGAATTCAAACCCTTGATTGAGAATCAAACTGAAAAGAAGATCAAGACCTTTCGATCAGATAATGGCAGAGAATTCACCTTAGAAGATTTCAAGAAGCTATGCAGAGAATTTGTGATTAAGAGGGAGTTGATCACTCCTTACAATCCACAATAGAATGGCGTTGCAGAAAGAAAGAATAGAACAATAATGGAAGCAGCAAGAGCAATGCTTCATGTCCAGGATCTTCCGATGCACCTATGGGCAGAAGGTGCAAGGACAACGGTGTATGTACAGAATCGTATTCCTCATCGAGTACTAAACAACAAGACTCTAGAAGAAGTGTTCTCTGGTGAAAACCAGAAGTCAACCATCTCAGGATATTTGGCTGCCCAGTGTACATACACATTCTGAAGGAGAAAAGGACGAAGCTAGATCCTTCAGGAAAGAAGGGTATATTTGTAGGATACAGTGAAAGTTCGAAGGCCTACTGAATATACTTCCCAGGATTCAAGAAGATCGATATCAGCAAAGACGTGACATTTGACGAAGACTCAGCTTACAACAAATCCAGAAAGTTACCTATTGAAGACACTGAAGAACCTGAAGTTCCTAGGATTCGAGATGTAGTAATGGAAGAAGCAGTTCCAGAAGATCATGAAGGCCACCAGATGGAAGAACCACAAGAACCTGTAGATCCACCTCGCGAGAAGAACTCCCATAAGAGGAAACTAACATGGGTACGAGAGGCAATATAAGATGCAGAGAAGTATGGCACTCCATAAGGGATGCACAGAGAAAGCAAGAGACCTAGGCCATACTCTAGCTATGTAGCCCTGTTGTGCGACATCATTGACAAAGAACCTTTCAACTATGAGGGAGCAACAGAGAAGAAAGAATGGAAGGATGCCATGATCGAGGAGTACTAATCGATTATGAAGAATGATGTCTGGGAGGTAGTTCCGAGACCAGAAGGGAAGTCTGTTGTGACTTCGAAGTGGATCTATAAGATCAAGCATGCTGCAGATGGTAGCATCGAGAAACACAAGGCGAGGTTTGTGGCACGTGGCTTCTCCCAGAAGGAAGGCATAGACTATGAGAAGACATTTGCACCTGTAGCCAAATACAGTTCCATCAGATCTGTACTTGCACTAGCTACAGTGATGAAATGGAAGGTACACCAGATGGATGTCAAGACAGCGTTCTTGAATGGTGTAGTTGAAGAGGAAGTGTACGTGGAGCAGCCACTTGGATTTGAGACGCATGATATGCAGACTTATGTGTGCAAATTGAAGAAGGCCTTGTACGGATTGAAGCAGGCACCTAGGACGTGGTACGGCAGGATGGATAGTTTCCTGATGAGCTTGGGATTTACTAAGAGTAAAGCAGATTCCAACCTTTACTACAGGGTTGAGGTGGGAAATCCGGTGATACTTCTACTCTATGTAGATGACCTATTTGTAATAGGGGAGGATGGGCTCATTGCAGATACAAAGAGGAAGCTTGCCGCAGAGTTCGAGATGAAGGACCTGGGTATGATGTATTATTTCCTAGGCATGGAGGTGTGGCAGAGTGCGGATGGAATCTTCCTTGGACAAAGGAAGTATGTAGTGGAGATTTTGAAGAGATTCAGAATGATGGACTACAAGGCTATGGCCACACCCATGGCATCGAACTTGAAGCTACTGTGTGATGCTTCATCAGAGTCAGTTGATGCCACGATGTATTATTAGATGATTGGTCCATTGATGTACCTGACGAACACGAGACCAGACATATGCTTTGCTGTGAACACATTAAACCAATTCTTGACGGGTCCAAGACATGTTCACCTGATTGCTGTAAAGCATATATTGAGGTACTTGAAGGGTATAGTTGATTATGGGCTCAAGTATGATGCGAATCAGAAGATTAACCTGCAGGTTTATGTTGATTTGGATTGGGCAGGCAATGCTGCTGATAGGAAGAGCGCTTCGGGATGTTGCTTCAGTATGGGATCCGATATGATCTCTTGGTTTAGCAGGAAGCAGTTGTGCGTGGCACCGAGTACAGTCGAAGCAGAGTATGTTGCAGCTTGTTTGGCTAGTTGTGAAGCAGTATGGCTTAGGAATCTACTGTCTGATTTGTTTGATCTCCAGTTAGAGGTGACTTATATATTCTATGACAACCAGAGTTGTGTGAAGTTGTCCGAGAACCCGGTGTTTCATGACAAGTCGAAGCATATTGAGATCAAGTACCACTATATCAGGGATATGGTGCAGAGAGGAGCAGTGAAGCTCTATTGTTGCGACGGACGAGCAGATAGCCAATGTGTTGACCAAGCCATTAGCCAGAGTGAAGTTTGAGTACTTCAGAGAGAAGCTTGGTGTTCTCCAGATCGAGGTTCCTTCCAAGAGGAAGTGATGAGTCCGGAAGACACAGATGCACACGGGCCATTCTCGCATGGTGGTAGGAAAGTCCTCCCATGTTGGTATATGTAAGGGTCGGGACATTCTCGTATGGTGGTAGGAAAGTCCTCCCATGTTGGTAGATGTAAGGGTCGGGACATTCTCGCATGGTGGCAGGAAAGTCCTCCCATGTTGGTAGATGTAAGGGCCGAGCCCTTCTCGCGTGGTGGTAGGAAAGTCCTCCCATGTTGGTAGATGTAAGGGCTGGGTCTCGCATGGTGGTAGGAAAGTCCTCCCATGTTGGTAGATGTAAGGGTCGGGACATTCTCGCATGGTGGCAGGAAAGTCCTCCCATGTTGGTAGATGTAAGGGCCGAGCCCTTCTCGCGTGGTGGTAGGAAAGTCCTCCCATGTTGGTAGATGTAAGGGCTGGGTCTCGCATGGTGGTAGGAATGTCCTCCCATGTTGGTAGACGAGGTATCGCATGGTGGTAGGTTTGTCCTCCCACACTGGAGATGTCCACCGGTCACAAGACATTGTGTGTGCGCCTAGGCAGGATCTCGCATGTGTTAATTTTTTAGTGCAGCTGCGAGACCCATTCTCAGAGAGAAAGGTACCCTAGTCAGTTAACTAGGGTTCCTGGTCAAGTTAACCAAGCAGAGTAATGAGTAAGACCCTAGAAGGTACCCTAGGGCCCCCAACTGTCTCCTGGGGTTCTTGGTCGAGGACCAAGCAGATGGATGCCATGGCAAAGTCCCTAGCATGTAGCTAGGGCCCCTATTTGTCTCTAGGGTATTCTGGTCTGGGACCAGACAGTTCTTGGTCACGAGGACCAAGCATATCCTATAGGTTGAGACAGAGACATCCTAGGTCCTGTAGATGGTTGATCAACATTCAGTCTAGGACTGAATGCTCAGCTTGAGGCTGAGGACCATTCTCTGGGAGAATGGAGAACCTGGTCATGGACCAGATGGTTGATCAACATGTCCCAGTCTAGGACTGAGGCTCAGCTTTGGGCTGAGAAGCCATTCCTTGAGAGTGGAGGCACTTGGTCAGTTACCAAGATTATGATGTGTGATGTCCTCTTCTCCTATGTCTTCGAGATGGATGAGTTGGTTGGTCTTCTCAAGGGACTGGCCACCCCTTGTGGAAGCTACTAACATTTGACCTAAGGAGCAGTTGAGAGGACCACATGATCACATCATCTGTGTGAACCCTTCCTTATACAATGATGATGAAATTTCAGGTTATATGGAACATTTGTACATTTGAGAGAAAGATGACTGGTTGTACCTTTCCACCTTGGGTGATTTACTTTTGGTCCTTGCTTCTTGTTGTTTATTAGTCTTGTGGTACCCTATCTTTGATTTGTGGTAAATAGGGTCATTGACCCACCTTTTATTTATACCACCCTTGTTGTTTTGATCTTATGGGTACTTTAGATGTTTGTCCACTTTATGAGGTTCTTTTATTTTTTTATTTTTATATATCTTATATTTTTATTTTTATCTTTTATTATATTTTTATTTATTTTTATCTTTTATTTATTTATCTTTTATTTTTGCCTTTCCCTAATTTAATGAGATCCTAATTTTTTATTATTTTAACTTTTAATTTTTTAATCTTTCCTAATTCTAAGGAATCCTAATTTAAAGGATTTATTTAATGATCTTTCTAGAAGTTTTAAGCTTCTATATATTGAAGTCTTTCCTCCTCACTTTTATCATGTTTAAGACTCTACATCTCAGATCGGTCTGATCTCTGCTTGACGTCATGGCTTCTAAGGTTACATGTTGATTGCTTGTTGAGGCTACTCACCTGTTATAGCCCAGATCTGATTATTTTGATGGTTTAAGGGATGAAGTGAAGGCCCTATTGCTGGTTCCATCTCTGTGGAGACTCGATCTACCTGGTATAGCCCTGTTTGAGGTTCGGGCTGCTGTTGAAGGGGCATGATCTGCCTGTATGAGGTTCGATCTGCTGCAAAAGGAATCCGATCTGCTTATTTGGAGTCTCGGTCTGCCTGCCAGGGCTTTGGGTTGAGTTTGATCTACTGTTTGTGCCTTGGATGTGACCCGATCTGCTGATTGTGACTTGATTGGAGTCCGATCTGTAGTTTAAAGTCTGCTTGGAGGTCTGATCTATTTTTTTGCTCTGGTTTGCTTGCTGAAAGGCCTGATCTGCTGTTGCTGGGTTGTTTGAGGTTATGATCTGCCTGTTGGAATGCTAACATGCTATTTGACTGCCTGTTGAGGAAACTGTAACCCTCTGCTTCCCTTGGCTATGATTTACCCGATTGATATCTTATGAGTTACTTGTTTATGCTCAGAATAGATCTTCACTTACCTTGATTAGATTCATATGGTTGGGATTTGTTTTTTGGTTTGGTTTTTATACTGAAGATTAATTAGGATATGATATTTGTGCTGATCCTTTATGTTGATTGATTGAGGTCATCACCTAGGGTTTAGACCTCTTGGGCTTACATTTATTGAACATTTATTATGTTGGTCTTGATTGTGATTATCACTGTGTTTCTGACTGTCATTGACTATTTGGTTTTACCTCTGCCCTGCCATCTCTCTCTCTCTCTGGCATGTACTACCCTCTTGTAGGGTTTGTTAGTTTCCAGATTTGGCTGGCCTCTCTGAGGCACGGTGTTAACTGAAAGTAAGTAACTCTTCTGAGTATTTTTATAGGAAGGGTCCCACACACAAGTAAGTATCTTCTCTTTTATTATTATGTGGTTAAATTATTTATTGCTGAAGATTAATTTAGCACAGTGACCTAACTGGTAGTATTAAAAGTACTTTAACACAGTGACCGACCTGAGAGTGCTAAAGGTGTGAAGTTGAAAGAGATGAAAATTATGTTAGAAGTTACTGTTGTACTATTTCATATTTAATTTCAGTATTTGTTTATCTACTTTGTGCATTAAAGTATGATGAATTGTTATTTTTCTGTACATAACCCTAACTTGATGAAATTTCAACAGCACGGTGGCAGGTTTGTCCTCCCATGCTGGTAGATGTGGGTTGACCATTGTGGGACATGTGATGTGCATCTGGGCTGTGCTCCGTGTTGATGGTTCTACAGATGAGCAGTATGGTGTAGACATTTAGTCACGAGGCTATGCTAGTGGTGAATGGCCCAGACATACAGATGAGCAGTATGGGGCAGACATTCACTCACGAGGCTATGCTAGTGGTGAATGGCCTAGACATACAGATGAGCAGTAGGGGGTAGACATTCACTCTCGAGGCAATGATAGTGGTGAATGGCCTAGACATATAGATGAACACCATCTGGAAGACATTTATTCACGGGGCTATGCTAGCGGTAAATGATACATTCACTCATGGGGCTATGCTAGAGGTGAATGGCCCAGGCATATTCTTTCTCCAGATAGCCATTTTAGCCATTTTGGTTAGGAGTGGAAGAATCGAGATGCAAATTACTGACATTCTTACCAAGGAAGCTTGGCGTGATGCAAAATGTCTCCTCATTGAGAGGGAGTGTTGATGTTTCTCCAGTTTGCAACATTGGGCAGACATTCTCCTGGATTGGTCTTGCTGACTTGACCAAGGGGGAATGATACATTCACTCATGGGGCTATGCTAGTGGTGAATGGCCTTGGCAAGGGCAGTCAAACAATCATTCCCGGGGCTATGCTAGTGGTGGTTGGCCCCAGGGTTCTCTCACATTGCCTGCTCCAGGAGGGAGTGATCAATTCTATATTAGAGTGAATTGACTTGTTTATTTGATAGGGGATTTCATCCCCTTGTGGAATATACAAGTCTAATCTAATGTTGAATTTGTCATAGGCTCTATGAAGTGTCCGAGACGTCTTAGAGTAGGGTCAAATCAACATTAGAGCTCTATGCGTGAATAAACGTGCATGTGAGGATATGAACATCAACAAGGACAATCTTTCTATGATGAGGAAATAATGAAGAAGTCAAGTCAACCATTGAAGAAGTCCTAGATAGCATTGAAGAAGTCCTAGAAGAAATTTGAAGACAAGTACACAAATTGGCCCGAAGATAAAATGAAAGATGAAGACCAAAAGAACAAGTCAACCCCAGTGAAATTGTACAAGTTGGCCCCAAGAGGAAAAATTCAAGTGAACAAAAGAATATAAATAAAGTGTTCACACATTTCATTCTTATCATCAACGTCATCACTTCTCTTCTCCACTTGTGTGCATTTTTCAAGGAAGGCCTAGCAAAGGCAAGGAGGAAATAATTTTGGGTTCTTTCTCTTCTTAGAGGTTCGCTATTCCTCCCTAGAGATTTGCTAGGATTTCTTGTGAAAGAATGGCACACTCTTATGTGCTAGGATTCATCTTCATGAATGGTATTGTACTTGAATTGGACTGATTTCTTCTAAGAAAAGTTGGCTGGGTTTTCTCCCTATTGGGTTTCCCTGGATAAATTTTTGTGTCTCTTGTGCATGGCTATCTTTCTATGATCCTTTGTTTCTGCTGCAATTTAAGTTGATATTTTCAGTGTGCAATTATTCATTAAAATCTGTGGGATGAAATGAATACTTGAAGTCATTGTGAAATAATTGTCAAGGTCTGAAAATAGATTAAAAATTCAACACAAATTGCTCTTACAACTCATACAATGGGATGGAGTTGTAGGTCAAATTCACAAAACATTCCATGACACTAGAGTCAGGGTTCATCTTCATGAATGGTATTGTACTTGAATTGGACTGATTTCTTCTAGGAAAAGTTGGCTGGGTTTTCTCCCTATTGGGTTTCCCAGGATAAATTCTTGTGTCTCTTGTGCATGGCTATCTTTCTATGATCCTTTGTTTCTGCTGCAATGTAAGTTGATATTTTCAGTGTGCAATTATTCATTGAAATCTGCGGGATGAAATGAATGCTTGAAGTCATTGTGAAATTATTGTCAAGGTCTGAAAATAGATTAAAAATTCAACACAAATTGCTCTTACAACTCATACAATGGGATGGAGTTGTAGGTCAAATTCACAAAAATTCCATGGCACTAGAGTCAGGGTTCATCTTCATGAATGGTATTGTACTTGAATTGGACTGATTTCTTCTAGGAAAAGTTGGCTGGGTTTTCTCCCTATTGGGTTTCCCAGGATAAATTCTTGTGTCTCTTGTGCATGGCTATCTTTCTATGGTCCTTTGTTTCTGCTACAATTTAAGTTGATATATTCAGTTTGCAATTATTCATTGAAATCTGTGGGATGAAATGAATGCTTGAAGTCATTGTGAAATTATTGTCAGGGTCTGAAAATAGATTAAAAATTCAACACAAACTGCTCTTACAACTCGTACAGTGGGATGGAGTTGTAGGTCAAATTCACAAAACATTCCATGGCACTAGAGTCAAGCATAGTTAGTGAAGGGTTGACTTTTGGTCACATGAACCCAAATTATGTTTAACATCGACTTAGGGGTGTGAAAACCTTAAACGATTGAATTTCATGACACTACTAGAGGCTTAAGAGGCTAAAATAGTAGGAGTGTGAAAATCTAAAAGAATTGAATTTCATGACACTACTAGAGGCTTAAGAGGCTAAAATAGTTAAGTTATGAAATCAATTGATTATGTTCTACTTCAATTTTTTTTGGGGTTTAAGTTTATATTTAAAAAAAAAATTAAATATGTATTATTGTTGCTCCCAACTCACTGTTTCCTACAAATTTGGGTGAAGCTTCTAGTCGTACTGGATACTTGTACCCACTTACCCACGTTCCGGAAACTTGTGCAACATAGTAAAATACATTTATGAACTATAAAATAAAATACATTCATTCAGAAGAAAATGGGAGTCATAAATCAAATAGTGAATGCAGGTGCAACAATGGCTTATAAAATAACAATTTTATGTTGAAGCAAGATAATTAATGAAAAGTGACATTTCTGCTGTATGTATGTGTGGCATTTGTTGAAAAAAGGAATTAAATTTTGATTGGAGGGTAAGGTTGGACGTATTGAATTAGTAAATATTGAAACATGGATATATTCTAGAACACCATCTATGTCCAAGAAAACCTTAAAGCAATAACTTCAATTTTCTCTTGCACATTTTAAATGACCACCACCTTCATCTTTTGCAACACCACTATTCAACAGGAAGACACCAAAACATTAGCATATATGTCTACATTCATTCTCATGGATCTAGGATTTAGATTGTAATTGCTTTGTGTTTCTATTCATGGTACGGCTTAGATACTTCCAATGTAAGCTTTGAGAACCACAAGGTGTCCTTGCTGGCTGGTAATTTTCCAATGTATTTGCAATGGTATTGGTAAATGAAAGGTGTCCTTGCTGGTTGTTAATTTTCTCAATATTGATGGCATACAACTGTGATGTACTTTCCACTGAATACTAGCTCTATTTTCTATAACACTGATGTCTTCCAAATTTTTGGATTCAAAGTTCTGAAGTTTGGTTTGAACCTTTTTTTCTTATCAGAAGACTTTTAGCGGAAAGGATTAATTTACCAGAGGTTGCCGCTGATGCAGGCAATGATATTTAAGGTGATAGAGCAAAGTTGGAAAATAGATGTGCTGCTTGTTATAGAGGCCATACATTAAAAATAATAAAACGAATACTTGCCTGGGACACGACTTGAAAGATGGAAATGGAGACTGTAGAAGGGTCAGAAATCACACAGATTGGCAATGACATGAATGAGGCGTCTGGAAATCCCATGGACACTGATAAGTTTTCTGAAGATTCTGCAGAGTCAATTTCTGAGGTAATTTTACTGTGTTATTACAAAGCAGATAGCGCGGTTTCTTGACAAAATTGTGTGTCAATTTGGCTGCAGGGTAGAAAGATCCTTTTCCAAACATTTGAAACTTGGTGATTGTTTTATAAGCAATGCTTTCTAATCTGCATGTGCATTTTGAGAACTAAAAAGTGAAACTGGAATCTGAATGAGACAGTTCTTCCTGGTTCATATTTGATGAAATTCCATGTCATAGAATTTCTAACCTTAAATATGTTTTTTGATCTGGATATGATACTATTTGCACTGTTTCTAATAAAGTGTGAAGTTTGCTAGATTTTAATTTAGATATCCATTCTTGATTTCAGGTTAATAATGAGAGTGGTGAAGCAGAACATTTGGTAAATGGAATTTCAAATTTAGATGATGAAGCTGCTGATTTTGAGAATCTTGATCTTAATCAACAAGTTACTGTGGAACTAGAAACAGAAACCATGCATGGAAAGGAAAAGGAAGAGAAAAACGCTTTGCATGAGGAAATGTTGAATAAGGCTTTAAAAGAAGGAGATGATACTCTTAAGGAGCAAGAAAGACTGAGGGCCTTGGAATTAGAATGCACAAGGTTGATAATGGAGCTCAGTGAGTCTGCACCTGAGGTCTTACAGTTCAAGGAGGATGCCAACTTACCAGAGAAGCTGGAGGATATAACAAAATACACTTTAGCCTTGAGACAAAAGGAAATGACTTTGCAAGAGCAGTTAGCAGATGCTGAGCTCAGGAGAAAAGAAGTAGAAGATAAGTTGAACATGCAAACAAAACTCCTACAGCAAGAAATGAAAATCAGGTCTCTGAAAGAGGACGAGCTAAATGGTGCACAAGCTATTTTAAGTAAACTCGAAATGACATTAGAAGTCTTAAAAGGGAAGGTCCTCGAGTTAGAGGCACAGATGAAGTTATCAATGGTCAAGAGTGAAGAATATAAAGAACTTGCAGGCCAGAATGAGGAAGATTGTGTTGAGTCTTCCAGAAGTGTTGTGGAATTGGATAACTTATGTGTAATATCTGAGTCCAGGACAAAAGAAATAGAACAAATTGTAACTGCACTCCAAAAAGAGATTTCAGGTTTCCATGTAAAACATAGTTATAGTGAGCAAACACAAGAGGCTCTGAATGCAACAGAAACAGAACTGTTCAAGGTTGAGGAATTGTTAAAGCATTCAAATGATGATTTGAAACATGCAGAAATGCCAGATGACTATTCATTGAAAATCAAGGAGCTTGAGACTGCACTACTGGGTTCAAGGAAGAAGGAACGAGAACTGCAAGAAGTCTTGCTTGTTGCACAAGATAAGATATCCAGCTCTGAAGACATGGAAATGATATCCACTTATAGACTTTTTGAGATTGAGAATTTAGCCGAGGTTTTCCGAGGTATTTCAAAGGATGCACAAGAAAAAATAGATACTCTTGAACAAGATCTGAAGATTGCTTCAGAGAGGGGAATTCAGCTAGGAACTATGTTGAAAGATGTTGAAGAAAAGATGTCAATGCAGGACAGAACTATACAACTTGCATCAACAAGAGGCAAGGAACTTGAACAATTGCTTGAGTCACAAGCAAATGATGCAGAAATTAAGTTGCAAGCAACAAAAGAGAACTATGCACACACAGAATCTGAAGCTAAAAGATTAAGTGAGAAGTTCAATTTACTCATAGATTGTGTCAAAGAATCTGATTACCAAGCATCACAGGCATCTGCATCAGCTCTGGCAATGGGGGTTGAATTGCAGGTACTGTATGGTAAGTTGTCTGAGATGAAAATTGTACTGCAAGATCTTCAAGGCAAAGTTATGGCTGAAAAAAGCAGGGCTGATGTTGCTGAAGCAGGCTTAGCGGCTTTAGCTAAGAAAAATTCAAAGCTGAATGATGAGCTTGCACATCTCCAGGTCCATATGGATGAATTACGGAAAAGTTTAGATGAGGTTGAACGTGAGAAACAGTCAGCTGCTGACCTGGTTACCTCTACAACAAAAAACATAAATTCCTTGACTGAGCAGTTGGTAAATGAAAGACAAAGACTTTATAAACAGGTCTGTTTCCTCACATGTAAGGTTGCAAGTTATTCCATTGTAGCTTCTTTAAATAAGTTGCTAATCTTCAGATTTAGCATTCAATTTTATTTTATATCATCCAGATGCAAGTGGAGAGATTACACATCCTCTCTGGATACGCATGTTTACAGTGATCTGCTTTCTTGTTTTTTGTAAATATTACAAACCTGAACCTGCGGTGGGTTGGCACTAGGACATCCACTGTTCTAACATGATCTCTGGTATCTTAACCTGTTGTAGAGCACTCCTACCTAGAAATAGGTTTTCACTTACCCTTTTATTTTCTGGAAAACTTCAATCTATAATATTTTATTCTCCACAAGGGAATGGAAATCTTCATTATATATATATATATCAAGGCCCCAATGTGCAAACCTGTGGGTTACATGGTACACATGTATATGCAAAACGTAATTTTGTTTTATATATGAACATATATATCAAGGCCCCAATGTGCAAACCTGTGGGTTACATGGTACACATGTATATGCAAAACGTAATTTTGTTTTATATATAAACAAAATTATGCTTTTTTCTCAGGAAAAAGAATATATCAAGGCTCCAACCCTCGCCCCCCCAAAAGTTGAAAGATTAAAAAGATGCTTACCTAGAACTCCCTATTCTCCTATCAGGAAAAATTACCATGTGGTATTAACTTAATATATTCTTAAAATTGCATGGATGATCAATCTAGTTTCTTTTTATATGAACTGGGTCTCCTTAAAACTTCCTGCCTTTTTGGCGAATATCTCATCAATCTTGTGTTTTTCCTTCTCTTGCAGATCTCCAGCTTGGTTAAAGACAATCATGATTTAACTATGAAGTACTCAGAGGCAAAAAATAAACTGCAGGATCTTTCTTCTAAGCTCAAAAGTGATCCAATGAAAGCAAATGAAAGGGAGGGAATTCTCAAGGGAAACTTAGAGGATCTCAATGTTGGATTGGATGAATCTACTGGTGTAGATGCACATTCAATGGATCTAGATCAAAAGTTGCATCTGGGGGAAAAGCAGTTGCAGGAGCAGGTCTTACCTTTCTTTCAACCTAACATCTTTTTTCTTTATTGAGAAATGCATAGTACTTCTATATGTACAACAACAGGCTAAAACTTTAGAGATCCGTCACCCAACATAATCGAGTAGGGCTGACATGTATTAATATCTGAACAAAAAATAGGTGATCTGGGTGATACCTTTTTAGCTAAGTTCTCTTCAAACACCATAATTTCTTCTTCATTGAACTTGGATGCATCACCGCTAAAGGTATCTTTGCATCTCCTCCATAAAAGAGACTTGTCTAGTGAGTGGTACTACACAAACCCTTGATGTGCTTCCTAATCATCTGAAAATCTCCTAGAATTGCAGCCTTCCACCTCATAGGACCCTCAAAGACGGATTGTGCCTCAATCCACCTCAAAAGGCCCAGGCCACATTACTATTCCATAAAGTATGTTTCATAGTCTCTTTTTATCAACTTACATAGATATCATTTGCAAGCCCTGATATGTTCAACCTAACATTAGTTGCCACTGTGATTAATTATCATCCACGTTATCACTCTTGATGTGAAAGAGCTTTTGGTGTCACAAATTGAGATTGGTTGATCCTCCTTTCCTCAAAATTCTGCAATCACCATCTTCTGCTAAGCCTATCAGAAACGCTAGGACATGTCCCTATCAAGATTCCTAGTATTTAAGCAAACAAAATATCTTTTGTAGCTCCATCTTTATTTTTTTATTGGAAAATGTTGCTAATGTGATAAAAAACACATGCTACATCAGTATGATTCAGATGCTGTATTGCCATATTCGAAAAAAGTGGCTCCTGGCTACAGTGGTAAAGTCACCACATAGTGCAACTTTCCGAAGGATTTTGCCTATGAATATTATCAGGAACCTAGCAAGTAGACAGGAGGGAAAAATTTAGGGGCTAAATTTTGCCATTTGGTTAATTTTCTAATTTTTTCTTCCAAAAATGATTCACCAAATTTCATGTTTTTTCTAAATACAATTTATGCAAATTCTGTAGGATAAATTATTGTACTTGAAAATTCACGAAAATTTTCTGGAAACTATGTAAAGGCCTTACAAATTTGAAATTTTTACAAAAATATTGATAAACATTTTATTGTTGGCATTTGAAGAATTAGTAAGATTCACCAAGGTTTCTACACTTGAATATGGTGTTAGTTTTTTGGGTTAGTTCAAAGTGTTCATGAACTTTGGGCCCTGGGGTATGTTACAACTTGATTTAGCACTTGAGTGGGAAAGTCCCAACCCAGTAGTGCTATCAATGAGCAATTTCGGAAGAAAACACCACTGTCATGATGGTGCTAATTTTCCTCACTTTTGACCAACTCTCAAGGTCAAAGAAGGCTTCCCTAGGGTTGATTGGATAATTCCTATTTAAGAGAGCTAGGTGGGGATTGATTTTAACTTGATTAAATATGTGAGTGAGCTGCAAAATAGAGTTAATTCTGCAAATAAAATGTTTGAATGTGCAAGTTATTGAAACTACGAATAAATCAAACACTTTGAAATGGAAATATTCAAGGGATTTAAAGAGATTCAGTCATATCATTGTTCTACCCATTAACTTGAACATGAACATAGCAAATCCATACACACATTAAGAATCTTCAATTCTAGAAATTGGATGATAATGCAAAATAATTAAGTCACAATGATTTGACACTTTAATTTGAGTGGGATTATTAGCTGCAAATTAAAATGTATCCCACGAAACTGAGTGAATCAGGAAAGTAAGCTGCCAAATGAACAATGTTTAGCCAAGTTGAGATCTTGCTTGAGAATATTTTTGAAGCAAGATGTCAGTCAAAGGATCTTAAATTAGTGTAGTTTTAGATCCTCTAAATTCAAGAAAATTCCATATTTATTGAAGTGATGAGAATCACTTCACAAATGTGGATTGAACCAAATAAACTTAAGATGTTTGAGTTATAACAAGTGCTTCAATAGAAATGTAGGCACCTACATAAGTAAGATTAGTTCATTGATCCACAATTAATGTCCAAGTATATGAAATAACATCCCAAGATTGTGCAAAAGAAAGATATCAAAAGATGTATGAATTGTACAAGTAATTGCCATAGTTTATGAGTAAATCATTTGGTTAAGGTAGATGTGCTCAGCTTAAATCCCTAGAGGCACACTGAATCCCATAAGGTCATACCCTTAATCTGATGAGGAAAGAAGAATTATAACCACACCATGATGCTCCCTAAGCTATTGAAACAATATTTTAGGATATATGAGCCATTATAGAATAAAACCTTTGACCTCTTAATGTCATGTCCACACATAAGAAAGAATTTTACCATAAGTCAAGTAAAGAGGATATGTCATAACATTGGCATTGTTGATTTTTCCTGAGCAGCATCGAGTGCCATTCTCTGGGAGAATGGAGGCACCTGGTCAGTTACCAGGATATTGATCCAGTCTGGGACTGGAAGCTCAGCCTGGGGCTGAGAGCCATTCTCTGGGAGAATGGAGGCACCTGGTCAGTTACCAGGATTTCACTGTAAGCCCTAGACCGGGTCTGGGCAAGTGGTGTACTCCTCTCCTTGATCTATGGGCTATGGGACCTTCTTAGGGGACTGATCAACCCTTGTTGAAATACCTGGCACTTGATCTTGGTGGCAACAGGAGGGTGAAGTAAAGCAATTAATTTATCTCCTTATGATGATGTACTTGGAGTGGACATGAAGACCTTGAAGAACACCTGGATGACTTGTTGAAGTTAAATGAAACCCAAGCATAACTTGGCTTGGTCCATGAACCCACCATTTAAAGAAAAACAAAATAAATTATATATATTGATGGGTCGGCCTCAATTGAATTATTGAAAGGAAATAAATATATAAAAAGGTGCAGGTCGGCCCCAATGGAAATAAATATATAAAAAGGTGCAGGTCGGCCCCAATGGAAATAAATATATAAAAAAAGGTGCAGGTCGGCCCCAATGGAAATAAATATATAAAATGGTGCAAGTCGGGCTCAATTAAGTGGAATTATTTTTGCCACTTGTTCCAATATAAATAAGAAAGGAAACTCAACATTTAAGGTGACAATTTCGTGGTTTTTTGAGGACAGTTCGTGGGTGTCATTTGATTGATCCAAAAGACAGTTTGTGGGTGACTTCCTTATTCGCTGGGTTATCTACTTGCTGCTGGTTCTTATCTCTAGAAGAAGTCAACTCCAGTTTTGTTCACACTCTTTTCTAATGATTTAACATACCCTATCTCAGCTAGGGTTTAACTGCTGTCATCTGATTTCCACTTGATTTTCTGCTATGCATACCCGAGCCCTGCTAGGGCATTCTTCCTGTGCACCCGAATTTATATATAAGGTCTGTCCTTAAGTTTGACAACCTTTATAAGACACCTACAGGTTACAGCAGCTCTTGGAAAGGGCTTAAACAGGTCACGGCACCCTCAGTAGGGCATACACCAGTGAACTGTGGCATCTACAGGCATGTATAGGCTGGTTGTGCAAGTTTGAAACTGCTTCAGGCATCTAGCATCAGCTATAGATCATGATCAGCAGAACAGGGTTCTTCTTGGTCAGTGGAACAAATTCTAATTGGTGAAGAGGCTTGTTATTAGCCTGCTGTTGTAAAACTCAGTCATCTCATTTTGCAGATAAATCATTATTAAATTGCTTTGGGGTTTTTGTCCTTAAAAGGTTTCGCTGTGAAAAATACTGTGTCCAATTTTTTTTTATGTGTATTTACTATTAGCTATCTCTGCACTATCTTTTACACTCTGTTATTGCTATCAAATTTCATAATTTTAACAGGCATCAACTAGATGCCCCCATCTGTCTCTAGCATATGGCAAGGCAAGCTGAGTAGGATGTGGTGATTTTTGTAGCTTCGGATAGGTACTTACACATGGACAATGTTTAACGAGTGGAAGGCATTATTATTAACTCTTAGACTTAGGAGATTCATTTTAGTAAAGTGAACTGTTAAATTGAATTACTTTTGTAATTATCATATATAAAGTGATCTAGAGGGCCCATGGTATTTGGTAGTCCATGTTATTGGCCCAAGGTATTTGCATATTGTAATGTTATAGGAAGGTGACATACAACAGTCACACAGAGTGAGTGGGATCTCATTGAGTGGTTGGAGAAGGACTTTTAGCCAAGTGTGCAGGTGTAGGGGTAAGGTTAGAGGAAACGAGCAAGGGGCAGTCGAGGATTAGCAATTAGCAAGATCGAAGAACTGATCTTGAGGTTTGAAAGCTAGAATTCGGTCATTGTATTTTCCTTTGTGGGCCATTTTCCTAGGGAGGGAGCCCGAGATTTTTATAGTTAATAAAAATCATCTGTTGTCGGATTTTCCCTAGTTGGGGTTTTCCATGGCAATGGCAGTAGCGTGCAGAAGGCTGAGAGAAGGCTAACAAATCGGGGAGCATGCGACCAATCGTGGAATCGAGAGCTCCAGGTGGAGGCAGAACATGGGCTAGATGTGCAACTACAGAGTCAAGTGCTAAGCGATGGTGGAGGATCCATGGGGTAGGAAGCCGATGCCAAAGCGGAGGCAGCAGTTGGGTAACAACACGTGTGTTTGGGAAGCTCCTAAAAGGGACCGAGTTAAGTTACATGAAACAGGGAAACTGGGACGAAACGGGGAAACGATGGAAACGCGACCCCCCCAAATTTTGGAAATGAGGAAACGCAATATATATATTATGAGGAAAGGACAATTATTATAAAACATAGACCTGAACTTATTAATTACAATTAGCTGCAATTGCAAGTGATAAAATCATAATGATAAATGACACAGATAAAATTAAAATCATACATGTAACATCACATTTTACTGATGAACCCAAGTCTATATCATTTCATTCATGCAAGTAGTAATATCCAAAAACTGCCTTGATAAACGAGGCTATATAGTATATATCCAAAATTAGCCTTTGTGTATGAGGCTACAAGTACATTGTATTAAACTGTGAATAATAAACATACTAACATAGAAAATAAAAGTAAAACATGAGCAGCTGAACTGACTAATAGTCATCCTCATCTTCATAGTCTTCCTAAAAAATAGAACAAGAAGCATGCTCAACAGCAGAATGTAGAGTGGAAAAAGTGTTTCCAGTATCATTTCTAGGTTCCTCAATATTTAGTGCAGCAAGAGAGAGGTCCAAGTCAACAGATTCTGGGTTGACATCTGTTTATAAGCCCCCTTGCTATATTCTGGGCCCTTACGAGATGCAAGGCAAAGATTGGAATGCACATAAACAAGATCCTCAGCCTTTTGTGAGCCCAACCTGTTGCGCTTCACAGAATGAATAAAACCATAGGTGCTCCAACTCCTTTCCGCCGATGAAGAGCTTGCCACTTGTGAAAGAATACGAATCGCAAGGGTTTGCAATTGTACACCATTTGCTCCATGACAAACCCACCACTTAACTGGGCTCATGGTGTTTCTCTCATCTAACACTGATATTTCTGAATAATCATCCAACCTTACAACAAAACTTGCAAATTCTTCCTTCACCTCTTTGTGTAGATCAACTGGAAAAATTCTCATAAGGGCTTTTTTCATTCCATTGCCCACCTCTCTATCCTTATGTGGTGCCTTCCTTTTCCCATTGCTTTGAGCAATGAGCTCTTCATCATAAAATCTTGGGTTCAAGGCATGTGCTAAAGTGTGTGATGGAGTGTTGAAACTGTTCCACCTGTCAACAATGAATTTCTACACTAAATCAACAAAACCAACATCAACAAATAAAAGATGAGGAGACTCCTGTGCAATGATTTCTATGGTTTTCTCAACCATGGTATCCATGCCATCATATACCTCTCCTAAGAAAGGTTGATCTGTGTCAGTGCTTCGAAGAAGCTCAAATGCAAGGCCTGTGAACTTGAGCAAGAAATCTATCTTGCTCCACCACTCCTCATCAAGGCACAACCTACGCACCATAGCTCCCCGTTCTGTATCTGCTTGTCTCCACTCAGCCCAAAGCTGACTCACCACCATAAAAACCAATGCCTACTTAAGATCAACAAGGTGACGCAACATGATGAAGTTGGAGGCATATATTGTCTCAACAACCTTCAACATCTCCAATTTGGAGAATTCTCAAAATATTGCTTGAGAGTGGTGGTGGTTGGTGATGAATTTGATTATTTCCCTCGCTTCCCCTGTGAGTTCCTTTATCCATGGAACTTTACTGTCAATCTCTTCTAAGATCAAATTCAGACTGTGGACAATACAAGGTGTTGTCCAGAAAATGTGATCATACTTGCTCTCAACAATCAAACTTGCTGCTTTACAAATTGGTGCATTATTCGTGATAACTTGCACCACCTTACTAGGCCCTATCTGCTCAATCGATTTGATTAAAATATCAACAATGAATTGAGCATCTTTCGTCTCCCTTGAACAGTGTTCAACCCTTATAAACATTGCTCCTTTTGGTGAATTGGCAATGATGTTTATCAGTGGCCTATGCTTGGTATCTGTCCATCTATCTAAGACAATAGTAACCCCAGAGCTGCTCCATGAAGCACGAATTGGTGCTAAAATATCCTCCACAAGTGCCTTCTCCTTTTTTAACAGATCTATTCGCAGTTTTTCATAGTTGGGCCCCTTGAACCCTTTAGGAGTTGTGTTTATTGCTCTCACCATATCTTCCCAGTAAGGAGACCGAACCACATAGAAAGGGATACCACAAAGATAGATGGTCCTAGCCACTCTTGTTTCAGCCTCTTCTCTCCCTTGAATATTCACTAGTTTAGCTATTCTGCTGTCTTGAATTGAAGGTGATTGTGTAGCAATAGGATTGTTTGATGCTTGTTGTTGTAGCTGATTTGCTTTCCTATTCCTACCCTCTTGCACAATCCTTGGCTCAATGTTTGGAGCATGAGGAGATGGTTGATTAAGCTGTTCATGTTTCCTTTTAAGCCTATCTGCCTCATCTTGCTCACTTTGATACTTCCTCCTCTCAACCGAGTCATTTGTTTTTGGGCAATTCTCAATCCCCTTTCTTGATTCATGCAAAAAATGTGCTCTGACTCTTGGATGGGAGCCTTTATACTGGATATTATAGAGATTGTGCCGCCATTCCCATGAACCACCACCTGCACATCTTGCAATTTTCTGAACGTGCCTCCAAAGAGGATAGTAGTCAGTCCTCTTGTGCTTAGGGATTGATTGAGTAGCTTGGTTGGATGCCATTGTTACTGCAATTTTTTTATAAAAAAGATCTCAGATCTGCAATAAATATATTAAGTTTTAACTATTACAATTTACTTCTACATTTGAAGCATAAACCCTCAAAAATACATTAAGAAAACTAGCAAGGAAGTTCATTAATTCTTGCTGCTCACTGCTCACCAAAAGATGCCTGTAAATCACTGATTGCTAAAAGTGATGGCTGTAGGCTGTAGCTAACTGAATCAGTGCTAGCTGTAGCTAACTGGCTGAGTGCTTATGGCTGGCTGCTTCTAGCTTCTAGTTAACTGACTGAGTGCTAATCCCTCTGCGAGTCTACACCATAGTGACACAACAAAAATTATTATCATAAAGCATTAAATTTCTTAAATATTTTATTAAAATTTCTTTGTATTTTAAATTTAAACTTACCTCACGGCTTACCCTTAGGCACGACTCCCCTTGCTCGATGCCTGCTGCTGCCTACTAGTAGCCTTCAACACAGAGTCTAGACCGATGTCTATTGCCAATTGCCTTCAATAGGAACCGTTCTTTGCTTCCTTCGACAGTGATTGTTTCCTCTTCGACTGTCAATAGTGACACGAACTAATCGCTGCCTCTTCAACACGGACTGATCGCTGCCTCTTCAACGCTTAACTCTATCAAATGTCAACACCGTGTTGACTGCTGCCTTCATCAATCAACCTAGTGGTTGCTGCCTTCAACGTTGTGGGTGATCGTTGCATCAATCAACCCATTGGTTGCTGCCTTCAATGTTGTGGGTGATTGCTGCATCAATCAACCTAGTGGTTGTTGTCTTCAACGTTGTGGGTGATCGCTACCTCCACAGTTCATTTGTTGCCCGTACAAATCGATCACAACCTCTCGTGGCCACCGATGCTCAAGTCGCAAATCTCATGAGTGAAGAGGAGAGTGAAGTGTGGTTTTATTTATAACTTGGCAAATGAATATTAGAAGGTTCTAAAACCTAACTTGGCGGGTGTCAACCTAACTCCAAGGCTTGAACCCAACTCCATGGGCGTAAACACTAAATCCGTGGGCTTTTAGTAACTGAAACGTGAAAGGAAAGAACTGAAACAGACTTGAAACGCATTTCAGTCCGTACAGACGCGTTTCAAAATTGTGAAACGTGTTTTGTACGGATTGAAACGCGTTTCAAGTCTGTACCACACGCGTTTCAGTGATTTAGTTCGTTTCAGTGGGTGAAACGGGTCTGAAAGTGGCGTTTCCTGCAACTTAGGGCCGCTTAGGTAGAGTCGAGAAAGAAATCCGGGCAACAGAAATGGGCTTGGGCAGCAGCAGGCTGCAGATCTAGGTAACAAAAGTTTGGGTAACAAGCATTTCGGGCAACAGTAAAGAGGGCTGTAGTAGGGATTCGATATGAAGACAGGTTGGAGGGTGCCTCCAACTACAGCCCTTGGAAGGCGCGGGTCACGTTGGTTCTCATGGAGAACAACTTGTGGGAGTTTGCAAGCACAAGGGTGACTGCGTCTACTGATTTTAATGAACTGGTGTTAAGTTTTTACTTGTTTAGCATAACAACATTAAAACTATAGGATCATTGAAAGAAAGACACGCACAACAACACAAAGAACACAAGATTTTCCTTGGGAAACGACAAGGGAGAAAACCCCGCAAAACTTCCTCAATATAGAAATCACCAAGACAATGTAAAACCCTAGACAACTTCTTTCTTCACCAACGAGCTTCTCTCTCTCTTTTATGCGAACTTGCTTGAGTGAATGAGTGAGTGAGAGTGATACCAAATGAGGAATTCGACGACTCTATTTATATTCTTCAGTTGGGTGACTTTTTACCCTAATTGGGCCGATTTCTCCTATTAATTGGGACGATTTCTCCTAACTAATTGGGCCGACTTCACTTAGGGAGACTCAATAACTTATTTATTATAATTATTGAGGGTACTATTGACCCGACTTACAAAGGAGGGTTTACATTGTTTCTTTCAATGACTCTTACATGACCAATTACATCAATGACATCTCCCGAGGGAGGAATAATAATATAATAAACAAATACAATTAGAATATCTTCTGTAGTTACATTTCTTTAACACTCGCTCTTAACTAGAAAGGTATTCTATAGACATCAACATCAACAACTATACAACTGACTGGTGAATCTCTGTATGTCATAGGAAGTTTTGAAACATCATATATCTAGAGCATCATCATCATCATCATCAATATGGAACTACTAGATCATCATCATTAGCATCATTATTAACACATCATCATCATCATCAACGAGGAACTGTTGGGACATCATCAACATCATTATAAGCATATGCATACTGGAACAACATCATCATCTTCAGCATGCGAATTCTGGAACATCATCATTAGCATGTGAATGCTGGAACAACATCATAATCAAGCATATGAATACTGGAACAACATCATCATCTTCAGCATGCGAATTCTGGAACAACATCATCTTCAACATGTGAATGCTGGAACAACATCATCATCATCAACATGTGAATGCTGGAACAACATCATCAATGTACATCTGGAACTGCTCTATAGTGGGCACTCTGGTAGATCAAACAGGCCTTGTCTGACTTGTTAATCCTTTCCGACCAAACAAGCCTAGTCAGAGATACCGATCTACCTGGGGACCAAACATGCCTTGTCTGACTTGCTAATCCTTTCGGACCAAACAAGCTTAGTCAGACATACCAATCCCCCTAGGATCAAACAGGCCTTGTCAGGCTGACATACCAATCCCTTTCGGGATCAAACAAGCCTTGTCAAACTGACATACCAATCCTAGACTGAGCTGCCACACCACGACTCCAGGAAACCACATCATCATCATCACTCCCTCTTTCAAGGGAGGTCCTTTTGGACCACACCAAGATTTTCTCGAAAGTATTCAATTTTTACTCAAGACAGAGGCTTATTCAATACATCAACAACTTGTTCCTCTGTAGGAACATACTTGAGCTTTATAGCTCCCTTCTACACCATATCCTAGATGTAGTTATACTTGTTTTCGATATGGTTCGATTTATCATGTAACACTGGGTTTTCAGACATCTTGATACAACTCTGATTATCACAAAGGATATCAGTCACATCTATCTCGGTATCAAACAATCCTGCTAAGATCTTGCGAAGCCAAACTCCTTTGTTACAGGTTGAACATGCTACCATGTATTCAGTTTCTGCCGTACTAGGAGCAACACTGGTCTGCTTTCTATTGAGCCATGAGATCATACCTGATCCCGAACTGAAACAACATCTTGAAGTGCTTTTTCTGTCTTCGGCTCTTCCTGCCCAATCTGAATCTGTATAATCGTGCAATCTGAACACACTATCTGATACATATCTGAGTCCATAATCCAATGTACCCTTTAGGTACCTCATCACATGTTTTCTTACAACCACGTGAACATGTCTAGGCTCTACCATATACTGACTCAAGGTGTTCATAGCAAAACATATATCTGGTCTTGTATTTGTTAAATACATCAACGAGCCAATGATCTGACTGTACAATGTAACATCCACTGTCTCTCATGAAGCATTATTTAAGAGCTTCAAGTTTGTCGTCATCGGCGTATTCATGGCCTTACAATCCATCATCCCAAATCTCTTTAGGATCTCAACAATACACTTTCCTTGATTCATGAAAATTTCGTCTAGACACTGCCACACCTCAAGATCTAAAAAGTAATGCATCATGCCAAGGTCTTTCATCTCAAATTTTGAAGCAAGCTTCTTCTTACATTCACTGATGGGCTTACCTTCACCTATTAAGAATATCATCCACATACAATAATAATATCATGGGTTCATCATCTACAACCTTATAATAAAGGTTGGAATCTGCTTTACTATTGGTAAAGCCCAAGCTGATCAGGAAACCATCAATTCTTCCATACCATGCCCTGGGTGCTTGCTTCAACCCATACAATGCCTTCTTCAATCTATACCCATGTGTCTTCCCGAAATCTGTTTCAAAACCTTCTGGTTGCTCGATGTCATTTCCTTTTCTATCTTACCATTCAGAAAAGCTGTCTTTACGTCCATCTGGTGTAACTTCCATTTCATCTTAGCTGCAAAAGCAAGGACGGTTCTGATTGAAGTGTATCTAGCCATAGGAGCAAAAGTCTCTTCATAATCAATTCCTTCCTTTTAAGAGAACCCCCGGGCTGCGATCTTGCCTTGTATTTCTCAATACTTTCATCTGCTGAATGCTTTGTTTTGAAAATCCATTTTAAAGATACTACTGACTTGCCTTTCGGTCTTGGTACCACATCCCAAACATCATTCTTTATGATGGATTGGTATTCTTCAACCATGGCATCTAACCATTCCTTCTTCTTTGTTGCTTCTTCAAAACATGTAGGTTCTTCATCAACGATGTTACACATCAAGGCTACATAACTGGAGTATGGCCTTGGTTTCTTACTTTCTCTGTATGTACCTTTAGGAGCACCATACTTTTCTACATCTTGAATTATTTCTCGTGCCCAAGCTGTCTTCTTTTCGTGAAATCATCTCAGGAGGTTGGCTCCTCAGGTCTTTGAGGTACAATCATATCACGATCCTCTAGTACATGCTCTTCTTCCATATTTCTCACCGGAGTGTTGTTAGTTTCTGTAACTCTAGGAGCTTCATGCTCCTCCTCACTCTCATGAGTCTTTTTAGACTTGCCAAAAGTTGCATCCTCATCAAATGTAACGTCTCTGTTGAGTTCAATCTGACGAAATCTTGGGATGTAGATTTGGTAAGCCTTTGATTGCTCACTGTATCCCACAAATATCCCCTTCTTTCCTAAAGGGTCCAACTTTGATCTCTTCTCCTTGGGAATGTGTATAAATACTGGGCAACCAAATATTTTCAGGGGACTGACTTCAGGCTTCTCACCATTAAACATCTCTTCTGGACTCTTGTTACCAAGAGCACCGTGAGAGATTTTGTTCTGCACATAGACTGCAGTTCTGGATGCTTCGGCCCATAAGTGCATAGGTAGATCTTGATCATGGATCATGGCTTTTACTGCTTCCATGATAGATCTATTCTTTCTTTCAGCCACACCATTTTGGTGGGGATTGTAGGGAATGGTGAGCTCCCTCTTAATCCCAGCTTCTTTACAAAAATCTTTGAATTCACTTGATGTGAATTCTCCTACATTATTTGATCTCAAGGTCTTGATTCTCTTTTTAGAGAGGTTTTCCAGAGGAGCTTTAAACTCCTTGAACTTTCCAAATACTTCATCTCTATTCTTTAAGAAATAAATCCACGTTTTGTGGGAATAATCATCAATAAAAGAAGCATAATAAACATACCCGCTTAGAGAAGTAGTTTACATTGGTCCACAAATGTCTGGATGAATAATATCCAAGATGCCTTTCGCCTTACTGTCACTGCTTGGAAATGGATTCTTTGTATTCTTTCGTTGTGCACATCCTTTGCACACTCCTTCATGATCAACCTGGTTTTCTGGTTAATCCTGTCACCACTTTGCTCACTATTGGTAATGCTTTGTAATGTACATGAGCGAGTCTTCTATGCCACAAATCACAAGGACTCATGGTACTTGCTATTGAGGATGAATCTGCATGTCCCTTCAATTTGTAGAGTCCTCCTTCTTCAACTCCAATCTCAACTGCATCATCTATTGTCTTCCCTTTTGTCCACATGAGGACTTCACCATCTACAAAAGCAACTCTGAGACCTTTCTTATCTAAGGATGAGATAGAAAGGAGATTCTTTTTCAAACTTGGGACATATAGGACTTCCTTCATCTTCATGGAATTTCCGGAATCCAACTTATAAGAGGCTTCTCCCATTCCTTTGATCGGATATTGGTAATCGTCTCCAAGCTTCACTTTGTGTGGAGAATCTTTCTGCACAAGCTGTGAGAGAGAATCTCTGTAACCTGTCATATGTTTGGAGGCTCCACTATCCACGAGCCAAGTGTCACTTCCATGAGAAACTGAAGCAATGAGGGCTGAAATTAAGATATATTCTTCATTGGAATCTTCATCTTCTCTAGTCTTCTTTTCATCATCATGTTCATCATCTTCGGTTGCATGAGCATGAAATCTTTTATTCTTCTTATTGAATTGTTCAGCTTTGAGAGGACAGTTTCTCGTAATGTGCCCCATCTTGTGACAAGTAAAACATTCAAAGGATGAGAAGTCTCTTTTAGTCCTTTTGTTCTTTTGAAATCTTTGAGTTCTCCTAGGAGAATGTTCACGATCCTTCCTTTTGTTCTTTCCTTTGGTATGAGTTGCCAGAGCTTGGTCTTCATTATCATTTAACTTTTCTTCTCTGACTGCTATTCTTTCTTCTTCTTGTACACATTCTTCCCAAAGTTTTCTGAACTTGATCAATTTCTTTCTAGAGCATAACCCATGAACGAAAGGTTCCCAATCCCTTGGGAGACCATTCAAGGTGGTCATCACAACTTCTGCTTCTTCTATCATGTCACCAATAGCTTCTAATTGTTCTTTAATTTGTGATACCCTAGTGAAGTATGACTGCATGGTCTTTGATTTCCAAATCTTCACACCCTTGAGTTGATTTCTCAAGGTCATCTTTCTGTTGATGTTCTTTCCTTCAAATAGACTGGACAATGCATCAAACATTTCCTTTGGAGTCTTCCTTGAAGACACTTGAGGAATCAAGTGATCTTTAATAGAGTTAGCTATGATCCTCTTGGCCTTGATCATATCCTTCTTGTATTTTGCTTTGATCTCATCTCCTTCTGGTTCTTCAACTTCCTCTTTTATGAAATCTTCTAGGTCATGTTCTTCAAGAATGAGCATGACTTTATATTTCCATCTTCTGAAATTCTCAGCTCCCTCAAGCTTCTCATCAAGCTTGGTGTTGTTTGTCATTTTGATAATATGAGAACCTCAAATGGAAATAGAGAGAGATAGTACTTACCCGTAAAATTGCTTCTCCAAAAACTGCTTCTGGCTTGACCTAGGGTTTGATAGAAAATCCTAATTTTCAACTTTGAGATCATGAAAAAATTGATTGGAGGACTAGATGCGCCTCCCCAAGGCGAGTTGAGTAGTGTACTCCTTTTTCCAGATCTGTGGGTTGATCCTCCAAAAACTTGATGCCCTAGTTCTTCGGGCTGTAGTGGTGGGTCTAGAAATGAAAATTTTCGGAATTGAATTTTGCTTCGACAGAAAGATGTGCCCTAGTGAGGTGAGTTGAATGCACCCTCTTTTTCAGTTGATCTATGGAGAGAGCTCCTGGAAATAGAAACCCAAGTTTCTGCAATTGCAGCAGCTGCACAATGTTTTCTTTCAGGCCTGCTTGTATACCATGTTAAGTTTTTACTTGTTTAGCATAATAACATTAAAACAATAGGATCACTGAAAGAAAGGCACGCACACCAATACAAAGAACACAAGATTTTCCTTGGGGAAACCACAAGGGAGAAAACGTCGCAAAACTTCCTCAATATAGAAATCTCCAAGACAATGTAAAACCCCGAGACAATTTCTTTCTTCACCAGCGAGCTTCTCTCTCTCTCTCTAATGCGAACTTGCTTGAGTGAATGAGTGAGTGAGAGTGATACCAAATGAGGAATTCGACTCTATTTATATTCTTCAGTTGGGTGACTTTTTACCCTGACTGGGCCGTCTTATCCTAACTGACTGGGCTGACTTCACTTAGGGAGTTTCAATAACTTATTTAATATAATTCTTGAGGGTACTATTGACTCGACTTACAAAGGAGGGTTTACATTGACTCTTTCAATGACTCTTACATGACCAATTACATCAATGACATCTCTCGAATGAGGAATAATAATATAATAAACAAATACAATTAGAATATATTCCGCAGTTATATTTCTTTAACAATTGGCAGTTCACAATTTGGAGGATGTGAAGGCTAGGAGGATTATCTTGGACGCAATGAATGATCATTTGATTCCTCACACAGTTAAGAAGTCGTCAGCCAAGGAGATGTGCGATGCTTTGACAAGCTTATATCAAAGTAATAATCAAAACATGAAGATGTTGTCGATGGAGGAGCTCAGAAGCACCAAGATGCCTGAGACTGATACTGTAGCTTCTTATCTCACCAGGATCACACAAATTTTTGATAAGTTGATAGCAGTTGAGGAAAAAGTTGCAGATCCAGAGTTGGTGAATGTTGCCTTGTATGGGTTCACTAAGCCATGGGCACCCTTTGTCAAAGGGATCGTTGCATGGGAGAATCTCCCTGATTGGGAGAGGTTATGGGATGACTTCATCCAAGAGGAGATTTGGGAGGAGTCTCTATTTGGAGGCCAACAAAAGGATGATGATGAGGAGAATGTTGCTCTTGCTAGTCAGGAAAGAGAAGCAGGAATATTATAGGGTCAACTTCACATGGGGTGAAGAAGAAGAGGACATGAGCAAAGTCAAGTGCTTTGCGTGCCACATTTGTGGCCACTATGCTTCATAGTGTCCAGAACGAAAGAAAGATAAGAGTAAGTCTCAATAGGTAGTAACTACTGCAGAAGTATGGGATTTTTGGTGTAGTTTTCAGCAGTGCTTGGTTCGTTGATAGTGGGATTTCTGATCACATGATAGGGACATGTGAGTTGTTCACCAGGTTGTGTTAGGGACAGACCCAGATTTGCATGTGGAGCTTGGCACTCATGCCAATTGTGCTGTGAAGGGAGTTGGAACAGTCTGGTTTCAACTAGAGTCAGGAGGATCTCTGGAGGTGACAGACGTGTTGTATGTTCCAGAGCTCAGGATGAACTTGGCCTCGGTATCGACATTGGAGTACAATGGATACGTCATCTCTTTTAAGAGGGGGCCGATTCTCATTCAATCGATGGGATTTGACATAGACTCCACGCGAGTTCTTCGTGTCAGAGAGGGCAAAGTTTACAGGTTACAGGAAAAGCCTGTAGTTCGATCTAAGGGGATCTTGGGTCATGGATTGATGTCAGTGTCAGAGGTCAAGGATCAGAAGACTTTGAACGGCGAGCAGAGTTTATAGACTTCTAGTGTGGGGAGTAGACCTTCAGAGGGGAAGTGGGAGTTAGCCCCTTTTTGTTCTGCCAGGAGACCTAGTTGGTATGACATGACATTGATGGATGTTCAGGAGGAGGAGACAACTCCTAGGAGCACATTGAGAGAGAGAAGGGCTTTGATAAAGCTTTCAAACTTCTTGGCGCTGATGTGCAACGTGTGTAGAGTCATCGATTTTATGTCTTCTAGTAAACAAGGAGTACCTAACTAGCAGGGTTGGAGGAATGCTAGGTGTAGGATGACGTGAGCGATAACGTGTCGAGGTTAGAGGGAGAGCCAGTTAGAGGTGGTTCTTGGAGAAATACCTAAGTAGCCATGGTACCCGTACCGGGGGGTCGGGCATGCGTACCAGTACCGGGTACCCGTACCGTCGTACTCGATACTATATATATATCGAGTACCATATACAGATACATACACATGATCCAACTGATCATATCCAGCATCCAACATGATGCATACATACACAAATGATCCAATTGATCATATCCAGCATCCAACATGATGCATACATACACAAACGATCCAACTGATCATATCCAGCATCCAACATGATGCATACATACACAAACGATCCAACTGATCATATCCAGCATCCAACATGATGCATACATACACAAACGATCCAACTGATCATATCCAACATCCAACATGATGCATACATACATAAATGATCCAACTGATCATATCCAACATCAACATGATCCATAGATACATAAATGATCCAACTGATCATATCCAGCATCAACATGATGTAATGATCCAACTGATCATATAGAGCAGAAACTAGAACATCATCCTGATGCTCATCATCCAGCACTTACATCCATAGCCATGTGAAGGATCCTCCTTCCACCATGCTTGGAATGGCTTCAACAAATGTCTCCATCACTTCTTCCTTGAAGTGTCATCGATTTGAAGGACACTAAGCCTCTCTCTGAAGTACTCCAACTTCACTCTAGCTAGTGGCTTCATCGGCATACCTGCAATCTGCTCATTTGTCGCAACATACAGGAGCTTCACTGCTCCTCTCTACACCATATCCCTGATATAGTGATATTTGATCTCTATGTGTTTCAACCTATCATGGAACACTGGGTTCTCAGACAGCTTCACACAACTCTGGTTGTCACAAAAGATACCAGTAGCCTCCAGCGGTAGATCAAATAACTCAGACAGTAGCTTCGGAAGCCATATTGCCTCACAAGTAGCTGAACAGGCTGCAACATACTCTGCTTCAGCTGTACTTAGTGCTATGTAGGATTGCTTCCTGCTAAACCAAGAGATCACACTTGATCCCATACTGAAGCAGCACCCATAAGTGCTCTTCCTATCTACAGCACTGCCTTCCCAATCTGAATCAACATAACCCTGCAGGTTAAACTTTTGATTCACATCATACTTGAGTCCATAGTCAACTATACCCTTCAGGTACCTACGAATATGCTTTACAGCAACCAGGTGAGCACTCCTCGGATCTGTCAGGAACTGGCTCAATGTGTTCACCGAAAAGCAAATATTTGGTCTCGTGTTCGTCAGGTACATCAAGGACCCAATCATTTGACGATACATAGTGATATCAACTGGCTCAGATGAAGCATCACACAGAAGCTTCAGGTTTGATGCCATAGGTGTGGCCATGGCCAGCAGCCCATCATCCCGAACCTCTTCAGGATCTCTACTGCATACTTCCCTTGTCCAAGGAAGATTCCATCTACACTCTGCCACACCTCCATACCTAGAAAATAGTGCATCATCCACAAGTTCTTCATCTCGAACTCAACAGCAACCTTCCGCTGCGTGTCGGCAATCAATCTATCTTCACCTGTAATAAACAGGTCATCCATATACAAAAGTAGTATCACTGGATTGCCTTCCTCAACCTTGTAGTAAAGGTTGGAATCCGCTTTACTCTTGGTAAAGCCCAAACTGGATAGAAAGTTGTCTATCCTACCATACCAAGTTCTGCACATATATGATTCCCTGTCATGTGTCTCAGAACCAAGTGGTTGCTCCATATACACTTCTTCTTCAACTACACCATTCAAGAAAGCTGTCTTGAAATCCATTTGGTGTATCTTCCATTTCATCACTGCAGCCAGAGCAAGTACGGATCTAATGGAAGTGTATCTGGCTACAGGAGCAAAAGTATCTATGCTACCACCTGTAGCATGCTTGATCTTGTAGATCCTCTTGGAAGTCACTACAGACTCCCCTTTAGGTCTTGGGATTGCATCCCAAACATCTTTATGATCGACTAGTACTCCTTGATTATGGAATTCTTCCCAGATCTTGGGAACTTGAATATCTTCAATATTTTCAATAGATAACTTTGTTGCTGAACAAATGTTGTAGTCCTTCTTTTGTAGGTGATGGTATACGATCTTTCCTACACAACGAGTTAAATTGCATGATTAGAAAACATCTCATAGTTTTCAGAACAAATTCTTACACATAAAGAAATATGTCATACAATCATGCAATTATCTTAGCCAATGCTTCAATACAACATTTATCCATATCCCGTAACTTTCTAGATGCCTTCCAATCTCTACCAGAACATTGTTAAGAGTGTGCACAACTCCCAACATTTCAGCAAAGAGGTTTCATTCTAGATAAGTAGCAATGGAATGTTGTACAGTGCCATAGGTCACTTACCCATGTATATTAGTAGTATACTGTTCATCAATGCAACTATGCATAATACACAACCTAATTCTAGTAACATGAGTATATACATTATTGAACAATATTATTTAAACAATAAAATATGCAAGGAATGATAATTCAAATACTAATCTTTGTTTGTTTGTTGGGTTGACTCCCTCTCAGCCTTTGCTTCTTTTCTGCAACTCCATTCTGATGTGGATTGTGAGAAGTGGTC
This sequence comes from Larix kaempferi, assembly GCA_027924585.1. Lineage (NCBI taxonomy): Eukaryota > Viridiplantae > Streptophyta > Pinopsida > Pinales > Pinaceae > Larix > Larix kaempferi. The sequence goes on along the minus strand of BSBM01002098.1, from coordinate 4,926,773 downwards.
AACTCCCTCTGAATATCTGAATCCTTGCAGAAACTACTGAAGTGTGCTCCTTCTTGATCTTTGCTTCCTTGCAGGAAACAACTGGAGTGTGCTCCTTCTTGATCTTTACCCCATATATATATATATATATAACAAATTATATAATTTGTTATATATATATATATATAATAAAGCAATCAAATAAATAACTAAAAATTAAGATAAACAAATTATAATAATGAAAGGTCAATAATTAAACTATTCAAAGTTTTGAAAGGTCACGACTTTTGTAAAATGCACCAAAATGCCCAAGCCTATTATTTATTCGGGTTGCCACTGTATTGAAAACATCATCTTCATAAAAATTAATAAAATATATTTCAATTGAGTTTTCAATCGAATGTTTTTGATTGGTTGCAAATTTTATCTGTTCCATTGGTATCCGAGCTTGAGGATGCCTGTTGTAATAGTAATCATCTAGCATATTGTCGTCGTACCAGTCTGTACCGTCGATCGTACCATTGCCCCCGTACCTATTGCTGTCGGTCTCAACCCACCACCACTCTTCTTAGCTCCACTAGTGCAAGGGTACTAGATAAGGGAAAAACTAGAGTTACCCAAGTTCGACGGGGACGAAAAGCAATGTGTCGCATGGATTAACAAGGCCGAAGAATTCTTTGACATCTATAATATTTAGATCGTCTATGAAACGATCAAATACACTGCTATGCAGATGGATGGTAACACATATAACCGGTACATGTGGTGGAAGGCTACAACGAAAGTGTGCTCTTTTAGTTGGAACAATTTCAAGAATGATTTCCTTAAAAGGTTTCAAGGTGTAATCAAGAAAGATCTTTTTGCAAAAATTACCTGAATACAACAGAAGGGCAATGTATATGAGTACACATATGAATGGGAAGCATCGGCGACCAGAGTTCCGTAACTAACAGATGAGCAACATCTTCAAACTTATGTGCATGAGTTAAAACAATACATTAGAGACAAATTAGAAATGCATAACATTACGGTCATGGAGAAGGAAAGACGTAAGGCAAAAATAGTTGAGAACACGTTTAAAAGTTCTTCCCAGACTAGCTTCGATAAGGTCTACTCAAGAAGGAAGCCACCCTAAACATCAGATGTGGGAACATCAAAATAGATGCCTTCGCATCTAAGGGAAAGGGGCAAACTTAGCTTGGAAGCCCAGAGAATGAAGGAGGGAAAATGTATGTACCGTGGAGAAAAGTGGGAACCAATGCATAGATGCTCTCAAAAGAGCAACCCACAAAAGCTATATACGTGTGAAGCAGAAGAAGTTGACTCGGACAGTGAAGGATCAAGTGAGGACTCCAGGAAATCATAAAAACTATTCCTCAAAAGTAGAGGATAATACACCGAGGATATCATTGGTCGCCATTACAAGGATATCTCAACCTCAAACATTAAAATTTAAGGGTCATATAACAAATAACAATGTCATGGTCCTTATGGATATAGGAGCACCCATAACTTTATCAATTTTAATTTCGCAAAGAGGTTAACTTGAAGGTGATGGTGGCAGATGGTAAAAAGATTGAAAATGTGGGAAGGTGCCACAAGGTTAACCTGCAAATACAAGATTATAACCTAGAGTTTGAATTCTTTGCAGTGCCTCTGGGAGGAGTAGATGTGGTTTTAGGGATTCAGTGGTTACAAACATTGGGCACGCACTTCGCTAACCATCAAAATCACTTTATTAAATTCAAGTGGCTAGGGGAAAAGTACTAATTGTACAGTTTCCAACCACCCCACACACAAATTATGTCATCACACCAAATGAAAAGACTAATTTGAAAAGGAGCGCCTGCTTACGTAACATCGTAATACAATGTTAAGAAATGGAGTTGTTAACAACCAAAATAGTAGGCTCCAAATCACCGGAAATCCAAGAACTAATTCAAAAACACAATAAGGTGTTCAAAGGCCTACCCATGAAGTTATCACCAGACAGGAAGATTGAACACATAATTGAGGTGGAACCAAAGGCAAAAACTATCAATCTCAAACCTGACAGATATCCACATCATCATAAAATAAAGATTGAGAGATTGATCCAAGATCTCTTAAGATGTGGTGTCATTACGAAAAGCAAAAGTCCAAATGTTTCCCCAGTCGTGTTAGTTCAGAAAAAGGATGGATCTTTTAGGTTATGCATAGATTACAGAGGGCTAAACAAAATAACAATTAAGAACAAATTCCCTATTCCCTTCTTAGCTGAGATGTTGGATGAAATTCATGGAGCCAAGTACTGAAAACTTGTGTAGTAGAGGTACCCGCACTCTGGGGTAGGGTACATGTGTTCGTACAGAGTACTTGGGTACGTACCTTGCGTACCCCATATTGACTATACTTGCTCAAGACGTCGTTTTAAAAAAGCGGTACTTACATGCTAAATTGTACAACGTACCCTGTGTTTGGGTACGTACAACTAACTCGACAAAATGCAAATCCGTTGGGGAGAAAACAATTGGTTTAATGAAATTTTGAAATAATTTAATAAAAAATGATAAAATTGTGGGCCTCGCCCCTCATAAACCTAAACGACGACCCCCCTAACCATTTCATTGCTCATTGAGTGGTTAGTGAACACTCTTCAATGGTGGACAAACACTCTTTAGTGGCGGACAGACACTCTTCAGCTGCGGACAACAACACGTTGGCACGGTGGACTGGGGACTGTGGAGAAAAAATTAAAATCTACCAGCAATCTAACTTCTAAGGAAAGCAAATCGTAGGAAGGTTACTATAGTGTTGCTTGCAGTGAGGAGAAAGAGGAGTAGAAGGAGATTGGCTCCCAGATTTGACAATTTCAGATAGTGAAGACATCAACATAATGTTCATTGAATCATTGAATCATTGAATTTTGAATTTTGAATCATGGTTCATAATTTATGAAGAAATCTGAAATAGCTTTTGAAAAGCTTTCGTAAACCCTTGGGAGACTTCTAGGTCGTTGCTTGGTGCGGTTCTGTCTGGATCATTTAGCAACTCTGCAGAATAATATTTAGGATTCATTGCATAGGCCAAAAGGTGCAATGAAGTGGTCATCTTGTTCCACCTTTTGGTCAATATGTCTTTTACTTCTCAGTAAAAGACTTCATCTGGGTCATGCTCCTTGGCATTGATGACCACTCTTATCTTCTCTATCATGGAGTCAATTCTCTCATACACCTCTCCTAAATTGGGCCTATATGTGTCAAACATGCGTAGCAAATCCAAAATTGGCTTAGTAAATGCCAAGAGGCACTCCACCTTATCCCACCATTCATCATCAACAACCAACCTCTTCACTACTTGTGCTCTTTCAGTCTTGGATTGCCTCCATTGATTCCAAAGAGAACTGCATACTCTTGATTGTAAGGCTTCTTTCACCTGCATAAGCCTTGTCAAGACTATGTTGTGAGAGGCAAAACGAGTCTTTGCAACCTGCAAGTGCCAAGATTTCAATAAATTAAAATTTAGAATCCTAACATTTATGAAACAAACTTTACAAGTTTAAACTTTAAATTTTTGATACCTTAAGAAGCTCCAACTTCGTAAATTCCCTGTAAATGCCTTGGGACATGTGGTGATTTGTGATGAAGGCTTGTATTTCCTTTGCCTCTTCAAAAATAAAGTCACATCCACTCAATTTGATTCCACATCTTGCTCAACATCAGGTTCAATGAATGAACAGCACAAGGGGTCCAAAAGATGTGTTAATATTTGCCTTCAACAATTAGGCCTGCTGCTCTGCACACTGTTGCATTGTCTGTTATGACCTGGACAACATTTTCTGCCCCCACAAATTCAATTGCTTCAATCAAGATGTTAGCAATGAATTGAGCATCTTTTTGCTGCCCCTCACAATCCACTGCCTTCAAAAACATTGCGCCTTTAGGGCTTTGAGCATAGGCCTTTGATCTTTCCATCCATTAGAAATGATGGACACCCTTGATATGCGCCATGAATTACGAACGGGGTTCAATGTACCCTCCAAACGTAACTTCTCACCTGTCAACAATGTAGTGCGAATCTTCTCATAACCAGGGCCAACGTATCATGTTGGGGCTTTATTAACTTCTTTAATCATCTCTGCCCAGTAAGGAGATCGCACAAGGTTAAAAGGAATTCCATTTGCATAAATGCACCGGCCTATAGCTTCATCCACCGTGCCTTGAGCATCATTATTAAAACTCTTTTCAAGCGGTCCCAAATTAGACCGCTTTGAGTTTGAATTTGAAGGACTACCAAATTCATGAGAGGGAAATGGAGCCCTTAATGACTATGCCCCCATTCTTGTTGGCTGTTTGAACTGAAAGGCAACATTGGATTCATTTGCTTTTGCATCTGCCTCATCCTGTTCTTTTTTATATTTTGCTATTTTTTCTTTGCTCAAACCCTTTCCATCTTTTCCATCTCTGATTTAGGTGACCAGTGCATACTCAAATACCAGTGTTCTTTATCCCAAGCAAATGTGCTTTCACTCGGGTGTAGGATGCCTTAAATTCTTTTGACATTCATTGCAAATCTATATTAATGACCCCCCTCCTTGGATCTTCTCCACAACAGTGACATATTTCCAAAGAGGAAGCTTTGGATCAATTTTCTCTATAGGGGCAGATTCAATTTCCTGCTCCCCAGCATTCACAGATGCCGATTCCTGTTCCATGATGAAGATGAATAGTAGCCTAGGAGGCTGTAGCTATTCTCAATTTCAATTCTGCTAGCAGCTAGCTGCTATACCCTGCAGGACCAAGAAAAATACGAATCAGGAAAATGAGCACACATGCATAGTCACCCAAAGTGAGATCCAAATGTTATATAATTATAGAATTTTTTAATATAAATGTAACATTAAACATGCAGTATTTTCTAGAAATATAACTGAATAGTTATGGAATATAAATCATCAATAAGTTTCATTACTCATATCATTGTTACTCATTGCTGTCTCTGTCAAGTGTACACCGTAAATGATTAAATGAAAGTTTAGACTTCTAGTTCTGAGTTAGTAAGTTACATGCACAGTGAGCCATGGCCCATGGCCCATTATGAACTATGAAGCTTTTAAATTTTAAAATAGAAACATAAAGTGCATTCATTAGTTTTAAAACCTAGTGTCAAAGTTTTCGAGAAAAAAAGAGAGCAGTAATTACTGTCAAAGTTTATGCTTGCTGGTTTGTATGTGGATGCTACAATCAAATCATACTCGGCTGCATGGAGTGGAAAATTGAGAATTCAGATTGCAGAAGATAATCTCCTTTTCAACGTTGTTTTTGAAGGTTTGTAATTGTGAATCTGTGATACATGAATAAGTCAATAAACTCCTCAATCGAGTCAATCCTCAGGGGCATATTTCTTTTAGCTCAAAAACACAGGTGACAGGCTTATTAAGATTGAAATTTATTTCAATTTAAGAGAGTGAGTTACAGACTTACTGACTACAGTGTTACTGAGTTTCATTATTTCATATGACATACATATGTTAAAAATGTTTTAAAATTTAAATTTTTAATATGTTTTGCACCTAGCTCGTAGCACCTGTTGAGATTCGAGAAACACATGAAACATGAAACAAAACATACCTGGGATCTGCGAGCAGCGAACAAGTTAGAACTTAGAAGCTATGACCAGGTGGCAGCAACGAACGTCGAGCCTTCACCTGGGTGCTGAATCTGCCCACGAGACCTCAGTTCAAAGAGTTTAACCACCGGTGAAAAGGTAAACCACGGCCTATGATGGCCCACGGGACTTCACGGCAAAGAGCTGAACCACCGGCACGGCGGCGAGTAGCAGCTGCAGTCACAGCGAACATGGCCCCCTTTCAAGTTTCACACTGCACAATGAAAATCAGAGTCTCAGACTCCACAGCGAAGAAAAGACAGGAGCCGGAGACTGCACATCGAACAAATCAAGACCAACATGAAGATCGAATTCAAAACAGCAGGCCCACACTAGGAATTCTTTGTCGTCGAAAATCGAATTAAATGGTGGAAACAGACTTCATTGACCGACTGAAATGTATCATGATTTGGTTGATCCGTTTCCTTGGTGGTTGATCCGTTTCCGATTCAGGTGGATCCGTATCCGAGTCAGCCCGATCCGTACCATCCAGGGTTGGAATTTCATTTCATCTTTGCCCTTCAGGCTAAATTTTTTTGACGTTTTGAACTTTAATCTTCCCCATCACTTAACGTTTTGTTGAAAAAATTACCCTTCAACAAAACTATATCTTCGGTTAAATTTTTTTTTCTCAAAACGCAACCAAAAACCATTCTCCGCACATGGGATCTCCTGTCCAAGGTTTAGAGCCTATTTCACGCCTACAGTGTTCTACTTGGCTTCAAAAGTACCCCACACAGCTTTGTGTGCAGGCCGGGACATGGAGAGATACACATGGAGAGATACATGAATAGATCAAGATGACTTAAAACAATAAACAATTATTGCTTTGCGAGGCTATCCGAATATAACTATTTTGGCAATTTTTAATTGTTATAAAAAAGAGATTTTTTACTGAAAACTAAAACAAATCAGGTAAAAACATAAAAAAGCTTTTATTCAGTTTCGCTATAGTTGCAGTTACAAGATTATTCTCAGCTTGACTGTATTTGTAAGCCACTGCAAAAGATACTCAAATGCTTTAATTTAATACCATTTAAACTAAATAATTGATTGACCTCCCTGTCGATCCAAACGTTTTGGTGTAGAGTGTCAAAGCTCGAGTACTTTGAGGGCACAGCCATACAAATGCATAAGCTATATCAGTTTACATCCTCACCTTCAGTCACCTGCAACATATCATGCCATTCCCTGGATCTGCAACATATCATGCCATTCCCTGGATGCATGGTCATGATCAGCACAGCAAGTATGGTACCCATTGCTAAGAGTCTCATGTGGATTCACCCACCCACCCATTTTCATTTGAGAATTTAACCACATTACTTATAAAGCTAATTACCTCGGCCTTCCACTAGGTCATGAAGATTCCAATCAATATGACTCGGTTTTAGCTTTAGCCGAGATTGCTGAAAGCTCTGCTCAGAGGATTTTTCTGGTATGGTTATAAAATCAATCTCCTCAGAGGATTTTTTAGCCGAGATTGCTGAAAGCTCAGCTCAGAGGATTTTTCTGGTACATATATCCAACACATAAGGTAATGCAAATACAGAGGGGGTGGTTTGAGTGCTCACCCGTTAAACGCCTCTAGATCGAAACCGCTTAATAATGCAACAGAAAAAAGAGCATCTCTCCATTGTTCAACGGTCTCTGAGTCATACTCAATCTTCTCTTGAAGTTTCTGTAGGGCTCGAGCATACACTCCATCTTTGCCACACTGAAGCTCAGCAGGATTCACGTTGTAAAACACCGGAATTATGGGAGCCATAGACTCCACAACATCAATACTAGTTCATTTAGACACCAGGTTGATTCGGCATATCCGCTTGAGAAAATGGCCACATGGATAGAGGCCGATTGAATAGCCTCTTCTATTTGAGATCGGGACCACGATGATTAATAAAAATATCATAGGAGGAATTGCTGTTGCTCTTAGGATTAGCGGAGGTGGATGCAGAGGTAGAGGAGGATGCAGCCATTGCCATTTGGAAGATACAGTACACTGAAATGAGGAAGATGTGAAGGAGGGGAATGGAAAATCAACTCAGAATGCAATGCGAGGGAAGAGATGAATACTCGGGGGTTTGTTGTACTGAGAAGTTGTGGAGAGGATTGCAAGGAAAGGAACCCCCATATGGCAATAAATTAAATCTCGCTTGGTTTTAGTTCTGTTATCTGCTGCAGACAAAAACACACACTTGGAGATTCCCTACGCGCGGAGATGTGAACGCAAACACTGTCACAGGTATAGGACGTGCAGGTGAATGTGGCATAAGGATTTGTTTAATGTCATATGAACTTAACGTTGACAAAGCAGCAGCTCCTAAGCTGTGTCCCATCAAATTTTTGTCCTTGTATTCGTATAGGCCCAGGTGTTACAGTGGGGACTGGGTAGATGGAGAAGGGAATCAGGATGCATTAACCAACACACTTCCCCATTACATAATGATTAATTATTTTGCAACTACTTATCAGCCAAAAGTTTGTGACGTTTTATAAAAAAAATTGACCATAAAAAATGTTGGACACACCGAGCACACTGAGAGGGGGGGGGTGAACAGTGTGTATAGCTTTTTATTACTTTTTCAACTTTAACAATCATCAACTGCTTCTTCAATACATCATTCATTAATGTATTACCACATTATCATTATATCATTAGCATTATTAACAATTACAGCTCATCATCACATATCATCATATCATCATCACATAGGAAGCATAGCAAAACACAGTACACAAGATTTTTACGTGGAAACCCAAGTCCTGGGGGAAAAACCACGGAAGCCTTTATAATAATAATTTACCAGCAACAACTGGAAGGAGGCAACAACCCCCTTTGTTACAAAGACTTCAATTCTCCAGCTACAACTGGAAGGAGGCTACAACCCCCTGGTTTACAGGCTACAACCTGAAGGAAGCCTTAGCTCCCTATATTTCCTTGCCCCGTCCTGCCACCCTGATATGAAAATAGATACTGCTGAATCACAACCGCATTGATCCTGCGGACCTATTAACCAACACCTGCACCACACTTCTCAACCACTGTCACTGCTCATCAACTAACCATTGTCATCAATTGTTCACTGCTCATTCACTGACCACTGCTCATCACTAACCACTGTCATCAATTGTTCACTGCTCATTCACTGACCACTGCTCATCACAACTGTGCCACACTCTTCATCATCCTGTACAATCAGTCTGTGCAATCTAGCTGTAATCAATCTGTCTACATAAATCAATCTGCTGTTCACATCATTCGAGTTAATCAATCTGAGTTCAACCAACTGTGTACCAGACCACCTAGGTCAAACCAACTGCTCATACAACTCAGCCAATCTGAGTTAGACCAACTGCACATAAGGCAACCTGTGCCAAACCTGTACCAAGCTGCTTATGTACTAATTTGGTGAAGGCTCGAACTCTCACCGCAAGCACCAACTTGCAAAACAGACTTCAACCTGTTGCAGCCAGCTCCACCTGACTGGTTTGGTGAAGGCTCCAACCTTCACAAGCAAGATCCAACTTGCAGAATGAAGACACCAATCTTTCCAAGCACCACTGTGCCACCCTGTACACTTGCAAGCACCAACATGCTCTGCAAACTCCAATCTTCCAAGGACACCTGTCCTTTCCCAAGCTCCAACCTACCACCCTTAACTTCTAGATATGTTCGTTCCTCTATCAATCTTCTGTTTCTAAGATCTCTGTCAGTCCCTGTCACTCAGCCACTGCCTCTTCTTCACTCACGGTTTGTATACTGGCAGAAATCTCATGTACCTGAAGCTCTGTCTCTTTGCTCAAATTCTTTCCAACACTTGTTGCAGAACCTACTTGTCTATTTCTTCACATACTCTGCCACAGTCTTGTATTTATTTATTCCAAGTTTAGTCTCTGATAGTCAAGCATAAACCCTTCATACTCAGTCTTTCTCTATTCGTCATATACCATTCACATTGTCTTTCATTGATGGCTTCTATGTCGTTCCAGTAGCTAGCACTCTGTAGCTCTGCAGAACTCTACAACAAATACACTTCAAGGCTGTTTAAATAGACTTGACAAGGACTCGATCTTCAAAAGAATAATAATGCAAACCTATTCCATAAGATACCCCTATCATCTTACAAGTTCCGTGGTTTGATTCACTCTACATCATATTAGCGCAACACCATCTTCATTGCACATAAGATCACAGACTTGCAACTTCAAATGTATCCAACTTTGCTCCCATAAAAAGGACCTGCAAAAACAGAGAATAGACTAGAGCCCCAGGCTTCCTCTCAGTGATCCCTGAGACACATCAGGATGGTCACATTCCTGTAGCATGCAATGTTTGTATATATGAACTCGATCTAAATTCAAAAATAAAAACCCCGAGACTATGTTTCTTAATCTGTGCGTGGATGAAGCAAGCTGAGTATGCTCTACGATTTCAATAGTCTCTGTGCGTTTCATACTCTGCCATCCTCAGCGTTGAAGGATTATTGCTTTGTCTTTTTCTGTGCTATCCCATTGACTTATTTCTTTGCATCCAAATTAGGGCTTGAATCATTCCATGTCTTGCGATTTCTCCTTTTGCGATAAGATCAGCAAATTCTTATTTTAGCCATCAATAGAATCCACTACTTCAGAGCATTCATTACACTTCTGTGATTAGCTATATCTAGCGCTACCCGAAATCTGAAGATATTTAGAGAGAGGACAAAGCCCAGATATTCAACACAAAGGGAGATTTGCTCATCTTTTTATAGCCATCGAACACAATTTACTCTCTAACTTGACAACTATTGGAGTAGCTTGAAGGAGCTGCTCGAATTTTGCAGAGAGGAGACACAGAAGCAGTAGAAGAGACAATCCAAAAAAAATTCTGTAGCAGTCTGAAATTGTTGCAGAGAGACAGTCTGTAATTCCCCAGTAAAAACACATACCAAAATAAAAATAATTTTCAGACTGCTGTTGCTGCTCTGCTACCCGAAAATCAGACAGAGAAAAATCCCCACGAGTTTTTCAGTAAGATCAGAGATCTTTTCACCTGCTGTTACCCTCAGCACTGACCAAAACAAATTTTCTGCTCCTGCGTTTTTCTGCACTGCGGCTGTCAAGACTCACCCGAAATTTTAGCTCCTCTATACACACGAATTGCTCCCCTACGAAATAGAGGATTGGCTCTATTTATAATAGATTTTCAAACAAAAAAAAATGGAGCCGACTTGTCACAAATTGAGTTTATTTTTTATTATTATAATTTTAAATATAGCTGGGCCGACTTGTCATAAAATTTCATTTTATTTTTAATTTGTAAAAAAAACTTCATTTGTGGAGCCGACTTGTAACAATAAATAATTTATTATTTTGTTTTTATTTAAAATTGAATTTTATTTATTCAATGCTTTAAGGCTTTGATACCTTTACTCTCCTAGACTTCATGGATGTACACCATCCTTGTTTTAATGGGGTTAGACAATAAGGGAATGCTTTCTAAGTACAACGTCAAGGGCTGGTAATACATTGTGTAAGTTAGGGCACACCTCAAATTTTAGAAATGAATGTCTTCACACCTTTTGGAGGGCTGACCATATTTAAATTTATTTAATCAATTGATATTTTATTTTTGCTTCCACATTGTCATCAACAAATGTGTATTTATTCTTGGTCTTTATTCCACATTACTAGGTGGGTTTGACTTCACTCGGTTTTTTTTTTTTTACTCCATCATATGCACCCAAGATCCATCAACAAATGCCCTCAAGTGATAAGGGTACAAGGACATCGTGGTCATTGCAAGAGGGCTTCATGGACTTCTTCAACCCACCAAGGACACTTTCTAGGGTATTAGGGCATGGGTTGTGGTATTGGAAAACAACTGGTGAACCATAGAAACACCTTAGGGGTCACTCAGGGCTTTCGGCATTGTCCCAAGGCCTCCAAGGGCTTCAAGCTTGGGCTTGGACAAACTCAAAAGGTCTCCTCTGACACAGACAACCACAAATCAAATACTAACCCTCAGGGACTCCACACGGGGCACCAAGACTTAACTGTTGGCATCAATGACCAGACATTGTTGGCATCAATGACAACCTAATCAACAAAAAACACGTTATACTTAATTATTTACCCGTTTAACTCGACGGCTTGAAAAAAAAATTGGCCATAAATAATGGGCAAAATGCCCGTCAAATTCAATCCCTGGTACCATCCACGTCAGGTACGTTTTAATGCCATTTCAGCCACGTTTCTACTCTGTATCCGTTTCTGACACGTGAAATGCCGTTTCAAGGAGCAGGGCCAGGCGTTTCCGGTAACATATATATAAGCCACATTGGCCTCTTGCTAGAAATAAACCACATGAAATGTGCCCAAAACAGTGAGAAAAGCATGCCGTCTGCATGTTAAAATTAGCACATAAAACAGTGCTCACATGTTGATGACAAGTCCACAGAAAAAGCACTCTCCTTTGCTTCATACAGGCTGAGATAACCATCACCAAGACAGTGTTGACATGCAAATTTGCAGTGTCCTTTTTCTCTTCTGCATACTGAAAGGAGCACACAAAAGCAGTTCCATTTTAAAGCAATAAGGCAGCACCCTTCCTTCACATGCAAGTCAACACAAGGACAGCGTCTACTCTGCTGGTAGTAACTCATTGAAATCAGCACCCATCATGATGAAAATGATAACAGCAGGAGCATCTTTATCTAGTTTGACTTATCTCTCGTCAAATCTCGATAAATGTGCTAAGATTAGATCATGTACACACTTGCTTGTCTTCCAAGCAAAGTCACAATTGATCTCTAGGTTAGTAGGTAAGTGTTTGACTTAGTTCATTGAACAAGCAACCTTTGTATGTCATTCCTTACCATTCGAATGTCTACAGAACTTAGCTTAGGGAGTAAGCTACCTCATCACAAAGGAATACGAATGCTGCTACACTTCATTATAGGTCAGATATGCCTCATATCAGTGCTATAAAACAATCTGATATGTCCCCCAAATGCAGTGAACAGGATCCTCCTTGGAAGATGCACCCAGATGATCTCTCAAACACAATTTTTTCCAAGAAAGTACAAAGCTGGAATCTGCTGATTTTAATTGTGGTATGAGAGTTAACAGAATTGTTAGAGGCACCTCTAGAGATGAAAGACACTTTCTTGTCCAGAATGTTATTAGTGATTGAGCCAAAAGTCTTCTTAAAGGAAGTCCAAAATACTAGGCTTTGTCCTTGTTCCCTAATGAGCAGTTGTTGCAAGGGTGAATTGTGTCATACCTATTGTTAAGAGGGGAGTGTGTACATGTATGCCCTTTGTGTGGAAATTCAATCAATGGATATGGTGTTTTAAGCATTATCTCTTATTTATCCTTCCTTTGTTGCAATATGGTCTCAATGGTGGTAATATAGTCATGGCAGAGCATTCTTTAAAATTTTGAGTGTAGGCTGGGAGAAATTTGTTACTATTGCTCTATGAAATTTTTAATTGTGTAGGCTTGGGAGAAAATTGCTACTATTGCTCTATGAGACGCTAAAGCAAGTATGTCTGTGGTACAGTATGAAAATATGAACCCACTACCTAAACCTTTCAGCAGTGCACAGCAAGGCCGGAAGCCAATTAAAAAACACATGTACAACTAGAAAGCCAAGAGCACATATAGAGTGCAGGGCACTTCCAGAAGCAACACACATGACCAAAGCGAAATAAACAAGAAACATATATGTTTTATCCAATTGGAAATGAAAGCGTTTCTTATCATTAATAAGAAAATGAAATTACAAGAGCATGCAGCCAAAATGGGCTCTTCTTGTTATAGAGATTACATCAGGGAAAGCCCTTTCTTTCTAAATGCCCACTGGTCTTGGCCTTGGCTGGGCTTACAACAAGCATGACTGAATTCTTCTCAACAAATAAATTCTTCTTTTTATATTTACCTGATTTGGTCTTTTGACAAGGGTTATGAGCTCTCTTTCCTGGTGATTTTCTTGTAGTTCTACCTAGAATTCATACATTGGAACTACATCAGCTTCGACTTAACCAAGGCGGTTCTACCTCATATCTCAAACTGGAACTTCCACTTTCTTCTTCTCTTCACAGTTCTACCCAATTACCTCTATTGGATTACCTTCTTCCACTGCTAGCTACCCTCTCTTTGGGTTGGATTTCTTTTCTCCTCTCCAACTTTCGTCTTCCGCTCTTTGTCACTTCCTCATCTTCTCTCTTTTCTCTATGTCGCAAATGGTTGACTGTTGAAGCCTCTTCCTCTTCTTGATGCTTCCCCACTTATTTCCTCCCAAGCATTTACTTCTTTCAATTGTTCCACCAACCAACACAAGTGTATTGAGTTCACATACTCCAACGTCACATGGAGACTCTCCAAGTTGGAACATGCCCTCCACCCTTACTTCGTGTCATCTCCTAGGTTTATTCTTGTATGAGAGATTATAGCCGTTGAATGAGGTAGGAATCAATGATTGAGGCTAGTGTGGTTTTTCTCATTTCTTTGATCGGCCTCCTCACAAAAAAGCTCCCTAGGATCATCAACTATTGATCTAGGTTGAGGATTTGACAATTGAGACAAATGTTGGATCTCCTCCACTTTCATTGTGTTGCTATTGTTTTTTTTGTAGGGGTGTGCATGAATGCTTCTGTGTCAGTTTGCCATTGATGTAGAAGATTATATTATCATAGCCATGGAGAGGTATAGATGGTTGTGAGCTTTGTGTTATTTTTAGCTCTAGTTGAGAGTTGTCAAAGCCATGGAAGGTTGTGTGGCTTGTTGTAACAATATGTGGTTGCTATGTTAGTGAGAAGTAGATGGCATTGGGTGGGTCCAATAAATAATAATAAGATAAGATAATTTTATTAATGTCCAACGAGTGACCATACAAGTAGGTCAATGGGAAATGCTGAGTACAATGATGTCATTACAAAGCGAGAGCGCTAGCGTGGCTCCTATAAAGCAAGATAACATAAAGTAAAACTATAAGACCATGGCTAAGTTTGGAGAGCTCGAAACCATTGGAGCGGGCGATTACTCTGGGGAGATGCTCGAAGGGGAAGGATCTAGAAGCTGGAACCCAGGTAGTGACTATGCTGCCAGTGTGTCATGGTCAATGAGATCCACTACTCCTAACATCTTAGGCCGAATGAAAGATGCTCAAAATGGAATGGTATCTAGACAGTTGGTGTCTTTGTCGTTTGTTGTGATGTTGTATGGAGGAGGGCACACTTCGCTGAACTCTAGATGATCTTGTATGTCTACTGGTAAGAGTTCTGGTTTGGATGTGCTGTTGTGTCTGTCGAGATGTGGATAGGGCCCCTCAAGTCCGTACAGATCTAGAGTCGAAAACGATGTTGTTATCAATCTGGCTCTTGGTGCCCTTGGTGGGGAGCATCTCGAAGGAGGTAATCATCCTAGTGAAATCAACTTTAGGAGGAGGTTGGAGAGTCTAAGTATGAATCTTGAAGGCTTCCTGCATGTATAATGCTATACACCTTTGGTCGGGGTATCGAAAGAAGCTGGAGAGGGTCTGCAGTCCTTTGAACAGACGATGTAATCGTCCATAGATCTTATTGTAGATGGGGCAACAGAAAATGAAGTGCTCCTCTGTCTTGACCTCAATAAGATGACATATCTGGAAAATCTTGTTAGATCTATCTAGTTGGTGGTCCGTCTCTACCCGAAGCCAATGGGACCCCACACAGAACTGGCCTAAGGGGATACGAAGAGAGTGTACCCAATGACGGGAAGTGTACGGGGGTTGGATAGTGAGTCCATCCATCACCTCTATGATGTGCTCAGCGTAGAATGCCATCTTCGAGCGTGGTGCGTTCAGAGGATTGGCCTAGGTGACATGTATGAACTGTTTGTAAATGTCATCTCTCATGCTCCTATTTATCTCTTGTCTAGTAGGTAAGAGATGACTAGGTGCATCCAAAGAGTATCTAAATGAGGGAGACAGTCAATAGAAATTCCCATTGATTCCAAGTGATCTAAAACCATAACAAACCAACATCGAACATGACTAGAAGGGATAGCTAAATCAATGGACTCAGATGATCAATAGGCTAAGTAGGGGTATCGGTCTCATCCCTTGCACTTCATTCGTGGATTCTTCATTATGTTTTATGATTGGCCTAGTGGAGCAATTCCCAATTTGCACATTTTCCTATGTGTTTAGCCTTCTAATGACTTTGTGTATTGTTCATGACATATTGTTGCCTTGATTAAGGAGAACCCTAATGCATGGGGCCTTCATAGTATAGGGATGCTATTGTTGAGGCGTTGGTTTGATTCATGGAGCATTTATTTGGCCTTCACACCTTCACACATCTATTTAGGAGGCGCATCCACCTTGTGCATTCTTCTAGGTTGCTTCGTCCTTTTGCCCATGGTTTTAGAGTGGATTTGATGGTTTTGGGCACATTGTTTCTTGTGGTTGCATGTGGTTTTGGGGCTTCCTTGTCCTTGAATTGGAGATATCCCATCTTCCTTCCATGTCCTCCCAGGGTATACTATTTACAACATTATTTTGGGAGTTGTTTTTGTTATGCATGCTCATGGATCTATGCCCTAGCACATGGATTGATGTCGCACCACTTCTTTGATGATGCTATAGAAGCTATGTGGACCTTGTAGCACACATTCCTATGGTATATTTTCTTGTGGAGTGCATGGTTAACTTCTTGGATAGAACACCTTGGATACTTTTGCTATTTTGAGTGTATGGTGGTTGTTTCATGATGTTGTATTTACTATCTTAGTTGAGTGCTCCCATATTATATTATTGTGGTAGACTTATTGAGCCAAGGGTGGCTACATTGACCTATTCTTCTACTATAACCTAGCTGATTTATCTTGTTGTATGGATAATCTATCTCTATTGTGGTGGAGCACTCCCATAGGTGGAGTAATTTGGCACATTTTTGGGAAGATTCTTGGAAGCCAAACACTTGGAGGTTGATTCAAGTAGGATGGTGGATGATTTGACATGGTCAAAATGCCCAAGTTCAAGGGGGCATTTTGCATTTGATGATGACAAGTGGCATTTTCCATTCTTTGGTTCATTTTACTTTGTAATTTTGTTACTCTAGGCTTTTGACTCATCTAGAACTAGGAGGATTACTGTTGTTTATGTTTTCCTAGGAGAGATCTAGAATCTAAGACATGGATACTATTATTTTATTTGAGGAGGGTTTGAACTCCAAATTTATAAAAGATGGGCTTCTCTCATTTTATTGGTTGTTGATGGTTTGGACAAGGTTACTTGGGAGCGGGAGTGGGAGCGAGAAGCGAAATTTTCAAAAGCTTCCGGTTAGGAAGCGTTCCAGAAGCGTTTTTGATATAATATATATATTTTACATATTTTGATGCATATATGTCAACAAATGCATGTAGAATGTTGAATTAGTTATGGAAAGGATAAAAACATGAAATAAACAATAATACCATATAACATCATTCATCAATCATCAATAATCAATCATTAATCATTTACTAGTAAATTCATCAACCATAGGTCTAGTATCCATGATTCCATAAGTTATAACATCAAGATTCAACCTTAAAGCTTCAAATTTTCAATATATAAACATTTTGTCATCACTAGTACTTGTAAGTTGTAACCAAAGTTACCAGGTAACCAAACTACAGTGACATAGTCTATAACAGAGAACATCAACCATAACATGAAAGTTGAAAGTTGAAACAATTCACGAAGCATCATATTCATTACCCAAGAGTTATAATATGCTTTTATGCAGTCAATGACTCAATCATGCAAAGTTGCAAATAGTGAACTTCAAATTCAAAGGTAGGTTCAACTTCAAACTTCAAACTTGAAATGCCATGTAATGTTTACAAAATATACGATAATAAATATAAAAGAGTCAATAGTGCAGAAACTTGAAAGTACTGTAAACAAGAAAATACAAGAAAAGTAGATTTTATGGATGTTTCCTCTTGCCATGGGAAATTTCCATTTTCTTTTCTCGTGCTCTATGAACAATGGGAGTGGGATTATCATCCCCAGTAGCCACCAATGCTGAGGCACGTCCAAGACTCGATCCTGCACGACCCCCCCTCACTGATGCAGATGGAGGTCATGAAGTTGAACCTCTAGGCAAAGATGGTGCATCTGGAAACAAGGTAGAAGATGGCGGCGACATTGCTACTGCATGGTCATCCTCATCGCCCAAAAGCTCTTCCTCCAAGCGCTCTAAAGCCAAGGCTCCATCCTCCAAGTTATGCTCCTCCAGATTGTTGTCCCAACTGACATATGATCTATTAGTTTTGGCACACTCACAATAATGAGTCAACAACCTCAAGTTGTAATGTACATAAACCAAGCTTTCTGCTTGGTTTTCATTTAATCGGTTTCTTTTCACTAAGTGGATGAAGCTATAGGTGCTCCAACGCCTTACTGCAGAGGAACTGTTAACCACCTGTGAAGGCACTTTGACAGCCAATTTATTCAAGCGTTGGCATGTTGAGCCATACATGCTCCATCGTTTGATAGGAGGCACCCTATCTCGATCTCTAATTGCATGCAAAGTACCAAATGGACCAACTTCACTGAGGTATTTGCTTAATTCACTGCGCAATAAGTCACATTCCTCTACATCAGGGACCAACTTGTCTATAGCAGCCATGTACCCAATCTGTACCTCTGGATCTGTGTGGGGCATTCTCCTAACCCCATCCCCAGGTGTTGGTTTGGCCAACCAAGATGGGGAATAATATTTTGGTGTTAACACATATGCTAAGGTGCAATGGAACGTTGAGATGTTCCCACCTTTTGACCACATGTGTGTGAATATGGTCATACAAGATGGGATCTTTCTGTTCAACAATATCTTTAATTTGGCCCAACATGCTATCCATCTGCTCATACACCTCCCCAATCACCGGCTTATCTGTATCTGCAAACCGAATCATGTAATTAATGGGCTTTGTGAACTGCAAAACATACTTGACACTTACCCAAAATTGACCATCAAGAACTATGTCCTCCACCTCCTGAAAATCAAGCTTGTCAGATGCGGATGTAGCCCTATCTTTCAAGACTTGCCATGACTCACTTGATACCATGCTAGCCAATGCCTCTCTTACCTTCAAAAGGCGCCTGAAAGTGAGGTAGTAGCTAGCAAATCTAGTCTTTTCTATCTTCAATAGCTCCAACTTTGAATGACTGTGGAAAATGCCATGGGCATTGCTATGGTTGGCTATAAATCTTATCATCTTCTTGCCCTTTTTGTACAATTCAGCAATCCATTTGTATTGATTTTCCTTCAACCTAATGATACCTCATCAGGACCTTCATCAGCGGAGTATTTATTATTGTGAGGCATTCTGAGCTTGGAGGAGGGCGCACTTCTATCTTGGAGGACAATTTGACTTATCTCATTATTCATCCATTAGAATATCTGCATGCGGGGATCATTCTCATCGACATTAGCAGATCTATATACTGGTATGTGCATGCATTAATTCCTCTTACTTTCTAGCATTCCTATATTTTCTAAGGCACAATTCTGCATGCAATTGCATGCATGTAGGGATCAGGGTTTACTTTCATATTCTGTTGAGATATAAGCCTACTAAGCATCTACAGTGCACAAAAAAAGAAAAAATATCAGTTTGGGATATTACACCCTGGGCTCTTGTATCCTGCTGGAGCAGTGCGAATGGCCTCTACCATTTCATGCCAGTAGGGTGAGCGAAGGACATTGAATGGTATGCCACATGTGTAGAGAAACCAGAACAACTCCTACAGTTTTGTTTTCATCACATGGCATGTTCCCACATAGATGTCTTCTCAGACGGATATATGAACCTGTGTAAGTCCTTTTACAATTGGGACAACCAAATTTGGCGGTTCCACCCCCCTTGCTTCCTCCCTGCTTGGTGACATATTTCCACAAGGGTGTTGAGTCCTCCTTGGTTTTCATTCGGTTTCCCTCCTCCTCCTCTCCACGGTATGTGCCACTACCCACTTCTTCATCCTCTCCCTCTCCCTCATTCCTCCTCCGGTTTTCAATGACCATCATCAAAATAACAAATGGAACCAACAAAACAAACCATAAACCCATCATCATGTTTGTTGGACTTGGAAGTTGGAAGTGGAACTAGAGATTTAACCTGTTGCCTTGCAATAGAATGAGGGAGAAAGCATGGGAAAGAGTAGGAGAGGAACATTTACATTCTAGATTCTAGATTTCAAGCATTCAAATATAGATCAATGATTAATCATCAAACTTCAAGTTCAAACACAAAGCAAATCAACAAGAAAGGGTTTAGAGCCTGCCTATTTGGATGCCCAATGGTAGTGAGTGTGCAAAGCAACCAACCTTCTTCAATCTCCAAGGAAAAACCAAGCTTGATGGCACCTTCTCCTCTTCTCCTCTTCTCCTCTCCTCTCTTCTCTTCTCTTCTCAAGCAAAGTGAAAAATGGAGTGTGGAGGATGGCTTTATCCCTCAAAGCCCTATTCCTCCCCTCCAAAACCCCAAGCGTGGACCCCACCCACTTGAAATCCTCTTCAATTCCGCCGGTTGATGCGAAGCGCTGAAGGAAGCGACGGGAAGCGTTTTTAAAGCGTACGGAATCGCTGGGAAGCGAACAGGGAAGCACTCGGGGAAGCGATCAGGAAGCGAACTCAACGCTTCCACACAGTGGTAGGGAGCGTTGAATACTCCCCGGAAGCGAGCTTCCGAAAATCGCTTCCGTCCGGAAGCAAAACGGAATCGCGATTCCAGTTAGCTTCTGGGTAGCTTCGGCCGGAAGCTAGCTTCCGGAGCGGGGGCGGGGGGTGCTTCCCTGCAACCTAGGGTTTGGAGAAACATATATTCTATTGGTTTGGCATGTATTGAAGATCACTTGATGGCTATGTGATAATTGAAGTTTATTCTCAATGTGTGGTGTTCCATCTTCCATATCTTGCTGATTTGTATGTGCTTTAATATGTTAGGAAATCTGCTGCAATGAGATGCCATAGTAGGGTGGCCAGCTGAATGAGGAAAGGCTTTGAATGAGGTTATGTCAATTCATGTCTTTGCTGTTTTTATTTCCAGATTTGAAGAATTGTGATATGCCATTTCATAGAAAGATTTCATAGTATCTTGGAATGAAATTTCTCTTTGTTGCATAGCATGTGCATAAGTAGAGCACCTATAGAGAGCCTACAAACTTGTTAATTTCCAACCATATAAATTCTGCATTCACTAGTAATTTTCTGCATGTTATTACAACATTCATTACTCCATTTGTCATCTATAATTAGCCCTCATAGTTACTTCATTGCCTCCATATCCCCTATTGGATAATTGGCATTAGGCTTTCCCCATTAACCACCTTTAAAATAAACCTGTTAAATCTTACAAAAATCTGTTTTACTAAAGCCAGTCTTCATATCACCTTGAACCTAATTGTATCAACTGTTGTAAATATCACGAAATTATTGCCGACAATTGCCAGAAATTGGAAACTATCAGCAAAATATTGGGAGTCTGAATTTTTTTGATTTTTTTGGACTTTTTGGCTTTGTTTGAAGAGGGAAAGCAGGGGATTCAGAAAGAAAAGGTTATCTCCTGAATGCGCTTTCCCTTAATAATATATTACATACTATTATAACACTTATTTTGAGTCTTGACCTGTTATAAATATATTACATTACTATATAAGTTAATCTTTAAACCTATTTATTAAATTATTATATTTTTGTATCATTATTTCTCCTTTGGGCTAATGATTAATTATTAAACTTCTTCTTCCTACCTTTATATTTATATAATGTTTTATTTATTTTATTAAATAAATTCTATTTTTTCCTTTTTCCCTGAAACCTAATGGCTATATTTGACTTTTCTCCATTATTACCTTAAACTTTAAAGTCTAACTTTCTCTTCTATTTAATTTGCCATATCCTTTTCTATTCACAAATGCTTCATATGATCCTGAAGATGGGTGGAGGGTCCACTCGAAACATACGCCAGTTGTTTCTAAACTACTACACAGTGGAATTCCAGAAGATATAAACACAAAAAAAGGGTTATTCACTTTTACATTTTCCCATGAAAGGGCTAGAGGGAGGGGCTTGCTTCAGATGTTCAAAAAATTGAATATTTATATATATATTTTTAATTTGTTGATATTTTCTAAATATTTTCCTTGTTGTCAATACGTTTTTTTCCATACCCTTGGTGTTATATTCATCGACACGATGTTTGCAACATTGGTATCAAGCTTTTCTCCTTTATATTTTGTTTCCTGTCCTTTTGACATTCTCCTTTATCTTTTGTTTTCTATCCTTTTACTTTAAGAATTTAATATTACAAGTAATTACTGGGGGGGTTTCAAATTAATGGGCTTTGGTAAAAAGGGAGCATGTGAGCATCTCAGTTTTTGAGGGGTATGTTCCTCTAGTGCATTTCCTTGTGTCCCTCCCAAAAGTCTAGTGCATTTCCTTGTGTCCCTCCCAAAAGGGGACATGGGGGAACGACCCCCTTGGAGTACCCATGTCTTGAGAGCATAGGGAGTGCGTCCGCTACCCTAGGGAGCACATCCCTGTGTGACATTGCAGAAAAACTTAAGACTTTGTATTGGACCACATAGTTGTTGCAAGACTAGCGGTTCAATAGTTTGAAGGACCAATAATCTTGGACATAAGGTGCTAAGGGTTAAGGGAGAATTCCTTACTGTCAAGTTGATTTAGAGGCGAGCACAAGAAGATGCTTAGACATAAGACAACCTATGAAACATAAGGTGAAATTGTTAGTACAAATGGGGCACTGATTAACTTATCTGGATCTTAAACTAGAGAGCATGTCTTCAAGGCAGAGTTATTGGTACTGGGACCAAAGCCGGCAAGGGTCAGACTGGTATGGGACTGAAGTCAGCGTGTGAACTGGTTTAAAAAATGCAGAAAATATAGTGTTAGACGGGTACTCGTTTCTAGACCTTGGAAACTAGTTTCCTTGACCCCACGAGTTTCAGAAACATGAAACAACATTGGGGTAGTTTCCCTCTCGTACCCAAATCGGGAAACAACCTGGAAACGCATACCCGGGTTGTTTTGTGAACAGACAAAAACGTGTACTTGCAAACTTTCATCGCACGGTCAAAATCGAGCCACGTGGCCTCCTTACGTGCATTGGATTTGACGCGCGAAGGTTACCCTTTACCCGCGGGCACTCAGGAAGGGTTTTTTCTATTTCGTTTTACATTTACGAAGGGGTTTTTCATTTCCAACTGCACGCGCGATAGCATCTAGGTTTCGGGCATTTTCAGTGTTCACTGTATTGGGCGTTTGCGTGTTGGCTTCAGGCATTCATTTTCACTGTATCGGGCGTCTGCGTGTTGGCTTCAGGCATCTGTGCGTTTGGCTTTGGGCATCTACGTCTTGGTTTCGGGCTACTGCAACTCAACACTGATTAGTTAAACCTCCTTCCGCGGGATCGTTTTAATGTTTTGTGCTTTGGGTTCGAGCTTTCGTGGTTCGAAATGTGGGGGCTATGCTGTTATGTTCCATGTTACTGTTAGTATAACAATAACACGGTTCCGTGTTACTGTTATACTAACAGTAACACATGAGGAGAACAGCTTAGCCCCCATTCGAATTTCAGACTTGAAATCCAACGAATAGTGGGGTTTAAAAATATATATATATATATTTTATAAATTTCAAATTTTATTACGTTTAAAAATTAAAACTATAAAAGTTTAAACAATAAATTATTAAATTATAAGTATAACACATTAGCAGTTAAATTTTAAGTGTTGTCATTTAATTTTTTTTTTAACATTGTTTAATTTTAATTATTAAACCCCGTTTAATTTTTTTTATGTAAATTGAAATTCTAAACAAAGTGACAGTGACACTCACTCACAGCCTCTCAACTCAAACTGAAACCCTTATTGCAGGTCAAATTTTTCAGTCAAAGAAGTTAATACATTGTTCAACAATGAGTCGTACTCACAACAACGATGGTAGTGACACTGACAGTGATGTTCAGGCATAAAACAACAGTAACAGAATGGCGACAGATATGCCTTTGCAAGGGTTAGATTCTAATGTTCCACCAAGAAGTTTGTCCGATTTTGCAAAGGGGACATTTGATCCTCTAAAACCCATTCTAGTATATGCAAGCAAACAATCGGAAAGAGCATCAAATGCTGGTGGTGGCTCACGTGATTGGAAATGCAATATTTGTGAACATTCTTGGGTTGGAAGCGATAGTAGGGTTAGGCA
This sequence comes from Larix kaempferi, assembly GCA_027924585.1. Taxonomy (NCBI): domain Eukaryota; kingdom Viridiplantae; phylum Streptophyta; class Pinopsida; order Pinales; family Pinaceae; genus Larix; species Larix kaempferi. Next base: position 4,902,909 of record BSBM01002098.1, on the reverse strand, counting down.
ACATCTTTTGGGGATTCCGGGTAAAGGAGTACATGTTTGTAACAAGTTGACAACAACTCAAAAATCTGAGCTTTTGAGGTTGCAGTTGGCAACAGATGGGAGAGGATTGTTTTCTAGCAGAAATGTCACCTTCCAAGATGATGCTTCCAAACTTATGTCTCCACCATCAATGGTTGGGAGTGTGATTGCTACATCAAAGAAAAAAAACTCAGAGGGTTCTACATCTCGTTCTTGTTCCATAGGTACCACATTGGGTGGGATGTATGATGTTCAAAAAAGAGATGATACAGATGATGCAATTGGCAGATTTCTTTTTACTAATGGAATTTCATGTTGCTCGTTCTCCTTATTATAAAGAAATGGTCCGAGCAATTGTAGCATTAGGAACCTCATATGTACTAACAATAGTTCTAGAAAGGCAAGTATAAAAAGTTAATGTGCAAAAGGAGCAAATGGGACAAACATGGGCGAGGTTTGGGTGCTCTATTGTTATGGATGGGTGGACAGACATAAGAAAGCACCCACTAATCAACATCATAGTGACATCTACAGCAGGTCCATTCTTTCCTAGAGCCATTGATTGTTCTGGGAAGCGCAAGGATGCAGCTTTCCAATATGAACTTCTTCAAGATGCTATAGAGGAAGTTGGGGCTGAGAATGTGGTGTAGGTTCAGATGCAACAACAGTATGTAGATCGACCGGTTTGTTGACTCAGAGCAGATATCAACATATTTATTGGACTCCTTGTTGTGTGCATGCACTCAATAATACATTGAAGGACATCGGCAAAATCCAATGGATATCAGACTTGGTAACAACTGCTAGAGATGTGCAAATGTTTATTTGCGACCATCACACCTGTTTAGCCATGTACAGGGCTCACATGAGGAAGGGGTTCCTCCTCAAGCCAGTTGATACTAGATATGGTAGTTATTTTCTCTTATTGGAGAAAAAACGGTATGGGACCTCATGAACACACACCTTTGCACATGGCAGCACATGCAATAAACCCAAAATGGTATGTGGAAAGGCGTGGGAGAGTGCCTCCCATTGATGATCTTGAGGTAAAGAATGGCTTCCTAGATGCAATTGGGAAGATGTACTCCGAGGAGGAGGGGGCAAAACTTTGAAGACAATTTGTTCAATTTGCAAGTCTTAGTGGCCCCTTCAACATGCGCGTTGCTCAGATAGATCGTATAGATCTAGTCCAAGATGACTTGATTGGCTGGTGGAGGATGTATGGTGATGATGCTCCAGAGCTCAAACATCTTGCTATGCGTTTGTTGTCTCAAATTGCTAGTTCCTCTACAGCACAGAGGAATTGGTCTACATATAACTTCATCCACTCTATCAAGAGGAACAAACTTACCTCTAGAAGAGTGGAAAAGTTAGTTGCTGAGCACAGTGCCCTACGTCTTGAGAATAGAAAGACACTTGAGTATTTGAAGGGAACAGTGACACGGTGGGATGTTGATCCAGAGGATGATGCACAGGTTGATGTGGAGGAGGGGCCTAATGAGGCACAACTTGGTTTGGTTGGTGTGCCACTTAGCATCTTTGAGAATGAAGATGATTATGATTTAGATGCTGGCATTCCCATGGTTGATCCCGATTCCTTCGTGCAGTAGCTTGATGCAGAGACTAGCGGGGCATTTCCTTGAGCAATAATGCTCATTTGATGTTCTACTTTCTATTTTAGACTTTGGTTTGTCTTTACATTTGATGTTCACATTAGACTTGACTCTTTAACTTTAAATTTTAAACTTTTTAATTCCCGATACATTTAAAAATATGAACGGTGATGGAAACTTTGTTACTTTTAAAGTTTCAAGTCCCAATATGATCATGATGTTATTTATAATTTTATTGATGTATTTACTATTTTGGCATGAATCATTGATGTATCTTGGAATGATTATGAATCAATGAATTTTGATTTACTTATTTATGAATATGATGTTAGTGGTTTAGTGTTGACATGATGACAAGCACAATAGTGACAACATTGAATACATGATGTTACTCTGTTAGTGTTACTGTTTTGTTACTATTAATCTTTAAAATCTTAAATTAGAAATTTTTAATTTTGTAGTATTCCTGGCGGGGTCCCCTATGTTAAAGACCCTGACATACCCTCCAATTTTTCCTAAAATTTGGGCGGGTACTTCTGCATATGTCATTTCTGCGTTTCCCCGCTCCTGTGTCCCCGCGTACCGTAAACTTGGGGGAATTTTGATAAAATATGCAATATATATATATATATATATATCCAAACCATTAGACACCATATGTGAATTTTCCTTATTTTAGGGTTTGGGAAGAAGTGGGGTAGGTTTTTTCTTTTGTTTTTCCCTTAATGTGTTAGTTGTGTGTCCTAGATGGGCTTGTATCCTAGGAGTCTTAGGTGATAGATGATAGCCTAAGACCTAAAAGTGTGTATGTAATTAATATGAGAAAAGGAAAAAAAAGGAAGCAATTGCATGTCACGTATGGAGTAAGATGTCACAAGGAGTTGTAAGGGAATGAGCTTGGTAGATTACACTCTAGCATGAGGAATCCCGCCAAATTTTCTTGGGATGTATAAATATCTGTTCAGGTAGGCCCTTTGTGTGGCAATTCAATTAATCTATAGGGTGTGTTAAGTTTCCCCTCTCGTTTCCCCTTTGTTATGCCACAATATGTGCTCCATCCTGCCAACAAGGTGGGACAGTGTGTGGAATGGCTTGTTGGAAGGTGTCTTCCACTTGTCCGATGCTGCTGGATGATAGCTATGCTTGCTGGAATAGTGTGGGTTTTTTTCTGGGTACATGGCCCTATTGCATAGGTTCAGTTTTGAAAGTGTATGGCCATTAGTATTGGCTAGAATCAACAATTAAAAGTAATCCAGTTTCCCTGAATTTCACAACTTTTAAAAAATGCAACGTATATTACTTCAAATAAATCCCAGAGGTACAATTCGAATTTTTCAAACACCGGGAAAACACTTAATTGATTCGTTTCCTATTCCCTGAATAGGAAATAAAAGTATTATTTACATGTGGTCTTGTCGATTGCTTTTTAAGTTTTATGACTTTATAGAAGATTAATTTGTATGGCATATGTTATTGAATCTGCAGGATATGGTTTCTGAGAATTTTCCTTCGAGGGGAGGGGCTGAAAGTTTGGGAGACTTTGAGAAAAGCTTTTCATCATCGTACTTGAAGGATATGAAGACAAAAAGTGTGTCAGAATGCCAATCTGTGCCTGTTTCTGGTCTTGGAACTGTTGACAATGTAAAATTCTCTAGGCCTATCATCCCTGATATCAAAGTTATGTTAGTAGTGGTTGCAGTGTCGGTAATCATTGGTTTGGTCATTGGAAGAAATTCATAGATTATGTTGTGAAAATTGGGCCATCTAGGTTTATGTACAATAGCCTATAGTTAAGCAAAATCCATATCTGAATAACGTTACTTAAGAGGCTTCAGCAGAGAGAAGGTTTACTCCAAGCCCAATTCTAAAATGTTAAGAAGATGCTGCAAAAGTGAAGGTTTACTCCAAGCCTGATTCTAAAATGTTAGATAAATGAAAGATGATTGATTTAAATTGGTGATGGTAAACCTTCATAGCGAACATCACAATGTCTAACTTGTACTGGAGCAAATGGTATAATGTCCCGTCTCTGAAATTTTGGAGATGCATTAGGCCTATTTGCAGAGAAAATCATAAGTGTCTTAATGTCCCATAAAGAGTAGCAGTGTGAATAACTTTTCTATGATACTGTCATAAAAGCTCTGTTGTATTTTTTGAACTTCAGGTAATGCCTATGATGCATCACTTTAGTGTCTGAGTTTGACATTTATCACTGACCATGACATGTGTGGTATGTTTAAAACAATTGAACAGTACACGATCTTATGGTACTCCATGGCAGCTAATCTAAACGACAATCTGCCTGGTGTAGATACTAACTAGGAATGAAATTTGGGCTGGCAGTAGGCTATTCCAACAACTTTGCCGTTTGACTGCTTGCCTTTTTGAATGGCATGTTTTATATCTTATCTCGAGTAAATAAGAAGGAATTACTTCTTTAAAGCAAGACACACAATGATCAATGTTATTTCATGAGAACTTGATAACTAGAGGGGATGCAAATATTTACCGTTCTTTTGAGTAACAATTTCATGAGAATGCAAGGACGAGCAGTATCCATTTTCAACATGAAATTCTTTCATTGGAATACGTATATATGCATAGCAGTAGCTTTCTTGAACAAGCTCATTCTCATGGAAAATATAATGCAGAGTTAGCAACTTGACTGTACAATTTATTGTCTTCCAAATGCTTGATCTGTTCGCAAATGTTGGTTTTAATAACCAACTGCTAAAAGAAAGATATTTGAAAAGCTATTGAATCTCCTGTTTGGATGGATTTCAAATCAAGTTTTCAATGGAAACCAATTTTCCATGCTTCAATTTTCTAAACGCAATTTCCAATTGCAAAGTCGAGCTCGTGATGATGATAGGGATGGAGTATCAAGTATATAGTCATCATTAGCTATTTGGGAAACCAATTTTTATGTAATTGGTTGGCTGTTTTGTTTTGTGTTTTATAAATAAAATGCTATCTTATTTTACGCTTGCATAGGGATGGAGCTTAAGTATATAATTCTCACCAGCTATATGTGAAACCCTTTTGTTTTCAGTAATTGGTTATTTCTTCTTGTTGATAAAAATTCTTGGAAATGTCGAGCTCGTGATGATGACAGGGATGGAGTATCAAGTATGTAGTCATCATTAGCTATTTGTGAAACCAATTTTTATGTAATTGGTTGGCTGTTTTGTTTTGTATTTTATAAATAAAATGCTATCTTATTTTACGCTTGCATAGGGATGGAGCTTAAGTATATAATTCTCACCAGCTATATGTGAAACTGGCTGTTTTGTTTTGTATTTTATAAATAAAATGCTATCTTATTTTACGCTTGCATAGGGATGGAGCTTAAGTATATAATTCTCACCAGCTATATGTGAAACCCTTTTGTTTTCAGTAATTGGTTATTTCTTCTTGTTGATAAAAATTCTGTCCGCGGAATTAAATGTGATTTTGATATTACCTTGGCATAGATAAACGTTCAAGAGTAATGCTTAATAGGGATTCATGTTCTATACATATGTGCTATTTGAGAAGAAATTCAAGTGCAAGTTTCTTTAAACAATGTTTTTTTTTATTGAATTTTAAATAAGCTATACATATGTGCTATTAGGGAAGTTCAAGTGCAAGCTTCTTTAAACAATGCCATATTTAGAAAATAAAGTGGTTATTTTTTATTGAATTTTAAATAAATTACAAATTTATACATATGTGCTATTAGGGAAATTCAAATGCAAGCTTCTTTAATCAATGCCATATTTAGAAAATAAAGTGGTGTTTTTTTATTGAATTTTAAATAAGTTACAAATTTCAGTGATACAAGTATGTGCTAGAATAGTAAAGTGGTCAACTGCATATAGTGTAGGGTGTATGTTGTAAGTTTCATCACCAAAAACTCCAAATTTGTTTGGAAAAAGTGATTAAAGCTGGACAATTATTGGTCGATTTAGATGTGGGATTGGATCTACTATTTATTTAAATGAATGGAGATTTATACTAATATTTACAGTAATATTTATCTAACTGAATCAATTATTGGTCGATTTAGATGTGGGATTGGATCTACTATTTATTTAAATCAATGGAGATTTATACTAATATTTACAGTAATATTTATCTAACTGAATCAATTATTGGTTGATTTAGATGTGGGATTGGATCTACTATTTATTTAAATGAATGGAGATTTATACTAATATTTACAGTAATATTTATCTAATTGAATCAATTAGCTCTTTATGAAATTACTAGAAATGATTAGACATGTGATTGGATCTACTACTTTACTTTACTAATTTAAATGAATGAAGTTTGGGTTTACTCTAATATTTATCTAAGGTTTACTTTAATATTTATCTAAGTGAATTGAGTAATTCTATATGAGATCACTAGAAGTCATTAGACGTGTGATTGGATCTCCTACTTCACTTTACTAATTTAAATGAATGAAGTTTGGGTTTACTTTAATATTTATCTAAGGTTTACTTTAATATTTATCTAATTGAATTGAGTAACTCTATATGAGATCACTAGAAGTCATTAGACGTGTGATTGGATCTCCTACTTCACTATTTTAAATGAATGAAGTTTGGATCTACTCTGATATTTATATTTATCTAACTAGCTGAATCGAATGAATAACTCTATATGAGATCACTTGAAATCATTAGATGTGTGATAGGATCTCCTACTTTACTAATTTAAATATATTTATATTTATCTAACTAACTGGATCGAATGAGTAACTCTATATGAGATCACTTGAAATCATTAGACATGTGATTGGATCTCCTACTTTACTAATTTAAATGAATGAAGTTTGGATCTATTCTAATATTTATATTTATCTAACCGAATTGATTAGTTCTATATGAAATCACTAGAAATGATTAGATGAATGGGGCAATCCTTCACTACTCTGCTTACTCTCCTCTTTGTTCCCGTGACCAATTGAACTAACCAATGTTTACTTTGCTCTTTGTTCTCGTGACCAATTGAACTAACCAAGGTTTACTATGCTTCTTTTTCTTTAGAAACAACTTTAAACAACCTTTGGAGTTACATAACTATGGGTAGATCTTGGATCAATAAGAATAGAAATGGATATCTTGGTGACCTTACCTTCAACTTTAACCACAACTGCTTGGTGATCTGCTTTTCGATCTTCCCAGGCCGCATAAATTCTGGGAGTTGCTTTGGGGCTTTCCTCTTGTTATGAAAGAAGAGGTATAGTTAGTGAACAAGAGTATCATTTCATTCAACATGAGCTGCTTTGTCTTCAACAATAGAAATTGATTCCTTAAGAATATAACCTATTAAATTCAAGTAGGTGAGGGGATCTCCATCAATTGGAAGAGCTACCCTTCCAATAAAGATCTTTCCACTCATATTTCTCCCTAGAGACTCGGCATGACTTCTCTCGGACAGGGGATGGAAAATATCACGTTGAGTCTCACCCACAGTCCAAAAGTAGTCGAAAGCTCTAATAAAATCACTCTCAAGGGGAGTATGAAATCACTAGAGATGATTAGATGAATGATTGGCTCCACTATATTAGTTTAAATGAATGAAGGTTGGATCTACTATATTAATTTAAATGAAGTTTGGATCTACTTTAATATTTATATTTATCTTAATTCAATTCTATATGAAATCACTAGAGATGATTAGATAAATGATTGGATCTACTATACTAGTTTAAATGAATAAAGTTTGGATCTCCTCTATCAATGATCTCTTTATGAGATCACTGTATTTATATTTATCTAACTGAATTGATTAATTCTATATGAAATCACTAGAGATGATTAGATGAATGATTGGATCTACTATACTAGTTTAAATGAATAAAGTTTGGATCTACTCTATCAATGATCTCTTTATGAGATCACTAGACAACTATACTAATTTGTTACTCTACTAATTGTAGTAAGCTGAATATGTTCTGTACTTCCATTCTTTGTTTAGTTGTGGTCAACCAATTTTGGAACCAAATTACATTTGATGATGCTAAGTGATAATAAATTTCACTTTGTAATGTGTAATGATTTCACTTTAGAACTTAATAATTACAAGCCAATACAAGCACCAACATAATTAATGCTCTAGTGCCTACATGCTAACCATGTATTTTAATATATACTATTTCTAAACTTACGGTTTGAAGTATTATTTTGGTAAGATGGTCTTAATTTTTGACAAAAGGCAACATTTTGCTTTATTTTTTCCTATGAAGACTGCTTTATTGTAGGTAGAGTGATATACATATACATTGGGGCAATGTTGAAATTTGACGGATAAATAACTATCCTTTGCCATTTTACACATTAAAATATTGCCACTTTATAAAATTAAACGTCATTAATGAAGTGTGAATTTTAATTCCACTTGTCATTTTGAAGTGCATTTTTAATTTTACATCTCATTAATATCTATATCCCATCTCTACATGCACATGTTATCTATTACCATAACTAATTAGTTATTAGTAATTAATGATCTATTACTATTACTTATTAGTTGTTAATTAATTTTTTATTTTTTTTTTTCAAAGAAAAAAAAGCGTAATTTCATTCATCATTTGAGATCAAAATTACATTCTGTATTCACTGTGACAGTGAATTATCTTAGGCCTATAGATCATAGGTATCATGATGAGACTCTTACGTCTGCTTTCAAATTACAAAATATCAAAAAACATTTCTGTTTTCACAAAAAAAAGAAGTTCAGTCCCACCGGACTAATTTGCTGTTACATTTTCAACTGTAAATGCCGAAACAGTGACATTAATTCATATAAATATAAAAAGCATACTGTTATATATTCGAACAGTATTCTAGATCAGTCTATAAATGATCTGTGGTAATATGCAGAGCTCTGTCCATCCCTTACTTCAGTATTTATCCAGGTACCGTTTGCCAATCGCAGCCCATCTTTGGATAAGCAGCAATTTTATGTAATGAAAGGTCTGAGCATGCTCTCAGTTCTCTGTCCTTCCAGAGCTTCAACTACTTTCCAAGTGCCAAAAGCCATGTTCTGCCCTTCTTTGGATGCCTGATCCGCTTTTTGGTTATTTTCCCTGTATACATGCCGGCATATGAAAGTGTCAAAGGATTGTTTAAGCCTCTGTACAGTGTGAAGAATATTTGCAAGTCTAACAACTCTGCAATCCTGTGTTTGATTGGTCCAGTTTATAGTATTCATGGAGTCGCCAAATACCGCCAGTCTATTAATGCCTCTCTCAGCAGCAAAGATAAGCAGCAGTTTCAAACTCATAACTTCAGCATAATTGTTTGTACCCATACCCAGTCCCATGGTGATAATATAGAAGTGTGAATCCGTTAAATATAAGACAGCGCCCCCACCACAGACCTCATTGCTAGCAGCTCCGTCGAAAAACCCCCATGGGTAGGTTCTGTCGATCTCCACTTCCATAATTCGTCTCTGATGTGAAGCCCTTATATGTTCGGGATAAGCCATGTAGAGACCCACCGTCATAGTACCAATAACCTCAGGTGTGTAAGGTTTATCCAGGAATATAACCCCGTTCCTAGCCAACCATATCCCCCAAATGATAAGTAAAGGTAGGACCTTCAGTTTCTGAGTGCGCGCCCAGCTCCACCAGCGCTCCCATGCTTCGCTAACAGTGTTACCATCCCAACGACAATCTAAGTTCAGCAATCTTGAACATTCATGCCAGACCGCCGCCGTGAATGGACACTTGATGAAGAGATGTGTAATAGTTTCCATATCCATCTTACACAAGGCACACCACCCCGGGCCCTGAAAGCATCTCTTCTGCAAAATATCCCAAGTCGGAACCCGATTTTCCAAAGCACACCACATGAAGATTCTGTTTTTCGATGGGCAATTTAGTTTCCATAATGATCTCCACCACCAGGCCCCATCCCGAGCAGCCTCACCAGCACTAAGTACATTATAACCCGTCTTAGGTGTATAAATCCCCTCCGGATCAAGTTCCCAGGTCAATACATCCTCCTCCTCCGTGAGATGTATACCTGCCCGATTAAACCGTGAATGTAATTACCCAGGAAACCAGCCTCCGGTTCCCCCAAGCCCAACATCTCCGCAGTTTTCCAGTATTGAATCCACGGTTCATCAGGACGCTGATCAGCCAGATGATTAAGAGTGTAGATACCCCGGGTTTCCAGCGTATGGATAACATGAGCAGGCAAAATATGTAGTTGTTCACTCCCATTCCATGGATCTCTGCCAATTCTAACCTTTTCTCCGTTGCCAACATCCCAAGCCAGAAAATTTTCCACCAATGTGAAAGACTTAACCACAGCCTTCCATATCACCGAACCCCCAGCATGTGTTTTCCGAGGGCTCCTAATCCAATCCTCCAGTGTAGTATCAGATAAATATTTACAAATAATAACCCTGGTCCAAAGACTATTCGTCTTGATAAGTCGCCAGCCTCCCTTAGCTGCCAATGCCTGGGAGAACAGAAAAATATTCTTTAATCCCCAGCCCCCAAGACCTTTAGGAACAGCAATCCGCTTCCAATTGACCCAGGGTGTGACCTGACCATCCTTCTTACCACTCCACAGAAATCTAAAGCAGATCCGCCTGATCTGTTCCAGGATTCCTTTGGGTATCCATGACAAAGACATCCAATATACAGGGATGGCTTCTAAGACAGCCTTAACCAGAACCAGCCTACCAGCACGCGACATCCACTTATGACTCCAAACGTTCAATCTTTTTTCCACCTTGCCAATTAGCCACCTCCAATCCTTCTTAAGATAAGTATTTGCTTTAAGTGAGAATCCCAGATATTTTAACCCTTCATCAAGAGTAGAAACCTTAAAAGGAAAGTATTCAACTAGTGCCCGTTCCTCCTCCTGTCGAAGCAGATGAGTAGTAAGGGTAGACTTATCAGCATTAATGTCCATCCCTGTTGCCAAAGAGTACAAATCCAGGATCTCCTTCAAGGTCCGAGTATCCCTTCGATCTCCAGAACAGAAGATGATGATATCGTCCACAAATAAGAGATGAGTAACAAATAACCGATCCCCAATGTTAATGCCCCGAAACCTCCCCTGTAATTTAGCATCAATAATAGCCCTGCTCAAGCCTTCAGCCACCAGCAGAAAGAGAAGTGGGGAGAGCGGACAGCCTTGTCTAAGGCCTCTTTCCGCATGGAAAAAAGGGGTGGCAGCACCATTCAGTAACACAGAAAAAGAAACAGTAGTTATGCATGACATGATCCATCTAATAAAATCAATACCATAACCCAAGTGGGTTAGAAGGAGCCGGATGTATATCCAACTCACCTTATCGTAAGCTTTGGACAGATCGATTTTAAGAATAGCACCTTTGATGTGCCGAGTCTTCATGCTGTGCATTCCTTCCTGTGCCACCCCTATAGCCTCATGTATCTGTCGACCCTCAAGAAAGCCAAACTGTTCGGCAGTGATATGTTCTGAAAGTGAAACCTTGAGTCTCCGAGCAATGACCTTCGACACAATCTTATAAATGCAATTGCACAAAGAAATAGGTCTGAATTCAGAGAGGGTAATCGGGTTATCGTTCTTAGGTATGAGGGCTATAAAGGTAGAGTTGAAACAGGCAGGAAGCCTCCCATTCAATCGTGAATCCTCAACCACCTGCAGTAGATCCAGTCCCACAATCTCATACAGCTCAATAAAAAATTCCACAGACCAGCCATCCGGCCCAGGGCTCTTGTCTTTCTGAAAGCTGCCAAGAAACTCCTTCAGCTCCTCCTCAGTAACAGGTCTCATCAAACGCCTATTGTCTTCCTCCTCAGCAAAACGTGGGAAAAGTTGGGCAATCCTAATAACTTCTGCAATGGAGGCCTGTGCAGGAGCCTTGAACAATTGCTGAAAATGACCCACCCCACATCTAGCTTTGCCTTCAAAGTCAAAATGTTCATTACCATCTGCATCTTTCAGGCTCCAAATAGTATTGACTGCCTTCCTCCCCCTAGCATATGCATGAAAAAATTTAGTATTCTCATCCCCACATTCCAGCTAGACCGCCCTGCTCTTGAGTCTCCAGGTTTCCTCCTTTTCCATCAATAGTTTATTTCTGAGACCTTCCATCCTGGCCAATTCAGCCTTCGTTTCCTCGGTCAGAAAGCCCCCACCATCCCCTTCATAAATCTGTAGAAGTTCAGCCTCAATAGATTTCAGTTCAACTTCATCTCTAATTTTCTTATCAAAGGCCCATTTTTTAACAGCTCCTTTTAACCTTTGAATATTCTCAGCGAACTGGAAAGCCCCAGTACGTGCATGTTCCACATCAAATGCCCGCCAAGTGTCCTGAAAGAGTTCTTTAAAAGAATCATCTTTAAGCCAATTCTTGTTAAATTTAAGAGAGCTAGGTGGATTATCAGGTCCATGCCTGATCTCAATAAAGATAGGGAAATGGTCAGAATCCCCACCGTTCCCTACCCACTGTCGGATTTGTAAAAATCTGTCCACCATCTGTTCAGCCACCAAGAAACGATCAAGTCTTTTTGCCACCCGAGCCTCACCACTCCTGTTGTTCCTCCACGAGGGTTTCAGCTTGATAGGTTCAATATCCAGCAAGTTTTTAAGAACCAATTTCTGTTGAAAATACCCAGCCATAGGATCCACAAGTGCCCGAGGTCCCCAAACTTCTGAATTTCCCAACGTGAAGTTTAGGTCACCTCCCACCACAACCGATTCACCTTCAAATAAGGGATCCTGCAGCAAAGTATCCCAAAAAAGGGCCCTATTTACATAAGGCCCGTAGATATTAACCACAGTGAAGCAGGTGCCCAAGTCAACAGAGAGAAATTCAGCTCCTAGCACAGAAACCCTTCCCCAAGCATTAACCAGTTTAATCGCACAATTTCTCCAGCCCACCGCTAACCCCCCAGAGCGACCCCTCGCATCCAGGGTCAAGAAAGACCATCCAGCCAACCACTGTTCCAATTTCTCCTTGATGATATTACCTAAACCTAAAGTCTCTTGTAACAGAATCACATCAGGATGTTCAAGAGTAAGCACCCTCATGAAGGCTGATTTCTTTTTAGGCCCAGCCAGACCCCGGCAATTGAAGGACATAATCTTCATAACCGCACCTTCGACCGGGCATTCACTGCTCTAAGTGCCCTTTCAATTGAAACCTGTTTCCCATCCCGGAGATCCAAACGGGCCCTGTTCTGTGCCTTAGATAAGTGGGATCTCCGGCCCCTGCCCCTCCGGGCCATCACCACCGTCTTACCCAAACCCCCCCCAAAAATTTTAGTGCAGGAACGGAGATTGTACCCAGTAGCAGAAGATTCTGGTGAAGACCCTGGTGAAGGGGGCTCAGGTGTTAAGAGACCAGGATCTGGTCCCAAAGAAGTCATTATGTTCTCCAGAGGAGTCGTTGGCAAAGTAGTGTTGGGTACAACAGGTTCGACCACCGGACAGATACAATTCCCATAAGAGGGCGCAATAATAGAAAGAGGAGTAGTCTCAGGCAGACCCGACAAAGTTAAATTCTTCAAACCAGCAACCCAATCAAACCCGACCACAGAACACCGATTGATAAAAAGATGTACAGAAGGTGTAAAAGAGAGAGAAGAAATACCCGGCAAGATAGGTCCCGGCACTGCATCCACATCTGTCGGAACAGGGCCATGAAAATCCTCAATTGTATCGCTCAGGTCTCCAGCAAGAATGTCCGTTGCCTCAACTGAGTCCGGTCCAGCATTAACCGATACACCCAAATCCAGGTCCCCATCCACCTCCATCCGTTTAGTCACCAGCTCGTTGTGCATCAAAACCGAGGGTTCATCCCTAGTCTCCACCCCCGAAGGGTTACTCAACCCCTCGTCCATGGCGCGAGCCGAAAGCTGACATGCAGACTCCGGGTGTCCATACACATGACACCGTCGACACCGAAAGGGTATATTCTCATAATCCAGCATTTGGGTGATAACAACTGGCCCCCATTCCAGATTGATATGCTCCGGCAGCCCCTCCCGCACATTCAAATTGACCAGTATACGTGCAACCTGCTTGTAGTGTGTCTTCAAAAAGGAGAGGTCGGCTTCCAGAAAATTCCCCAAAATATCCCCAATCTGACGGAAGTGGCGGATATCCCAGAAATGAAGCGGAAGTCCTGGTAGTCTTACCCATACCGGAGACGAATCGATTCTCTCCCGGCTCGCATCGAACAGGGGGTGCCAAGGCTTCAATAGAACCGGCTTCAGTTTAAGGTGCCAATTCCTGTTCAATATTTTGTGCATATCATCCTTATCACGGAGTACCACCGCAAACCAGCCACGGAGGAGCATGTCCACCTCAGGAGTGTATCCCAGAACCCCGCTCCACTGTGATTCCACCCATGCCATCACCGTGGGCCGAGCAAAAATCCTGCCCAAAACCCTCCCAACCAGCGTTACACAAGACATCTCAAGGACACGTTCCCAGGCAATGTCCTCGCCTACCGCATAACTTCCCACCGTGCGGGTTCTGACCCAACTCCTCTTCCTTCGCCGGCTTGTACCTTTACTAGCAGCCCCAGTCCCCAACACGTTCCCAGCACAATCCTGCTGATACCCAGCACCCGTCACAGGACTACCACACCCCCGTAGTTCATGAAGGGCCAAAGGCACGCGAAAATCTCCTACAGTTTCCCCAATAACCGTCCCAGCCAGTTGTTCAACCTGACGGGCAACACCAGTATCGGCAAGCTCATTACAACCTTCCACAGCTATAAAACCCGCCTGAAACCCTGGCACCGGATAACCCAGGTTCTCAGCAAAATAAACATCCGCCGCTCTCCAGTCCGGGCTCCCCAAGAGCGCTTCAGGTAAGCCAAACGGTTCCAAACAGTCCGGCAGTAGGTACCCAGGGACGCAAGGCGAATATACCGGTGACGAAAACCCAATATCCGGGCTCACCAACCCCACCCCGGTCGCTGCAATGTCGCCAGGCCCCAGCAGAGGGTAGACCTCCAAACCCCTCCTCATCACACCATCTGGCGCCCCCCTGTCAATAGATGCCTCCATCTGTCCGCCGTCACATGTAACCAAATCCATAACCTACACCAAAACCAAAGCCCAAGATCCACCAGAAACCTTCAAGACCCCACAACGCCGGCACACACCTCAGAACCCTGACGCCTCCTCAGAAAGCAACAACGAATCTCGAAAAAAACCTCAGGTAATCTCCCACGGCCATCATAATCTGAGAAAAAACGGCAGGTCGACAAGGACGTGTATGAGTTCGTCATCTCCACAGTACAGTGGTCGGTAGCTCACAGCTACCAGCCCCCGCACCAAACCCTAACCCCATCAGCCTCCTTCGCTCCTCCGTATCAGCGGTCCCAATTCTCCGTTAGTTGTTAATTAATTATATATATATATAAGTAATTAATTAATAACTAATATATATATATATATATATATATATATATATATATATATATATATATATATATATATTTCTAATATGAAAATTTTGTTTTTTGTAATGGTCTTGTTGTCTTCCCGTGTTAAGTAAATTTGACTCGGTCATGGTTTTTTGGGCCCATGGTATTGTTTGTGAAGAAACCTATTTTAAGATTTCCAGGATAAACCTTCTTTGTCATTATGTGTGTGCTTGGTTTAATTATTATGTTTTTATTGTTAATTATATTTTTGCAAACTTTTTATTTTTGTATTTATATGAGGCAAGATATGAGAATTCAATGTTTTATATAGTTTATTATGGTGAGTAAAATTAAGATTTAAACACCAAATTAAAGACAATGTTAAAATAAAATGTCATTTAAAAATTTCTTGACGTGCAAGGTGGAACGTTGAATTTCAACCTTGCATTGGGGTAAAGATAAATATAAACATATGCCTTTTGAAATTTAAATTTAGATTTTTTTTCAACCTTAGGGGTTAACCTTGTTTTTGTGTTTTGGAATTAAGGATAATGACCTGCCCTCCCGAATTGGACCCAAAACCTATGCGGATTTAACCACCACAAAGTGCAATTATACCACATCACCAAGCCTAAATTTAAAATTTACTTATACATTGGAATGAATATAAACATATGCTTATACATTGGAATGAATATAAACATATGTTTTACTTTTTTTTTGGAAGATTGTAGGTAATGTGATCTACATTGGTATAAAAATAAATATAAGCATGTATATTTTGAAATTTAATTTTAGAATTTACATATACATTGAGATAAAGATAAATATGAGCAATTTTTGAAATTTAAATATTTAAAAATTAAATTATTTATTGCATTTTTAATTTATTTTTCATTTGTTCAAAATATTTAAAAGTTAAATTATTTATTAAATTAATTTAAAGTTCATAAGCAATTTTTAATTTGTTTGAAGATGTCTTGTTTGAGCGCACGGGGCGTAGAATAGACGGTGAATGGGTGTATTGTTAAGACACTCTTTCTGTAAGGTCATCGGTTCGAAACTTCGTGGGTTTGAGCCTTATAAAAAATGTATTGTTTGCATTTGTAGTGTAAGAAATACAATATCCCCCATCTCTTTCACATATTAATAAAAGCATGATACTCAATCGATAACCTATATCTAATGATGGTTTCCATGACAATCGATGAAACTTCCAACATTTGAAGTAAACTGTGAAAATCCTCACAGCAGATCTAAGAGATGATGTATACCTCACAAGAGTAATTATGATTAAGCAAGAAAATAGAAGAAGAGTGGTTAATACAATATAATGAGCAACAGAATAATATGGTACAGTAGAACTCAGATAGAAGCAATAATACTTCACACACACTAGTTAATTAATCACAATATGGACAAATAAATAGTACAATGGTAGAGAGGATTCGAATGCCTAAGGTGGCAATTCGAATTAGCCTCTCAGAGTGGTCATAAGATCAATAGAGTGTCATCAGAGCACAACTAGGTGTCCTCATGATCATCGGAGCATAACTGGAAGTCTTCATCATCATCAGTGGAGTCATCAATGCTCAAGTAACTGTCAACCATCAGTCAAACTAAGTCTGGTAGGTGTAACGAACTGTAACTAAGTGTAACTGAGTATAAACTGAAAACAACTGGACTGGTAGGTGAAGAAGGGTGAGTTGCTTCCTAAAATCAAGGAAGAAGGGCGCATTAAGCAACTGGAGGGCTAAAAATGAATAGTGAGAAGCTCCTGGGGGCTGGCTAACTGAGGGCTAGGTGCTGGACTGATGACTGGGATGCATGCAAACCCTAGAATGCATGCAAACCCTAAAAGTGCATGCATGACTGAAAATGTAAATGATCAAAATACTGGTGGGACTAGGATGGAGTATAGGAATATCCTAACACCCCCCCTTAATCCATCCTGGGCCCTGGTAACTAAGACCAAAGGTCACCCAATACAATGAATAATAATAGTCAATAAACCAAGGAAGTGGGAAAATTTCATCGGAAACATACCCCCTCCTCAAAAAACAGACTGTAAGGCACACAAAAAAAATAAATGCTCCAAACTCAAGCAGGTGTGATGCTTGGCCATATGTCTGGAGGTATCTTCTTCTTGGGAAGAAGTGGATCATACTCAAAAAACATGTGCTTGTATTTGCTCTTCAGATCGAATGTGATGAGAACAAATGATCCTTGAACCTGTGATTCGAATCAGCTGAGGTAGGATCAAAATCATGAATATGTAGATAGTCTTTTCTCTTCTCCTTCGAACCATCATGGGTGAGATTATGCCAAAAAGAACCATCAAATAATAATTGCTTGAAATCCAAATCAGATTTAAGACTTGAAGAATAGTTTCTTGAGATCTCCTTTGAACCAGCAGGGGTGAGATCAAAACTATCATATGCATGAGAAATTATCCCAAGTAGTAATTGCTTAGAATCCAAATTAGATCCAAGACTTGAATCATGGTTTCTTGAGATATCCTTTGAACCATGAGAGGTGAGATAAAAACCAGTAATTGCATGAGAATTTATCCCAAGCGAATGGCAATGGCCACAATCTTCAATAACCTTCTGAAAGCATGAACTAATGATCATATAGTAGTATAAAAGAGATGATTGCTTGAGAGGAGCGAATGCATTACCTCCAATAGTTGATTTTACCTCCGAAATAATCATGTGATCATGATGCAAACCAATAGACTCTGGTGCAAGAGAGGATTTAGGACCTTCTGCAATATCTAGAGTGTGAGCTGGCACAAAAAGAGAAGAAAGTTTGAGCATGAGTGGAGAATCTGCAAGTTCTTTGTCAACAACTTCAATATGAGATGATACTGGTTCATGATCTGAGAGACCATCAAGGGGAGCGAATGCATCACTTTACTTGCTTTTGAAGGGGTTTGGACCAAATCCTTCATTCTTTCTATCAAAGTTTTCATCCAGGTGAGCCCATAACTCTTTTGGAGTCCATAACTCTATTGGAGTTTCAACACCATCACGGTATTCGAAATGAAATCTTAGGTATTTAGGCAAAGAAAGCATCATTCTTCCAAAGGCCATGTCACCTTTATTCAACCAATCAATATTCTCTTCAGAGGATTCGAACTCTCTTTCAAAATAACAATCAAAGAGATCATGGCTCTTCAAATATGCTATCATTCCTGGTTTCCATTCATCATAGTTGAATGGGGAAAGATGAGTAATTCCTGATGAATACATAGAAGTTGTAGAGGACCTGCAAAAACAATATAGAATAACTGCAACTGCTACTGCTGCAAAAATGTAGAAACTGCTGCACTTGAAATCTTGGTAATAACCTGCAAAAAACTCTCAAGAATGGAGATTAACAATACTCTCAACATGCTCTGATACCATGTGAAAATCCTCACAGTAGATCTAAGAGATGATGTATACCTCACAAGAGTAATTATGATTAAGCAAGAAAATAGAAGAAGAGTGGTTAATACAGTATAATGAGCAATAGAATAATATGGTACAGTAGAACTCGGATAGAAGCAATAATATTTCACACACACTAGTTAATTAATCACAATATGGACAAATAAATAGTACAATGGTAGAGAGGATTCGAATGCCTAAGGTGGCAATTCGAATTAGCCTCTCAGAGTGATCATAAGATCAATAGAGTGTCATCAGAGCACAACTAGGTGTCCTCATGATCATCGGAGCATAACTGGAAGTCTTCATCATCATCAATGGAGTCATCAATGCTCAAGTAACTGTCAACCATCAGTCAAACTAAGTTTGGTAGGTGTAACTGACTGTAACTAAGTATAAACTGAAAACAACTGGACTGGTAGGTGAAGAAGGGTGAGTTGCTTCCTAAAATCAAGGAAGAAGGGCGCATTAAGCAATTGGAGGGCTAAAAATGAATAGTGAGAAGCTCCTGGGGGCTGGCTAACTGGCTAACTGAGGGCTAGGTGCTGGACTGATGACTGGGATGCATGCAAACCCTAGAATGCATGCAAACCCTAAAAGTGCATGCATGATTGAAAATGTAAATGATCAAAATACCGGTGGAACTAGGATGGAGTATAGGAATATCCTAACATAAACCAAGGTGTTAAACTTTGAAACTTACTAGGTTATTATAATATAAAAGTCATCTTTATTCTCATATAGATAAATATGAGAATAAAGAGGTTGATTTAGAACATTGCAAATTGCTAAACTCTTAAATCAATATTTGTTGTGGCTTGGTCATAGGTTTTTGTAAACATGAGGTAAGCATATCCTTGTGAGCTACAAATAAATGACAATTTAATGAGCACACATGTGAGGACATTGGATAAGCACACAATGAAGTCAAGGGTTGACTTCGTCGTGTGTTTGTTCGATGCCCCAAATGCAAGTGCTTGTTATACTTTGAGAAAACAAATTAAGGATACCTACAAGCAAGTGAGCAATGGGGAACTAACCACAAATGAAATGGGGCTTCAATGAGTGATTGAAACAAATATACTTCTCCTCAAATGAAACATGGATACTGACAAATGATTGTTGAACTACAAATGAAATGAAGCTTCAACGAGCCATTGAACCAATGATATACCCATCTCAAATAAACTATGGATACCAATGAGATCCATTGTTGAGCAACATGAATTTGTGGTGGTCTTAACCCTTCGTATTAGAGCAACAACAAGATATACAGTGATAAACAATGCATGAAATACACGATTATATTGTAGAATAATTGATCAAAGGAAATTGACAAGATAAATGTTGCAGAAATAGATCTTGTATTATGATCATCACCTTAGGAAGCAATGTTCACATGCCTATTAAGGTTGGGTGACCTCTCATTAGACAATCGATAGCCTCTTAGCTCTTTAAATTGGTTTTCAATATCCCAAGACCCTAACTACTTGACTTGGTCAATAATTAATGAGTACCAACTAACTAGTGGACCTTAATTATTAGAGAGACCATTCTTACATTAATATTCTGCTACCAACTACTTGACCTTATTCAAACGGTTATTACTTGATACATAACACGACTAACTACTAAAATAGGGAGTTAGGGTGGAACCTTAACATAAATGAACTTTCAGTGAGTGGCTTTATATTGATACAAAATGAACTTTTAAGCTAGGGTTGAATACCTTCAAACTCATGTAGAGGGAGTGGACATGAGGGATATCACGTCGACTCATATCCACTAACTAGTACACACTATTTTAGATGGGAGTCGACACCCCAAGGAATGATACAAAGATATTACCTGAAACTTTCAATAAGCATCATGTACATTAGAGGCAATGATGCAAACTTTTGAGTATGTGATGCAAATGTTTCTAAGTTGAATTCTAAGTACTTGACATGTTCTAATCATTGGCTACCCAAAATTACATGGAACTAAGGGGTAGGTTGCCTCATGGTTCCATGTACTTTTGGGTAGCGAACAATTTTTATGGTTCCACCTATCCCTCAGGGTACCATGATTAGGTAGTTGATGAGTTAGTTACAAAAAGCAAGTATAAAACAAAATGAGAGGGACAAATGATACACTCACCATTAGAGAGGAAGAGAGAAAAATTGAAGAGCAAGAAGAGGACCAAAGAAGGGCACGATTTCCAAGAGAGAAACAACAACACAATTTCCAAAGCTGCCTGAACAATCTGTACAACAACATTAAAGACAACCACACGTGTGGGATCGATTCCCAATGATGCTGGATCGAATCCCAAGGAAACAAGAAGGGTAGTTAATGCAGACCATACAACATTAAAGCAGGCACGTGCAGACACATAAATCGAGGCAGAAAGGTAAAGTCCATATAGTTTCGTATAACAGCTTTTTGGGCACAATTTTCGAGGTTGGCACAGATTTCATAGTTGGGTCTGATTTCTATAATAAATTGATGTTTGTGGATAATCTGTCAGTTAGGGTTGTGCATAAATTCCATGCTTTGAATTTCTGTACTCTTCTTAAAGAATAATTTTTCTTTCTAGGGTTTTTCCTGGTCTTTGACCAAAATTCTTGAGTCATCTTGCTTAAAGTTATTTTTCAGTATTGGAAGTATTTGGGAAGCACATTTTTTGAAGTTGTGGTTTTACTTTATGAAATTCAAGTTAAAACCTTAGTTTTCAAAGTGTTTGACTAAATGTGTGAATGAGCAAATTTCATATTTTTAAGTCAATTTTCTTCAGTGACTACCTGCTACCCGTCTATGTTCATCACTCCCTCTTGATATGGACCACCCCAAGCTTGTCCCTGAAGTACTCAAACTTCACTCTCGATAGAGACTTGGTCAACACATCGTCTATCTGCTCCTCTTTTGCTATATACTGGAGCTTCATTGCTCCTTTCTGCACCATATCTCGGATATAGTGATACCTGATCTCAATGTGCTTCGACTTGTCATGAAACACCAGGCTATTAGACAACTTCACACAACTCTGGTTGTCATCGAGAATACAAGTCGCCTCTAACTCGAGATCGAACAAACCTGCAAGTAACTTCCGAAGCCACACTGCCTCACAGCTTGCCGAACATGCTGCCATATACTCTGCTTCGACTGTACTGAGTGCCAAACTTGTTTGTTTCCTACTAAACCATGAGATCATACCAGATCCCGAACTAAAGCAACACCCTGATGTGCTCTTTCTATCTGTGACACTCCAGGTCCAATCCGCAGTAACATAACCGTACAGGTTAATCCTCTGATTTGATGCATATCTGAGGCCATAATCAACCGTACCCCTCAGGTATCTCAACACATGCTTTTCCGCAACCAGGTGAACTCGTCTCGGATCTACCATATACTGACTCAGAGTGTTCACTGCAAAGCATAAATTTGGCATCGTGTTCATCAAGTACATTAACAAACCAATCATCTTCTTGTATACGGTGGCATCCACCAGTTCTGAAGAAGTATCACTCAACAACTTCAGATTTGATGCCATAGGTGTGGCCATAGCCTTGCAATCCATCATCCCAAATCTTTTCAGGATCTCTACCACATATTTTCCCTAAATTAGGAAAATTTCCTCTGGATTCTGCCACACCTCAAGACCTAAGAAATAATACATCATACCCAGGTCTTTCATCTCAAACTTAGCGGCAAGGAAGGGAACACGACTAAAGATTCTAGGCTTTTAAAATTATAGCCCCATCATTAACAAATTCATACGAGTAAAATTCATGTGTGTTGTTTAGGATTTCTACCTTATAGCGAGGAAAGGGACACTACCAACTTCCGGGGTGACAGGTAAACACATTGATCATATCACATAGGATTCTACAAAAGGAAAGAGATCAAGGTTCTTGAAGACATACCTTATTAACGACGTTCGATCCTAGCTTTCGCTCGATCTTCCGCTTGATGAACCTGCAATACAAAAGACACTTTCCTCAGCGTATCTTGACTGAAATAACAATGATGAAATTGAAATACAATTTAGACATCAAATACAATCAAGCATTTAATCCAAACAAACATTCAATCTATTAGACATTTGATTGGGACAAGAAGGGTATTTCAACCTTTATTGTCAAAAGAAAATAACCAGTACAATTATACCTGATCATTCAGAGTGCTTGTGCAACCGGATTCTGGGCTCCTGCTCTTCACACTAACTTTGGAATTCCTCCAGCATAAAAACCCTTAATGCATAGTTTCTCCTCCCCCTCTCATCTATCCCCCTTGTATTTATGGGACAAGGTAGGCAGTTTGGATCGAGAGGTAGTTTGATTGGGAGGTTGGGGAAGTTGCAAACCAACTTCAACTAATCCCAATTCGTCAAATTAATTTATTTTTGATTACATTTTAAGATGTACGCGAGTTTCCTCAAGTGGAGTAACGCACAATATGCAACTTTCATGCTTTACAACCAACGTTTGCAATATTTTTGAAGGTGTACGCTAGTCTACTGAAGCAAAGTAGAGTATACTAGCAGGTGTACACTAGTCTATTAAAGCAAAGTAGAGCATATTGAAAGGTGTACGCTACTCTTATGCTTGTAGGGTAGTGTTCATGTCAAAATGTAGGTAAATACAATGTTTTGTCAGCTGCAGAGGGGTAAGTCTAGTCCATACATCATCTAGGGAAATCTTGCTCTTCAATCCAAGTTGTCCTTTTGTGTGATCGACAGCTAAAGGTGATCACAGACGGAGAAGTGCAGATTTGACCTATAACAATGTGTGCAAATGCATAATCAAAATAAACACAATGGAAATAAACTCTACACACATCTAACATGCATTTATCAGCATAATCATAACAATCAATAATTAAATATATCACATAGTTGAAATACAAGAGAATACTTATTTTGATATGAAGCCATCCCAAACAACTAACTATGCAACTGCAACGTTCCATCCAGCCGTAGGCCAATTGTGCTCATCAATCTCTCAACACAGCTGCCACCCTTGAGATGGACATGATTTATACAAGGAAAAAGGAAACAATAGACTCACACATAGACAAGTATATAACACATCTCAGCCAAACTAGTCCACCGTTGGGTTTATCGGGCTGTTAGGACAGTAGAAAGGAAGAATGGCTAAGCTAGTGAGCTCATCCACAAAGCTATTGGCACCTCCACAAGATTCAACTAGCTTGGAACCCACAATACTTACACACCCAACACAAGGAAGAATTCCCTTCACTGTTCCACAATCCCATAGGCCATACCTTCCCTTCTAGTGCTCTTCAGGGTGTGCATAGAAAGGTAGCCAAAGCCCTTTGATATTTGGTGAGGTTACACTCTTTTCTAGGTTTATCAAGCTAATTCTAATCCTCTTCTGCTATTGGTTTCTTACACCCAAGCTCAATCTAAAACAATGGATACACATAACTCAACCCACAACATTCTCTACCACACACAACGAGCACATATGTTGGGCATAGAAAAATGTTTTTAACTATGGGATACACAAAACATGGTTTCAATGAGTGTTCCAAAATCGGGGCACACCAAAAACGAATTGTTAGAGGGGAAATCGACCCTTGGTGAACAAAATCGATTTTTCAATGGGTATATTGGCATTCAAAGGGAAAAAATGACCTCTATGGACCCCTAAATCGTGACTCCCTTCCTCCTAGTCATTCTTCCATACAAAAATGACTTCCCAGCTAGAGAAAATGGAAGAGAACTCAAGAAAATCGTGGAGGAAAATGCTCAGCAAGCTCAGACTGCGTGAGAGAGCAAAAACAATGGATGAATAATGGGTTGGAGCAAATTCGTGGCTCTTTTCTTTCCCAGGAAGACAAACATGATTTTCCAAAAATGGTAGCTTTCCCATACATGAAATTGGATAGCCATACCTCTCCATTTCAAAATAATAACTACCTAAACCACCTCTTGGAAGAATTAAATGATTGTGTGCATAAGTCAAAATGGATAGTTAATGGTTTATGGGTTCTTTCATTGACACTTGGCTTGACATTATTGGCCACAAGGGTTTGGATATGTCCCTTCCTATTCCTTGTAAAAATCATGCCCCCATACTCTTGCTGCATTGCATAACTAGTTGTGGGTATTTTTATTAAAATACATTTACATCATATTTATGATTTCCATCATGCTAGGCTAGCATGCCATCCACATGCATCTATTTTTAATTGCCGACACCAAAACAATAAATCGATGGCGGGGCCTTGGCCTTGAGCTCCTCACCATGATTTATAATGATATTACATCATTTATATAATTTAATTTAATACATTACAAGGGTTAAACATGGGGTATTACATACTATGTCCTGGGTGCCTGTTTCAAACCATACAAGGCCTTCTTCAATCTGCACACACGAGTCTGCATGTCATGTGTCTCAAAATCTAGTGGCTGCTCCACATGCACTTTCTCCTCTACTACGCCATTCAGGAAGGCAGTCTTCACATCCATCTGATGTACCTTTCAATTCATCACTTTGGCTATAACAAGTATAGATTCGATCGAAGTGTATCTAGCCACGGGAGCAAATGTCTCCTCATAATCTATGCCTTCTTTCTGGGAGAATCCTTGAGCCACAAATATTGCCTTGTATTTATCGACATTTTCATCTGCCACATGTTTTATCTTGTAGATCCATTTGGAAGACACTACTAACTTCCCTTCTGGTCTCAGAACCACATCCCAAACATCATTCTTCATGAACGACTGATACTCCTCGATCATAACATCCTTACATACTTTCTTTTCAGCTACCTCTTCATAACTGGAATGTTCTGCATCAATGATGTCACACAACAATGCCACATAACTAGAGCATGGTTGAGGTATCTTGCTTTCTCTATAAGTCCCTTTTGGAGCACCATACTTTCCACATCTTGAATAATCTCTCATGCCCAAGATGGTCTTCTCTTGTGGGTGTTCACTTCTCTAGGTGGATCTACAGGTCTCTGTGGTTCAGTCATATCACGATATTCATGTTCTTCTGTAATCATCTCTTCCATTACTATATCTCTAGATCTAGGAGTCTCAGGTTCTTTTTCATGTGCTTCGTCAGAGTTAATTCGTCTCGATCTGCTGAAAGTTGTATCTTCATCAAAGCTAACATCTCTGCTGGTCTCGATCTTCTTGAAGCTTGGTATATAAATTTTGTAGGCCTTTGATGAATCATTGTATCTGACAAAGATTCCCTTCTTTCCCGAGGGCTCCAAATTAGTTCTTTTCTCTTTTGGAACATGTATGTATATAGGACAACCAAATATTATGAGATGACTAACTTTGGTTTCTCTCCTGTAAACATCTCTTAAGGTGTCTTGTTCTCAAGTACACGATGTGGAGTTTTGTTTTGAACATATACTGTTGTTCTTGCTGCTTCCACCCATAAGTGCATTGGAAGGTCCTAATCATGGATCATGGCCTTCACTGCTTCCATTATTGTTCTATTCCTTCTTTCTGCAATACCATTCTGTTGTGGATTGTAGGGAGTGTCCATCTCCCTCTTAATCCCTGATTTTTTACATAATGTTTTGAAGTCCCCCAAGGTAAATTCACCTCCATTATATGATCTTAAGGTCTTTGTTTTCTTTTCAGTATGATTTTCTTAAAGGGATTTGAATTCTTTGAATTTGCTAAATACTTCATATTTTGATTTCAAGAAACAAATCTAGGTCTTACGAGAATAATCATCAATAAAAGAAACATAGTAAGCATTCCTGTTTAGTGAGTTCGAAGACACAGGTCTGCAAACGTCCGAGTGTATAAGCTCCAAAATATCCTTGGCTTTGCTATCACTGCTTGGAAATGGTTTCTTCACATTCTTTCCTTTCGCACATCCTTTACATATGCCTTCATGCTTAGTCTGGATCTCGGGTAGACCATTCACCATTTTGCTCACGATTGGCAATGCCTTGTAGTTGATGTGAGCAAACCTTATGTGCCGTAATTCACTTGGTTCCATAGTTTCATGAACCAATGCTTGTTCTGGTTGTCCCTTAAATTTGTACAATCCTCCCCCTTGCACTCCAATCACTACCGCATCATCAGAGGTTTTACCTTTAGGCCACATAAGTACTTGACCATCAAAAAATGCCACTCAGAATCCTTTCTCATCTATCGCTGAGATGGAAAGTAGATTATTCTTTATTCCTGGTATATATAGGACATCTTTCATCTTAATAGGATTCCCTAATTCAACCTTGTAAGAAGCTTCTCCTACCCCTTTTATGGGATATTCGTAATCGTCTCCAAGTTTCACCTTGTGAGGTTAGTCCTTTTCTGTGAGGTTGTTGAGAGCATCCTTGAAACCTATCATGTGCTTAGAAGCACTGCTATCAACAAGCCAATCATTGTTTCCAAGTGAGACCGTACCTATAAGTGTTGAGATCAGAACATATTCTTCATCACTTGAAGAATATTCCCTTGCTTTCTTCTTTGCAGGTTCATCATCCTATGCAACATGAGCATGATGTCTTTTCTTGCTTCCTTTCTTATTGCCTTTCTTCTTAGGACAATTTCTTGCAATGTGTCCCATCTCATCACAATTGTAGAATATGATACTCGAATAGTCTCTAGGAGGTCTTCGACCCTTGTGGGATCTATTAGACTTGTGATGATGATATTCTTTCTTGCTTCTTTTGGCATGAGCTGCCAAAGCTTGATTGTCTTCATCACCTAACTTATCTTCTCTGGCTTCAATCCTTTCTTCCTCCTATGTGCAAGTTTCCCAAAGTGCACTGAATCTTATGAGCTTCTTTCTGGAACATATTCCTTGAATAAATGACTCCCATGACCTTGGAAATCCATTCAAGGTGGTCATCACTATTTTTGCATTCTCAACATGGTCTCCAATGGCTTCTAGTTGGTCTTTGATATGTGAGACCCTTGTGAAGTAAGATTGAATGCTTTCATTGCTTTGCATCTTCAAAGCCTTGAGTTGAGTTCTCAAGGTCATCGTTCTATTGATGTTTATTCCTTCAAATAATCTCTTTAGTGCATCAAACATCTCTTTCAGAGTTTGTAGATATGAGATGTGTGGGATCAAGTGATACTTGATGGAATCAACAATGATCCTCTTGGCCTTTATCAAGTTCTTATTATTCTTGGATTTATCCTCATCTCCCTCTGGCTCCACAACTTCTTCTTTGATATAATTATCCAACTCATTCTCTTCTAGAATGAGCATCACCCTATACTTCCAGGCACGAAAGTTGTCTGCTCCTTCAAGCTTGTCCTCAAGCTTGGTATGGTTTGTCATCTTGATAAACTTGATAAATGAGAACCTCAAATGGAAAATATAGATAATATAACTTACCAAATGAGATGCTCCAACCAAGTACTGATTTCTAAGATCTGGCTTTAGGAGGTCCCAGGGTTTGTAAGAGAAACACTAATTTATAAACTTCAGGATCTTGCAAAACTGAGTAAGGGAAAAGATGCGCCTCCCCAAGGCGAGTTGACCAAAGGTACTTTTTCTCTGAATTTGTGGACATAACTTCCAAAATCTTGATGCCCTAGTTCTCTGGGCTGCAGTGGTAGGCCCAAAAATGAAAGTTCTTTGATTTGAATTCTGCTTCCACAGAAAGATGCACCCTACTAGGGCGAGTTGCCTTAACCCTCTTTTTTTAGCCAATTTGTGGAGAAAAGCTTCCAGAAAGAGAAACCCTAGTTTTCACTTCCGGCAGTAGCAACTGCACAATGTTTTCTTTCAGTCTAGCTCTGAAACCATATTAGAACTTTAAATTCAGTAACATAAAGGATCACTGAAAGATAAACAAGCACAACATAGGCAATAGTACACAATAATTTATCCTGGGAAAACCCTCGTGGGGCAAAAAAACCCAACAAACTTCTTCAATATAGATTCGTCAAAAAGTACAATAGTAATCCTCGTGCAATAACCCAAAACAAGAAGTCTCCAAAAGAAGCTACTCTTCTTGACTCTATCTCTCTACTCATGAGAACTTGATGAGTGCGTGAGGTGACCAAATGAGGAGGGCGAGCATCCTATTTATGCTAAACATTGACTTGACCTTTTTCACTAATAGGGCCGACTTGACTCTCCTAACAGGGCGGATTTGTCCAATTTACAATAAAATATTTTTTTCTACATTCTTCTAGGCCGACCTAACAGTTAGGGTTTGCATTGACTCTTTCAATGACTTTTACATGATCAAATATTACATTACTAATTCCTGAAGGAAGTACAATACAAATAATACAAATGATACAAATAAGAATATCTTCCGAAGTTACATTCTTCAACACAAACTACATTTAATATACAATAGCCTCCTAGACTTATATCGCAATAGTGTTTGAATTTGCTTCAATATCTAGCTGGGCCAAACCTTAGAGTGATTTTGCAATAAATAAAAAAATAGCCTTGCTCATTAGACCTATGTTTCTAAATGTATTTTTGCTTGCATGATTTTCTCATTGCATCAAAATAATGAGCCTAAAAGGGCACTTTTCAGCTCAACCGTACCAAGGTTTCCAATCTTGTCAGCCTTTTTTTTGCATGGTCTCTACCCATATGTTCACTTGCGAATACGTTGCCCACAATCAACTTCTCTTACTGTTGTGCAACAACACAAGGTAAGTTTGCAAGCTCATTGGTTGCTTGAATCAACCTAACAATATACATTCTTGGCATCCTTTCCAACTTCCTTCTAGTGGCCATCGACACACCACAAGTCTCATCTTTATCAAAGAAAATCAAACAGTCCTTATGGGGCACTTGAACAACTTTAGCAAGATTGAGAAAGTCTTACCCCAAGATGACTGCATGGTCATCCAACGGAGGCACTATCAAGTCCAAATTTCCAAACCATTCTCCATCCATCAAAGGTGCGGAACAAACTACCCTTGTTGCTAGATTCACAACTAATTTCACCACCTTGAACAAGGCCAAACTTCACTTAAGCTTACGGTGAAGTGATTTAGCAGTTTGTTCACTCACAAAGCTATGGGTCACACGGGAGTCAATCAAGGCTGCCACCTTCAATCCACTCACGGTTGCATTTACAAAATTGAGGTCATTTGGGATGCCACCTTGCAAATCTTGTCTATGACTTGCAACAAAGTTGTCAATACTTGCTGTCAAGGCACCTAGAACCTCCATCGTTTCCTTCGAAGTCTCTTGCACTTGGACAATACCCAAGTTTGCTAGTTTTGCAACCATTGTTGGTCGCTCTTGGGTTCCTTCCCAAGCTTCCAACTTTTCCTTCAAAGGACAATTAACGGAAAAATAGCTTTGTGAACAAAGAAAACATGCAACACTCTTACCTCTAGATTGTTGCACCTTTGCTACGAAGTTGGATCCTTTCCAAATGATTCTAGCCTTTGCCCCCACGTTTCCACTTGTCCCACCAAAGTCTGCACTTTCTAGGACCAAAATTCAACCTTCGCATCGATTTTCTCTATTTGCCTCATGTTCACAAGACACATTTCAAGGGTCTCTTGGTGTTGACATTCTTGTTCCCTGGATGCATCTTCCATCTTGACCTTTCATGACTCCTTCCCTGCACCATCCATGCTGCAAGCCTGGAACAGTTTGACTACACTAGGCACATCCGAGAAGTCTGCACAAGTATCCAAGATTTTGCTCACCTTGCTGTCTCAAGCTTGCTCCTGTACACCTACACTTGATGGGAAGCGCTTGACTACCCAATTCTGTGCTACCTGCTATTGAAAGTCTACTTGTGGACTATTGAATATCCTATTGACAACCTACCCAAAGTATACTATTTACTTGCCCCGTGTCCCTACTGTTCCCAAGCACCGATCTACACTTTGGGTACCCTTCATACTACCTGCAAATTATCCCAAGGGTTTGTGCCTTACCTACAAATTCACCCAGGTATGATGGAGAGTTCCCAAGTCAAGAGTTTGCAATAGACATTGCTCTATGATTGCAACTGCATGCCAACCTGCACAAAGACTACACCCAACTTCCATGTTCACCCAGGCAAGGAGAGGTGCGCAGAAAACTATTCCACAAACTACAATAGAAGAGAAAAGGGCCCAAATTTCCTCTGATACAAATTGTCATGGACCTATAGTCTACCTGAACTTTTTTCTTTCGAACTCATGAATTTTCCCAACTTTGCATAGACTCCTGAGGTAGTGCGGCATTGCCTTGCCTCGACCATAGGGTTTAGACCAACTTGTGCCTACTACAACCAGACTACACCTCTTTGCCTAAGGTTTGTCCATAACTTCACCTTAGACTACAAACCATCAAATGCAACTAAGTCTTAACCAAGTTAATTTGACAGTGAGGCATGCATCCAACCACAACTTTAAACATCCCAACAATAATTATGTTTAGTAGTTTCAACACTTAGTCAATTTCACAATTTAACCAATAACAATCATCACATAGAATAGAACAACATTTATCCCATCAATAAACCAATGTTTGAAAAATCGAAATCGGACTCGGAATCGGTCGAGGGTCAACTTCGAATAGGTAATGAATCGGTCGATTTGAATTTAATGAATTGGTTTGCTAAAAAATACATAAAATATTTAAATTTTTAAGAAAACAACATTTTCAAGATTTTAATCCATGATTCCATAGCATTAGAAACAAAATATCCAATGTATGCTCATGTATATACCATATAAGAGTCAATATATCAAAATGGAACAAAGTGTACTATGCAATACATATCTAGGAGACTGGAACTGGAACAAAATACATAATCCATGAGGCCTATAGGCTATATGACCAGTAGAGTCCAAAAAGTAACATGTTATATAGTCAACTACATAATAGTGAGTGTGAGTCTGTGACTACTACTAAGTACTGATTCCTGACTAGATAACCAACTGTGTTTGTCATACATCGTCGCTGATCAATCATCATGATCAAACTCATCACCACTGCTACTGCTAGGAGTAGAAGTAGAACTAGAATAAAAAGAACTAGAAGGACTAGCAAAGGCATCAACATCTGGCTCAATATCGAGCTCCTTGGGCTCAGTCGCACGGTCATCTACTACTGCAGTAGTAGTACTGGCTGAATGCCTATGTTGTCGTCGCCTATAAGTACGAGGTCCTGGTCCACTAGTGTCTGTCGTGCCTGAAATATCAAGATCAACACCTATACGAACTGATGGCATCGACAATAGACGATTTGAATCTATATGAGGCTCTAGCAAGTCCTCCATCTCAACATCTAAATCATCACCAAACTTTGGCTATGCGGTCTCCACTACCCAATCTGAGGTTGGATCTATATCATCTAACAGAATGGGATCTGTATCAGGTCTTTCGTTCATCAATTGGTTGCATCTGAGTCGCAGGTTGTACTGCACAAAGACTATATCATTTAATCGTTTCTGCTCTAAACGGTTTCTCTTCTTCGTGTGAATCCGCTCAAACAAAGACCAATTGCGCTCACACCCAAAAGCGCTACAGGTTTGACTCAGGACCCGAATTGCAAACTTTTGCAATTGTTTACATTGACCACCAAATGCCTTCCACCATTGTGCTACAAATGCGAAGAGTCAAGGCAGTTAATTCAACAAATTAGATTGTGAGTTTGGATAAGAAATTAAGAATCGAGGTATTTACAATTTAAACTTTAAAGTTAAACAACATAATTTAATAAAACAATGGAATTGTTTACCTGGTTGGCCCTCATCTATTGCAATCTTAGCCACATTTTTGCCAAAGGTACCTGTCGCGGCACTGAAAGAGGTGATCTGTCGATGTATCTCCAATTGGTTCGCCTCACTTGGGACCATGCACTCAAGGCAAGTATACAATCCATCTGATCTCTCCCCACTTGGATCTTGATCATTGTCATCTCTATAATGATACCTCGGGTTCAGGAAATACCCAGCTGCATGTATAGGGTGATGGAGTTGATTGTTCCATCTCCTATAAATGATCTCCCAAATAGGCCCATACTTGGCTACTCTATCTTTGTATTCTGCCTTTATTTTCTCCTTTGACTGATCCATAGCTTCATAAATGTATCCCATGGCCAATTTTTCCCCTTCCACCAATCGCAACACCTTAACAAGTGGCTCAATAATTGCCACAACCTTTGCTTCTTTTTTCCAAAATGAAGAGCTTTCAATTTTCTTCTTAGTGTCTTTTCCATCTTGTGTGCGAGCCCAATGAGATGAATTCCATTCATCACTTGAAAACATCTGCTCCAAGTTCTATTCTTGGGAAAGGAGAGATTGCAACGTGAGGAAGTGAGTTGCAAATCTAGTAACTGCAGGCCTAACAATCTCCCTGCCCCGTGTGTGTCTCCTCATCAAGCTCAATACCCAACCATGGTTGTAGATGTACTTGATGATGCTTTTGGCATACTCGACAGTGGACTTGATCCAGTCTTGTTTGCATACATCCTCAAGCATGAGGTCTATGCAATGTGTCGCACATGGGGTCTATAATATGGTTTTATGTTTTTCCTCTAACATCTTACCAACAAGAACATAGTTAGAGGCATTATCTGTGATGATTTGCACAACATTAGCTTCCCCCACCACCTCAACAATCTCATCCAAAAGATGAAATAACAGATTTGCATCTTTCACCTGATCAGATGCATCACATGATCTCAAAAACATGGTTCCCCGTGGGCAAGAGACAAGAAAGTTTAAAAGGTGTTGGCTCTTCTGATCTTTCCATCCATCCGACATGATAGTGCATCCTGTGTGTACCCATGAAGCTTTGAAATCCTTCAGGTATTGATCTATGGAAACGATCTCTTTTTGCAAAAGAGATCCACTCAAGTCATGCATACTAGGGCCTTTGAAGCCCTTATCAACAGCTACAACGGCATCCCACATAGGTTGGCAATAAGAAGAGCGGGCAACATTGAATGGGAGATCAACATTGTTGTCGTTGGGTTACACACTGTCTTTGTTGCAACAGAAATCTATGTTGTCGCTCGCTGTGCCCTTGGTGGCAAGCCTCGAGTCAAGTATGTCACTCTGTTCTTGACTCCTCCGTTTAGGCAAAATTCCCAACGAAAGCCAAGGGGGTTAGTCCCTATGGAATGTTACTAAGGTCATTAGGGTTTTCCAATTAGTTGATGGGTTGTTTATTAAGGTTTTGGGAGTTTGATTAAGGGGTTTCAAGATATAATTGAAACAATAGTTTAAAGAAGTCCTTTTACCAGCATAAAATGATAATCACTGTATAAATATAGATGTACGATGGATTGATATGATAATAAGCAAATAAAGTGCAAGGACCAATGCCTTATCGAGTCAAACACAGTGAAAGTAAATAATGTTGAAAAGGGAAATGTTGTGCAATTGTCTCTTGATGAATTTTAGATTATTAATTGTGAATCTTGATTAGGGAAAAAAGGGGAACTCGAGATACCGTAAGGTACAGAGAGGAATGTCTGGAAATTTAGAAGTTGGTGGCTCCGTACAAGGACATGTTGGATGCCAAAGCCTCAAGAGCGTGTTCAACACTACACCAACCAGGGATGTAGTCTAACGGTGCCCCCAAGGTCTAAGTATAGTTATCCAGCGTCCCCGGGCAGAATTTCCCCAGCAAAGTCCAACGAAGTGCCGGATTTTCACTTATCTTAAAGGGATGTTAATTTTATTAAGTGGTTGATTAAGTTAAGTGTGGAATGTTAAATAAATGCTCCCACTGTTTCTGAGTATCCCAAAAAGGATAGAGCATACGTAGTGGTAGCGAAATGAGTTTATTCCAAATTTGAACAAGTAACCATTGTGCTCTCTGACAGAGAGCGCTCTTGACTTGCTTTTCAACTAAGTTCAAGAGACTTTGGGTTCTTTTTATTAAGCAATATAGTTATGAAAATGAAAACACAATGCTTGAAATAATATGTAAATGGCCAAACTTATGCGTCACTTTTCTGATCAACCTTCACTAATTGGCAGTGCCTTTAGGTGAAGGTGAGAGCATAGTTCGTGGCGATGAAGGATGGTTTTATTTCTACTTTACTTTTGCAATAATGAAAATGGATTAAACTATGAAATATGAATGAAAGTATACACCCTGCACTTAAGAAGTGAGTGTGTGAACTAGTGGAATTAGAAAAATGCAAACTCACAAAAATGACAAAAACTCAAATCCCCCCAGGGGGGATGGGATGTGGGTGCTGGTTACCCCACTGCTCTCGTTTAAATTTCTTTACAATTTGTATGCTGAAAATAAAGTGCTTCTTAGTTCATTAAATTTGGATCTAAGAGCTTACAATAGTGTACAAAGGTATTACAACAAAATGGGTGTCCACCGGATTGTTTTAAGCCCTCTTTGATGGTCTTGGTCACTCCAAATCTTCACTTGTATGTGTAGGCATGCTAAAAACCAGCAAGCTAAAAGTGTTAGAAGATGATGGGAAAGATAATAAAATTTTTGAAAAATTGTACTTAGAAAAAATTGGCAAAATTTACTAAGTTTAAGCACAATTTCCTAGCTTAGATCTAATGAATGATAAAGTTCTTTTAAAATATCAGATCTAACTAATTAGCAATGCTTAAGGAATGATAGATCTAAACACTAAGCATGAAAGAATGGATCTACTTCTTAAGCAAAGCAAAAAGATGGGAAAAATAGATAGATTTGTTTGAAGAGATGGATGAGAACCCTCAAGCCCAAGTTTGATTCTTTGCTTTGGCTTTAGTAGATCTCTGAAAAAACAAGTATTAGCTTTCAAATATGTGCCCAATAGAAGAGAAGAAGCAACCAAGCTCTAATCCCCCAAAGAGCTTGTGATCTGCACAACTAAGAAGATAAAAGCTTATGCAAAGAGAGATAGATCTAGTGTATTTGAAAAAGGAAAACAGAAAGAGCCTAAATACAGCCTAGTATAGTTGGCTACTTCCCAATCTTTCAAAATCAGAACAACAAATAAGCAAATTGAGAACAACAAATGCTTACTCTATGAACATTCAAGTTAGATCTATCAATACAATGGACAATAAAACTACTTAATTAACAAGATATCACTTCATGAGAGAGCAAGCATCACAATAGCACAACCATGGACCTCCAAAGACTTCACTTGCATTAATCAAATAAACATCAACAGTACAATGAGCAGAGGTTCTATGCATCCATAGGAATAATGGAGAATAGACCTTGCTTAAATAGAAACCTCCAAGAGGAATTCGAATTAGTGGGGAAGAGGAGAGTTAGGGCTTTGAAATGCCAAGTGTAGATCCTAATCTTTGCAAGATGTGGTAGGTGATCTCAAATGGAGGGGATGGCTGCCACCTAAGTAGGTGCCTCCCTCTCCCTCCTTATAAACTCCACCCACCATAAAGATTGTGCCACATATGGAAGTCACCCTCCTCATGGAGAAGGTGCAAGTCCCAAGGATGACCACCTCATGGGAGTGTATTCAATGCCCTAAGAGCTCCAATATTGATTGGAATCTTCATTCAATGACCCTGCCAAGTCATCCCAGCCAATTCCCCAGACCACCCACCATTATTTTAGGAGTTTGGATTTTCTCCAAATCCATTATTCTTGAATTAAATAATTCATTTTTAATATTTTGGAGAGAAATCGATTTAAGTGAATACTATTCACTCAAAACTTAATAAAAGTGGGTTTATGGGTTTTATGGGTGCTTTGGGTTGTCCAATTTCACCTCCTAACCCATCTTTTATCATTTCTTGACTTTTTTAATTAAATTATTAAAAAATATCATAAATTGAGAAAAAATATTTTTCTTAGAATGACTAAAAAATCCTAGGGGACCTAGTGCATGTCCTTATGACTCATCCCCCTTGGCTTTCATTGGGAATTTTGTCTAAACGGAGGAGTCAAGAACGAAGTGACATACTTGACTCGAGACTTGCCACCAAGGGCACACCGAGTGACAACATAGATTTTTGCTACGACAAAGACGGTGTGTAACCCGGCGACAACAAGCATCATGCCACCATCTTGCTATGTACTCATGGGAAACTTCTTTGTATTGCTTCTTCCAGTGGTCATCTAAGGTGGGTTGAATTTGTGTTGGATGTTGCAACTGAGAAGCATTGACACTAGCAAAACTGGTGGGAGGTGTGAAATAGCTTTCAATGCTACACCTCTTTTTGGCTTTGCCCTTATCTTATGTAGTCTCGAAGGGCGGAACATATTGGAAAGGATCCCTAAGAGGGTTAGAAGGGATAGATGAATAGCCTTCTTTTGAATTTGAACTAGGGACATAGGTCCCACCCATCATTTCAGCAAGCCTCCTCTTCTTCCCTACTTCTTCCTCTCTCTCTTTGCTTAGCCTTTCCCTCTTCCAACTTCTTAAAATGTTCTTGCATCTAAGCTCTTATTTGTCCAATAACATCTAGTGGGCCTTCACATGCTTTAACTTAGCCTTTGATGGCAGCCAAGTGTTGTTTAAGCCTAAAAATGCCCCCACCCTTAATCAATTTCTTGCAATACTTGCAATATATGTCCCCTAAACAACATCTGCATGGATCTATGCAGGATCTTTTGCCTTTGGGGCCATGAGTATAGAATGCAGATCTGGATTATGAGCTGGAAGTTGACTGTTGAAGTCGATTGTATTTGTCATTGAAGTTTGAAGTTGAACATGCAAAGACAAAAGAAAATTCCAAACATAATAAGAAAAAATGAATTTTTAACTTTTGTTTAAAAGTTAAAATAAAAATTTCTGTGTAATTGTGTTGTAAATTTGTAAGTTAAAATTTTTGTGTTAAATTTGTAAGTTAAAATTTCTGTTTAAAATTTAAAATATAAAATTTATGTTATAAACTTAAAACTACAAACTTAAAAGTTAAAACTACAAGTAAATTACTAAATACCTTTGAAAATTCTGTGTGTTTGTAAATTGTGGGAGAGACAGAATTATGTGTGGGTGTGGGAGTGTGGGGGACCACAGTCGACTCTCGAGTCTCCCCACAGCGGCTTCTCCCCACACAATGGATGCCTCCACACTGCTGTGCACAGTCCACTCTCTCCTTCTGACTATGACCACTCCACAGTGCAGTGTGTACATTGCACAATCCACTTTCTCAGTTCTCCAGAGTCTGAAGTCTCTTGTTGGCCACGGTTGGTAGTGGTAAGTGACAACAAAATACAATGTGGAATGGGTTAGGGTTGGGTTGGGGAGTAGTCTTAGGTTAGAATAGTTTTAAAAATTAAAAAAAACTTTAAAAAAATATTTTTTTTAATGCCCCACGGGCCCACAACAAACCCTGAAAAATCGGTCAATTTTTCACGTGGATCGGTGGATTGGACGGGTTCGGTACCGAACCGATCCCCCGAACCGATTCATCAACGGGTTTGAACCGGTCGGGTCATAAATAAGTCAATTGGCCGAAACTGAAACCGATTTGACCGATTTTTAAAACATAGCAATAAACCACAGTACACATGCACATGCATCGCTGAGCATCCAAGCTAGATGCCTTTAATGAGAACAATGTTTACTATTTACAAGGGAGGGCAACCACATGCATGCTCCTCTTTAACAATCAATACAAAAAACCAAGGCAAACAAGCCTCTTTCCAATGCCCAATAGTTCTACACCAACCAACAACTGAAGCTACTGTAGGCCTACCTCCACACCTGAAGCTACTGTAGTCCTGCCACCAACAGGTCATGTTTACAATGTTGTCTTTTACCCAGCCAACCCAAATTCACCCCTACTATGCATAACCCATAACTTTCCACAATCTTAGAGCTACATTTGGAATTCTTTGCCAAGCGTGAATCAATGCCATAGCCACACCAGGGCTCCTAATATGTATACAAGTCTTGTCAACTCTTGGCAAGCCCCTCCAAGTCCAAATGGTCTAGTGTTTTCGCATGCTACCCACATAGCTTGGCTTGTCAACACCCAACTCTCATGGTGTCGTGCCCACTTTGCCACGCGATCGCGATCACAAGCTCGTCTGATGCCCAACTGCCTACAAGTATGCCCATTGTTCCAATGTGCATTGCAAGCCCATTGGGTCAAGTGCGCCCGTCACATCCACACTCATTGCTAGTGTACCTAACAAGTCTGCTCGTTGCATCTGTGCCCATTGCATATACATCCATTGCAAGTGCCTTTGCCAAGTGCTCCCATTACATCGTGCCCATCACAAGCTTGCCCAACAAATGTACCCATCACATTGCATCCATCTCATCTTTGTTGCAAGGGTGCCTCTGGTAGGTGTGTCCATTGCATTATGCTCGTTGCAAGTGCCTTCAGCGGGCTAAGCCCAAGTGCACCCACTTGGTCTACTCAACCATTGCTTCATCGTGCCACTTCATCCATCATGCTCCTCGCATGCCCATGGACAAGGTAGCCCACGACAACCTTAATTATCTCGCCAAGTCCCCTCTTGGTCTATCCAATCCATGCAGGCTGCCACTATCTAAGGTGCAACTTGCCTTCAAGCAAGGGCACCCATCATCTATGGCATGCCTTGCTGATGGGTGAAGGCACCCATAACCAACTCATCTAGCCCACATCCTTACGTCCTGCCTATTCATGCCAGCAAGTGACCACTATGGTGATCATGCGATGGAGGTGCTTGAAGGCTCGTAAGCCTGGGGCCTTACAAACACCTTCTAGGAATAGTATGAGCTAGTTTTCTACATTTAATGTCTTCTTCATGTCCTAATGAGGGAATATTACCTCATTAACTATTAGAAGATCTAGACTTTCTCATATTGCTCCTTTGCTCATGTCACTGTATCGTATTGTTCTTGTAAGAGTCTAAGAGGAAGTATTTTCTATTACTATATCTAAAGGGAATAACTCTAAGACAATAACGTGTGACACAGCTATTGACTACTGAAAGTCTATATTCATCTATTGCTTTCCGAAAAAAACTCGTGATGCTAAGATAAGTTTTACACAAGATTCTGCCGAGCAATTATGTTAAGATATCCCCTTTTTTTCAAGTACCTCATGATCAGCTTTCTGGATCTCACCGATTACTTTTGTGTAATGTAATTTATATAAAGCTTTTCTTTTTGGAGAGAAGAACATCTGCAAAGTGCCACATGGGTGATTTGCTTTGTAAATAAAGTAGTCCTAAGTTTCTTTTCACAAGGGCAATATGTGAAAGAATTTACATGTTCGATGCTAGCTTCCTTTGCATCACCAATAGTCACCACAAGAACACAGGCCATCCTTGAAATGATGAAAGCGATTAGCATCCCTTACAGTAATCTCTCGCCTGACAATTTGAGAAATAAACTTGATAGAAACATGGCAGTCACGACACATACGAATATTTTTAACAATTCGAATAGGTGACCCTGTTACTGTGCTGATAAGCCCAAAAGCAATGGCCAGCTTCTCACTGTGGTGATATAGGTGGTATTCCTTATCCTCCTCCTCAACATCATGCAATACATATTTCATGTCAGGTGCATACCCTGCGTCTTTCATCTTCATAGCAAGCTGCTCCAAGAATTCATAGATTTCTGACATTTGTGGATGTGATCTGTCCCCTGCAGTGAAGATATGCACCTTGTTCTTCACCTCAATCCAGCTCCAACCTGGCTTCTTTTGTACTCCCCTATCTTTCATCAGCTTTCTTACCCTTGCTACATCATCCCACCTTCCAGTTTCGGCATAAATATTTGATAAAAGCACGTATGTTGCAGGATTTAGTGGATCCAACTCAAAAAGGTGTTCAGAGGCACGTGCTGCAAGTTCTACATTACCATGCATTCTGCAGGCACCAAGCAATGCTCCCCACACGTGGGCACCAGGTTCAAAAGGCATCCTGTTGATAAAGATCTCTGCCTCTTCCACACGTCCAGAGCGGCCAAGAAGGTCAATCATGCAAGCATAATGCTCTGCTCTTGGCGAGATGCAATAATCACGACTCATGGAACCAAAATAATGATAGCCTGCATCTACTAAACCAGAATGACTGCATGCATTAAGAATGCCAACGAAGGTAACATGGTCTGGCTTTCTGCCTGCCCGTAGCATCTGTTCATATAACTCAAGGGCCTCATTTCCATGTCCATGCTGAGCATAACCGGCAATCATGGCAGTCCACGACACTCCATCTCGTTCAGGCATCCGTCCAAATGCCAGCAGCGCATCAGCAATGCTTCCACATTTTGCATACATGGTAATGACTGTGTTACCCACACATACATGTGTTTCGAATCGGATTTTGATGAGATGGGCGTGGATTAGCTTGCCTTGTTCAAGAGCTGCTGAGCTTGCACACGCGCTTAGAACAGTGGCAAACGTGAACTGATCCGGTTTGATGCTTTCCAATTGCATTTGACAAAACAATTCCAGGGCTTTCTCATCACACCCATTCTGTACATATCCTGCCATCATGGCAGTCCAGGAGACTACATTACATTGATGCATTTTGTCAAACACTTTCTGTGCATCCTCTATGCTCCCACATTTGTTATATACATCAACAAGAGCGCTCCCCACAAAAACATTGGACTCAAACCCACTTCTCTGGATGTGCATATGAACCTGTTTGGCCAGGTCCAAAGAAGACAGGGTCACACAGGCTTTGAGAATGCTAGAGAAAGTGAACTGATTCGGCTTTGTCCCTACCTGTAGCATTTGCTTGAAGAGTTGTAGGACTTCCTCACCAAATCCATGTTGGGAATATCCTGCAACAATGGTAGTCCAAGAGACAGTATCTCGCTCAGACATTTCATCAAACAGATTGCGTGCAATGTCAATACTCCCATGTTTAACATAGCCTTCTAACATCAAATTCCAGGAGAACAGGTTTCGCACAGGCATTCTGTCGAACAAATAGCGAGCGCGTTCCAGGTTCCCAGAATTTGCATATCCTGCGAGCAGAGAATTCCACGAGAATACATTTTTCACAGGCATTTTGTCAAAAACTTGACGCGCATCCAGAATGCTTCCGCATTTGGCATACAGATTGACGAGCCTATTTTGCATGAAGAGTTGGGGTTGAAATCCAGTAATATTCATGTGGGCATGGACCAGCTTGCCCTCTGCCAGGGATTTTGACTCGGTGTACCCCTGCAAAAGACGGGTATAGACGTTGGCGTCTGCCTGAAAGGCCATAACTCGCAATTTCGTTGTGTTTGCAATAAAGCTATGGTTTCCCTCGTGTTCCTCTGGAATTTCACATAGGGCATTACTGATGCTACGATGCCCAGCACGGAGATGTTGGTTTCGATGAGCATGTTGGTTTCGATGAGCATATTGAGGGAATTTGAACATGAATGCCTTCTGGATATATTTTTGTTACCCACTTCGTAAATTCATGGTAGGCAGTTTGTAATACCCAGCAGAAGGGTTTGGTGGATTCCAGAGCACTTCTTAATTCTTAATGCCAGATTATCAGATGTACGAAACAATGACATTAGCTTGATCTAGCATTAAGAATTACATTTGTCAATAACCAGCGATACTCTCATTCACATTAACGTTGGAAAATACTGTAAAACTAGGCTCTAATGATGCTCTCATGCAGATTTTCAAAAGGAGAGCTGGTAAGGTTTGCCTTGGCCGAATGGAAGGTTGAGGATAATAGATTGCGTTTAAGGAAGGAGTAGGATTTGGATTTTCTTTGCATTAGCATGAACTGAAATTGTTTGCAATTGCATGAAATAAAAATAATTTTTGGAGTGGTTCACAATGCATAAAGATGAGTAAAATTGTGATCTAGGCAAAGCTATGGATGTGTATGATTTGTTATAAATCTTATTTTCTGGTTGTTAGATAGGAGAGTAGTTACTCTCCAACACAGTAGGTTAAAAACTATTATGAATCTTTGAATTTTTTTTTCATGAACTTACAAATATTAAATATATAAATTGTACAACTGTTGTAAGATATTTTAAATTTGATTGATATTGGATTTGAATGAATTGATGTTAAATATATAAATTGCACAATTGTGGTTGTAGGGTATTTTTAATTTGGTTGATATTGGATTTCAGTGAATTTCATAAAAAAAAAAACAAAAAAACCAAATCATTGCCATGCTAACTTGCACCATTCATTTCTTGAAAGTAACTTGAAAGAGAGAGTCATTTCTTTCCAATAAAATTGCACAGTTGTTGTTGGGTATTTTTAATTGTGCTGATATTGGATTTTAGTGAATTGATGATGAATTTCAGAAAGAAAGAAAAAAAATGAAAAAAAAGGCCAAATCATTGTCATGACAACTTACATCATTCATCGCTAATCAAAATATGGAATAAGAAAATTAAGGTGAAAGAGATTGTTATTTTTTTTACTATTTTTTAATGTTAGGTTTTTGTTAACAAATAGGGATTTTGGAGGTTTTTATTGGATATATTGTGCTTTATAAGTGTAATTGAGTAAGATCTATAATTATTTTTTATTGTTAAAAGTTGTTTTTGTTGACGAAAAAGTCAACAAAAACTATGCAGAGCTAAGAGCACAAATCGAAAAAAAGAACAACAAATTGGATCAGACCATTGCCAGAGTCAAGGAAGACATAAACACTTTAAGAATGGAACAAAGACAAAATCACGATAAACTTATGAATTTTATAGCTAGTCTGCATCCCTATGATCCCCATCATACCAACAACCCACCTCTAGATCCTTTTAATACACCTGATCCAAGCACGCCAAAAACACCTGACCCTCAAGCAAACCCTACCTTTCAGGGGCTCCACCTTTTTAACCCACCCCATACTAGCCCAGTTCCACCAGCACACGGATACCAGATCAGGGTAAAATTAGAATTTCCTAAGTTCGATGGTGACGAAAAGCAATGTATTGCATGGATTAATAAGGCAGAAGAATACTTTGACATCCATAACATACATATCGACAATGAAAAAATTAAATATGCAGCGATGCAGTTGGATGGTAACGCAAATAATTGGTACATGTGGTGGAAGGCTACAACGAAGGTCTACGACTTTAGTTGGAATAATTTTAAGAACGATTTTCTTAAAAGGTTCCAAGGTGTAACTGAGAAGGATCTTTTTGCTAAGATCACCCGATTACAACAGAAGGGCAGTGTAGATGAGTACACCTATGAATGGGAGGCCTTGGAAACTCGAGTCCCGGAACTCATAGATGAACAACCTCTTCAAACTTATGTACATGCGCTGAAATAGTACATAAAAGACGAATTAGATATACATAACATCACAACTATGGAGAAGGTAAGACGTAAAGCTAAGATCATAGAGGTCTTTCCAAATTAGTTTTGATAAAGTATACTCAAGAAAGAAACCTCCTCAATCAACAATGTGGGAACTTCAAAATATACGCCCCCGCATCTGAGAGAAGGAGGAAAACTTAGGTTGGAGGCCCAGAGGATGAAAGAAGGAAAATGCAAGTATTGTGGAGAAAAATGGGAACCCAAACATAGATGCTCCCAAAAGAACCATCCCCAAAATTTGTATGCATGCGAAGTAGAAGAGGAAGTTGACTCTGACAATGATGGGTCAAGTGAAGTCGATGAAGTAAATCACCCAGACTATCCCTTAGAGTTAGAGCATAGTGCTCCAAAAATTTCACTTGCTGCCATTACAGGGATATCTAAACTTCAAACCTTAAAACTGAAGGGTCATGTCAAGAATAACAATGTCATGGTCCTCATAGATACAGGGAGCACCCATAATTTTATTAATGTTAATCTTGCAAAGAGGTTGAACCTATTTGTATACCCTGTACCTAACATGAAAGTGATGGTGGCAGATGGTAAGAAGATTGAAAATGTGGGAAGATGTCACAAGGTTAAATTACAAATGCAAGGGTATAACCTAGAATCCAACTTCTTCGCAGTGCCTCTTGGATGAGTAGATGTGGTGTTGGGAATTCAATGGTTGCAAGCATTAGGTACTTACTTCGCTAACCATCAAGAGCATTTTGTCAAGTTCAAGTGGCTCAGAAAAAAAGTGCAAATTGAATGGTTTCCAACCACCCTTGACACAAATTGTTTCATCACATCAAATTGGAAACTTGGTTGATCAGAAAAGGAGCACCCGCATACATAATCCAATGTCAAGAAATGGAGCTATTAATAGGAAAAGTAGAAGATCCTGAACCACCATAGATCCGAGAACTAATTCAAAAACACAATAAGATTTTCCAAGAGCTCCCGATGGAATTACCACCTAACAGGAAGATTGAACACATGATTGAGATAGAACCAAGGGCGAAACTTGTCAATATCAAACCTTATAGATATCCACATCATCATAAAATAAAGATTGAGAGGTTAAACCAAGATCTGTCAAGACGTGGTGTCATTTCAAAGAGGAGAAATCCTTATGCAGCTCCAGTGGTGTTAGTTCGAAAGAAGGATGGATCCTTCAGGTTGTGCATAGATTATCG
Organism: Larix kaempferi; assembly: GCA_027924585.1. Lineage (NCBI taxonomy): Eukaryota > Viridiplantae > Streptophyta > Pinopsida > Pinales > Pinaceae > Larix > Larix kaempferi. Next base: position 4,858,176 of record BSBM01002098.1, on the reverse strand, counting down.
AGGGCTGAACAAGACAACGATTAAGAATAAATTTCCTATCCCCTTCATCGATGAGATGTTGGACGAACTTCATGGAGCTAAGTATTGATCAAAACTAGATTTGAGATCAGGGTATTATCAAATCAGAGTTAAATTAGAGGATGCAACGAAAACTACCTTCTGAACTCATGAAGGCCATTATGAGTTCAAGGTAATGCCTTTCGGATTAACTAACATCCTAGCCACATTTCAAGCCACAATGAATGAATTGTTCCAGCCATATTTGAGGAAGTTCATATTACAATTTTTTTATGATATCCTCATATACAACAAAACTTGGAGAGAGCACCTCCAACACTTAGATCAAGTACTCACCATTTTGAAAGAACATCAATTCTATGCAAAAATGTCTAAGTGCACCTTTGAAAAAGAAGAAGTGGATTATTTGGGCCACATAATATCACAGGAAGGAGTCAAGGTTGACCCAAGTAAGATCAAGGAAATCACTGAGTGGCCCAAACCAAATAACATCTCTCAGCTAAGAGGATTTCTAGGCTTAACTGGATACTACAGAAGATTTGTGAAAAATTATGCCCATAAGACTGCTCCTCTAACAAATCTCTTAAGGAAAAATTCATTTCAATGGAATGATGAAGCCGAAAGATGTTTTGAAGCATTGAAAAAAATTATGTCGTCAACTCCAGCATTAGTGACACTAGATTTCACAAAACCCTTTGTAGTCAAGTGCGATGCTTCAAGAATTGGGATAGGAGCCGTATTGATGCAAGAAGGCCATCCAATAGCATTTGAAAGCTGAAAGCTCAACAAGAGAGAAGGTATGAAGTTCACATACGATAAGGAAATGCTTGCCATTATACATGCCCTAGCAAAATGGTGACAATGCCTTCTAGGGAGCAAAATCTTGATATGAACAGACCATAATAGTCTTCAATATCTCTTACAACAAAAGACATTGTCAACTGAACAACATAAATGGATAGAAAAAATTGCTACATTTGAAATGGATATATTGCATAAAGGGGGAAAAGACAACATAGTCGCTAATGCCTTATCCCAAAAAGATGAAGAAGTCAAAGCTTATGCGATTTCAGTCGTAGTTCTAGATTGGTTGGATGAAATCCGAGCTGAATATGCCAAGGACCTAGACACATGTGCCTTAATTGATGATCCTAATTGAAGTCCAAAATTCGAATGGAGGAATGACATCCTTTGGTATAAAGGAAGGATCTACTTAAGCCCAACATCAAGGTTTAAAACTAAGGTTTTAATGGAGTCCCATGACTCACCAACCGTAGGACATGTAGGTTTTTTCAAAACTTACTACAATGCCTGGCAGTCATTCTTTTGGAAGGGAATGTACTAAGGCATTTAAAAGTATGTAACATAGTGTTAAACGTGTCAACGAAACAAAAGTGAAAAATGTCATGATGCCTAGGCTACTCCACCCTCTGCACATTCCAAACCAGAAGTGGGAGGAAATCTCCATGGATTTCATCGAAGGATTACCATTATACGAAGGCAAATATAAAATCTTAGTGGTAGTGGATCGACTAATGAAATATGCACACTTTATGGGGGTGAAAGAGACCGACTCCACTAAACAAATTGATGAAGTATTTTGTAAAAATATTTACAAATTACATGGTTTTCCCAAAATCATTGTTAGCGAAAGAGATGCCAAATTCACAGGAAATTTTTGGATGGAATTCTGCAAACAAGTTGGGACCACTCTTAACATGAGTTCAGCTTACCATCCCCAAACAGATGGACAAACGAAAATTGTCAACAAATGTTTGGAAGCTTATCTTCGTAGTTTCACCCCTAAAAAGTAGAACAAATGGTTAAAATGGTTACATCTCGTGGAGTGGTGGTATAAATCTATCTACCACATGTCAGCCAAGATGACACCTTTTCAAGCATTGTATGGTTATGAACCTCCCAAATTGAAGGAACTCATTCAAGGTGATGCAAAAGTACCTGCAGTAAAAAGTCAACTTGAAGAAAATTAGAGAGTAATGAAAGTACTCAAGGATAATTTAACCATGGCACAAAATTGTATGAAGCAACAAGCAGATCATCATAGAACAGAAAGAGAGTTTGAAGTAGCAAATTTGGTATTTGTAAGACTTCAGCTATACAAACAATTGCCACTTAAGCAACAAGGAAAGAATAAATTAGCCCCCAAGTTTTATGGACCATATAAAATTACCCGAAATATTAGTCCAGTAGCATATGAATTGAAATTACTAGACAAAAGTCGTATTCACAATCTTTTTCATTTTTCAAATCTCAAAAAATTGTTGGGTCAACATCAATCCGCTCAGACGACACTTCCTACTTTGGATGAAGAAGGGAAACTTGTCTTAGAACCATGTTCTCGAATAATTTAAAAATACTTTATTAAATGGAAGAATTGTCCAGAAAAAAATGCTTCATATGAGACAGAGAAGTTCCTTCAGCAATATCCACCATTGCCTTGCTTTGAGTACAAAGCATCTTAAAAAGAGAGGGCAATGATACAAATAAAATAATTACAAGATAAAATTACAAATAATATATATATATTAACATTTTATTAATTTAACAATGGAAACATTATGGGTGTGACATTTTATGAAGGCAGCCAATAACCTATATATTATCATCTCATTATAAATGTAAAAGACATCGATTTTGAAAAAAAAATATTGTTATTCAAATATTATTCATAATTTCCGTGTTTCATATACATATAACTGTTCTTGATCACCTTCTGAATAGATCAAAATAAAACATCCAACAACGGAAAGAAACTAAGTTTCAAAAACACATCTTAAGGAAAAATTCAGTCTCACGAACTATCACAGCAGATCAACAAGATGGCCTCAAGGACCGACCATATCTGGAATCTCGGCAGGCATACAAAATAAGATTGTGCCACGAGTGACCTCACCGTTGTGGCTCTCCTCAAATTGAATAAGGAGTCCGCCACCTCGTTGAGTTCCCGGTAAATGTGCTAGAAACTAACAATACGAAATGCTTCCTGCAATTTCCGGGTGCGGCGCTGCCACCATTCTAAGATCACCACATGAAGATTAGACTTAGCTTGAGCCCACTCAATAACAATTTTAGAATCACCATACACCATAAGAGACTCAATGTTCCAGGTATTTGATAAGAAAAGCATGGCCGCCAGTGCCAGGAGTTCACTGCGAGTGTTAGTTCCCGGGCCGCAGCCCATCCAACCCCGAATAGTATGATCTCTAGCAATACATAAGTAAAAACCAACACCAGAGAGATTACCTGAGTCTTGTGATGCCACATCGAACATACCATAAGGCCAATTGCACATCGGTAAATGATGAATGGCTCTCTGTCTAGATTGTTGGACAACATTAAAATCATTGCTGTCTCGAAAAATAGATTTCAAGATAAAATGCAAATTGAAGGACTTGTTTCCGAAGATCATGAGATTCCTCTGTTTCCACATAGCCCATCAAATATGAGCAGGAGTAAAGGAGTGTCGTTTATTGTGGTTTAGCCATGAATGCATGCAGAAATCCACAGAGTCCTCACGCCAATAGTTTCCTAAGTTAAGAGCCGAAGTTACCCACTGCCATACAAGTTGTGTCACTGGACACAGTGATAAATAAATGGGCAGTGGTTTCATTTGAATTTTTCCACACGATACATAAACCGAGACCCTGCCACCCTCTTTTTACAAGATTCTCCCAGGTTAAAACTTTGTTCTCCATGAGCAGCCAGAAAAAGCACTTTACTCTCAGCGCACCAGTCCATTTCCAGAGTTTTGGATGCCACCACTTCAGTTCATCATTATTTTTATTTTCCATAATCGCTGAGTACGCTTCTTTGGCTGTGACTTCACCGGTCTCAGAGTTCCATGACCAGAGCAGCTCATCCTCCCTGTTCGAGAGCTGAACTCCTAAGCCAACTAGTCCTCGAACATAACAATCCCATTCCTCATAAAGATGCAGTGGAAGATTCAAAGATTGTGCCGTCAACCACCTAGGAAAATCCTTGGAGTGCCAGTCATATACTTGGGATAGAATAATAATACCTTGACTGCGAAGAGAATTAATTAGTGCCTCAGAAAAAGAGCTGAAATTCGCACCGCCAATAAGAGGATCAAGGCCAATTTTGATTTCCTTGCCACATCCCGGTTTCCAGCTCAGCCATTTTTTGATGATGTTTAGAGAGCCTACCAGGCACCTCTAGCAGTTGGATCCTCCCCTTCGAACAGTAGGTTTTTTTTTTTAACCAATCAGACGTTCGAAGATTATTCAAGATTTTGAAGATTTTGAACTTGGTATTATATAATTATGTTTGAACCAATATGATATGACAGTGTTGCATTCTGTATTGGCAATGAGATGAAGTTTTGTGTCATGCATCCCATAAGAAGAAGTCGTACTATAAGCACTCCTTCCATTGCTTTTAGTACTAGAATATCCAGTCGTTTTTCTTATACAGATGCAGACACAGATAGGCATGCTTATCTTCTTCACAAGTGTGCCATCATTAAATCCCTAGTCGTGGGAAAGCAGATTCATAGCCATCTCATTAAGACAGCTCTTCAGCAAGACGTTTTTCTAGGAAATCATCTCATAAACATGTATTCTAAATGCGGGGTAATGGAGGATGCATGCAAACTATTTGACAAAATGAATCAGCCAAATGTCTTCTCATGGAATACCATGATTTCAGGGTATGTGAGTTTGTCTTCCCTAGAAGATGCACAGAAACTGTTTGACAAAATGCCTGAACGAGACCTCGTTTCTTGGAATGCTATGCTGTCTGGATATTCACGGCATGGACGCGCAGACGAGGCCTGGAGACTGTTTTATCAAATGAAGTTAGCTGGCACTGTCCCGGACCAGTTCACCTACTCCACCGTTCTTAGTTCCTCTGTTCATCCAACTTTCGAAGAGGGCAAGCAGGTCCATTCGCAGGTTATACAAACTGGATTTGAATCAAATGTTTATGTGAGTAGTGCACTTGTTGATATGTATGCTAAGTGCAGGAACATAGAGGACGCACACCGAGTGTTCCAGGAAATGACTGAAAAAAACTTTGTCTCGTGGAATGCCATGATTGCAGGATTTGCCAGATGTGGAAGAGTTCAACAAGCGCGCCAAGTGTTCGACGAAATGCCTGTAAAGAACGATGTCTCATGGAGCGCCATGATCGCAGGATATGCGCAGAATGGCAACGGTCGGCAGGTTATGGATCTATTTTCTCAAATGCTTTGGGCAGGCCTGAAACCAAATGAGTTCGCATATGTCAGTGTTGTCAATGCCTGTACCATGCTACCAATTCAACTAGGTAAGCAAATCCACGCGCTGGTAATCAGAAGTGGATTTGATTCACATTTATCAGTTACCAATGCCCTTATAACTATGTATGGAAAAGAGATGAATATAGAAGATGCATGCAAAGTGTTTGGAGAAACGCCTGAACGTAATGCTGTTTCATGGAATGCTATGATTGCTGCATATTCCCAACAAAGGCTTAGCAAGAAAGCCCTCCAACTCTTCGGACAAATGTTAACGCTAGGCATCAGACTAGACGAGTTCACAATTGCCAGCATTCTTAGCGTCTGCGCCTGTTTATTGACACTGCAACTGGGCAAACAACTTCATGCCCACATTGTCAAATCTGGCCTTGAGCCACATGACGGTAATGCTGTTGTTGACATGTATGCCAAATGTCTGTGTCTTGAGGATGCACAGAAAGTATTTGACAGAATGAATAATGCCAATACAATTTCGTGGAATGCAATGATTGTGGGCTGCACTGTGAATGACCAGAGTGCAGAAGCCCTGAAATTGTTTTGCCAAATGCAAAGGGAAGGCACGCAGCCAGATGAAGTCACATTTGCAGCTGTTATGAGTGCTTGTGCCACTTTAGCAAGTCTGGAACTTGGCAAACAGATCCATGTAGACATAATTAGGACTGGAATGGATTCGTTTGTTTCTGTTTCTAATTCCCTTGTTACTATGTATTCCAAATGTGGGATTTTAGATGATGCCCATCAACTGTTTGACGCAATGCCTGACAAAGATGTGGTTTCATGGAATGCAATAATTGCAGGATATGCCCAACATGGGTATGGTAAGGTGGCCCAACAGCTCTTTGAACAGATGTTACAAGTGGGAAGAAAACCTGATCGCATTAGCTTCAGTGGTGTTCTTTCTGCGTGCAGCCATGCAGGCTTGATAGATGAAGGTTACTATTACTTTAATTCAATGTATCGAGACCATTCTATAATGCCAGAAATTGAACACTATGCATGTATGATTGATCTTCTTGGCCGGGCTGGACATCTTGATGCAGCAAAGTGCTTCATTGACAATATGCCATTTGAACCTGATGCTGTTTTGTGGGCAACGTTATTAAATGCTAGTAGAATTCATGGCAACACAGACCTTGGACAGCATGCGGCCGAATGCCTTTTTAAGTTGGAACCAAAGAACCCTTCAACATATGTGCTCCTTTCAAACATCTATGCTGTATCTGGCAGATGGGATGATGTTGCAAGGGTAAGAAAGATGATGAAAGACAACGGTGTTAAGAAAGAACCAGGATGCAGCTGGATTGAAGTTGGGCATCAAATACATGCATTTGTGGTAGGAGACAGATCACACCCACAAACAGAGGAGATCTATGCAATGTTGGAGAGACTGGCTTGTCAGATGAGGGATGTTGGCTATGTACCCAATACAAGCTTTGTTCTCCCGGGTATGGAGGAGCAATAAAAAGCATATTCTTTCTAACCACACTGAGAAGCCAACCATTGATTTTGAGCTGATCAGGACAACCTTGGGTCACCTGTCAAAATGTTGTCAATAAACGCATGTGCAGTAATCTTTACACTGATGCTAAGTTCATATCCATGATCGCTGGGCAAGATATTGATATTAGAGATGCCAACCAATTCCATCATTTGAAGGAAGGGCTTTGGTTTTGTTTAAATTATTGCTGACATCAAGTACACTGAACTTGTAATTTGTAAATTAGTTAGTCAGGTTTTGTTCTATATTCTGGTAATAGTTATGACTTTCATGTGTTTAGTAGGGATTATCCTTCTGACAAAACAACCAAACAAATCTCACAAAACAACCAAACAAAACCTTGACAGGGCTCAAATACGAACCAGTTTAAAGTACTTGTGGGCCAATCATATTGACATTGCCAATGTCAACAAGAACCCCGTGTTAACATGCCCCTGTCTTGATTATGTTTATGAAAACATACTATTGTAGAAGTCACTCTGTAAGTTTGCCACTTGTCACTGCTTAAAAAGCAGGACAATAAACCAATAACTACTATGCAGTTACTGTTTAAATAAAGTTTGCCAAATCCATCATGTATCTTTGCTTCAATAGAACAGAAAATACTTATAGAGTAGATGATATTTGTGAGTACGCTAGTTTAAATTCTTTCCATTCCCTGCGTAAAATATGTTCCAAGCTGCCGTTCTCCAAATATGCATATTTACACAGAGCTTTAGTTGGCTCTGCTAGAATATTATCGATTTAGCTTTGTGATTTTCTGGTGCAGATTAATTCTCTTTTTATCCATGGCAATCTTATCTGTCATGGATAAAGCTTTATAAGCACTACTTTCTTTTAGGATGAAAGAACTGTTTTGTAAACATAACATAGAAGCCTTTACTGTGAACAAGCTTGTAATCACATAGAAATGTATACTAGATTGTGAATGAGGGTTTTGAGTCTTGCTTTATGACTGTTTCAAAAAAGACTGCACACCTATTCCTCAATTGCCCCCCAAAGTTAGGGAAATGGAGAAATCAATACACAACACTTGTTTAAGGGTTGGACAATAACTAATCCACCGGAACTTGATAATCACGAGTATAGATTTAGAGCAAGAAGTGTTAGAGAAGCAATTAGACAACTATCAATTTGCTATTATAAAAGAATTTTAAAACCTAGGAATGAAGAGATAAACTGTCTTATTAAGACAATGCATTGCTTGTAATCATACTAGGCTTGAGCTTGATTCAGCTTCAAGTTAGGCCTAGTTTACAATCAACATTGCTAGGTCAGTCACAACATCAAGCCAAATTTAGGATTATAAAAGAATTTTAAAACCTAGGAATTAAGAGATAAACTGTCTTATTAAGACAATGCATTGCTTGTAATCATACTAGGCTCGAGCTTGATTCAGCTTCAAGTTAGGCCTAGTTTACAATCAACATTGCTAGGTCAGTCACAACATCAAGCCAAATTTAGGATGAACTGGAAATGAAGAATGTGGAGTCAAAAGCACTATTCTACAAGCTAATGGCTAATACAATTTTTCCTCTTTTCAAGTAGATAATTTAAGGGGTCCAAAGCAATAGTAATTCCTACTAGCTATCAAGTCACTTTCATCTCTCTTGTTTTGAAAGGCAGAACATTAGTAATTCCTACTCGCTATCAAGTCACATTCATCTCTCTAGCTATCAAGTCACTTTCATCTCTCTTGTTTTGAAAGGCAGAACATTAGTAATTCCTACTAGCTATCAAGTCACATTCATCTCTTTAACTACAACATCATTGAAAAAGTTTAAGTCACATTCATCTCTCTAACTACAACATCATTGAAAAAGTTTAGGCCAACAAACTAAATCCTTTATGCTTGACCTAATTTGGGCAAGTCAAATTAGGTTTGTTCTATGGATAAAGAATCTTGATAGTGTAACTATTGTGTGGAGGAGGATCTCCATATTATTAGAATTACAAAATAAGGAAGTCCTTTCCTTCAACCCACTATGGAGGAAATTGACTATAAGAATTTCTAGTTCTTCCATAAAATTGAAGTTTGTGCCCTCTAATGCCTGGTTTCAAGCATGGGTTTGATGATTTTGTATATGTCATTTACAGATTCCCTTGGGTGAACCATGAAGATGGGTAACACTTTTTGGCCAAAATTGAGGCTGAAAATTTATTTTTTTACACATTTATTAAATCAAAGTCCTCAAAACCCATATATGCCTTATGAATCCCGACATAACTATTGAGGAGTGCCATACTCCAACACAATCCTTCAAGAACAGCACAATGCAATGTTTCTCAATCGTTATGTCTCATTCTGTGAGAGTGCTACATTCCTTTTAATAGTTAAGTTACATTGCATTGTTCATAAATAATTATATCACGTGCGACATTCATAAACAATTATGTTGGATTATGACATTCTTTAAATATTATTATAATCCTTAATGAACATCACAATGCAACATAATCATTATAAGATATACCATTAAATAATAACGACCCTATACTTAAAGGGGTGATAAGTTAAATGCAACAACATCATTATAAGATATACCTTTAAATAATAACGACCCTATACTTAAAGGGGTGATAAGTTAAGTTCAAATTCCTAAATAAATATTATTCTAAATATAGCCCTTAAAAAGTATTTTTGGGAAAGAAAAAATTATTATAAAATATTTAAACATAGTATCTTAGTAAAAAGAACACATCAACAAAATATAATATTAATATGGTTGTTGTTGCTATGTCTATGCCTTAAGTTTTCAAGAAAACTGGAAAACAAAACCCAACGGCTAATTGAGTTTTATTCGAATAAAAGGTCAGTGTATCAACACACAACTTTAATTTGTATTGTATCCTTGACGGTCCGAGCTCTCTCAAATTCTGTTAGTTTCTTCTTGCTTCCCTGGATTATTAGCAATCTTTTTCCTTTTCTTGAATTATCTCAAAATCTATTGATATTGATCTAAGGTAGTCTCCGCTCGACATTGCTCCGTTAATATGGAAGACAATCAGGAAAACAAATATGCACCAGCTCTTTTTGTAGATGAGATTAAAGAATGTGAAGCAGCCATGTCCCTTGACGAACTGGAAATAAACACGCATCCGGTAAATGCACCGGTTGTATTTCAAGATCAAGTTGGAGAAGTAAACGAAGCAGCCATGTCTGATCGAGTTCTATGTCCTGCGCAGCTATTTCACCGCGCGTTTTCTATAACAAATCCGTCTTCAGGTGATCGTAGGGTTTCAAACGATGTCATGGGGAGAAAATCACCGAAACAAGCTCACAAGGCAAATCCTCCGCCATATTTCCAAAAGCTTGTTGGCATTCTCGGACTAGGTTCTGGATCTTCTGTGAGGGCGGCATTCAATAATTTCGACAAGCAGGCTTTAATGGCAATCCATAACAAAGGTCTCAGTCATTTCACTCAAGTCGCTACCGGAGAATATTTTTGTATGCATTACAGCGTTGAAGAAGAATCCCAGCGCGTTCAAAATGAATATGAACATCTAGAATCTGCACAAGAACTCGTTCCAGTATATCTGAGAGATTTGATTATTGGAAAGCGCAATGAATGCGCAGTTTTGTATGGAGAACTCTGCGTCATTCCTTTCAAATTTGGGAAAATCCATACTGTCATGAAAGAGGCCGTTACTGAGGATGCCGTTGCTCTTTCTATTGTTTCTTCAGATCCCTTATCGATTAATCAAACTTTCGCCAGAAAAACTTATCCCAAAGGAATGAAAATTGTTGTCAAGGAGCCTCACCTGGTTAAAAGCAAGAACGGTTTCATATTCATTGACGTGGACAATCCTTTGTCCATTGAAACGGTGGAGAGTTTTCCTTCACCTTCAGATGTAAATGATACGTCGATCAATGCAAAATTCAAGCAGTGGTTTGGCGATGGGGATCACGCGTACAAAGAAAAAGAATGGAATGATTGTGTTCGAAATTACACCAGATGCCAACTCTGCTGCCTCTACAGAAATACTGGACATGAACAGATGTACTTGAAACGTGCATTCAAATTGCTCTCCGAAAGATGCCGGGCATACATTGAACTGCAAAGATACACAGAAGCGTTTCAAGATGCAGAGAAATGTTGGCAGTTGGAGCCTTCGAACATAATCTCTAACGTTCTCAAAGTTGAATCGCTCGTGACTTTGGGAAGATACAAAGCCGCATATAATTTTATTGAGTCTTGTTCGAAATCCATGAAGCGACATAATAGGGCCATTTTTCGCCAGACGTGCATGAAATATCATGACATCGGTGAATCCATAGCGGGAATTAGAAGAGAAATTGGGGTCTCTTCTCAACCAGATGCCGATTTCATTGGGGCTGTCGAGATCAAGATGACAAAGAATGGATGTGGCAGAGGAATGTTTGCTACTGAGTCGATTAAAGCCGGTGAGGTTTTACTTATCAGCAAGGCTTTGGCTGTAAGCGATAAATATTATTCCTCTTTTATGTTCGATCCGACCCAAAATGGTTTATTGCAGAATGTGAGGAATGCGCTCAGTAAAAAAGGGGATCGCGCCCTGCAACTTTTCTTTTCTCTCGACATAGAAAACTTCCACTCCAGAATCCCAAACATGTCAGAGTTTATCGAAGAGGAATGTGCAGCCGGAAAATGCTATACTCTGGAAACAACTTCACAGAAGTCAAAGGCGGATTTTCAGAAGGAGAATGTTCGTAACATATTTAAGAATATCTCCGGTGCTCAGATCCTAAATATAATAAATCGCATAGCATTTGACGAACGTTCTCCGGCTGTCATAGAAGAATCTGCCCGGTTATCAAACGCAGTGAATGATTATAATAAAGAAAGGAGTTTCTTTGGGGTTTGGCTATTACCGTCCTTCATAAACCATTCATGTGTTCCCAACGCGTCAAGAATTAACATAGGCGGCGGTATAATCATGAGGGTTCATGCCACCAAAGACATAAACCGAGGTGAAGAGATCACCATCCCGTACTTCGATGTTCTAGTCCCTCGCAGTTTCCGAATGATCTACAATGCAGTATGGGGATTCGACTGCCTTTGCCCTCGATGCGACTTTGAAAGATATTTAGAAAGTACCAACCCAGAGGTCAGACTTTGTTTGAAAAGATACATTTCGGCCTACGACATGGCCGCTATGTCCAGGATAAATTGGGGGCGTCCTCTTATGCCATGTAGCATCACCTCTGGCGCTAGGCCCTGCATCAATTTGGAATCCATGAGCATCCTCACTTATGATGTTGAATTATTCAAAAAATGCATTCCTGTCGATGATCAAGAACGTCGATGGTGGATAATATCTGGGTTCTCCGGCTGTTACCTCGCGCTGCTTGTGGAGATGGCCGTGAGAGATTCATTGCATGAGGATCCTGGAAAATATGACCATGCCAAGGGTCTGGCATACAGAGGCATAGTACGTGATTTGATAGAAGCAATAGCTGGAACGTGTCCTGGGGATCCTAGGTATTTACTGCTCTGTCAAAAGATTGCCCAGTCTTGGAGAAAACATGCAGTAGCAGCTAAGATTGCAGAAGACTTGGAAATGTATAGTGTGTGCAGCTCTACAATAGAAAGGATTGAGGAAGACACAAAGAAAGCTTGCATCTGCGTTTACGGACAGCAGAAGCTACATGTTGTGGAAGCGATTCTGAGCAAATATTCCAAACAGGGAATTCTTTGATACCTAATTTGTTTATCCAATTTGCATACATTGCTATACCTAATTTGTTTATACAATTTCTTGAATACAGTTTGAATTCTGTTTTGTGGGAGTGTCTCAAATAAATTCTGTCTAATTTAGTCTATAATATTGCAGTGTTATGGAGATTCAAGAACTTATGATCACCATGCATACCAGCACCATGTATATCTATGAGTTGATAAACTCTTTGTTGGAATTGTTATTTTTATGGTTTATAATTTCATCTTTAAGTATGAAATTGGATTCAGCTTTCCATTATTCAATTTTTACTCTACTAACAAAATATATTTACAATTTTAATAATTTCAACCAATTTTAACTTTTGAAAAAATAAGAGGAAAATTTCGAAAATCTAGAGCATTAATTTAACCGAAGAGGTTCATTCTACAACCCATTAGGGGGAGATGTGTATGCTATCCTATAGTTAATGAACTCCATATATATAAAACTACATAAATGAAATAAATTAAAACCATAAGCATTGCATTACACGCTTAGTAAGACATTTCTAGTTTAAAAAAGAGTTTGCACCTTTGAGAGTTTTGATTCCTCTAGGGACTTGGTAGATCCCCTTTAAGATGGATCTATGCTGCTATATAATCAAAATGGATCAAATGAATGTAAAAGAATTAAAATGAATCAAATGAAGATAAAAATATTAAAATATGATCATTAATCTGATCCCAAATATTAAGGAAAATACCAGAAGCCCTCAAAATAACATGTATTTAGATAATTTTATTATTAAATATAGTTAAATGAATTTTATAAATTGAATTTTTTTATCTTTTTATTTATTTTGAAATTTGAAAATTTTAGATATTTTTTCATTTTAAGTTATTTTTAAATTTTATTTATTTATTAAATATTAATATTAATAAATAATTTCTTATAAAATCAGATTTTTATATTTTTTAATTTTAAGTTATTACAATTAATCATAATTTAATCATTTTAAATGACTCTGAAATATTTTAAAAATTTAATCATTTTAAATGACTCTCTGAAATATTTTAAACTCTGTTTTTTTTAAAATATTTCCTGATTCTTCATCTTCTTTTGAAATATTTTAAATTCTATTTTTTATAAATATTTCCAAATTCTTCATCTTCTTTTCCTCCAGTAAACAATCCCCACATTAATCCTGGTTTCGTAGTGTCGCAGTTAATATTATTGTGTCCGTGTTATATTATTGGGATATGAACGATGCCCTTATTAAAGATGAACTTCAATAATTCTGAAGCATAGAGACTAGGATGTATATCATTGTCTTTGCTTCTTTCTTCCTTTAAATAGTTTATGAAATAAGAAGAACATTTTTCTTTTTTCTGTATTTATTTTTTTGGATGAGATGTAAGCATTGAATATAAAAATGAAGTTTTTAATTAAAATTAGGAGATACCTAAAAATTTGATGATTTGGATTTTGATCACCATTTGTTTATTAGAATTTAGTGTTTTTTATTTTACAAAATTGGAATTTAACTATGTTTTATTGAGACTTTAATGATAAAAATGAATTTAACATCCTCAAAAATCTTTGGGACATCTAAAATTCTAAAATTTGATAACTATAATTTAGATTTTGAATAATTACAACTAGATTTTTTCAAAATTGTACTTGAAAATTTTATATATCAAATATATTTGAAGTTGGGTAATCTTGAAAATAATAATTAATGTTCTATAAAATTATGAAACACATAAACATCTAATAATTTAATTTGATTAATTTATATGAAACGCATTAACATCTAATAATTTAATTTAATTAATTTAAATGTATGATTAGTGTTTGATCACCATCTTTGTTTGGGATTGATCGTCGTTATGCAAAAGTTATGGTTGAGTTTGACCTTAGCTTGGGATTGTCGGCAGATGTCGAGATTGTTTGGGGCAATCGTTCGTGGAAACAGCACCTGGATTACTTTCGGATTCTCTTCAGATGCTTCCATTGTCATTATGTTGGGCATGTACAGGCACAGTGTCCTTTGCGGTTGGGTGGCTGTATTAGGGTTTCGCCTGAACCTGAGCATTTTCATCCGTCTTCGCTTCAGTTTGGTGCGACTCCTACTCTTAAAGTTAATGGTAAGCCTAAATCCTTACCAGAATCTGCATACACTGCTGTTTCAAATGAAGATTTAGACTATATTTCAAATTGGGAATGAGACTTAGATAGACGTATTTCCCTAGGGGAAGTGGTGCTGCGTCATAATATTATTCCTGTGGGGGAGGAGGGGAGTGTGAGGGCTGGGGAATCAATTTCTGTGGCTCGAAATTTGGATGGGGAATTAGCCTCTGTTGATATCGTTCCGACCAATGTATCAAGACCTAACCCTGATTTTCCTTCTTCTGCTAATTTGGAACCTGACTCATATACTAATCCTGACTCTTGCCATGGTCATAATTCACTCTGCCATCAGGATTTAGGGTTGGGGATTGCTGACTTGAATGTTATTGATAAGGTGGGTGGGGTTTCATTAGACTCTGTTTCTATTCCGTTGCCTACTGTTTCTATTGATGCTAATTTGGAACATTATTCCCCTACTGTACCTGATCCTGGTCGAAGCACAAATAATACCTGTCATCAGGGTTTAGGGTTTGTGTCTGCAGTGAATGAAAATGTAAAGGTTTCTGTTTCTTCCTACGGTACTGAGGGTAGGGATTCAAGGGAATTCTCTCCTTTTCCAGTGTACTCAAAGAACCCTCCTTTGAATTCTGATGTTTTTCCTATTAGCTCTATAAAATATCAGAATGTGACTATACAGAAAAAAAAAAAAAAAAAAAAGAAAAAAAAAAAAAAGAAGAAGAGGCAAGAAGGGGGTTGAAGAGGATTTGTTAGTTGATGGGTATCTTTATGTTGCAGATAGATTGAAAGCTGAGGGGAAAGATTTTTTTCAATTTTGGGTCTTAGAGCAGAGAAACCCGTGGGTGAGGGTTTATGATGTCTATTTTGTCCCTGAATGTTCATGGGTTGGGGAAGGCTTCCAGGGCTAGGGCCTTAACCAACCTCTTCCAAGCTACTATCACGGGTATTGTATTGTTCCAAGAAACTATGTGTTCGAGTATTGATGCGATTACTAAGATAGGTGGGGTGTTGCCTTTCTGAGAGGTGTCCGCTGTTTGCTCTAATGGATTGTCTGGTGGTCTTGCAGTTGCATGGAACCCCAATCTCTTTTCGTTCAATATTTACAAAACGCCTTGGGGTATTCTGATGAGGGGTTTTTGCTTGGGTTTGAATTTGGATTTGACTGTGTTTAATTGCTACGCTCCTTATAGTGACAGACAAAGATTTTGGGAATCACTGGATGACTCTGGTATTCTTAATGTTGATAACATCATTTTTGCAGGTGACTTAAATGTTACTAAGTCATCTTCTGAAATCTGGGGTCAAAAGGAAAAATTGGATCCTATGGCAGAATATTTCATTTCCTTTCTAGAACATAATGCTCTCATTGATGTCGTCCCGGTTAAGTTGTCAGGCTTGATCATTTTCTGGTGAAAGAAACATTGCTTGGCAAATTTCAGAAGTATAGATCTTGGGTTCATGAAATAAAATTTTCAGACCATTGGCCTGTTATTTTTCAATTCGAAGAATATGGTGCAATGTATAAACGTCCTTTCAAATTTGACAGCTCTTGGCTCTGTCAGGAGGAGTTTTGTGCTATGGTGAAGAACTTTTGGTGTTCTGAGACTGTTGCAGGATTGGATCCTGTGGATTTCTTTTGTAAAAAAATGAAAAGGCTAAAATTTGTTGTTAGCAAATGGATTATGGAGAAAAAAAAGGCAGATAAATAGGAATTGATTCAATTAGAATATGACATTCAGAAGCTTCAAGCTGAAAATGTTTTGGGTACTTTGGATACAGAAGGATTTGAAGTGGCAAAAAAATATGAGAAGAAGAAGGAAGAGATGTTGTTACAAGAAGAAAAGGAATGGAGATTAAAGAGTCGTGCATTATGGGTTCAACAAGGTGATAAAAACTCAAAAAAATTTCACTCCTATGCATCTGCTCGGCGCAATATGAATACTATTTGGAATTTGAAGGATGAACTGGGCAATAATATCACTGGTGTGGACCCTTTAAAGGATGAAGCAGTAAAAGTTTTCAGCAAGATTTATAAAGATGATGGTACAGGTACTCTTTTGGACCATATTAGAGTAGCAAGACTCTACCCGAAATTTTTTGAAGATCCTGAAGCTGCTGAGTTGGGAAAGATGGTTACTTTGGATGAAATTGAACATACTCTGAAAATATTCAAGAAGGAAAAAATCCCGGGGCCTGATGGCTAGCCGGTGGAGGTATATATCCATTTCTTTGACATTTTGGGTAAGGACTTACTCAACATGGTGGAACATACTAGAGTGAATGGTTTCACTGCTGGTGCATTGAACTCTACCTTTGTTACATTAATTCCCAAATGTGTTAAGCCATCTACATTTGGAGAATTCCGGCCCATTGCCCTTTGTAATCTTGCTTATAAGCTCATTTCAAAAATTATTGCTCAGAGGATAAAGGCTGCATTATCTAATCATATTACTACAGAACAATTTGGATTTCTGCACAACAGGCAGATCCATGATGCTATAGGTGTGTCTCAAGAGCTCATGCATTCTATCAAAGCAAGGAAGTTGGAGGCTATGTTATTAAAGATGGATCTGGAAAAAGCATATGATCGAGTAAACTGGGTCTTTTTAAGACTGGTTTTGATTCAGATTGGGATGCCACCTCTGGTCATTAATTGGATCATGGGCTGTGTATCCACGGCAAGCATTGTTGTATTGATTAATGGGACACCATCTGATTTTTTTCAGTGTTCCAAGGGTTTACGTCAGGGGTGTCCGTTATCACCACTATTGTTCATTTTGGTGATTGATGCTTTCAGCAGACTTCTAAATATTGCAAAAGAGGCGAGATATATTAAAGGTATTGATGTTGGTGGTGGATGTGTGCTCACACACCTTATCTTTGTTGATGATGTATTATTAGCTGGTGTTGCTACTATTGAGGAATGGATGGTGCTTAACTGGAATACTTGTGTATTGGATGTCTCTGCTGGAAGTACTAGTGACGATTTTGAATGATGTTCGAAAGGTATGTTTTAATTTTTTGTGGACCGGTAGTGCAAATCGTGCTAAGTTCGTCACTACTGGATGGGAATCTCTTTCCAGGCTAGAAAGGTATGGTGGCTGGGGAATTAAAGATCTTAATGTTTTTAATATGGCCCTGCGGCTTAAAAGCTTGTGGCGTGGGATTTTTGGGAGCACTCTCTGGTCTCATGTCATCCATATGAAATATATAAAGGAGGAGATTCACTCATGGATTTGGAAACCAATGAAATTGGATGGCTGTATTTCACCTATGTGGAGGGGTCTGTTAAAGGTTTTTGGTTGGCTTATTGATGATATTAAATGGCAAGTGGGAACGGGTGAAAAGATCATGGTTGGGAAAGATCTGATTCTAGGTATGGAGAATGCGCAGAATTTATCAGACCGTCTGTTGGGATATTTAAAATTTCATGGTCTTTCTGCTTTGAACAAGCTGCGAATTGGTACAAGATTCAGAGGTGAAGGTTATTACTGGCTAAGTGCAACAGACCTGGGACTTACTGGTGATTATGCAGTACAATGGAATGAATATGTACATAAATTATGAAGTAAGGACCGATTCATCATCATTTACATCCTTCATAATTTTTATCTTCTTAGGACAACCTTATGTTCCCTCATTGTCATCCCCACACAATATTCAACAAATGCAAAATCAAATGTTTGAAGCATGTTAGCATTTATTGTTAAGGAGTACATTTATATTAAAATTCAAAGAAAATCTTCATATTAATCACCTTTTGATCCACTTAATTACTTTCTTTGCAACTTTTCCATAAATATTTTGTGCTCTTTTCCAGTAAGATTCCAAACAATCTTTTAGAGTTTCTTCACATTTTTTCTCTACATGACATGCATGATTGAATACACGTCATTTAAACCTACAAATAATTCAAATATACTACATTTATATTGAAATTTACAAGAACTTTCCATGTCCTCTTCTTAGGACATGCTTCTCTCACCAACATTGCTATAAGTGCTTTCCTTAATCTTCTTTAGCCATATTCTAGCAATAAAATCCCACCATAATGAAATACACAAATTATGAAATATGGTTTACAAACTAAGTAAAGAATTTAAGGCTAAAATTGTTTTCTTGTTAAGTGGTGTGTACAATACAGTAATAACATGTAGTAAAACAATTAATATAGGCTTAATCACTAGTATATTGTTAAAGTACAATGTGTAACATTATACTCATTAATGTTTTAAAAAGACAAATATTGTCAAAATGGCGCGCGTAATACAATATTTCGCAATGGTGCATAGTTTATGTATATCGGCTATTGTTAACCTAGTAATATTTTTTTGAAGGCCATGCTAAACAATGCAAAAACATATCGATGCATTGCTACTATATAGTGTACACCATGAACTACAAAATCATTTTTTTTTAAATTGACAGGGATAGGGTTTAGGGTCCAATGCAATGAGTGGTCCCAATCCAACAATTACCCTAATCCCCATTCACAAGTACACAAAGCATATAAATATTTATTGCATAACAAAATTCCCATTGTTAAGTGATAGAGAGAATAAACACCCAATGTTAGAGTTTGTGGCAACATCGAACAAAAGAGAAACAATGGGAAAAATAGGGTTTGTAACATTGAAGGTAACTCTTAAACTCTTTTATTTTCTTGAAAATGCATTGTAAGAACTAATAGGAATAAAAAAAAATTATGGATTTTTTTTAATCAAATGAGGGTAAATTTTAAATGAATAGAATGGAATTCCATACCTTAAAATAATTTACTCTACAGATTTGTATGTGATCGGTGACAATTCCTTCTGAATTTATCTCTTAAGAAAAATTCATTCACTCCAAAGTATTCCCTCGTAAATCTCTCTTGCACATGTCTCTCCTCTAACTTTTGGAAAAATAATGGAATAAGGACTAGGGTTTTATTTTATAAAATATTTTTATAGAATGATATTTCAACTCATTCTCTACTTGATATTTTGGCAAATTAATGATAAATGTGAGTGTTTTTTTAATGTGATTTCACTCATGGTGTGCTTTGGAAATGAAAGTGCATTTGTATCTTATGTTGACATAAGCACACTGAATGACCAATGCACAATGACAACATAAGTGCAAATATCCGCAATTAACATGTTTTGGGGGTTTATTTTTGGTGAATAGCATAATTTAGCACACTAATGCATTTAGGATACCAATATGCACCAATGCAGTATATGTGAATTAGGTGCATTTGTTTCATAAAAAATACCTTCAAAGATATGTTTGAAGTTAGAATGTTACATGTTTCCCAAAATTTCTTTTAAGAATGTAAACACGTATTGATTATGGTTTTGGCTCAAATACATGGGATAAACATTGATAATATCAAATGGCCAATTCTTTAGATTCAAATTCATTATGTATCATTCTAAGTTGATCAACTTCTCCTTTTCCATTTGTAGTAAGTCCATATTTTATTTATTAGATAGGATATATGATGCCTTTGCACATGGATTTGTATAGCCATGCATTGAATTTTGCAGGACCTTGATATGCACTTGAGTTTGAATGGGTAGGATGTTTCATTGGCCCAAAAATGTCACACTATATTATCAAGAGTAAGACACCTTAGGAATATGGTAGATGCAAGTGGAAAACCACTTTACCACACCAATTGTAACATGCAGCCATATTCCATCAACCATCCTGGGCCAATGGCACCTCACCTTGCGTTGGATCTCTTTTATGATACTCTAGTAGTATGTGCCTATTCAAAAGGAAAAGTATTGAAGGTAAACCCTTCACATATCACACAATCCCATTATATTAATGATTTTGTACCCAAAGTTGATGGTCTACGACCTCCCACTACAATCAAATATCTAATAAGTGATATAGGAAATACATGTAGGAACACTTGAAAATGTTTATTTTTAAAAAATTGGAGGCCAAAAAACTATGTCTTATTCTAAATTGACCACCCAATATCCTTTAGTTGAGTCAACCAAGAGTTTTGGTTAGCCAAGGTATGATATGAATAATAATCAAAACATCTCTACTAGGAGGTCTAAAATATTGTACGAATTGAAAGTAAAAAATTATGAGCACACACCAAGATTGATTCAGTTGTTGGAGGGTAGAGATGACACATATCTTCTTGTCCATTTACAAATTAAATACCAAACCAATTACAACTCCAATTTGTATGGAACTTGGACATATTTCTTACTTGTTGTTGATATATGTTGGGACTAAGTTGTTCATTCGTCATCTATACAAGAAAATTGTTCATTTGAGGAACAATCCAATGGCAAATAGTTCTTTATGAAAAGGAAGGCATCCAAATAATACGTAGTTTGTCTCATGGTGATGAGTTGTTAATAAACTATAACTTTCATAGACCAACAACAACTCATAAAAGGTGACTTGCAATAGATGTCCCCTTGGAGCATAAGAAAAATATCATTGAGCAATTTATTTTTCACTTTTCAATGGAATTAATGTAAATATATTGTTTAGTTCAACAATTGTTAAAAAAAGTGGTTGGCTGCATGTGTACTACTGGAAATTTTTCCATGCTTCTAATAATTGTTTGGTCTAATGTATGAACATGCCAAATGCATTATGTTTACTAATATAATCAATTTAATGTTCAATATTATTTCAATTAGGTTTATCATGACAATGGGCGACCTATCTACCACATCGTTGCACCCCACTATAATGTTGAATCAAGAGAACGATTTTAAATGAGCACAAATTGAAGAGGAGCATACTAAGAATGGTTTAATCAAACACCTATTCAATTCCCAATATGTCCCGAATCACCAATTCAGAATGCCTACAATAACACTAATTCATCACATTTGTGGTACAAAGATAATAATATAGAGTGGGTATGGATGATTTCTTATGGGATATCCATACCATGGAAGGAATGTTGTTACATGTATTCCAACAAGGGGAGCTAGGATATGATGCTCATATTCCTGATACATTTTTCGAAAGCCTAAAATATGCTTAACTCACCCTTCTCTTTGGACATGGGTCAAGGTCTACCCAACTAGGGACACCAACGTTACTGTACAACTTGAAACAAATGTATGGTATGTTAGATGCGTGTTTCTTGACTCTATTGAGGTAACTGACAATTAAATACCTTATATTTTAATGAACCTTTCCACACAAATAGCAATAAAAAGTGATTTAATGAATGCTTGATGGCAAGGTACATTCATATTGCTGACTAGTTGTAAGTTACTTAAAGATAAGATACTCCAAATTGACAATGTCCTCCCTAGTTAGTTATGAATAGGTAAAGAAATTACTGGAAAAATTGGGTGTTGAGTACATATCATATCACGTTTATTTGAATGATTGAATTCTATGTAGAGGCAAATACATGAACAAAGAGATATGTCTAGAATGTGGGCATGATAGGAACAAAAACAAAAGTGTCTTTGTTGACTAAATGGCTTGCATCAAAACATTTGCATATTTCTCTAGCTAAAAATACTTCAAAAAAACCCATTTTAATGAGTACACACACCTTTCTATTGAACAAGGCACATGTATAGGTTCCTTTCCTTCAAGAAAGGTGCACGTAGCTTGAAATTTATGCAAAAAATTATAAAATATGTGAATTTCACGATCTTGAACAATTACTTCGGTTGTTTCTTGTTTGCAACTCCTTGGAACTTCCCTCTAATTGTCTCAACCATGTCACAAAAATATAAAAGATGGCTTCATGGGAGAGATAGATGCACTAATGTTGTTATTATCCACATGATGGAGAAATAGTCTCATGTTTGTTTTTAGTTTTTATGATCTCTCTACCCTTGGAAACCCTTTTTTCTAAGTGTTCATCTTCCTTTTGAGTGGTGAATCTCGAATTCCATAGTTGTCCTCCCACATTGTATAGAGTGAAGATCGAAGGATGGAAGGTTTGTCATCAAAGGGACCTAGACAATGGTTACAAAAGGTGTCGGTAGCAGAAGGCCAAGTAACAAATTATAATCTGTTGTTTCTTATTAATAAAGAAGGTCTCTCTTCTCCCCCCCCAAAAAAAAAAACAGTAATTATATGATTGTTTGGTTAATCTATCATTTCATTGGGATTGGTAAAATGGTTTCCAGACCCAGTTAATTTTAGATTTGTTATTGATTATATGTACTTTTCTTATTTCCAATTGGATTTGATAAAGGTATTTGTTGTTTTGTGCAAGTTCTCAATATTGGAGTGGATTAGTAGCAAGAGCATTGGAATTAGTGATCAACCCCCACTTCGAGACAATTATTGGAAGATGTACACAATCACTGTCATTCTCAAGTTATATTTGCGAGCATTAAAGAATTAATTTAGGGAAGGAAGGTTGCTATCCTCCAACTCAATTTGGAATAGTTTTCCCTAGCTATTTAGGAACTTTCATCCTCAATAGAACTAGAGAACCTACTATGGAAGAATTCCTTCTCTGCAGGGCCTCCTTTTTGTTGTTCTCTATCTTTGGATAGGGTGCTTCAAAAGCAACTAATGTGTGGAACTGTGCTAGACCCTTAGTCAACCTAATTTTTTTTAGTTTTTTGAGATATTGGCTTAGTTTTTGTTGGTTTAGGGGTGTACACACAAATTTTAGTGGAAATTAGAGCACGTACATGTATCGTTTCCTCCTAATAGGTGAGTGTAAATGCATATTTGCTTCATATCAAGTGCATGGGCCCTGGAAAACATGTATTTTTCACTGTTTTTATCTTGGTTTTCCTTTGAGGTTAGTCTTAAGGGTCCATCAAAGAGACTCAAGTTTGAAATTAGGGAAATTGGCCCATTTCAAGTGCTTTAGTAAGTGCATTTTTGTTTTTCATAAAGGAAAAAGAAAATAAAAGCATTGTTGGTTTTTGTTCTCTTGTGCTCATTTTGCATTGTTGGTAGTAACTTGTAGTTACATTTTCCATTTCAGAAATTTGTTGAATGAATGTCTTTTTGGTTTCAAAAGACAAAATAAAGGAGTGGTTTGAAATTATATTGTGATTGTGGAGAATCGTTAATCAAACTTAAATAAGATACATGTTTTCAAAGAAGGATAAGGGTTGTGTAAACTTACTGAATATTCTTATTAGTTCTAATTATTTTGTGTGTTTGAACATCCTTATTGCACATATTATTTCCTAGTTAAAAGGATACTCATAAAATAAACCTTATTAAAATGAACTAGACTTGATTTTATTTGATATATAACCAATGATAGTCTAGGTTCTAGGGCCTTGGTTGTAGGGTTTGAGAGGAAATTATCCAAGGCCTTTGAAAAGAAACTAGGATATGAATAATTGAATGTAAAATCCATTAGTAGCAAGCGACACTTGTTTAGAAATGATGCGTCACACGCACGTTGAGTATGGGGGCATGTTGAGTAAGTGATTTGTATTATCCCCTCATTTATGGCTTAGTGGGCTATGCATGTATGGGGGATTTCGAGACTAGGACTTGGTCCTACGTTCCATACCCATATGTGGAAACCTAAACCACAACTATTCTTCCCAACTGTCAATTGTGAAGTGGTAACCATAGTTGCTTATCCTAGGTTTCTGCTAGGTGGTTGTAAGCAGAAAGTGCTACGGTAGTACCTAAGACAGATGCATAACATTTTCCTCAATTCCCTTGGAGGGTTCTCGTCTTCATGAGGGTACTTAAACCTTGGGTGATTGTTGTGTGAAGGTTACCGCAATTGTATTTCACACATTTTATGGTTGGACTTGGGTCCTAATCATCCTAGGCTAAAGGCTTTTTTTCAACTCTTCACTATTTTTTCTCCAATTCCTAACCACCCTGGACTAATCCTTGGTGAAGTGGTGTTGATTGTTGAATCTTCAAGAAATTATTTAACTGAGTGTGGTTTAATTGAGCATTAGACTGTAGGATTTATTTTTCTTGATATTGTCTGAGTCAAGGTGGCAAACCAACCCCTTTGTAAGTCTAGAAGTACTAGTGGTCTCTCACCATAGAGTGTGTAGTTTCCTCCCAAGAGGTGAAGGATGGATAACCCCAACTTCCCCTGAGGAGTCGAACGAGGAAAAACCAAGAGCTTTCAAACAATCCCATCAAGGAAGAAAGAGTAGAAGAAAATAGTAACTTTGTGAGCTATCAGAAGAAAGGTGCTTGAGAGGTCATAACGTTAATGTATACCTAGAAGGGTCTGATCCCCTCCTCTTTAAGAATATATCAGCCCCATTGAGGTTAAGTACTTCAAAATCCCAATGGTCATTGTATATTTCCACCTACCCTTCATTGAATCTTAGAGACAATTGTTCATTCCCAATCATAAATTTGACATAAAGGCCACGTCGCATTCTCTGATCCTCTTTATCAATGGGATAAAATCAGTTACACTAGTGGGATTTTAGGATCCATGGGAACCCTCAACCCTACTTCTAGTGCTCCTATGGCAGGATCCAATCCAATAGTTTCGAGCATCCTAACCATAAGCACGTTTCCATCCACTTCTGAAGTATTTCAAAATGGGTCTTTCTCATTCATGATAAGTCCTAATAGTGGAGTTGGGACTTCACTATTTTCCCCTCAAAGTAGCAACCATCCTCCTTTGGAATGAAGTCAGTTGATATGCCTCATGCTAAGCTATCAATAACCTTCCTACTTAGCATAATTTTAGTGTGTCGATAGGAAGTTCTTCTATTCCCTTTAATGCATTCACATTTGGAGGAGGACACATTTCCCTGTCTATTTTATTTGTAGGAATCGTAACATCTTCCCCTAGCTTTAGTATGCCTTAGGGAAGCATGCGCTTTCTCAAAGTGGGAGGCATAATGAGCGAGGCCTTCTTGTCGTATGCTCATATTCCACCAGGTTATCCTACAAACAATGGTACCCATATAGAATCTCCTTTCATGCCTCAGGGAAGCATGCCCTTTATCGGAGTGGGAGGCATAATGAGCGGGGCCTTCTTGCCGTATGTTAATATTCCACCTGGTTATCCTCAAAAAAATGGTGCCCATATAAAATATCCTTTCATGCTTGATAGTGGTTATACTCCAGGTAATTCTTATTCTTTTTCAACATTAACCAATTGTTAGGGTATACTCTTGGGAGTTGGAAATTGTTTGCTCAAGCAAAATTGTTGTTCCTTGCAACTTTGAATTTGATAGATCTTATGAAGGCAAGGTCGGAGAAGACTCCACCACTCACACAATGACATTCCATCTTTCATGTTCATCGAACTCACTTATGGATGATACTATTAGGCTAAGGATTTTCAAATAACCTTGACTGGGGTAGTAGAAAAATGATATATCAAACTCCCAAGAACTTCATTCTAGAATTTCTATGCCTTAGTGAAGATATTTCTAAATCACTTTCAGATGCATGTCTGCTATGAGATAGGGACTGAACTCTTGATCTCTTTCTGGTAGGATAAATCAACTCACGTCTTCGATCACATTCACAAGACGTTGATATATTAAGGCCTAGATCCCTAATGAATTCATATTGGATTGGTTCATAAATTCAGTGTTTCCATACATCACGAAATGTGTTTCATTGGGTCACAACTGAGGAACAAACTATCATTACGACCTAACAATTGGACCCGGTGTATTCCCATTCTAGGATTATTTAGGATTCTAGGATTCTTTGAAGAGAAGTAATGCATACAAATTCTTTAAAAAAATAGATATTAAACAATGGCACACACACAATACATAGATATTTACCTTGGAAACCTTAATGGGAAAAACCAACAAAACTTAGAGTCGCACCTCTATCTTTCTCATTGTGTTTATTAACATTCCCAATACAATATTAAGGTATTATTCAACATCCAAAACCCTAGTCTATTTACATAGATTAGATTTAGAGCCACACGCAAAGAATAAAACACATACCCAAAACTATCCCAGTAGTTATTTTCTTTGCAAGTTGTGGGACACATACCGATAGGGTCACAAGTTCAAGGAAACAATGTCCATAGATTCTATACACCAAGATAACTTCTCAGTACTAACAAAATTCGTCAATGAGTTTGCAACATTCTTCAAGGTGTCAACATTTTTCGACAACACCTCCTTGTCTTCAACCATATCTCTCACAAAGTGGTACTGCACAACAATATGCTTTGTTTTAGCATGATAAGCAGGGTTATTTTCAAGAAAGATTGCACTTTGAATGTCACAATCTAACCTTACAAATTTATTTACAAATCCAATACCTAAACATAATTTGTGCAACAATATAACTTCTTTAGTTGCATGGGTGGATGCCATGTACTCAACTTCTGTAGTTGAGAGTACAACTATAGCCCATCTCTTGCTCATCCAATTGATAGCTTCTCCAAATAGGTTAAACACATAACCACTTGTAGATATTATGTGACCAAGTTCTCTATCCTAATCTACATCAACAAATCCCCATTCATCTATTACTCCATCTATTCTAGGTATTCCTTGGTTGTAGATTACATAATTTTTGGCGCCACAAAAATATATGAAGACCCTCTTTACAACTGTCCAATGCTCCTTTCCTGGTTTTGACATATATCTACTAAAAAATACCACTACATGAGCAATGTTTGATCTGATACATACCATTGCATACATCAAAATACCAACAACGCTAGCATAGGGATCTTGTGACATGTCTCCTTCCCCTTCTTATGTCTTTGTACATTGATCTACATATAAATTTACACCTACAGGAATAGGGAGCTTGATTGGATTACTTTCCTGCATGGTAAATATTTGTGGTATCATCTCAAAAAAAATTCTCTAATTCAACTAGAGTTTCATGTTTTCATGATCTCTTTTAATCTCCATTCCCAATATGAATTTTGCAGCACCAAGATCCTTCATGTCAAATTTGGAGGATAGTTGTGATTTCACCTCCCTTATTACCCTCATGTTGTTTCTAATTAGGAACATGTCGTTAGCATATAATATTATATTGATGAATTGATCACCAACCTACTTGGAATATACACAACGATCAGTCTTGCTTCTCACAAAACCCAATCCAAGGATGTATGTGTTGAAATTTTGGTACCATATCCTTGGATATTGATTTAGACCATAAAGGGACTTCTTTAGTTTACAAACCAACTCTTTTCTTCCCTTTACTATAAAACCTTTTGGTTGTTTCATGTATATATATTATTCAATATCCCCATGTAGGAATGTTATCTTCACATCCATCTGCTCTACTCCAAGATCAAAAGCAGCAGCAATAGAAAGAAGGAATCCGATAGACGTTAATTTAGCAACCGGAGAAAAAATATCACCAAAATCAATTCCCTCTACCTAGGAATATCCCTTTGCTACTATTTGTACATCTCCACTTTATCTTCTACATTCAACTTCTTCTTAAACAACCATTTGCTACCAACAATTTTTCTTCTATTTGGTAACTCAACTAGATCCCAAGCTTCATTTTTATCCAAGGCATCCATTTCTTCACCCATGGCCTTCTTCAAGAGATAACTATCATCTGAATCAATAACTTCCTTCACATTTATAGGATCATCATCAGTAATAGATAAAGAAAAACAAGACTAAAAATATGGAGGGGAATACCTTTTTGGTTGCCTTCTTTCTCAAGATGTTCTCCTTAAAACTGGAGTATGAGGTTCTTCTTCTTCTTTTGTTGAGTCGGATTCTTCATCCTCCAACTCAAACTCTATTTTCTCTGGTTCCTTTTCCATCTGAGTGACTTCCTATTTGGGAACATCTTTAACCTCTCTAAAACAGCATCTCGACTGTAAACAATCTTCTTAGTTACTGGGTTACAAAGTTTAAAACCTTTCACACTATCTTTATAACCAATAAAGATACATTTTTCATCTTTATTATCCAGCTTACTCCTTTTTTTCTTTGGAACATGTACATAAGCATGACACCTAAAAAATTTCAGATGAAAGAGGTTTTCTTACCCGTCCATACCTCATGCAGAGTTTTGTCAACCAATACTGATGTGGGTGATTGACTCACCAAGTAATATTCAGTATCCACTTCCTTTGCCCAAAATTTTTGTCCTCTTTGTATACCGCTAACCACGCTCCTTGGATTTTCCTTCAGCATCCTATTCATTCTTTATGCAACTCCATTAATTTTAGGTGTGTATGGATTATTCTTCTACCTTTCTATTCCGCACTTCTTACAGGATTCATCGAATTTATTCCTACAAAACTCCCCACCATTATTTGTTCTTAACACCTTAAATTTCTTCTATTTCTGATTCTCTACAAGAGCCTTAAATTCTTTAAATTTATCAAATACTTCGAATATATTTCAAAGAAAATAAATACATGTGTTCCTTGAGAAATAATCTATAAATGAAACATAATACATTGATCTACCTAATGATGGAATAGGAACAACTCCAAACACATCACTATGTATTAACTCTAAAATTCCCTTTGCTCTTGTAGCACCAGATGCAAATCTTACCCGATTCTATTTTCCATATATGTAATTTTCGTAGAAATCGGAATTTAGTGTGCAATGAAACATACCTTCAACCGTATTACCTTTAACTCGTAATGTTTGAAGTTTTTTCTCTCCAATATGCCCCAATATTTGATTCCAAAGCATTGTATTTCCTCTAGATATAGTAGGGGTTTTGTCTTCTTTATCTCCTCCCTTAGGCACAATAGAATTGTGACGCCCATCGATGATCGCGCTTCCCATCACTTTGTATAGAGTTCCATTCCAAACTACCCTCATCAAGACAATTGATCCTCGAACCATTTTTTATGTTTCTTTTGCAAACACGGTCTGTATGCTTGCATCACCCATATTTTCAATGGATATCAAGTTTCTAGCTAGATCTTGAATGTGTAAAATCCTAGGGAGAGTTATAATACTTCCATCCTTGAGCTACAACTTAAATCTTCCAAGTTCGATGATTTTGGTTGTTGAATAATCTCCTAAGAAAACATCTCCTCCATTATACTTTTCATATTCACAAAACCACTCCCTATGAGGAGTCATATGAAAAGACTTACCCAATTCAATCAACCATACATAATGATCTGAACGGGTAACTATAGAGGCTAGGTACATGTTCCCTCCTTCTTCATATGAGGTTTTTTTTACGTTGAAAGGGTATCATCAGATCCCTTCACTTTTTCAACATTTTTAGACCTACAATCTTTCTTACAGTGCCTAGATTTACCGCATTTCCAACATTTCCTCAAATATTTTCCTAGATATTTAGATCTATCCTTGGATTTAGATCTTCCTCCTAAAGCCTTATTTTTATTTCTCTCCTTAAGACAACCTCTCACAAACAAGGCATCCATGCTATGAATATCCATGATTTTCCACCTCATTTTCCTCTGATAGCAAGGATGTCGCTATTTCCTCAAACTTTAAGGTGACTAGACTAGCACTACCTATTGCTATAATCAAATTATCAGAGGAATCTGGAAAAGAACATAATAATGTAATGCATTTATATTTTCCCTCCATTTTAATACCACCATAGGTGATTTGACTTACTAGAGTATTGTAGACATTTAGATGGTTCGCCACCGTGTTGCTATCATCCATCCTAAGGTTATACAACTTCTTTCTAAGAAACAACTTGTTTCCTAGGGACTTTGATTGATACAAAATCCCTAGCTTATTACATAGTTTCAATGCATTGTTTTCGCTAGATACATTCAACAATATTGAATCTGATAGGAAAATTCAAATTATACTCCTTTCCCTTCTCTCTATATTATCTCTCTTCTTTAGTTGATCTAATAGGTTGCATTCTTGGATCCACAACAATCTACTAGTCTTGATCTACAAGAAAATATGTCATTTTGAGCTTCCATAGGTCAAATTTATGACCATTAAATTTCTTAGTCTTCATTCTAAAACTACTTTCCATTTTCTTTCAGTGCATGAATCACCTCTGCAAAGCTCCCATTGGACCCATCTTTATAACAGACCCAATATCTATCAAACAAGTCGAACCCTCAACAAAAAAGGCATCCCCATGAATCCAATAATAAAGCTCTGATTCCACATATAAGTTTTAAACATGTGAAGAGAAGCAATGCATACAGATTTTTAATCAAAATAGAGATTAAACAATGGCACACACATAGTACCTTGGAAACCCTTAACATGAAAGACTAGCTAAACTTAGAGCCACAACTCTATCTTTCTCATTGCATTTCTTAACCATTCACAATGTGATATCTAAGTATTCAACAACATATCCACATGCAAAGAATATAACACATACCTGACATTGGGGGAAAGTTATCATTGGGGCACAACAATTGGACTTGGTGTATTCCTAGTATAGGATTCTTTATGAAATTTTGATGGTGGTACATACAGAAAATATGTATTTGACCAAACCTATACCTGGAACACATGTCGATGGCATGATTGGTTTCGTGGAAAATGTTGTAGCTAATCAGGTATCAAACCAAATGGGACAAATGTCCTTAAACTCGAATTTTCCTGCAACTATGGAAGCTATTGCCAACGCCCCTCATCCCACTCAATCCTCCAATGTTCTCTTAGTGCAGACATATAACCTTAAGGGAAACCAATAACATGAAGGAAAGAATAAATTCAAGAATAAAAAGAATGGGAATGGGGGGAATAATGTGAACAATAATAACGTTGGTGGGGGTAAGAAGGATAAAAAGGCCAAATTTCCACGTAAACTCTACAGAGAAGACCACTTGACTCACCTTTTACCCAAAATGGAGGATGACCAACTATTTTTGGCATAATGTGATGCTCATCAACAACCTACATTTATAATGAACCCATTCCCTCCTCAAAACCAGCAGATGGTTGTTGGAGTTCTACAAAACCCTACAACCTTGTAAGGTGGAAACTAGTGCCCTCTCTCACATGGGGCAACCCATCAAATGTGGACATATATATTTGTGAAAGGGAAGTGAGTGTCTAGACCAAAGATTTTAACCAGCATAGATCCAAATCCTAGGCTCTATCAAGCGACGAGAGGGATCAAATCTCCCGAGGTGCAAACCTCTCCTTGAATAGATCCTTGAGTGCAATACCTAAGCCACCTAATCCTAAGCTCTAAAGTCTCTAGTTTAAGTCTCATATTTACTTTTTACTTTGTATTATTCTCTTTTGCTTATGGCCGACATAATATTTATTACTTTTTACTTTGTATTATTCTTTTTTGTTTGCTTTGTATTATTTTGTTACTCGACAAACACTCTAAAATCTCATATTTACTTTTACTTTGTATTAAAAGTAAAAAGTAAAGTCTCTAGTTTAAGTCTCATATTTACTTTTTACTTTGTATTATTCTTTTTTGTTTATGACGGACATAATATCTATCACCTAATCCTAATCTCTAAAGTCTCTAGTTTAAGTCTCATATTTACTTTTTACTTTGTATTATTCTTTTTTGTTTATGGTCGACATAATATTTATTACTTTTTACTTTGTATTATTCTTTTTTGTTTACTTTGTATTATTTTGTTACTCGACAAACTCGACAAACACTCGACTCACAAGATCTCCCTCATACTGGGTTGTAGAGCACCTCTCGATGCAATTACAAAGCACCCGAGTCTATTTCTAAAGGTGATGAAGTGTCCACAACTGAGATGTTTAACCCTCTTCATATAGATAAACTAACAAATGATACAATTCCATGCATTCCAAAAGTTGTGTTGAAGAGATTGATTCGTAACCCTAATGCTTGGTCCATCTAGAAATAAAAAATTCTTGAAGATTTGGCCCAATTTCAATATGTGATGTCTACTTGGAAAGTTTTCTAGAGCTACCCCATGTAGTGAAAAACATTGTTATCAACTATTGACACTTTCGACCCTTTCGAGTCTCACCTTATCAAATTTGACTTGGAGAATTGGAAGCCTTGGTTTCCCCATTATGATTCTTTCCAAATTCAAGTTTCGACCTGAGGTTTGAATATATTATGGGCTGTAGTAGATGATGGGGATTCCAGTTGTGTTATGTCCTTGTCATGTTGGCCAACCATGGGCTCACCTGAGACAGTCTGGTCGCCAATGGTGCTAAAATATTTTGATTGGAATATGTTTAGTCCTCATGGGATTATCCTTGCACTCCCTGTTGAGCTAGGGGGAAGATGGTTTTAGTAGAGGTTGATGTTGTAGATGCTCCTTTGGACTATAACCTTTTCTTAGGACATAGATGGACTTGCGCCATGATGGAATCCATTTCTTCAGTCTTTCACATTATTCATTTCCCTCACCATGGAAAGATCATGACAATAGACCAAATGTCTTATTGTAGATCCAAAAAAACTACCGTGGTGGGACCTAATATACCGTTAGTTGATAATTCCATGAAGGGTTGAAAAAATGTAGGTGTTGAGATGTACCCTACCTTGATGGGAACTTTTAGTCTCCCTCCACTCATTTTGTATATTAACTCCATCCCCATATATGTGATTTCTTCAATCCCCACGAACCTTACCAAAACAACGTGCTACTTCAGAATGTCGTATTTTGAAGATCCATGGGTAGTGCTAGAATATTTTGTTCCAAAGAATAAAATGGATACATAGGGACATCCATGACTTTGTTTGCAACATAAATAACTTATTAGGATGTTCAATCAGCCATTTCAAAGCCTAATTACTCTCCATCAATGGAGGAATATGACCAGTTCACATCACCCATATGGGCTATCAACTCTTCTTCGAACTACGTTTTCTTAGATGTGGTGCTACCTTCGGACGAAGTTATCTCAAAATTTGTGTTTGGAACTGATAAGCCTTGGAAATATATGCATCAAAGGTCATATTTTCTTCCTAATATGAATGGAGTGGAGGTTGATAACAAGGGTACCATTAGACCTTGAAACGTTGATTGGTACGCTGGCCCCCTTGTGACACATTATGTTTATGCAGAGGGAAACATGGCTAACATTTCAAATACTATATTGATTAATATTTCTAGGAAACCCAATTTTTTTTACAGTGTATTAATTGGAACATACTAGTCCATTGAGGAAATTGAAATTTATACTACTCTATTTAAAGAATATCCTGACATTTTTGCTTGGATATATGAAGAAATGCCAAGTATGGATTTGACGATTGTCGGACATGAAATTAAGACATCCAAATTTCAAAACTATTTGATAGAATTTGTGACCGATCAACCCCGGGAAGGTATGCACCATTAAGGAAAAGGTTGCAAGACTACTAAAAGTAGGTTTTATCTACTCAACACCCTTGACTGCATGGGTATCCAACTTAGTTCTTATCGACATAAAACAAGAAACTATTGGTGTGTCTGTATTGATTTTAGGGATTTGATCAAGGATTGTCTAAAGGACAACTATTATACCCCTTCATCTACCATATCACCAATGAGTATGATGGAAACAAAATCGTTTCATTCATGGATGTATTTTCTAGTTATAACCATCTTCATATCCGAATAGAAGATCAAGATAAGGTTGGTTTTATTTGTCCTTGGGATACCTTTTCCTATCAGAAAATTCCTTTCGACCTTAAAAAGGATGGAGATACCTTTTAGATGGCCATGTCATTTGCTTTTCATGACATAAAATGTATTTTCAAAGTTTATCTTAATGATTTGAATGCTCAGTCTTTCAAGAGAACTAATCATCCCAGTCGACTTCAGGTAGTATTCAACATGTGTCGATATTATATAATTCATATGAATCCTCATAAGTGCATCTTTTGTGTCATATCCAAATGCTTACTCAATTTCATCATATCTAAGCATGGGATCCTTGTAGACTCGTTTAAGGTTGAGCCAATAGTTCAATTGCCTACCCTGCATAATATTTGTCAACTTCAAAGTCTCCAAGGGAACGTAAATGTTTTACGAATATTCATCACAAATTATGCTAATGTAACAAAATGTTTCATGATGATTTATCTCAATGATCATCTAATGTGTTAAAAAGAGCCCTTATGTTTGACCCATTGTTGAGTCCCCGAGACTATACCAAATATTTCTTGTTATACTTAGTGGCATCTATTAAATCAACCATTGGTATGGTTTTGGTTCAGGAAGATGAACTGCATTATGAGCATGTAGTTTATTATATAATTAAGAACCTTGTTGGACTAGAATTGAGATTCCATAATGTTGAAAAGCTGGTGTTGGTAGCTACGCATGTTATCTAAAGACTTGACACTAAACAATCTTCGATTAACCATAGTCATATCATATAGTAATCTATTTCAACACATATTAACTCGATGAATTATTGGGGGTAAATACAAAAAATGGATTTTGATCTTATGAGAGTTTGACCTAAAATTTGTATCAGCTACATCTAAGTAATCCTTGGTGTTTGCAGAGTTAATGTTGGAGCTACCTAGAGAAGAAAAGGAGCAAGGTGAAAATGAGTCATTACCTAATGAACATGTATTTCTCATCATCTCTAATGACCCTTGGTATGGATATATCCTTGTATATATCCAGATGCAAATGTTCCCTTCCAACCTCTCTTGTGAGGATCATTGGTGTATATTTCACTGTGCGAAAAACTATTTTATCATCAGCAACACCCTATATCATTAAGGAGTAAATTTTATTTTGTAATTTATCTTGACTCGTGAGGAGGTCAAGAGAGTTATTAATGATTTCCATAGTGGATACTTTGGTAGTCACTTAGCTAGGTTGGAAACAACCCATAAAATCTTGTGCAAAAGGTATTATTGGCCCTCATTCTTTAAATACTATGTAGAAGTGATAAATAAGTGCCATTCATGTCAAATGTTAACGAGGAAAATGTGCACACACCTAGCTCCATTATGCCCTATTATCACTGTTTCTATGTTCACCAAGTAGGGGGTTTATTTGATGACACGTAGTTCAACATCGACGAAAGGTCATAAGTACATTATTGTGGCCATCGACTACTTTATCAAGTGGTCCAAAGCCATGCCAACCTTTAAAAACGAAGGTGAAACAATGACGCGCTTCATATCCAAGTAGATGATAGCTAGATTCTATGTGCCTAACGATATTTTCACTAACCATGGAAGTCACTTTCAAAATAAAATGTTGAGGATATTAGTAGCCAAGCTAAGGTTATAACAAGAACACTCATTGTCATACTATCCACGGGTGAATGGACAAATAGAGGTTGTCAACAAGACCTTGAAAACCATACTCCAATGGACATCTAGCAAGAGTAATATAACTAACACATTATGCTATATCCGACACTTTGGGAATATTGTAATTCAATCAAGATTGCCACAAGGTTTATTCCATTTCATCTTGCACATGGATTCAAGGCTATTCTACCTATTGAATGTGAAATTCCCTCATTAAATCTATCCATGGAACTCCTACCTGAGATGATTCCTTTAGAAGAACGTCTTGTTTATTTGGAGAAGCTCGAATCATGAGAACCATAGAGACATGGACACTACGAATGAGGAACACAAGAAATGCGTCAAGGATCAGTATTAAATCAAACCACCCTCGAATATTTTTAGAAGGAGACATGGTGCTTGTTTATGACCAAGACAACAATGACCTAGGATTGTGTAAATTGAACTCTAAGTGGCTCGACCCTTACATTGTGAGGTGAGCCATTATTTGAGGGGCTTGTGAATTGGAATATTACGAAGGTAATGTACTGAAGGATTCCCACAACAGGATCTATTTAAAGAGGTATTACACCTAGGTAGAAAGACCTGTGCAATTCCCTTGCACTTGTTGCATTACAAGTAGTTCTTTTTTCTTTACTTTTTTCCTTTTTATGTTTTTGTTTTCCTTTTTCGGTCACCACTCTTCATGATTTGTGCACGATTTAAAAATGCCATCATACACACTTTGTGGGCTTCATTTATGGTACAATCCACCACACTCAAAACCTCATGTCAATCGCTTGGGTTATTTACTCTCCAACAAGTCAACTCGTGAGATCATAAGGAGTTTTCTTGGAACCGGTGACCAATAACGTCGATGAATATAGTGTAATAATTGAATTACTATTGGATTCCATATCACATGGAATCCAATTTTTTCTACTCCACCTAGACTCACAATTGGTAACGTCACAACTCAACGACATATACCGTGCTCACAATCCTTCACTTTGCGGAAATTTTTATGGGTGTTACTTCTCAAGCGTTATTTGAATTCATTATGTATATTCATGTTCGGGGAAGTTTTAATTATGTATCTGATGCATTGGCCAATGATGTATTAGATTGGCATTTGTCACAGTAACATTTAAAAGATCAATCAAATGTGTAAAAAACATGAAGAGAAAACACATTTGTATATAGAAATGACTAGAAATCCATTAATAAATCATAAGAGTTTTTACATCAAGTACAAAATGTGTAGGTTAATATACAAAATCGGTCTCTCCATTCCTAGATGATGCATATATAAGACTACATAATACAAAATGTGATATAATTGCTATATCTTAGGCCTCTGTCCTAGCATGAAATCTGATGGTAAACACTATCGATGTGGCCACTCAATGGAAGATATGAACCCATGCACATGGAACTCCAACCACGCACCACTAAATCCCCTCTGGAGTATCTTTAATCCATGCTCAATCCAAGCCATCATAATCCCAAGGGTCAAACCATCAAGGTTCTACATCATAGATTGAAGTACCTTCTTGCCACACATCAATGGGCCGACAACCCTTGTCTTCTTGCATAAGCCAGGAGCATCATATTAGTTGTATCAATCCTACATTTGCACCATTGAAAAAAATGTTATGATTATGCACACAAAAATCATTTTGCCTCTTTTTCTCAACATTATTAGAAAAACACATAAAAAATATGAAATAAAGAAGAAAATATTTTCTTACCAATAGCGCCCCGATGTGCATTGTAGTCCATCCCAGTGTAGGGGAACTCCCTAATCAATTGCAATTGGTAGGACCACCAATCGATATTAAAATCATTAGTAATCACGTGCCCGCATCCCAATCGATACATCATGTTCTGCCACCATATCATCCTAGGATACTGAGGCCTAGGAGGAGTGAGATTGATGCATGGGTGCATTAGCAGAAGCCTCTCCAGAAAGAAGGAAATAAGTATGATTCTATAGCAGAATTTATTTTGCTTCCTTGTTTTACAATTCGTTAGTTGGGTCTTCATGTTAATAAGAAGGTCGGTACACCAATCAAATATAGTGGGTCTCAAACATTCCATGGCATAAAAAATTTGTGCCCAAGATACTTGGTGTAATACCAACGAACCCACCACCGGTGCAATAGTCAAAATGATGATTTTCAAGGGCAAGTTATCCATGTTGCTGATTGGAATGTGGGGACCCATTTTTTCTGGGAACCCGTGAAAAAATTTGTACTCACATATTCTTGTACAGTGAGTATGCCACCTTATCCACCTCCCTTTTGGTTTATCAAGACCCCTCACTAAGAAAAACCGATAAGGAAGTAAATGTCGTCAACATTGAGCTCCAAAACCACACCATCCATGACAAACACATTTTGGTTGGGCTTCCAGTAACCCACAAACAGTTGAAGTAACTTCTTTTGCACCCTCATGTTGGGAATACGATAAAACTTGAGCAGACCACAATTCCAGAGTGCATCTAAAATGTCATCATCTTTAAGAGAAACACTATCAACATCCTTGTGTTCCCTCTCTTGCAAAATAATATACATATATGCAATTTGGATCGAGATTTAAGAGTTAATTTTTGTTCCTTTTTCAAAAACAAGGGTATGCGTGCCTTACCTTGAGGAAAGGAATGTGTAGGGACTAATACACACACCTCACATGAACAAAAGGAACATGGGTGCATTTGAAGGAAAAGTAGGGATCTGTACCACACAAATTTTGAGGAAAACTAAAACTGAAACCATGCAAATGAAAGAGGGGGGAAAGAGGAAGAACCTGGTGGTGATAGAATCCCAAATGGTTGCCTCGTCTTCTCGTAATATATGGTTCAAATTTGTATGTGTGTTGTAATCAAAGGTAGCTTGTGCTGAAGGTTTGAAATGAAATGGTAACTTTATGTTTTAAAATAAATTTATTTGATCATTTTCCCACTCTCCTATAATTCTACATGTCTTTTGGTTGCATTATTAATATTTCTTATTATTTTTGGAACTAATGTTGTACTTTGAGACTGTTTAACGGTGATTGCAAGTACAAGAGAAGCTTCAAAACTTTGTTGATCCACAAGGGGTCTGTCTTAACAGGTATGCGAATTCAAAACTAGCATATAGGGTATGATTCCTTCCACCTTGCATTGTGCATTATATTTATCTAGTGTTTCATTTCACCTTAGATCGACCTCACTAGGTTGCGACATTAACCCTCTTTAATTAAAAGTTGTAACTTGAGTGGTAGATCTTACCAAACATGAGAAACTAGGTAGAACATTCCTTGTCTCCTTGGTACCCATGCTGTAATTTTTTGTAGGCCTGGGAGTCCCTTCTTAGTCCCGCCATGACTTTGCATCAAAGCCGCATGACTTCCTCTCATTATTTTCTAGCAATCCTTTGCTCTTATAAAATTGTTTGTTTTGTTTTGTATTACTACATTGCATACTGCTGCTTGTGCTCTTGAGTTTGTTGCCCATCGAAGTTCATCATTTTCCACTTACCACTTATGCATGCTCGCTTGTCGCTTTCCATTTCTTCTATTGTAGCTACATTTCGAAACCATTATCCTTGGAGGAGACACACTAATGAGTGTCTACATCCCACACTTCCCTTTTTGATCTTTTTTACATAGGTATGTTCGATGCACTTGGAACATAGTTGCATGCCATGCGACACTCATCTCCTCCGCTATATCATGACATTATTTTATTTCTTTTTAGGATTTATTAATATGAAAATGACAAAAAAAATCAAATATTTATAACAAAACAGAGCAAGGAAATATTTTATATCGTCTCAGTAATGTCACCCTTGAACAAGGCTCTTATTTTGATTGCTCTCAACAAGTTGAGTCTTAGTATTTCCTTGGGACCTAAAGCATGATCTATGAGTTTGTACTCCTATGGTTGGATAGTCTTCTAATCACTATGGAGAATATGTTAATGCCTCATACATTGTAGATTTATATCATTGTTCTCTCTATGTTAAAGAATTCCCAAGTCACTATTGTGTCGTGCTAATGTTAAAGGGTTGACTCGAGATTGTGTCATTTATTCCTCAGATTCTTTATCTATTCATGCCATCCTTCCCTATTGTTGAGTTACTCTCATTGGCATCATCATTACTAGTGTTTTAACTCATGCTAGTGTAGAAGGTCCCCATTGACTTCTCATTAGCAGGTAATTTATCATCGATAATGAACATTGCTATAAGAGATTGACCTAGATTCAATGGCACCCTCGGCCTATTTTCATCCTTGGTAGAACACCTTGTTGTCAACATAGGACATCTTTTCATTGGTTGCTAACTTAGTGGTTTTGCATATGTTCAACAAAAAGAAATTTATTCACATGTTGGGATTCATGCAATGCCTTGTATGCCATTTTTCATCATTGGTGGAATTCCTTGCCTTTGTAACAACATCCAATATTGGTTGTTTCTTAGAAGGTATTTTCCATGCACTATTCTCATCTGGTGCATGCAAGAGACATAATCAGTGGAGTACTTATGCAAAAAATTTGTCCATGACCTTTTAAAAAAAATCAAATACTGATATTTTCTCATGTTGGTTGATGGGGGATTCCCTAATGCCTCCCTTCCAATGTATATCTTCTCATCGACGTCAAATCAGTTTGCTTTGGGAAATTTATCTAGATACCTTTCCAGTACCTTGGGGCTTGCATTCATGAATGGAAGGTTCCCTCGCTGTCAACGGTGGCAATACACCAATGTACCCTAATTGGTATATTTTACAAGTGTTTAACAACAGCACATCTATTCGCACTTGCTAGAAGTAATGCTTGTTATCATTATTGGTGGGTTCTCTCATGTTTGTTAACTTTATACATCAATGATTAGTAATCAAATGCTATCCCCCATGCTCGGCTTCAGATTATTTATTCACATGGTAAGGGTTTGTACACACCAATGGGTTTGGATTGAATACCTTGATATGTAGTAGCATTACATTATTATGTTGTTGTTTGAGTTATGCAAGACTGTATTACACACTTTGTAACATCGATACTCTAATGGAGAACCAATTTTTCCTTACTCCAGCTTTGGTTGTTCTCCTGATGTGCACTAAGACATAGATCCACTGTGCATTTGCTCTTGGATATGATCTATTTTTTTGCATGGATCCACCATGTATCTTTCCATGGCCATGATTTTGCATTTTATATACTTCATGTATCCACAATGTACTTGTTTTGGTGGCCATGCTTATTTACACATGATCATGGGTATATCACCTCGGGGAAGAGATTCATTTGATATATTGGTCTTTGTTGCAGGTACTTTTCCAAGCCAACATCTAGGGATCTCTACCTAATCCCTTGTGACACCTCCTTTCATGATTTATAATGCATTTCAGTGCTCAACTTCCCTTCTGACCTCATACATTAGGGGGCATATGTTAAATCATGATTTGACACACTAGTGTCTTCATTGATTGAATGGCCTGCATCAAAATCACTTGCAACTTTCTGTAGCCACAATTACTTCAAAAAAACCCATTTTACGGAGTACACACACCTTTCCCTTTAGCAAGGAACATGTACTGTACATGCTCCTTTCATTCTAGAAATGTGCACTTGCCTTGAAAATTTTGCAAAAAAATATAAAATACATGAATTTTGTGATCTTGAATAGTTACTTTGGTAGTTTCTTGTTTGTAACTCCTTGGAACATCGCTCTAATTGTCTCATACATGTCACAAAAGTATAAAATAAGGCTTCATGGGAGAGATAGGGGCACCCATACTATTATTAGCCACATTCTAGAGAAATAGTTTCATGCTCTCTTGATTTTTTATGATTTATCTCCCCTTGGAAACCCTTGTTTTTGAGTATTCATCTTCCTTTTGAGTGGCAAATCCCAAATTCCATAGCTGGTCTCCCATATTGTTCAAAGTGAAGATCGAAGGTTGGAAGGTGTGTCATCTATGGCTCAAGTTAAGAGGGACTTGGATGATGATTACGAAAGGTTTTGGCAACATAAGGTGTTAATGTTATAGCTCAAATCGTCACTTCTCCATATGTGACAATAATTCAAAAAGAGGACACATAAAAGTGTAATTGTACATTCACAAAAAGGACATTTATGGATGGAAGAGTCTATGATTTGATGGCCCTAAGCATTAGAAGTGAAACCCTAGCTTACTACCATTCATTTTGAAGAGTTTGCAACCTCGAAAGAGAAATTCACACCCTATGAACTAATAATGTGTGTTCCATTCATGTCTTGTCTTTGAACAAGGAGTGGATTCGTAGGTTTCATGTGCTGTAGGCATGAATTCCCTCAAAAAATCATAAAAAACTAAATAAAAATTTGAAAATGAGGGAAGTTGGGAAGTTATGCAAATCAACTTGCTCAGTTGTAACTCCTCTAACCACCCGGTAACCATCCTCAACTTATTCTATGACACCCTAATGATTCTCATGAATGGAATGTTTGATACATGGCCTTGTGCCAGTATATAATACATTAATGTTGCACACTACATGGCACTACAAGACAATAGTTATCACCAACCCATCCCCCTTGGCAACATAATCTTGACATGATATTATTTTCTACATCATATGTACCAACACAGTTTCATTGACTAAAATATTCCTTATCACCTTCCAAGACCCATTCAATAGCAAATCACTAACGTGAGAACTCCCCACTTTCAACAAAACAAAATCCATAATAGACAATATAAAAAAATCATAGTTTGATAGGACATCACCATGGTGACAACACAAACACTAATTTTGAGGGAACCTTGTTCTCTCTCCCTCATTCTACCATTAAATGTAGCACAGAGATTGGTCTAGTAGAACATCCCAATGTAAATATTTTGCAACTTCTTTTAGGTTAGTGATTTGACATATTTTACTAGAATTTAGTTGTTTTAAGGTGAAATTGTTTCCTATTAGGGTCATACCTCAAGCACCTTGCCAACACTTAACATAATTTAATCACCAATTTTCCATCAACCACTAAGAGTTAGCACTGGAAAGATCGCATGCTTTATAAAAGAATGGATAATTAATGTGGTGGATTATGAAAACTTGTAATAAAGGATGAAAGGACTCCCAATGTAGGATCCCATCTTCTATAAATGTGTGTCATGTCTCTACCTTCCTTAGTTGCTTTCTTACTTACTTACTATGATACTCTTTAATTGACTATTTATTCTTGTATTTAATTTATTGCACCCTCTTTTGTTTAGAGTTAGCTGCTAGGATTCCACATGGAAGGTACCATAATTCCCACTCCTATCTATATATACAAACCAGAGGTTAGTTTTATCTCATTAGCAATGCTTCATCCTCTATAAAGGATAGATTGAGAGATGAAGACTTGACATTTTAATAGTACAAGTTTTGATCTAGGTGGATATAGGTGGCCACCCACCTATTCCACAGGCTCAAAACAGTTTTCCATTTTGACAATTTTCTAGTAATTTTTCTACAGTTTTTCAGGTCTTGAACTTTCGAGGTCGTTTTGAGGCCCTAACTGACATTTTTTGGTGATTCATGGGACCATAGGTTTCCAATGGCATATATTTTGTCTAGTCAAAAGTTGTAGAGCTCTGATAGACCTTTCCAACGGGCTATCGTGTGCCAAAAGCGAAGATCGTATGCAAAAGTTATGACCGCGAGAAGTTGACTATTCAACTAACCACCTTGGGGCCACAAAATTTATGACGGTTCATCTTCTAGGGTTAGGTTTTTGGATGTTTAGGGTTATTTCCCTCATTCTTATGATAAATAGGCCCTTTCGACCTCTTTTTGTATTCAGGTTGTAGCGAATGAGCGTAGCCGCCACATCTCTTCGCATAGATATAGCTACCACCATTCTAGTTGCTTTTATTTTACAGTCTATTATATTTCATTCATTTTAATAGAATATGAGTTTACTGTATCTCTATGTTTCTTGCAATGTAGGTGTGTATGTGAATATATT
Organism: Larix kaempferi; assembly: GCA_027924585.1. Taxonomy (NCBI): domain Eukaryota; kingdom Viridiplantae; phylum Streptophyta; class Pinopsida; order Pinales; family Pinaceae; genus Larix; species Larix kaempferi. The sequence continues at coordinate 4,814,573 of BSBM01002098.1, read as the reverse complement.
TATGCACTTTCATTTCATTCTCACATAAATCCAGATCAAATTTTCTCAAAGGGACATGAGATCAAAGGCCATCTCTTGATCCTTACATTTTCCACTATTGTAATCACGGTGTTATCTATGCACTGGCCCTTTTAGGGTTTGATCTAGATGAAGCAATTCACGTGTGTTTTCATATAAAAATTCCAACATTATACTTGAGCCACAGTTCAAAAATGAAATTATAGTCCCCCTGGACAACCTCGACATGCTTGTACTGGGTAACACCTACTTATTCATTGTCTGCAAGGTAGATAATTTCAAGTTGGATGCTTATAATACATATGTTAGGATGTCCCTATTAGTGATGGAGGATGGACCACACAACATCATGGAAACCTTGATCTTCATCCTTTGAGCCCACACTCCCATAAGTTATCTTCTAATTCAAGTGCTCCAGTTGCTATACTTATTAATGAAATGTTGTACTCTGATTGGATGGTTCGCACTTCTATTTGATAACTTGGCTCAAGTATTTTACGACTTGACATGTTATGGATGCTCGTTAGCTGGGATACATTTCGCTCCCTTTCTTCTTTCATCATCTTGTCAAAATATGTCACACCAAGTTCCAAAGTATAATCTTCTCACAACAACAACCCCAATTTTCCTAATACATGTGCTACACGTCCACCTACCATTCCAAGGTGTATAAGTTGAGCATAGAAAAAACATCAAATATGCTTAATCTTCTATAATTTATGCATACACTCTGTGTATGCCTCTTGAGGTTGACAATTTAATGATACTTCGAGTAGCATGGTTACAAACAAAAAAGTATTGCATTGTTATGGCTACTAGATCCCAAGGATTGTTTATCAAGCTAAGGAAAAATATCACAATGCTACAAATACTCCATGAACTAGTACAATGATATGTTGACATGAATCACTAGTATTCTCACATTGCAAGAAAAAAGTATCAATTCCTTCTTCTAACAACTGCCAATTTGGATTAATGTATATATACTTACATAATATTTACAATGCATTCATCCAAAGCATGCAGGCGAGTACTAAATGGAATTTCAAATATTTTGATGTGGTCCAAATGATGTAGATCAACTCAATTAACGAAAGGATGGTTTTTCCCGTACACATACTATAATTCTTTACTAGTTTTTTAAGGATGTTAATACTCCTTATAGTGTTCTCCATAGAATGGTCCACCATCGCTTATCAAGACACACACTATACAGTGAATTATTAAAGGATGCACCAAATAAATGATATAATATAACAAGTTTTACAGTGATTGAGATAGTACCCCGTTCACCCATGCGAGATAATACATAGGTTACTATAGGGTCCACTTCTCTACAATCGCATGCCTTCTCAAGAAATAGTCATACATGGTTCTAACAGCACAAAGTGCAATAAAAAACACCAGGATTAGGTATGTTCTATTTCCCCCTTGGTCACAACCACATGCCATACCTGCATCACCCCACCAACATTATTGACCTCACCCCCTAGTTCGTCTAATTTTACCTATAGAACACTCATGGGTCGTAAATTACTAACCTATATTCTACCCAATTGTCTCAATACACCACCAAAAGACAACCATTTCCCTTACCCACCCTCGATCTTAAAGTAAATCCCTCAAAAAACTCATCTCCCAGGGTCAATGCATAGAGACCCCAATTAGAGTTTTTGTCTCCTTCATAACCCATTTCATGCATCTGAACTAACACTCAATCCTTCAATTTTGAACATAGCCACATGACTATTCTCACAATACCTAATTTTCCCTCCCCTATATGGTCTCTAAAAGACTTTGACCCAAAATCCCCTCCTTTTATACACACAACCCTCTTCCTTGAAGAAACAATCGCTTCCACCTATCCTCTAGAAAAAGAATGTTGCATCGATGGTCCCCCTCTACCTCCAAAATCTCCTAGTAACTCAGTACCCTTAACAGAAGCTATAGTAGTAGTATTCAAGGAACAAACACAACCTTGTGTCACTAAAAGAAATATTGGGGGTTCCTCCTTCACACATCTTCCTTTAATTTGTAGAATTAAAGCACTGGAAAGAGACAAACCAGGTTTTAGATTGATTCAAGTTGATTTAAGTCACATTGAACATGAATATGTAACCATAGATAATTCCTTAGAAGATTTAAGAAGATTAAATGATGTGATGAATGAGATGTGTTATGTCAATATGGAAAATCTTATATAGGAATGTAAGAGATTGGAGTAGGGAAATTCAAGGTTAAAGGTAGAATTAGGAGAAGCACAAATTATGCGTAGTGAAGCACAATGCAAGACTAAATCACAAAAGGCTTTGAATATGATAGTTTAAGAGTTGGACCAAAGGAAGAAAGAGCTTAATTATTTGATAGTTGCAAAGCAAGATATCAAGACTAAAGATAATAATATTGTCGCATACATGAAGGTTTTCAAAACAATAGAGCCCAAAGTATAGAATAATTAAACAACACTTCAAAGTTTCCTCGATATAGTGTTTGCACCACCATTTGCACTATGGAAGAAGAACACAACCCTTTCTAAACATTAGAACAAATTTGGCGTCTAAAATGGGCCTACTAAGGAAAATATTATAAAATGTCATTTCACACTAAACATATGCACATCACACTATGTTAGAGGTGTTATCTAGTGAAAATTAATATGATTAATATGCATTAACTCATTAATGATAATAAAAAGCATATTAAATTAAGAGATAATGGTTGAAAATATTAATGAAAGACTTGAATTCTTATGCACACACACTAAATAATGTAGTGGTAAAATTTTAAATTTATGTCATAATATATTTAAATTAATTAATAATTAATTAAATATATGAATACTTTTCATATATTTAATAATAAATTTAAAACTCAAAAAACAAATATAATTATAAATAATTGTAATAATATTAAAAAATAATAATTATAATAAACCTCATATTATTATAGTATTTATTTAATGAACATCATATAACAAATAACTTAGTATAAAATATATATCATATTAGTTATGTGTTACTTATTATGATAAATCTCATGTTATAATAATATTTGTTGCATGTTACCTATTATATTATATAATGTAAGTTGTTAATTGCTTTATATCTAAATAATTAGTTATTATATATTATTTTAAAAAATATAGTTATAATATAATATAAGTTGTTTTTTTTCAATGAGTTGTTTAACAGTTGATTATCCAAGTTAAAAGATGTCTCAACAGAATTGAATTCAGGTAAATAGAATAAAATCCATCTATCTCTACCAATGAACCACCATATCCTTGACAATATATAATATAAATTGTTATTTACTTTATATATCAATAATTAGTTATTATATATTATTTTAAAAAATATATATCCCATATGTGTTAAGTTATTATGTTATTATAATAAATTTCATGTTATAATAATATTTGTTGTGTTAGTTATTATATTATATAATATAAGTTGTTATTTGTTTTATATCAATAATGGGTTATTATATATTATTTTTAAAAATATATAAGTAATGATATAAGTGGTCTTAATATTTTTAGATAATTTCATTATAATTTTAATTAAAGTGATATTTATTTTTATAAAGGTTGGAGGTAGTGATAATATAAAATATTATATATTTATCTCAAAAATATTGATGATAATTTATTGATATCTTAACCAATGTGAGTTTTATATGTAGTTAACGACTGCCAAATAAAAATGTGACACCTAATATTCTTTGACTTTTGTATGTCCAACTCAACGATAATCATTGACCTAATTTCTTGAATTTCTATTGGCTTTTGAATTCCAACTCATCTATGGAATTTTTTCTTATGAGGCCCATTTTAGACCCCAAATTTTCTCTAATGTATAAAGCTTCTCTTATGAACGTGATTATCAAGTTTGATGGGTATTATTCCCTCTTACAACACTAATCTGATGAGTTACAATAACTTATCCTCAACTTGTGAAATAAGCATGCCCTTCTCGGATAGCCTTACAATATATCCTTGGTTGGGGATGCAATTGATGATTGGATGAGAGATGCCAAGGCTTGGTAGATGCAATTAGAATATGTCAAAGTGAAATGTGGTGGCATGTCTTAAGATAATTTCTAGTTGCTCCTAGCACCTTGTTAGGGTTAAAGTATATACACAATGCTAGAGTTTTAAAAAAAAACACAAACAACATTGCTCCACCCAAACAATCATATTATTGATTCCCCTCGACAATTGTCCCATATTTTAAAGGCCAACGCATATTTTCAACCCTAGATGCCATATCTGATAGAGTTAGAGATGCAACAAAAGATCATCAACATCCATAAATGAGCATTATCCGCCATCACATTGACTCAATGTTTGCTACTTCCAAGGGACAATAATAGAGATTACAAATTAAATTTGATGTTCAATTGGTCATGCAACACTCCATCTCTACTCTATCGATTTATTAAATCTTAGCAAATGAATTTTTATTTCTAAATAATTAGGTTTATATTCACCCACTTGGTTCTAGAAGATCATGTTAACCTTCAACATCAATATATGCTAGAAATGTGCAATTATCATTTGGCCTTCTCCTTTCGTGCCAACTTCCTCCATGTACAACTCTAATTTTGCAACATCCCAATTGGTTTTTAGTGTCTATGTTGACCTTTTCCTATCGTTCCAGTGCCAACTTCCAACATCAACCCTTTAAAACCACTTCAACTCTTCATCATGTTAGAGCCATATAGTATTGAGCCACACATGCTTTAGTACAAATAATATTTTTAGGGATGGATATGGTTGAGCTGCTTATCGATCATTTTCAATCTCTTTGCACTCTTAGATTACGTGTTCTTTGGTGTATTTTCACTATTTATATTGTTTATATACATGCAGATTCTATGTATTAGCTTAGTAGGATTAGTTGTATTCGTGTGTATTTGAAGGTCGACTTGTGGACCCAAACAATGCACCTTGGGGTGATTGATCTTTATGCGGATGGATAGTTTTATGTTGAAGTAGACATCCATTAGGTATGGATGGGTTTTGTCTTGAACTATGAAGATGATGTTCCTGCTTGTGGATGTTGGTGTGATATGCTTCACACTCATACATGTGGACATGATGTACTGTTTTCATTTACTATTTCGAGTTATTAATAGTAAGCTATATTTTCTTATAAAAAATATATGATCAATAATTACAAAGGAAAAGGTAATGAGAGAACTTGAATCATGTGTATTATAGTTAGATTATAATAAATTCTTTATTAGCTTCTTTACAACAAAGGAATATATGTCATATGTGGCCATAATGTCTTCTTGTATTTATGAGTCAACACATGTTTACTTATTAAAACATATGTGTTTACTTATGGTTTGTATTTATGAGTCAATATATGTGTTTACTTATTAAAACATATGTGTTTACTTATTGTTTAGACTTAGCGGGTTCTTATATCTTCTTTATGGCTAAGTTAGGTTTAGTTACAAATGTGTGTTAATATCTATTCATATATAAACATATTTGTAACCTTAAGATATGTATAAAGAACACAAAACTACTAGACAAGTTGTCAACAAATTGAAATTTTGTGTCTAGTTAATTAACTTACAACATCATTTTGTAGAAATTAAAATTTTTTTCATCTTAAGTTTTACTTCAATAACATGAAATAATGCCCCTTAATGTTGAGGCGAATTATTTAAGAATTTGAATCATAGTTGATTCCATATTGGTATCACAAATAAGGTTGTCACAATAGCATGACATGGATCTCTAGAGGTGTTACATGTCACATGTGACATTATTCATGGTTTAAAGTTTCTTATTAATTCGAGATTTGTATGATAATTATTCATTACGGAAAATAGAATAAATACATAATATTAATTTGATATAATTATCAACATAAGCAAGTGTATTAACATAAAGACAACTTTAAGAACTCATTTTATTGCATAACAATAAGTTAGTATTCCACGTTACATCATTAATTAAAATAATATTTCTTTTTTCAATAATTATTTAAACAGTAATTCATGTGCCAATGACTTATGTGATACACGGCTCATCTTGGTCCTTGGAAAGATCAATACCGAGATCCTACCTTGCCTTATTAGATAAGGAATAATTATATTGGCTCACCTCCGAGGTCACCACCTAAATACAACCTTGTCCAAGGGTGGGCTAAGGTTTCCTCTTATCATCAGCACATCTCTCGATATTCCCTTTCCTTGCCTAAGATAATGGCCAATTCAAATAAATAGTAGATAAAGGGTTCCATAGTGAAAAGCATTGATCTTGGATGGTTTTACAACATAACTCTTCATTGTTACACAATTACAAGAGAATTAATTACTTTTAACTTTTTACATATTATTCTTATATTCAAGAACTCTTATTCTATTTATTGCACAAGGAAATTGGTGCATGACATTCTCCCCTCCTTCAATTGTTAATGTCATCATCAAACTTGATGCCATCTATGTCAAAAATTTGTATGAGATATATGTTTTTAAAATTAAATATCTTGTAAACTATTCAAACCTTTTATATTTTCTCAAAATGTTAAAACATCATCATTTAAGTAGATAGAGAAACAAACATCAATAAATTAGTATATGATCTAACAAAAGCCAACAATATCCTATTGTTAACAAGTTATATTCCAAAAATAAATATTGAGTTGTATTAGTCACTAGTCTCTAATGTAACAAGTTGAATGTCTCCAAGTTTGAAATTAGACGTGATATTTCAATATAATTTCCTTTTATGAGTTTTGTAAGTTATATATGTTAAAAGACTTGTTAGTTGTGCATTTCACGCAATTTCATCTCATAACTTACCACGGTATAAGTCTTACTTCACTCTATGCACAAATATATCTAGTGCATATCACACGCTATGTATTAAGAAGATAATTCATGCCTTATGCAGTGTATAAATCATACCACTTAAAGTGTTTATTGATAATTCTTTTGTCTAGGTAGTGTGTTTCTTAAAATCCATGGCATTGTATTGATCGTGACTTGTCAACTTCTTCTTTGATTGTTGCTTGTTGTTTTTATTATCATGTTGTCGGTCATGCAAGTCACCAAAATAGTTATCATAATTGTTGAGCTCATGATTTTCTACAAACCTATGTGCATCCCCAAGTGTGTTCACCATTGATAAATCTAGTTTATCATTTGTGTACTAGTGCATTATACTTTAGCACTTGATGACATGGTTAGATTCCTCCACTCTGATGTCAAACTAATCCATGAGTGAGTGGAATGCATGTAAATAGTCATCCACCAACCAAAGAAACATTGGCACAATTGATGCCACTTTGTGTACTAGTCTTCTTAATATCGCATTGGATAGAATTTGTTGTGTGTTGCCTTCAAAAATCTACCCAACATACTAAGGGCTTCACATTCTTGGTTGTATGCTTATTACTAAGCGTTGGTAGTGAAGGGAATCTCCATGATCATGAGTTTGTTCTCATCATCACTATCATTATCAACCTCAATGTATGGCATGCACTAAACCACTTGTTGAGTGCCTTAACATTGATCTTGTGGTGAAATAAAGGAATATTTTGGTCCATATTCACCTTTAATGGATATCTAAAACACCAAACATGCTAGAGACGTGCTGAGTTGATGTTCCAACATAGTCTAAGTCATAATTATTCAAAACAATTGTGATAATTGGTAGTAAATTTCCTTGCATTATTTTTGAAGTATTTAATCAATAAAGGACTATGTAGTGCTTGCATTAGGGCTAAAAATGTTGGTGGTGTTGGTGTTACCCATCATTTCTAAGCATGTTTAGTGTGCCAAAGAAATAGTATGGGGAATTGGATCAATCCTATGGTTATGATACTCAAATCAATTTATATGAGTATTCAACTTTGCTCTAAATTGTCAAAGTTGAAAGAAGTCCTTGCAATGACAAATGAAGCTATGGAACAAATCATTTAAGATCTTATACTAATGGTCAATCTATGAGTTGAATCAGTACTTGCAACTATGCATTATCCATAAATATGTGGGGAGACTTGTGAGTGATCGTGGCTTGGGCCATGCTAATTAAACCAAGAAGCAAGCTTAACATAATGAACTAGCATCGGGAAATCGAAAGATGTGCTCTGCTAAAAACCTAACCCCTGCCCTAGCTGCTGTCGGTGCTCATGGCCGCCGGGACTCTACAGGGATGTCTCTTCAGGGAGCTGTTGAGAAGGATTGCTGTCACCTATGGCCAGGCAGAAGAGGCGGCTCAACAGTCCAGAATAGCTGGTATCATTCTGCATCAAATACACCTCTGCATTTTTTAAATATTGGAAGAAATGGGAGCGTTGATTCTTGTAGAGGCGGCGGGCATCCGCTTTATCTCCAGCACAGAGACAAGAGGCCGCTGTGGTTACGGCCTGTCGTCCCCTCTTCTATCCAGCTAAAAGACCCTGAGGAGCGTAAAATGGCAGAGACGGTATTATACTCCTCTGGCTCGGACTTTTTGAACCACTTTTTCTTTATTTCGGCTACCTGGTGTGATGGCGCAGGGTCTTTTATGTATTATTATAGCTGCGGAGCAGCTACAGAACCGTTTTGGGCGAACATATAGGTGGTGGAGTTATTTTTTTCTTACTGCTCTCTTCATGCGAGAAGTATTATTGCTGCATGTCGATATACTGAAGGAAATATTGGAGAAACAGACTGGAGATCAAGTTGCATACACTCTGTAAGGCCACCATTGGTCCATCCACATGGTGAAACACGGTATGAATCACAAAATGTTTTTGGTTTTGGGGTAGAGGATGAAAAATTCCAGATTTTTATAAAAACGCTTTCAGGGAAAACAGTCTTGGTGTGGGCTTCTGTTAAAGATACAGGGGACACTCTAAAAACTATGATAGCGCAGAGAGAGGGTTACTCTCGCATATCCTTTTACATTCTGTACGGAGGTAAAGTACTGAATGAGGGTGATAGGCTGAAGGACTGCCAGATTTCCAAGAACTCCACTCTGCATGTGATGTATCGTTTGCGGGGAGGATCGGTTGGGAATAGAGGAACAGCAGGCCCCTCTTCATACAAAGATGTTGCTCGTGCAAAGGGGCCACAGTCGTCAGCAGCTCCACATTCTTCACAACCCAAGCCGTATATCGTGGAGAAACTAGACGATATCCCATCTTTGGAGGTCAAGAATACAGAGATAACACAACTCTTCAGTAATCTTCAAACACATGCTCTCATCTGTCGTTTTAATGGCTTCTGGCCCAGATCTTATGATCTTCATAATTGGATCTACACAAATTGGACAACAAATTGTCAAATTCTTTTATGCTCCAAAGGAGTTTTTGTTGTACAGTTTGAATCAAAGGAAGAATATGAGAAGATCTTTGAGCAGGGTCCTTGGTTTTGGGGGAGAGCAGGGCTTTTCCTAACCCCCTGGTTTCTCGATTTTGATGCCAACACTATGGTGGTTACCAAAATGCCGGTATGGGTGAGGCTGCCAAACCTGCCCCTTCCTTTCTGGCATCATTTAGTCCTGGAAGACATTGGCAATCTACTTGGGAAGTACATTAAAAGGGATACTGATCGGCATGAGCAGGGACTTTTTACTTATGCAGGAATCTGTGTGGAGATCGACCTCAGCAAAGGTCTTCCTGATAGAATTAAGCTGATATATGAAAAGCACAAATGGATCCAGGCACTGGACTATGAAAACACTGCTTTTAGATGCAGATTTTGTCATCTAACAGGACATTTACAAGATTCGTGCCCTCTTGCAAAATGGCATCCCAAAAAGAACCAGGGGATGAAGACAAAGGGGAAAACATGGCAGGAAGATTATGCTCCCTCTACTGATGAGGATTCAGAGGGTGAGGTAAGCGAACCAGAAGAAAAACAAGAAGAGGAGGTCAATGAGGAAATAGTGCATAAAGCTGAAACAGTGGAGACACATCATTCAGATTCAAAAAATGTTGGTAAGGAAACACTCACGGAAAACATGCAACTAATGGCTACTTCCTTAACCGGGTCAAAGCGTGCACATGAATCAGAAAATTCAGATTCTGATAAAGAAAAATCCTCTGTTCAGCCATCAGTGGAGCAGGCGAGTAAAGAGTTGATTGTAGTTGTACCCCAGCAGGGGGGATGGACAAAAGTGAAATCAAAGAAGCGAGAGAAGAAAGGGAAATTAGAGGATTATTATAAAATCCCTAATTCCTAGAAACTTAAGTAACATTATTGTTTTTTATTTTATACTTTTTTTTGTAGACCTATGGTCTTGTCTCAGATGTGCTTATGCACCTACTCAACCTGAGTAATGACTCTCTATGTAATTTCGTACTCTTAAGGATGAAATGAAATTACGCTTTTTTTTCGAGGAAAAAAAACATAATGAACTAGCATAATTGGGAGACTAGTGTAGGTATATTTTAAGTAATTTTTTGGTAGAAGCAAGCATGGAACAATGAAATGTAAAAGTTGTTCGAGTACACAGGGTACTACCAAAGGACCGAAAACCAAGAGCTACCACTTCACACAAACAGATCACAGATCAACACACCGATGTTTTGACGTGGTTTAAACCCTCTTGAGGGAAACACTCCACGACCCTGGCCAAATAGCTTCTACGGGACAATTTATTATGCAAAGAAAGAAAGTTACAAATGAGCACAAATGAGCTTCTCATAATCGATCAACTAAACAATGACCCTCCATGCTCTTTAAATAGAGATCATGGACCAATCAGGTGTTAAGCCACGGATCAAGGTTAGGTTTGATCTAAGAGAAGTTGAGCCGTCGGATCACTCTATGTCGGAAACATATCATGACCGTCGGATTAAGTATTTACAAATGCATACTAATGCATACTAAAGAAACACACTATCCCTAACTGATATATTACACAAGTTGATCTTAACTAACTCCTAAGTGTCTAAATATCCTAACATCCCCCCTTAAGAACAACTTGGGATAGGATTGAAGGATTTACAAAAGTGACACTATTAGAAGAAGGAATGAGGCATTAGAGCCTATCCCCCCTTAATGACGAGTTCCTGAACTCCTAACATAGATCGAAGTTTAGAAAACTTCGCTTCTGTAAGAGACTTGGTGAAGATGTCTGCAACTTGGTCATCTGTAGGGCAAAAGAGCACTTCAAGAACACGATCATGAACAAGATTTCTGATGAAGTGCATATGTAGCTCAATGTGTTTGCTGCGTTGATGTAGAACTGGATCTTTGGCAAGATTGATGGCACTTTGATTTTCGCACCAAAGTGGAGTAGGCTGTTGCTGCTCGAATCCAAACTCTGAAAGGATCTGTCGAAGCCATAAAGCTTCTTGACTGGAATTAACTGCTGCCCGATATTCTGCCTCTGCTGAAGAAATAGCAAGAGCTTGTTGTTTCTTACAAGCCCAAGTAATAGGTCCAGATCCCAAACTGAAAACATAACCTGCAGTAGACCTCCGATCATCAGGATCGCCGGCCCAATCTGAATCAGTGAAACCAACCAACAAAGGTTTCCCCCCTGTACTGTAATGAATCCCAAACTAAACTGTACCTCGAATATATCGAAGTATTCTTTTAGCTGCTTTCCAATGACTTTCATGAGGTGTCTGCATATAACGGGCAACACGACCAACGGAAAAGGAAAGGTCAGGATGGGAATGAGTCAAGTATAAGAGACTACCAACAAGCTGACGATACAAGGTGGCATCGACTTCAGGTGAAGTACAAGTGGCAGAAAGTTTGACTCCAGACTGGAAGGGAGAAGGGGCTGGTGTACAATCTTCCATGTGAAAACGACGAAGAAGGTCACAAGCATACTTAGACTGAGAAAGAAAGATTCCTTCTTTGGTTTGCAGGACTTGGAGACCAAGAAAATAAAGCAAATGTCCTAAGTCTGACATTTCAAAATTTTGTTTAAGACTGGATTTCACATGGGTTATAAGCTTAGGGTCACTACCAGTAAGAATAAGGTCATCAATATATAGAACAAGTATGATGAGATGGTTTCCTACTTTCTTGGTGTAGACATTGGGGTCAGAATGGCATCTAGAAAAACCTGTGTCAAGGAGAAAGTTATCCATTTTGGCATACCAAGCTCTAGGAGCTTGCTTAAGGCCATATAAGGATTTCTTGAGGCGACAGACAAGGCTAGAGTTATTCTGAACATAGCTAGGAGGTTGTTCCATGTAAATTTCCTCCTGTAAATCACCATGTAAGAAGGCAGACTTGACATCCATTTGATGGACTTCCCAGTTGTGTAATGCTGCAAGGGAAAGAACAAGGCAGATGGAGTTCATTTTTGCGACAGGAGCAAAGGTTTCATTGTAGTCAATCCCTTCAACTTGGGAAAAACCTTTCGCAACTAACATTGCCTTAAGTCTTTCAACACTTCCATCTGATGCATACTTAGTTCTATAGACCCATTTACATCTGACAAGTTTTCTTCCTTTTGGAAGAGGTACAAGATCCCAAGTATCGTTCGCCATTAAGGAACGATATTCTTCATCCATGGCTGCATCCCAATCTGGATTCCCTGAAGCTTCTGCAAAAGTTTCTGGATCATGCTTCTCGGAAACTTGAGCCAAAAGAGAAGAGGCTCGCTAAAACTGAGAACGTGTTCGACGTTGATCTCTAGGATCACCGGCAAGATCACCAGCTGCTTCACATGTTGAACGGACCCATCGAGGAAGCACTTGTGCTGGTGCAACTGGAGGAACATGAGCAGGCGGAGGCAGATTTTCATCCTCACTGTCATCATCAGAAACTGGAGTTGGAAACCTGTCAAGGAAGTTGGAAGAAGAAGAAGAAGGCACAAACGCCGAATCAGGCCCACAGGCCAAAGATGGCACAATCGCCGAGTTAGGCTCGCAGGCCAAGAGATTTTCATCAAATTTAACATCTCTTCTAATGATTATAGCATGAGAATGTGGTTGAAGAAGTCTATAACCTTTTACATTTTCAGAATATCCAACAAATATGCACTTTTCACTTTTAGGCTGCAATGCTTTCCGTTTTTCATCAGGAATGTGAGCCCATGCTTCACTACCAAACACACGAAAGTGACTTACATCAGGTTTAATTTTACTCCATGCTTCTTCCGGTGTTATACCTTGTAATGCGTTTGTGGGGGTGCGATTAACTATGTAATTTGCACAATTTATGGCTTCAGCCCAAAATTGAAGACTTAGTCCCTTAGATTGGATCATACAATTAGCCATTTCTTTTAAAGTGTGGTTCTTCTTCTCAGCTACACCATTTTGTTGTGGTATATATGGAACAGTGTGTTGTTGTTGGATGCCTTGTTCAGTGCAGAAAGTAGTGAACTGTTTGTTAACATATTCTCCTCCATTGTCAGATCTTAACTTAATAATTTGATGACCAGATTGTTTTTCAACAAGGGCCTTGTAGGCCAAGAACATGTTAAATACTTCATTCTTAAGTTTTAGAAAATAAACCCAAGTGTGTCTGGTGTAATCATCAATGAAAGTTAAGAAATATTTGAAACCAGAAAAGGAAGCATATGGAAGAGGACCACACAAGTCACTATGCACAAGCTCCAAGGGAACCGAGGCGTGCCAAGAGGCACGTTTGTCAAAACTGTCCCGATGATGTTTTCCGAGTACACAACCGGAACAAACACCATCTCTGCAAGATACCATCGGAAGACCTGTCACCATATTTTCTTTACATAGTTGTTGCAATGAGCGATAATTTAAGTGACCAAATCGCTCATGCCAAAGTTTGCTCAAGTTATCACTATGAGCAACAAAAACTGAAGGGAAAGGTGATGACCCAAAGTTGTTAAACTTGTACAACTTGGTAATATCATCAACAATTTCGGTAGCTAGAACCTGTTGAGGATCTTTAAAATCCTTGATTACAACTTGGTGAGGTGTAAAGGTCATAGTTTTACCTTCACCAGAATGAGTGATCTGATAGACTGATAACAAATTGCAGGAAATTCTTGGAACACATAGTACATCACTAAAATGACCATTATCTACTGGAACTGTTCCAGCTCCTACAACACTTAGAGATCTATCATCACCAACAAATATTTGTTTAGTGTTACATTCATGCATATTAGAAAATATGGCTTGATCCTTAGCCATATGATAAGATGCTCCAGAATCAAATGAGCCATTCATTTGAAGTAGAAGAAGAAGATGCATTATAAGAATAACCAGAAGCACAAAGTGCATGTCCATGAGAGGCAGATTCTGAAGGCGAATCTAGGCTGATGTGGTGCTTCTTCATTGCTGCTTCCAAGGCTGCCATCTTTTTGAAACACTTAGATTCATCATGATTATCTTTCCCGCAATAGTTGCAATGATGCTCAGTCTTCTTGCCTTTTGGATTGGATCCTTTGTCATTTTTTAAAGAAGGAACTGACTGAGAGGGTTTTGGACCCTTGTTTGACTTATTATTGCGAAAATTTTGTTTCTTGGGAGGCTTGGACTTTTCTTTCTGTTGGGACAATAAGGCTTTCCCAGATGTATCTGCATTGTTGATTATTCCAAGATGAATGAGTTTATCTTGTTCCCTAATCAAGGAATCACAAAAGGATTCAAGACTAGGCTCTTGATAGCTGGCTGCATTCAAGGATGCTTTCATGGAGTAAAATGTAGATACAAAAACAGAATATGCAGGTCCAAGTTTGGAAAGAATATGATAAATGCACTGTTTGTCTTCCCTCTCAATCTTACATTCTGCACATAAGAGTTTAAGAGTTTTGTACTTAGATAAATAATCTTGAATGTATGAAAAGTCACTTGGATTTAAAGAAATCAACTCATTTTCGAGTTGATGACCTCGAATTTCATTGTGTTTACCAAACACAGTTTCCAACTTGTCCCAAGCAGCATTAGGTTCATCAATTCCAGATATGTGGAATCGCAAATCAGTAGAGATTGACATCCCAATCAATCCACGAGCTTCATCACATCTATTTGCCCATTTTATTTTCTTATCATCATCAGTGGGTTTTTTTTCTTTTCTTGTTGTAATTCTGAAAAGTCCCCTACTTCATAAAACATCCTCCATACGAGATTTCCATGAGAAACAGTTGGAACTATTAAGTAGAATATCACAAAGGGCGGCCATATTTGTAAATTAATGACTATAAAAGCAAAAACCAATAGTCTGGATGTGAAGAGCTCGAAAAAATAGGCGGTTTCAAAAAAACGGCACTGAAAACTGACTCTGTATGATGAAGTTATGCTTGAACAAAGAAACTGTTAAAGATGTCCCCAATAGTGACGTGGCAGCTAGAGAATGTCCAGCAAAAAAAGAACCCCCCTATTCCCAAGATAAACCTTTTGACAATCACTTTACAAGAAAGTTGCTTTAAGTGAACCACTTTTGTAAAATAAGTGATTTCACTTTTACAATGATATTACTTTTAAATAGTGCAACAATAAATAAAACACTTAAATGACTCACTTGTATTTTTATTTTTTATTATTTAAGTGAGATGCACTTTTACAATAAAGTAACTTGAAAATAGAAATTGCATGCACTTTTTTTTTAAAAGTGACTTCCTAAGACTTGAATTCAAGACCTATTAAGGAATAAAACAATTTTGAACCAAGTGAGTTAGATTAAAAGGTATGTAAAATATGGGAATGAGGAAGGGGGCCTTTTTTTTCTTTTTTCTTTTACTCTTCTTGCTCGGTTTGCGTGCTTGCCCTTTTTCCTGCAAAACAGAGCACAAATTGAAACAAAAATACTTTTCCACACTTGTGGAGTTAGATCTTGTTAGCTTGCCCGGAAAGTCTACGTTTTCTCTCTGTTTCTGATTTGCCGAGATCGCGCAAAGTGCACGGCAAAGAGCATACGCAGCCGAAAAAAAACCCTTTCCCTTTCTGTTTCTGATTTGCCGAGATCGCTCAAGGTGCATGGCAAAGAGCATACGCAGACGGGAAAGCAACAATCCGAACCAAAAAAAATCTAATAGTAAAAAAAATGAAATATGAGATTTTTTCTTTTCAAAAAACGAAAATAAAAAAAATGCGTCATTGTAACATTATACCTTCAGATCTGATGAAATACGCGTTTCTGGAGCAACCGAGAACCGTTTTCGATCAAACAAAAACTATTTCCCAATGGAAACGACGCTCCGGACGCAATGGAACACCTCCCACATCCCATAAATGCACAGAAATACTAGAACTAGAAACCCTTACGAGTTTCGGCAACAGCAGTTCAAGATCTAGATCATAACCGGAAGCGGCACTTCATAAAAGCTCTGATACCATGTTCGAGTACACAGGGTACTACCAAAGGACCGAACACCAAGAGAAACCACTTCACACAAACAGATCACAGATCAACACACCGATGTTTTGACGTGGTTTAAACCCTCTTGAGGGAAACACTCCACGGCCCTGGCCAAATAGCTTCTACGGGACAATTTATTATGCAAAGAAAGAAAGTTACAAATGAGCTTCTCATAATCGATCAACTAAACAATGACCCTCCATGCTCTTTAAATAGAGATCATGGACCAATCGGGTGTTAAGCCATGGATCAAGGTTAGGTTTGATCTAAGAGAAGTTGAGTCGTCGGATCATTCTATGTCGAAAACATATCGTGACCGTCGGATTAAGTATTTACAAATGCATACTAATGCATACTAAAGAAACACACTATCCCTAACGGATATATTACACAAGTTGATCTTAACTAACTCCTAAGTGTCTAAATATCCTAACAAAAGCTTTATGCAATTCAAGCAGGGATTAAACTCGAGATTTGTTAGATTAAAATTGTAAAGATACATGGTGCACTATTGTAATTAGACTCAACCATACACACATTAACACTTATACATGTGTCTATGATATCAACAACAAACCATTACATTATTGAACAATCATGCAATGAAATTCAAAACAAGGATGCAAAGGATTACCTAAATGTACAATCTACTCTTTATAATCCACTGATTGGAAGATAACATGAGACATCTAACCGAAAGAGAAGTCGAAGAGATATTGCAGGATTTCTTAAAAATTGAGAAAAGCTAAGCCACCAAAGTGAAACATCAACAAAGAAGAAAGTCTAGCACTCAGAAAACTCAATGATAATCAACATATTTTCATACTAAAGGTGGAGAGAAGTGGATCAATGGTAATCTTGAACAAATTTCATTACATCCAAAAGATGAATGAGCACTTGATTAACAATGGATGCTACAAGAAACTCAAAAGGAACCCCTTGAAATAGATTATGAAATAGGTCTCAAAAGTTGTCAAATATTCATCAATAGAAAGAAACTTAAAAGAAGTTAAAAAGAAACTTGTAACCTCGGATCCTTTTGTTCCACAAATGTATGGCCTCCCAAATATACACAAAGAGGGAATTTCCTTGAGACCCATTGTAGACACTATTGGTTTGCCAACGTATAATATTGTGGAATTCTTAGCCAACAAACTAAAACCCTTGGTAGGTAACACAGATTCTTACAACAAATTTTTGTCTTTCTTTATTGAATATATTAAAGTGAGGCATATGGAGGAATGAGAAGTGTTTTTGAGCTTAGATGTGCTCTCTTTGTTCACAATCATCCCAGTAGAAGATGCTATCAAAGTTATAGAGGATCTAATAGACCAGGAGACAACCAGGCTAGTAGGCTTGTGTCTGAGATCAACCTTTTTCATCTTTTAGGGAGAACTATATGAGAAAACCTATGGTGTAGCTATGGGCTCCCTACTTTCACGAATAGTAGCAAACTTGTTTATGGAGAAATTTGAACAAAAAATGCTTAATATAGGTCATTCAAAACTGGATTGGTGGTTGAGATATGTTGATGATACATTTGTTATCTGGGGCCATGGAAGGGATGAACGGGAAAAATTCGTTGAACATTTGAACAACTAGTGTAACTTGATCAAATTCACAATGGAGCTAGAAGAAAACGAACCCCTTCCATTTCTTGATGTCCTAGTAATCATAGAACATAATGGTGGTGTGGTAGACAAGGTTTATAGAAAGAAAACACATACAGACCAATATATGCATGTGAATTCTCACCGCCACCTTAATCAAAAGCTAGGAGTCCTTTATACTTTTATCACCAGGGCCAGAAGAATCTCTAACAATGATCACATTGAACAAGAAAAAGAGTATCTAAGCAAAGTCTTCTTAAACAATGGATACACCATGTCTCAAATCAATAAAGCCTTTGCCAAGGCATAAGGGAATCACATGAGATCTTAGGAATCTGCCAACGAAAGTAACTTAGTAAACCATAAAGCTTTCCTTCCATACATTAAAGGGGTCACTGATAAAATTGCTAAACATTTGAAAGAGAAAAACATCATTGCATTCTTCTCTCCACTAAACAACATCAAAAAAATTCTTAGATCTGTCAAAGTCCTATTGACCCAATGTTACAAAAAGGGGTTCATCAAATTCCTTGCGCTTGCGAAAAAACTTACATCGGGGAAACAGGGAGGTTTATCCAAACAAGAATTAAAGAGCACAATGCAGACATTCATTTGAATAGAATCCATAAATCAACATTGGCAAAACATTTGCACAACACAAAGCATCCCATAAAAATTGAGGACGTGACATTTTTAGCTAGGGTTGACAATTGGTCCAAAAGAAGGGCGAGAGAGGCCTTTGAAATTTTTAAGAACTCTAGCTGTCTAAATCCAATGATGGTCTAATCATTAGTAGAACATGGTTGTTAGTTCTCATTAGTTGAGATCTCCCTTAATTTTTGTAATTTTTGTAAAATATTGGATGAAACTTTGTGAATTAAGTTGCCCCACTTCTTGTGAAAGGATGGCCTCAAAAACAAGTGTGGTGTTATCTATTTATTAATAAACAGGAGATGAGACTTCTCACTTCTCAGCATCATTGTTGACCTAAGGATGAGCCTAAGAAATGGCTTGAAACATTGACAAGCAAATGAGTTCTATCACATTTACTCCATTAGATGCATGCAAAATTTTTGTTAAATAGTAGAGATTAAAGCATTGTAAGGAAACACTATGCCACAAGTTGTAAAGTGAAACCATTATGAAGTAGATTTGACAATGTACAAAAAATGGAAAATGACTCAAACTCTCTAACCCTTTTACAAGTACAATGATACATATTTATACAAGATTGAGTGATCAAATAATCACTTAAGGTGGCAACGAACAATTGACCTTGTGCATAATGAATGAGGATGATCATAGTCATGTTCTCTATAAATGGTCAACTCGAGCATGTGTTAACTTAGTTAAAATTGATTATTTTGACCTAATCAACTTTGATCATTCACCTCGTCTATGGCACTAACCTTCTAAATTGTGAGGTGTTGCTAACATAGAATGCTAAGTTTTCATTGAGATTACTTACCAAGCTTTATATTGATATAGTTGTTGAGACAACACCAATTAGATCGTGTTGTAGCAATAGAAGATCGACAAGATGGAAATAGAGAATAAACATTGATTAGGCACAAAAACAAGTGTTGTCATCATTGAGATTACTTACCAAGCTTTATATTGATATAGTTGTTGAGACAACACCAATTAGATCGTGTTGTAGCAATAGAAGATCGACAAGATGGAAATAGAGAATAAACATTGATTAGGCACAAAAACAAGTGTTATCATCATTGAGATTACTTACCAAGCTTTATATTGATATAGTTGTTGAGACAACACCAATTAGATCGTGTTGTAGCCATAGAAGATCGACAAGATGGAAATAGAGAATAAACATTGATTAGGCACAAAAACAAGTGTTGTCAATGAGGAGAATAGACATTGATTGAAGTCTTGTAATAACTATGTTTTGGGATGTTGAGCCCTACATAGAACTAGAAGCACACAAGTGCATGGAGTTAATTTAAACGAAGATAAAATATACAAGATTGATAAAGTTTAGAGATCTAATCAAGCAAAGCAGTCTCTCGTTTACATATTTAGTAGTTGAAAAGTAATTTAAAGGTCTAGTCAAACACACAATATCTCTTTTACATATTTAGTAGTTGAAAAGTATGTGTAGATTTTTTTCAAAGTAGAAATGAAAAACTTGGAACATAAGTTTCGAATGTACAACTCTTAATGATAAAAACAATGGGCTCTTCGAATAGAAAGGTATTAAGTTAGTAGCCATGGAAAATTTGGGATACACCTTTTTTTATTAATATATGAAAGAAATTATTATTTAAAAATATAAAATAATATTGTTTTATTTTATTTAAGTAGAAATGAAAAACTTGGAACATAAGGTTCGAATGTACAACTCTTAATGATAAAAACAATGGGCTATTGGAATGGAAAGGTATAAAAACAATGGGATCTTCGAATGGAAAGGTATTAAGTTAGTAGCCATAGAAAATTTGGATACACCTCTTTTTTTAATATAATATATGAAAAAAGTATTGTTTAAGAATGTAAAATAATATTGTTTTATTTTATTTAGGTTAAATTTGATATTTGGGGCTACACCTCTCATTTTTAACGTATGGAAGAAGTTATTACTTAAAATGTAAAATAATAATCTTTTATTTTATTTAACCAATTTTAAAATGAATAATTATGTAGATATCTTTTTTCTTTAAATTAGAAACTAAATTATATTAACAAAAGTATATATATATATATGCGTTTACAGTCAATACTAAGCTTTCAAAACATAGAAGAGGCTTAAACACTGAGTCAAGATGAGTATGCTTACAACCATTTGAAGAAAAAATCCTGCATGCCATTATTGGTCTGAGTACAAAAACTAGCAAAGCTTCTGTGTTTTCCAAGCTAAACATTAAAACAACTGGAGACCATTATGAGAGAGAAACCAAGTTGAAAACAAGGAAAGGTAGAACGCCATTACCGCGATTGGTAGGCTGAGGGACCAATCTCAATTCGACACCACTAATGGGGAGGCTCCTCGTCATCCCGCTCACTGATTTCGGGAGGAGACACGTTAGACTTCACGTCTGTCTCAAGTTTGACATTTGTCGCTTGTACCAACATAGTTGCACTAGTTCCTATTGTATCCCTCTCCGGAATTTCGTCCTTAGGATTACCATGGTTTTCCATCATGGAAGCTTGTGCCCCCATTTCTACCATCTCAGGTGGAGGATTGACCACCTCAGATGCCACCACCATTGCAATTAGTGGAGAAGGAAGGTTGTATATCGTGGCCACATATGCACACCAATCAATTATCACCTACACCTTGTGCTCAATTGCTTACACTCTAACCTACTTATCACCCTCTAGATCCCTAAGATTCAAATATACAATCCTTAATAATAAGAACAATAGGCTCTTCAAATAAAAAAATACTACAGTTAGTAACCATAGAAAATTTGGAGCTATACCTCTCAATTTTTTACATATGTAAGAAACTATTACTTAAGAATATAAAATAATATTATTTTATTTTATTTGGCCAATTTCAATTTGGACTACACCTCTCATTTTTAACATATGAAAGAAACTATTACTTAAGAATGTCAAAAAATATTCTTTTATTTTATTCGGCCAATTTCAATTTCGGCTACACCTCTCATTTTTAACATATGAAAGAAACTATTACTTATGAATGTACAATAATATTATTTTATTTTATTTGGCCAATTTCAAAGTAATTATTTGGATTTCGTTTATTTTATTTGGCCAATTTCAAAGTAACTATTTGGATTTCATGGGACAGAAAGGTAGTCAATTTTCGAGAGAGAGTTAGTCAATTTCCAAGATAGTTGATGTCTTTGACTCTAAGGTTAAATTTCAATGGTAGTTATTTTTCAAAATGATTATTGTTTAAATTTTGTGTAAAATGGTTATATTTAATTTGAAGTTAGATAATATGGTTTTGAATGCTTGGATATTATGTTTAAAAGTTATGACCAATTTTTAAGTTAGTTATTATTTAGATTTTGTATTACTTAATTTTTAAGTTTAATTACTATTTAAATTTAGTTTAAAAAATAATTTAATGATAGATTTATATTAATATAAAGTTTTGAATTTAAAAACTTAATTTTATAATTATTTATTATTTAAATTATACATATAATATTAATAATTAATTTCACATTAACTATTATTTATATTTTATATACAAAATAATAATTAATATTTAAACTAATTATTATTTAAATATTTATAAATTTGAATAAATTACATGGATCCAATCTAGTTATTACTTAGATCATATGTTTAAAGGTGAAAAGTTCCCATCATTTGAACCTCATACCTCAATTTTTAAACTAACCACTCATTAGATGTTAATTGTGAGCACATTAGATGTTAATTGTGAGTTATATATTTTGTACTTGATTGTTTATAAACTTAGTGATGAGGTGTATTTTTTATTTTTATTTTTATTTTTTTTATAAATAAAATATTTTAATTTTATACTCTCATTTAAATGGAGTTATGTTTATATTTAAGATAAAAAATAAAACTTTAACATTTATGATTTAGATTATGAGTTTGAAATTAGTTTTTAACCTTTGCGAAAGTTAAATATATGAAGAATTTATCATTACTTTCAGTTTTGATATTCATATTTATAATTTTTATTTTGGATTTTTTATATCTATATTTATATTTATAAATTTTGAATGAAGATTACAAGTACATGTTTAATGTAGCCACATTTAATTGTTGGTTTGATTACATTTACAACTTTCAAAAACATTGAAGTAATTGGTTGGGGACATGAATATAGGGTGAACTTTCTTTGTTTTTATTTTTTTTATATATTACTAATTAGTAGAAGGCTTTATTTGTAAATGGAGAAGCAATTGACTTCGAATACCATATTATATATGAACTAGATACCTTATTATATATGAACTAGAGGGAAACATTGATTCTTTTTCGAGATCTAAATTTCTGATTCATGGTATCTCTTCGACCCATTGGAGAGAATTTTTTATCATGACACTCTACATAAAGGGGAAAATATCAACATCAAAACCCTTCGAGAGAGAGTTGGAAGTTGGAGTTGATGTCACTAGTATTGATTGTTCTACATGTTGTTTTGCAACAACCTAGAAGTTTCTTGATGTAGGAGCAAGCATGCATGGCCATCTAGGCACAAAGGATAATGATGCATGGAAGTGCACATACAAGAAAGTGTACACATAAATGAATATTCTGTAGGTTTTAGACGAGGGAAGCAAACAACAAAGAAAGCATGGCAAGAATCAAAGTGATGTGCATGACAAAGTTTAGGTGCAAGACAACAAGAGACATAGAATAGGGTGTGGTGCATGAAGGTGCATAGGGACGCTAAAGAGACTTAGAAGGAAGGGATGTGTAGGGAAGTCAAACAATGAGTTACAAAACAATCGCAAAGAACAATGTTGTCGAAGAAAGGGAAATGTGTGAAGCGTAAGTCAATGGAGAACCATCAATAGATTAGTAAATCTCAATGAGACTAGGTTGGTCATTGAAAGATTAAATGTTCTAGAAGAACAATGTAGATTTGTAGAAGATGATAGAAACACAAAGGCAAGCAATAAGAAAATAGCTTATAAAAGAGAGAAAATGACTAGTATAACACTAAAGACAGAAGACAATGTTGTGAAGAGAAATCCTAGAGTGTGAGTGCGATATAAAAGTTAAAAAAAAAATATAAGAAACATTAAATATAGAAATGTATGTATTATAAAAATCATTAATATCTTAATGAAAATGAAGAAATTCGTTTTTTTATATCTTTTTCTATTAATTCATAAAAATCTCTTAGTTATGTCATAAAATTTTATAAATATTATAAAAAAACAATCATAAAAATCCCTGTCAGAAAATTTTATAAATATTATAAAAAAAAATACAGTGTAAATTTCTGCCACATTTCTTCTCTCATGATCTCCATCCTTGAGACTTTTTATGTTCAAAATCCTTTTGGCTTTACTTCAGTTTCAGGGATGTCTAGCACTTCATCGTGCTTGCAAACTGGGATGCATCATCCATAGAAATTTGCTGAGCGGCTTCCATGAAGGACAACTACGTGTAAAACGTGACAGCTAAATTAAATAATAGAAAGAATAAAAACTGAACTTGGAATTTGTTAGGATCTGTCCCTCCAAACCCGGGTCAACCATGACGCGGTGCCACGATTTCAGGGTTTCGCTTTTACATTAATGGAAGCCAGAGGGTTTCGGAAATATTGATACGACCAAATAGAAACGCAATGTTAATTAAATTTATATATTAAGTTATTAATGATAAATTAATCCTCTGGGCGGTGCGCGGTGGTGCCCGCCGCGCCCGCCACCTGTAAGAGTACGTTGACGGAAGAGAGACGGAACCTATACGAGCCAAAAGGGCAAAATATATTTCAAACTAACCGCATGAAAATCACTGGAAACAGACCAGACGGCGCCGCTCTGCCGTCGAATTCGAGTAATTAACGGCGTCGGGCGCGTCTCTGGTGGCCCACCTGCCGAGTGAGTAGCGTGCATGACAGATCATGCCACGACTCTGCATGTTCCGTTACGCCGACTGGACTCGACGTCGTGTTGGATTCCAGAAGACCCGGCCCTCATGTCTTGCGATTTGACAGCATGGCCTTCAACAACGCGGGTTTGAAAATTTTATATCTAATAATTAGTTGAAATCTCAGCGGTCTAATCGTCAGCAATATTTGTCGGAATTCGGTAATCTAAAAAGTTAACGAGTTTTGATTGACTTTGAATTTATATTAGAGTTTGAGTTTTTTTGGGGTTAGTCAAATTCTCACATAAAGTATAACTCTTCAAAAGTTGGAGGGTAAAGTTTTTTTTTAATATTAAAAAAAGCGTAATTAATTGGTATTAATAATGAATTACATGGTTCAAAAAAGACTAATGACCATACAAATAACTTTATCAACAAAAAGGTATGATAAAATGTCTATGAGTTAGTTTGATATATCAATAGATCATCAAAATTTTATATGTTCTTTTTCATAAAAAAAACTCTCATCTTAGATTTCTTATATATGAAATTTGTCATATAATAAGTATAAGTATATGTTAAAAGTAAAAATGTTTTTTTTCATAAAAAAAACTCTCATCTCAGATTTCTTATATATGAAATTTGTCATATAATAATCTGAAATTAGTATAAGCATATGCCCAAAAATAAAATAAGTAAGGTTGTCCAATCGACAATCTCAATCTGGTTAAGGTTTGAGAGCAATCTCATTGACCATATCCTCGTATCCTCTCCATTGCTTCCATAATCCATCCCCTATTTGTAGTCCCTATTTTGAGAGTGAGTCGACCTCCATATTTCTTTCCCTGTATATATGATGAAAAGAAATAGACTGATACAGTCCAATGTATCTGAGAATGACTTCATATAGAGATCTCAAGAAGATATTATTTGGGGGTTTCCTCAACTTTAACTAGTTTATCACTAATAGAGAATCACCAAATACATGTAGCTTATCAAACCCCTTTGAAGAAGCCAGTAATAGGACAAATTTTAAATCCTTTAAGTCAGCTTGATTGTTTGTATCCCTCCCTATCCCTGCAGCAAATTTGAACCATTGATTATCTAATAGGTACACAATGCCACCTGCACCACCTATACCTGCCCTTCCCTGATATGCACCGTCGAAGTAACACCAACTGCCAGATTTATCAATGACCCCTCCTTAATGATTCTTTGTTTTGGATTGTCGGAAGATTGAGGGAAAAGATCCAGTATGGCCACACTTTTAGAGGCATGGACCATTGGGGGAATAACGGAGTCCTGAAAAGTGGCCTTGTTCATGGCCAACCAAACCCCCCAAATCATCAAAATTGGTAAAGGCCGGTAATCTGAATATAACTCATTATTCATCCACTCTTATAGAGCCACATCAAGTCCATCTCCCTGCCAAACAAATTGTATGCCATAGAACTAAGAAGCATAAGTCCACATACTAGAGGGTAAAGTTCCAACATACATAGAATATATATAGAATTCAAATCATGATAAAATTTTGACCATTACAAAAATCTTGGTGGGATTCAGCTTAAATTTAAAAATGAGATCTATTGGTTATGAATTTAGACACTCTTAAGCTTCACAATGTCCCCATTAAGGGTTGTTGGTGCAAAGGGGGTTACCATTAATCTCGAAGGAAAGAAAAAAATAAACTTTGCATTGGGTTTAGGAGAAGCTATCAATAACCAAGTAGAAACATCATTCGTAGGTGCAAAGGGGGTTACCATTAATCTCAAAGGAAGAAAAACAAACTTTGCATTGGGTATAGGAGAAGCTATCAATAACCAAGTAGAAACACCATTACTCTATCAAGGATTAACGATATTTAGCTCAAGATGGATCAAGTTTCTTACTATAATAGGGGATTCAACTATTAGAATCTAATACCTCTAAAATCAGTTGAACTCTAAGGATAACAATCTTGCGAGGTTCATTTTATAGATTTCAAGGGTTGATGAGGAGCTTTGGATCCATAGGCTTCTATAAGGTTTTGAGGGCCTTCAACAATCACGCGGATTGTAAGGAAAATGAATTTGTTTCGCTCAAAGTTAGAATTATAAGGATAAAGGGGGTGATTCATTTTATCTCCAACCTCCCATTAAGGTTAGAAGCATAATATATACTTTATCAATGAGGGAAACATGCCTAGACAAGTGGCAAAAGAATATCGAGGTGAAGGGATGGGCAATAAATCCCTCCCAATGTTTGGTACCATTTTCATACTGACACAAGCAAGAAGTGAAGTATCATAAAACCTTGAAGATGGTTGGGAGCGGTGTAGGTGGGATTTTCATTTGGGACCTTTATCTAGGTTTGTTTCTTCATATGAGTTCGACGAGTGACATTGAATGTGGCTTCAAGGCATATCCCATTCTTTGCCTCCTGGCATTTTCATAGATTGGTCGTGGTGGGTCTATTTGATACAAAGACTCAGAGACATTTGGATTTAGTTCGCTCTCAGTTCTATGACCTAATTTTATTATCTTGGATTCGTGGCTCACTACGAGTTTGAGCATTGCTAAACACAATAGCTCTTAGCTTTAAGATGGGCCTATCACGAGCTTGGATAGTGCTTTATTATGATGGTGACAATATTGGTCAAAGATGGCCAAAAACAACCATTATGCTTGGTGTGTCTTTTTAGATTGGTAGTGGTAGGTTTATATGTTATATAGACTTAGGGACATTTGGATTTAATCTGTGCCCACCTCTGTGACCTAACTTTATTATCTTGGACTCATGGATCACTCCAATTAAATACAGTCTTCTTTGGCTTTGAGAATTGATTTATCCACAAGCTCTATTAGTTTTTCATCCAAGTGGTGTTGGTATTGGTCAAAGATGGCCAGACATATACATTATGGTTGGTGTGTCCTTTGTGAATCATCAAACCTGCACTAAGCTCAATAAAGAAGTAAATGACATTTCACGAACATGCAAGTAGCCTTCAACCATATGGCTAGTCAAACTAATATTTAAAAATACAAGTATGAAGAAAATTTAAAAATAATAATTTACCAAAAAAAACTGAAAAACTAAAAACCAATTCTAACATGATATATGAATTAGTCTTAAACCTCAATAAAAATTCACATTCTTTAATTAATCCAAAAGTCTCAATTGATTCCAACACTATTATAATAAAAGAAGAGAAATCTATCCAATAAATACAAAGAAACATGGAAATGGGAAGATAAATCTATCCAATAAATACAAAGAAACATGGAAATGGGAAGATAAATCTATCCAATGAATACAAAGAAACATGAAAATGGGAAGATAAATCTATCCAATGAATACAAAGAAACATGAAAAGGGGGGATATGGGGAAACCAATGAAAATATTTAAACCAAACACCTTACCAACTTAATCCTATTATACTATCTCCCCCTTGTTTGTAATATTAGTTTAAATTATCAATGTTTTTAGATGTAAACTTAACACCTTACAAACTTTGTCATATACATAATCCAACATAAATTGAATACATTTCTAATTTTTTTAAAAGGTGTGAACGTAGTATCTACCAACTTTGTCATATAACAGTTATGATTTATTCCCATTATATAATACATATAATTTAAAATTAAATTAAATACAGTGAACGTAAACACCTTAGAACTTTGTCATTAAATTTTTAGATGTGAACGTAGCACCTTACCAATTGATATAGGACTATTTCTTCCCCTTATATGTACTATTTAATATTTAATTAAATATATAATTAATTACAAAAATAGTTTCGAACATCATGGTCAATATTCTCAAAATAAATAAGCTTTTTCACTACATAATCTAAAATCATACAGGCATGATTTGCAACGAAATAATCATGCCAGGCCCCTTGTATATGATTGTTTAATATGAGTGCCCTGCATTTTTATTTTTTAAGTTAACGAGTTTACCAAAAAAAATTGGTTTGATTCCCTGGAAGAGTTTTTCGATGAATTTAGATTTTTAAATAGAATAAACTTCTTGAAAGTCACTCTTCACTTAAAATAATATAAATAATATTATTTATTATCATCGAAATTGTTTAGAATTTATACCTGTGGTTTTTAATTTTCATTAATACAAATATACAAGAATATATATCATTGCAAACTTAAAATATGATAATAAAATCAATACTTTACTTTATAAATTTTAATAAATTAATTAAAATTATTATTAAAAATTCAAAATATTTAAAATAGAGTAAAATAATAATAACATTACTTCATTTTTATAAACTACTTTAAACTATCATTAAAAAATTCAAAATTGTTATAGGAATTTTGTGTTCATCAATCCAATGCACCCACTCAAATGCAAAGTCACTTTCAAAGTAAACTTTTTGAAAGTCGTGTGACATAATATCTTCTTCCATTGTGATTCTTTTGGAGTGAGCCTGAGCCTAATTATAGAAATAATAGGTTGGAGCAAGTTTTCAAAATATGACTTCATACAAGTGATTGAGTGTTTATTTTAATTTTTTTTTTCCTTTTTTTTTAAAGGTTATCGTTAAACTGAAACACTAATTTGGTGTATGAGAACTTTTTGTTTGTCTATTTCTGCATGATTTAACTACTAAAGTTTATAGAGGTGTACATACCCTACCCCCTCCCGATTTGGACTTGTGACTTCTTAGAAGGAAACACATGTTCTTAACATCATTATCATTACACTGGATATTACTTTCTGTCATTATATTTAAAAGTATTATTTTGAAATTTTTTGAGTTTCCTTTTAGTGATTGTATGATGTCATTTCTTGTCATAGTTTGATTTTCAATTGTATGATGTCATTTCTTGTCATAGTTTGATTTTCAATTGTATGATGTCATTTTTTTGTTGTTCATAGTTTGATTTTCAATATATGAGTAAATTTTTTTATAATTTTAATTTTTAAATATTCACAAAATTATAATATTAAAATATAATTATTAAAATAAAAGTAGAATTTCAATTAAAAAAATTAATAATATTTATAGTTTTTTTTAATAATTTATTTATTTATTAATTATTAATATAAAAATAAAATGATCATAAAAACATTTTTAATAATAACTCAAGTCTTATACTATTTATAAATTCACCATTACAAAATAATTATAGTATTTGTAAATCTTTAGACTATATGTAAAATGTAGACACAAACAAATTGTTATTTATTGTTCCACCTTGAAGTCACACACATTATAAAATTAGCATTAAAAAAATACATGCATGAAGGGCATTGCCCATATCTACTTTTTAAACTCTATTTTCAGGCTCTTATATTATATGACCCTTATGTTTTTAATTTTTCTTGACTATTTTTTTGTAATGAATAGATGTTGTATCCATGCTAATATTGTTACGAAGGTTGTGACTTTAAAAATAAATTGTTTTATTATTATATTGTATGCCTTTTCAAGCAAAGTAGGCTTGCTCAAGTGGATAAGTGTTGTGAGTTTCAAGTAAGTGATCATGGCTCAAATCCCCAAGTTGAGTGTTTGAGTTTCAAGTAAGAGATCATGGCTCAAATTCCCAAGTTGGTTATTGTTGCTATTAAAAATAAGGTATGAGATTACTCAAATTCCCAAGTTGGTTACTGTTGATATTAAAAATAAGGCATGAGATAAAAAATAAAAACTTTATAAAGCAATTTTACATGTCATATATAGCATAAGTGAGGCCCTCTACATCCACATAGATAGCCAACTCAAGGACTCATTCATATAGATAGCCAACTCGAGGACTTGACCCTATGACCTCCTAATTGCAACTCATAGTACTCAACCACTCAAGCTAGCCCACCAAATATATATATATTTGAAAAAGAAAATAAAATATACATTATTTTGTATTGTTGGACTCCATACCTATCAAAGTTTTTTGTGTCAGCTACTCTCAACAAATACACTCTTATGTTGGTTTCTCCAAAGGAAAAACTTATTTTTATTATAGTCTTCCTATAGTTTCCAAAAACTACTTTATCGAAACAACAATTGCAAATTACGTAACAGGGGGGAACCCTCAAATCATCTATGCATTCAAAATCATATATGTTGCAAGAAATTATTAACACGTCGTCCCAGGTTCTACCTAGTATAGGTATCTAATAATGTTTGGAAAGAGAGTGCCATCCCTAAATTCTTGTGCAAGTAAGGTACCCTCCTGCAAGGCCAAAGCCTATTTAGATAACTTATCAACCTAAGAATTAAATTCATGACATACATGAGTGAAAGTGATCTTTTTAAAGGAAAATTTTAGCTCTAGTATTTGATTCATAATAGCGGAAAGCCTCAGATTACTAATGACACACGGATGGTTGGCCCAATCTATTAGAAGTTTTGAGTCTCCAAAGACGTGGATATTTTTTATTCCTCTTTCTTTTGCCCCTTTCAATAGATACCAAAGGGAATAAAATTTTGCACAATTATGTAATGTCCCTTGTTAGGAATTTTATTAAAATGGCAACTTTCCACTTTTTTTCCCTAGTTCGACCTTTGACTAGTTTTGATCTCTAGGTCCCAAATTTGCCCCAAATGATCCCAAATCTTCTGAGAAGGTATATGAATGATATTAGAACATAAATATGTGTTTCAGGGATGCCTTTGGACCTTTAAAACACTTCTGAAAATACTCTTTCAATTCTGGTCAATGTAGGTAACTTTACTAGTGATTTCCCTTTGACTAGTATTGGTCTCTAGGTCTCAAATTGACTCCAAATGCCTTCAAATATTCAAGGAAGGTGTATGAATGATATTAGGACTTGAATATGATGTTCAGGGATGACATATGGCCACCAAAATACCTCTGCAAACTCTCTTAAGATTCTGGACCAAGTATGCAATTTTACTAGTAATTTGGGGTTCAAATCCCCCTGGGTAAGTACTGAAAATGGCTTCCCAATTGCCTCCAAACCCACTCAAATTTATGAACAGAGGTATGTAATGTGTTAAGGATTTTATTGAGGTCTCATGTGCACCATTAATTTATTATTATATATGTTCCAACCCTCTCCCATTCAACTGCAAAAATCACCAATTCGACCCTTGGGGAAATGGCACTATTTCTTCTCCCAATGCAATTAAACTGAGTAAAAATACTTCAAATTATCAAGTACAGTACATGAAACTTGTAAAATACATCCATGGCATTCCATTAATCACAAATGCATCAGAGAATCATCCATTCATTCGAAATCATCATCAATACATTAGTTCACAACAAGGTAGTGGGGAAATGGCATTGTTCTTCCATTAAAAATGAGATTTATACATTTCTACTTGGAATTTCGACCTGAAACTTTCTGGAGATGAAGAACAGAGTATTTACTTCATATTAAAAAATAAATGGGTCATTAAAAGATCCCCCAAAGATTACAATAGCTCACCAAAAACGCCCTCCCTCAAGGATCAAGAATATGCCATCAAAACTGGAAATGGTTGAAGGAGTGAGATGCAATAGAAGAAACCATGAGCTTACACCTGAAAATAAAGACTCCATTAAAGCTCCAAATGAAAGGTCTGAATGGCCTTTCCAATTACCAACTTGGATGGCAATCTTTCACTCTCGAAATTGGCTAAGGCAAGAAACTAGTCATCCACTAGCTCTCCCTCTTCACAAATGCAATTGCAAATTCTACAAATGATCAAAATCTGGTTTTATTATTTGTTATTGACATTTATAAAGTTCTAATTTACTCCATGGGTCGAATTCCTTCCAAGAGACTCATGCCAACTCAAGTTGGGAAGAGATTCCAACGAACGCCACTTGTACAACAATTCCTAGTCTCCCACTTCCACCAAATCACATGTGGAAGCATCTTAGCTGCCCTAACACCCTTGAGCTCCCTCTTGGAGTCTATTTTTAGCCCTGACATGTCATATATGTCATATGTCAACCTTCAGGTCTGATTTGTGTCATAGGTGTCATAGCATCTTCATCATTGTTGTCATAGAGCTAGGGAATCTAGCCCAAGTGTCTCACTAACTCCAAATTGCCTCTTCCTCTTCCATGGGAGTTAATCTTCCTCTATATTTCGACCTTGGATGAGTCATGCCATGAATAATACCTTTTGGACTCCCCCAAGTATGTTACCATTCACCTTGAATTCGAATTGGTGAGAGAATGATGCCAAGTGTAGTGGGGAAATCTAGCCATATGTGGGTCCCACTTCCTCCATGTGTCTTCATGATCAAATGCCACTTTGATTTTCACTTGAATATATTTATTTAGATCCTTTATTAAATATTTATGCCACTCTAATGTTCAAACATCATTTATTATCCCCATTATTCCAAATCCCAAAGCTTCCACCCCAAACCTAGGAAACTAGTAATTTTCCTCCTTGGCAATTATTTTACCTTTAACATCAATTTTACAAACTCTAATGAATATGGCCAATGTGATTAGGCCATTGTGACCCAATTCCAAATTTGGGACATGACAAATTATTTGATCCTTGCTCTGCTACATACTTCAATAGGAAGCAGTGGGAGGAATTTAGAAAGAGGACTACCCCTACTCCATAAATTCTAAAACTTCTTTGGCTAGCTCCATTGAAGAAACCCCAAAGACTTTCATGATTTATATGAGGCTTAAGTAAGACTCTGGAAGACCTATCTTTTGAAAAGATTGTATGATTAGCTCATGCTAGTCTTACTGTATGTGTATTTGTGAGTATATGAGTGGCTTTACGTAAAACACCATATGGTTCCTAGCCTACAAAATTCCATAGACAAAAAGGCAAGGGAGAGCCTTATATGTTGAGACTATCTTCTTTGATAAGTAAACAAAGAGACAATCAACCATGGTCCTGTTTTCCCAATCTGACTTGCCATCTATGACTTGAGAAACTCCCCTCCAAACAACTTTGGAATAAGAACACGCCACAAATTCCACCATCTCCTCTTTGTTTTGGCATAGAATACATCTACCTATATCTATCCAGTTCCTCTTTTGACCATTATCCCCTATTAAAATTATATTTGTTAGGGCCAACCATAACATAATCTTTTTTTAGGGACAAGATAATTTTGAAACTAATCTCCACCACCATATTTGATTAACATTTTTTTCCGAAAGAAAAATCATTATATTTGATATTTTTTAGAAGGAAATCAAAATATACATTATTCTATTATGAGTTAAAACTAAATAATATAGTAATCTACTAGCCCTCCAAAATCCTAAAATAACAAAAAATAAGCTTATTGCCTGGGTGGGGAAGGTAATACTCTTCTTTCTCAACCACCTAGACGAGATCTAATTGACAATTGGTGTCTATTAAACTAGTAATACTTTGCTTGAGAAAGAGAATCACAATTTATTTTATCCCTAAGACCAAACATATTGTTGAAAGATCTTATTCTAATTGACAATTGGTGTCTATTAAACTAGTAATACTTTGCTTAAGAAAGAGAATCACAAATTTATTTTATCCCTAAGACCAAAGATATTGTTGAAAGATCTTATTTCAGCTTTGAGGATTCTTTATTATTATTTGTAGTCCCTTGTTGCTTCCTTGTGAATACTAATTAGTATCCCTTTACTCTCTTTTCACTACCAACTTTTAAGACCTTGTTCAAAATTGATCAAACATTTAAATAATGATTCTTTTATTGGTTAAATATGTTCCCTTTAGTGGGAGATCAACCAACCAAGTTGTAGTTGGATGGAAAAGAGTGTCATTTTCAACTTAAAAACTTGTGACATCATTGTACCAAACCTGCAGTACACAATCACTAGGTGGGGTACGATGGTTCTATGTGACTCAAACCCTCCAATGGCTAACCTGATTTTATCCTACACCTTTGGGTTGCTTCCTTTCTTATTTATACCATGCAATTCCTCTTTGTCATGTATTTTGAACTGGTTTAGATTCTTCTATCTTTGAAAACCCTAATTTGCAAGTATATACTCATATTAGTGATCAAACTCCTTCCACCACTCTCAAGCCCTTGGGCGGCTTGCACTTGTCATCTCTAACACATCTATAGGGATCCCCTATGGTTGGATTGGTTTCAAATATGAAAGTTTGATTGATTCATCCAAGGGTATCTTCATTGGCTTAGTTCCAATCATACCTTAGAAAGTTAAACCTGACAATTTCAAAAGAGGTTTTACCATGACTAGGGTAAGGGAGGTATCATCCCTATTCAGGGCACTATGGTAAGGGCTATTTTTAATAGTGGGAGTGATATAGTTTATTTGCATGATGAAATGAATGTAGCAATATAAAATGGAAACACACACATAAATGTTTTGCATAAATCAAAGTAGTATAGTAAAACCCAAATTCTATTAATGAATGGAATGGAAAAACACTTTAAACTGCAAAGCAATAAAAACTAGTTTAGATGGTGGTAGCTTATTTCTGAAGAGAGATGTGTCGACTACGCTCATTCACAAGAATTGATTACAAAGATACCACAAAGGACCTTTTTTATCATAAGCATAACATCCAAAAACCTAACACTAGGAGATGAAGCGCCAAAAGGATTGGTGGGCCTCAATGTGGCTAGTTGATACATTAACTTCCCAAGGGCGCAACTTTTACATACGATCTATGTTTAGGGAACTCGATAGATTATTGGAAAGAACTAGAATTTCATGGCAATCCCTAACCCCCTGATTGGCCAAAAACCATAGTTTAAGAACTCAAAATGACCTTGGAAGTTAGGGTCCCAAAAAACCATATAAAACTTCCAAGAAGATGGAGAACCATTACAACTTGGTGGAACAGGTGTGTGGCCATCAATGTCCATCTAGATTAGTCCTCCCCCTTAGGGAGCAATGGTCCCCATTGAGTCAAGTTTCTCCATTAGATTAAGAAACTTGTGTTGAATCTAACTCTTGGTGAGCCATTTTCCCTGCTGAAGAAGCTGCCCTGCTTTGACAACCCAATATAGTTGGATGTTTTGTTGGCAAGTGCCCTTCATCTTAATGTCCATGATTCGATCAATTGTATCCTTCTCAATGTAGTTAGGATTGAGTTATGTAGGGGCCAAGTGCTCAACTACCTCTGAGGTGTCAAGGAGGGGTGTAAAATATGCTCAAAGTAGCTCCACATTAAGAACAAGGTGCAAGCCGAGGAAAGGGGGAATGCTTAACTTCTCACCCACAGACTTGGTGATGGTGTAAGGCCCATATCGAAGTGGGAAAATCTTTTTATGGGTTCATGTGAGGCACTCTTTCTGTAAATGTAACCAAACCTTATCTCCAACATGAAACTTATGTGGAATTCGATGTTATTCATGTCTCTTATTATACTTGGAAATGGATTTATCCAAGATAGCATGAACTTGTTGTTGGATGTGTTGGATCTGCTCAACAAATTTGGTTGTCTGATCAAACTTATTTTGAGCATAGGAGGACTCTTCCAATGTATATGAAATGGGAAATGCTACATCAACTGGGGATAATGGTTGGAACCCCAAGCATACCTCAAGAGGGTTGTGGTTAATAGAGTTGTGAAGGGATTTGTTGTAGCTATGTTGAACATAAGGAAGGATCTCATCCCAAGTGTGGGGATGTTTGGAATTGTACATTCTCAGGATATGCATAGTCATCCCATTGACCACTTTTGTCTTCCCATTGATTTGTGAGTGGAAGGCAATCAATTTGGTCGGCTTGGTGTCCATCATTGACCAAAGGATGGACCAGAAGGTACTCACGAACCTGCTACCTCGATCTAAAATAATGGTTTATGGGAGGCAAAAATGAACCCAAACACAGTTGAAGAAGAGCTTAACAGTGGCCTTTGTTGTGATTCTATTCTTACATGGAGTTAAAATTTTCATCTTACAAAACTGATCAATAACTACAAATACACAATCATTGCCATGCTTGGTTGAAGTCAATCCATACATGTAGTCCATGGATACAGACTCCCAGGACCTATCCGAAGTAGGAAATGGGGTGTACAATCCTTGCTTCGTGATGGCGGGTTTGGCAATGGAATATGAGATGCACGATCGGATGTACCTACCAATGTCTTGTTAGAGCTTCAGCCAGTAGAATTGCTTCTATGGCACTGCAAATGTATTCTCTATGCCAAAGTACCTTGCCACTCAATTGTAGTGTGCCTCCCAAATCAGCTTCCCATGCTTGCTTGAAGGAACATACAGGTGGCCCAAATGGCATAAAAGTTCACCCTGGAAATGAAAATTTGACACTAATCTCCCTGCTTGTAATGTCTAATAGGAAATAACAAAGTCAAGGTCACTATCATACATTTTGGGTCATCCGGATGTCTCATGTAGAGAAGAGTTGAGCACAGTAGTCATCGCAACAACTGGAGGTTGGTTGAGGCAGTCTACAACATGATTGGTGCTTCCCTTCCTACACTTGATATTCAGTTGGAACCGTTGTAGGTATGTGGACCATTTCTCATGCGGTCGTTCTAAAAATTTCCCTGTGTCTGCGTGAACTGCAGAGGCTTGTGATTAGTGTGGATGATGGTCTCCTTCCCTAAGATGTAATGTTTCCATTGATGACAAACCTGCACAATGGAGTATATATCCCTGTCATAGGTGGGATACGAAATGAATTAGAGAGTGTCTCACTATAATAGGCCACTAAATGTCGATTTTGAGTGAGGACTGCACCGAAAGCATAGTCAGAGGAATATGTCTCAATCTCAAAGGGTTGTTCCATGTATAGCAGTGTAAGGAGTGGTGTTGAGCAAATGCATCGTTTCAGATTCTCAAAGGATTTTTGTTGTGGTGCACCCCAATCAAAATTGGCTTTGGTTCCACCCTTGGTCACTTGGCTTAATGTCCAAGCAATATGAGAGAATCCCAACACAAACATGCTGTAAAATTTGGCAAGGCCCAAGAAGCTACAGAGCTTTGTTAGAGTTATCAAGGCTGGCCAATTGTGAATCACTTGTATCTTAGTCAAGGGTCCACATGCATCCCATATTCATCCACGATGTATCCCAGGTACTAAATTCTCTCCATGCCGAATGAGCATTTCTCCAAATTGGCGTACAACTTGTATTGGTGTAGGGTGCTTAGGACATGTTGAATGTGTTGCAAATGTTCCACCCAAGTTTTGTTGAAGATGAATATGTAATCCAGATACACAACCACAAAGGAGTTTATGAATGACCGCAATATATCGTCCATAATCCTTATGAATGTTGTTTGAGCATTATTCAAGACAAAAGGCATGACCAACCACTCAAAAAGGCCTTCTTTAGACTTGAAGGTTGTCTTCCATACATCACTTTCCTTGATCGGGACCTGCTGGTATCTTGACTTCAGATCAATCTTGTTGAAGAACTTCAAACCCGTAAGTAGATAAAGAATGCCATAATTTCGATGGATTGGGTATTGATTCTTGATAGTGATATTGTTCAAGGCACTATAATCAATGCAAAGTCAACATGTCCCATCCTTTTTCTACACCAACACAATTGGCCTCCCACAAGGTGAGGAACTTGGTCGAATGTGGATTTTTTAGATGAGCTATTGAGTCTGACACTCTATTTAATCATTCTCCAAAAAGCGAGCACCTATATAGTGGGCCATTAGGTAAAGGAGCACCATGTTTCAAATCAATTGAATGTTTAACTTGGCAGTGTAGGAGCACCCCTTTAGCCGAGGAAAAGATATCTCTGTACTCTTCTACAATCTTGTCCACCTGCTTCTGTTGTTTAGAGAGACTTCGTGTTGAGGCTATAACAGTTGCAATTACCTTTCGTCCACCTTCTAGTCGAACCATGAAGAGGACAAATTTCCCAGTATGAGAGATTACCTTTCGACACTACTTTATCAAGATCAATGAAACTGTAGTAGTTGGAACTACCTCAGGTACCTTGTAGAGTTGGCCTCCCAAAGTAGCAATGACACTACGGGGCCTGGAATCATAAACATCATGACGTTTCCACATATAGGGTTGTCCTAAAAGAACATCACACACTTCAAGTGGGGTGACATCACACAGTACCTCATCTTGGAAGGGCTTGATGTTGTAGGATAGGAAAAATTGTTGACTAATGTGGATGTTTCGCTTGGCTCAACCTACTTATGGCGTATGTTTGAGGGTGAGGCATTGTCGACAACTTCAATCTTTTGATGACCTTGGTCGAGATCAAGTTCTTATGGCTACTACTGTCAACAATGAAATATAGTAGAGTCCCATTCACCCACATCTATGAGTGGAAAAGACACTCCCCTTCCTCTCGCTCTTCTGGCACATCTGGTTGGATCTTTATGGTCATGATGGTGTCATTGGGTTCTGCATCAATGATTCGCTTTCCTTTATCTTGTTTTGCATTAGAGTCCGGCTTTGAGGATTTCATCTCAACCAACAGTGATTGATTTGTGCGACACTTGTCAGTGTTGTGCTAGGGGATTTTGTGGAACTCACACCACTTTCCAATATCTTTCTTCGACTTCTCATGCCCTTCTTCGCCTACGGTTAGGGCTAGTTTGCATGAGTTTGGCTATCCTTTCTTTGTCCTTTGTTTTGTGAGTTAGAGAAACCTTTACCAAGTTTTTGCTGCAATTGATTTGCAAACCCAAACACCCTCTTATTCTTCTGTTTGGATTTACCTATGCAAGTCACTGTGGTACTTTAGGACCAAGTGTCATTTGAATTCTTTGATACCAAGCTTTGAGTGCAAGGTATGGAATATATTGGTAAAATTTGGCACCGTCTGGTCTCTCTCCTAGGGCAAAGTTGTCCATCTTGTATACTGGTCGTTGTAACACCCCGTTTTGACATTACTGCCTGAACTACTATTATATGTTGTATTTGTTTGATTGTGAGACCTCATCGGTTTGACGACACTGTGGACATATGGTTCTATTATTTTGCCGATATATATATATGTGTGTGTGTGATGATAGTATTATGATCGGTAGTCATGTTTAGATATATATCATGTGTTAATTATGTCAAATATATGGAAATTGCTGATTGATGGGTACGTGGATACCGTTACAGTTATATGTTGAAATAATGAATGTTAGGCCAGGTACATGGCGAATGAATGAGTTTATTGTTGTTATGTTATGATGAAATATATGTGTGCATATCGAGGATTTATGCACGATATTCTATATTGTATGTCGAGGATTAACTTACAGGTTGAAATGGCTAAGTGATAGCTGGATCCTACGAGGTGGGAGGGCCTCGGGGACATGGACTTCGAAAGATAAAATGGTATGCGAGTGATGCATTATTTACTTTCGTGTGGTTATTATGTTGTTTATTATGATGTATGTTATGACATGGGTGGGGTAGGGTTTCAGGAAACTCAACCGCCCAGATTGGTTATACGATGACAGACC
The DNA here is from genome assembly GCA_027924585.1 of Larix kaempferi. Classification (NCBI taxonomy): domain Eukaryota; kingdom Viridiplantae; phylum Streptophyta; class Pinopsida; order Pinales; family Pinaceae; genus Larix; species Larix kaempferi. The sequence goes on along the minus strand of BSBM01002098.1, from coordinate 4,774,855 downwards.
AAGTACAAGTGCAACGCTATTGTTATGTCGAGTAGACATAGTCCCTTGTTCCATTAGGGGGGTGGAGGCTTTACCCACCGTTTATCCCCGAAACCCAGAGTCATGGGAGGGCTGTGCTATGGCGCGCTCCCCAAGGTGTGTGATGATGACTGGTGGTTGCCTGCTGGGGAAGCTTGGTCGATGTAGTCGACACTTCCGCTTAAGGGTTCTAGCTGGAACCGGTCATGACCTGACATTCCAGGGTAGTCCAGCAGAGGACGGGATAGGATGTGGAAGTTAGTGATGATGTAGGTAGATAGGTGTAGCATGAAGTAGGGATGAAAACAAGATCTAACTGTAGGTGTGTAAAACCCTTGGTTAGTATGTGTCGTAAATCAGTGATGTATGAATTGTCGTAACTTGGATTTTGGTTAATGGATTTGTACCTTGCAAACTACGTTTAGAACTTGTGTCAGTAAACAACAAGCTTCATAATTAGGATTGATATGTGTGAATTATTACTGTTAGTGTACTTACGCGAGGTATGTAAGCAGTAGCTACGCTTACATAACTCGCCTACATATTTATGAATTTCGTGAAATCTTGCTGAATAATAATGTTAATTATTGTTGATTAATGTTAAAAATGTCGATTAAGGTTAATAATGATGATTAATGTTAATGATGTAGATTAACGATTAATGATTGTGGATTAAGGTTAATAAAGTCGATTAGGGTTAATAATGATGATTAATGTTAATAATGTAGATTAACGATTAATTATTGTGGATTAAGGTTAATAAAGTCGATTAGGGTTAATAATGTTGATTAATTATTGCCCATTAATAATTAATTATTGTTGATTAATAAACAAAGCTAAAGTTAACCTAGGTAGTGACTAATGCAAGTGATTAGAATGCTTGATTGATTGTTAATTAGTTTAATTACAACTAAGGTGTAATTAAAATGGAACCAGGTAAAGTCGATTAAATCTTAGTTAATTTTATTTAATTAATATAATTACACATTGATAATGTTATGATTTACATTGATAGGATTATTGTTCATAATTGAAGGATTTAAATTAGTGAATTTATAATTAGAGGGAATTTACATATTATAAATATTAGAGACCATTAATTAAATGATTAGGTAATAGTAATTAATCAATTGACAATTACTGTTAATTAAATTAAATTGGTGAAGCGTGTAAGTTTAAAACTCTTACGGTTGGTGGGTGAACCAACCCCAACCCCAAACTTCATTATAAAAAAATGATATAACATTGATTATTAATAAAATTATTAAACTTTGAATGAGAAACGAATGGTTAAAAATGATTGTTGTAAGTGGTGTCGGTAAACCTCATAAAGAGAGGTGAATATTAAATTGTTTGATTATTAAATTATGAATATTTCATTGGAATGGTTCGAGGGAGCTGACTGAGTAGTAATGAGGGGGTTGGGACTCCATTAATGGGAGGATAAGGCATTAATGGGGGGGAAGAAGAGTCGGCAAGTGAAGGGGATAAGATGGAGAAGGGAGGAAGGAGAGGGGGATCTTTACCTTATAATTTTGGGGGAGAGTTTTGCAGAGCAAAAATTGGGAGAGCAGAGCTGCAAAGAAGGGATTCTTGTTGGAGATTGTTTTTGGAAGGGATACAACAGCTTGGGCTTGTACTCGGTTTGGGCTCGGGGGTCCAAAGGGGTACCTTTGGAGCTAGGTGGTCGGCGAGACCTCGCCAGTTGGCAGGGTGGCAACACTTGTTTGGTCGGTTGAGCTTCAAAGGTTTGGGAAAAAGGCTTTTGGTTGCAGGGCTACAACATAACAAAGGAGCAGCAACAAAAAGAAAGGATCTACTAAGCGAGTAAGAGGTATTTTCCTAGCAGGTATATTTATCATTTCTACTCTATCAAATTATCATTTCCAGTTATATGCTATATGTTGTTGCACCTGCACATTAGAAGTAAATGTTAGAATTTAAATGTAAACTTGATATAATTTACATGCATAGAAATAGACGTAAGTTAGAAAATCAAAACATAAATTTGAAACAGTGTGAAAACAAAGAAAACATAGATTTTATTACAGTTAATTAGAAAATCTAGGACGGGGTCCTACAGTTGTCATAGTTTCCGACAAGGTAGAACTCCTCCTTGAGGGCATTAACAAAGGATGAACAAGTGGGTTCTGTACCATATGCTGCAGACTCATCTCCGTCATGCCTCTTATAGTAACCATCCCACTAATGTCTAACATGGGGGAGGGACTTGAGGAGTGTGAAGGTGATCTTTTCAATGTCAAAAAAAATTTGTATAGAGTAATAACCCTCTAATAGATTTAACCATTTCTCCAAAGCATATGCATCTATCTAGCCTTCAAATAAGGGAATGCCAAAGTTAACTTGTACCTTGAATGGAGCCGCACCTTCAAAATGGCTACTCATTGAAGGGGCCTTCACTACCACCGTCAACAGTTGTTGAAGGATCAAGGCGAAATTATCCATCATCTCATTCCTTTATTGTGTGAGGGCTTCCTCAAGCAACATTTTAATAGGATCTCCTACTCCGTCATATCTCTTTTCTCCTCCCACCATGTGAGGCTACTTAGGTAGATAAGAGTGGCTCTCGAGACCCAACTCTCGATATTTGGATCTCATTGGGGACATGCACTCATAAACAACAAGAGCAGATTGCTTTGATACCATTGATCTAGATTATTTGCATAACCGAATGAAGGCAACAATATAAAATGGAAACACACACACACACATGTTTTGCAGAAAGCATAGTAGTAAAGTAAAACCCAAATTCTATTAATGAATGGAATGGGAAAACACTGTAAAGTGCAAAGCAATACAAACTAGCTCAGATGGTGGTAGATTATCTCTGTAGAGAGATGTGTTGGCTATGCTCCTTCGCAAGAGCTAATTACAAAGAGATTGCAAAGGGCCTTTTTATCACAAGCATAAAGAGACAAAAACCCTAACATCCAAAAACCTAACTCTAGGAGATGAAGCGCCAAAAGGATTTGTGGGCTCCGAAGTGGCTAGTTGATACGTCAACTTCTCGGGGGCACAACTTTTACATTCGATCTTCGTTTAGGGCGCTTGATAACTCGTTGGAAAGAACTAACCGAGAATTACAACTTTTGATTGTGGCTAGGGTATGCCATGGAAATCCTTGCCCCCCCCCCCCCCCGATTGTCCAAAAACCATCGTTTATGGCCTCAAAACGGTCCCGAAAGTTTGGGACCCAAAAAAACCGTAGAAAATTGCCTAGAAGATGGAGAACCATTGTAACTTGGTGGAAAAGGTGGGTGGCCACCAATATCCACCTAGATCAGAGAATATGCAATGTGTTTTGAAAAACAAAACAACCATCTTTGTTTTGGAAAATTGTTTTCAACAACATCATGTATGGTGTTGTTGGGGGTGATTGTGTGCACTTGTGTGAATGTGTAATGTGGGAATGAATATAATTGTACGGTGTTGTAAGGGCGAGGGTGTGCATTTTTGTGAATTGTTAAGCATGATAGTGAATATAAATTATATGGTGTTAATCAAGTGAGAGTAATAGAGGTGAAGGTGTGCATTTTAAAAAATGTGCGAAAATGCACACTCTCATAGCCACCTTTCTAAAAGTGAAGATGTACATTTATGCAATTATTGAAATCACGTCTATCAAAACTCACATGAATAAGAGTTAAATGCATTGCCTAAATTAATATATATGCTTACCATATTTCATAAACGTATTGTATTAATTATATCTCCTCTTTAGAGCTTGACACCATGATGCTCTTCCTAAAGCAATTATTTTGTATCTTTAGAGATACACTTGGTTCTCTCTAAATACTCATGGTTTATGAAGACTAAAGATACTTAGCTCTCTTCCTCCATGAAAAGTTTAAACTTTATTAACAACTTGGGCACATGGTTAACTTCCTAACTCATAAAGTGTCATAAACCTAATGGTTACCATGGCTTCACATATATTATGCATTTCTTTATGGTCTTTTATGTGCACTTTTCTATAATAACAAAATTAGTCTTAAAAAACCTCCTCCTTAAACTTCTTCATTTTTTCAATCTCATAATGCTTTAACATAAACTATTTTACCATTTAAATATAATTTTATTTTTCATTATTATCTTTATATATTATATTCCTTGTTTCCCATAAACCAACCTCAATTGAAGTAAATGTTAAATTAAATCCTTGTAATAAATTAATTTTAACAATAGTATCTCACTGCAAACAGTTATACCAAAAGTTAAATGCACTGTTAAGGTTAGCAATTCAATTAATCTATTGCATTAATGATGTTTGGTTTTTTCCTTTTAAAAAGGAAAATCAGACCACTTGAAACGAAATAACCCAATAACCTTATGAATGACACTTAAATTTAATTTAAAAAAAAATATAACTATTTATTATTAAATACTTATCTTTTCTTTATTACTCTAAATCAACTTATATTTTTAATTAAATAATAATAATAATTTGTTAGGCTTATATTATGATTTACAAATCGACTTCTTATTAATTATAATTTGCAGTGATTTTACAATAAAAACTATAATTTGACATTTCATTGATGTAGCTATTAAATCATGGTCAGTTTACATCAATCACATTGAATGCAGTTGTCTTAATGACTTTAAACGTACGAACTCTACAGAATTCACACTTTACAGGTTCATGTTTTATATTTCAATAAATAAATAACTCTTACTTAAATCTTAAATCTTACTTAGCACAATAGCATATCCAAGTCGAGATTCCATTACAACTGGCATATCCTTATGTATGGGATCCAATTCCACATTGTAATTTGAAGCTACATGATAACTATAGCTGTACATTGACAGCTTCCTTGCTTGGGACCATCGCTTGTATGATGAGATCCCGCCTGTAGGGCAACTCACAAGATGATTAATTTAAATCTCATTGACCAATTAACCATTATCTAATTATATACGCGTTATTGTTGTTCAGTTAAAAAACAGTGAAATTTCCTCGTATCCTCCTTGCAGTTACATATCCATGGTTCATATTTTTAAATACCACAGAGCAGAGCAAGTATTGGGTGAATAAATACGGGAAAGAAGCAGCAGCGTTCACGTTCATTTATTCATTCATCATGAGCAGCAGCATTGTAACAGTTATTGAAGAGTATTGGTAGGTCGGCTCTCCGAGTCCTTTCATGTGAAATATTAACTCTGGATCCGAGCCTGAACTCAATGGTTTTTCAGCAGTCCTTCTGCTTGGGGTCCGTCGATCGCCTTTATCATCGGATCTGCTAGTCCTGTATCAATGCATTTCGAATTTATAGAGCTGTATCTACGAGCATTTTAGTTTTTTTTTAGCTTATCTTGTTACAAACTGTAGTTTTCAGGCCATAGATTGCAATTGAGAGTAACTAGAGCAGTTGGGTTTTATTCTATTGATTTTTTAATGGCACCCGACTTTGGGCAATGGTGGAGCAAGCAAAGCCACAAGGGTACCTCCGTTGTTGTAAAAATGGAGAACCCCAATTTCTCAATGCTAGAATTAGAGAGCCCTGAAGATGGTTTTCAGGTCGATAAGGGGGGGCGAGGCAGGAATGCGAAGCAGCTCACATGGGTTCTTTTGCTGAAGGCTCATAGGGCAGCAGGATGCCTGGCTTGGCTTGCCAATGGGGTTTGGGCACTTTTGGCTTCAGTCAGAAGCCGTTTCACTGCACCGTCTGACGAATCAGGGAAGTCTTCTCAGAAAAGCAAGCTTTACAGAGTTATCAGGGGTTTCCTTCTAGCTTCCATTTTGTTGTTGGGGTTTGAGCTATTGGCTTATTCGAATGGGTGGCATTTCAGCCGGCCAAATCTGCATCTTCCCCCATCTCTGAGCTTAAGTGGCCTTCTGCAGTCTATATATTCAGGGTGGCTTTATACCAGAGCGAATTATCTAGCGCCCCCTCTACAGAAATTGACCAATGCGTGCATCATATTGTTCCTTGCTCAGTCGGCGGATCGAGCCGTGTTATGCTTTTTATGTTTTTGGATCAAGCTGAAGAAGATCAAGCCAGTCCCCAAATATGAGTTGGGAGATGCAGCTGATTTGGAGCAAGGAGACAATGCAGCTTATCCAATGGTCCTCGTCCAAATGCCGATGTGCAACGAAAGAGAGGTATGCTGTGAATTCTTAAATCAATGTACTTGAATTTACAAAATGTAAAGTTTTCTTACAGGGAGATATTTTGTTGGCCTCGGCATCGGTGCGAAACTTGGGGTTCAACCATAACTCCAGTCTTCTTGCTTATTAGGCACACACATTCTTACAGTGGCTTGGCAGGTCTGCACAAGCTGCTTATGAATTTTAGACCATCACCATTCTATCCCTTTAATAGAATATTCAATCAGACCTCAGTTGTTTCCTCTTATTACCCATGATTGTGTACTCTTCAGGACTTGAATGTCTCTATTGTTTAAAGTTGGTGCTTACATCGAACTACTATGTCAGGATCCTGCAAACTGAATCAGACTTATGAGGTTTTCTTTCTGTCTACATTGCATATCTTGCTATGCCTATTAGCAGGATTTTGTTAGACTCCGAATGAGCAAGTGATTATTTGCTACATTTGGCTTCTCTGAGCAGGAATTGTTCCTGAAATTGAGAATCTTGGTTCGAATAACCTTTGGAATCTGGATTATCTGGGGTTTAATTGCAATTCTGTGGACACGGCTGTTTGAAGAAGAGGGTATAGTTCCTAATATTGATAATTTGAAATCCCCAGTCTCTAGACTTGGCATTTCATTCAATCTGTTGCAGAATTTTTGGATTATTTAATAGAATCTGCCATGTATTTCCGTATGCTATTTTATTTGCCAATTCATTGTTCTATTTCATTGGGTTTTACTCCATTTTTATCAAGTTTGTTAGCCTTTGCATCACATTGTGTTATCTTTACATTGTGATGCAGGTTTATCAACAATCTATTGCTGCAGTCTGTAGTCTGGATTGGCCAAAAGGCCATATGCTTGTGCAAGTTCTCGACGATTCGGATGACGTGGAGGTGCAATTGCTGATTGCGGCAGAAGTCCAAAAATGGCAACAGAAAGGCGTTCATATTGTCTATCGACATCGAGTAGTGCGCACTGGCTACAAGGCTGGGAACCTTAAGTCGGCAATGAATTGTGACTATGTGAAGGACTATGAATTTGTTGCCATTTTCGATGCAGACTTTCGGCCTGATCCAGATTTCTTAAAGAAAACAGTCCCACATTTTAAGGTTTGACAATAAACTAATATAATTCTATTATCCATGTTTTTTTGAATGACTTTATCTTGACGATTCTGATTACTCGCTTTCTTGTCTGTGACTGTAACTGACCCTGGCATTATGTTTTTCTTTTGTAGGACAATGATGAGTTAGCCTTGGTGCAAACAAGATGGTCCTTTGTCAACAGAGATGAAAATCTATTGACAAGATTACAAAATATCAATCTGGCTTTCCACTTTGAGGTGGAGCAGCAGGTCAACGGTGTATTCCTTAACTTTTTTGGTTTTAATGGAACTGCTGGTGTTTGGAGGATCAAGGCCCTGGAAGAATCAGGGGGTTGGCTGGAGAGAACTACTGTGGAAGACATGGATATCGCTGTCCGTGCTCATCTTAATGGATGGAAATTTATATATCTTAACGATGTTAAGGTATGGGTTTTCCTGCTTTTTAACAGTTCTTCATTGTTTAATTGCCACTGGCCCTTGTAATTGATGTCATCTTTTGGACAAACCATGGTCTCAATGACATATTTTTGGTGCAGTGTCTCTGTGAGCTTCCAGAGTCATATGAAGCTTATAGAAAGCAGCAGCATCGATGGCATTCAGGTCCAATGCAATTGTTTCGCTTGTGTATTCCAGACATTATCCGTTCTAAGGTTGGTCCATTGATTATCAGTCATTCTTTAGTACTGTGTTGTTATTTTTGTTACATTTGAATGTTATGAAGGTTTTAGTGAGTTGCCACTCAATCTCATAAATTGCTATTGTTTGTTCTTTGTGTGCAGATTGCTTTCTGGAAGAAGGCAAACTTAATATTCCTTTTCTTTTTGCTGCGAAAGCTTATTCTACCGTTTTATTCCTTCACTCTCTTCTGCATTATCCTTCCTATGACTATGTTCCTGCCAGAAGCTCAACTGCCTGCTTGGGTTGTGTGCTATGTGCCTGCTATTATGTCATTATTGAACATTTTACCTGCACCAAGGTCTTTCCCTTTCATTATCCCTTATCTCTTGTTCGAGAACACAATGTCTGTCACTAAATTCAATGCCATGATCTCTGGACTGTTTCAACTTGGTAGTGCTTATGAATGGGTGGTAACAAAAAAATCAGGCCGGGCATCCGAAAACGATCTACTTGCATTGGTGGAAAAGGAATCACATCTTCAGTTAGAACGCCCAAAGCATCATCGTGGTGTTTCAGAGTCAGGCCTGGATGTCCTCAGCAAGCTTAATGAACAAAAGCTTCAACAGTCTCCAAAAAAGAAAATCAACCGGATTTACAAAAAGGAATTGGCTCTTGCTTTCCTCCTTTTAACTGCCTCAGCTAGGAGCTTGATGTCTGCTCAGGGGATTCATTTTTACTTTTTACTCTTTCAAGGGATTTCCTTCCTTGTGGTTGGCCTAGACCTGATTGGTGAACAGGTGAGTTGACTCTGTGCTGTCGGACTTGAGGGGCTTCATACAAGAATCAAAGACCCTTCGTTTGCATCATTCTAGCCAAGCTTCAAGTTGAGCAGGCAATGAATAAAAGAAGCTACAGGCCTAGACGTGCCTAGACATATCAGGCTATTATTTTTCAGATATATTAAGGAGTAGGAAAACATGAATCTAGCTCTTACTCCATTGATTATTATGGAACTGGTACTACTAGGCTCTTGCAAAGGCAGCAAGGTCATCACTGCATGGATTCAGGCTTTTTCCACTAAACGGCAGCACATGTTTTTATTCCTAGAGTTAAAGTAAATACATCATCACCAAACCTTCTGAGGAGTATGGATCACCTGGCAAGATTAGCACTGCTCCAGCAATATTTTTCTGTGCAATTTGCGTCAGGAATCTATTCTATGATCACCCCTTCTCCCTGTAGATTGTTGTTTGTTATATCTAGATACTGGTCTGCCAACATAATTCTTTACCCTCTTTCATATTCTTCGGATTCTGTCAATTTTCTTGTTGAAACATTTTTTTAGTATGGGCAAATCCTCAATTAAATTCACGGGAGGATGGAATATTTAGAGATTGTAAAAGGATAGTTCTGGCCTCCTCGGCAGGTCTCTATTCACCCATTCTTATGATTTATCATCAGAAGATGTAAATCATATTTGTATATGTAATTGAATCCATTGGGTGAAACCAGATTTTCTATTATTTCCTCAAATTTGGCCTGATGTCACATATAATCCAAGCAATTCAGATAGTTGTAACTTGCAATTGTGTTTTGGTATTTTTAGTTTTTAAATTTTAAGACGCAAACATATCTTTGTGTTTATGAGAGATCTATATTCTAACCATAATTTGGCTATTCAAACTCATTTAACCTTCCAAATCCATATAACAACAATCCAGTCTTTGCTGAATGGTACTTTGAAAAAAGGAATTCCTTTTTTACATGTTTAAGCATAATAACTTTGTTCGAAAAGTTCATAACCAAAAGGTGGGGAAAATACAAATATGGAAAACGTTTATGAATTTTGAGTGTGGGGTGACTTCTCCATTTAAAATAAATACAATCATATGTACTATTCTTATCTTTGACATTTTTTTAATACATCCCAACAACATATTTTTATGTTTGAGATTTTTTTTAATTATATATTTACTTCTAGCCACGAGTGGAAGATGGTCATGACATGTGTACTATGGATCGTTGGAGCTAGGCCCTGTATAGCCCATCATTATTGGAGCTAGGTCCTGTATAGGCCGCCCTTATTGGCAAAACGATAAAGGTGTGTTGTTATTTTGAAATTAGGTCAAGTTGCCTAACCCCTTTTGCTTTGATAAAATCCATGGGTTGTTCATGTTAAAGTAAAATCCATGAGCTTTTCATGTAAAGTCTAGCCCATCATTATTGGAGCTAGGTCCTATATAGGCCGCCCTTATTGGCAACATGATAAAGGTGTGTTGTTATTTTGAAATTTGGGAAGGACAAGTTGCCTAACCCCTTTTGCTTTGATAAAATCCATGGGTGGTTCATGTTAAAGTAAAATCCATGGGCTTTTCATGTAAAGTCTATTCCAGAAAGATCTTTTCCCTCTCATATTCGAATGATGAGATGGGTGTGTGTCACGCCACTCTATTACTAGATCTATGCTTAAATTTTTCTATGGATTCCACATTTGCTTTCAAGTTTTCTTTTTCCACATTTGTTTCGAGTTTTTTTTTTCAATTTGTTTTCAATTTTTTTTTTTTTCAATTTTATTGTGTTAGATATTTTCTCTTTTATCTTCTTTGTCCTTTGATGATGTGAACGTTGCATTCTCGCCTATCTTTGCTTCAGTCATGACTGCAGGCAGGCTGCATGCTGCATGAGATCTGCAAGGGAGTGGGATGGCTTAGGCTGGAGAGGCCGAGGTAACAGACAAGTATGTTGGGAGTTACTAAAAATATTTAAAACACGGAAATTTTTTAGTACTTGCCAGCGGACAAGTCATTTGTAGGATTCCAAGCTTAAAAGCAATAAAAGATGGTGATTATCCATTTAAAAAAAACACTTTTTAAAGCAACAAAAGATGGTGATTATAAAATGAAAAACAAATCTTTTTAAGAGTGTTTCATGTGACAATGATATCAAAACCAACTAGAAGTTTTTAACACGGTTTCATAACAAAATTTTAATAAAAAACAATTTGTTAAATGATCAAAACCAACAACATTAACACTATACATTAACACTATGTCAAACAATATGTTAAATGATCAAAACCAACAACATTAACACTATTTCATAACAATATGTTAAATGATCAAAACCAACAACATTAACACTATTTCATAACAATATGTTAAAACCAACAACATTAGTAAAGGTATCTAATCATACATCGATAACTTGGCTCAGCCTTAGGTTTCTTAGAAAGTAGTGATTTGGATATGGTCTCAATGACTTTCTCATCTAATCCAAATAATTATAATGAGAAATCCTCACCTATTCATTTATACACAAAAACTCCACTTGCCAAATGAAGAGCCATAATGAATGGAGAGCCAAATGAAGTGGCATAATGAATGGAGAATTTGGTTTTAGAGAGGAAATAATATTTCCATCCAGTACCCTTCATGAATTGTAAACTATTAAGCTTAATGAATGATAAGAAAAATATATTAAAATTTTAATATTTTTTTTAATTATTTCTATGTTTAGTTATGGATTTAAAAAAAAAATATATTTACAGAAATAATAATATTGTCAAAATAATCACTTTGTAAAGGTAATTATATTCTTTACTTAAATTGAAGTTAAAAATTGAATAATAAATTTGGTTTTTATTTTTATTTTGTAAGGCTGCACAGCCTTAACAATACACACATTCATTTTGGTTTTTATTAATAAAAATATAATTATTGAATTCTATGGAGTTAAACTTGTACTTATAGTCTTGTTGATGCCTTGGAAATCGCAGCATCAATCAGAAAGGGATTCTCCCCGGTAAACTGTCCCAATTAGATGGTCCACCGTTTGGTGTAGGGAATCCGTCCGGTTAACGGTTCCGATTACCGTAAGATTTAAAGTTTCTTATTATTTATACCGGTTGCGGCTCGATCCACCGTTTATGTATTTTATTTTAAATATGATATGCAAGTGTCCTTAAGCTAAATGCAGGTAGCTAATCTAAATTAATCTAAAACAATGTAAGCAAATTTGACCTATCCTTGCAAGGAGAAAATTGTAAATATGAGCAATGTACTGAAAGAAACCTCTAAAGATTACATGGATAACCATTTGATTCATAAAGAAGCATTTTCAACAGCAGGTTAAAGATATTAAAGATAGCTCTAATTCACATTAATACATTCAATTACTCATTTAGGAGAAACATCCTTGTATAGAAAATAGTAAAATCATTCATTGCACATAAATAATTTAGAACAGCAAAGAAAGATCTCACTGTAATATATGAATGTCACAAGAATAATCCAACAAGCATCCAATACACATTTACAAGCAAAAGACGTCTTCAACAGGCTCTTATTAGGCAAAATTTGCTTTCTTGGAGCAAATGCAAAGTAGTTCGTACAAGCTTAGAAAATTCCTTTCCCCTGCAAAAAGTCCTCGTTCTCTTCTTCTAATCTTCTATTTATAGCTTTACAAAATGCCCCTTGGGCTGACAGGGGTGCTCTAACTCTAGAATCATCTAATTTGGATTTTAGTACAAAATTCACCTTTTCCAGATTCGTGGAAGCCTTTTCATATGGGACAAAAATGACAGCCAACTGTCCCTTTAAAGTATTTACAAAATAAAGGAATTATTAAAACAAACAAATTCCTGATTTCAGCTGACTCCCTTATGTTGACTTGCTGATCCGTCCCCATCAACAGGCTCGCTTGCAGATGTTTGGCCATCTATGATTTGTATATGAGTGGAACATAGATTAATCTCTTTCACTATAATCTTGCCCCGAACAGATACCGTCACCTTTGCCGCAATTTCGTGTTTGCGCAGATCTGATTTGACCTGTGCTGCCCCTGCTGTAGCCTCTTGAGCGATTGCTTCTAGAAAGTAAATATGTATAGCAGGCTGAGCAACGAACTATTGAAGCTCAACTTGGGTCATCACTTCTACCTTTTTAATGTACTCCAAATCCTGGTCCAATTCACCTTGCAATTTAGTCAGCCGTTGTTCTTGTGTTGGGAATTCATAGATAGTCTCCAGCAGAATCAAGTGGCACTTGCCGAAAGATTCTTTAATTTTAGAGTAGAACGAGTGACACTTACAGACAGTTTTTTTAACCTCCATGCTTAGCCTGGCGCCACACTCTTTACTGAAATCCATAATTCCCGCATCTAGGTCATATTCATCCTCAGTGGAGGCGTGCAAGTTTGAGGGGAATCCCAACTGCCCTTTTCTCCATTCAAACTGTTGTTTTAATTCCTCCACATGTTTGGCAAATTTGTCCCTGTTCCTCAAAGCTCCACCTTCGATGACCAACATTTTTTTAATCATTTCTTTCACGCTGCAAACATCATGTGAGATCTGTACTAGCAGTTGATGGGCTTTTATCTGCGTATCACATGCCTGTTTTTTAAAGGTGAGCAGATCTTGCTTGTTTTCTGCTGCATCTTTGAGTTGACCCAATAATTGCTCCTTTTCTTTAATCAGCCCTTCATACTCATGCTCGTGGAGGTGAACTTGTTTAGCTCTGTTAGCTTCGAGTTCTTCTAATTCTGTTATGCGAGCTTTTAAATTCTTTTGCTCATCTTCCGAGATGGCCAAATGCATTTCTAATGAGTTTTTTTCATTCTTAAGCTGGAGAACTCCTGAATTTAGCATTGACTACTCTTCTACCAACTCATTGTATTTCTCTTTCAATTTATTTGCTTCCAACACCTGCCTCTTCCTATCATCTCTAATCTTAAAACATTGATCCCTGTAATGCTTTACTTCACCCAACAAAAGATCAATATTGGCTTTACTTGCCTCGGCTGATGCTACAGTGCATTTGGCTTGGAAAGAGGGGTCGGCATCGGTGCCTTGGACCAATGTGGTCTCTGATATCATGAATTCGTATTTGTCAACCTCGATTTCCATTTTCTTTACCCTCCTATCAATAATGGCCTTTTTTCGCTCATGGAAATATACAGTATCTAGGTTTGCTACTTTGCGCTGCTTCCTGGGGTTATATGGGGTCAGTGCTAATCCCCTTGTAGAAGCCATCCCTTCTTGAGTTGTCCTTGGAGAGTACATCAATGGTGGGTCCAAATCCATGTCTTTCGGAGTAGATGGTTCTGGCTCGGGAGACTTTTCGGTCTGCTCCTTCTCCTGCCTTCTTGCTAGTTCTTCCTGTTGTGCTTGTAATCCAGCTGCTTCTTCCGTCAGGAGCCTTTCTTCTTCTTCATGTTGCAGCTTGGCAGGTTGTTCTTGGAGGCTCCTGATCTCTTCTTCTCTTCGGACTCTAGTAGCCTCTTCCTGCTGTTGCGACTGAAAGGCTTGTTCTTGTTGCATCCTTGCAGCTTCTTCTTGCTGAAGCTTGGCAGTCAACTCATTTTGAATTCTTGCTTCTTCTTGATCCTCCCGTTGCTTGAGGGATTTCTCTTGGAGCACTCTGTCCCACTCCTCCTGCTCTAATCCCGTCGGCCTCTGATTGCAAGGCTGAGGCCTCCTGCTCCCTTTGGATCAAACCAACGGGTTTGGGGCTCGGATTCTTCATGCTTTTCTTCTTGTAACGTTTCCCCAACGCAGTTAGGTTGCGGGCGCTCCTGAAGAATTCCTCGTTTAGGTCCATAGCATGAGCATATTCAAAAGAAATCTTGAGGTCTATACAATGCTGATTGGCCGTACCGCAGGGATCATGCCTCCTGAAAGGGACCGTGCCAAAATGGAAAACTTCCAAGCCTTGAGCGTAGTTTCCCCTGTCTCTTTCTCTTAGAAGGCTGTAAGCTCCGATGGTAAATGGCATGGGAGGATACAAGCTCTTCTTTCGGTCTATTAAGATCTTACTTATTGCGCCGGTGCCGAAGAGTTGTCTTACAACCTCCTTGTGAATTACAAAATCCGTAACATACCGAAGGAACATAAATGGAGCTTGATTTCTTCCACTCATCCTGATGTATGTGCCTTCAGCAGTGTGATAATAGTCCCCGAATGTTTCAATGATAGGCATTGCATTCTCCGACATACAATCTGGTTCGTCTATAAAAATAAGCTGGTACAATCATGGCATGATAAATCTTTCGCAAATCATTTTGTAGTGGTTTGCGTATTTACTTGCCCATGTACATTGATAATCCATGAAGAGAGCTGTTTCTTTTGGCTTCCACGAGCAACCTAAGTCCGGGAACGTATGCTTGCTTAAAAAACAGTCAATCAAGTATGAAGACATGAAAAAATCTGCCTTCTTTTGGGTTAGTCCTCCCTGGGCCGCTGTCAACTGCGAGGCCAAACTGTCTGAAATTATGTCAGCCCAGTTAAAGATGGTGCCATTCATGGCTATATGAAACATCACTGGCACCCATCCGATCTTAAACACATTGCCATTAGGCATGCCGAAGATTCGACTCAACATCAACATGATGAGTCGGTAAGGGTTCTTTAGGAGGCTGCTTTCATATTCATTGTTCTGCCTCTTCCTAACCTGCTTGTCGGTTATCATCATCTTCCGGGCAGATTCTAGTGGGTCCATTGGATGTCTTGCTATCCAATCATCGTCCAAACAACCTCTGGGTGAAGGCAATCTGTAGGCAGCAGCGACATGCTTGGGAGTGAAAGATGCCAGGTTCAACCCATTTTTATCATTCATGAGCCTCGTGTCGGTCCGGATGTGGGGAATTAGCCATCCAATAATTTCGGAACAAGGGAACAATTTAGGACAAGTTGTTTCCTTATGCAAACAAGACCTTCGGATGTTGGCATACACCAGAGCATCCTCTATGGAGGCTATTGTACTATCCTGACCCATAATGAACCTATACAGATCGCCCCATTGAAATTCAGGGGTAGAGCTCCCAGGGGGGACACCAGTGGTAGCTTGTGTGTCAGCAAACATTGTCTTGAGAGAAGTATATAACAATATTTCCACGTCTGAACCTGAGTCTATTTTCTGTGTAGCTTTCTTCTTTGCTGACCTCCTATGCATGACGATCCTGCGGTTGTTAAAGGTAATGTAAATAAGGGGTATGCATACATTCAGACATCTATTAAAATGCAAAAAATCTGACAGAGCTGGTTTTGAGTTAGATGATTCTTCAAGCATTAGCAATAATTATGGAAAGATTCAGAATATACTGCTTTCACAATCATGGAGGCTGCTTCAAAAATAATCAATTATATCACAATTTCAGCTGTCAATTCACAGTTGAGGAATATGAGAAAGATCAGAAGCAAATGTCAATAAGCTACACAAGCTACTGCTATTTCATATATCAGACAAATTGAAACATAGCTTAGGATAGTCATTTTGACTTTATGTTTATAAGGATTACCACAGTGAGGCCAGTTCATAACCAAAATGGAGACAAGAGATCAGAGAGTCAAAACCAACAAGGCGACAATGCGGCAAAGAGATGGAAAGATAATCTTTTATTTGCGCCATTCATTACTTAACGCACAGGTGTCTTTTAAATTTCCACACAGACTTACTGGGAAGAAAGGAAATTGAAAAAATGGTGCAAAGATGATTACAAGGATGCGCGAGCCCAAAGAAAATTTCTGCGCTAGCGCTTAAAATTGTTTATGTGCCCAGGCCTAAACATTTATATGTGCCAATTGCGTGCGCCAATGCTTAAATTAATTTTATGCACCAGCGCTTTGATAATGGAATTTGCGCAAAGATGGGAAAATCCACATAGTTGCTGGCCTCCATGAGTTAAACTCAGGGCTCGGTTATCAAGTTTCCATGTTGGCCCGGTAGGTTGTTTTAACACATCCCGAGTTGGTTTCGGCCGAGCAAGGGTTTTATGCACCCTGGGCGCGAAAGGACAAATTCTTTCCGCTTTCTTAGCTTCGGCGTCCTAAGGTGCGATATTAGACGAATGACCAAGGGACTCAGCCATTAGCTTTAGTTCAGACCACAAACCTTACGGCTAGGGCAGGACAAACAACTCATACTTTAGAAAAAACAGGACCCTACCCATGAAAATATCTAAGCGAAAACAAGCTATCGTGCATCCAAATATCATAGAAAAAATTTTAGTTGCAGCTATGGGAAGACGCGAGCTTCGCTTGGCAATGAAATTGCTTTTCAGGGGTGTGCGGGAAAGTGGCTTCTATAGGTTTGAGCTTGGAATGAAAGCTTTGCAAGATGTGTGCAATAAAATTGGAATGCCGAAAACGCGACAAAGGAAAAAAAAAACCTCAAGTGCCCACGAGACAGGGCCATCCATGCCCTGGTATGTATGCAGCGACCTCATATCCTCATGGCAGAAGAATGGCTATCCTATGCTTTCAGAAGCTCCTCACAGAGTATGAAAGACGGTAAACAATCTATTTAACAGGGCAGAAAACTCGGAAACAACGAGAGGAAAGGGGAAAAGTGCCTACCTGTCAGACTGGCAGGGTTCTCCAAAGGCTGGCAACTGTTCCAAGACAGGTTATGGCTTCCACAGGCGTCCAGCGAATGGCAGCTTTACTTTCGAAACGTGAGCGCTGATCAACGACTGAAAATGAGACGATGAGTTTCAAACACCCCTTGGATTCATTAACTAAGGGTGGCAATTAATGTCACATACGTCCAAAGGCTGGCGGAGTTATGCGCACGGGGCTCGAGAATTCCTGCCATTAAAAATGGCACATGGCTTTATTAAAGACTCCACCAACTCCGCCGGTGCACAAGGATCGAGAATATTTTTTCGCGCCAGGCGCCGAGTATCGATTTAAATTTTGCGCTAAGCGCACGTTTACAAAAATAAATCTTACGCTCAAGCGACAATTCTGCCATTACAGTTGCGCTCATAAAACCGCGCCAAAACTTGGGCTATCGAGAAAGACAAAGCGCAGACTTGCAAGCGGGAGGGATAAGTATAGGAACTGCGCCGTTGGCGCCAGTTCTATCATTACGATTTGCGCTGAGAGAGATGCGCCAACCTTAACTTTTCTAGGAAGGCGAAGCGCAGCTCCAAAGGCGGGAGAGTTAAAGGTAGGAACTGCGCCTTTGGCGCAAGTGCTACTCTTAAATGATGCGCTTGAACGTGATCCGCACCAAGGAGTCGTTTAAAAAGGCTTAAGAGGAAATCTCGTCGAAGCTCAATAAAAGGGTAATTCTTGCTGACGATGACCGATAAATGGTTACACCTTGCGCCAAAGGTGGGAGAGTTAAGGCTAGAAGTTGCACTGAAGAAAAATGACTTTGCCTTAGAACACTAAAACGAGAAAACCCTTTTGGAAGCAAGTGATGAAAAAAAAATGCCAAGTTAGAGAAAGAAATAACTCTGAAAGACAAGGAACAAAATTGGTACAAAAGTGTTAGAAGGAGGGGGTACAAAAGTGTTAGAAGGAGGGGCCCCAAATATCTTAAAAATGTGTTTGGGAGAGGATGTTGTAGCAACAACAAGTCTCTACTTAGATCAGGGTTAAAATTGAATTCATCATTATGAAGGTACTTATATCATTTGTAGAATAATAAATTTTGAGTTTTGTTATTAAAAAACAATTATCTACTTTTGTTGAGCCACATGTTTATTATTTTTTACATAGATTAAGATTAAAAATTGATTAACAAATTTAAATTTCTAATAGTAAAAAATAGATTATTTATATATAATTTTTATGATAACGATGATGGTTAATTATATATTTTTTGATTTTATATAATTTCTTAAAATTAAGCCCCAAGAGTTAGCTCGATCGGTTGTGTTCTCGGAAGTTAGGCCTCCCAGCATGTGAGGTCACGGGATCCATCCTCATAGACCCTCTTGGGGTTAGGCACGCAGCGGCCGCAGGGCAGAAACCCCTTCGGGGCGGGTCCGTCGGAAATTATTTCGTGGATGTAGCGGTCGGCTAAGCCGATTAAAGTGAACCACATGGAAAAAAAAAAAAAAAAATTCTTAAAATTAATTTGTGATTTTTATAATTACATAGAGATAAACTTTATAATCACTTATCTCTCTTCACAGACAAATATATTGATGTAAAATAACATCGATTATAACATTATATTAGTCACAAAGATGTAATTGCAAAAATTAAGAGTATGGTTTTCTTCAATACTATGTTTTTTTATGTCAAATATTTATTTTATCATATAAATTGACACAATATGTAATGAAATTATAAACTTTTCTAATATATTTTTCATTTGATGTGATTATAAGTTTTATGTATATTTGGCCTATTTTAAATTTGATCTATAAGTATCTAATGGCCTACCCAAATTAGTGTAAATAAGTTGTAATTTTTTTTTCAACATTTGAATTTCTCTACAAGGTCCTTTGTCTTTAGATTATTTCATGTTATGCACTACATTCACGATCTCAAAAGTGTACAATGCTAAGAAACCAATATTCTAATAGAACATAGTGCAATCAAAGGATTTGGAGAACTTGAGTGTGGATTGTGTTAATTTTATCACATGGTAATCATATGTATACTTTTTATGAGCAAGTCCTAGACCTACAATTATGAAAACTTCCTAACTCATTCTCAAAACAACAAACTATTTATGTTTTGAATATAGATTGTGTTTTCACAAGTACGAAAACACAATTTGCATTTTGAAAATTATAACAATAGAAGAAAAACTCAATATTCACATACATAACTTCTATATACTAAGAAAAGATGAATAAGAAAGCATTGCGCAACATTGAAAGTCTCACACACTCGCATGACCATTCTTTTATAGGAGAAAGAGCCTTGGGTTCACTAAACAATTACGAAAAATGGAATGGCCAAGGCATTGTTTATATTTCTTATTGAAATCAATAGATCTCGGAGTTGTTAGACCACATTCGTCCTCTATAGGTCCTTTGGGATAGCACACATCCTCTAGATAGATTTTGGAAACATGTCCACCCCCTATAGGGTCTCTAGGTGTACGTGCGCACCTAAATCACTTTCCACATATGCTCCAATATGCTTGTGAGTCCATGCACTACATAAAAGTGTGCTAGAGATCCTAGAGGTGCATCAACAATGTCGATGTATCATTTAGTTCTCATGATATCGTTTCACCTTTCCCATAATTGAGTCAGTGTCAAACTTGAGAGTGAATGGGATAGAATTTGAAGGGCCAAAGGAGATCATATAAATTCTACGCACCGAGATAAAATGGGGGTTTTGAATTAGAAAGAGTGATGATTCATAATAGAAGTTGATTTCCACCGAGCTTTAATTCATGTTTCAAATGTATTTTTCAAAATAGAGATCATTGCAAGGTTGGAGATATGACAAAGGAAAGTCAAGCTATCTCAAAGTCCAATACTTGATTTTTTCTTCCTGGCCTAAAGATTGCAAACAAGGACAAAGGAAACAGATTGAGAGTTTAATTTGTAGTAATGTATGCTCATTTGAACTTTGCAATCTATAAAATCTCTCTTTTAAAAGAATCAATAAATAATAAAGGAGGCCAAGGTAAACATGGTGTTGAATTATCTTTTGGTTGAATGCATTGTTGATTTAATTTTTTGTTATATTTTTAATAATTTTACAGGAGAAACACATTTACCAATGTATAAAGCAATAAATACTAGTAAGTAAAATTGAAGGTCCTTGTTTAGTGGGATACATGTTATAGTGTACGAATCATTCACAATGAAACTTTACCATTCCTATAGTGCACCTTCTCTAGGAAAGAAAAACTCTAACTCGAGCATAAAAGTGCTCAGGTTGCCTAGAATAGAGCACCTAGCTAAATCTAAAATTTCCTCTAGGACCATGTACTTTTCCTAGTTTTACAACAACACCTAGGTTATGCCAAATTAAATTAGAAAACAAATCTTTAAATATGAACCCACATTGCTAAAAATAGTAATCCTACTAAAGATGACTTATCCTAATTCTGTAAAAACACGCCTTTAATAATAATAACTTATTTGAAGTTAGTCTGCATAGATTCACTACAACCTAGATCCCAATTAAACAATTGATGCATTGCATAGAGGGCTCTTCTATTGTCGTGCCCTCATCTCACTAACATCACTTTTGTATGGAATAATAGAGTGGGTCAATTTGTTGAAGGTGTGTGTTTTCAGTGAAGGTGAACATTATCTTAACACCCCCTCTTTGCAAGGAAGGTTTTCTCTACCAAGCCAAGTCTCTCCCTCAATATCTCAAACTTCCCCTTAGCTAGGGGCTTATTAAAAATATCTATTCCGCGAGAATCTAAAAAAATGTACTCAAGGACAACTTTTTAATCTTGAGCCCTTTCTCTAAGAAAATGATACCAGATATCGATGTGTTTGGAGCGATAACGAAATATTGGACTTTTAAAGAACCTATGAAATCATGTTGTCATAATAGACCATGGTAGGGTCCAACCTTTGATCGATCAACTTGTGAAGTTAGATAACCTCACAACTATCAAAACACATTGTCATATACTCCATCTCTGCTAAATTGGGTGCCACTACCACTTGCACCCTATTGAGTTATGATATCATATGTGATACTAAGTTGAAACAAAACTTTAAAGTGCTCTACCTAGCACTTGCATTCCAAGTCTAATCAAAATTGACAACCATGTAGCAATAAATCAACATCTCCTACATAGGTCATGCCACAATGAATTGTGCCATTCAAGTATCATAGCACATGTTTTGTGGCCTTCTAATGAATCTATGTGGGTTCAACCTTACACTGGCTTAAATTTTTCACTCCAAATCATATATCAACATTGGTATTTACAAAATACGTAAGGGAACTAATCGACTCCCTTTTATAAGGAATGATATCCCTAATTTGAGTCTAAATCAACATAACTTCATATTTGGAACCACAGGAATGGCCAAAGGTTTGCAATATTGTCTCTAAAATATATTCAAACTCTCTACTATGTGATGTGTACTTCCTCTATTCAACTAAGACCTCATCGATACTCCACCAAACCTCTACACCCAAAAATAATGCACAATTATGATGTTCATGATCTATTAAATTTGTTGGCCAATTTCTCCTTGCACCATGCCATGAGACTCTCAGAACTCCTTGTAATAATTAGTTCCTCTGTTGGACTTATGTTGTACTCATTGTAGGTTCCTAGAGAAAAAGGAGGTTTATATGAAATAATCACCCCCCGACTAGGGTGGAACAGGGGGGAACCCTCAAAAGAAAGTTTTGGGTTCGTTTTGTAGTTTGCTGGCCAATGTTTTTTTGGCCCATTGTAAACTAATTCATTTAAGAAATTATGGTTGTAATCTAATTTGGGTTAACATATTTGGGTTTTGGATTCTATCATATTTAAGATAATACAATGAGATAGAGAGAGGAGCGACTCTCAGTTTAGGTTAGTGTCTCGGTTAAGAGTTTCTAAGTTAAATCTTTGTGTATTGGGTGTGTGCCATTGTTATTTATTATCTTTTAGATTCTATTGGTATTGATTTTCTTACACATGTTTATCAAACTCTTCATGTCGTACCAAAATGAGGTTATTAGCTTCAGGGGGGATTCCTTTGTTGCTAGGGTTTAGCTCATTCCATGAAAATAAAGGTATATTGCGTCTATTATAAACCTATGTTTGACTGGAATCTTTGCACAATGAATCTTGTGTAAAGAAAATGGTGAGTGGTTCAAGAATATAAATAGAGAAGTTTTGTTAACGAACAATCCACTCGAGCGGACGCGAGCCGGATCTCCCTAGTTCAAGTGAATCTAGAACAAATAGTACAGAATACAAAACTCATTTCCTAGATCTAGTTACAGATCGAGTACTTAGATATCATACCTTTTAGATTGCAGATCCTTCTCCTTGTTGTTGCTCCAAGTCTCGCGGTCGTCAGATCCACGCTACAAGACTTGTCAAGACAATATGGAAATGATACAAGCAGTACAAGATATCTAAACAATAACTGATCTAAACTAATAGTTGAGGAAGAAAGTTCTAAACATCATCAACGAGACAACATTTATGGAAAGAGATTATATTAACTGTATAAAAAGTGGGAATACATAGAAAGGATGAAGCTACAACCAAAGCCTCAACGTCGCATCCTCCATCCAACATGTCCAAGCCAAGCCTCCAAGATGGTACAAGCTTCCCAATCACCAATATGGATTCTATCAGCATAAGGATACCATAGACCTTCCCCCCTCCCATGGAGAGAGTGGGTGTTTATATAGGGCTAAAGAGATAGGGTAGGTTGAGGATTAGGGGGAGATGGTTAAGGGATCATCCCATTAGGTTAGGAACCGAAATGCCACCTCACCTAGAGTCTAGGGATAGGCCTCCACCTCAACAAACTTCTAGAAATACCTCGAGACTCCCCAAAATAGACTTTAACCAACCTCGTCGCACCCTGGTAGAGGACACAGAGCGACAAAGAGGGGTCGTCACACTCTGTAGGAATACAAAGTGCGATAGTGTCTCACCCTAGCTGACCATAAACTGCGACGTCGCACCCTAGATGAAGGAGAAGTGCGACAACCTACTCAAAGAGGTCAACTAGGCAGGAAAAAACTCTCAATTGGATGTGTTTTAGCCCAGAATGAGGTTAGGGGTCAGAGCAAAGAGTTTACACAATGGTCAAGATGACGACATTATCACAACGGTCATGATGATGACACTTGGTCATAAGGACGATACTTGCAACGACAATGGTGACGACACTAAGTCAGGATGATGACACTTGCAACACTTGTGACACTTGCAACACTTGCACAAGGGTGACGAAATTTTGGTGTAACAGAATGCCCCCCAAAGCATGAAGTTGACGGAATGAGATAGGTGAAATGCTTTGTAATAATAAAAATGGAAAGGACTTGCTGGTTGAAAGGAGTTGCTGCAGAAATGACCTGAGATCCACAAGTCTCATACAACACAAAACATGGCTGCCGACCAATACATTGCAGATCCATGATAGTAAAGACTGACTGAACACAATCATGGCTACTAGACACAATCGTAGATCCATGATGAGATGATAACACAGCCACGACCAATACAAAAGTGGATCTGTGTAACTCTGAACTAACAACACAGCCACGACCAATAAAAAAGTGGATCTGTGTGTCCCAAACAATCCCCATCGCAACCTGGGTAGGAAAGAACTTCCCCAAGGTCTTCAAGCTAAACCCGCAATGATATTCGACTCAAAGGGAAAGGATATGTTTCATTTTTTAACGAGCTTGACACAAGATTAGAACTCTGCTCAGGGGAACCTATTTCATTTTTTAACGAGCTTGACATAGAAAGGGAACTATGCTCATACTACTGGTTTCATTGACAGGTTCCTTCCCAACATGATGCCCAGAGGTTGGTAAATGCCCTCAGCATGATTGCTAGGATCTTAACATGGTAGTGTTCCCTCAACATGATTGCTGACGGTACGACATGTGGCATGCCCCCCAAGCTTCATTTCGTCTAAAAATGCTGCTTGCTCGCCCAACTACCAACCTGGCCACTAATATGAAAATTTTCACCAAGGGGGGAAAATGAGAATCAGATGAAATGAAGGTTCAAGCTCTAACTCTAGCGAGAGTCTCGAACTGATGGGAGGGAGATCTATTTCATTTTTACACAAGCTTGAAATAGACACTAACTATGCTTGAGGGGGCCCATCTTATTTTTTAACGAGCTTGAGATGGAATAAAACTATGCTCAAGTGAATTGGTTTCATTTTTGTGCAAGCTTGAAACCAAAGGTAAACTATGCTTAGGGGGGTCTATCTCATTTTTTAACGAGCTTGATATAGAATAAAACTATGCTCTAATGGATTGGTTTCATTTTTATGCAAGCTTGAAACCAAAGGGAAACTATGCTAGGGTAGTTGGTTTCATTTTTTAACAAGCTTGAAACATAACATAAACCGTGCTCGTACCCCCTTCCTTAGGGGGAAGAAACCACTAAAACATGTGGAACATTCAAGGAAGTCTGATGAATAGGAGTCATATGATGAGTGGGTGTCACGTAGGAAAGCTAATCAATGGTCACAATCCTCCCATCACAGGGAAAATACATCACTCGAAAGAGTGTGGACACGATGTCTTTCATAGCATAGACATAATCATGTCCAAGGAGTAGATTGAAATCTAAAGGACCTTAGACAACCATGACATCAACATAAACCGTTTTACCTCTCAACGTGATAGGTAACTGCGAGAGAATCCCTAAAGGTCCGGTAGGCCTTCTATTAAATTTCAAAATCTGGTTAGTTACTGGCACAAGCTGAGGAGAACCTATAGCTTGCCATGCGGTTGAGGATAAAATACTAATAGAAGATCCCTCATCAACTATCGTACGAAATATTTCTTTGTCGGAAACTCCTACAGATATTTGAAAAGGAATACTCGAAGGAAGACGAGATTTTGTTAGACCATTCCAATCAAAGGAAATGACCTCAGTACTTGGAGGGGGTCCTGTAGAAATGGAAAGGTTTCCCCTTGCCTAGGACATTTTGAACTGATTAGGAAAACATCAGCGGTTTCCAATTCACTCTCACTTGAAAGATAAGAATGAGACGAAGATTGTGTCATGGTGACTGCTTCAGTCTAGACTTTCTCCAATGAAAGAGCGGGATCAAGTGGAGATGAGATCGACTCAATCACTTCACTCTCCGAAGGAAGAGTGGGATCAATTACAGATGAAACTAAATTGACCACTTGTTCAACCAGCGGGGGATCAAGGGACAACTTACTATCGCTTGTTGGAAGCACCTGTTGAGAACTAGTAATATCTTCCAACCACCGTGAAGCTTCATCCATGCTTGGACAAAGGTAAGTACGATGCAAGCCCTTGCATATCCAGCAAGGGTCTGCAGCTCTACCCTTTCGACCCTTCACCAATGGGTCACTGGTCGAGGGAGTGTCATCAACATGATGGCCAGAGGTTGATGATACAATCAGTTTGGGGTTTTTAGACCACACTTCTGACACACAGGAAAGACCGGGAAAATTCTTGAGAAGGTGATCACCCTTGCAAAGTTTGCAAGGGAACTTTGGCTTACGAGGTGTTCTCATAGAATGAGTGCCATCAGAGGCATATGGTTGACGCTTGGTCTCTTTCTTATTTTTCTTCTTTTTAATCTTCCCTTTCTTCTTCTTCACACCATCCTTCTTATTAACATCAGAGTTTTCAGTAGGAGAAGAGGAAGAGATGGAAGCCGATTCAACTTTCGATGGAGAAGGAGAAGGGTCATCATGAGATTGATTCTCATGTGGTGAAGGACCTAGGTCTGACACGATTGGTGCACTTAGCATAACCAGATTGGAGAATAACCATACTGGTAATCCTATCGTCAATCCAGGAAGACTCAACGTAGCCATAAAGGGAGGACCAACAGTTCCACAAGGGGGAATAACAAATGGCATACCTTGGAAATGGGTGCCTTGGTTGGTAGTCCCGGAAGAATATTCCATATCTAAACTTCCTAAGAGTCTCTAAAGGACCACCCAAGACAAACACTACTCAAGTCTAAAAGCAACAAGCAAACTGTGTGAATAGGAGTGGATTCAAAGTCTAGAACCTCACGGGATTATCAAGGCATCGCAAACCGCTATATACTGCAGGGTCCAACAATATGATGCGACAAGGAGGATTGGGACCGTACCCTTGCCTGCATACCTGATTACCTGGACAATACGTGCGTGCTAATCTCCCCGAGTGCTGTTCTCGGTGTATTGCTTTGCCAAGACGGCCAAATGGTTAACTCAGTTGGTTTTAGGAATCCTAGTGGTGTCTCCCGATATACACAAGGTACGTGGGAGCTCAAATCTGTAGTGGTGTTGTCTAATGCACAACCGTTCGGCAAGAGACCTTTCGATATACCTGTCGAGTACGTGATACACCCTTCGATATACGCCAAGTACGGATTATGGTACTTGGTGGGTACATGAAGGAGCTCGATATACCGATGTATGTGGAAGACTACAATAACCCCGGGATACAGTGCTGGCAAATAACGACAGCTGCCACGCTTAAAGACGTCGGAACACGTCTCTAACTTACACACAGTTACTAAATGATTTTAACCTAAGCTAGCGTTAATTTTATCTTATACGGTTAGGTGGATGCATGAGGTGAGTACATAAATGTAAACATAATGCAATCCTCAACTACATGATAATGCACATTTTCCTTTCCTTTTCAATGAAAACTACTTAAGGTAAGAAGAGATCTTTTTTCTTTCAAACCAAAAGTACTTAAGTTATAGCGAAAAAGAAGAATTCCTTCCTAGAGTGCAATAATTCTAACTTTCTGCAAAGATCAACTAAAAAGCGCAAAGAAAATGAAAGATGCAACTAATCTTAACAATGTGTGAGACAAAATAATGAAGCATTTTTCAATTTTCAAATGCATGTACCAAAAATGAAATTTGATAACTATACGCTTTTCATATCTATATATAGAAAGTGAGAAAATATCTACAACACTCTAATCTTTCAGAAATTCCCAAATAAAAATGTCAAGCACCCAAACAACTCAAAGACACTCAAGAAAGGCTCAAGATCTACCAAATGCAGTAATTATAACTCATTTCCTATCTTTTTACACTTGAAAAAGACACATCTAAGCTATGGAAAGAAGGATTCCACTAACGTTTCCAATCAAATGCAAGACAAAGGAAAGCATTTAACAATCTTATCTAACTCAAATGCACACAAATCTGAAACAAGCCTTTCTTCTTCTTATGAATGTGAGACCAAGAATTTCAAATGATCAAATTAAAGCAAGAAGAGTACTTATGTTTTCCAATTTCATGAATATGGCAAAAGAGTGACAAAATCAAGCTTTTCTTTGAACTAAAGTGGAGACAAAGAACCAATCTTTCTAAAAAATGATTGAATAGCTCAGCATGTAAGGGAAACAAGATGCATAACCCAAGAAAGAGAGGCTCAAAAAGACATGGATATCCCACACTCTTCAAGTCTTTAAAACAAGTCAATCACACCAAACCAAAAAATGATCTCAAAACCTTGAGATGGGTCAAAACAACTGAAGAATGCACGATTCATGCCCCCCCCGGCCATGAGAGGGAATTTAAAAAATAAAAAATAAAACCCATTTCGTTTAAAAATGCAAGCAAAACACTAGTGTTTACTCAAGGGGCCAAACATGAATCCAAAACTCAAAAGACCCAAAAACCAATACAAACAAGCCAAACAAAACACTGCTGGACAAAAGGGTCTCTGCCTGGAAGGTACAGTGCAGAGGAGTCTGCACACAAACCAAAACTCAAATCAGAAATGGAGAAAAGGTGCCTGTATGGAAAAAAATGGCAGATCGGTGCACTTTGTGCTTATGCACAGTGCGACGTTGCAGTTCACTAGTGTGGTAAGTGCGACGACGTCGCAGTATACCAATGGAAGGGCTGCGACAACAAACTAATAGGCAAAGAACAAAGATAAAAAACAACATAGTGTCGCTCTGGGTACACTGACCAGGTTGGACAGGCGAGATCTAAGTCCAAAAATGAACCAATTCTCCAGATAATGAGCATAAAAAGGTCTGCCAATGAGAAGTACAAACTCAAAGGAAGGAAATCAGACTCTTCAAAGCGAAGATCTGATGGTGAAAGGGCTTAAGAAGAAAATGGCCAAAGAGATGGCTTGGAAAAGCAATCAACTGAAACTGACATTCAGATTGAAAACAACAATGTTCTTCCCCAGTATGATCGCCAGATTTGTTAACGGACAATCCACTCGAGAGGACGCGAGCCAGATCTCCCTAGTTCAAGTGAATCTAGAACAAATAGTACAGAATACAAAACTCATTTCCTAGATCTAGTTACAGATTGAGTACTTATATATTATACCTTTCAGATCGCAGATCCTTCTCCTTGTTGTTGCTCCAAGTCTCGCAGTCATCAGATCCATGCTGCAAGACCTGTCAAGACAATATGGAAACGATACAAGCATTACAAGATATCTAAACAATAACTGATCTAAACTAACAGTTGAGGAAGAAAGTTCTAAACATCATCAACGAGACAACATTTATGGAAAGAGATTATATTAACTGTATAAAAAGTGGGAATACATAGAAAGGATGAAGCTACAACCAAAGCCTCAACGTCGCATCTTCCATCCAACATGTCCAAGCCAAGCCTCCAAGATGGTACAAGCTTCCCAATCACCAATATGGATTCTATCAGCATAAGGATACCATAGACCTTCCCCCCTCCCATGGAGAGAGTGGGTGTTTATATAGGGCTAAAGAGATAGGGTAGGTTGAGGATTAGGGGAGATGGTTAAGGGATCATCCCATTAGGTTAGGAACCGAAATGCCACCTCACCTAGAGTCTAGGGATAGGCCTCCACCTCAAAAAACCTCTAGAAAGACCTCGAGACTCCCCAAAATATCCTTTAACCAACATCGTCGCACCCTGGTAGAGGACACAGAGCGACAAAGAGGGGTCGTCACACTCTGTAGGAAGACAAAGTGCGATAGTGTCTCACCCTAGCTGACCATAAACTGCGACGTCGCACCCTAGATGAAGGAGAAGTGCGACAACCTACTCAAAGAGGTCAATTAGGCAGGAAAAAATCTCAATTGGATGTGTTTTATCCCAGAATGAGGTTAGGGGTCAGAGCAAAGAGTTTACACAATGGTCAAGATGACGACATTATCACAACGGTCATGATGACGACACTTGGTCATAAGGACGATACTTGCAACGGCCATGGTGACGACACTAAGTCAGGATGACAACACTTGCAACACTTGTGACACTTGTGACACTTGCACAAGGGTGACGACATTTTGGTGTAACAAGTTTAATGGCCAAATTTTCGAGTTATGGACATTGAAGATAGAATGTCTTCTTGTAAATAGAGAAAAGTGGATTGATGTGGATCTAGGTACAAATCCCACCAGTATGTGGAAAGAAGATTGAGAAAAGTTAGAAAGAAAAGTGACAAGCATGATTTGACTCTACCTTTCAAATTTGGTGATTTGAATGCCTCTGGAGAAGACATGCCTAAGAAGTTATGGGATAAGTTGGGGAATTTGTATCAATCAAAGTCCCTAGTTAATAAGTTATTTCTTTTAAATAAGTTGTATCAGAGCATCTAAATTCCTTTAAGAAATTGATGGTGACTCTGTGACAGAGCATCTAAATTCCTTTAATTCTCTGGCAAGTCAAATTGTCTTTGTTGATATTAAGATGGAGGAAGAGGATAAGTGTATTACCTTGGTATGTTATTTACCATAATCTTGGTGTAATATGGTTGTAGCAATTGGTAATAGCACTCAATCCACATTAAAAGTTTGAGGAAGTAGTTGCATCCTAATTATCAGAGGAAATGAGGAAAAAATACATGGAGTGTGACCAAGGATGTTTTATCTATGATAGGTTGTCCCCAAGAGAGGAAAAGTAATCATTCGGGGGGGAAATCCGTTCGCATCTCTTTTTCCAATTTTGGTTTCAGTTGGTTTACAAGATTCAATGGTTGAGTAAAAAAAAACAAGGGAGCTGTCCAAACTTATCTCCATTCTTGTGTGACCGAGAGGGAGAAACCTTCTTAGTCTTATCCCTATGGACACTTGATTAATCTCTCTTACTCGCCCTAAGGTTTTAGCTTCAGTCCCCAATGCCATCACGAGAACACCCTTCTACCCATTGCCGGGTAAGTGATCAGGGCCACGACCACGAGAGTTTCATATAGAGGTAGATATAAATCTCCAAGACAATCTACAAAGAGATGTTGGAAATGTGGTAAAGCTATGCATTATAAGAAGTCATGATGATCGTGTTAAAGTTACAACATCATGAGTCATTCTCTAGGTCAATCTTATGTGTCAATATTGAGCCTCGTGTGTCAAGGTAGTGCCTTATAGGAGCCTGAGTTGGACTCTGGAAACTTGGAGAAGAATCTTGAGTTGGACTCGAGAATGGTTAAGATTCATGTGTTGAGGCAAGTGCTTTGTTTTTCAAAGTGATGATGTTGTACAATCTTGCTAGTCAAGGATAAGGTCTTGTGTGTTAAGGCAGATCCTCATGTGTTGAGGTGGTGCCTCATGTGTTGAGGTGATGCTTTGCATGTCGAAGCATGTATGGTGCGTGATGTACTACTAACCATGGTTGAGCTATTAAGTCTCCTCTAGAAACTGTCCACCTCCAAAGTGAATTACTTTGAAATATAACCACTTGGAACGATAGTAGGACAATATGGTCACATCATTTGGAAAATATCCTTAATATATTTGATATGATAATTAAGCTAGAACATGTGGACCATGCAGATAAGACAAGAGATACAGATAAGATGTGATAATATATAAGAGAATTCGAATTACACATAAAATAACTAATTAAGAGAGAATCAAATTGTTAAACTTCAATGAAGACTTTAGTAAATCAAAGGAGAACTAGAATTGATCACTATAGTGATGTTAACAAGACAGAATCAGTTAAAGATAGTTAACTAAGTGATAAAAAAGAAGATCTAGTTAACTAAGTGTTATTGAATGACGACACTTATGTTAAACTAAAAGATGACACTTGAGTTGCAACACTTAGATGACGACACTTAAGTTATCCACCTAACTAAGTGGGAAAGCTTTCAGTTAAGGGGCGAGTTCATCCTAAGACTCAGTTCAGTGAGTTAATGCACTGCATGAGAAGTGGGGCACTCTTCTTGATGCAAGATTGATACATCCAGATGGAGGGCGAGTTCATCACGAAGTCAAAAGATAAAAATAGAAGACGATGCATGTGAAGAATATATAAATATGTGATACATGATTGATAAATCCAATGTGAAGCAAATTGTCTTCTCCCTTTAAGGAAAGGAACTTCTCTTTGTGCAGGATATTATTCTGAGTCCCTCTTCTTTATCTTTCTCTTTCTTTGTAACTGCACCGAGGGTGCTTGATGTAAAATAAATTCTCTACTATCTATCAATATACTAAGGAAGGTTTTGTTGGGGTTTTCTCCCTCAAGTCATAGAGGGTTTCCCCAGGGTAAATTCATGTGTCGAATGTGATTTCTTATGTGTATGCTTGTTATTTGATTTCAAGTACTATTGGGTTTCCAAATTAAAGATTAGAAATTAACAGATTGCATATCTAAATATGCTAATAAAAGTAAGGGGTTTGATGATGCTTGTTCCACATAAACGAAAAATATCCATGGAAGGAAAAGTTTATGCTTACTTGGCATCTATAGGCACACATACATATCATGATGTATGGTCAATCAAATTAGGTGATTCTTTTTGTATGATTTCTCATAGGGAGTGGTTTTGTGAATATGAAAAATACAATGGAGGTGATGTTTTCCTATGAGACAACTCAACAACCAATATCATAGGATGTGTAAGGGTCAAATTGTTTCTCAAATATGGAAGGATTATAACTCTCCCTAGAGTTATGCACATTCTATATTTGTCCAAAAACTTGATAGATGTAAGTAATATGGGTGATGCAGGTGTGCATACTATATTTGAAAAGGACACATGCAAGATGGTTAGAGGATTAATGGTGTTGATGGGGGTGAAGTTTGAATTCAAACTATGTACAAGCTATTGGGAATCACTTTTAATTATGGGTGTAATAGTTTTGTTGTTCTTGAGGATAATGATGAAGAAAACAAGGCTTATATTGTTCATGGAGAGAAGACAATTCTATGGCCTTAAACACTGGGACATATACGAGAAAATGAATTCAAGCATTACATGGTAAAGATATGGTTGAAGGTATGTTTGATTGCTCATTATATTTTTATTTATGTGAACATCCATATAATTTGGTGAGATTCTCATTTGGTGCTACAAGAGGTTAAGGAATCTTGGAGTTAATACACGGTGATGTGTTTGGACCCATCACTAGGTAAATTTATGTATTATGTTTCATTCATTGACGATTTATTGAGGAACACATGGGTCTATTCCCTCCTTAAGAAATCTAAGGTTTTTGGTAAATTTAAAGAGTTTAAGGCCTTTGTAGAAAACCAAATAGAAAAGAAGATAAATGTGTTGAGGACAAATAATGATGGAGAGTTCTTTGGAAATAAGTTCAAGGAATTTTGTAAGAAGTGTGGAATAGCAAGGTACAATACTAGTCCATACACATCTCAATAGAATAGAGTTGCAAAAAAAATGAACATGACATTGATAAAAAAGGGAAGAAGTATGGTAAGTAGTGCAAGGTTATCACATGAATTTTGGGTAGAGGCAATGCATATTGCATGTTACTTGGTAAATCAATCACCTAAATCGACACTACTTGACAAAACTCTACATGAGGAATGAACCGATAAAAAAACCTCTCTTAAATATCTTAGAGTTTTTGGTTGTGATGTTCATGTGCATGTTTCAAAGGAAAATAGGAGTAAGTTGGAAAGTAAAGCTAAAAAAAAAAATTATTGGTTAAAAGATTGTATAAAAGGTCTTAAACTTTGGAACCCAATGACTAAGATGATTATTTACAATTGAGATGTTGCAATTATAGAGGTTAAAGCTTTTTCAAACAAGGAGTGCAACCAAGGAAAGAAGAACCCAAGACAATAGAGTTTGATTTGGAGGGTGAAAAATCTAACTCTATGGTAGGGATAAACTCAATGAGATACGTACTTTTGAAAGAAAGAGACTCAAAGTTAATCATGGTCTGGCTGATTTGGCTTTCGTGAAAAGATGCAGAGATGAAAATGTTATACCTAACTATGTCAACATTCAACACCATCTAAACAAAAGAAACTGCGTAGGGTTTTTCCACAGCATGAGCATGTTGTTATTAAAGAAGGAAAATAAGAAATATAGGAATAGGTTAAATAATTTATCCAAAGAATGCTTGTGTCTACACCTGAAGCTAGCCAACAGTATTCACACGGACATATGGATGCGAACCTCATCGTGTCTTGAATTTAGAGTCGGGAAAACCTTCGAGAAAGTAACCAGAAAGCAGACTAGAAAATTCTTAAATATAAAGTTGAAACAGAATAGGAACATCCATCGCCTAAGCATGGGAGACGAAGAACGACCAACAAATGACAACCAAGTTGTGGATGGTGAGAAAAAAATCGAAGGAACAACAAACAAAGGCGTGGATACATCCAATGATATTAGGGTTTCAATGCACAATAGGGAAACGACAGGGAACAACAAATATGAACCAAACAATGATAAAAAGTGAACCATAGTCAACATGTCAAAATTCAAACTCGATGATGCTTCACGAAACGTGTTGGCGCGCGGCTTGAACTTTGCCATTGAGCCCAAGAAAATTCCTCATGAAGACATCATGTGTTGCATATAAAACACAATTATCTCTCTCCTTGAAGATGCCACAAAGGAATTCAAACAGGACTGTTCGCTCCTCCTGCGAAAGGCTAAACCGCCCAAGAGCAACCTAATATTTGAAGAGTTAAAAGCTCTTAAAAATATCAGAGCAAACAAAGACATCATGATCTTAAAGGTGGATAAAGGCAATGCTACAGTCATCTTGGACACATAATAATACCACAATAAAATTATGGAGCATCTTATGATGAGTGGTATTTACAAAAAGGTCAGTAAATATCCAAACAATAGGATCATAAAGGATATCACATTGGCAATAAATAACTCCTCCCTAGATGAGAGAATACATAAGAAGATCGTTCCAAAAAATCGCGTTAATGAGATTATCATATCCCTGTATGTTAGGGATAAACTCAATGAGATACTTACTTTTGAAAGAAAAACACTCAAAGTTACTCATGATCTGTCTGATTTGGATTTCCCGAAAAAATGCAGAGATGAAACCGTTATACCTAACTGTGTCAACATTCAACACCATCTAAACAAAGGAAACTACGTAGGGTTTTTACATAGCATGAGAATGTCGCTATTAAAGAAGCAAATTAAGAAATCTAGGAATAGTTTAAATAATTTATCCAAAGAATGGTTGTGTCTACACTTGAAGCTAGCCAACAGTATTCACACGGACATCTGGATGCAGATCTCATCATGTCTTGAGTTGAAAGTCGAGAAAACCTTCGAGAAAGTAACCAGAAAGCAAACTAGGAAATTCTTAAAAATAAAGTCGAAACAAAATAGGAACGAACGTCGCCTAATCATGGGAGATGGAGATCGACCAACAAATGACGGCTGAGTTGCAGACGGTGAGAAAAAAATCAAAGGAACTACGAACAATGATGTGGATACATCCAATGATATTAGGGTTTCAACGCACAATAGAGAAACAACAAGGAACAACAAAGATAATTCTGACAAAGATAAAAAGCGAACCATAGTCGACATATCAAAATTCAAACTTGATGATGCTTCACACAGTGTGTTGGCGTGCGGCTTGAACTTTTCCATTGAGCCCAAGAAAATTCCTCATGAAGACATCATATGTTGCATAGAAAAAGAAATTATCTCTCTCCTTGAAGACGTCGCAGAGGAAGTTAGACATGACTGCTCGCTCATCCTACGAAAGGTTGAACCACCCAAGAGCAACCTAACCTATGAAGAGTCAAAAGATCTTAAAAATATCAGATCAAACAAATACATCGTGATCTTAAAGGCAGATAAAGGCAATGTTATAGTCATCTTGGACACAGAAGAATACAACAAGAAAAATATGGAGCATCTTATGATGAGTGGAAGCTACATAAAGGTCAGTAAAGATCCAAGCAATAGGATCATAAAGGATATCACATTGGCAATAAAGAAATCCTCCCTAGACGAGAGCATCAAGAAGAATATTGTTCCAAAAAACCTGCGCTAATGATATTATCATATCCCTGTATGGTAGGGATAAAATCAATGAGATACCTACTTTTGAAAGAAAGAGACTCAAATATAATCACGGTCTGGATGATTTGGCTTTCCTGGAAAGATATAGAGATGAAAATTTTATACCTAACTGTGTTAACATTCAACACCATCTAAACAAAGGAAACTACATAGGGTTTGTCTACAGCATGAGCATGTCGCTATTAAAGAAGCAAAGTAAGAAATAAAGGAACATGTTAAAGAATTTATCCAAAGAATGCTTGTGTCTACTCCTGAAGCTAGCCAATAGTATTCACACAGACATCTGGATGCATATCTCATCGTGTCTTGACTTAGAGTTGAGAAAATCTTGGAGAAAGTAACCAAAAAGTAGACTAGGAAATTCTTAAATATAAAGTCGAAACAGAATAGGAACATCCATCGCCTAATCATGGGAGACGGAGAACGACCAACAAATGATGGCTGAGTTGCAAACGATGAGAATAAAATCAAAATAACAACGAACAATGGTGTGGTCGATACATCGAATGATATTAGGGTTTCAACGCACAATAGGGAAACGACAGGGAACAAAAAAAATGAGCCTGACAAGGATAAAAAGAGAACCATAGTCAACATGTCAAAATTCAAACTCGATGATGCTTCACGCATTGTTTTTGCGCACAGCTTGAACTTTTCCATTGCGCCCAAGAAAATTCCTCATGAATACATCATATGTTGCACACAAAACGCAATTATCTCTCTCCCTGAAGACACCGCACAGGAATTCAGATAGTACTGTTCGCTCCTACGAAAGGCTAAACAACCCAAGAGCAACCTAACCTTTGAAGAGTCAAAAGATCTTAAAAATACCAGAGAAAACAAAGACATCATGATCTTAAAGGCGGATAAAGGCAATGCTATAGTCATCTTGGACACAGAAGAATACAACAAGAAAATCATGGAGAATCTTATGAGGAGTGGCAACTACAGAAAGGTCAGTAAATATCCAAGCAAGAGGATGATAAAGGATATCACATTGGCAATAAAGAACTCCTCCCTGGACGAGAGCATCAAGAAGAAGATTGTTCCAAAAAAACCATGTTAATGAGATTATCATATCCCTGTATGGTAGGGATAAACTCAATGAGATACGTACTTTTGAAAGAAAGAGACTCAAAGTTACTCACTGTCTCGCTTATTTGGATTTCCTAAAAAGATGCAGAGATGAAAACATTATACCTAACTGTGTCAACATTGAACACAATCTAAAAAGGAAACTAAATAGGGTTTTTCCACAGCATGAGCATGTAGCTATTAAAGAAGGAAATTAAGAAATCTAGGAATAAGTTAAATACTTTATCCAAATAATGCTTGTGTCTACACCTGGAGCTAGCCAACAGTATTCACATGGACATCTGGATGCGTATCTCATCGTGTTTTGAGCTCAGAGTCAAGAAAAATTTCGAGAAAGTAACCAAAAGCAGACTAGGAAATTCTTAAATTTAAAGTCGAAACAGAATAGGAACGACCATCACCTAATCATGGGAGACAGAGAACGACCAACAAATAGCGTCCAATTTGTAGACGGTGAGAACAACATCAAAGGAACAATGAAAAATGGTGTGGATACATCGAATGATATTAGGGTTTCAACGCACCATAGGGAAATGGCGAGGAAAGACAAATATTATCCTGGCAATGATAAAAAGTGAACCATTGTCAACATGTCAAAATTCGAACTCGATGATGCTTCACCCAGCATGCTAGAGTGCGGCTTGAAATTTTCCATTGCGCACAAGAAAATTCCTCATGAAGACATCATATGTTGCATAGAAAACACAATTATCTCTCTCTCTGCAGACGTCGCAGAGGAAATCAGACAGGACTGTTCGCTCGTCTTGTGAAAGGCTAAACTGCCCAAGAGCAACCTAACCTTTGAAGAGTCAAAATCTCTTAAAAATATTAGAAAAAACAAAGACATCATGATCTTAAAGGAAGATAAAGGAAATGCTACAGTCGTCTTGGACACAAAAGAATACAACAAGAAAATGATGGAGCATCTTATGACGAGTGGCAGGTACAGAAAGGTCAGTAAATATCCAAGCAATAGGATCATAAAGGATATCACATTGGAAATAAATATCTCCCACCTAGATGAGAGTATCAAGAAGAAGATCGTTCCAAAAAAATCATGTTAATGAGATTATCATATCCCTGTATGGTATGGATAAACTCAATGAGATATGTACTTTTGAAAGAAAGAGACTCAAAGTTACTCACGGCCTGGATGATTTAGCTTTCCTAAAAATATGCAAAGATTAAAACGTTATACCTAACTATGTCAACATTCAATACCATCTAAACAAAGGAAACTACATAGGGTTTTTCCGCAGCATGAGCATGTCGCTATTAAAGAAGGAAATTAATATATCTAGGAATAGGTTAAATACTTTATCCAAAGAATGCTTGTGTCTACACCTGTAGCTAGCCAACAATATTCACACGGACATCTGGATGCAGATCTCATCGTGTCTTGAGTTCAGAGTCGAGAAAACCTTCGAGAAAGTAACCAGAAAGCAGACTAGGAAATTCTTAAATATAAATTAGAAATAGAATA
The DNA here is from genome assembly GCA_027924585.1 of Larix kaempferi. Taxonomy (NCBI): domain Eukaryota; kingdom Viridiplantae; phylum Streptophyta; class Pinopsida; order Pinales; family Pinaceae; genus Larix; species Larix kaempferi. The sequence goes on along the minus strand of BSBM01002098.1, from coordinate 4,736,779 downwards.
GGAATGACCATCTCCTAAGAACGGGAGACATAGAATGACCAACAAATGATGGCCGAGTTACAGATGGTGAGAACAACATCGAAGGAACAATGAACAATGGTGTGGATACATCAAATGATATTAGGGTTTCAACACACAATAAGGAAACAAAAAAGAATAACAAAGATGAGCCTGGCAATGAGAAAAAAGTGAGCCATAGTCAACATGTCAAAATTCGAACTCGATGATGCTTCACGCAGCGTGTTGGCGTGCGGATTGAACTTTTCCATTGCGCCCAAGAAAATTCCTCATGAAGACATCATATGTTGCATAGAAAACATGATTATCTCTCTCCCTGAAGACGCCACAGAGGAAGTCGGATAGGACTGTTCGCTCATCCTATGAAAGGCTAAACCACCCAAGAGAAACCTAACCTTTGAAGAGTTAAAATCTCCTAAAAATATTAGAGCAAACAAAGACATCATGATCTTATAGGAGGATAAATGCAATGCTACAGTCATCTTGGACATGGAAGAATACAACAAGAAAATTATGGAGCATCTTATGATGAGTGGCAGCTATAGAAAGTTCAGTAAAGATCCAAGCAATGGGATCATAAAGGATATCACATTGGAAATAAAGAACTCCTCCCTAGACAAGAGCATCAAGAAGAATATCATTCCAAAAAACCTTGTAGTCCCACGCATATATGGATTACCCAAGATCCAAAAAAAGGACTGACCACTTAGACTGATTGTTAACACCATTAGGTCACCCTCATACGGCCTAGCGAAAGTTCTCGCAGAAAGACTCAAGCCCCTTGTTGGTCACTCGTCGTCATTCATCAAGGACTCTTCACATTTTGTAGAGAGCTTAAAATAAAAAAAAAATAAAGAAGGATGACCATTTAGTTAGCTTTTGTTAAGATTTAATAGGCTAAGACAGAAAATAGCAGCATTACATTCCATTTCCTCCTCCACCATAACAGACCTCTCCTCCACAAGTGCGCTACTCTCAAGTGAGTGAGTGTGTAGAATGAGGAATACACCTCCTCTATTTATACACTACTCCGACTTGTCTTTTACACAAATCATGTAGGCTCGTATTTAACCAATGGGTTAAATACCCCACTACAACTGACTGGGCCGACCCCTCTAGGGTGGTCTAATTACCCTTTGACCCACATGACACATACAAGTCCGACCCCCACTAGGGAAGTCTAATAACCCAAGTTACCACAATCTAACGGAGGAATAAACATCTCCGGATATACAATAAGATCTTCAAGGATGAATGAAACATCTCCAGAATAATAAAGTACAAATATAATATTCTTTGAAGTTACAATATCTCAACAGCTTTGACATCATTTCCTTATACACCAAGATACCGGTCGATGAAGCCATTAAGGTCATAAAATAACTAATAGATGATGAAACTGCACATTTAGTGGAGGTATGCCTGAAGTCTACTTACTTCACTTTTCGTGGGGACATTTATGAGCAAAAAAATGGAGTAGCAATGGGTTCCCCACTCTCCCCCATTGTAGCCAACATTTACATGGAAAAATTTGAAAGCAAAGCCATCAGTTTGTCTTCAATGAATCCAGAACAGTGGAAAATATATGTGGATGACACACAATTCATCTGGACGCACAGGATTGAGAAGCTAAATGATTTCTTGGTTCATATGAATATCCAATTAAGAGACATACAGTTCACAATGGAAAAAGAAAACAATGGTAAACTCCCTTTCCTGGATGTCCTGCTCACAAAAAACAATGATGGCACACTATCACATGAAGTTCATTGGAAAAAAACCCACACTGATAAGTACATTCAGGCAAACTCTCATCATCATCCAACCAAAAAAATAGGTATTATTAACACTCTAGCAATCAGAGCCAAGCAAATCTCAGACACATCACATTTACCCCATGAACCTGAACATCTAGTTAAGGTCTTCAAAGAAAATGGCTACGAGGAAAAACAAATCCGCAAGACCATTAAGAGGTTAGAAGATGATAGACGTACAAAAACAAAGAATGAAGACCTACTTAGAACTATTAGACTCCCCTACATACACAGAACCACTGATAAATTAGACCGAATCTTACATAAACATAAGATTAGGGTTGCTTTCTCTCCACCAAACTCCTTAAGAAAGATTTTAGACCATGCAAAGGACAAAATAGATCTGAGGAAAACAAAAGGGGTTTATCCGGTACCATGTGATTGTCACAAACTCTACATTTGAGAGATAGGCTACTCAATTCACATAAGACTAAAAGAACATAGTGTGGACATTATTCATGGAAGGAAAAGGAATTCATCTCTAGCAGAACACTCAAAGACCTCTAAACACCATATTTGTATAGAGGATGCAAGGGTTATTGCTAGCATTGATAACTTCACAAAGAGAACAATATGTGAAGCTATAGAAATAGAAAAACACCTACACAACCTAAACAGAGATGACGGATGGAAATTGAGTAGATCTTGGACCCCTATTATCAACCTTATCAAAAGTAAAAACTCAAAAGAATTGGAACCTTAGTCCTCATTAGGGTTTACCCTCATTCAACTCCACATAAAAACCTGATACCTATATGATTTCACCCTTTAAAACCTGAAACACATAAAACCTTCTAACTAATCTAAATTATGAAAAAATTAAATAAGTAAATTACTAATTAAATTAAAATTATAAAATTGAAAAGGAAATTATTCTCCATATTAAATTATGGAAAATTTAAATGAGTAAATTACTAATTAAATTAAAATTATAAAATTGAAAATGAAATTATTATCCTATTAAATTACCCTTAAAACTTCAAAACTTAAAAATTTTCAAATTAATCTAACCATGGAGAATTTAAATAAAAATTTACTAATTAATTTAAAATTATGATAAATTGAAAATGAATTAGGTTAAATTAAACCCAATATTATTATGAAAGCCTTTATCTAAGAAAGTCGACCTCCTTATTCAAAATCTCTCAACACATGTAGACTAATTATCAAGGCAACCTTTGACCTATAATTAAAATTGAAACTCTTTGGTATCTTCTTAGGATGGGTTGTGCTACTCAGCGCAAAATGTCGAGGTTTAATCTTCTACACAGATTCTCCAATCCCTTCTCTAATATGTATTGGTTAATGTGTGACATACAAAGCCAAAAAATGAGGAAGCTCAATAAGATTCTGACCAAACTAAGTCCACAAGAGCATAAAAGTTGATGGAAAAGTTGTAGAGGGATGAATCATGTGAATACAACATAAGTCAATATGAATTATTTATTGAAATTTGAGTAATAATCTACTTAATAATATTCACTAATATGTTTCAAATAACGTAATTCACATATGTTGAATGTTATACAGGGACTGACAACAACAAAAGTCAATGTCATCATAAGAAAAAAAATTACGGAAGATGCAAATGATGATCAATTGGTCCTTAGCTTAGATGTAGTGGTGTTGGAAGTTAATAGAAGCAACAAATTTTTTTATAATACTATGAGGGATTTAGTGGAAAGAACGTATAGAAGTACTTTTCACTTACATTACAGAAACCAATCAAATGATTTGAAGAATCAAGTCATATGTAAACTACAAGAGGCTTTCCCATAGCAATGGTCAATGAGACCTGTCAGGCTTGCAATAGCAAAAACATACAACAACAAAAAAGTAATATTCGTAAATGTGTTTATGTATAATATGTATCTATAACTATCACAAAGCGTCATTCATTCAATAATTTTAATTTTGTCATATTTATTGTTCATATCAACAGAAAAAATAGTTTAATGTAATTTTACATTTTCAAGAAGATTATGAGAATCCCAAAGGATGAATGAGGTGATATGATAAATGTGCCAGTAGGGATGACCAAAAAAGTGTACAAGGAGATGGTCAAGGAAATGGACGTAATTGCATCGCAAGAGCCATCTCAACAACAACATGCTTCAAATGTATGAAATCATTGGTTTTTAGGTTTATGTTATACATCTCATTAATTAATTCAACATTAAATATTAATTTTCAATTGTTTTGTTGCATAAAAGAAAAGAAAATGGAACCCAATCAACACACAAGACAGGACGACAAGGAAAAAAGGGGTTGATAGCTAAGTTTGCGAGTATTTGTGATTTCGTTGTAAGAAATAAAGATTTCATAGTGGTTGTGATTGGTATATTTAATTTTTTTGTTTTCACTGGCAATCCTTGCATGTCTTAAAACAAGTGTTAACATACAAAGAGGAGCCATCGGAAGAATTGATTGACATTGGGTTAAACAAGGGTTGTGATTATATGTTGGTGTATCAAAAATTAATTGTGGATTTTGTAAACCTCTATGTTGTTTTACTTCTCTCATTTTATAATTAATAAAGCAACAAAAATCTTTTATATTAAATCTATTATTTGTGACGGGGCATAACACTTGCAAGAAACAAAGTATGGAGTGGAGCCAACAAAAGACTTGTTGATAGAAGGCATGGGATTTGGTTTTGAGAGAATGTGTATCATTCATGAGTCGATTATTTCTATGGTATGTCGCTTTTCAATTTACATTAATGTATACTATCTATTTATTTTTCATTATTCTCGCTGGTAATGTAAATACACTCTATACACTTTATTTTTATTTTTACAAATGGAAGTTGAAGAAGAGGAAAACAATCGAGCCAATCAACAAAACATTCGGCCAAATAACCCAATAGATGCAAGTGGCTCGAGCACCGATAACAATTCTAGCGAAGAATGATGCTTCGTATTTAATTTTGATGTTAATGCAAGCTGTTGTAGTTTGTTGTATATTTTGAAATAATTGTCTGTGAAAATCAGACATTTTGTATAATAATGTGTTGGACATAGTGTCTGAATTCAAAGACGAGTTACCAATAAGTGTAACAATAATTACATGCATGTTGACATTTTGATTATTGTTTTCTCTATGTTGTCGTATTTTGTATGACAACGACACTCTTATTGATATATAATAAAATAAACTTTTTTATTCTATTGCATTTTTCAATATTATTGTCAAATGTTACATGTGAAATGGTACATTGGTATTTTTTTTTCCAAAAAAAAATGTGTATTTTCATTCAAGATGGAGCAAAAATACATTCTTCAGTGCCATACATCAGTTGTAAATGGTACATTGGTAGTTAAATGTATGGATGATTAAATATTACAATAGATTCTTGCATTCAATATAAGAAATTAATCAAAACAAACAATTTCAATAATTGAAATTGAAATGAATTTTACTATAAACACTGATATTTTAATTTTAGATGAATAATGGAATTAAAAAAATAAAAAATATAATATATATATTTGAATGAAATATCAGTAGCCATTCTTCAAAGAATCATATGTGGTTCTTTTACTAATATATGTCGCACCGGGGTTCATATACTAACATTGTGCACCGACGCGTATTAATGAAAAGTACGCACAGGTGTGTGTATAACATTAAGCACTGATGTGTTTTATTTTATGAATTGCACCGGTTCATGTAGATAGCTTATGCGCACCAAGAATGATCAAATCTTATGCCCACTAGTTTTTAGTTTTTAATCCTGATGGTGCGTTTGATGTGTTAAATTGCATCGGGTCATGTTCATAATTTGTAAGCATCAGTGCATTTGAATATTAACTGCACCAATGTGTTTGAATATTAAATGCATCAGTGTGTTTGGTTATTAAATGCACTGGTGCGGCATGATAAATGTACAACACCGGTAAAATTAAGAATAATGAAAAAATCTCCAGTGCGTATGATGTAAAATATCGCACCACTGCGTTTATGTTGTAAAGACGCATCGGTGCGTAAATTCTATACGCAAGAACTAGTGCAGCGTTGAAATTTTATTATTTCTGGGGCTGGTTCTGGTTGAGTGCACCATTGCATCCTTTCTACTCGTACAACACCAATGCGTGCTAGTAAGAAATGCACCAGGGCACGTAAATTTAGTTGTGCATTTTGATAAACAAACATTCGCTAAAACCTATGACTGCAGAGTATTTTTTATTTATAAAATGTATCCATTATGACCTCAGTAAAAACATCTTCTACCGTTGGTGGAGGTCGTAGCGGAGGTTTTTTTGACAATTTTTTCCAATCTTGTAACACTAAAAACATCTACTATGACCTCTGCTACAGGGCCTTTTCCTTGTAGTGTATAAAAGGGCCACTACAAGTTGGTTTTGTTACATGATTCAACTACTTAACAAACAATCCATTATAGTAGTCAGTCAATTCTAAATTCTTTGTCAATGTCTCATCACCATTATTAACATTATGGCCAATGTGATCCTATTATTTCTCCTTATTGCATCATCAATATCTCTCTATAGTTTTGTTGATCTTTTCCCTTTAACAAATGGACTTGTTACTTTCTTTTCATCAATCAATTTTTCATGTGCCTTGATTAGCAAACCACGGAAAAATGAAATGAATAATCCTTAACATCTTATTTTTTGGAATCCCAACTAGCACAAAATGTTGAACATAATACATCATAGAGTGTCTTCAAATTCATCAAGGTTAGTTCTATGAGATGACCATATTTTTTTGGAAAATCCTTTTTTGCAGTGACCCAATTTCAATTGGACTTCATTCACATAAGCGAAGTAATTTTCAACTCTTTCAAAGGAGAGGGGATCTAAAGAGATAAACTCTTTCACAATGTGCATGACTTGACTTTCATCTATTTTATGAAATAAAGTCTTCAACTTTTTCTATACTTAATTTAAACAATTGATTTCACATGTATAAAAACAACTACCTAGAGATGTATGTTGTTACAAATCCTACAACCTCGTCCTTCTTCTCACTGATGACAAATTTATGTTGGTCATCCTTTGGATCCAGAACTTCTTTCTTCGTGAACTACCAAAGCACTTTACTCTTCAACTTTGTTTGCATGTAATGTGCCTATAATCCATATTTTTGGCCATCCACAACCATAGGATCTTGCTTGGAACACATGATGATTACCAACATATCTAATCCCTTATTTAGTTTGCAAGTCAAATCCCTAATTGAATCCACTAAATAGATTTGAATCATTAAGGACATCTCCAATCGACAATGTCCAAAAGACTCATAGACAATAGGATATGTATTAAATCAATAGCTCTGATACCATATTGGAGACCCAAGGAATTAGGTAAATCAAAGAGATAAGTATTCCAAGAAGAGGTGGTGTCTAAACACATTGTTACAACACTTAAAGCACAAATGTGCATAGTTCAACATACTTAAAAAAAAAAAAAACCAAAAAATTTCCATACACTACACATACTTCACATATTTCATGTCTTATGTCTTAGATCAATTCATAAGGCCATATTATATAGCACCAAGTTATAACCAACTCCCTTAAAGATAGGAACATGAGTCGACCACTTAAATTGGTTAGGGCGCATGATGAACTCCTTGAATTATGTGTTTTTCTATGCACAACTAGTTAACTATTTTTGTCAAATTAATTAACTATTTTAATTTTCCAATATTGTTTACACCATTAACTATCAATTTTTTCAAGGGTTAATTGCCCACAAAACGACAAATTAGGTTTATCTAGTGAAATTTTCTCAAAATCAGTTGCAATGGGCTTTGGTTTTAACAAAAGTATCGAAGGACTTGAAAATTTGAAGACCCTATCTATTTTTAACATTGGCGTTGGCTTGCACTCACCTTTTTCTCTAGTGTTTGTACTAGACTTTTGATGTTTGGGTGGGTTACAAACTAACATTTTGCCTCCCTAGACACTTTGATGTAACTTTTTGCCTCCCTAGACACTATGATAACCTAAAGGATTTTGGAAACACTTTAGACATTGAGAAAAAAAGTCTATCTAAACAAATGAAAATAATAAACCATGGGCACCAAAATAGTGCAAAAAAATGCTAGATAAAATAAAGATATAAAGATTATAAATGCACATAAGCAACAAATATTACTAGTAGTTCTTAGAAGTAGAGGGCATCTTATTATAGACGAGGGATTGAATAGGCTTACTCTCTCCATCGTCATGGGACTACCATTGAAAACCAATGCATCATATCATTTGGTTTTTCATAAAAACACCAAGAAGTAGCTCCTCACTGACAACCTGATCGCCGATCCATATTTATAGGTCTTCCAATCATTGTTTACACCATAAAATATTTGGTTAATTACCTACAAAATGATAAATTAGGCTTATCTAATGAAATGTTCTCAAAATGAGTTGCCAAGATCTTTGGTTTTAACAAAAGTATCGTGGAATTGAAAGCTCAAAGGCTCTATTTATTTTTAACATTGGCACTAGCTTGCACTCACTTTTTTTTCTCAAGCATTTGTAGTATAAATTTGATGTATGGGTGGGTTACAAACTAGTAGTATAAATTTGATGTATGGGTGGGTTACAAACTAGCATGTTGCCCCATATATATTGTGATAGGATGAAGTTTTCTAGAATTAGAGTTACGAGGTGGCAATGTCCCTACATTTCCATATCGGTTAATTGTAGATAGTCAATGCTTTAAGATGAGTGGAAATGGGCTATTGACATCGAAAACATGGAAATGGAGTGTTAACACAATAACTTCACAAACGTTGACAATAGCTTCATCTCAAGAGGTTATTATCCAAACATTTCAAGAGCTTTTGTGAAGACCTGGGATCTAATTGGACATCATTTTTCATTTTTTATGATTTGTGGCATGTGCAAAGTTGCTCAATACTAGTATCAACTATTTAGTTTATAAAATAATTCTCTATTTAGTTTGACTTTGAGTTATGAGTAATCTACTTATGTATATGTGAAGTTTGTACTTTGATAATGTAGAATGCATATCATATTGTACCACTCACTTTCAATAGAGCAATTTTTTTTTTGTTTTTTTTGTTTTGCAGATATTAAAGTTAAAATTGAAATAAAAATAGAAATCAATTATCAAATCAAATAATATGACTAAGAGCTTAAGTATCATGTCATAAAAATGTTCCATTTGAATAGGATGAAGTCTTCTAGAAACCAGAGTCACGAGGTGGCAATGTCCCTACATTGCCACATTGGCTAAGTTTAAGTATATTGTTAATTGTAGATAGTCCATGCTTTAAGATGAGTGGGAATGGGCTATTGACCTCGAAAACATGGAAATGGGGTGTTAACACAATAACTTCACAAAAGTTGACAATAGCTTCATCTCAAGATTTTATTATTCAAACATTTCAAGAGCTTTTGTGAAGACCTTGGATCTAATTGGACATCATTTTTCTTTTTTATGATTTGTGGCACGTGCAAAGTTGCCCAATACTAGTATCAACTATTTAGTTTATAAAGGAGTTCTCTATTTAGTTTGACTTTGAGTTCTGAGTAATCTACTTATGTATATGTGAAGTTTGTACTTTGATAATGTAGAATGCATATCATGTTGTCCCAATCACTTTACAATAGAGATATTTTTTTGGGGGGGGTAGATGTTAAAGTTAAAATTGAAATAAAAATAGAAATCAATGATCAAATCAAATAATATGACTAAGAGCTTAAGTATCATGTCATAAAAATGTTCCATTTGAATACATTCATCACAAAACAACAATTTAGCAACCCTAAGACTATACAAGGACAATAAATGAAAATAAGTTATGTAGAAAATAAATGATTTGCATAAATGAAACAATAGATTAAAGTTGAAAGTGAAATTTGATTTTTTTTGTTTTGGAGGTATATTATTTTCTCATATAATTTAATAGTAAAATGTATTTATTATAGTTTGAGGATTGGGAAAAATAATAGTTATCATTTTTAATTGATTCTATTAAAAATTAAAAATAAAGTTGAAATAGATAGTGGAAAGGAAGACTGCGTTCATTGGAAGTTGAAATAATTGAATTATATATATATATATATATACCATTTTTTAAAAATCAAAATAAGTATTCTCTATTTAAGTTAAATTAATTTTTTTTTAAAATAAAGTTGAAATAGATGGTGGAAAGGAAGATTGCGTTCATTGGAATTTCCACCATCTTCATCACTCACTGCGTGATCATAAACAACTTAAAGTTGAAATAATTGAATTATATATATATATATATATACCATTTTTTAAAATCAAAATAAGTATTCTCTATTTAAGTTAAATTAAATTTTTTTTAAAATCAAATAACAAAATAAAGTTAAATTAGTTATCCTCTTTATTCAAATTTCATTAATTAATTTAAAAATAAAGAATTAATTAAATTTAAAAATAAAGTAAAATTAATTGTATTAAAAAATAAAGTAATCTTTTTTTTATTTGTAAAATATCAACCAAATCTAGTCCAGTTTATTATTCAAACATTTCAAGAGCTTTTGCGAAGACCTTGGATCTAATTGGACATCATTTTTCATTTTTTATGATTTGTGGCATGTGCAAAGTTGGTCAATACTAGTATCAACTATTTAGTTTCTAAAGGAATTCTCTATTTAGTTTGACTTTGAGTTATGAGTAATCTACTTATGTATATGTGAAGTTTGTACTTTGATAATGTAGAATGCATATCATATTGTGCCACTCACTTTACAATAGAGCGATTTTTTAAAAAAAAAATTGTTTTGCAGATATTAAAGTTAAAATTGAAATAAAAATAGAAATCAATTATCAAATCAAATAATATGACTAAGAGCTAAAGTATCATGTCATAAAAATGTTCCATTTAAATACATTCATCACAAAAAACAATTTAGCAACCATATGTCACAAAAATGTTCCATTTGAATACATTCATCACAAAACAACAATTTAGCAACCCTATGTCATAAAAATGGTCCATTTGAATACATTCATCACAAAACAACAATTTAGCAACCCTGAGACTATACAAGGACAATAAATGAAAATAAGTTATGTAGAAAATAAATGATTTGCATAAATGAAACAATAGATTAAAGTTGAAAGTGAAATTTGATTTTTTTGTTTGTTTTGGAGGTATATTATTTTCTCATATAATTTAATAGTAAAATGTATTTATTATAGTGTGAGGATTGAGAAAAATAATAGTTATCATTTTTAATTGATTCAATTAAAAATTAAAAATAAAGTTGAATTATATATATATCATTTTTTTAATCAAAATAAGTATTCTCTATTTAAATTAAATTAATTTTAAAAAAATCAAATAACAAAATAAAGTTTAATTAGTTATCCTTTTATTCAAGTTTAATTAATTAATTTTGGAAATAAAGCAAAATTAATGTTTAATTAATTAAATTAAAAAATAAAGTAAAATTAATTGTATTAAAAAATAAAGTAATTATTTTTTTATTTGTAAAATATATCCCAGAATCTAGTCCAATTTATTATTCAAGCATTTCAAGAGCTTTTGCGAAGACCTTGGATCTAATTGGACATCATTTTTCATTTTTTATGATTTGTGGCATGTGCAAAGTTGGTCAATACTAGTATTAACTATTTAGTTTATAAAAGAATTCTCTGTATAGTTTGACTTTGAGTTATGAGTAATCTGGGCAAAAGATTGTAGTTCATTTGGTGAGTGAAGGGCCTAGGCTATTTAAATATACAAAGGTGGGGTGGGTTCAATTCCCCGTATCCATTACGTGTGAAAAAAATATGAATAATCTACTTATGTATATGTGAAGTTTGTACATTGATAATGTAGAATGCATATCATATTGTGCCACTCACTTTACAATAGAGCGATTTTTGTTTTGCAGATATTAAAGTTAAAATTGAAATAAAAATAGAAATCAATGATCAAATCAAATAATAGGACTAAGAGCTTAAGTATCATGTCATAAAAATGTTCCATTTGAATACATTCATTACAAAACAACAATTTCGCAACCCTAAGACTATACAAGACCAATAAATGAAAATAAGTTAGGTAGAAAATAAATGACTTGCATAAATGAAACAATAGATTAAAGTTGAAAGTGAATTTGATTTTTTTGATTTGGAAGTATATTATTTTCTCATATAATTTAATAATAGTAAAATGTATTTATTATAGTTTGACGATTGGGAAAAATAATTATTATCATTTTTAATTGATTCAATTAAAAATTAAAAAAAAATTCAAATAACAAAATAAAGTTAAATTAATGATCCTCTTTATTCAAGTTTAATTAATTTATTTAAAAATAAAGCAAAATTAATGTTTAATTAATTAGATTAAAACATAAATTAAAATTTATCGTATTAAAAAATAAAGTAATAAATTTTTTTTATTTGTGAAATATCAACCAGAATCTAGTCCAGTAGTTTCTAATGAAGAAAAGCAAAGCTTCTTTTAAGGCGGACTTCTTTTAAGGTGACACTCAGCTCCGCTAGCACCATTAGCGGCGCGACCCTTCTACGTACCCCTATCGCTCAAAAGTTTAATCTCCACAATAAAAATAATAATACGCTGCTAAGCAGTACAACCATAGTTGCTAGGATAGATACAACAACAACGCATCTTGAGTCGGACCCCATCCTATCTTGAATATCAAGATCCAACTCAACAACACATGTACAATTCTTGAAAAACAAACTTGTTCGGACCTAAGATTCCCTATTTCCACGCTTGCATCCATCATTTGACACTGATAGCGATGCATCACTTGTCAACAGTATGGCGTTGCAAATGGCAGCAAATAGGCTCTTCGTTAGTGACAAAATCCATGTTAAGCGACACGATCATATGCATGCAAACAAAGTGACATGCATGAAAGAGTGTGTAAGAGTGACAGGGAAAGTTTCAACTCAGACTATAATCAGATTTTGCAACTCGTGCAAAGTTTCAACTCACTTGGAGTTTTCTAACGACATGTCAAAGCCACGATGAATACCCTAGAAAAAAATCTGAACTCGATGGATGATTCTGAGCTAATGACATGTTATGAATTAAAATTATTAGATCAGTAAGAAACAAGGCATTGTTAGCGTTGCTGGTGTTCCTGTGCGTTGTCATGTTCTCCTTCCTTGAAAGCCCTGGGTTGTCCTCTGATCTTGTCACATAGAAGTTGCAAATAGTGAACGGATTGATTCATCCAAGAAAATATTTTATGCCCTTCGACTTGCTTCCTTCCTAAATCAAGCAAACATAGGGCATGGAAATATAGAGGTCAAGCAGATAGAAAAAATTACCAACAGGCAAGTTACCTTCTATAAATGTAGAGGTGGAATGTAGAGGTGGACTTCTAAAGAAAGCCCATGAGTTGTTTGTACTCTGCGATGCAGAGCTTGGGTTCATATTTTTTTCCAGCACAGGCAAGCTACCTTCTATAAATGTAGAGGTGGAATGTAGAGGTGGACTTCTAAAGAAAGCCCATGAGTTGTTTGTACTCTGCGATGCAGAGCTTGGGTTCATACTTTTTTCCAGCGCAGGCAAGCTCTTCAAGTTTGCAAGCGCCACTTCCAGGTTTGTGAAATTAACTAGTTCTCTCTTAACCAGTTCATGTCATATGTATATATATCGTGACTATATTTGTGATAGTGGTTAATGCACCTAAGATAATAATTGGTTTTTTTCATTAATAGATAATATTTGGTTGCCTCTTCATTTTATGATAATTGGCTCTCTCCATGCTTATTCACTCTGATTAAAGAATTAAGAGTCTTTTCCATTGATCAAATGTATTGTGTGTCTCCTGCTCTCTTGTTTTTTATGAAGGATATTCTTTTAAAAAAAAGGTACAGTATGCTTTTAAGTTTTAAGTCGTCACGACCTTATATCCCTCTATAACTACACACAATATATATGAACTTGGAGATTCAAACAGTTCTCAAAGCATGACAAACATTGCTTTCCTTAGAAGAGTATGCATGAAAAAAAAATTGTTGAGATATAATTTAGTTAAACTGGCATGTCTAAAGCCTAATAACTATATATGTTTATGGTGTGAAAGGTTAAGAATATACTACAGAAAGTGGATGCCCATCAACTCAGGTTATTTCTGGTCATTGCTATACACTTTTGATGAAGAGATAATCTTAGCAGTTAATCTATACAATAATGCAAGATTTTATCTCCCTTGCAAGGGGTTTGCACTCAATCATTCCTATGTTTTGTTTTAGAATAATCAACCAAAATTCTAGCTCCCTAGCAATGAATGGATATAAAAATATTAAATACTATGGTTAGATTTGGCACTGAAAATAATGCATCGACCTCAACCAAGGCATTTAAAGGTAGTCGCTACTATGGTTAGTTTTGACAGGGAAAAGAATGCATCCAACTCAATCAGGGTACTGACTATCAAGGTTCTTGTTTCCTACAATGGAGCTAGCACAATATTTGAGAACGTACTCTAGCTTTTAGCATCTAAACATAAGATTTCAAGTCTTTAATTCTTTGATCTCTGTAGAATCTACCCACCTTTATAAATTCCATCTCTGTATTTGTATATCATTTCCAACAAATTGAAGCTGCCCGTGACCGCCATGGTCATAGAATTCAACTACTTTATTCGCTAATTCTTCAACTCAATCTGTGTTATTATCGAAATATGCCTTTTGTCTCCAACTTTATGCGTCCAAATCTACGCCATGAAGGGTTGAACGTAAGGCCTTTATATTTCGTAGAGTTTATTAAAAAACAGATCACCATAAAAAGTACTTGATAGATGAGATTCATAAGCGTTTATACTTTAAAAAACACTTGACCATAAAAGGAACTTGATGAGATTCATTCATTAAGACAATGAAACAATTCCATTTGTCCACCAAAATATTCCCTCAATCACCTGGGCTTTTCTTTCATGCAAATAGTTATATCCAACTACGTTCCCCAACAAATCTCTAAATTCTTCACCTAACACGCTTCTTTAATTTAATCTATTCTTATAAACCAACTTCCTCTTGTTTAGCTTCCTCTCTACCTGTGAAGTACTTTCATATTCCTTTCATTTCAACACTTCACTTCCGAGGGTTATTGTTGAATAGTCAAAGAGATATTAAGTCATAGATCTTACTGCTATTATGGTCTGGTAGGATCCCTTGGTCTGGGAGGATGTTAAAATACACCTTTAAGAAGTTAAAATTTGAAAAAAACATTTGTGCATAAGGTAGAACAATTACAAACATGTGAGTGGGGATCACTTTCATGTAAGGGGAAATGGCTTTGTTTTATACACAAGCACTATATGTTAGTCTCAACAAATTTAACGAGCCTCTACAACTGCTGATTTCTCCGGACAACCATCATCTCCAGCTAACCACTGTTGATTTCTCAGGGTATCCACGACTGATTTTCTCTAAAGACTCTAACTATTGGAAAACACGAATCGTCTAAGCTTATTGCATGCAAAACTTCTTCCTCAAGCTTTAAGAAAAACACCTATCGTTGAACTAATTTGTCCACGACGCATCGAATTTAGCCGAGCTCCATCGATTATTTACCGCAAATTCACTTGCTCTACAAAAGGACCAGAATTTAGCACTTCTTCCCCTAAAATTAGGCCTTTACAAAAAACAATATATCGCTCTTTTGTCGAAAGAAGTCTAAATTCCTCCTCCGCAACCGCTATTTTTACAAAAAACTCTTTGAAACAACCATTTGGATGGAGATGACTCCAAATTCCTCCTCAGCGACCGATATTTTCACAAAAAACATCTCTGAAAAGGCCATTTGCACAAAAAGTACTCCAAATTCCTCCATTGCGACCGCTTTTTTCACAAAAGCCTCCTTGAAACGACCATTTGGATAGAAAGAACTCCAAATTGTGAAATTCTAAATCATAACAGATCTTATAGTTGAGTAAACCTCACAGAAAAAGAATGAGCAGAAAAGTTGAATTAGAGTGAAAATTGCAGTAAAAATGAGCAGACAATTAATTATGCATAAGAAATCAGATAGGAGCAGAAAAAATGTCACACAATCCAATAATCAGTATAGTCAACAATGATGATACAATGGAGAAAATTTGAATCATACAGTAGAATTCGAACCTCAGTTGGTCTAGCATAGGAATTGTCACCACTGGAGTGCTCTGGAAGACTCAAACTCAACCAAACTGAACCCAAAGTCAGTTAACTGAAGACATAATCAGTTAACTAACTAAGGAGGGTGCATGAGTGATTTTTTCATGCATAACAGTCAGAAAAGGGCGCACGAGGCCACAATCCGTGGCATCTAGAGCTCTAACCCCCCATAAGAGTTAGCTAACTCAGGTGGACTACACTGGAACACTGAGTAGGTTCCTATAAAATAGGGAACTGACTAAAGTGGTCCTAAAATGATGCATGTAGGGCTCGAAAGGTGGTAGATGGATCCTAGATGAAATCTGCACACCATTAGGGGGGAAATGACATCATCAACTACTAGGAAAATGAAATAATGCTAGGTAGGACAAGGATGGAGTATTAAAATATCCTAACACCCCCCCTTAATCCACACTTTTTCATCCTGGTCCCTGGTTACTAAGACCAAAGGTCACCCATACAATCAAATAAATGATAAAACTAAAGAACTATCCATGAATCAATGAAATGGGGAAAACCTCATGGGAAAAATACCCCCTCAAAATAGGACAGCTTTCACACCAAGTAGAGATCTGAGATAGACAAATCTCTTTTGAGTGAAAACTTTAGTGAATATGTCTGCAATCATCTCCTCTATAGGAAAATAATGCAGTGAGATGGTCCAGTTGTGCACTAGCTCCCTGATGTAGTGCATGTGAACCTCAATATGTTTGGTCCTCTACTTCTGTACTTAGTCACTGGAGATCCGGATGGCACTCTGATTATCACAAAATAGGTCAATTGAAGGAGAGGTGCAAATGCCAAACTCAATCAAGATCCCATGCAACCAAAATTTCTAGATGGTTGCATTCACAGCCCCTCTATACTCTGCCTCTGCTGAAGATAGTGCAAGTGTTGCTTGATTTTTGCTTGACCAATAGATTGGTCCTTATCCAATCATGAATACGTACCCTGAAGTGGACATCCTATCAGTACTGTCTCCAGCCCAGTCAGAGTTAGTAAAACCAACCAGATCTAGTGGAACACAAGCATAATAATGGATCCCAAACTCTCTCGTACCTTGCACATAGTGCAAGATCCTCTTAGTTGCTTTCCAGTGCAGCTCATGTGGCTCCTACATGTACCTAGCCACATCACCAACAACATATGATAGATCTGGTCTCGAATGTTTCAGATATAACAAGCTACCAATCAATTGTCTGTAAAGAGTGCTATCAACCAAGGGTGTGGAACCACCTTCTTCCAATCTAATGCTAGATAGGAAGGGAAAGGATGTGGCTTTGCAATCAGCCATATGAAACTTTGTCAATAAATAAGATGGACTGTGAAACCATGATCCCTGAAGCATTTTGAGTCACTTCAAGACCAATGAATTGTCTCAACAATCCTAGATCTGTCATATTGAATGCTTTGTTCTAGGAAGACTTGATGTGCTTCAACCTAGTAGCAGATCCACCAATGATGAGCAAGTCATCCACATACAAAATAATCAATAGCATACATTCGCCCTTATGTTTCATGTAGAAATTGCAACCAAATTTGCATATTTCAAACTTCAGTGATAGTAAGAAGGAATCCATCTTTGCATACCATGCCCTTGGGGCTTGTTTGAGCCCATACAGTGATCTCCTCAGTTTGCATACCAAGGAAGCATCATCAATGTACCCCTTAGGTTGTTTCATGTATATCTCGTATTCCAAGTCACCATGCAAGAAGGCACTCTTTACATCCATGTGATGTACCTCCCATGCATACGAAGCTACAATGGCCAAAATAACTCTCACTGAATCCATCCTTGCAACAAGAGCGAATGTCTCATTTTAGTCCAACCCTTGGACTTGTGAGTACCCCTTTGCAACCAACCAAGCCTTGTACTTGGTTGTAGATCCATCAGATCCAAGCTTAGTTTTGTAGATCCATTTGCACTGAACTAGTGGAAGAGGGACAAGATCCCATGTTCCATTGTTGTGCATTGACTCATGTTCTTTCCTCCCTGGTGGAAGAGGGACAAGATCACATGTTCCATTGTTGTGCATTGACTCATGTTCTTCATCCATGGTTGCTTGCCATCTCGGATCATGGCAAGCCTCTCTATAAGACTGTGGATCAGATCCTACCATCATGAATCACCTCTCAGGGAGAAGTGGATATCTATGGAAAAGTGCAATGTTTGCATCTTGGTATTGAGATCGTGTTCTTCTGGGGTCAGATGGATCTCCAGCAATAACCCCAGCTGCTTCAATAAGATTTTGAGCCCATTTAGGCTTTGTATTAGGAGTAGGTGTTGGATCTAGATTTGGATCTGCTAGATCTTCTTGCTCAATATCTATATCTGAATCATATTGGTCTTCTTCTTCTTCTTCTGAATATGGATCACCTGTAGAAACATCATTAGGAGCCAATGGAAAAGGTATATCTTTTATACCTTCTTCGTCAACTGGTTGTAGATCATGCAATGGATCCTCATTGAACTGCACACTTCTTTAAATTAAGCATCTCTTGGTTGCAATATCCATCAGCTTGTAAGTCTTTGCATCTTTTGCATATCCAAGAAGGATGCATTCACTACTTTGAGTTTGAAGTGCTTTCCTCTTATTAGTGGGGATTATGGCCCATGTCTTGGATCCAAAAACCCTCAGATGAGAGGCATCAGGTTTGTGTCCCTTCAATGCTTCGAATGGAGTGACCCCATCAATATATTTGTGGGGTACCTTATTTTGAATGTATGTGGCATAGTTTACTGCTTCTGCCCAGAGATTTGATGGGAGATCTCTTGCTTCAAGCAAGCAGGTAGCCATCTCTTTCAATGACCTATTCTTCCTCTCTACTACACCATTTTGTTGTGGTGTGTATAGAACATAATGTTGCGTCTGAATGCCTTCGGAAGCATAGTTGCTACAAATCCCTTTTGATGTATTGCCTTCCATTATCAAAACTGAGTGCTTTGATCTTCCTTCCAACAGTGTTCTCAATTAGGGCTTTGAAAACTTTGAAGCATTCAAACACCTCAGATTTATGTTTGAGAAAGTAGATCCAACAGAACCTAGAGTAGTCATCAATGAAGGTCATAATATGTCTGGATCCATTCATTGAAGCAATGGGCATCAGTCCTGAAACATCACTATGAATGATATCTAGGATGGAGGAAGCTTTATTTGCCTTCCCAACTTCATACTTTCGCTCTGGGTGCTTCCCTACCAAGCAACCTTTGTAGATCACTTGATAGAATTTTATGTTCGGTATACCTTCAACCATCTCTTCCTTATACAATTGTTGTAGATATTTGAAGTTTAGGTGTCTGAATATTTCATTCCAAAGTCTACTTGTCTCATTTGCATGAGTCAAGAGAGCACTTTGATGGGAGTATGGAAAGAAGTAGGAGAACTCATAAGTCTTGGAGGCATGATTTGCAACTCCTTTGGCTATCATCTTCTTAGATGAGATCTCAAAAACCTCAACTAAATCAGGTCCAAATACTACTTTCTTTGGAGGACCTGTGTGTGTCATCTGGTAAAGAGACAATGGATTAGATGCTAGAGAGGGCACATACAGTACATCATTGAACCTTACATGCTCAAGTTGTATGGTACCTTTCCCTTCAGCAAATATTTGAGAATCATCTCCCATGTGTATGCTTGGTCCATCGGTGAGATCTAATGAAGAAAATGGCTCTCTGGAGGTAACCATGTGGTTGGAGGATCCATAATCAATAAGAAAAGATTGGGATTGTCAGAACCCAGCCTTCAATGCATGGCATCTCTCATGATATTCCGACTTTCCACCTGGATCAGTCTTCCTTGAGCCTTCAGGGAGGGAAATGTTATGCTACTCAAGGATTTTTTCCATTAGATTTATGGTATTCTTCATTCAAGAACTCTCAGGATGATTACCCTTATTGCAGTATGTACACTTGGATTTATCAAACTTCTTTTGTTTGTCCTTCTTGGAGATGGAGGCTCCTTCTGATGGGCTTGAATTGGCATTATGCTTGGGTTCAGATTGCCTCTTATGCTTTCCCTTGTGCTTCCCCTTTCCATTCACACTTTTTGCTTCTCCAACCACAAGAGCTTGATTTTTGGAGGCCTTCAAGGCGCCCATATCGATCAACTTATCTTGTTCTTGGATGAGAGATTCGGTGAAAAAACCTAAGGAGGGCATCTTCCAACCAGGAATTGACAATCGCCTTGAATGGAAGGTAGAGACAAAGATGGAGAACTCAAGACCTAGCTTGCTCAGAATGGATAGCACCAACTGCTCATCCTTCTTCTCAATGCCACACTACTTGCATTGCATAACCAAAGATTTGAATTTTGAAAAGAATTGTTGAATGATCTCGAAAATGCTCGGCTGAAGAGTAATCAACTCATTTTCCAAAATATGGCCTCTTAGCTCATCTTGTTTGCCGAAGAGGGTCTCTAACCTCAACCATAATTATCTTGGAGTCTTAAATCCATCGAGGTCTAAGAGTAGATCTCTGGAAATATGAATACACATGAAACCGAATGCTTCATCCAATCTATTCAAATACTTGGCCTTCTCCACAGCTGCTTGTGGTTCGACCTCCTTCCCCATTTTTACCTTTTATAGTGACTTGTTGTGCAAGACCATCTGCATATCAACCCTCCAATCAAGGTTATTGAAAGGTGTCAAGATCCTGGGAGAGAGAGGAGAGTTCAAATTGTCCATGAGGACTACTGGAGCGAATACAAGGTGAAACTGCTGCTATTGCTGCAAACTATTGCAATTGATGCACTAAAAAAAACTTTGAATAACCTGCAAAAAACTCTCAATTTTGGAGATAGACTAATACTGAGCACTGCTTTAGGACTGTAGGCACATTTTTCCAGATCCTTCACACCTGGCTAGACCTCAAAGGATTTCTCCAATGAATTCAATGCAATGGCACCAAGATTTTCTTTGGAAATCCAGAGGTTTCTGGTGCACTACTGAAAGCAATTGCTCAACCTATGCTCAATGGCACTGATACCATGTGAAATTCTAAATCACAACAGATCTAAGAGTTGAGTATACCTCACAGAGAAAGAATGAGCATAAAAGTTGAATTAGAGTGAAAACTGCAGTAAAAATGAGCAGACAATTAATTATGCATAAGAACTCAGATAGTAGTAGAATAATGTCACACGATCCAATAATCAGTATAGTTAACAATGATGATACAATGGAGAGAATTAGAATCAAACAGGAGAATTCAAACCTCAGCTGGTCTATCATAGGAATTGTCACCACTAGAGTGCTCCAGAAAACTCAAAATCAACCAAACTGAACCTAAACTCAGTTAACTGAAGACACAATCAGTTAACTAACTAAGGAGGGCGCATCAATGAGTTTTCCATGCATAACATTCAGAAAAGGGTGCATGAGGCCACAATCAGTGGCATCCAGAGCCCTAACCCCCCACAAGAGTCAGCTAACTCAGGTGGACTGCAATGGAACACTGAATAGGTTCCTATAAAATAGGGAACTGACTGAAGTGGTCCTAAATTGATTCATGTAGGGCTCAGAAGGTGGTAGATGGATCCTGGATGACATCTGCACACCACTAGGGGGAAATGACATCATCAACTACTAGGAAAATGAAATAATGCTAGGTAGGGGAAGGATGGAGTATTAAAATATCCTAACACAAATTCCTCCTCTGTGGCCACTATTTTCACAGAAAACCTCTCCAAAACCACCATCTGGATAGAAAGAATTCTAAATTTCTCCATCGATGCAAATTTCAACCCCTTATCGTACTGTAAAATTCCTGCCTGCTTTTTTCCTTCTCTACTCTAAAATTTTACCTCCAGGTGTGAGCTTCCACCACGTGCCGATCTCACTAGAGTTTATACGCCTTTGGAGCATTACTATGCCTGTCTTCTTCCTCTTTAATGAAAATCCTTCCAAATGTTTCCTTTTCATATGCCATCCGGACCAGAGATGGCACCTTCTTCATGACATCCTGTGCAGAAAAGATGGTAATAGTTCACCGAGATGGCACCTTCTCCATGACAGCCTATGCATAAAATATGGTAATAGTTCATTGATGCCTGTCACACCAAGGTCGAGGCATGTCACACCAAGGTCGAGGCGCACTGTACTCCAGGTGGTCACCAACATTAAAAACCTGCACAATGCATATTAATGCAAATGCTATGGATTTCTCTTCCATTTGCAGAAACCGAGATACCAACTGAATTAAAACACAACAACCCCGACTGAATGCATTTAAGTCGCCTATGACGTCAGCACGTCGTCGGGGCTTGGGGCACAAGAACCCTGGCCAATGTCATGGCAGACGAAGCCAATTAAAATAGATATAAATCCTATTTAGAAAAACCACCAAAATAAAAAATGCTCCAGAATTTGGCCAAACCTTCATCCCACTGAAAAATTTACAAAAACCCTGTTGATTAATGTCCCCAATGGAAAACTATATGTCTGGGACATAACAATGTTGGGGACATAACAATGTTGACATTTAGAAAAAATATATATATCTAGACACATTGAAAGAAATAAACAATGGACACCAAAATGGGCCTATAAAAGACTAGATATAATAAATGCTTTTAATAAGGAGAGGACATATTTTGCTAAAGGGGGTTACTAGGTTAGTGAAGTGGGGTGTATTTATTACCCTCATCATGATTTGGTTTCCCCATGTGGCATGTTCTCCCATCATAGGCTAACGCATCCCTGCAAGGAGGTTATTGTTAAGTAGACACCACCATGGTTGTTAAGTTGTGTTGGCAGGTCACGTGCTAAAACAATGACGATCCACCTCTTGATTGGTAGTGGATGGTCAACACTTAAGTAAAAAATAAACATCTTGTCAATCCTTTCCCAAAAAGGCATCTCTAGCCATGGAAATTCAAGCACTCGTGTTGAATTTAAAAAACCTTATGTGTACCAATGGTTCCATCACTCTAAACATCTTGTCGATCCTTTCCCAAAAAGGCATCTCTAGCCATGTAAATTCGAGCACTCATGTTGACTTTGAAAACTCTTATGTGTACCAATGGTTCCATCAATCCCTCAAAGTGTTTCTCCCTCGTGTTAACAAAGTTTATGATATGTGTTTTTCATAAATAAAAACACTTGATTGTAGAGAAGAGTCAACAACAATGATTAAGATACATACATTGAATTTTAATAGTGTGTTAAGATACTAGCAATCTAGATCCATCCTAATCTATTAGGTGTTTAGAGAAATCAAATCCCTTAAGGTGAAAACCATTTTTAGACTGAAAAAACTTTAGTAAAGGATTGCACCTTGAGGATTTGATCGCTCTAGATGCCTTGTTGATTTGGGGTTAAGATGGATCTAGTTTGATTTATTATTACTTTGTAAGCTTGACTTATTTTTTATTATTTTCTTCTTCTCCTTATTGTTGACCCTTATGTTTAACGATGTCTTCATCCCCATTAAATACCATACCTAAGCAGGTTGTGTCACAGAAGATGTTGGCTTGATTTCCATTTGTGATTACTCTTGATGCCTTTTTCTACATAGTTTTGTGCATATTTGTTTTCTTGAGGGGACATTTCACTCCTCCCTATGCATAGGCACATATGTGGAGGCATGCCACATCACTAGGAGCTAGAGTTGGATGAGCGCCTTGTGTAATTGGCTTATATATGGGGTCACATGATAGTGATGCGTGAGTTTAGAACCTTGATTGATGTACTGTTTCTCTTAGTGATGGATGGTTTAAGACTTGGGTTGCATTCCCACCTACCTTAGAACATGAATTGATTGGAATTCCCATCAACCAAGGGGTTCCAGGATGGTTGAGCACATGTTTTGAGAAGCGCTCCACTTGTGTTGCACATTTTCCTAGAGTGCTCAACGTTTGGCCCATGGTATTGGGTTCATTTGTTGGTTTTTGAACATGGATTTAGTTTTTGGCACATGGTTTTGGTTGTTTTGGATTATTTTGCAGCACACCACCTCTCATGGTACATTTCTCTAGGGTGCTCACCTTGGGAGGCACATTGGTATATTGGAGCAATGAGTTTTTTCATTTATTGAAGAGAACTCCATCATGCACATGTCCTTAGAGAACCTACCTTCCTTTGAGGCCTTTTGGAGTGGATTGAGTCAAAGGCACATGGATTTAGGTCTTGATGCACATTCTTTGAGGGTTCCATAATTTTAAGGGGGTAGTTCTAACTACCATTCCCCACATTTGAACACCTATCCATGAGATCCACATATCGAGGAGGTTATTGTCTTGATCCATGGAGCACGTTAACTACTCTTCCTATTTTTGGCATGCTTTTGGTATATTTGATGTTTATTGACTTTCTCACCTAGTGGAGCACTTCCTTAAGCATTGCATCCTGGCACACTTATGGAGGCATATCTACAATTTGCACATTTATCAAGGGTGCCCATATTTGGAGAAGTATTTTGTATTTTTTTGGTCTGAAAACCTCCTCCTTACACATAGTTCAAGATTGCACTATGTTTAAGGATATTTTAATATTATATGATTTGTTCAAAGTCTTTCCTGGAGGGTGCCTTAGCTAGGGTTGTAGACACTTTGCATTTTTATTTTGTTATTGCAAGGAGGAATTTTCCCAGATATTGAAGAGTGTTCCAAGGAAAAGATGTACGCATGGAAAAAAAACCCTAGAACTTAGTCAAGTGAATGCATTTCAAGGGGACGCTTTGCGTAGGAGGATGATAAATGGCATAAACCATTCACTTAAAGACTTGGATTTCATGTTTGATTAATTTTGGAGTGAATTGCCTTGAAAGGTTGAAGAGGTAATATTTTAATTGTTTTTCTTGGAGAGAATAGTGGATCCCGAAACCACTTAATTGTTATTTTAATTGTAAGAGAGATTGAGCTAGATCTCTAGAAAAAGAGAAGCTCTCTCCATTGTAAGGAGCATGGTTGGATTTGTGGGAGATCCCCTCCACGAGCCTAATTGAATATCTTGTAAAAGGAATGAAAAGCTAAGGGTTATTATATATGTGATGTTCTTCATTCTTAATCCATATTGTTATTTTCTTGTTGTTGTAAATTCATCTAAATGCTACTGCAAAGGGATTTAATTTAAGGGAACAACTTATCATATAAGGAAGGGCCTTTGTTGAGGTGTATCATAGCCTTTCTAAGGTTTATCATACACTTTACTTAGGGACTCCCCCACTTAAAGTAATAGAGGGCATTGTTGTGATGGCAATGGACAACCCCTTTTAGTTCCCTTAAGGTTGTACTTGTGTTTTAGGGTTTTACCACTTAAAGTGCGGGTTTGGGAGTTAACATTTTGGCATCGTTGCCAAAGACAAAATCCATTTTCCAAAAAAATGAAGACTGTGCTTCATGACAATTAATGAGGGTTTTCTTTGAAGATCTCTTGCTCTTCCAACAAATCCATGAAGGAATGAAGCCATGTTATTTGAATACTTTGAAGTGAATCATTGTTTGTTGAGGTGAGGACATCCGACATAGTTTTGAATGCATTTAAAGACTCACCTAGTGGCTCCATAGATATAGAAATGAGGTATGCATTAGAGGAAATTTGGATGAAAATGGGCCTCCCAACCCTAATTCAAATTCCATGTCATCGTGTATTAACCAATCAAAATACTTTAAAATTCAAAAGAAGTGCATGTCTGAGGCAATTTTTTATTATATGATTTGGGGATAGATGGAACTTTTTAATAATATAATTTGTCTACCCGTTGCCCAAGCTACCCAAAATTGTTTTGAATATTATAATGAAAATAATATGTTGACCAATTTTAAGTAATACGTGACCCATATATAATATTTTCAAATGGTGGTTCACCGTTTGTTAGAGGGTTAGTCCACTTAAGAAATGCCAACACCTGCTATTCTAAGTAGAGAATCAAGGTATGGCAAGAAATACAATCATCACAATAGAGGCTCAACAAGAGCATCATGTCACTTACAAGAATTGAACCTGGGTGGGGGGGCAACAATCATTCCTCCCAACCACCCAAGCTAAAACCAATGGACGACCCATATATAATATATAACAGTAATAATAACTAATACTATAGCTAATATATAATAATATTAAATTATAATATTACTATACAACATGAAAAGTTGTGTCCAATAACTTTTAACTAATATTATAACTAATATATAATATATAATTAATATATATAACAGTAACTAATAGCATAACTAATATACACATTTTTTTTCCTGGAAAAAAAAGTGTAATTTTATTTCATGTTGTGAGTACAAAATTACATTTAGATAGCGCAGAAAGGATTTTGCAAGCCCTTTCTAGTAGCAGCTTTTCAGCTTCATTAAATTCAAGTACCAAGACGCCTCAGAAAAAATCTTACATCTAAAACCCTAATTTCGGGTAGCCATGACTGGCTCAAATACAAAGAAAAAACCCAGCTCAAAAAGTGGTAAAAACCAGCTCATATAGAGTTGTTGAGAAACAAAAAGAAAGAAAAATTAAAAAAAACAAATATCCAAAACGCTTGAAAAGTTTGTAGAGCCACTGGCTATAGCAATGTAACCCCAGTCCGCCACAAAGAAACCTCTCCCATACAAGTTAGTCGAAGTGAGGCTCCCCTCGGCAAAGAAGCAGCCGTCATCACCTCAAAGGAGCACGAGCTCGCCGACAGAACGTCGAAGTCACTACTATCGGCAATCCACCACCATTAAAGGGTACCCACGCCAATGTTGAGAGTCCATGTTCAATCAGTCGTTCGCATCCGACTTCGAACCAGATCCAAGAAAACCACCATAACACGGATTCCTCAACAATCCCGCCGCCATCAATGGAGAAAAAACGAAGTCCACGTGCTCCACAGACCTCCACTACCTCCGTCGTCATGTGCCAAGAAAGCCCAGACCTGGATCTACTCCCCTCATCACAAAAACCATTGTCGCCGCCATTGGGAAGCAGGAAAAGCCTGCTACCCAATGGGTTGCCGCGCGAAGGCACCGCCACCAATCCAAAACGAAGGATGAAACCGTTTGTATTCAACTACGTCCGGCCAATGACAGAAAGTAGAACAAGGAAGGAGGAGGGAAGCAGCCATGGAGGATCCATGGTCGCCAAGTTCAACTCGGGAGCCGACTATCAAACCCTAGTTGCAGCATACCAACTAATATACACATTTATCTTTTAATATACACATTTATCTTTTAGGTAATACTTACCAATATATAATAGTAATAGTAATTAATATTATAACTAATACATAATAATATTATATTATAATTAATATAATATAATATAATATTACTATACACTGTGAAAAATTAGGTCCAATAACTTTTAACTAATATATAATTAATATATAATAATAACTAATATACTCATCCATATTTTAGGTAATACATAAACCATATATAATATATAATAGTAATATTAATTAATATTATAACTAATATATAATATATAAAAGTAGCTAATATTATAAGTAATATATAATATTAATTAATATTATAACTAATATACAATAACATTATATTATAATTAATATATTATAATAAAGAGTAGACTAAATATTTTTACGTTTTCGACTTTTTTTTCAGGTTTGTTTTGTTCAGGCTTCGGTTGGAAATCTTTAAAAAATCTTAGAGTCACATATATTAGTTGTGGAAACTGCATAATATGAGTGCCATAGGGGTATTTGAGGGTGTTGAATCCATTTATGCATTAAAAAACACAGATTAAATGCTTTGAAATTTGAATTTGACCAAAAAAAATTATCAGATTCTGACCAAAAACCACTGAAAATTCCAAAACATAGAATAAATAGATTACTCCTTATAATAATACTATACACAGTGAAAAGTTGGGTCCAATAACTTTTAAGATGACAATGCGTATTTAATTTTCTTTTCTTATTTTGGGTGAAAACATTACATCGAATTTAGTCCTCATAGATTGATTTTATGATAAAAGTGAAATAGTATACAAAATTATCTACATGGCATTATTTTATCAACTTATTGATTTTTCCTTAGGAAGCCAATTTTTATATCCAAATTTCCCCTAATGTAGGTTGTACGCATTTGTTTTGAGTTTCATCTGATTTTGAAGGTTTGAAATAAAAGGGTGTGGCCCTATCCTAGGGAGAGTAGAAGGCCAAAATGTTTGGCCCTTTGGATTTGGATTTGGATTTCTCATGAATTTTTAGATATCCAAATAAACTAGCATATCAATTTTGGTTAGATCATGCTCCAAAGTTCTTTAGAAGCCCTAATCCAACTTCACAATTTGTTACATCCTTCATTAAGTTTACTACATATTTCAATATTATGCATAAGAATATCATGATGAAAATGTTTGCACTTTGCTTGAAAAGGAGACATGTATGGAAATGGTTTTGTAATTTTATCTCAAAGGAGATATCTTCATTTCCATATTTTATCAAAGTTTTTTTTTTGAAATGTTGGGTTTACGATGAAGAAGAAATGCATTATATATGATGCATATATTTTTTTTGAGACTTGTTCTAAAATGAGAGAGTGGCTTGATGATTCATCGCTTGCATGTGAAAATAACCCTTAAAGGGCTCTCTTGACTGAAATTGAGGATAAATATGATGCAATGACATCCTTGGGTGAACAAATCAAAGAAAAGTATTGTGTGACAACCCTGGTAAAGCTTGAAAATGAATTTCTTGAGGATGACTAGCTTTCTCTTTCATCCCATGAGCCACTTATGCATGAGATTTTACATCCAGAATAATATAAGGTTATTAAAGATCTCATTACAATTCCTTGTGAATAAGATATGGGTGATGAAAAGTCAAATGAAGGCACTCAAGCACCCATTTCATCTTCCCATGAAGACAAGGGTTTGGTAAGACATATTCATTTTTGAATTTAACGATGCAACTTTTGATGATTTCAAGAGGGAATATTTTGTAGAAAACCCTTGAGAGATTCATCCTTGTCGACTTCAACTCATCATCCGAGGATTGAATCTAGAAACCAATCAAATACTTTGGCCTGCATGCCTCAGTGGCAGGTTACCTCGCTTTTCAACATGAGTTTACACAATTGACTCTTGATTGAAAGATTTCGTCTTGCATTCGACTTCAACTCATTTATTCACGCTCGATGATATGTACTGTGATACCTTGGGAATCATTGACATCAATGGTGATCTCCCTCACACTTTTTAACGGTTTTTCATCAATGGCCGGTAATCAAGTGGTTTCTACCATGTTCGACGTCAAGACATTTGTAATCACATGGATAGATTCGTATCATTGCGGGTTCAGCTTGAAGACCCTCGGGAGTCATGTTTTACCCAGGATGCGATGGAGTTTGTATTGAGTTATATCACACGGATCCACATTTGTATTGGTCGTGGTTGTGTTATCATCTCATCGTGGATCTACGCTTGTGTCTAGTAGCCATGATTGTGTTCAGTCAGTCGTTACTATCATGGATCTACATTGTATTGGTCGGAAACCATGTTGTACTTCATATGAGATTGTCAGTTCAGAGTCAGTTGTACTACAGCAGTGTCCTTCGTCCAACAAATCTATTGCCATTTATTGTATCAAAGCACTTCACCTGTCTATCTTCAACAAATTCATGCTTTGGGGGGCATTCTGTTACACCTAAAATCTAACCATCCCGAGAATCAGTGTATACACCCTTGAAGGTATCTGGACTGAGTAAATTAACCTGGGAGGATTTGTACCCAGTTGTACCAAGTTTTGAGAGGTCGTCGTAGGTTGCACTCATGCAACATGTGACGTCGCAGCTTGCTTCATTTCAGGGTGCGACGAAGTCAGTTAATGGGAAAAAATAGCTTCTTCGAGATTCTTCTTGGAACTTGCTGACTTGGGGCCTTATCCCTGACCTCTAGGGGAGTTGGTACTCGATTCCTAACACCTTGGGAGGATCCCCTATCTCTCTCCTACCATATCTCAACCTATCCTATCCATACCCTATCCACTTAGTCCTATATAAGAGAAGCTCTACTCCTCTCCAAAGGGACAAAGTCTATGGTGTCTACATACTGGTGAAATCACTCTTAAGAGATCTCTACTCATCCTTGAGAGACTCAAGCTTTCTTAGGAGGAAATGGCAAATGGCTTTGTTGGAGAAGGGATGCAGCGTTAAGCCTTGGTTGTAGTTCTATATCTCTACTATGTACTTCCCTATTTTTACAGTAATACAAATGCTTTCCACCAATATTGTTCATCTATGTAATGATATTGAGTAGTTTACCTGCTTAACTGTTCACTTAGATCTCTTATTGTATAGATGCCCTTTACTTGTCTCTCTTGTTTCTTGTCTTGGCAGGTCTTGCAGCTTGGATCTAACGACCGTGAGACGCGGAGCAGCATTCAAGAGAAAGGATAGCGAAGTGAAAGGTAAGACATCTAGTACTCGATCCTTAAGTAGATCTAGGAAATGCATTTGTAGCCTGTTCTATTTGTTCTAGACTCGCATTGAGCTAGGGAGATCCTGCTCGTGTCCGCTTGAGTGGATTGTCCGGTAAACAAATCTGGCGACCATACTGGGGAAATACAGTGTCTGATTCTGTAATTTCTTGAGAGACATTTTCAGTTGATTGCTTGACACAAGCCTTCTATTTGTCGTTTGCTTCGTGATTTGATTTCACTATCAGATCTTCATATTGAAGACTCTGATCTGCTTCCTCTGAGTTTATACAACTCATTTTCAAACCATTCCATGGTTCACCACTGGGAGATCTAATTCATTTTTGAATTTAGACCTCGCCCATCGCACTTGGTTAGTGGAAACAGAGCGACACTGTGTCATTTATGGCCTCTGTTCTATATCTGTTAGCCACTCGTCGCATCCCTCTCATTGGTAAACTGCGATGTTGTCGCACTTCCCACATTGGTGAACTACGACGCCTCACTGTGTATAAGCACAGAGTGCGCCGATTTGTCAAAATTTGGCATGCAGGCATCCCCTCTCCATTTTTCAGTCTGAACTTTGGTTTGCTGTATGAACTCCCTCTGTGCTGCAAGAACCAACCAGAGATCCCACCTTTGATTTGCATGTTGAGTGTTTGGTTTTGTTTGGATTGATTTTGGGTTCCGTTTTGGACAAGTCTGAGGACTGGTAGTGGTGGGTACTCTTGTCTCCTCCACCTTCATCCGCTCACCCTTGATTTCCCTTCCTTCCATTCCTGATATGATCGTTACATTAGATCAGCTTCCAGACCTCGTTTGCATTATTTCTTGAGCTTTGCTTGCTATTATCTGATTTTGAATTAAGTGTGTCTTCCAGCTTAATTGAGTGCTTGTCTTTTCTTGAGTTTTTCGAGTGTATTGGTGCTACAAGTAGTGTTTTCTTTTCGTTCATTTAGATCTGAAAGCTCAATTGTTATCAAATTTATTCCTTGATGCATCTATCGAAAAGTTAAAAAGTGCTTCTTTCCCATCATTCCTTGAAGTGTTTTTGAAAGAAAACCGTCCTTGCATTGGAATGTTCCATTTATCAATCTTTTGGAAAATTGAATGAATGTATGATCGTTTGTGTTTTTTCTTGAAATTCGAATCACTCATCTTCTTGAAAGACTCAAACTACACTTCCGATTTTGCAAAAGTATTTCCGTGTTAGGGAAAGATAAGTGCATTTTTTTTTATTTTTCATTGCTTTTAGGCCATTGAAAGTGAAGTTGAAAAGCTTGCATACTCCATCTTATAATTCTCTCTTTTCATTGCCTAGTATCATTTTCGATTTGAAAAGAAAAAGAAAAGGAAAAATGTTTTGATTTGGATAGTAGTGTTGTGATCTTTGTGTTTCGTTGAAAAAGGAAAAGAATACTTTCATAGTCAAGTTTGTTTGAATTGAGATTGTGTTTCATTGTGTTGTTTTGGCAATCTTGTCGGAAAGAAAAAGATTTCTCCTTCCTGTAGCTAGAATTCATTGAAAGAAAAGAATATTTCGTGCATGTAGCTAGGACTTGCATTATGCTTCCGATTATGTACTCACCTCATGCATTCACCTAACCGTCCAAGATAAAATTAACGGTAGAACTAGGTAAAATTTTTAGCAACTTGTATGTAAGTTAGAGACGTGTTCCAGCGTCGTTAAGTGTGGAAGCTGTCGTTATTTGCCAACACTGTATCCCGGGGGTATTGTAGTATTCCACGTACTTATCGGTATATTGAGCTCCTTCACATACCCACCAAGTACCATAATCCGTACTTGGCGTATATCGAAGGGTGTATCACGTACTTCGTAGTATATCGGAAGGTCTCTTACCGAACAGTTGTGCATTAGACAACACCACTACGGATTTAAGCTCCCACGTACCTTGCGTATATCGGGAGACACCATTAGGATTCCTGAAACCAACTGAGTTAGCTATTTGGCCGTCTTGGCAAAGCAATACACCGAGAAAAGCACTCAGGGAGATCAGCATGCACGTACTGTCCAGGTAATCGGGTATGTAGGCAAGGGTACGGTCCCAATCCTACTTGTCGTGTCATATTGTTGGACCCTGCAGTATATCGCGGTTTGCGATGCCTTAATAATCCCGTGAGGTTCCAAACTCTTGAATCCGCTCCGTCTCATAAGTCTTCTTGTTGTCTTAGTCTGAGTGGGTTTTTTTACACTGCTTTTCTTTTAGCATACCTTTAGGAGAAACGTTGTTTCAGCCATCCTGGCTGATTGTCCTGACACTCTGGTGGATTTTCCCTGGAGAAGGTCCCGTAGGATCTTAAACTTATCACCCGAATATCCCCTTAATCTGGAGGTTATTTCGAGGGTAAGAATGGATCAACGTAACACGGTCATAGTTACTAAAGTGGAAAACCCCACTTTGAATGTTGGAGGACTTTTGTTTCCACAAACTCCTCCAGATTCACCTGCCTCTCATCCCCCGTAGGATGAAGGAGCACAAATCCCCGCTTCACAAGACTTTTCTCCCATCATCCCGGGAGAACCTGGATCGTTGGAATGGATAAATCGACCCCAAGATGACCCTACAACTGTTGGTCCTTTAGCAGCTTACTGGACATCTTCTACTGGTCACTCAGTGGCTCATTTTTCCATCGCATCACCACCCAACGGGACTACTCCGGACGACCCTTTGGCCTACTTTCGTGACCAATTAGCTCACCTTCACTCTATGGTTGAGGAGGCCGGACAGTCAAGTATCCAACAAAGGGTCGAGACCCATCGTTACCCCCTTACCGACCCATCTCAGATCATCTGATATCTCTTGGATCACCGAAAAAATATTCCCACCACACGACCATTAATGAGACTGGTCAATCTTCACAAAAGTCCAGTCCTGCACTTCAAGTGAATCAACCGGTTGAAGAACAAGAGTCCAACACACCGGTCACTACCACAGTTACTTTACCAATTCCTCTTCCACCTCAAAATTCAAGGGGAGGATATTCCATTTCCTCGGATTATCTCATTGGTAATGTTATTACTACGGTAGTTAATCAACAACCTGCATTGGTTCAACCTTTGAATAGTGGTCAACCTATTGTGGCTGGGGGGCAACCCCCGTTTCCTAACCAGAACGTAGGCGGTGGAACCCCCAACGGACCTTTCGTCAGACCTCCCCATTTGAATAGTGGTCAACCTATTGTGGCTGGGGGGCAACCCCCGTTTCCTAACTAGAACGTAGGCGGTGGAATCCCCAACGGACCTTCCGTCGAACCTCCCCAACCCGCTAGACCATCCACCATGGGATTATCTCATGTTGGGGGACCCTCCAATGTAACCCTACCCTCATGGAGTCAAGCGTATCCACGTTCTGTTAACCATGCGCCGGGCCAATCTAATCCTGGAAACGCACCATACGGGATACCTTATCCCGGGAATCCATACACTCTATGGAGGCAACAACCTGTGTTGCAACACGGACCCCAACCAACTATCCCTCAAGCACCACCACCCCCGATCGGTCCTCCCCCACCTCCTGCTGGAGGCGGCGGTCCCCCACCTAACTCTGGTGGAGGCCCACCTCATTTTACCATTAATATCCCTCATCCTTCCGACGGTGGCGGGAATGGTCCACCACCCCCTCTAGGCGGAGGCGGCGGGGGACCACCCTATTATGGTGGAGGAGGACATTTCCCTTCAGGTGGTGGAGGTGGTCCACTGACCACATTATGGTGGCGGATCCCCTTATGATCCGGGCGGCACACCCCCCTACGGCCAGTTTCCTCCTGGTACACCTTACGGTCATACGGGTCCTTACACGCCTTATCCGTATTATCAATATGTGCAGCCTAATCCACAACTGCCCTTTTTGACTACCTTAGACCTACCTGACCTATCTTGTTTAACCAACGACCCCATTTACCACGGAACTAATTGGCCACCTATTCCGGTGAAACTTTCGTCTGATATCCCGAAATTTGACGGCAAGCCGGGTGAAGATCCTGAAAACCACGTGATGACTTACCATCTATGGTGTTCATCTAATTCCTTAATGGACGACTCGATTCGTCTTAAATTGTTTCAAAGGACTCTCACCGGTTCGGCTGCTAGGTGGTACATTGAGTTGCCACCCCACTCTTTTCCTGATTTGGGCTCTCTTGCCATGAACTTTTTGACTCATTTCTAGCTACCTATACAGTATGAAACTGGTACCGAGCTTTTGACCTCGCTCCGTCAGAATACCGCTACTCATATTTTTGATCATATCCATGAGTGGCGAAGGAGATGTCGTCTCATCAAATCTCCCATTCCAGATCAACTCCTATCAGACTGGTTTACGAAGTCGCTCATCCCTGTCATAGCAAGAGATGTTTCGATGCGAGGTGCTGTCACCGAAGAACAAGCCATCGCGAGTGCCCATGTACTAGACCTAGTCTACACTCAATCTGGCACTTTGTTTGATATTCTTCCTAACGCACCCCGCGACGCTAACAATCCTGCGAAATCACTTAAGGGACCCCAAGCCGATGGCATCATCGGATCCCTTCACACCCGGCCTCCTCATTAAACTGTTGGTTCTTCGAACCCCCAGGGTTCGTCCCCATTACCAACACAAACTAGTCTCGGCACCACCAAGTCATCCGCTCTTGCTGCTACTGAAGAAGTGAATTCTGTCTCATCAGCTTCACCTCAGAAGGCTGGTAGTAAGAAGAAAAACAAGGGAAAACCTAAGAAATCTTCTGCCCAACAGGAGCAAAAAAGCACTCCTGATGACGCCAAACAGAAACGAAAGTTAAAATATCCTTGTTTACTGTGTGGAGATGATCACTTCTCTAAGGAGTGTCCCCATAGAGACGAAGTCCAAAAGTTTCTTAGGGGAAAACCCACTCCCGCAGTCCTCAACGATCTGTTTCCCGCTCAAAACCAGCAGATGATTTCTCAACCTCCCCCAGCCCAGGGGGAATCATCCAATACCGTGCATGTTCTCATGGTGCGAAATGAGATGATCAATTTGAACACTCACTCGCGATCATACGACATGGTCCCTTCGAAGGAACCTGTTGGGAGCAATATTGAAAAAGATTCCAACTCCTTACCTGATGTCATTGTACCATCAACTTCTCTCACCATCGAGAAGCCGTCTTTCGATTCGATATTGCGACCGCCCAAGGGCACGATTAGAAAAGTTGTTTTTAATCCTAATGGTCGGACAACACAAAATTAAAATATCATAGAAGACTTGGCAGAAGCCCCTTGCGCCATGTCCACGTTGGAAGTTTTGCAGAATTGTCCCAATCAACGCAAAACTCTCCTCACAGGTATCGGTGCAGTTGACCCTGATTCTTCGAATACCATCATGTTCCGACTTGACCATTTCAAGCCGAGGCTTTCCCATCAGCTCGCATTTCAAGTAGCTGCAAACCTCACTGGGAAAATTGTCCATCGTACCCTTCTAGACGAAGGCACCTCTACGTCTGTCATGTCGATCGCCTGTTGGAGAGCCATCGGCTCTCCCGAATTGAACCGCTCTCCCACCACGTTGAAAGCATTCGACGGGTGTAGCTTTCAACCTCATAGGCTCTTACAAGCTCTCGCAGTCGAGCTAGGCGGAAAGACCGTAACCATCAATGTGGAAGTGGTCTCCGCCCCAATAGACTATAATCTCTTGCTTGGTCGCAATTGGTTTTACGCTATGCAGGCGGTAGCTTCTTCAGTCTTCCGCACGGTGCAATCCCCCCACCAAGGACGAATTGTTACCATTGACCAATTAGATTTTTGCACACTGGACACTACTACTCATCCTGGTGACCATGTTCCTTCCATTAGACAAACTTCAAAACAATATGAGAGTATAGGGGTTGGCCTTTTGAAAGATTCATCTCTCATGGGTGTTTTTCCCATTTCTGACCCCCCTAATCATGCTGCCTCGGTGAACATGATCTCCGCAGAGATTTCATCTAGTTCTATTGATACTTGGCTTGTACCAGACGAAGCCACAACACACCTGATTGGAGACGCAATGCCTCTTTCACCCGCAAAACGTATTTATGAGGCTATCTAATCAGCACTGGAGGACCACCTAACCGTGACCTCCCCATCTTTTTCTCTACAATGGGTATCATCCCTACCCGACCTCTTACTTCAGACTTTTCATTCAGATGAGTCCATCATGGAAGTTATGAATGTTGATGATGGCCCGTGGGATGACCTTCACCATAGGTCCTCTTTTCTTCCACCATTGGAGTACATAGAGAACAACATTCACACCATCGTTTTCCCGGATATCTACCCTTTCCCCCAGTCCCCTGTACTTACATGTC
Source organism: Larix kaempferi (assembly GCA_027924585.1). Taxonomy (NCBI): domain Eukaryota; kingdom Viridiplantae; phylum Streptophyta; class Pinopsida; order Pinales; family Pinaceae; genus Larix; species Larix kaempferi. Next base: position 4,700,144 of record BSBM01002098.1, on the reverse strand, counting down.
TTTCAGACACTGAGGGTAACCTAGCCAACATTGAGCCTACCGCCCCGGTAGACATCTCGGTAAAACCTGGTGTAGTGGAACACATTCACATAGGCCATAAGTTTTCCCCTGAAGAAATAGCTATGGGTACGACCTTATTCAAGCGATTTTGAGACATATTTGCTTGGTCTTATGAGGAGATGCCTGGGATAGACCCCGCGATTGTTTCTCACGAGATAAAAACCTATCCCGACATCAAACTTGTACGTCAAAAGTTGCGACCGGTACACCCCCGGAAGACCGCAGCGATCAAGGCAGAAATTGAAAAGCTCTTAAAGGCTGGCTTCATCTATCCTATCTCGTTGATGGATTGGGTCTCAAACGTCGTCCCTATGAACAAAAAACAGGGCACCATTCGCGTTTGTGTCGATTATTGGGACCTTAACAAGGCTTGTCCAAAAGACAATTACCCGACCCCATTCATTGACCAGATTATCGACAAGCGTCATCTTTTTATTCATGGATGGCTTTTCTGGTTACAACCAGATTGAGATCAACCCAGCCGACCAACATAAGACGACTTTCATCTGTCCTTGGGGGACGTTTGCATACCGTAAACTCCCGTTTGGCCTTAAAAACGCTGGCGCCACGTTCCAGTGAGCCATGTCGTATGCCTTCCATGATATTAAGGACTTTTTGGAACCTTACATGGACAATCTCCCTGCTCATTCAAAGCAGCATGAGTTCCACATGGATCATCTGACGGCCATTTTCCTCAGATGTAGACGGTACAACATCCGTATGAATCCTCACAAGTGTATCTTTTGCATTGAATCCGGACGCCTCTTAGGATTTATCGTCTCGAAGGATGGGATCTGCATTGATCCCTTAAAGGTGGAGTCCATTGTCAACCTCCCACCTCCCACCACCATAACGGAACTTCAACACCATAACGGAACTTCAAAGTCTCCAAGGGAAGGCAACTTATTTAAGACGTTTTGTTTGCAACTTCGCGGAAAAAACTAAGGGGTACATGAGATTGCTTAAGAAGGACGTCCCATTCATTTGGGACGGTCAATCTCAAGAATCCTTCGACAACATCAAACATGCCATCAGGCATGCCCCCGTAATCCAACCGCCGAATTATCTCCGAGATTACATTTTATATCTCGCTACTTCTGCTGCCACTATCGCCATGGTTTTGGTACAGGAGGATCAAAATGCCCAGGAACATGTAATATACTATGCAAGTAAGGGTCTCACTGACACTGAAACTAGATATTCACATGTCGAAAAACTCGTTTTCACGGTAGTCATTGCTGTCCAAAAGTTCCAACACTACATCCTGCTCCGCACCACCACCATCATTGCAGACTCGAACCCCATGTACCACGTACTGACACATCAGGTGCTTGGGGGCAAGTATTTACGGTGGATCGTGATACTGCAAGAATTCGATCTTCTTTTCGAGAAAGCCAAGTCCAAAAAGTCCTTGGTGTTTGCTGAGTTGATTTGTGACTTTCCCCGTGCTGATGTAGAAGTTGAGCACACTGACTCCTTTCCAGATGAGTCATTGTTTCTCATCAGTACGACCGATCCGTGGTATGGAGATATTTCTTTATATCTTCAAACCCAACGCTTCAACCCTTAACTCTCTAGAGATGACCGTCATCGAATTCGTCACCATGCAAAGTATTATCTGATCATCAGTGATACTTTGTACCGCCATGGCATCGATTCCATTCTTTGACGTTGTCTAACTCACAATGAGGTTGAACGCATTTTGAATGACTGTCACATTGGGGCGTGTGGTGGTCATCTCTCTGGGATGGCTACAACCCAGAGGATTTTGCGCGCAGGATATTATTGGCCTACTATCTTCAAAGATTGTATTGAGGCTGTAAAAAGATGTCCTCCATGCCAACACTTCCATACGAAGAAGCACACCCATCACGCACTGTTACACCCGGTTATTGCCGTGGGCCCCTTTGCAAAAAGGGGCATCGATTTTATGCATTGTAAGCCTACCTCGGTCGGGGGGCATAGTTACATCATCGTAGCCGTGGATTACTTCACAAAGTGGGCCGAGGCAATGCCTACATACCAAAACAACGGCAAAACCGCCGCACTCTTCATGTTCAATCACGTAATAGCGCAGTTTGGAGTACCTCAGGCTATAGTTACCGATCACGGTTCTCACTTTCAGAACCATATGGTTGATGAACTGAGCGATAGATTGGGTTTTCGACATGAAAACTCAACACCTTACTACCCGCAATCCAATGGACAGGTCGAGGCCATTCATAAGGTCTTGAAAACTATGGTCCAACGGATGATAGGTACGCACAAGTCTAACTGGCATAATATGCTCTTTTCAACATTATGGGCCTACAGAATCTACGTTAAAACCGCCACAGGTTTCACTCCTTTCCAATTGGTGTATGGATTGGAGGCTCTCCTGCCTATAGAGTGCGAAATCCCATCTCTAAAACTCCCTGTCGAACTTCTTCCTAACACTACTATCGAGGAAGAACGTTTCCTGTACTTAGCAAAACTTGACAAGTCTCGCCGAGATGTTGCTCTTGCTAATGAAGAACACAAGAAACGCATCAAAGCTCAATACGAAAAGTCAGTTGAACCCCGTACCTTCAACGAGGGTGACCTGGTCCTCACATACGACCAGAAGCATGATAAACTAGGAGTAGGAAAGTTCGAGTCCATGTGGCACGGACCTTACATCGTCAAACGTGTTTTGGAAAAGGGAGCATACGAGCTTGAAGATTATGACGAAATATCTTTGGGTGAACCCCGTAATGGGATTTACCTAAAGAGGTACTATGTCTGACCCTCTCATGCATAGATTTTCTTGTATATACTGTACATGGCGTGCTTGTGTGTTTTGTGTGGTGTGACACACTTGTTTTTTAAGTGTCTTTAGATCTTGTTTTCGCTTCTCATACCATGTTCTGTCTGCATGTGCAAATGGCAACGTGCTATGGATTCGCAGATGGCGCCAACCGGCATACTCGTAACCTTGCTTCGGCAGCCTGGGTACTGTATTCCCCAACAGGTGAGCTCATCAGCTCAGGAGGAAGTTGCCTTGGATTCGCAACCGATAATGCCGCAAAGTATCTGTCAGTAGTTGGAACCTTAACCGATGCAATTTCCTTGGGTATGAACCACATTGTCATCCACATGGATTCTCAACTGGTGGTTTCCCATCTTAACCGGGTTTACGCTATCTGTGATCCTACCCTACTCCGTCTCTTTAGACGGGTTTGCCTCTTGGAAAGGTCGTTTGAAACCATTCAATACCTGCACATTCCACAAGAGTTAAACACAGTTGCTGACTTGATGGCCAACTTCATTCTAGATTGGTACATTGCACACACATGATACTCATAACATGAAAAAGCATTCACAACATGTAAATAATGCACTGTACATAAGCAAACATATAAACAAGATCACATCATTAATTTTTGAAACACATAATGTATAAATGCTGGACTGTCTGTATATATATATATATATATATATATAATCTCAAAAAGGTAGTGCTGATACAAAAATCTGAAGCCCGATAGCTTTCAGTAAGTCTCTACAAAATCTGAAGCCCGATAGCTTTTAGTAAGTCTCTACAAAATTTGAAGCTTCGCAGCTTTCAGTAGTACGAAACCTGAGGCCTCTAAGCTCTCAGTACACACACAGTGACAACATGTGGCCTATCGCTTGGCCCGTACTACCCTAGGTGGTCTAACAACCCTAGCCAGCTGAGTTTGGAAACAGTTCACTGCTCTCGCAACCTTGCAGAGCAGTGCGTTGAAGCGCGCAGTCGCTCCAACTGTGTGCACTTGCATGGGCCGTGGCACCTCCTCTACCATCGGCTCAGGAACAACCAGTGTCAACCCACTCAAGTTGGTGTAGACTCTATCCATCTCCGTGATGGTAGCATGCAAAGCTGGATCTACCATCGCTCCCTCTCCTCTCTCTCTCTCTCCTAGCCAGAAGAGAGGTCCCCACTGGTCGTACAGGCCCCACATCTGCACACACATGTCATTCACCTGTCAGCACTATATCAATAAAATCATAAATGCAAAAAACTTAAAAAGTTCAAGGGTTGTTTGTTCTTACCGAGGTCTCCCCATGCTGCTCCCTCAGGCAGAGACAAGTTTGGATCATCTGTGAAGTCGGTGCCACTATATGGAAAGTCCTCCACCATCAGTAACTGGCCTGCCAGCCAAGAGAAGAACTCAGGAGGGAATCCAATGATAAGACCCCCACCATGCCGAGCCATCACATCGGTCCACCTGGCCATGTGTGGATCTCTAAGGTTCCTATCATCTAATGGTACCCGAGGACGCAAAAGGGGAACCCGTTCCAATAAGAACGAGATCACGATAGAATCATAGCCGAACTGCTTAATCTCTCCTCGTTCACACTTTGTCAGCTGAGCTCGTACGTTTGCGAGGACCCCCTCGCACCAGTTGAAGATCTTTGGAGACAAACAATCCTCCGCATAAAGCATCTATGCTCTAGTGGCTAGGTGAGGATCTTGGATCCCCGCCATCCTCATAATGGTGAATAGAATGGCCCGCAATGGGTGCTCCCGTACATATTTAATGCAAATATTCCCACTAGATGCACGTGCATTGGGAACACAATGCTGTCGGATCAAATCTTCCACGGTTCGATCACTCCCACGTGATCCAGTGAGTGTCACATTGTCCCCCCTTCGGGACAAACCAGTCAGAAAATAGATGTCTTCCACATCTATGTGAAGCTCATGCTCACCAACCATGAAGTGTTGTTGGGCCGCATCCCAACATTGGAGCATGTGGATCAGTAGTGGAAGCTGGGATCTCATCCCCTGAATGCGGAAGAACTTGAGAAGCCCACAGTTTCTCAAAGCTTCCACACAATTTGGATCATTTGCAGCTTGTTCATCATCTAATTCATGTTCCCTTTCCCGCCATTCAAAACCATTTTGGATGCTTGGAACCTATCAACAAGGAGTTTTTAATAATGTTAAGACTTGCTTCACCCAATGAAAGTCCCTCTTTTGAGTTTTGTTTGAGTTTGGGGATGGACGTTGCCGTCGTTACACCCTGTTTTTGCAAATAGGGCGACGTCATCGCAGTCTATCTATACTCCATTAGTGATGACTCGGTCTCGTCACAGTTCCCAAAAGGGCCAACTGCGACGAGCCGAGGGCGCAATGGCCCTTCCCAAATCAAGCCAAAACCCAAAAAAATGATTGAAAATCAAAATTGTAAACAACTACTATTTTGCTGGCTGAAGTTTAGGGTTACCTGTTCCTGACGGCAGGTGAAACGACTGATCGTAGCTCCCGGAATCGACAAGTGAAGATCTGGCAACAAATGGCACTATTCCTCCTAAATTTGGCAAATAGAACGATGGTGACTATTTTTGGTTTTTATTTTTATTTATAGAACAAATGGAATATTCCTTTTATAGAACAAATGGAATATTCCTTTTTCAAATATTTGATGCCGTTATGCTATTTGCTATAGTTTGGATCAGTTTGATCATATTTGGACGTTTGGTTGACTATTTGACCTAGTTTCCGAGTGTGCAGGAGTTGTGAAGTGCCTGTCTACGCCATTTTCATATTGGAACGTCATTTCAGGTATGAACACCCCTTGTGAGTTTTTGTCGTTTACTCATTTTTTCATAGATTACAATTAATGAGCTTACTCTTTATTCTTTCCCATGCTCTTGAAACTATGAGAATATGTTACCGAGTTACGATTTATCACTTTTCTGGGCTCATTAAACTCCTATGGAAAAGGAACACCCCCCCGGAGTCTACCGTTAAGCTCTTTTCAGGCTCTCGAAATACGAAAAGATTGCCAAGCGAACTTGTCGCGTTCATGCTTGTAAAAGAAAGAATTTGAATGGTCGTCTTCCTGGTGATAGTTTACCCCTTTTTTGGACCAGGGGGCACTAGTTACGAAAAAGGTATACTCTAGCCAATCATGACTGGAAGAGTCCTCTCCCGCGTTGTTTTACCCTTTTTCGGGCGATGAGGCTAACTTTACGAAAAAGGACCGTTGGAGTCTTCTTTAGATCTTTTCAGACTCTCTAAACATGAAATGATGATTGAGTTTGCCTTCTATGGACTCATTAAACTCTTACATTGAAGGGCCCACCATGGGACGAGCCCCTCCTATCCCAGGTTCGCAAAATATTTGGGATTGGACTCATCTATGAGATGAGCTATACCGAGCATCTGGTTACCCTCATCAAGCTCGTAAAAAACACATGAGGCACTCATCGTTCATGATGGGGAAAAAAGAAAGCTTTTGTGTTACATACCTTGTTAGTGGCAGTATATAGTCGTTCTTGAACATGGCACTCATTTGCATTTGCATACAACACATGGATCATTCGTTTGTCCTCGAGTTTCACTTTCCTAATTCTTGTTACTCCTTTGAGTCATTCAAAGAATGCTTCCATCATCAGTCGCATTAGGGATTGGTGTCATACTCGTCATGTCAATACTGCCAAGTCATGCCATGCCCATGTTCAGGAATATGTCCATCATTTATCATCTGCAGTCAGTACACCCGCCATCATGTCGGTCTCCTCTGAGTCAGTCTTGCATGTTATTGTACCATCCGATCTACTCCATACATTTTTGTTGTGTTTCGTGTCGATTGATGGGAGATTCATCATGGCCCTCCTTCAACGGATTCATCCTTGTCGACTTCAACTCATCATCCGAGGATTGAATCTAGAAACTAATCAAATACCTTGGCCCTGCATGCCTCAATGGCAAGTTACCTCGCTTTCAACATGAGTTTACATCATTGACTCTTGATTGAAAGATTTCATCTTGCGTTCGAATTCAACTCATTTATTCACTCTCGATGATATGTACAGTGATACCTTGGGAATCATTGACATCAATGGTGATCTCCCTCGCACTTGTTAACAGTTTTTCATCAATGGTCGGTAATCAAGTGGTTTCTACCATGTTCGACATCAAGACATTTGTAATCACATGGATAGATTCGTATCATTGCGGGTTCAACTTGAAGACCCTGGGGAGTCATGTTTTACCCAGGATGTGATGGATTTTGTATTGAGTTATATCACACGGATCCACATTTGTATTGGTCGTGGCTGTGTTATCATCTCATCATGGATCTACGCTTGTGTCTAGTAGCCATGATTGTGTTCATTCGGTCATTACTATCATAGATCTGCATTGTATTGGTCAGCAACCATGTTGTACTTCATATGAGATTGTCAGTTCAGAGTCAGTTGTATTGTAGCAGTGTCCTTCGTTTGACAAATCTATTGCCATTTATTCTATCAAAGCACTTCACCTGTCTATCTTCAACAACTTCATGCTTTGGGGGGCATTCTGTTACACCTAAAATCTACCCATCCCGAGAATCAGTGTATACACCCCTTAAGGTATCTGGACTGAGTAAATTAACCTGGGAGGATTTGTACCCAGTTGTACCAGGTTTTGAGAGGTCGTCGCAGGTTGTACTCATGCAACATGCGATGTTGCAGCTTGCTTCATTTCAGGGTGCGACGAAGTCAGTTAATGGGAAAAAATACCTTCTTCGAGGTTCTTCTCGGAACTTGCTGACTTGGGGCCTTATCCCTAACCTCTAGGGGAGTTGGTACTCGATTCCTAACACCTTTGGAGGATCCCCTATCTCTCTCCTACCATATCTCAACCCATCTTATCCATACCCTATCCACTTAGTCCTATATAAGAGAAGCTCTACTCCTCTCCAAAGGGCGGAAGTCTATGGTGTCTACATGCTGGTGAAATCACTCTTGAGAGATCTCTACTCATCCTTGAGAGACTCAAGCTTCCTTAGGAGGAAATGGAAAATGGCTTTGTTGGAGAAGGGTTGCAGCGTTAAGCCTTGGTTGTAGTTCTATATCTCTGCTATGTACTTCCCTATTTTTACAGTAATACAAATGCTTTCCACCAATATTGTTCATCTGTGTAATGATATTGAGTAGTTTACCTACTTAACTGTTCACTTAGATCTCTTATTGTATAGATGCCCTTTACTTGTCTCTCTTGTTTCTTGTCTTGATAGGTCTTGCAGCTTGGATCTGACGACCGTGAGACGCGGAGCAGCATTCAAGAGAAAGGATAACGAAGTGAAAGGTAAGACATCTAGTACTCGATCCTTAAGTAGATCTAGGAAATGCATTCGTAGCCTGTTCTATTTGTTCTAGACTCGCATTGAGCTAGGGAGATCCTGCTCGCGTCCACTTGAGTGGATTGTCCGGTAAACAGTTGTATTTCATCATTTTTAATAGAGATCTATTATCTTCCCTATCTCCCCCCCAAATTGTGTTTGATTCTTATTGGTGAAAAGGGCTTAACCCTCGTGATAGGTTAACCAGGGTAATTTACTTATGTTTCTTGTTTATGATTTGGTTTATAACTCTATAGTGCCAACAAGTATTTGAGGAAGGTCTCTTGTTTCCTTGTGTGCATGTTTGAAGGTGAGCTACATTGTAGCCTTGGAGGAGGAGAAGGATTGAGGACAACCAATGAAATACCTGTTGCTTCATCTCATTTTCTTGGTTCTTCTTAAATCTTTGTTCAATTGATTGAGTTTAAACTAATACCGTATGAGAATAGTAGTAATGGTATCGCCCTTGCTCGGTTAACAGTTAGTTCTAATTGTTAGGAAAAAAATCCTATGGTGACAATTACCAACTCTTTATAATTCCTTTAATATTATGCTTGTGTTTAAATACTTTACCCTTCAAAATGTAAGTGAAGTAACACTTAATATTTTTTATATGATTGATTATTACATTTTGCGTATGTTACAAACATACATTACATCACATATATCATCATTTACATGATTAAAAACATACATTACATCACATATATCTTCACTCACATGATTACAAATATTCTCATAAAAAAACTAGTACCTTTCTTTATAGTTACTTTCACTTATACTATTTAAAAATATTAAATTGAAATAATATTATATTATAATAGTAAGAATGATCATATTATTTAATTGTGATAAAATATGGTTTAGAAATAATAAAATATCATTTGAGATTTAAAAAAAAGTAGTATCAACATCTTTAAAATATTTATTTTGTTATAGCATATTTTCATAAATGAATTATTAGGGTGATAATTATAATTTATGTAATTGGATATTATTTATGATCATTTTATTTTGAAATGTTTATTTTATTATCTTATTTTTTCATACATTTAAATTAAATTGATAGTTTTATTTTATATATTTATATATAATGTGTGGTTTTTATTTATAGGGAGTTTTATTTGATATATTTACCTATTATTTGTGATTTTTTAACAATATATGGTTGTATGATTGTAGTTTGATTGATTATAATTTTTTTAAAGGTAATAAACCTTGCATACATGTCTTTTATTGATAGAAGGTGCATTTATATGAGAAGGTGTCCCAGCAAATGAGAGATGACCTTTTTTATTGTTTTGAATTTTTTCCAATTTAAAGGAATTATCAAAAGTAAATCAATTTAATTTAGGATATTTTTTTTAGTGGGGAAAACCTTTGATTGGTGTTAAGTTTATTATAGGTTTAATTCTAATTATTTATTGTCTACTTGAGAAAGCTTTTAATTTGTCCTTTGTTGTAGACAATTTTGCATCAACGCTAGTACTAGAGCTTGGTACTAAACAAATTAGGAAGGAAGAAGATTATTTTCATAAACCACAAGATGATTTGTATGTTTAATGACTTATGACCAACACTAAAAAATCTCTAGAAGTTGGTGGTTGATTCTAGGAGTTCTTTTACATATTCATCAGTTGTGGTCCACTTGTGTACAAAGGGATTTCTATTGTCAAAGTAAGACATAACATACGTTATTCTGCACTTGGTTCATGAAGCTATGACAAAATAAGTCTAACCTACTTATAGAAGCATTATTAAAGGTTCTTAATTGAGTAAAATGCCCAATAACTTCTCCTAGGATGAGAAATCTCTTTCAATCACTATAAACACCTCAGGTAATTATCGTGTCCATAACAACATGGAGAGGGACAACCACTACTTCTGATTGAATTTGCATTTATGTAGATATAAGAAAATGCCTCCAAGATAAAATTGCATAGGAGGTTGAGAATTGCAACCGAATACAACTTTTGGATGACAAACACATCGCTTTCTATTACAAACTCTATTTTAAGCATATACATGTGGCAAGGTCTTCTTGAAGGCAAGGGTCTCTCAAGGTAAAAAACTAACAAATAGTAAACCCACCTAGTGGAAGGATCAAGCACTAAAGCACCACTTGGTGGCTCTATCTACATATCTAAAGGTACCAAGCCTCTAACTTTTGCAAAAAAACCTTGCCCCACCCACCAAAGAGGATGGGTAGATATTGATAGAAAGATAATTAAAAAGTTAATCTCACCTTTGCAAGTTTCCTTGCTTGACTACTTCACTAGAAGGGTGAAGTGGAGGCATAATCCAAACAAACTAGGGAAGGGATTCAATCCCTCCCATCAGATCAAATCAAATGATGTAAAACAATTTGTGCTATTTTAGACTTCAACAATTTCCAATCAGATCAAATCAAATGATGTAAAACAATTTGTGCTATTTTAGACTTCAACAATTTCCAATCATTGTTGGTTGGATTGAAACTTGGAAGAAAATGACAATGTATCAACGTGCTCAATCCTTGTCATTGAGTTAGTAGTTAGTGGACCGTCCATACATTTTTTAAGGCAATAACATGGTTATTGCGGTCTTTAACAAGGAAAACACACAATTAATTATTGAGATACGAGTGAATGATTAAGCGTTGAATATTTAAATAGAAATCTAAGCTTCGATTTGTAGGGTTAAATGCTCTATGTCCATTCAAAATTGGTGAAAAATATTATAAATTATTTACAATGAAAAAAACTTTCATGATGTAGTGGTATATATCTATGTTGGGATTTTGAAGTTTAGAAGGTGTAAGCGAAAGGGAAGTGAAAACCACTAGACAGGCCAGGTTTACTGTTGGTTTAGGAGAATGGTTTGCCCATTGGTAAGTAGGATTGTCACCATGGAGCACACAGGCTTTGAAGGGGTCTTGAAGAACCCGACAAGGTTGCTACTTGGGTTTCCATCGAATCCGCCCTAAAACCCTAACCCTATCCTACCGCTGGCTCCTAGCCTTAGCCTCAAACCCGTAAGAATGGTAATTATACATGTACAATCATTCCAAAACTTTGCTGGTAAACTCCCAAAATATAACCACGGTAATTATATATGTTGTCCTAGATATAATTGCGTAGGTCTGGTTGAACAGGTGAAGCAAATGCTGTGAGATGGCAACGATTATTCCGGCCCTCTCCATATCTTTAAGCCGCACCTCAGACCCGTGGGGTTGGAACTCGGGACCACCTCACACGCGCCTGCTCAACCATGGCTTCTCATCAGGTACCCCTCTGTCTACTTTTATCAATCACTGACAGGATAAAGATGGCTCAGTTTTCGAAGAATCCGAACTTTAATGTGCAGAACTGATTAGTATTCAGTTACGAACCTTTCAAAGTACAATAAACGCTTTGCTAGATTACTGTACGACTGTGAATCTTTCAGAATTTTCGCTGGATATCTCAATTTACTATTACTTTCTGTCGTGAAATTTTTAAAATTTTCATTCCGAAAACTGCTAATTGCTCAATTGCCAAGGATATTAAATAATTTTTGCACATGGTAAAGGTCCGTCGAAGACATATGTTACTGTGATATACACTTGAACTTAATCGAAGCTGTGACAGCTAACCCTTTGGTATCCTTTTCATAAATTTCTATTTACAATCACAATTAAAAAAATTATACATGTATAATGCAAACCATCTGAGCACTTCAAGTAATAACAATTTAGTTACATCCATTTCTCATTCTGTTTCTGTTCCAGTTCTCGTCCCCGTTCCGATTCTGATTCCACATCCGTACATTAGTAACCAGTTTTATATGCATAATATAACCAAGAGGAGAGGGGTTTCACATTTCTTATCCCTTAAACCCTTTAGCCAGTTTCCTGTTCCATTTCCTTTTTCCAGTTTCTTGTAAAATAAATTTAGTTTGAGTTGTATGAATTTGTATTTTTCTTCCAACCTTATATTTGTGTTTGAAGCTAGAATATAAATCTGGCTATGATGGAACAAGTTAAGAAAAATAGAAATCAACAAATCATGGCTCAACTGACAGCTGAGTATGCTAACAAAACTAGACTAAACTACGATAGATATTGTCGCTTCTAATTTGCGTGAAATATAAGGCGTAGACTATGAAGAAACGTTTGCCCCAACTGTAAAGATGGTAACTTTTCTGCTGGTTATCTCCATTGCTGTTCGTTTTGGATGGAAGGTATATCAGATGGAAGTTAAAAGCATAGTAGCATAATTCGGTCGTATTGGCTTTTCATGTACGTAAATTCGGAACAATTCAAATTCGTCGAATATTCGGTGTAGGTAAAATCCGAATACATTGGAAAATTGAATTTTGAAAAACTAATTTTGAAATACTTAGTTTTAATTATTTAATCACTATAAAATGTAAATAACATTCAATTTCATACTTTCTTATAAAAATAATTATTACTAACTAGTTGTTATCTGTCACACTTTCTATTCTCACTACATTGAGATTTTATATTTTTGTTTTTAAATAGTAATTTTGATTGTAAATAACATGTCTAAAAATAAACCAATGATTTTAAATGTACATTTATGATATATCTATGCATATTTCAATAAAATTATTATTCATATAAGAAGACTACTTCTGTATTTTATCCGTATTGGATTTTTACATTATGTATTTTTTCCATACCTAATCGTATTCGTATCTGTATTCGTACTCGAATTATGCTACTATGGTTAAAAGCGCTTTCTTGAGTGGAGACTTGGATGGGGAGGTTTACATGGTGCAGCCACAAGGGTTTCAGGTTCCTGAAAATAAACATCTGGTTTGTCAATTGGTAAAGTTCTTGTATGGGTTCAAGTAGGCTCCTTGAGCTTGGTATTTCAAACTTGATTAGCATCTTAGAGATTTTGTATTCAGAAAAAGTTATTCTGGAATCTGAACCCATTCTCTATGTCAAATTTTAAAAACAGTGCTGATGACATAGTGATCCTAATTGTCTATGTCAATTATCTTGCCATCACTGGAAGCAGTGCCAACATGATTCAACAGGTGGAATTTGATAGAATTTGATATTTGTTCTGTTTTTGAAATGACTGATTTAGGCCTGCTTCATTATTTCTTAGATGTCGAATTTGGCAATCTTGTCATACTATCTTTGTATCACAAGTCAAGTATGCCATAACTCTCTTAATCAAAATGACTCAATGTAATCCTACATTTATACCTACGGTAGTTGGGATAAAACTTTCAACTTACACTGACTCACCATCGGTCAATGAGTCACTGTATCGACAATTGGTAGGTAGTTTGATTTATCTTACTACTACTCGACAGGATCTATGTTTTGCAATAAGTTGTCTTTCTCGATTCTTTTCTAAGCCTCGACAGATACACTGGGAAGCCGCAAAATGAGTTCTTCAATATGTCAAAGGGATCCTTGACTTTGACATTCTATATTAGAGATCTATCAACTTCATGCTAGTAGGTTATATACTGATCTAATTGGGCTGGATCAGTTGATACAAGGAGGTCAACAACAGGTTATGTGTTCGCTTTTGGTTGAAGGGTAATTTCATGGCAGAGTAAGCTAGAATCTACAGTTGCCTTATCCTTCACTGAAGCAGAATACAAGGCAGCCGTCGGTAAACTTGTGAGGCAATGTGGTTATGAAGGATACTGCTTGATCTTCAGCTTGACCAAACTGTTCTAACCTCACTTTTCTGCGACAATTAGAGTGTTCTCAAGATGGTGAAGAACCCACTATATATCATGCCAGAACTAAGCATATTGAAGTTCATCACCATTACATCAGACAGTTGGTTGATAATGAAGGCATTTTTGTTTATTATTATCTCATAACAGAGCAAACTGATGATATAATGACAAAACCACTTAGTAATGATAAATTTATCAAGTTTAGAGATAAACTTGGAATTGTATCTGGTGTAGTCATTAAGGGGGGTTGTTAAATTGGGGTGTTAAATTAGATCAAATCTATGGTTCCTATTAAGGGCGGGGTGTTAAATTAGATCAAATCCATGATTCTCTGCTGCTCAATAACTTATGAGGAGTGCCCATAAGTTCCTTGACAAGCTAGAAGCTAACTAGAGTTGTGCCCCCCCAAAGAAGTGGAAATCCTTGGTATTTTCTATCTTGTTTTGGGGCCAAACTAATAAGGGGGCCCAAACCCTAAAATGCCTATCAAACACTAATTTCTACCTGTAAGAAAACCGCCCCCTCATGTAGAATACACCTCACGTTTGGGATTTTTCATTTTGGCATTGGAGAGTTTGTGAGCATAGAGAAAGTCTAGAGAGCATTGTGAATCATTGTGAGTGACGCATCTTGGTCGTTGGAGTTCAGACTTTAGTTTGGTGGTCATTGGCAAGTTGCTATCAATCTTGAGGCATCTTAGTCCCGTGAGCAAAGTCGTGAGCATCTCAATATTGTGACCAACATTTTCCATTTTCTCATACCACTACTAGCATTTGCCATTTTCCATTTATGTTTGTTCACTATTCTTTTTTACTCAGTATTGCTGTAGCCGCATTTGCCATTTTCCATTTATGTTTGTTCACTATTCTTTTTTACTCAGTATTGCTGTAGCCATTAAAACTTAGCTACATAATGTCAATATGTCTAATATTATTGCAACACTTGCAATCTCAGTTATTTTCATTACACTATTATTACCCTACTTAGTCAATATGTCGAAGTTTGTGTGGCAATGCTATCCATATAATCCTTGTTGGTCTTTCTCAACTCGACCTTAGTAGGCTCCCATGATGATCACAATGATTGTGAGAATTCAAAATTGTCCTTTAGGCTCTACACACAAGATAAACACTTTATGATGATACATTTCTTTTGAGTTGAAGTTTCTAGAACTATTATCCACGCCTTCAAGGAGAATGATATTCTTGCTTTCAAGAAGAAGTTGCCCCCCCCCAAAAAAAAATCCACTTGGTTAATTCCATGGCATTCAACATGGTGGCTGAGAGAAACACAGAGTATCTTCACAATTTTGTAGATGTTGGAACCTCCACTTCCAGTACCTTTTTGCATATCTTTTCTACTGTAGCTAGCCACCAATAGAGTTCACACAATCTAGAGCACTTCAACGCACAACAAACCTATGTAGGTTATCATATAAGTGGGATACAACTATAGTTGCTTGCATTTGTTTTCCTTATCATCATATCAAATCTATATATAAGCACAAGAAGGGATCTCACTGAACAGGCTGTGCACATTAAATCCTAGCTCACAATGAGCAAGCCAACATATCATAAAACTCAAAAATCTTTGCAACCAGACTTGTAGGATTCTTGAGATCAAAGGTAGCCATTTGATTGCCTTAACCCGGTCCATTGTGCTACACATCCAATAACTCCTCGTGGATTCTCTCATTGCCTAGAAATCATAACAAGTGTTGCACATATCGGCGATATATCGAATATATCGCCGAGTTAAACCCCCATCCGATATATCGGATCTTAAATATCGCGAGATTTCAGATATTTTCAATGTGTCGTGATAAATTGAATATATCTTAATAAATTGGGAATATATTGCGATAAATTGGAAAATATCGGTCTGCTGACCGAAATTGCCAAAAAATTGCCTGAAATTGCGTTTTAAGTTTGCAGGTTGGCTTTTTATGAAGTTAGAGCAGATGATCTCCAGAGTAAATGAGGTCATGGATTTCAAATTTTAAATGCATTAATGTTTGAATATTTGAACTTATTATCAACAGAATTTACAATATCTGTCCTAGATCCTAATCCTATATGACCATGACCATGATCAATGTACACTATGCCATCCAACACCAAATGGACCAGTTATAGAGGTGAGTCCAGATTTGATGGAAAATTTCTACAATGATATAAATTATTTGAAATTGAATTGAAAGATTCCATTAAGTTCTTTCTCCATCCTCTTTGTCTAGGCTCTACATCATCTCATCTCCACTAAAATAAAGTTACATTCATTGCAAGGGTTTCATTGAAGTCTTATGAATTTCATCTTCCTTGTGTATTTCTTATAGCATACAGCTGGTACTTTCAGTTGGCAGCAGGGTAACCTATATCCCTCATTCATGTTGTTATCTCTGAGTGCACTATCATCTTCGCAGACAACCAATCAGGAGGGGATTGTATCAAGTCATTTGTGCTTTCTTCCAATGCAAAGTTTTTGTATCATCCTATCAGGAACATATTTCAGAATTTTCAGTTTAGTAACGATATATGACCACTTGACATCTTATGCATCTTATTTATTTGTTGTATCATCATATTTATGTAGAAATGTGTCTATTTGATGTTGTTGTTGCTTTGTATGTTTTAAAAATTGAAAAAAAAATGAGTGTTTTTGTATTTTTTTGAGGTCTTCTGACATTTGCCGATATTTTCCGATATTTTCTGCCGATACCACTGAGAAGTTATATTCCAGACCCTCGCCGATACTTTCCCTGAGACGATATATGCAACATTGATCATAACTAGTGGCAACAATACACAGGTGCAGGTGGTATGCCTCTTTTCCCTTAGATAGCCAACGACTGTCACTTCTTAGGCCATTTTACACAATAAATCTGGCACACCAACAAATCCATTGCAGATCTAGGACTTGACTTCATCAGATTGTACATGAGTTGCCACCAACTTAAGCCATGCAGGCTTTAAATCTAACAGATCTTGTTGGGAATAGAACTCAGCAGCAAATACACATAAGCACACATGAAGCAAGGGACACCGAGACATTTTAGTCAAGAAACCCCAAAGGGGAAACTCTATTGAATCAATCCATTCCCGTATGTGTTTCTATTGTACAATTAGGTCCCTTTATATAACTATTGGTGACCATAACAATAATGTCATAATAGGATATTTAGTTCCATAACTATTTCCACCAATGTCTCCATGAATCACTCAACTTGATCTTATGAGATCTTATCCCCAATTTCTCTCCTTTTCGTCATATGTAGGCTTTGTGCATTATATGCATTATCTTCTTTGTTCACACACTATAATGTTTTCAAATAAAGTGGATCTTGAGACCCCTGAGTCAACTGAACCCTGATTTTACTAGTTGGGCATCGACGATTCTTAGGCTCGCCCTTGGGCCAGGGGTGTCTCTCTTTGATCGGTCCTCTGACTTCATCTAGTTTAGGAATAATCACTTTTACTTTCCTAGATTAGACACTGACATTTTTACTTTCCTAGATTAGATTTCTGTTGTCCATTAACCTTGTGGACACTAACTTGTTCTTCTTCCAGATAGATTACTATCTTGAGATTTCTTCATTTGGCTTCGGATGTTAGGAGAGATGCTTCCAGTGCTTCCAGAGTGCCATGACATATTCTCCATTTTTGTATCACAGTTCCCAGATCCACTCTCCTTGTACATTTTTCTTTTGTATCGGCTCTCTTTGCACTTATCTCTTCTAGGTTGGCTCTGCATCTTTGGAGTTAGCTCTTTTTAGACTGAGTTTCACATCATGCTTTATATAGGAGCCACCTTAGCGCTCCCACGTTGTATTGACATCATGTTACCACACAGTCCCATTAACCTACTTCTGTGGTCATTTGTTGGACACTATTCAAATGATCTTATCTTATCTTAGCTTTAGTACTTATTTCACTAAATCTAAACAAGCTAATAGTAACCACAAAGCACTGGTCTAGCTCTTATTTTATATTTCTTTCTTTATAAGTTATGCGCATGGTGATATCCTATATGTTCTACTTATTATCATAAAGCGTCATTGATATTATCTATACTGCTTTGTAATTGACTTCTATTTTCAAGTACCTAACTTATTTTGCATATCTGCTTCAAATACTTGATCTAGTTGGTTAGTTTAAACTTGTTTATCGTATCTTAGAATGGCTATTAAGTACTTGTATTCTTTGCATATCTTATATAGTATTTGATCTAATTGCTTTAGAATTAACTCCTACATTCTTCATCCTTAGATTATTTTATTAGGGTGTACCTCCTGTTATCACATATATAGTAGCCGGGCTACCATACATTTTTTGTCAGATTCCAGTACACTATTCATGTTAAATTTCATACCTTCATAGCATAAAACATAAATGCATTACCAAGATCACTAGAAGTAAGACAAAGCACAAAAACAACAACACAGAGTTTACCTTGGGAAACCCAATAGGGAGAAAACCCAGTAACCTTTGCAGAGAGATGATAATTCTAAGATCAGAGTACAAATGAAGAAAGAGAAAGAATGTGAAAGTATCTTTCAGATGTAGATGACCCAAATAAACCTCCTTCTTCTAGTGATGCAAAAATCTGCTCCTCCAAGTGATGCGCACTTCACAAGTGTGAGAATGAACAAATGAGGAGCACTAACCTCATATTTATACAAGTGTTGAAACTACAAAATCCCTTATGGGGCCGACTTGTCTTGGGGACAATATATATTTTATTTTTAATCTTTTTATTAATTCCTTTTGCACTCCAAGGCTTACATTGATTCTTTCATGTGTTTACATAAGGTTCTTCTCTCTTAGGAGGTATAACCAAGTACAATGATGGTACAATAAAATATAATGAATAATATCTTCCGAAGTTGTACAAAATCCAACACTCCCTCTCAACGAGGAAGGTATTCTTTAGTCTCCATCTGCATCATGATCATCTGGGTTTCATCTTGTACTCTACTTTGTCTCCATCATCTCTATGCATACTGAAGGTTGTCCACACAGTCTCAGTGTATCATCTTCACCAGTCCTTCGGTGAGTCCAGGAGAATCACTCGATCCAGGATTTCAGGAGAATTACTCAATCCTGAATATCTGTGACATCCTCACCAGTCCTTCGGTGAGTCCAGGAGAATCACTCGATCCTGGATCCAGGAGAATCACTCAATCCTGGATATCTGAGATAATCAGCTGTGCCATCTCTGCTATACAATTTGCTACCTGTCTATCTCATCTGCCAATGGGGTCCTCCCATACCTGGCTGAGATCTCAGATGAACAAAAGGGCACGACCATCTACTGACTATCCTACTCTTCTGCCTATGGGATTTCTCCCATATCTGGCTGAGTATCTGGACTATAGAGGCACCTGTGCAACCACACAGCCAACTGCTGACTGTCTTACTCATCTGCCTATGGGATTTCTCCCATATCTGGCTGAGTAACCGGATTGTAGAGGCACCAGTGTGAACTCGACCAACTGCTGACTGTCCTACTCATCTGCCTATGGGATTTCTCCCATATATGGCTGAGTAACTGGACTGCAGAAGGTACCTGGGTGAGCCCGACCAACTGCTGACTGTCCTACTCATCTGCTTATGGGATTTCTCCCATATCTAGCTGAGTAACTGGACTGCAGAAGGCACCAGGGCAAGCATCTCAATGTCATCTTTCCCCCTCAAGGAGGGATATGTTCTCTTCGACTCCAAGTCTTCCGCGAAAGTATTCGAACTTCACCCTGGGAAGGGTCTTGGTGAGAACATCTACAGTCTGGTCGTCTGTCGGCACGTACTG
Source organism: Larix kaempferi (assembly GCA_027924585.1). Lineage (NCBI taxonomy): Eukaryota > Viridiplantae > Streptophyta > Pinopsida > Pinales > Pinaceae > Larix > Larix kaempferi. The sequence continues at coordinate 4,680,468 of BSBM01002098.1, read as the reverse complement.
TAACTCGACCGCACCTTTCTGCACCATATCGTGAATGAAGTGATATCGAATCTCGATATGCTTCGACCTGTCGTGAAATACAGGATTCACTGACATCTGCACACAGCTCTGGTTATCATAGTGAATCACGGTCGGCTCTGGAATCTGGCCGAACAATCCTGCTAGGAGTTTACGAAGCCAAACTGCTTCTCGAGCTGCTGTGCTAGCAGCCATGTACTCGGCCTCTGCAATACTGAGTGCTACCGAGTTCTGCTTCCTGCTGCACCAGGAAATAACTGCAGAACCCAAACTGAAGCAACATCCAGAAGTACTCTTCCGATCTGCAACACATCCAACCCAATCTGAGTTTGTAATCCCCTGCAATATCAGGTCACCATCTGAAGCATACTTCAATCCATATCCCACAGTGCCACGTAAGTATCTGAGCACATGTTTTGCAGCAATCCAGTGAATCTGCCTCGGTTCGCACATGAACTAACTGAGGGCATTCACAGCAAAACATATATCTGGTCTGGTGTTGGTCAGATACATCAATGACCCAATCAACTGGCGATAAATGGTGGGATCAAACAAATCAGACTCTGAAGTAGAATCTCTTAACTTCTTCCAATTCGCATCCATCGGAGTAGGCATGGACTTGCAGTCCAACATTTCGAATCTCTTCAACATATCAATGGTGTATTTTCCTTGTCCTAGGAAAATCTCTTTCTGCCTCTGCCATACGTCTAATCCCAAGAAGTAATGCATTAATCCAAGATTTTTCATTTCAAACTCAGAGGTGAGATTCTTCTTACACCATACAATGAATTTCTCATTTCCAGTGAGAAACAAGTCATCAACATATAATACCAAGATCAGTGGCTCATCATCTACAACCTTGTAGTAAAGGTTGGGGTCTGCATCACTTCTTGGAAAATTCCAAGCTCACCAGGAATCCGTCTATCCGTCCATACCAAGCACATGGTGCTTGCTTGAGTCCATACAATGCCTTTTTCTGTCTGCATACATGAGACTCCTTTCCTTGGACAATAAACCCATTTGGTTGTTCGATGTAAACTTCTTCCTCAATAACACCATTGAGAAAGGCTGTCTTCACATCCATCTGATGCAACTTCCATCCCATAGATGAAGCAATCATGATAATGGAAGTATATCGGGCCACAGGAGCAAAATTCTCATCATAATCAACTCCCTCTTTCTAAGAGAATCTTTTGGCAACAAATTTGGCCTTGTATTTCCCATATGCTCCATGCTAAGTCTGTTGTGCCCATCTAGGTCTTTTCCGACCTACTGCAACATTTCCGGGGATATCAACTGGATCAATGGAATCGATAGGTTCATCCTTTTCTGCTAACTCCCTCTTGAACTAGAGGGGGAGATGATCTGTAATGTCCCCATTCAAATAATTGTATAGCAGACAATCCCCATCAATCCTACCAAGTTCCCTATTGAATGGGTACATTGGGAATTGTAATAAGGGAGCAAAGGAATAATGTTTACACATTAGAATAGTCCAAGTATTTAATAAATAAGTTGAATAAATGAATCCAAGAGGAATTATAGGTGGCAAATGGTTTTGAGGACATTTGGAGGATGTGGGATCCCCACTAGCTTGGTTTCTCACTGCCACATGGCAAATGTCACTTGGCATTTCAAATCCATGGGAAGGCAAACATTATTGGGTGAGTTGGTAAGGCATACACATGGCATGGAGCATCTTAGGTCGAAATGTGGTGGAATAGTAACCTCCATGGAAGAGGAAGAGTCAAATTGGAGACTAGTGGACACTTGGCATAGATTCTCTAGTCTTATGACAATAATGATGAAGCATCTATGACATCTATGACAAAATTAAGATCTGACTTCTTACACTTGACCATTATGACATGTTAGCCCCAAAAATAGGTTCAAGAAGGCACTCATGGAGTTGGGGGAAGCTAAAGAGACTCCTACTCGAAATTGGGAGAAGATGGAGGGTTGGAAACTAGGAGACAAGTGGCAAATGTGGAATATTTCCTAAGTGGAAATCTCTAGAAGATAATGAGAGGATTTCGACCCTTAGAAGGCTAATGTTGGTTATAAAATGTAGAAATCAAGTATGAGAATGGCTTTTGATGATTTGAGAAAAATTGCATTTGTGAAGAGAGAGCTAGTGGATGACTAGTTTCTTGCCTTAGCCAATTTCGAGGGTGAAAGATTTCCATCCAAGTTGGTGTTTGGAGAGACCACTCAAGTCTTTCATGGAGCTTTAATGGAGTTTTATTTGCAGGTATCAGCTACAGGGTAGCTCATGGTTTTGTTTAGTGCAGCACCATCTCTCAACCATTTCTAGTTTTGAAGGCATATTCATGCTCCTTGAGGGAGGGCGTTTTTGGTGAGCTCTTGTGCTTCTTGGGAGAGCTTTTCATTATGTATTTCTGATTGTAATAGCTTCATATCCTCTGTTCTTCATATTCAAAAAGTCTCAGGTTGAAATACCCGCTGGTTGTATGCAAAAATGTTGATTAATGAGCAAACAATGTCCATTTCCCCACTACATTGATGTATAGCATGATAATGCTGATGGTTTCGAATGAATGGATGATTCTTTGATGCATTTATGATTAATAGACTGCCATGGATGTATTTTACAAGTTTCATGTACTGTACTTGAGCATTTGAAGTATTTTTACTCAGTTTAATTGCACTGGGAGAAGAAATAGTGCCATTTCCCCAAGGGTCAAATTGGTGATTTTTGCAGCTGAATGGGAGAGGGTTGGAACAGAGATAATAATAAATTAATGATACACATGAGACCTTAATAACATCCTTAATACATCCCCTACCTCTGTTCAGAAATTCGAGGGAGTTTGGAAGCATCTGGTAGGCCATTTCAGTGTTTAACCAGGGGGGATTTGATGCATAAATTGCTAGTTAAAATACCATACATTGACCAGAATATAAATCAAATTTGCAGAAGTCTTTTGAGGGTTATAAATCATCCATGAACCTAATATTCAAGTCTAAATATCATTCATATACCCTTACAGAAGATTTGGGAGCATTTGGGTTAATTTGGAGGCCAAAACAACAAAACTAGTCAAGGGTCAAAATTGGGGAAAAAGTGGAAAATTGGTCATTTTAATAAATTTTTGAAAAGGGGACATTACATGATCTCATCTTCTATGGTTCTATCATTTCATCATCGATCTCCATGTCTGACCCTCTCTTCTTCAAAGGTCACATCCCTATTGGCTTCAATCTGTCTGGACCTTGGGATGTAGATTCTGTAAGCCTTTGAAGATTCATTGTATCCCACAAAGGTTCCCTTCTTGCTGAAGGTTCCAACTTGGGCACAAGTATAAAGACTGGACAGCCAAATATCTGAAGGTGGCTTACTTCTGGTTTCACTTCTGTGAAAGCTTCCTCCGATGTCATCATTCTAGGCTGAGAGTCATATTCCAGGAGGCTTCTTGCTGAACATCAACGAGATTCATATGTCCATCGGAACAAGTCTTCTCTTGTAGGCCAAATCACATGGTCTTTTCCCTACAAGTCAAATCCCGACTTATGATCAATGACATTATATAATCAAATGAAAAGCAAATAGTTTACACATGCATCTTAGCTAATACTTTATCACAACAATCATGAACATGTCTATCAAACACTTCTAGGAAGTATCTAGATGTCTGTTATCTTCACTAGAACATGACATCAAGAGTGTGCACTACCCCAAGCATGTAGGAGGGAGATATCATCTAGACTAACTTCATGAAATGTTGTGTAGCTCATATGCATAATATAACAGGGTAAACTATATCAATTGCTTAGCACATTAGATCTGCATATAAAAAAAACATATACGACGACAACAGATCTATGTAAGCAAGAAAACAAAATACTTATTTCTTATTGTTTTGGTGTGTGGGACCCTACTGCCTTCTTGTGGGAACCATAAGAGATCTACGTTCTTGCATTCAGGATCTTATAGAAGAGGAACTCCGAACGATCATCATCCCTTTGCTTCTTGTGATGATGATCCTCTTCTACATCAACAGTTGAGGCTTCATGCTTCCTTTTACTTGAACTTCGACAGCTATTTGCATAGTGTCCATATTTTCTACACCTATAGCATTGAACTTGAGATATGTCCTTCTTCTCCTTTTGATCAGGGCAAGGACTTGGTCTCCGATCTTGGTGCTTGTGTTTATGAAACTTCCTACCTTTTCCCTTACCCGTCATGGCATGAGAAACAAAAGCTTGGTTCTCCTCAGGTTGAGTGTCATGACCATGGAGTCTTTGACGTGCTGCAATCCTTGTCTCCTCCTGAGAGCAATCTGCCCAAAGCTTGTCAAACTTTGGTAGTTTGGATCTACCACTTATGCTTTGGATAAAGGACTCCCATGATGGTGGAAGACCATTTAAGGTGTGAAGGACAAGCTCCTTATTGCCAATAGGATCTCCACTAGTGCTGAGCTTGTCTCTGAGTTCTGCGATCCTCATAAAGTATGAGGCAATGGATTTCGACTTTGCTATCTTCATATTTGAGAGTTGGTTTCTCAAAGTCATGGATACATTTAGACTAGTGTGTTCAAACAACTTCATAATGGTCTTGAACATCTTCCTAGCATTCTTCTTACCTGAGATCTGAGGTACCAAATGATCTCTCACGGAATCCACAAGAATCCTTCTTGCTTTAGCATCATTCTTCCTCAATCGAGATTTATCTTCTTCGGCTTCTGGTTCGGGGACCACCTCATTTACATATAGTAGAAGATCATTTTCTTGTAGGAGTAGGAGAACCCTAGATTTCCAGGAGATAAAGTTGGAGGCTCTTTCCAACCGATCTTCAACCTTCATCCCAATCATCTTGATTTGCGGATCTGGATCAGAAACCCTAGCAGGAGCTAGGTCAAAAATAAAAGTTTTCGGAATTGAATTCCGTCTTTACCAATGGATTAGTCTAGCCAAAAGCGAAATTCCTATGGCTCTTTTTCTCCAAAATAATGGGTGAAGACTTCACAAGATGAAACCCTAATTCCGGCAGGGTTCCGACAATGCTTCGGCAATGGCTTCTTCTAGAATGGCTCTGATACCATGTTAAATTTCATACATTCATAACATAAAACATAAATGCATTACCAAGATCACTAGAAGTAAGACAAAGCACAAAACAACAACACAGAGTTTACCCTGGGAAACCCAATAGGGAGAAAACCTAGCAACCTTCGCAGAGAGATGATAATTCTGAGATCAGAGTACAAATGAAGAAAGAGAAAGAATGTGAAAGTGTCTTTCACATGTAGATGAGCCAAATAAACATCCTTCTTCTAGTGATGCGAAAATCTGCTCCTCCAAGTGATGTACACTTCACAAGTGTGAGAATGAACAAATGAGGAGCACTAACCTCATATTTATACAAGTGCTGAAACCAAAAAATCCCTTATGGGGCCGACTTGTCTTGGGGGCAATATATATTTTATTTTTAATCCTTTTATTAATTCCTTTTGCACCCCAAGGCTTACATTGATTCTTTCATGTGTTTACATAAGGTTCTTCTCCCTTAGGAGGTATAACCAAGTACAATGATGGTACAATAAAATATAATGAATAATATCTTCCGAAGTTGTACAAAATCCAACAATTCAGCCAGTTCCCTTGCATTGAGATGCTGAGATGAGCATCTACTATGGATCACTATCAGATTGTGGACAACAGTTTTATTCCCCATGCCATGCCTGAGTCTCAAGACACTCAAAGAGATGACCGATGTAGCTATTTAGCCATTTGTACAGAGCAGTTAGTAGTGCCCAAAGTTACAGCAGCAGCTTCAGAGGACAAATGATGGTTCTGATGATGAGCATTCATGTATATGACTCAACAGGTATATTATGGTGTTGTGGTTATATTGCTTTTATTTCCATTTTCTTAGCATGTCTTAGCATTTAGTATCATGATTTGGCAATCATATAGATATGTGGACCTGGTTGTACTATATATATCATATTTGTCCCTACTCAGACTTAGAAGTTCTTGACCTATACTCATTGGTTTTACCCTCCTTAAGGAGATTAGAGGTGATCATTCCCGCCATACTTTGGCTTGCTAGTGTTGGTTTCATTACTCACTGTCTTCATCCATCCATGACATACCTAGTTTGTTCATTACCTTACTTACTACTTGACTAGTGACATGGAGGACCTTTCCCCACTATGGCCTCTGTATTGGATGAGCTTCCTTGTTTATTGTGTCTCGGCTCTGAGTTGGTGACAAAACTTACCTATGGTGAGTTGGATTTCCTTGTGAAGTCCCCCTAGTCACTAAAGATGTTGTTGGCTAAACCTGAAACTTTTAGTGCTGCCATGAATACAAAGTATGGAAATAAAATGTTGTATCTTGTATGAAAGCCCATTCGTGCAATGTGTTTCTCAACACACATGAATGAAAGGAAAGCCAAATGAAAATGGCTATGAAATATCAAATGTTATATCTATTGAGAAATGTAAAATACCTAGGTAAACAAGCTGTCCAAAGACACACCTAGAAGTGCTCAGGTAAACAAGTGCCCTAAAAACACACCTGCAGCAAGAAGCCTTATGAAATGTAAATCTATGCAATGTGTTTGTAAACACACATAAATCAAAGGCTATGGAAACTATAGGCCCAAAAAGCAATGGAACTTAAACTCTATATCAAAAAGATTGCGGGCCTCATTTGTATTATGGATTGTCCGTATCTGTCAAGGTGAATAAACACTCTTTGAACAACTTACCCATTTGTGAGACACCGCCATTCCCTGTGTTGTTGCTTGTCCACTATATGCTATGGTGTGTATTCCCTTCTCCATATCCAAAGTGTCACAGTGTTAAGTCAGTAAGTCATCCTTTGACCTAGCCATGTTATTTTTAGCCTTCACCCTTCACTAGCAAATTGATTGCAACTATGAAGTGAGTATGGTCTTGAAAGTCGGGTTTGAGTAATAATAATAATTAATGACCTATTATATTGGGATTTAGATCGCCAGTAATGATTACTTTTTGTTATAATTGCTATTTGAATGGATTGTAAAGCATGTTTTAACGTTTGACACCTTGCAGCAGCTTGATGACAATTTGCGTTATATTTTGGTCATGATTGACTTGGTCAAACCCAGTTTGACCAAAAATCAACCACAGGACATGAGGTGGCAGACCTCAGATGTTACAGATAGATGGTATATGGTCTGGTACAGGTCACCATGGTGGGCTTATGCAGTGGTTTCAGGCTTATGATGATGATTTGTGCTTTTCAGCGCTTTTACAGATGATTATTATTTGGTCTGCCGGATATGATGAGTATTTATTTTTGACCATGCAAAGGTCTATATGGTGTATGAGTACACACCTTAGATGGATTTGGACCTTTTGAGTCCAATGAGACAATTTGTTTTTAGTTCCGGGCAGTTACAATGATTTTTAGCCTCAGTTGGCTAACCTAGTGCAGTTTTGGCCTGTCAGAGGCCTTGTCAGAGCAGTGATGAGATTTGATTGGTTCACCTAGGGCGCTGTATATGGAGGGGGTGGTCTAGCCACTTGTTATTACCATATTATCTCCCTCCCAGACACATTGGTGAGCTTACCTTGACAGCGCAGGCACTCCAGGAGGCAGTTTGGGCAGTTTCACACTTCCCGAGGCAGTCCAGAAATGGTGAAAATGGCTACTGAAGAATTTGATTTGGGTTACTGAGGCAAAGTTTTGGCATGGGATGATTTGTGATGATGAGTGGGATGCCTTCCACACCTTCTCTAGCAGTTTCAGCTTCATCGGGACCCACATCCATCACTTATGGCATTTTATATGATTTTCTGGAGCCTCCTAAGGCTCACGACTTTCCCAGAGAGGCACGATTTGGTGTCTAGATCATTTATTTTTGGATATTGTGCCATGGGGATTGGCCAAGGGTGTTAGAAATTACCCCTTGGACCCACCATGAGCTAGATATATTGTTTTATCATTTGATTTTGGTGGAACCCCCTCTCCTAGGGCGATTTGGTCCATGTGATGTATTATTTTATTAGTGATCCATGTATTGTATTGTTGAGCTCATCTCAACCATTGATTAGATTTTTTGATCTTTTAATCTTAGCGACTCGTTCAAAAAATGGTTAGGGTTTTGGTGCCTCTCCTTCCTATTTGAAGGAGAGAGCTTCTCATTGTAAAGGGTCTTTGGTTCTTGGAATCTTAATATAGAAAAACTTTTCTGTGGAAATTCTTGTGGTCTCCTTTGAATCTGGTGTTCTTCGATGGTGATTGTAAAGTCTATTGCATCCTAGCATTTGGGTATTTGGGGTAAGATCTATCTTTTCGGAAACTTTTATCTTGTCTACAGGAGGGCGACTTCACTTGGGCATTTTTGCAAGGCTTTTTCAACTTGTTCCACTTGGCATTTGCTTGTATCAGGGGGTTATCATTAGTATCATTGTGATCTATGCTATCTTTCTGTTATTTCTCTTGTGGCATTAGTCTTATCTCTTGTTCGTAGTAAATCTGATATTGTTGACATTTATTGTGCAGGAGAGAGGGTGCATTGGCTTCCTTGAGCAAATCGACTTCATAGAAAACAACCTCAAATTGCTCCAAATTGATCGGGTTTGCATAGATCATCATCATCAAGGCATCTACAAGGTTATCCAGGTAAGATCCACAGGTTTGTTCTTCTTGTCTTGGTTCCAATCCATTGGCACAACTACTTCATTGCTAAAACCCTTATATTTCAAACCCTCATTTTTACAATTTCTTAGATCTAGCAAGATCTACTTGGCTTTTGGGTACAAAATTTAAAACCCACCTCTATAGCATCCACGGCGATCCATATCTATAGTTTGGTGAGGATTGGCCTTCATTCGACCCATTTCCCAAGGCAAATTAGCTTCTCCAAGGGAGGTCGCACTTCCTAGGTGAGGTGAGTTTGCTAAGATCTAGCACCTGGGTAGGTGAGATCCCACTTGATCCATAATCTACACATTTGATAACTTACCCCTAGTGTGTCACTTCAGTGATTTTCACCTTGTGGGCCCCATTCCTCATTTTGAGGGTTGAGCCCCACTTGGGTCACTTGGTGATACATTTCAATCTCAGATCTACTGAGATCTAGCCATTGGATGATCCTAATTTTCAAGATCCACCTAGCTTGACACCTCAACATCCCTGATCTACAATTTGGTGGACATCCGACTCCATTTGGCCCATTTCCCAAGGCACCGATTGTCTCCAAACCAATTCGACTTTCTTGGATTGTTGAGTTAGCTTGAGGTTTGATCTTTGTCTTGCATGCTTGAACACCTAAACATTGTCATATCTATTCATCAAGCTCATCTTTGGTACTAGTGTATGGGTGCTCAGAAGTGCCCAGAATTCTCATATTTATCCCTCAGCTGGAACTACTTTTCACAGGAAATCAAATGCTTAGATCTGAAAGTAGTGCTCCTATCCATAGGAAAACTGTTCCTAGACATTCTCAGAACATATCCCAAATTGCTCAAGATCAATTTCAGAAACCTTCATGGAACAACCATGCAAATAAGGGGGTAACAGGGGGGGTTGTTAGACTCTGAGTCCCTAGACAATCACAAAGTCCAAGATCACCTTCTTTATGAGGTGTCATCCTTTTCCACTGATGAGTTGTCAATGAGATCTAGATCTACAGGTGGTTAGATCCATGTACTATATATTGATATCATTGGATGAATATATTGAGTTGAAGATGGATTAAAACCTTTTTTTCCAACTTCTGTTGTTGTGTCCTATTTCTTAACAAGTGATAGTCAAATGAATGGACAACCTCCAAGGTAGTGCGCTCTAGGGGGCAACAACAAGAAGTGTGTAAGTGAACAACCCTCATTAAAATGCCTCAACGAGTCAACACTAACAAAGTGGTCAACAGATGAACTGTCACAACTGAAGCATCTAGGAAAGTGTGCACAAGTGAAATTGCCCCTCATCCATCCATTATCCAAGCACTCAACCACAACCCACTTGTAAGTCTCTGACAAGCGTGATAGAATGCCAAATAGTTGATAATCCATGATGTATATGCATCCACATAGGAAAAACCAATATACTCCAAATGCAGCCTGCTTGGGCAGGGTCTTCAAATTAATATATGTCCTGACTCCTTATACAACATGAGGGGTAATAGGGTCGAAACCTTGCGTGACCATGCCCAGACTGGTTTGGAATGAAATTGACTGAACTGGCCTATTCGGCCCAGTTCTGTTTGAATTGGTCAGTTTCGTACGGCTGGTTGGAACAGAACCACCCCTCAAACTGGTTCAATGGTCAGTTCAGAGGGTTTCAAGGTCAGACTGGTCGAACCGACTGGGTTTAAAAACACTGGTTAGTGGATCTATGTCCTTTATGGTATGATGCTAGTTTTCTCTCTACCTCTAAGAGTGCTTTCTTTGACACTCCTACAATAACTGGGCACAAGTGGGGCTGACGAGAACCTTGGTGATGACTTGTTTGGCTACAATCCCTCAGATGTCTCTTCCATATACATGATGTTCCTTCTAGTGCTCCTCAATTAGATGAGTAGTTCAACGATGGCACTCTTCCACAAGATGTTGGTGATGAGGACTTCTTGAGTGATCCATTTGCTCTAGCTACTCCTCCTTTGGCTTTGTGGCTTGTCATAGCCTATGCCTAAGTGGGCCATATCCACACTTGTAGATGCTGCTGATTTCTTGTGGGCCCCTCAAAGCACTGTTAGGTGTCTCCTCCACCACATGCCCTTATTTCCATGGTGATCAACATGCCTAGTGACTTGCATATTCATCCACCTTTGTCACTATGGAGCACAATTTCTTTACTGATGACTCCACTGGGTACTTGAGGGAGCAATATGGCCTTCAGGGGGGTGGGGTTTGGTGGGGGGGGATGGTATGCCATTCTTTTTTGATGTGGCCCTTGATCAACATTAAGAGGGGTATGTAACTCTTGTGATATAATGTCTTCTCTCTATGGCCCCTTGTTTATATTAAGGGGCGCTGTTGAAGTTAAGGGCGTAATCTTCACATTTGGCCATGACAGACATTATTTGTATTATATATTATATTTCTAGGTTTGGTTAAGTAGGCCCATAACCCCTCCTTGGGGAAATCTCCCCTCCTCTTTAGTTGTGTGCATTTACAGTCACACAATTCTTATTTGTGTTTTCAGACACTGATAATTTCATTAATTCTTGTAGAAGTGATTTAGCCTAAGGGCGCCTTAAAGCATTGTGCTCTCTTGTTCTTGGTTTGATCTATCTTGTGCCTGGGTCATTTCTCTCTCTAGCGCACTTGTGCTAGGGTTTATCTCTCTCTAGGGCTGCAACTCTCTTGGCTGCCCTAGTGCTGTTTATCTCTTTCTTCTTTGCGGAATTTGGGTTGGTTTTCGTTCCATTTGATTCTTTAGCTAACAATTGTGAATCTCAACACTTCACAAGTAGTTTTACACCAAATTCTTGCATGCTTTCCTACTTTCTTCACTTTTTCAAACACTTTTCAGCCTTTTGACTTGCATCATCACCTTATGTTTTCTCATTTCCACAAAGATTTTCTCTACTCCTAAGTGAAACACTCAGGCAAATCAATACTGTGTATGAAGGGGAAAATACTACGAATATCACTCATGTGGGAAGAGTCATTGTTTCTGTATATATATGACATTTGAAAAGAGCTATTCTCAATGCATTCTCATGCCCCTTACAGTTCATGGCCACTTATAATTTTACATCTTAAAAGCACATGAAAAATAAGTAAAGTTTGAAACAGTGAACTATATTAAATTTTAATCAACAACTTCAAAAATATATTAAGTCTCCTTTCAAATTTTAACAAATCTACCAATTGGTCACACCTAAAATATTCTGTCTGAAATCCAATTACATTAGTCAGGCTTTGCAAACCTTTTCTTTTCATTTTTTTCCGGACATTGCCTAATGCCTACCTGTTTCAAAGATACTTGCATCAAATACTCATCTACATTATATATATTCATAGAACTTTAATCCCAAAATTTCCTATATTCATAGAACTATAATCCCAAAATTTCCTTAAGTATTATTTGTTTTTAAAACTGTTGGATAACATTAGAGAATTCCCATGAATACCATAAAGAGCAATAATAATGAAAAGACCACTAGAATTACTCAAAAAATTAATCATTATTTGTTTACAGGAAAGAGCATGGGACCAGGTTCCCAGATTATAGAATCCAAGGGGCATGATCGGAACAAGGTATTGGTCAACGCATTAAGAAATGGAAGAGTTTTTCGTAGGGATCTCTACAGAAAAATAGAGCCATACAGTTCAGGCTTTCTGGAAGTTTCAGATCTTCATTCATTATACTGGGAGCAGAGTGGCAATCCGGATGGACATGTAAGTAGTTGGGTGTTTATCATATTTTTATTCCCTGAGCCTTAAGATTGCATAGAAAAGAGTGAACTAGATACCAGTCAATCTGTATTTTTGATATGTTGAAAATCTTCATACAGTAAGGTTACTTCATATTTCACAGCTTGTCGCAAGGTCATCCTTATATACATAAGCTTTTAGGGTGATTTTGATTACTTTTCATGTTTTTGTATCTCAATGTACACAACTTGCATTGGAGATCACATAAACAAAAATATTTACTTATGCAAATATTATTTTTATTTTTATTTTTTACATGTAACTTCTCACCCCACTCTCCAGCACATAAGCAAGAGTGAGGTATTCCTCATGGCTCACGAAGAGCCCAATCCACAATTCATTCACCAAGAATGAAACATGTTACAAGCGGGATTTGAACCCGGGTGGAGAGGATATATAATGTCCCTCCCCAAATCTGATGGTATAATTTGATGCTTACTGCTGTTATATGAAATTTATTTGACTCAATGCTACTGCCAAATACTTCATTACCCACCCCAAAGTATACTGTTTAAGGATTGCTGCTTTTCTTGTATGATTCGAGTTTGTTTTGGATGATGATTTGGGTCACTTATTTCGTCAAACAGTTATAGTTGCATATGGTTTTGAATCTCGATACATTCACATTATTCAAACTTGCAACAATAGATAAATGATTAAATCAAACATGAACAGCAATATTCTATCTAATTTCTTGGCTGACCTGAGAGTTATCTTGCACTGTCATACATTGGAATATATAGATAAGATGTCCTTAAGCCCAGAATGTCATTTCTATCAAATATACAGTCTGTGTAGAGATAAATAATGCCCAGCATTGATAAATATGGTCCACAATTTAGAGATATGCTGCCCAGAACTTCGTATAGACTGTCCCCAAATGTAAACACAGCAGCAAATGATAACATAGGATAATACCCATCCACTAATTGACTGTCCCAATGATATACGGCCTGCTGGTAATGGTATTACATCTGGTACAATAAGAAAATACAGCCCCAAGATAAATATATGCTGCCCAGAACTGTACGGCCTCTCTTCTACAGTAGACATCCCTCAGAAATAATAATAAGATGCCTCCAAGTGGCTGTATGGCCTGTATGTGAGCAAACCCAGCAGAAATAATAAAATAAATGATATCCAGCATGGATGTACAGTCCAGCAAGAGTGTACGTGTAATGTCCTCTTCTGCTTAAGCACAGGGGACCATCCCGCTAACCTATCTAATTCCCATAGGTTCGAGTGGGTACTGACATTCAGGGAATTGACTGAGGATTGATACCATTCAGACCAAAAGAAGATCTTAATCATGGTTATTAGATCATTAGTAGATAAAAGAGGGCCACAGGAACTAGGGGCCACCTACATGCACTACATGTGGGCCATATTTCATGATGCATGCACTTAAACACCTTAATTAAGCCTACATGCACACAGAAAGCAATGCATGCAAGTCAACTGAAAATTAGAAGAGAAAAGCGACCTAGACATGCAAAGTTAGGGCAGGCAATGTCAAAGTTATAAAAGAAGGATAAAGTGAATGATTAGGTCTGCTTATTGATTATTGATTTGTGAATTCGATTTGGAGAGCTCAGAGAGCCAAGTTAGGGTTGAGGGCACACTACTCAATCTATCTGCCCTAGTCACTTTCAGGGTTGGATCATACAGGTTCAACATTACTTCTATCATATATATCATTCTTCAGCATTCTTCAGGATTCAAGCCACATATTGGATCAAGAGGACTCGCCTTCTTGCATGGGCAACTTGGACAAGGAGGATATCATCATGTCTTGACAGCCATCCACTATTTAGTCTGCATGCAGCATCCTTCTGAGAGCACCATCATTAGCCTAGTTACTGAATACAGTATTTTTATTCGGCTTCTGGAGCAAGTTATCATCAGATCCATTATCAGAAGGGCGCCTTCTCTTTGCATGGGCGACTTTCCTTGAGGACATTCATGCTTTATGCCTTAAAGCTGTTGCATGTCTTGCATGCAGCTTCTATATTGATCAGAGAAGGATCATAACCCTAGTGCACACTTTCCGAAGCTATCTCACATCATTGGAGCAGTTATTCATCCGTCCCAAGACTGAAGAGGTGCATTTATTACAAGAGCGAATTATTGGAAAGAGATCATCTCATATCATGGTTGATTCTTGGTGCATGGCTTGCATGCTTATCTCATATTGACCTACATCACAAGCACTATTCATTGGTACGTACATGCGTCAATTCTATCCCTATTTTATATCATATTTGAATACTTGGGTCATTTAGGGTTTTGGCAACCCCATGCACTTGCATGCATTCTCATGCAATCATATCTAGCACATGCATCCATAATTTCTCTAAGTATTGGGTAGCAAGACTTCAAGCAAGCAACAATCACATCAGAAAACCTTCAAAATGACAGAAAATATCAGTTGGAATATTACAGTGGTATCAAAGCATGTTCCTCGCCACCTGTGGGAGCATGCAATTATAATCAGTTCAATGCACCCAAGAGACTTGCATGATATTACTTATAGAAGGCAGAGGTTCAGGCATAGAGACATAAGTGAAGAAGAGGCAGAGTTAGAGGATATAGAACTGGAAGACACAAAGACTCAGTTTGGGAAAGGCAAGGGTAAAGAAACAATGGCAGACGATGATAAAATGGCTTTCACCAGTCTCATTTTCGCTTTGAAGGAATTCACTACAGGACATAAAGAAATGTTGACTGCCATCAACAAATTGGAAGATAAATCAGGGCCCACCCCTAACAGTCCTCGGTTTCCCAACAGTGATCGGGTATCCACCAGTAGCAGTGGAGAGCATTTACACACTAATACACAGAGTCACCCTCATCTCTACAATAGGTCCTCCAGACCTACCATGCCACAGTTCTTGGATAGCCAGACAGCAGTGCCAATAGTATAGGTAGAGTCAGAAGAACCAATGGTGGCATTATTTACGGGAGTACAGAGCATTGGGAGAGGATTTCCAGTCAACCATGTCCTTTATGGATTTTTGTCATTTTAAGAGTAAGAACAGGCCGAGAGTCTACAACAGGGCTTTCAATCAGAACTATGAGTTACAGCGCTGTTATCACATTTTATGTTGGCAGCAGCTTCCATACTGCAGACTGTGTGGCCGAGGACCGCACAGTACTTTTTTCCAGATCAGGAGATCAGTTGCCTCTAGATGAGGCATTTTTGTTCAGATTGCCCCTAGCAGACATATCAAAGGGGACAGACAGTTGGATTTACCATCTACCACAGGGTTACCTTTCCTTGCCAGGCTTTGACACAAGCCCATTTGAGACAGTTGCCTAGTCTTGTCCTGATCGAGATTATCACAGTACAGTGCTGGTTTATTATGTGCCCAGATTCAGCAGATATCCAGCTCAGATACAGGTTTAGTAGCAGCAGGTATTGCATTTGATGGTTATTGCTCATGTTGTAGATTAGACTTATTTATACTTGTTAGTACACTAACTTTGCATGAGATGATATATTTGGTGATCTGGCTATGATGTGATGTGTTTAAGCCCTTGGTGATGTTAGTCCACCCCTCTGGTTAGACTTGTGTATATGCACACCGAGTCATGTCCTCTATACTTGGCATAGACTTGATCATTTAGCCCCTCGGTAGCTGATTTAAGCACCATCATCACTTTCTCCACCCATCCAACTCATCCATGACACTTCTTCCCCGACTTGGATTCTGATTTGTGATCCCAAGGACACCTTTCCCCACTGATCTCTGAGTTTGCCATGACTCCTTGTTTATTGTGCCTCGGCTCTTTAGTGTGTGAGATACACGGTTAGACCTGGGATTTGCTCCTATCGGTTTCCCCCGATGTTGCAATGCAGTTAGGATTGTGTAGCCTCACCGAGTGCTCCCCATTGGTCATCGAAGCTTGTATTACTCATCCCCATTACCTTTGCAGTATGAGCACTATGTTTATATATTTTGAGATATGTATGTAGCCCAAGAGGGCCTTGAAGAAATGAAATGTAAATCAGGCAAAAAAGGCCATTGTGTTGTAAATGTAAAATCTAGCCAAAAAAGGGCTAAGTATGAAACTCATTGTAAAATCCATGCAATGTGTTTATGAACACACATGGATTCTGGTTAGCCATACATGTCAGCATTTGTAGTGGTTATTCCTCACCTAGTCCTGTGGGACAAGGAGGTGAGAAGGAGCAAGGGACAAGCTCAAGATTGCCCCCTAGAGTCTCAAGTTATGGTTTGCCGGACACCCAGTTTGGCGGCTCTAGAAAAGAACTTCACGGAGTCTTCGGATACGGATGTGAGTTGTGGGATACTTGTTAGATGACTAGTGGTGGTTTCCCTGTACTATACCCATTTGTGAGGCACTGCCCTTCCCCGTATTCTGTCATGGCATACTTACCTCAGTGGACCTCGCTTTCCCAAGTTGTCCAAAGGGTCACATGATCTTCATCCTTGTCTTCCCATATCCTTTGCCTTGTTGTACACCTCACCTAGAGTCAGCAAGGTGGTCAACTCTATAGATGTGCATAGCATCTTAGTCTTCTGGAGGTGGTGGGCCCACTTCACTAGGGCCTTGTATTATTTCGAGATTTAATGTATTTTTGATCACCATGCTATCATTATATTGCTTAGTAATGTACTAACTTGTATAATTGAGCCTTGTCACTTCATGCTTGCATACAGGTTTCAACTTGCACTATGGTTGACCAGATTTGACTGGTCAAACTGGGTTGACTAGGCCAAAAATGGGCCCGAAAAAATGTTGCAATCGGAATTTCGATTTCGATCAGTTATTATCTATAGGGGTCCCATATGAGCATGCAATTGGCGGAATTGCAAAATATTGAACTGTTTGAGAAATTTTTAATTATTATTGGTCAACTTTGACCTGTTTTAATTAAAAATTGTGGATTTGGGGCAAATAATGCCAAAGTGATGGATCGGGGTCATTCAAGTGGTCATCCCTACTACTTTTGGGGTCCACGATCGCATTGCAGTAGACGGTTCGGCAATCCGGGCACTAAAAGTGGATCAAAAGCCAAAATTTCATCTTCAGCCATATAAACCAGCATAAAATACATGGAAATTAGAATTTGACTAAGGCAACTATAGGTAAATGGAAAAATCAATGGTTGGCAATGGTAAAGGTAATTCATAAGGTAAAATGGTAATGTTTGATGTGATATTTGGGCATTGTGGGCACCCCCATGTGACACCTCATGCTAGAGGTCGAATTGACCCATTGGGGGCGTTTTTCCTCTCTTGGCACAATTCGATTTTGGTATTTTTGGTGGTGGGACCTTATTGTATTATCTAAGGGGGATAAAACATGCTATAGACACCCCTTAGCATACATCTTATGTAATGTAAGGGCCCCACAAGGGGACCCCCTCTCCCCACTAGTGCGCTTCCTTGGGCAATTCGCACCCCCTATGAGGAGCCATCTCCTCCATTCATTTTGTTGATGAGGGATTAAATCCCAACCCTCCATTTTGGGGGGAAACCTATTTTGGGAGTGGCCTCTCTCTATAAGAGAAGGCACTCACCTCCATTGTTCGGCCTTGGCACATTTTTGCACTTGAGTTTTGAGAATATAGAGCCATTCTTCTACTGATTTCTTGAGAGTTTATGCATGGATGTGGATTGTTTGACTGATATCTAGTTGCCTTAGCTTTGTTGAGAGGTTATTGTTGTGTTTCCCATCATTCTTTGGCCAAAACGATTTGTAGGTGAAGAAGACAACTGAAGGAGGGCGCAGTTTTGGGAGTGGGAACCCCCCAACTGCTCGTATTCTTCAGAGTTTTAACAAGGGAGTTGTTATTGCATTTTCAGCCTTTCAATTCTCTCATTTTAGTCATTTTTACTTGCTGGTTTAACTATTTTGCTGCACATACTGATTTCATCTTATTTGTGGTAGGTAGCTAGGGCGTTTTTGGCCAGCTGGGAGCTCAAACGCACAAGGGAACACCCGGTTGCTCAACAACTGCATTTGGGAGCTAGTCTTCGGCAATTCCATCCATTTCATTTACTTTCAAGTAGGTTTCTCTTGCTGGTCTCTTGTTTTCAGAATATCACTGTGTGTGTTGAGCAGAAATTTACATAAAAAAACCCATAGAAATATAAAACACAAGTTTTCACCATAGGATTTCTTTTTAGTTCAAAACCCACAAATGATTTATGCTTAAAAGCCTACATACCAAGTTTCATTGGATTTAGACTCCATTTGCCCACCTAATCAGCGCTGGTCTACCTGGCAAAAACACCCCCCTGGGGCGTTTTTTTGTTTCAGCCTGTTTGGGGTCATTTTGGGGTTATGGGTACTTGCTAATCTGTTTTGAAAGTCTTTTTACCTCAAAGTAGCAAGTATCAGTAGCTGGAAGTGAGTTTAAACTCCTCTTTTTGACTGCCCTAGGTCCACTTTTCCACTGTTTAACTCATTCCCCTAGGGCTGATTCACTCAACTTCTTGCTGGCCTGTTTTTGTGTTTAAAATCAGCCATTTAATCAGTTTATAGTTGCTGGAATATGTGTTTAAATTGCTCATCCATCTCTGCCATGTATTGATAAATCATAGCGAGCTTCATTCCCCATAGGCAGGGTCCCCAACCGCTCTTCCAGTAATTTTTTGTTTGCTGATTTAATTTCCAGCCTTCTAATCTTTCATAGAATTCATCATTTATATGTGTAATCAGATTTGAACTTGTTTCTTCTAGTACATCTTCCCATCTAGAGTCTCGATTTCACTAGGCTGGAAGAATTCTCGCACTTAGTCATCCATTCTGTCTTTCACTTTGTTTATCTTTTGGGTTTTGGGTGTCTGATTGTTGAGTCTCAACCATCATTGGTTGAGTGGGGTCCCTCCCCTGACTTGGCTACTAGCCTAGTCTAAAGTGACTGTAGCCTTGTCCGGTGTGACTTCCGTTCATTTGAGCAGAGGACCTGGCTATTGCCGGTTACACCTTCCTAGTTGTCTCCTCTACCGTCCCTATTGGGATACCCACCACAAACAGCTAGAGATTGTGTGATAACAAGCGCATAGCAGGGAAGCTGACTATTCCTACTTTTGATGGGACTCGAAGTTGCCCAGCGCGGATTTGGGTACAAAAGTTGGACACTTACTTCCAACTTAACCCCATGATGGAGATAGATGCCATTAAGTTGCCTACCTTGCATTTGGACGGGGAAGCCCATGAGTGGTGGTACCACAGGCTAGTGACATTGGGTCACAATACCATCACTTCTTATACTGATTTTACACAAAGGCTCATCGAGCACTTTGACAGGAAAGACCCCGAGGTACATTTCAGAGAGCTAGCACAACTCAAGCAGACAGGTAGTCCCAAAACCTTCATATCAGAATTTCAAAGGATAGTAGTTATGGTGACAGATATTTCAGAGAGCAGGTTAGTTATGTTGTTTATTGAGGCTCCTGTTGAACCCTTACGTGGATGGGTTAAGGCCTATAGACCCACTACATTGCATGATGCCACCAGTCGTACCAAAGACTTACATGATTCCATTCCTAAAAACAAGTTTATTCCTAAGACGAATTTACCAATTAAAGATAAGGAACAAAGACCTTTCCAAAAAGAATGGCCCAAAAGAGAGTGGATGGATAATGATACCTACCAGGAACTTAGAAGAAAGAAACTATGTTTTAGTTGTCTGGAGCCATGGGTACCAGGTCACAGGTGTTTCGAGAAGGGAAAACCTCAATACATAGAGGCATACTCCGACAGTGGAGAGGATGAGGATAATCAGGATCAGGTACAGGGAGAGGCACTTCACATAGCGGAGGAGAAGCAGTTTTCAGAGGATATAAATGAAGGTGTCATTGCTACATTATTTGGAGTTCCTAGGTTCCACACTCTCCGGATAAGAGGGGTCATACAGGGTAACATGGTTGGAGTGTTGATTGATGGTGGGCATCCCACAACTTTATTGATGCTGCATGGATAAAATGGAGAGGCATCCAGACCGAGAAATTTGATGGATTTACAGTGGCCATAGCAGGAAACCACAGCATGGAGTGCACTCATTGGATTCCAAAATTGAATGTAACTCTAGGAAACTATACAATCATAGATTCATTTGATGTGGTTGATGTGCCAGATACTAATGTGGTGTTGGGAGTTCATTGGCTTTATTCCATTGGAAAGTATTCTACGAACTACTAGACCATGGAGATGGAATTTCAGGGAACAAACAGACAAAGAGTGGTTTTGAGAGGTATGCATACCTACCCTCCCAGAGCAGTATCATCACACAGGATGGAGGTTGTGCTCCGACAGGGAGACATAGAGTGGGCAGCTGAGTGCTTGGTTACATTCAGGAAGCCACCAGATAGTGCCAAACAACATCTAGCAGACATACAGACACTGTTACAGAAGCATGAGAAAGTATTTGAAGATCTTCCATTAGGTAGGCCTCTGGATCGAGGATTTGAGCACATTATTGAGTTGGAGGGGACCCAAACAGTCATTACTACCCCTTACCAACACCCCAAAAGATATAAAGATGAAATTGAAACTTCAATCAAAGAGTTGCTCAAATTGGGCTACATAAGACCTAGCTCTAGTCCATTCGCATCCTCAGTGGTATTAGTCAAAAAGAAGGATGGGACCTTGCGCATGTGCATTGATTACATGGCTCTTAACAAGAAAACAATTAAGAACAGGTATCCAATCCCAAGGATAGATGAATTGATGGATGAACTACAGGGGGAAAAATACTACTCCAAAATTGACCTCCAATTAAGGTACCATCAGATACAGGTTAGGGAACATGATGTTCCAAAGACAGCCTTCCGTTGCCACTACAAACACTATGAGTTTCTGGTGATGCCATTTGGGATCACTAATGCACCAGCTACTTTCTAGTCATGTATGAATCACACCTTCAAGGCTCAGTTACGTAAGTATCTTCTAGTATTCTTTGATGATATATTGATTTACAGTAAGACCTGGGAAGATCATTTAAAGCACCTTGATGAAGTACTTGGAATTCTAAAAGAACAATCACTATATGAAAAGATGTCCAAATGTGAGTTCGATATACAAGAGATGTTATATTTGGAACACGTGATAGGAACAAATGGGGTACAAGTACACACAGAAAAGATGAAAGCCATATTGGATTGGATTGGCCTACATCTAAAAGTGTGACAGAGTTGAAAGGATTTTTGGGCCTTTGCACTTACTACAGGAGGTATGTTAGCGGATCCTCACAGATGACAACTCCACTTACAGATCTTACAAAGAAAGGGGCATTCAGTTGGCCAGAGGAAGCACAACAAACATTCGAGAAAATGAAGAAGGTAATGAGTTCATGCCGTGTACTAGCCCTACCAGATTTTACACAGCCATTCATATTAGAATGTGATGCTTCAGGAGAAGGTATTGGAGCATTATTGATGCAGAATAATCACCCTATTTCATTTGAGAGCAGAAAACTTAAGGACTATGAGCGCCGCTACTCAATATATGACAAGGAAATGTTAGCCATTCTCCATGCTCTAACCAAGTTCAGACAATACTTAGTGGGTGGCAGATTTAAGATTAAGACAGATCATAACAGCTTAAAGTACTTCTTGGAACAAAAGGAATTGAATGAGAGGTGACAAAAATGGGTGAGTAAGATCCAAGCTTATGACTTCGAGATTGAATACATAAAGGGGAAAAACAATGTGGTAGCAGATGCACTTTCTAGACGACCAACCACTTTATCTCTTATAAGCATTTTATCGGGTTGGAGGTCTCATCTTTTGGTCGAATATTTCAAAGATAAGTTTGCTTGTGAAATATTGGATGGACAAATACAAGATGACAGGTGCAGAGTGATAGATGACATTATCTACTATAAGAACAGGATCTACTTAGTGGTCGAATCCGCACTTAAGAAGAAGATTCTACAGGCTTTTCATGACTCACCTTTAGCAGGACACTAGGGGTTCCTTAGGACTTACAGGTAGATTAGAGAGAGGTTCTCATGGAAGGGCCTAAAAAGCGATGTATTGCAGCATGTGAGGGAATGCAGTGTGTGCCAACAGAATAAGATAGAGCATACTCATCCAACATGTCTATTTCAGCCATTACCCATTCCCGAGCAAAAATGGGAGTATTTCAATGGACTTTATTACAGGGTTTCCCAAGGTACAGGGTAGCGACTGTTTGTATGTGGTGGTTGAGAAATGAATGAGAGCGCCAACCCTTATATAGGTTGAATTTCTATCTCATTTTATAATAAAATATGAATAAGCTAGGCTAAAACCCTAGATCTAGCATAGGATGGAGTAAACAAATCAAAATACTCCAACAAGCCCTAACGAACTCCAACAACATCCATGAAGTATCGGTCGAAACCACAAGTACAATATCCAAGAGAAGAAAGGGCCAAGAAAGGGGTGTATTGATGATAAGAAGTCAAACCTAGCTTCCAAAGGCTCTCTAAAGGTAGCACTCCAAGAAAAAGGCCTCTAAAGGTGGAGCACTTCCTCAAATAAGGTGGACGTTGTCCATGAAAAGGCGCCAAAAGGCACGTGCGACAAAAAAATTATGGTGCGGCTCTTTAAATGACAATTTTGGATTGCTAACTTTCTCATTATTTATTGGATTTTCTATTATAACCATTTTTCAGAATAAGGAACCTCGCCAACACTTAGAAGAAGTACCAAGTCAAACCCCCAAAACCAAACAAGGACAGGTATGATGCCGCCACGAGAACATGCGTAACTATAGAGAATCCAAATTATTATGCTTTGAGGACAAAGCATTCCTTAAGAGGGTGGCAAATATAAATAAAAATGTAATATTAATAATAACTACAATAAGACTAATATTAAATAATATTAGTAAGTAAATAAATAAAATAATTAACATTTAATGAAGAGTCATCGGTCATGCACCTATTTAATCTCATGACCAGTCAATGCTTGTAAAGATATACCGTCATGAGAGCATTTTAATCATTCATTCATTATCAATTATACTTTTATATATTCAATCTCTATTGCATAATACTTTTGTGTTTAAAGTGCTTCAACTACATTGGTATTAGAGTTGTTAGAGCTTGTTATCACATCCATAGTAGCCAGGCTACCATGATTGTGAGGAACACACAGCCAATACTGAGAAGGGGGGGGTGAATCAGTATTGCTCACTTTTGTTAATTTTTCTTTTTCAACCCTTGCTAAATAAACAACATTAATGCTTCAATTTCAAATAACAATAAGTAGTAATCACAACACACAAGAACACAATATTTATACTCAGAACGGTTTTCAATTTATGAAATGATTTAACATTACATTCATGGAGGTGCTGCAACACCTAAGGAGGTTGCAACCTCCAAGTTTTGTCAAAGGATGCTGCAACATCCCAAGAAAGCTTCAACTTGCCCAGAAGATTAATTAGTCTTTCCCCAACTCCACCCTACCTCCCTATAAAAGATTTCAAATTACAAATTTAATAATACCAGGTCTTCATTCTGTCCACTATTCATCAATCTGCTGCCTCGGAAATCAAGGATATAAAACTTCTTCCATGCTGCTCCTGCTGCACTTGAACTGACCTCCGAACCTTCCTCAGACTTCTCCTCTAAACCCCGAAAGTCAGACCTCACATCTTCATCTTCACCACCGAATCCCTTACCTTTAACATAAAGGTTTGTTCTTTATTTATACATTTGCTTTCCTTAACTTCTGGAGGCCGATATGGCAATTTGACTTTCATTTTGAATGAATAAATCAAATTTATTTTTCATTTCCATGTTATCCTCAACAAAATACAAATATGTGAATATATAAATATTCCATATCATTATGCCATGTCATTTTTGTGGTCTTCAGCCTTCTTAAAGGATACACACAGCTCCTTAAAATATGCCCGCACGAGACTTAAAAATATGGCCGCAATGGTCCTTGATTATGCTCGCAATGCTCCCTTGAGATATGCCCGCAAGGGCTACAATTGTGCCTGCAGAGTGTCCTCCAGGATGCCCGCAAGAGGCATCTAAAACACCTGCAAGACCTTCATGACAATGCCCGCAAGGGCTAGGGAAAAATGCCCGCAGCATACTAAAAAATGCCCACAACATACTAAAAAATGCCCACAGTGGGCTATAAAAAATGCCCACAGCCATCAGCCTTGTCCTTTGTTCCACTTGTCATACTTCATCAATCCATGTCCTTGTATCCATGCTTGCCATTGTCTTCCATGTCAACTTTGCTATGTCATTCAATGTTTGCCTAGACACCAATACCTTCACAAGCCATGTCTCCAACTTCATTTGTTAAACCTCCTTTCAAGGGTTCATCATGTTAACTAAACATGTTTCTCAAGCTACACCTTCTTCAACACACTTTTGACATCAATGACAACAATTTGCCAACAATCTCCCCCTTTGGCATTGATGTCAACCCTACTGATCAAATTTGAGGTCTTGAAGAAGAGTGACTGATATTCTTGGCTTGTTCTCCCCCTTTGACATCAATGGCAAAGGAATTTGTAAAGTTTGCAGATGAAACTTTTAACCTGATCCCCCTGACTCTGCTGTCAAAATTTGTAAAGTATACTGCTGTGTGATTTCTTAGAATCATCCTGCTCCCCTTAACTCTGTTGTCATGCACTTCCCGTACATTTTTATTACATTTTTAATGTTTCTTTTGTTGAGGGGAGAGCATTACTCCCAATTTATCTCTGAGGTTCTCAAAAGCCTCTCTTGGTAGTGGATTGGTAAAGATATCAGCTATTTGCTCTTTAGAGTTCACATATTCCAATTTTATCTTCTGATCATGTGCTTGCTCTCTCAAGAAATGATACTTAATGGGGATGTGCTTGGTTTTAGAATGCATAACAGGATTTTTTGATCTACTAATAACACTAGTATTATCACAGTAGATTATGAGTGGCTAATTAGTTTTGATCTCAATATATTCTAGGATTTGTTTCATCCACAAGAGTTGAGTGCAACATTCAGCTGCTGATATGTATTCTGCTTCAGTGGTTGATAGCGAGATAGATGATTGTTTTTTGCTTGACCAAGCTACTAGCCGATTTCCAAGGAAGAAGGCATTTCCGCTTGTGCTTTTTCTATCATCAAGACTGCCTACTCGATTTGCATCAAAAAATGCTTTGAGATCAAAATTTTCATCTTTTGGATACCATAACCCCATAGTCAACCGTTCCTTTAAGATATCTGAGGATTCTTTTGACAGCGGTCATATGAGATTCCTTTGGATTTGCCTGAAATCTTGCCACTAACCCAACTGCTTGCATGATATCAGGACAAGATGCAGTAAGATATAGCAAACTTCCAATCATGGACCTATACACTGTCTGATCTACAACAGGAGATTCGTATTCTTTGCTGAGCTTACAGGCAGTTACCATGGGTGTACATACAGGGGAGCTTTCTTTCATACCAAACTTTTGAAGCATGTCTTTCAAA
Organism: Larix kaempferi; assembly: GCA_027924585.1. Lineage (NCBI taxonomy): Eukaryota > Viridiplantae > Streptophyta > Pinopsida > Pinales > Pinaceae > Larix > Larix kaempferi. The sequence goes on along the minus strand of BSBM01002098.1, from coordinate 4,654,605 downwards.
TATTTTGATTGAGATATAAAAATACCTGTAGAGTCCTGTGAAATTTGTAGACCAAGAAAGAAATGTTAATTCACCTATCATTGACATTTCGAATTCTTTTGACATTTCTTTGGCAAAGTTTTGACTGAGACTTTCTTCATTGCTCCCAAAGATTAGATAATCAACATACACAATTGTGACTAGTAATTTATCGTTACTGAATTTGAAATAAAGATTATTGTTTGTACTACTTCTTTGGAATCCTTGTTGGATCAAATAATTATCCAAGCGCTCATACCAAGCCCTTGGTGCCTGTTTGAGTCCATAGAGAACCTTCTTTAATTTCCAAACTCAGTCTTCCTTTCCTAGAGTTTCGAAACCTTCAGGTTGCTCAGTGTAGACTTCTTCCTTTAATGACCCATTTAAGAAGGCTGATTTGACATCCATCTGGTAAACTTTAAAGTTTTTGAAGCAGGAAAATGCCAAAAATATTCTGATTAGCTCCATCCTAGCTGCTGGAGCAAATGTTTCATCAAAATCTATCCCTTCCATTTGGGTGTATCCTTTACACACCAATCTTGCCTTATTTCTAATGACTTTTCCATTTGCGTCTAGCTTGTTTCTGTAAACCCATTTGGTGTCAATGATGTTTTTATCTTTTGGTCTAGGAATTAATTCCTAGGTTCCACTCTTTTCGATTTGATCCAATTCTTCTTTCATTGCACTTTTCAACAATTCATCATTAATAGTGTCATTGAAGTTTTTTGGTTCAATTGTTGAGAGCAGGGCTAGATTCCTCTTTAAAGGTGCTGGTCTGAGCTTCATACCTTCTTCCAAGTCTCCAATAATAAGATCCTCAGGATGATCTCGCCTAACATAATTTATAGAGAGTTTTTTTACCTTTTGGAGTTGTTGTGGTGGTGGAGATTAGTTCTCTTTCTTCAGTATGATCTGGTGATTTATATGTTCCTTTGATTCTTCATTTGTTGTTTCTTCTTCATTAGAGATGTCATCATCACCAGTCTCTACAGGATCTGATTTTTGCAATTTTTGCATCAATTCTTCATCTATGACAACATCTATACTTTCAACGATTCGCTTTAGTCGTTTGTTGTAACATTTGTAGGCTCTTTTTTTAGTTGAATAACTCAAAAATATCCCTTCATCAGTTTTGGAGTGAAATTTACCCAAATTTTCATCAATGATTTTTATGTAGCATTTACCTCCAAATTTTTTGAAGTAGTCTACGGTGGCTTTTCTTCCTGTCCATAATTCGTAGGGAGTCTTATTGCTGTTGACTTTTAGCTGTGCTCTATTTATGATGCAAACAACTGCTCCTGCTGCCTCTCTCCAGAAGGTTTCAGTCAGATTAGCTTCAAGTAACATCGTTCGTGCATCCTCTTGAACAGTCCGATTCTTCCTCTCAGCTATGCCATTTTGTTGTGGTGTGTGAGCTGTGCAATATTGTCGCTTGATACCTTCTTCATCACAAAAGTTTTTAAATTCACCTGATGTGAACTCTCCTCCATTGTCTGATCTAAGGCATTTGATCTTACGTCCACTCTCATTTTCAACCTTAGCTTTAAAAAGTTTAAATTTCCTAAAAGCCTCTTATTTGTTTTTCAAAAAGGTGACCCAAGTCATTCCGGAATAATCATCAATAAACAGCATGAAGTATAGCTCACCTTGAATGGTTTGAGTTCTTGCAGGTCCACATAAGTCTGTATGAATAATTTCCAGAGGATGTAAAGTAGACTGGTGCACTTTTACTTTGAAGTTTGCTCTTACCTGTTCCCATGTTGACATGAGCCACATAGTTTATTTGCAGGTTTCGATATCTTTGGCATCCCTCGAACAACTTCAGTTTGACTAATCTTTACTATATTGTCAAAATTCAGGTGGGCTAATCTTTTGTGCCAGAGCTAGCTGTTGTCACTTTGGCTGATGAAGCATCTTTCACCCTCTATTTCTTCCAAAACATAAACTCCTCCAGGTGATATGACTCCTCTCCTTGTAACTCGTTTGGATCCGTTTCTTCTTATTTCACAATGATGTGTAAAGAAGGTAGCATTAAAGTTGGCATCACAGAGTTGTCCAACACTTAGTAGGTCATGCTTTAATCCTTCTACATAGAGAACATTTTGAGCTTTGGCATTCCCTTTTAAAGGTACAGTTCCTTTTCCAAGTATTTTGGTTGTTCTATTGTCTCCAAATGATACTTCACCTCCATTGTTCCTTTTTAGAGTGAGAAACTTGTCCTTATTTCCAGTCATATGCTTAGTACACCCGCTGTCAATGTACCATTTAGCTTCATCCTTATGAGCATAGAAAGCCAAACCACATATATCTTTTGTTATGTCATTATCATGACTAATCCTCACCCTGCATTCTTCAGCAGTGTGTCCAAAGTTGTTGCACTTTGAACACTCTACTTCTTGAGTGAGAACAAAGAAGAAATTCTGGTTTTGAGCATTGTTCTTCTCACTATGCTGCTTTCTAGGAAAATTGACAGTTCTTTTAGGTCCTCTACAATCAATTGCCTTGTGACCAAATCTGTAGCAATTATAACAATGACCTAGAAAGGAACTTTGATACCTTGGATATCCTTGTTTTCTTGGAGGATGGAAGTTGTTTGTGACTTTTCTGTCTTCATCTTCAATTCTTCTGTTTGTTTGTAAATTGTCTGGCGTCTTCAAGCTAATCACTTCACTTTGATTTTTTTCAACCTCTTTCTCTCTCAGGACTAGTTGTCTTGAGCTTCATTCAAGGGCTCATGAATCTTGGCTAGACTCACCTTCAATTGGTTGATAGTTCTGCTATTTGTCTGAACTTATTGATTTATGGAGCATTTTGGTTTGCTTTCATTTGACCTGGAGATGTAGCCCAAACCTCCTGTATCTCCATCTCTTCTCTGTTGTGAGAGCATGTTGTCTAGTTCGGTGGAACTCTTTTGAAATTTTTGACTCAACACTCTTGACTTTTGAAGATCTCACTTGAGAGAATTGATTTCTACTTCCCTTTTTTGAATTGCTTCATTTAATCTTTTAACCAAAAGATTCTTTGAAAGTTGATGCTGCTGTTCTTGTTTTTCATTTAAATTCTTCAGGTTCTCAATCTCTTCTAAGGCTGCAATCAGTTCTGCTTCAAGGTCTACAACTCCTGCTAATTCAGGCTGATCTTCGTTGTTTTCTTGTGCTAAAAACAAAATCTCATTTCTGTCATCCTCAAAAAATTCTTCCTCTTCTTCAAAATCTGAGACACCTTCCTCTTATGTTTTGGTAAACAAAGTCTGCATGTTTGCTATTTTTCGATTCTTGAAGTTCCTTTGTGAATTTTTTCCTTTTTGATTTTTGTTGAGGGGACACTTGCAACGAAATGCCCTATCTTGCCGTAGTTAAAACACTTCCATGGAAGCTTCCCTTTGTACCTTCTAGTTCCTCTTGGCAGCTTATTAACGAAGTTGACCATTTCTTCATCAGAGATTTCATGATTAGATGAACAGGATTCATGACACTGATGTATATTCTTGGCTTCCTTGAAAGCTGCTTCACTCTGCCTTGGTTCTTGAATCCTCATCTCATATGCTGTTAGAATTCCTTGAACTTATTCAATCTTCAACTCATCCAGTTTCTCCCTATCTTCAATGGCAGAAACCTTAGGATTGTCTTTGGAGGTCAAGGTTCTAAGAATCTTTTGAACCACCAAACTTGGATCCATTGTTTCACCAAGACCTTTCATAGTGTTCACAAATTCTTCAACCCTTTGAAAGTAGGTTGCTATATTTCCATCTTCTGACATTTTAAGACCTTCAAATTGACTTCTATATGTCTGAAGCTTTGCTTGTTGAAATTTAGAATCTCCTTGATAAATGGTGGCTAATTTGTCCCACATCTCCTTAGCTGTGGTATAGTTCTTAACCTTGAAGAATTCCGTCTCACTTAGGCCTGCTAGAATGGCATTTACAGCTCTAGCATTATTCTCATAGTCTTCTATTTCATCATCGGAAGTAGGACCTGTTATCACATATATAGTAGACGGGCTACCATACATTATTTTACAGATTCCAGAGCACTTTTCAACCAGTTCCTTTACATTGAGATGATGAGATGAGCATCTATCTATGGATCACTATCAGATTTTGGACAGTATATGTATTCCCCATGCCATGACTGAGTCTCAGGACACTCAGAGAGATGACCGATGTAGCCATTATACCATTTATGCAGAGCAGTCAGTAGTGCCCAGAGATACAGTAGCAATTTCAGAGGACAGATGATGGTTCAGAGGATGAGCATTCAGGTATATGACTCAGCAGGTATATCATGGTGTTATGGTTATATTGCTTTTATATTCATTCTTATGGCATGTCTTAGCACTTAGTGTCATGATCTGGCGATCATATAGATATGTGGACCTGGTTGATCTTATTATATATATTCTACTGTCCTTACTCAGACTTAGAAGTTCACTACTCATACTCATTGGTTTTACCCTCCCTAGGGAGAATAGAGGTGATCATTCCACCATACCTTGGCTTGCTAGTGTTGGCTCCATTATTCATTGTCTTCATCTATCCATTACCTACCTTTTAGTTTATCACCCTGACTTACTACTTGACTAGTGGCATGGAGGATCTTTTCCCCATTGTAGCCTCTGTATTGGATGAGCTTCCCTGTTTATTGTGTCTCGGCTTTGAGTTGGTGACAAAACTTACCTTTGGTGAGTTGGATTGTAGGCCTAAATCATTCTAGTCGGTTGTCCCGATGTTTGGCATTGGCTCGAACTCCCCCTAGTCACTTGAGATGTTATTGGCTAAAATTGAAAGCTCATGTACTACTTATGGAAACTGATAAATTCGCCCGTGGAAACTAAAAAGGGCAAGAGCAATGAACTGCTGAAAAATACTCCTCGAAGTGTATAAGAAAGGTCCAAAAAAAACAATGATTCTTAAAAGCTATATCTAAACAATTGCTGACCTTATATATGTATAAAAAAACATATCCTGGATGCAAACTGCAACTAGTTGTGCTTATCAGCACACCTGAGATCCGAAGGGTTATGTAGGCCAAAAAGACCAAGAAATGAAATTGAATGATCCTAATGAACCTGGATCAACTTGATGTAGACATGATCCCTAAGTTGAATAAGCACTCTCTAAACAACTTATCCATTTGCGAGACACCGCCATTCCCTGTGTTGTTGCTCATTCAATATATACTATGGTGTGTATTCCCTTTCCCATATCCAAAGTGTCACAATGTTAAAGTCAGTCAGTCACCCTTTAGCCTAGCCATTTTATTCTAAGCCTTCATCCTTCACTAGCAAATTGATCACAACTATGAAGTGAGTATGGTCTTGAAAGTCTAGTCTGAGTCATATAAATAATTAATGACAATATATATTTGGATTTAGATCGCCAGTGATGATTACTTTGTGTTATAATTGCTATTTGAATGAGTTGTAGAGTATGCATTAACCTTTGACACTTTGCAGCAGCTTCAGATGGTAGTCTGAGTTATATTGGGTCAATATTGACCTGGTCAAACCTAGTTTGACCAAGGTCAATCACAGGACATGAGATTATTAGACCTTATGATAACACAGGTAGATGATATATGGTCTATGTACATGTACATGATGGTTCTATGCATCAGATATAGGTTTATGATGATGATTTATGGTTTTCAACATTATTTGATCATTTACAGATTATTATTATTTCACCTGTTCCGATATATTGGGTATATTATATGATCATGCAGAGAGCTATATGGTGTATGAGTACACATATTGGATAGTTTTGGACCTTCTGAGTCCAATGAGACAGTCTATTTTCAGTACTGGGCAGTTACAGTGATGATTTAGCCTCAGTAGGCTGTCCTAGTGCAGTTTTGGTCTGTCGGAGACCCTGTCAGAGCAGAGATGATATTTATTTGGTTCACCTAGGGCGCTGATGATGGAGGGGGTGGTCCAACCACTTGTTTTTACCATATTACCCCCCTTCCGGACACATTGGTGCCCTCACCTTGACAACTCAGGCACTCCAGGAGGCAGTTATGGCACTTTCTGGTGATTTCTGAGGTCTTTTGAGGCCTACGATTTGTCCATAGAGGCTCGATTTGCTATATTGATGACTATTTTATTATTATTGTGCTATGGGGATTGAACAAGGGTGGCTAAAATTACCCCTTGGACCCACCATAAACTTATTGTTATATTTTGTCATCATGATTTGGTGGGATCCCCTCTCCTAAGGCGATTTTGTCCACTTATTGTTATATTTTATGGTTGATCTATGTATTTTATTGTTGAGCTCATCTCAACCATTGATTAGATCTTTTGATCTTTTAATCTTAGCCACTCATGTAAAAAGTGGTTAGGATTTTGCTCCCTCCCCATCCTATTTAAGGAGGGAGCCTCTCATTGTAAAATGATCTAGAGATTTTTGGCTCTTGGCTCTTGGAATAAAATTTCTATCTTTTGGAGTACATGCTTGGGTTGGAGTGGATGTTGGTTGTTTTGATTGTAAATGCTTTTGTCCATTGCACTGGAGGATCTATTGTAGCTATCTTGCATATTTGCCATATCTTTTTACAGGTGGAGAAGATTTCTTCAACAAGTGCGAATTGGTGGGGAGGCTTGCCCTTCAAGCTTGGAGGAGGACGTTTTGGGTTAAACAGGGAGTGGTTTTGTCTTTGCACCAACTATTCTTTGCTTATCTCTTTCTTGCTTGTATCTACCTTCAACATGTTAAAATGATTGATGCTTTGCTCCTTGGTTTTGACAGGTTAGAGGGACATATACTTGGCTTGGAAAAATCGATTTGGCAAGAGGGCTTCACAAATTCTCCATTTGATCTTTGGCAAAAGTAATCCTCATCTCAACTGGCATTCATCTCTTCATCCAGGTATGCTTCAAAGGTATGATCTTCTTCTTCTTTGAATCATCCATAATTTCTAGATCATAAAAACCCTAATTAATCAAAACCCTCATTTTGGTTTTTCTTAGATCTACTTAGATCTAGCCTTGCTTTTGAAGAGATATTAAAAACCCACCTCTATAGCATCCACCCCTAGTTGGATCTATAGTTTGGTGGTAATTGGGTTAAAATTGACACACTTTTCAAGGCAATAAAGCCCTCTTGAACCAAATCGCACTTCCTTGGAGAGGCTTGTTTGGTTAGATCTAGCACATGGGTAGGTGAGATCCCACTTGATTTGCAATCTACACACTTGATAACCTACCCCTAGACTTTTACTTGGGTGATTTCTACCTTGTGGGCATCATTCCACATTTTAAGGGATTAAAACCCCCTTTTGAACTGCTTGGCACCTCAAAACTCAGATCTAGTAAGATCTAACCCTTGGATTGGCTTGATTTTCTAGATCCACATAGATCGGTGCCTAAGCTACTTGGATCTACAATTTGGTGGCCATTGGACTTGATTTGATACCCCTTATCCACCTTTTAGCCCTCCTTGAACAAGGTCGCACTTCCTTGGTTGAGTGAGTTTGCCCATTTCTAGGACCTGGGTAGTTGAGATTTCAGTGGATTTGGAACGGGCATACCTTGAAACCTATATCTAGAGTATCATTTTGTGACGATCTGCCTTGAGGGTAGCATTCCTTGTTTTAAGGGATTGTGGTCCACTTGGGTCATTTCATGAAACCCTAGATCTAGAAAGATCCAACCACTTTACCTCAATTAGCCCACTTGTCTTGACCTCTAGGTGTCCCGATCTACACTTTGACATATCTTTTGACTCCATTAACCCATCCAACAAGGCACTAGTCCTCCTTAAGCAAGTCGCACTCCTTGGGAATTGTGTCAAACCTTGGATCTGGTACATGGGTATTCTTAATTTCAACTAAGATCCATAGATCTACTCATTACATATCCTCTAGTGCCAATTGCATCCCTCAATTTCACCTTGTGGGTCCACTTTAAGCCATTTCACATATCCCAAGAAAGTAGGACCCATTTGTGTAATACATGGTACTATACCTTGTCATTATAACTAATCATGTGGCCTAAATCATACATTGGTTGAAACACTAATCATTCCTCAAACCACCTTCAACCATACTTGAATTTCTAGGTCCACTTTACCTTGCATTGGTTTCCGTAACTTACCATTTACTCATCCCTAGGAATCTTTGTTTGGGTCCAATCATCTTTGATTGGTGATAGGGTCTCCCCCTTGTTCTTGATTCACCTTGACCTAAAGTGAAGAGTGCCTCGGTTGACGTGACTCCCACCTTGCATTGGGAACCGTGGCATCTCTTGGGTCACCTTTTTAGTTGCCCATCTCCTCTACCGTCCCGGATGGGATACCACTAGGGGCAACTACAAGTTGTGTGATAACATTTTTGGCGCCGTTGTCGGGGAGGTAGAGGCCTACCTTGGTTCAACATACCTGTTTTGTCTCAGTCTCTCCCTGCACTTTAAACGACATACATCTTGGTAGAAGAGTTTTAAAATCTACCTGGCGACTCCACATAAGCGACTCCACTGGTGATCGATCCTATCATTATCTAGAACCCATGGGGTGCATCATTTGGTATTTAGGTTCTTGATTTAAAAAAACAAAAAAAAAAAATTAAAAAATAAATTTTTGCCATCCATCGCTGCTTCTGAGCGGCCTAGGACTTTTGGTCGTTTGAAAGTTTTTGACTTCTAAAAAATTGTTGGGTATCCTCATCAAATCCCTCATCAAGCCCGTGAAAGGTTGTCTAAATTTGATGGAAGTCATGAAGTATCTGCTAAAAGACACCTTGAACTTTTTAGGGAAATTATTAAAGATTTATCCATAACCCATGAGGATGTGTGTATGAAACTATTGGCTTCGTCCTTCAAAGAAAGAGCTGAGATCTGGTTCTTAAATTTGAAGCCCAATAGCATTTCCGGGTATGACATGTTTGAGCAAAGTTTCTTAGAAAAATGGGGAAGTGAATCCGATGATATATATTTTTCAATTCAAAACCTTCCCCTTTCTGATCCTATTGTTGAATCTGTTAATAATCAAACATCAAGTGAATTGTCAACATCCGAAGATGACCCCTGCTGCTCAATTTCTTTTGAGAATAAGTCTTCCACTTTTGAGTCGATTGAAAGTCAAATCCATAATCATTGTATAAATCATAAGTTTTCAAATTTCTTTTTAGGTAGCCCTAGTCTTGATCCCGAGGAAATTTCTGAGGATGAGCCTTTAGTCAGTCAGTCTATTGAAGTTTCTCCCTCAAAGAAACTCATTAATCATTCCATATTTAATGATCATTCAATTCCTTATCACCTTATTGAAGAAGAAGAAAGTGAAAGCATCGACCAAGATCCTTTAGTGGTGATCTCTCGTGATCATTGTGCAATTAATCAAGATATTATAAATGAAATTGTTAATTTCCCCCCTGATCAATTAAATGAAAATGATCACTTATTCTCTTATAATTTTAATGATGAATCAATAGAAGGTCAATCTCAAGATCAGGATGAATTAGTGAATCACACTAGATGCTCTAATCTGTGTTCCACTTCTTATAACAAGTCTTTAATTTTTTACATCCTTAATCAAGCTAACTTAGAGTTAGATAGCTATGGTCAATCTTGTCCTCAGATTGTAAATATTAAACTCGATCAAAAGATTAAAATCATTCCTACAGTAAAGAGTGCTTTCTTTTGTCAAAATCCAAGGTCAAACTTATTTATTCATTTGGGAGAATTTTCATATTTGCAATCCATCCTCCCTTCCCAACTCCTTCAATCATCTTCAAGTTGGTGCTCTAGTCAATCTTTTTCCTTGGGAAGTATAAGCCTGGTTACATGTTTGGAGAAAAGGCACTTCATTTCCCTTTTCAGTCACTTTGGAACCAAGATGCTTGTTGTCAAGTTATCAATCATTCTTGGTGGCTAGAAAAGGTGTTTAAAGATCAATTTCATCTTTTCTCCATTTTCGAGAATAAAGTGGGCTTGATTTTGATTTTTCGTCTCCTAAGCTTTAATTTGTCCCCACTTGGTTTTTATTTGATCATCAGTCCCAAGGAGAGTCAAATTGAATATTTTAGAGATGAGAATAAGGAAGTCAGTTTGTGTAAAAGGAATTTGAATCATATGCCTTATATTTTTCCTCCATCCATTTTAAACAATCACTTGCATAAATTTTATGATCCTATCAGTTTTTGGATGGAGGATGACTGCATTAATCAGTCATCTCCTTGGCATGATTTCATTTTGCTCCGTTCAAATCCTTCTTCAATTTCTGAACAAGTCAGGAAGATTGTGCTCTCAATTTCATTAATTTTAAATCCAATCTTGATTTGTTTTATCAACAAAAATCAAAGACGAATCATTAATTTATTTGATGAATTGTTGCATTGGATTTATGATTTTACCTAACATTTGTGCTGACTGGTTAGAGTAGAGTAGGTAGGCCTCTGAATAAGCTCACTTGAGCAATAGGATTTGTGTGGTTTTTCTTTTTCTGTGTGATGAGTATTGCCCCTTTGCTTTTCTGCTTGGAGTGTCTGTTTGTCTTTGTGTTTGATTGAGTTGAGCCTTGCTCCTTCCTAAGCTTGTCTCTTCTCTTGCATGCATTAAAGAATTTTTAGTTTCCATTTACATTTTTGGCTGCCTGTGCAAGTGAGATTGCCTGCTTTAAAAAGTTTTCTTGTCCTCCTGCACAGTAATATAAAAAAAAATGAATGATGAATAAATGATATATGCCATGTTAGATCTAAAATTTTCTTTTATGCATTTCATGCTATGCTTTAGAATAGATTTCAGTTTCAGTTTTATTTTATATTTTTCCCATACATGCTCCATGAGGTATTCTAGTGTTTGTGAGCGCAGGTACAGGTGCAAAATAAAAGCTGAAAATAATGATGGTGCAGTGCTGGATTGAAGATTGATGCAGAGCAGTTCGAGACCAGAGATTCTGAGGTTCTCAAGCTCTCTCTCCCTTAGAGCACTTGTCCCAGCTGGAGCTAGATGTTATCACATATATAGTAGACGGGTTACCATACATTATTTTTCAGATTCCAGAGCACTTTTCAGCCAGTTCCTTTACATTGAGATGATGAGATGAGCATCTATCTATGGATCACTATCAGATTTTGGACAGTATATGTATTCCCCATGCCATGACTGAGTTTCAGGACACTCAGAGAGATGACCGATGTAGCCATTATACCATTTATGTAGAGCAGTCAGTAGTGCCCAGAGTTGCAGTAGCAGTTTCAGAGGACAGATGATGGTTCAGAGGATGAGCATTCAGGTATATGACTCAGCAGGTATATCATGGTGTTATGGTTATATTGGTTTTATATTCATTCTTATGGCATGTCTTAGCACTTAGTGTCATGATCTGACGATCATATAGATATGTGGACCTGGTTGATCTTATTATATATATTCTACTGTCCTTACTTAGACTTAGAAGTTCACTACTCGTACTCATTGGTTTTACCCTCCCTAGGGAGAATATAGGTGTTCATTCCACCATACCTTGGCTTGCTAGTGTTGGCTCCATTATTCATTGTTTTCATCCATCCATTACCTACCTTTTATTTTATCACCCTGACTTACTACTTGACTAGTGGCATGGAGGATCTTTTCCCCATTGTAGCCTCTGTATTGGATGAGCTTCCCTGTTTATTGTGTCTCGGCTCTGAGTTGGTGACAAAACTTACCTTTGGTGAGTTGGATTGTAGGCCTAAATCATTCTGGTCGGTTGTCCCGATGTTTGGCATTGGCTCGAACTCCCCCTAGTCACTTGAGATGTTGTTGGCTAAAACTGAAAGCTCATGTACTAATGGAAACTGATAAATTCGCCCGTGGAAACTAAAAAGGGCAAGAGCGATGAACTGCTGAAAAATACTCCTCGAAGTGTATAAGAAAGGTCCAAAAAAAGCAATGATTCTTAAAAGCTATATCTAAACAATTGCTGACCTTATATATGTATAAAAAAACATGCCCTGGATGCAAGCTGCAACTAGTTGTGCTTATCAGCACACCTGAGATCCGAAGGGTTATGTAGGCCAAAAAGGCCATGAAATGAAATTGAATGATCCTAATGAACCTGGATCAACTTGATGTAGACATGATGCCTAAGTTGAATAAGCACTCTCTAAACAACTTATCCATTTGTGAGACACCGCCATTCCCTGTGTTGTTGCTCATTCAATATATACTATGGTGTGTATTCCCTTTCCCATATCCAAAGTGTCACAATGTTAAAGTCAGTCAGTCACCCTTTAGCCTAGCCATTTTATTCTAAGCCTTCATCCTTCACTAGCAAATTGATCACAACTATGAAGTGAGTATGGTCTTGAAAGTCTAGTCTGAGTCATATAAATAATTAATGACAATATATATTTGGATTTAGATCGCCAGTAATGATTACTTTGTGTTATAATTGCTATTTGAATGAGTTGTAGAGCATGCATTAACCTTTGACACTTTGCAGCAGCTTCAGATGGTAGTCTGAGTTATATTGGGTCAATATTGACCTGGTCAAACCTAGTTTGACCAAGGTCAATCACAGGACATGAGATTATTGGACCTTATGATGACACAGGTAGATGATATATGGTCTATGTACATGTACATGATGGTTCTATGCATCAGATACAGGTTTATGATGATGATCTATGGTTTTCAGCATTATTTGATCATTTACAGATTATTATTATTTCACCTGTTCCGGTATATTGGGTATATTATATGATCATGCAGAGAGCTATATGGTGTATGAGTACACATCTTGGATAGTTTTGGACCTTCTGAGTCCAATGAGACAGTCTATTTTCAGTTCCGGGCAGTTACAGTGATGATTTAGCCTCAGTAGGCTATCCTAGTGCAGTTTTGGTCTATCAGAGACCCTGTCAGAGCAAAGATGATATTTATTTGGTTCACCTAGGGCGTTGATGATGGAAGGGGTGGTCTAGCCACTTGTTTTTACCATATTACCCCCTTTTTGGACACACTGGTGCCCTCACCTTGACAGCGCAGGCACTCTAGGAGGCAGTTTGGGACAGGTACACACTTCCCGAGGCAGTTTTGGATTGGTAGAAATGGCTACAAAGGAATTCGATTTGGGCTAGTGAGGCAAAGTTTTGGCATGGGATGATCAATGATGATGAGTGGGATGTCTTTCGCACCTTCTCCAGCAGTTTCAACTTCATCGGGGCCCACATCCATCACTTATGGCACTTTCTGGTGATTTCTGAGGTCTTTTGAGGCCTACGATTTCTCCATAGAGGCACGATTTGGTATATTGATGACTATTTTATTATTATTGTGCTATGGGGATTGACCAAGGGTGGCGAAAATTACCCCTTGGACCCACCATAAACTTATTGTTATATTTTTTCATCATGATTTGGTGGGATCCCCTCTCCTAAGGCGATTTTGTCCACTTATTGTTATATTTTATGGTTGATCCATGTATTTTATTGTTGAGCTCATCTCAACCATTGATTAGATCTTTTGATCTTTTAATCTTAGCCACTCATGTAAAAAGTGGTTAGGATTTTGCTCTCTCCCCATCCTATTTAAGGAGGGAGCCTCTCATTGTAAAATGATCTAGAGATTTTTGGCTCTTGGCTCTTGGAATAAAATTTCTATCTTTTGGAGTACATGCTTGGGTTGGAGTGGATGTTGGTTGTTTTGATTGTAAATGCTTTTGTCCATTGCACTGGAGGATCTATTGTAGCTATCTTTCATATTTGCCATATCTTTTTACAGGTGGAGAAGACTTCTTCAACAAGTGCGAATTGGTGGGGAGGCTTGCCCTTCAAGCTTGGAGGACGTTTTGGGTTAAATAGGGAGTGGTTTTGTCTTTGCACCAACTATTCTTTGCTTATCTCTTTCTTGCTTGTATCTACCTTCAACATGTTAAACTGATTGATGCTTTGCTCCTTGGTTTTGACAGGTTAGAGGGACATATACTTGGCTTGGAAAAATCGATTTGGCAAGAGGGCTTCACAAATTCTCCATTTGATCTTTGGCAAAAGTAATCCTCATCTCAACTAGCATTCATCTCTTCATCCAGGTATGCTCCAAAGGTATGATCTTCTTCTTCTTTGAATCATCCATAATGTCTAGATCATAAAAACCCTAATTAATCAAAACCCTCATTTTGGTTTTTCTTAGATCTACTTAGATCTAGCCTTGCTTTTGAAGAGATATTAAAAACCCACCTCTATAGCATCCACCCCTAGTTGGATCTATAGTTTGGTGGTGATTGGGTTAAAATTGACACACTTTTCAAGGTAATAAAGCCCTCTTGAACCAAATCGCACTTCCTTGGAGAGGCTTGTTTGGTTAGATCTAGCACATGGGTAGGTGAGATCCCACTTGATTTGCAATCTACACACTTGATAACCTACCCCTAGACTTTTACTTGGGTGATTTCTACCTTGTGGGCATCATTCCACATTTTAAGGGATTAAAACCCCCTTTTGAACTGCTTGGCACCTCAAAACTCAGAACTAGTAAGATCTAACCCTTGGATTGGCTTGATTTTCTAGATCCACATAGATCGGTGCCTAAGCTACTTGGATCTACAATTTGGTGGCCATTGGACTTGATTTGATACCCCTTATCCACCTTTTAGCCCTCCTTGAGCAAGGTCGCACTTCCTTGGTTGAGTGAGTTTGCCCACTTCTAGGACCTGGGTAGTTGAGATTTCAGTGGATTTGGAACGGGCATACCTTGAAACCTATATCTAGAGTATCATTTTGTGACGATCTGCCTTGAGGGTAGCATTCCTTGTTTTAAGGGATTGTGGTCCACTTGGGTCATTTCATGAAACCCTAGATCTAGAAAGATCCAACCACTTTACCTCAATTAGCCCACTTGTCTTGACCTCTAGGTGTCCCGATCCACACTTTGACATATCTTTTGACTCCATTAACCCATCCAACAAGGCACTAGTCTTCCTTAAGCAAGTCGCACTCCTTGGGAATTGTGTCAAACCTTAGATCTGGTACATGGGTATTCTTAATTTCATCTAAGATCCATAGTTCTACTCATTACATATCCTTTAGTGCCAATTGCATCCCTTAATTTCACCTTGTGGGTCCACTTTAAGCCATTTCACATATCCCAAGAAAGGAGGACCCACTTGTGTAATACATGGTACTATACCTTGTCATTATAACTAATCATGTGGCCTAAAGCATACATTTGTTGAAACACTTATCATTCCTCAAATCACCTTCAACCATACTTGAATTTCTAGGTCCACTTTACCTTGCATTGGTTTCTGTAACTTACCATTTACTCATCCCTAGGAACCTTTGTTTGGGTCCAATCATTTTTGATTGGTTATAGGGTCTCCCCCTTTGTCTTGATTCACTTTGACCTAAAGTGAAGAGTGCCTTGGTTGACGTGACTCCCATCTTGCATTGGGAACCGTGGCATCTCTTGGGTCACCTCTTTAGTTGCCCATCTCCTCTACCGTCCCGGATGGGATACCACTAGGGGCAACTGCAAGTTGTGTGATAACAGGACCATTTGTTGGTTCCTTGTATCCATCCTTTACAGCTTTTCAAATATTATACCCTACAGAGACTAGATAGGCAGTCATCCTCTCAGTAAACATAGTTGCTTCCATCAAATTTAGAAACATCCCTGAACTTAGTTCCGCCCATTGTGTGTTCTTAAGGATCTTCTTCAAGTGGTCAAGCTTTTATGAAGAAACCGACTTTGATACCAATTGAGGAACACACAACCAATACTGAGAGGGGGGGGTGAATCAATATTGCTCACTTTTGTTAATTTTTATTTTTCAGCCCTTGCTAAATAAACAACATTAATGCTTCAATTTCGAATAACAATAAGCAGTAATCACAACACACAATAACACAGTATTTATACTCAGAATGGTTTTCAATTTATGAAATGATTTAACATTACATTCATGGAGGTGCTGCAACACCTCAAGAGGCTGCAACCTCCAAGTTTTGTCAAAGGTTACTACAACATCCCAGGCAAGCTTCAACTTGCCAAAAAGACTAATTAGTCTTTCCCCAGCTCCACCCTACCTCCCTATAAAAGATTTCAAATTACAAATTCAACAATACCAGGTCTTCATTCTATCCACTATTCATCAATCTGCTGCCTTAGAAATCAAGGATATAAAACTTCTTCCATGTTGCTCCTGCTGCACCTGTACTGACCTCCGAACCTTCCTCAGACTTCTCCTCTAACTCCCGAAAGTCAGACCTCACATCTTCATCTTCACCACCGAATCACTTACCTTTAACATAAAGGTTTGTTCTTTATTTATACATTTGCTTTCCTTAACTTCTGGAGGCCGACATGGCAATTTGACTTTCATTTTGAATGAATAAATCAAATTTATTTTTCATTTCCATGTTATCCTCAACAAAATACAAATATGTGAATATATAAATATTCCATATCATTATGCAATGTCATTTTTGTGGTCTTCAGCCTTCTTAAAGGATGCACACAGCTCCTTAAAATATGCTCGAACAAGACTTAAAAATATGCCCACAATGATCCTTGATTATGCTCGCAATGCTCCCTTGAAATATGCCCGCAAGGGCTACAATTGTGCCCGTAGAGTGTCCTCCAGGATGCCCGCAAGACCTTCATGACAATGCCTACAAGGGCTTGTTAGAAATGCCCGCAAAGGCTAGGGAAAAATGCCCGCAACATACTAAAAAATGCCCGCAGTGGGCTATAAAAAATGCTCGCAGCGATCAGCCTTGTCCTTTGTGCCACTTGTCATACTTCATCAATCCATGTCCTTGTATCCATGCTTGCCATTGTCTTCCATGTCAACTTTGCTATGTCATTCAATGTTTGCCTAGACACCAATACCTTCACAAGCCATGTCTCCAACTTCATTTGTTAAACCTCCTTTCATGGGTTCATCATGTTAACTAAACATGTTTCTCAAGCTACACCTTCTTCAGCACACTTTTGACATCAATGACAACAATTTGCCAACAAATTGCAGAGCAGTTCACTATATATTTTTGAGCCAGGCCTGTACACAGTTTTGATGAGATCAACCTATGATGAGCAACATTCTTCATGATCACTCACATATCAGAGCAACCCTAGATCAGACAACAGTAAACCTTATGCCAAGACTGAGCCTCATAACCTCATATTTGATGATTGAGGTGACCTTTTATCCCATACAAAGCAGTGCAGTGCCCAGAGTTTCAACGACAGTGTTTTTAGTGGTTACAGATGTTCCAGATAGCAGGTACAAGTATATGGCCCAACAGGTATATGGTGTGCATTGGTTTTGATTATCTTGCTCTTTTGGTCATTTTGGTAGCTTGACTTGGTATATAGTGATCATGATCTGGTAGTAGATATATGTATGATATGGATATGGTTGTTATTTATTATCTAAATGGTCTTATTGCTCATAATTAGAAGCTCTTTTTTTATACCCATTGGTTTTACCCTCTTAGGAGTGTGGACATGATCATTTCCACCTTTATGGCTTGCTAGCTTAGGAATCACCTTCGCTTTCACCATCCATCCGTTATCTTTCCTGTATTTGGTTTTCACCCTGACTTACACCTCATCCTCTGATATGGAGGACCTCTCCACTTTTTCCTCTGTGTTGGATAGCATCCCTGTTAGTTTGTGTCTCGGCTCTGAGTCGGCAACAGAACTTACCCTTTGGTGAGTTGGATTTGATACCTTGATCACTCTAGTCGGTTGCCTCGATGTTTGGTCTTGATTGTGGAGAGTCCCCCTAGTTGCTTGAGTTGTGTTGGCTAAAACCTGAAGCAAATTGTACTACCATCATTACATATGGAAACTATTGTTATATCTCTTGTGAAATCCCATGGAAATACTTTAAAACCGTGCTTCTCAGCACAATGAAAGAGGGCTGTGAAATTTAATTGAAACTGAAATGAAAAGCACCCTGGATGCAAGTTGCGATTAGTTGTGCTTCTAAGCACATGCAAAATCTCCAAAAGGGTCCTAAAGGCCTAAAAAGCAATGGTTAAATATATGCCAAATTTAAAGAATGCTGGCCAGAAAATTAAATGTAATGATTAGATTCCTCACAGAGCCTATGGGTTGTGATGTGAGATGGAGCAAGGGACAACTAATTCTAAGTGTTCCCTAGAACCTCAAGTTACGGTTAGCCGGGCACCCAGCCATGACGGTTCTAGAAAATATCCTCACGAAGCTGATTCAACGTGGATGTGAGCTGTAGACATTTGCCAAGGTTGAATAAGCACTTCTCTGAACAACTTATTCCATTTGTGAGACACTGCCATTCCCTGTGTGTTTATTATCCGACATATGCTTAAGTCTGTATTCTCTCTCCCTTATCCAAAGTATCACAGTGTTGAGTCATTCAAGTCATCCCTTTATCCTAGCCTTGCATTCTTCACCCTCACCCTTTTGCTAGCAAAATGATCATGTCTACGAAATGAGTATATCCTTGAGGTTCTATTTTGAGTAAGTGATTATTTAAACTTGTGTTTGATACAATTATTTATTAACTGCCAGTGAAATGATGCTTAACACTGTAAGTCTTGCTATTAAGATGATTAAAAGAGCACGCCTTAACCATTTGCACTTGCAGCATTAGGCTTTCTCTAGCCTGGGTCATATTTTATCAGTGTTGACTTGGTCAAACCTAGTCAACCATGGGATCTGAGATGAGTTGGACTTCTGATGTTATGTGATGATGATTTATGGTCTTTTGATACACCTTTGATGGTTCCATACAGTGGGCACAGGTTTCATGTGATGGTTGATGTATTTTTTATGGATATTATTATTTTCAAACCATTATTTTTATATTGTCCGGGTATGGCTGAGGCTACAGATGATCATACACGTTGCCACAGGGTGTATGGGTACTTATCTCTAGTAGATTTGGACCTTCTGAGACCATTGAGACACTCAATTATCAGTTGCAGGCACTCCCGGTGATGATACAGTCAGATTTCCACTTTTCTCCGGTTTAGCCATGCAGAAATGGCCTGTCCAGCTCTTGCTTTGAGCTAGCACGTTTTCCTAGGGTACTCCTCAGGAGATGGGGGGTCCAACCACTTGTTATTACCATATTACTCCATCTCTAGACATGATGGTGTAGTCAGATTTGTGTCTGGGACAACAGACAGAGAGCTACAACCATTTTGATGTTTTTCCGGAGGAATTCTGAGGAATAAAAACGGGATAAAAAGGTCACTGAGGAATTTCATTTGGGAAAATGTGGCAAGGTTTTGGCATGAGGTTTGTTCAGAGGTCACTTGTGATGCATCCCACACCTTCCAGTTCAACTTTCATCAATCAGTGGGGTCCACACACTTTCGGGTTGATTTTTGATGTATTATTCTTTCATTGAGGGGGGCCACGATTTGGTCATATGGTCACTTTGACATGTTACTGAGTCATATCTTATGTTATTGTGCCATGGGGTGATGCTAGTGAAGGATAATAAAACCTCCTAGCCCCACCATATGCTCCTACACTTGTCCTAGTCATGTTTATGTGGTGCGACCCCCTTAGGGCCTCTTCTAGTGAGTGCGCACCCCTCTTAGTGAGTTGATCCGTGTTATATTGTTCCGGCTCATCATAGCCGTTGATTATATTGTATTTATCTTTTGATCTCAACCACTCGTTCATAAAGTGGGTAGGGTTTTGATCTCTCTCCTTCTATTTAAGGAAGAGATCCCCTCATTGTAAAGGCACCTTTTGGCTCTGTAATACTTGGAATAAAAATACTATTTTTGCAGATCTTCTTCTTTGGCTTTGATAGGTTTTCTTGCAAGTTGAATATACAATATTTTCTCTGTGTTATCATTGTGGATCTTGTTTCTCCAAACGTTTTCTCTGTAGGGAGGCTGTTTGGTTGAAGAGGAGGATGACTTGAGGGGACGCTATTGTGGGGAAACCCCATATCTTACCTTTGGATCGACCTTTGTCTCAGGGAGTATCATTATTGTATCTTCGTGACATAGTTGTTGCTTCTTGTTTCATCTTTTCATCCTTATAGTCATTTTCGTGCTAAATTGATTCTCATATAGATCATTTTTGGCAGGGGAAGGGTGCACTTGTCACTTTGGAGAGATAGCGATTTCACTTGGTGAAGCTGGATCTCACTCTTGATTGCCTCACTTTGGAAGGATTATCAATTTGCAAGGTAGCCACAAGCTTTAGGGGTAAGATCTACAAGGTACGTATCTATTTCATGCATTTTATCCATTGGTCACTTCAAACCCTCATTGTTAAAACCCTAGATTTTTAGATCTGATATATCTAGCGATTGCTTGGGCTTAATAATTAAAACCCACCTCACAAATAATTATTAAACCTTGGAGACCAAATTTGGTGGGAATTCGACTCCATTTACCCCTAGATCTAAGGCACTGGGCCTCTCCAAGGGAGGTCGCACTTGTGGGTAGGTGGGCTTTTTCCAGATCTATTACTTGGGTGTTGCTTGTTCCTCATCAAAACATCAAATCTATAGTTTAGTCACCCTTCTAGTGCCTTTCCTCTTTTAATTTCACCTTGTGTGCCCCATTTCACTCACTTTCCATAATTTAAGGGTGGGCCCCACTTGGGTCTCTTTTTGATTGGCTTTAGATCTATCTAGATCTACTAAATCAAACTCATAAATGGCATATTTTATGCATGGTTGAGCATTTGTCCCTTCCATAAGCCTCCTCAACCAAGCCGTAACTCCAATTGTCCACTTATATTCCATAGATCTAGATCTAGTCACCCTTGATCTCTCTCCTTTCACTTTCACATTTCCCTAGGAGGTCTTGAGTAGGTTCGCTAGCCTTCGTAGATTTGCTAGTGTCTCCCCCTTGGTCTTGCTTAGGCTATATCTAAAGTGAAGAGTGACTTGGTTAGCGTGACAACCATTTATTTACCTTGGGAACCGTGGCATCTCTTGGGTCACCTCTTTAGTTGTCCAACACCTCTACCATCCTAGATAGGATTACCTTTTGGGAGAACTAAAAGTTGTGTGATAACAAAGCTATTGTTGCTGTAATCTATATAGCCAGCAATTACATATGGTTTGTACTCACTTGCCGTACCATCACATTCAGTTGCCGTTTCCACTGTACCAGCCGCAAATCCCCCCATCCGTTTACTCACTTGTCCACACTTAGATGCCATCTGTATGCTCACTTGTCCACACTCAGATGCCATCCGTACACATTTGTTTGTATTGCTTTGCGTCTTCATTGTTCATCGTACAATCACCCTTTTCTACTTGTGCAAATTCCGTATGAATTGCCGTACAACCTCCCATTCAATACTGATGTGGATTATCTGTACAATTGCAACATATCTGTACGACATCATTAAAACCGTTCACATGTGACCTATTCATATGGTGACACCCACAAGAAGTTGCGTCTGTATGTACAAATTCTCCACATGACGTTTCGTACGATCATGCCCACCAGAAAATCTCTTTTCATTTTTTTTGAAATTATATGAAAGGGTCGATTTGGGGTTTTCAAAGTCACTTTCTAAAAGTTTTTTTTCCCTTTGGTTATAAAGTGAGTTAAAGTGTTAAAAGAAAAAAACCTTTAATTATTTTCTTTTAAAGATTAAGGTTACTCTTTAAATTTTTTTTTGGCTCTGTAGAGAAAAAACCCAAGATGGTAAACAATGAAGAACTGCCTGCTAAAGTTAATTGTTGTAGGGAGGAAGTTAATAGTGTGAGGCACTGGCTTGGAAATGTTGAGAAAGGATAGAAAGAGTTGGGAGATTGACTAACAGAGTTAGGAGAAAAATTCAATAGAACAATAGAAGAGATGTCCAATACATTTAGAGATAGTCTTTTAATAAAATAACATAAACTTTTACAGAGAACATTGACAAGATAATAGAAGAGTCCGATGCTTGATGGAAAACCCTATTACGAGTAAGAAATGATGATAGGGATGAGGTAATGAAGATATTTAGATCATAGTGAGAGGATTGATCACCTAACCAAAAGGGTAGATGCATTATTAGCATAACCCCTATCCCACCAAAGACCGCCACCCAGCCCATAACTGCGAAACACAAATTATCAGAGATACCTAGATAACACAAATGATTTAAATAGGATCAAAATTGAGATCCCTAAATACTATGGGTTGGACAACCGAAAGGCTATCATGTGGATTAATAAAATCCAAGGAATTTTTGCTATGAACCCACCCACCAGTGAATTAGAGTAAATATCGATTGCATCTTTATATTTTGAAAGTGATGCTTATGATTGGTTCACTTGGTGGTCAAAGAAAACCAGTGGTCTATTCATTAACTGTCAAATGTTCACCGATGATTTTCTTAAAAGGTTTCATGACGATGAAGAAGATGACACCTTCAGCAAGTTTACTCATTTACTACAAACATGAATAGTGAATGAGTATACACATGAATGGGAAATCTTGGCGACTAGATTTTCGGATCTTACAGATGACCAATTATTAAAGTTGTATGTTTCAGGATTAAAACCCATCTGTAGTGAGCTAAGACTATCAATACCTAAGAATTTGGTGGAAGCCACAAGCTTGGTGAAGATGATTGAAAGAAAGTTTAATACTTGATATGAGGTGGCCCCTGAAGTCCAAAACAAGACAACTAGATATAATGCATCAAATCATTACAACAACACTCAAAATCAATACTTGGGAAGAGGAAACGATAAAAGGAAGGAAAATGATTGTCGCCGATGTGGTAAGAACTGGATTCCCGATCATAGATGTGAAGACATGTCATTACACTACTATATAATAGTGGACAGGAAGCAAGTGGAAGTACCGAACCCAGAAAATGAAATCACTATAGCATTCAACTTGGATTCAGACAATGATGAAACACCGCAAAAAGTATCGCTGTCATCTATTTCATGCATACTACCAAATAGTAATGATGATGATGTGTCACAAGGGGGAAATATTACTCACAAAAACAAGACAAAAGAAGTACCCACAAAATATGTCCCACCTCATCTTTGGAAGACTGATTAAAAACAAGACAAAATAAGTACCCACAAAATATGTCCCACATGGCCAGGCATAATTGTGTATATGGAGGACTGTGGACTATATTTTTATGATATTGTGGATAGACTTGATTTTATTTTTTGACATATGGACGTCTAAGTCACATGACATGAGCACATGGGACATGGAAATATGAGTATCTGACATGGGACATGTTAACCCCAGAAACAGGAAACAGGGACAAAGGTCTTGGCAATTACTCTAAGTAGATTTATAGGTTGGGGAGTTAATTGGTAGTTGTCACATGGGACATGGAAATATGAGTATCTGACATGGGACATGTTGACCCCAGAAACAGGAAACAGGGACAAAGGTCTTGGCAATTACTCTAAGTAGATTTATAGGTTGGGGAGTTAATTGGTAGTTGTCATCTTACAAATTACTCCTTTGTATCAATTAAGGGCATCATATTAACATAAATACACATAGTTATAACATTTAAAATAGTGCAGTTCAGCACACATCACAGCATAGTCAATTCTTCATTTAACAAAGACATAATTGATATCACTAACACGATTACTTTTCCCTGGTTTGCTAGTTCATATAGCTTGTGTAAGTACAATGCTTCATTTTTTTCATTGTACCTTCATCTTTTATACTAGTCTTTATTTAACTTATAGTCTTATTCTATTCCAATGTTATAGTACTAGCTGTAGGTTGGAGATGCTTAAGTAGTTCCTCGTGTCAGTTTTCACTCAGCAGTTCTCATCTATTGGAATACGTTTTTTCTCAATGTAGATCTTATTATTCTTTAAGTAGTTCCTTGCGTCAGTTTCCACTCAACAGTTCTCATCTATTGGAATATCTTTTTTTATCATTGGAGATCGTATTATTCTTTGTTTGGTGTAGTCCATATTGGTTGATTATAAATATTTAGTTCCATTATTAACAATATATACATATGCTTGTGCAGCCAGTCGTATTCTTTCATGGGGGACCTGGAGCTGGTACAAGTGGCCATGATAGAAGATACTTTGATCCTGACTTTTTTCGTATCATTCTTTTTGATCAGGTATGTGCTAGAATTAATCTCCTGTTTTATTTCTGTCACCATCTCAGCCATGCTTCTACAAGAATGGTCACGTCAATAGTCCGAATCAACATCTGGCATGTCTTTATGTGAAGTTAAAATTCAGAAAACTAATTTAGAATAGATCTAATGCATGAGATTTTGAAGAAATAAAGTATGCACACAACTTGCGTTAGTCACAGTTAGCTAGGATAGGATTCTATATATTGAAAATAATTAGAAGCATAGGAACATCAATCAATCAAGATTGGATAAGATTATGTCATATACTATTAGATCAAACTAGATAAGATAAGATGAGATCTGGTTATAGAAAATTTTATATTATAGATTAAGATATGTGATATTGCAAAGGAATGAGTCAATAGAATTTCAAAAACCTTCATGGTGTCTGCTTTTTCTTTCATTGGCTGTTGCTTTGAAATTTAACATGGTATTAGGAAGCTATAAGCTTGTGAGGTAATTAAAGCCATATTATGGGAGAGAAGCACCCCCCGTCGAGTGTTAGACTGCAGGATGGAGAAATGCTGCAAGTTAGGTCGAGAGGAGAGTTGGATGGACTTTTTCTTTAGAGAGTTTGACATTTAGTGGGGGTGCTTCATGACTAGGTGCAGACTAGTTGGAGAGCACTGCCAACTACCAATTGACAGGTATGTTTCATATTGAGGATGTCAAAGCTTGTTGTGATAGATCTAATCTCATCTAGAAAGGATATTAATACTAATGAAGACACTTGGAAGAGATGCCAAGAACTATTGAAGGTGTGATGATGTCATATTCATGAAAGCTTGATGGCAAGAACTATGCTGTTGGAAATTTACAATGTGAACATTCTGGTGGAAAGAAAGCTTTGGCACAGTACAAATGGAAAGGAATTGAAGAAAAATTATGTGGATGAACAAGAAACTTATGATGACAAAAGATAGAGAAATTCTTTTAATATTTGGTATGGCAGTTTTAGATGACATCATACCATATGTGCAATATAATCTTGGGAAACTTTGAAAGCTTCATATGAGAGATGTGTAGTCAAACAAGAGTTCACTATTTGAGAAATCAATTGTATAGTTTTAAGACAGTTGAAGCCTGAAGATTATTTAGTCAGAGTTGATCTCCCTAGACCCAAAACACATAAGAGATCAATTTATTGTTGTGGATGGAAAGATAGAAATAGAAATTCCAATTAAAATATTTTTAATGTCCACAAATGATCAATATAGGTCAGTGGGACTTGAAAGTACAAATAGCATTAATAGGCAAAAGAAACCAAATTTAATACTAAGCATAACTATAGCTAAAAAACATAACCAACAAAAAGGGTATACTAAGGTAGGTAGAACTTGGAAAGTATAAAAAGACTAGCTGTAAAAATTGTTATAAGAGTTGGTCATGGTAATTTAATGTAGCAATCAGCTGTAATAGAAGGGGGTTAATCATTCTCATAATCCGAGTCCACAATAGTAATGTCAACAACAAGAGCCTGTTGGATAACATCCTTAGGTGAGTGGCTTGGGCTAATGGGTCCCTTGTTAATTTCTGAACATCAGATCTGATTTCTGTTCTCGATAATTTTTATGCCCAGAAATAAATTGCTACTGTAGTTTACTGCTGAAAATATAAACAGAAATACATTGATAATCTTAACCAATAATGCAGTGGACTAAACAGGAAATCAATCACATTTGCACAATTGTCTACCTTGGAAAACCCCAATGGAGAAAATCGAAAAACCAACATTCAATGATTTTATTAAGATAAAATCTGGGCTCCCGTCTTGGGATAATGTCCCACTTGAGGAATAATACAATACAGCAAAAATAGCCTCTCACACCTCAAGATCTGTCCTTCAATCTTGCTGGCTGCTACTTTTCTCTGCTGCCCCTTTCTCCCTTCTTCTGACCCTACTCTTGCACCCTTGGATGAAGGTCCTTCTCCAACTAGTACAATGAGATCTCACTATCTATCTTTGAGTGTTTTGTGTGTGTCTCCTCCTCTCCTTAGGCTTTCTTTTATAACATCTAAATGACCAAAACCCTAACTCTCAATCTCCAAAGTGATAGATGGCTGAGATTAGATCTCAAGCCTCACTTAAGATCAACGGCTATGACTTAATCTTCAGTTCACTTTTAGTCACTACCCAACCTTAAATTAATTAATGTGCTTTTCCTAAGTTAGACTTAGGAAAGAGATATAAAAGTCACTTACTCAATAAATTGAGCAAGTACCTAGAGAAGTAATGGACAACTCCTGCAGGCCTGACACCTAGCCTATGAAGAAGTACCTATCCGAGCTATAATCATCAAGACTCCCTCTTAGCGAGGAAGGGACTTCTCGAAGATCCACTTGGAACTGGTTCTCCCTCCGACCTGGCACACTGTCACACACATCATCTTGCACATGGGCATCCCTCCAACCCTGCTGGTCAGCTGCTCCTTGATCACTGGAAGTCACTGAATTGACGATGCTACATATCAGTGCCATGAAGTTCGAAACTTTACTCACCCTTCGGAGCCTTCTACTCCTTGTCCTATGCCACTAACATCGATCCATGATCCAAGATCCACTTGGATCCACCTACAACCTTGGATTTCAACCTATATACCTTGGCTTTAAGCCTTGTTCTCCACCTCACTCATGGCTAGCCATATGACCAAATCTATAAATGTGCATAACTGTGGAGAATTCATTAGAGGTGGTGGGCCCACCTTGCCTTAGGCTTATTTTGAGATGTTGCTTATTATGATCACTTTGTATTTGTCACTAGATGTTTATAGTTGATGTACTAACATAAATAAGGAAGCCATGGCATCCTATGTTGCATGCAGGAGCATACAGTTCAGCCAATACCATGATTTGACCAGTTTTGACTTGGTCAACTCTGTTTGACCAAGCCAAAAATGGGTCCCAGGCAAATTTGGAATCAAAGTTTCAATTTTGGTTATTTGACATCTATTGGGGTCCCATACAAGCCCCCAAGCATCAGATTGCAAAAATATCAAGTCATTGGTGAGATTTTAATTTATTAATGGCCAACAGGGCTCTGTTTTAATTCAAAATGCTTGGATTTGGCAAATTGTGCACATATGATGGATTCTTGTTGTTCAAGCAACCAATGTTAGTGGATTTGGGGTCTACGATCTCAATGGAGAAGACGGTTAGTGAATCCGGGCAAAGGAAGTGGCCCAAAATCACAATTTTCACATTCAGCGATATGAACCAACAAAAATTAAATGGAAAAATCAGACTTTGGTTAAGTTAAACATTAAAGTGGCTAATGCATGGGTAAGTAAAGGTAAAGGGGTAAATATTTAACACTTTGGACTATGTTTGGACATTATCTATCCCATTGGCGTGGGACCCCCATACGGCCCAACTCTCTCTAGGGGGCAAATTTGGGCAAAGTTGGGCATTTTTCTCTATGGCGGCCTTAGTATTTTGGTAAAATTACATGATGAAACTCATTGTAAGGGGCCTAGGGGGTTTGTTACCAACTGAGTTTCACTTCAGTTGGACTTCAGTAAGCCGCCAGTATTGCACAATTACTTGTGCTTTTTCAGTGTTCAAAAGTTCCAAGTTTGGCCTTTTCAGGGCCCCTTTTTCATTTTTGTAATGCATGACCATGCCCCACGAGGTTTGTAATAAAGTGTGCTAGCATGGTGGTCTTTGAGTGACTCGGTTCCCTAGGACTTGAAAACCAAAGAAGGTATTCCAAGGAGTTTTTTTCCTTGTCGATTATGCTTTGCCTTTAGCTGAGTATAATCGATGAGTTTTTCTCCTACACCTCCAAGGTTGGAATGCCCAAATGGTGGTTAAGCCTTAGGGGGTTATTAGAGTCCATTTTGTAACATTTATAAACATGCTAGACGCTAAAATAATGTTGTTTGGTTATGTACTAGGTCCCCCAAAAGTTTGAGTCAGTTCCGAGAAAAATAGTTTTTTTTTTTTTTTTTCGTGCATTTTTAAGCCATTTTTTAATGGTTTAAATGGAAAATTTCAAATGGTGATAAAAGTGTGATCCGGAGTTGGAATTTGGCGCAGGGGTGCTCGTTTTCACGCTCAGAGCATCCTCTTTACCTTGGTACCCGGTCTTCCTATGTTTCGGGCGATCAAAACGTCCTGTGGAGTAGTTTTGCTTGTCAGGACTACAAATTAGCATTTTAATGCTAATGGTGCTACAAATTGCACCATGATAAAAAATTAAAAAAATTAAAAAATGGTATTTTGCACATGCCAAATGACATGGCATTAAGTCACTTAAGGTGGGTGACTATGCTAAAAGGACAAAGCATATGTTAGAAGTCGTTTTTTTTTAAGGTTGAGCAAATGTTTTATTTCCATGCTATGCTTTCCATCCTCTCGTGGGACGACTTCTCCACATGGCCGTGTACAGAATTGATTGATGATAAGTCTTTTGGTGGGCGCCTAACTCATTGTGAGGTGGCACAACCCACGTAATTTGGCTTCTAACTAAAGCAATCAACCCCACCATCCAACGTAGCATGGAAACATCTCATTCGCCCTCTCCCATTGAACATGTGTGCCCTCTCTTCACGCGAGTAGCTCCTTCAACTCGGAATCTTCCATTTCAAAGTGATTTTTTCCAGTGAGGATTGCGCCCACCTCTCTTGAGGTGGTGCATATCCTTTGCTCTACAATCAAGGAGGTCGCCCTCCTTAGGGTTTTGTGCCCTAGCTTGCTTGCCTTGTGCTATATATTGAGGAGCTGAGGTCCATTATTCAGGATCTGAAGGTGGAACCTCTGCTCGTGTATTGTAATTTTTTTTGAGTTCAAGAGTAAATAAAGAGAAGGCTTTGGAGGCTACATTGTGGTTACATGTTGTGCGTGGATGCTTGATGCTTCAAACCCATGGAGGTAACTGTTATCACACCATAGTAGCAGGGCTACTATTCTTGTTTAGCAGATATCTGCACATTCCAGAGCTTCCATTATTCAGAGCTTGGCTATGATGATTGTATATTTTGTGATCACTCATGATCAGAGCAGTGTATTATACAGACTTATGTTAGACCTTGTGTCAAGGCTGAGCCTCGAGAGTTCAGATTTGATGACCGATGTGACCCTTTATCCCATACAGTTTCAGTTCAGTGCTTAGAGATGTATTGCAACAGTGTTTCAGATGGTATATGATGTTTATTACTATGATGATGTTGTATGATCTATGGATATTTTATCATTGACTGTGGATTATTATCTTGTTGATTTAGTCATGTTCACAACATCTGCTTGGTATATTATTTCTGATGTGGCAAACTGTTTAAAATGAACTATAAATCATAAAATGGACAATTGCTTGCACATTTAGGTCATTTAACAAAACCCACTGGTTTTCCACCTTACATAGACATGGTCTTTCCTGACACCAGTTGTCTGCTAGTGTAGGCTCCATATTCGCTTGACTCCATCTATACATGACTTTCCTATTTGACTTTAAACCTTGACCTGTCTCATTTGACTTTCTGATACTGAGGAATTCCCCATTTTTCTACCTCTGTGTTTGGACCGCATCCCTGTATGTTCAGTGTCTCGGCTCTAAGTTGGTGACAAAACTTGCCTTTGGTGAATTGGATTGTAGGCCTAAATCATTCTGGTCGGTTGTCCCGATGTTTGGCATTGGCTTGAACTCCCCCTAGTCACTTGAGATGTTGTTGGCTAAAACTGAAAGCTCATGTTCTACTTATGGAAACTTATAAATTCGCCCATGGAAACTAAAAAGGGCAAGAGCGATGAACAGCTAAAAATACTTCTCGAAGAGTATAAGAAAGGTCCAAAAAGCAATGGTTCTTAAAAGCTATATCTAAACAATTGCTGACCTTATATGAAAACATGCCCTGGATGCAAGCTGCAACTAGTTGTGCTTATCAGCACACATGAAATCCGAAGGGTTATGTAGGCCAAAAAGGCCATGAAATGAAATTGAATGATCCTAATGAACCTGGATCAACTTGATGTAGACATGATGCCTAAGTTGAATAAGCACTCTCTGAACAACTTATCCATTTGTGAGGCACAACCATCCCCCGTGTTATTTTGTCCAGCACAGAGTTGGTAGCTTTCTCCCTTCTCCCAGTCCAAAGTATTTTTGAGTTAAGTTAGACAAGTCAACCCCTTGGCCCAACCTTGTTCCTAGCCTTCATCCTTTACTAGCAGTTTGACCATGTCCAATGGGTGATTTTGTCATTTGAACTATTGTGCAAGTAATTTTATAACAAAGGAATATGCTAACTTGATTAATGCCACTGAATGGATGTTATACTTTGAGCTTGGCTGTGAGAATGATTAGAGAAACATGTCTTAGTCTACTGATGTGATTTATCCTTGGTTGTATATTATTGGGATCCGTGATGATGTGGACCATATATATATACCTATTGATGATGATTGATGGTCCCACATATTTGATGATGATGTCATATGAAGGACATATGGTTCAGATGATGATTGATGCAGTTTAGCAGGTTTTATTATTACTTCAGATCATCAGATTATGCACTGTCCATATATGGTGGACCCTACAGCTGGCCCATTAGGGCAACCCATGATTTATGAGTACACATTCCTAGTGGATTTGGG
Organism: Larix kaempferi; assembly: GCA_027924585.1. Classification (NCBI taxonomy): domain Eukaryota; kingdom Viridiplantae; phylum Streptophyta; class Pinopsida; order Pinales; family Pinaceae; genus Larix; species Larix kaempferi. Next base: position 4,623,972 of record BSBM01002098.1, on the reverse strand, counting down.
TCTTCTGTATCCAATGAGACACTTATCTTTCAGTTCCGAGCACTTCTGACAGTGATTGATGCAGTTTTACACTTGTTGACCAGATTTGGAGTTGATTTCCCAGCCTTCGCAGCAGGGGCCAGGAGAGACCCGTTCATCTAGGGCGCTGTATGAGGAGGGGGTGGTCCAGCCACTTGTTTTTACCATTTACCCCCCCTTCTGGAGAGCCTGGTGGGCTTAGTTGGATAGCGTAGATGCCCTAGGAGGCAATTTTGGCACTTTCACAGTTACCGAGGCAGTGAAAAAATGGGATAAAGTGGTCATTGAGGAATTCGATTTGGGCAATTGAGGCAAGGTTTTGGCACTTGGTTTTCACAGAGGTCTTCCAGGGTGATCCCACTATCTTCCAACCAGTTTTCAACCATCACAGGAGGTCTTTTATTGCTTGTCTGTCACAGATTTTGAGGATAGATTTGATCATTTATATTATCTTGGACATATTTGATTATTTTATTGTGCCTTGGGGATGAGCTACTAAGGATTGATGCCTCCTAGCCCCACCATGTGCTTCTTATGTTATGTCCCAGTCATTATGAGGTGGATTTTTGTACTTTTACCCCTCTAGTGGATGACGTCATCCTCACTTTGTACCATTTTGTTAGGGCGTCATCATTATATTGGGTGATCCATGTGATATATTGTTATGATTCATTATTAGCCATTGATCATGTATTGAGATCTTTTAATCTCTACCACTCATTTGATGTAGTATTGTAGAGTGGTATAGGGTTTTGGTCTTTATTATCCTATATAAGGAGGAGACCCCCTATTGTATAGCTCACCTGTGGAGCTCTGGAATATTGGAATAGAACACTTCTTTGTGGAGCATATCTCTCTTGTCTTGTGGATTCTCTTGCATCTTGAGTATACAGTATCTCTTCTATGTATCATTGTGGATTTTGGTGCTTCTACTAGTTTTCTTGCAGGAAAGTCGAATTGGTGGAGAGGAGGGCGATTTCTTGAGGGTTATTGTTGGAGGGATCCACATATTCTCTCTTGGGTTGATCTTGTGACCGGGAGTATCATTATTGTATCTTCGTGACATAGTTGATGCTTTCTATTACATCTTTCTATCATTTTCATAATCATCTTACTTGACTTGTTTCTTTGATCTTGTCTTGTAGGAGGAGGACGATTTGGCTATCTTGGAGGAGGACGTTTTGGTTGGAGTTCTTGGATCTCACTCTTGAATATACACATAGGAGAATGCTATCAATTTGCAAGGTGGCCACAAGCAATTGAGGTAAGATCTACAAGGTATGTGCCTCTTTCCATGCATTCTCTCTTCATTGGTCACAAACCCTAATGAATCAAAACCCCAATTTTGGTTTTTCTTAGATCTACTTAGATCTAGCCTTGCTTTTGAAAAGATCTTAAGAACCCACCTCTATAGCATCCACCCCTAGTTGGATCTATAGTTTGGTGGTGATTGGGTTAAAATTAACACACTTTTCAAGGCAATATAGCCCTCTTGAACCAAATCGCACTTCCTTGGAGAGGCTTGTTGGGTTAGATCTAGCATGTGGGTAGGTGAGATTCCACTTGATTTGCAATCTACACACTTGATAACCTACCCCTAGACTCTTACTTGGGTGATTTCTACCTTGTGGGCATCATTCCACATTTTAAGGGATTAAAACCCCCTTTTGAATTACTTGGCACCTTAAAACTCAGATCTAGTAAGATCTAACCCTTGGATTGGCTTGATTTTCTAGATCCACATAGATCAGTGCCTAAACTACTTGGATCTACATTTTGGTGGCCATTGGACTTGATTTGACACACCTTATCCACCTTTTAGCCCTCCTTGAGCAAGGTCGCACTTCCTTGGGTGATTGAGTTTGCCCACTTCTAGGACCTGGGTAGTTGAGATTTCAGTGGATTTGGAACGGGCATACCTTGAAACCTATATCTAGAGTATCATTTTGTGACGATCTGCCTTGGGGATAACATTCCCTATTTTAAGGGATTGTGGTCCACTTGGGTCATTTCATGAAATCCTAGATCTAGCAAGATCCAACCATTCTATCTCAATTAGCCCACTTGACTTGACCTCTAGGTGTCCCGATCTGCTCTTTGACATATCTTTTGACTCCATTAACCCATCCAACAAGGCACTAGTCTTCCTTAAGCAAATCGCACTCCTTGGGGATTGTGTCAAACCTTAGATCCAGTAAGTGGGTACTCCTAATTTCAACTAAGATCCATAGATCTACTCATTACATATCCTCTAGTGCCAATTGAATCCCTTAATTTCACCTTGTGGGTCCACTTTAAGCCATTTCACATATGCCAAGAGGGTAAGACCCACTTGTGTACCATATGGTACTATATCTTGTCATCATAACTAATCATGTGGCCTAAATCATACATTGGTTGAAACACTAATCATTTCTCAAACCACCTTCAACCATACTTTAATTTCTAGGTCCACTTTACCTTGCATTGGTTTCCGTAACTTACCATTTACTCATCCCTAGGAACCTTTGTTTGGGTCCAATCATCTTTGATTGGTTATAGGGTCTCCCCCTAGGTCTTCATTTATCTAGATCTAAAGTGAAGAGTGCCTCGATTGACGTGACTCCCACCTTGCATTGGGAACCGTGGCATCTCTTGGGTCACCTCTTTAGTTGCCCATCTCCTCTACCGTCCCGGATGGGATACCACTAGGGGCAACTACAAGTTGTGTGATAACAGTAACCTGTATTTTAGCATAAATATTTTGTATATTGTTGGGATTACATCTGACCTTGTAAGGGAATTTATATTTCAATAGGGTAAGGAATAAGATCTGATGCTTGTTTCTTATTATACAATAGTATGAAATGTTTCAAATATTTTGCATCTCTTGCTTGAATGCTTGTATTTAGAAGTTTTTCATTTTATTTATATCGGTGCTTTTAATCCTCTTGTGCAAGTTTTGTGTGAGATCTTTTTGCAGGTAGATCTGAGCTTAAGGAGGAGGCATGCATGTTAGCTTTGCCATTTCCTAAGCAATTTCAAACGGAAATGTAGTCCCTCTTGTACTCACTCTCATGAAGACTCCATTCGCCCATCTCTTTCAAGCTCAAAACTCGGTTTTTCTTACCTTTGGCTCAACATACTTTCAAATCTAAATTGGTTACGGTTTCTATATTGTTCTAGATCCAAAATTTAAAATCCTAAGAAGTAGATCTAGTTTCCTTTACTACTGCTATCATATTATTAAATCCAAATCTTATAGTTCATTAGTGAAAGAATTTCCTTAACCTTGCACCTAAATTTTCAAAAGATCTAAGTTTTGCTAAGGAAAAGTGATTTTAAAAGACATATCTAGCTCATGAGGCTTGCATGATTTGGCTTGCAACTTGAAAAAGGGCAACCAAAGATCTTGGCAAGACAAGCTCTCTAGCTTGTCTTACTAGTTCTTTTTGTTATCTCTTTGATCATTCAAATCGTAGTTTTGGCATAATTTGCATCTAGAAGTAGGACTAGTTTAGAGTGTTTTTCAAGCTTTTTCATAAATTATTAGCTCGCTGGTTTTTTTTTTTTATTGCATGCATATCAGTTTTGAATTTAAAAGTTAATTAAAATTCGGTTAGAGACATAAAAATCATCTAAAAAGTAGTTTGTTGCATCCTAGTTTGATCCTTTAATTTTTAGGCATTTCTGTAGCATTATCAAAACACTCTTAAAGTGTTTTGATTATCTTTTCTAACCAACATAGCTTGCTAGTTTGTTTTGCATGCCTAGCAGGTTGAGACAAGAAACTTAATAAAAATTTGCATTTGGAACTTCCAGAACCATCCAGAGAACCGGTTTCAAGCACTATTTATTTTGTCTCTCAAATATTGTAAATTGACTTGTTCCCTATTGATAAAGGGCAAGCCGTATTCCTTCTAAAGTTTCCAAGTTGTAAATCAAAAAGAAAAAGAGCTCAGTAGGCTATTCCAGTGCCTGCCCCCAATCCCCCCAGGGGGGATTTGCATCGATTTTCATTTTTTTTTTTTCTCTTTGTTTAGATGAGTTCCTTTATGCTTTAGGAATTAAATAAAAAACACTCAAGCACACAACGTCCTCCAATGACTCATTTATCATTTTGTTATATGCTTATGTGTTTTTATCAATCATACAATTGTTCTTAAAATTTGATCTTAAAATTAACCCCTTGCTCTACCGAAGTACTCCATCACTTTGTGGTGCGAGGAAAAGATACTCTTGGGTTGTAGCTTAGTTAATCATCCACTCACATTTTAATAAAACAAACCAACACCCCAAACCCAAAGTATGTTCTTGACTGTTGCAGCTTAGTCGGAATAGTTGGGTCAATAAAAAACAGGTGTAAGGTAAATAGTTTTAATAGGACAATCCAATCTCATCTTTCTTGGCGGATTCAGGAGGTTGCATGGTTGTATACCGTAGAGTCAGCATGCTACTTTAAGAAGGTTCATCCTTGCTTGGTTGGACACTCGGTGGAGCCACTAAAGCACTCAGTCCAAAGAGCTAGATTTGGTTGGGCCAAACCAACAATTTTACCCACTCCTTTAATACTCATCTAATAATCTAAAATAAACCAACAAGCCTCTTGCAATACTTACACGACCCTACACAACAACAATCGCACGCATTTATTTCTAGACACTGGTCTATTTATTTTTATCTTTTTTGCAAAATGTGGTGAAATGTATCTTTACAATATCATGTGTAGTGTTGATTGAATATTTGCAATGATGTATTGTTGAGTTATTTTTCCATCTCATCATCTTCTAACTCCTAGAATAGACTTTTACTTTTGTTATAGATTAAAAGCCTTAGTTTAATTTTCATAGGAACCACCCCCCTTGGCTTCGCTAGGAGTAAGCCTAGACGGATGAGTCGAGTAATTAGGTGACAACACTTGACTCTCACTTGTCCCCAAGGACACACCGAGTGGCTTGAAAGTTTCCTGCCGCGTTCCCCCCCAGGTGTGTATTAGGTGGAAACAGGGTTAAAACAGCCTAAAGACACCCCCTTGGTGTCCCCAACACTTGTTTACACTAGGATTTCCCCCCCCTCTCTCACTTGGGCGCACTTGGGAAAAAATCGCCCCCCTCTTGTAACTATGTAAAAATGCATTTGATAAATGGATCATTCTCAACCATTGATCTCTTAGTAAGAGATCTAATCCTAGCCATCTATCTCATTGGGCTAGGGATTTTGTTTAGGGATTCTCTATTTAAGAGAGAGAGCTCTCATTGTACATTCTTCTTGGCACTCTTAGCAATTGGAAGTGAATAGAGAGAAACGATTTCTGGTCATACTTGTGTATTCGTGGGGATATTGGATGAAATTGATTGTTATTGTACTCTCATTGCACTAGAATAGATTGTATTTGCTGTTGGTATATTTTGTTTGTCACCATTTTTGTTGCAGGCAAGGGTTCTTGGAGAGGGGCGCACTTGCAAGCCATTATCCCAAAGTGCATTCTTTATTTTACTATCCAATGCTTTCTTATTATTTCCCACAGTCTTCTTGAATCTTGATAATATTCATTAAATTCTTGTTAGTGGATTCAACAAGTCCATTTCCCTAGGGGTAGTAATTGGATGAGTGGGATAGGGTAATGCCATACTTCCAACAAGTGGAAGTGAGATCAATCAAATTGAAGGCCTTGGCATTATCAGTTGTTATCTTGCAAGGGATACCAAATCTTGTGATGATTTTGTCTTCTAGGAAATCGATAACAACTTTGTCTGTAGTTGCTTTGGTGGGTATGGCCTCTACCCACTTGGTAAAATAATTGATAGCTGTTAGAATCCAATTAAACATGTTACTTGAATTGTCCTTGAACTGACCGATGAAGTCAAGCCCCCATTGCTGAAAAGGGGCAATGACCACTACTGGCTTAAGAGGCAAAGCTGCCAATTTCTGCTTCCCTGTAAAAAGATGACACTCCTACAACTCTTGTCAAATCTTTGAAAATGGTTGGCCAGTAGTAACTTGCTTGGAGGATTTTGTGGGCAATTGTATTTGTTGCAAAGTGGCCTCCACAAAATCCTGAATGAAACATATCAAGATTCTTTTGGAATCTTGCTTATTCACACACCTAAGTATTACCTCGTCTAGGTTCCTCCAACCCAAATCTTCTTGAGTGAGGCAATACCTAGCGGTTTTTAACCTTAAAGCCCTTCTTTTATGCCCTTTGAGGTGATCTGGGCAAGTAAGGTGAAGAAGGAAATGTATGATGTGCGAATACCAGTGGTTATCAAGGTTCTGCAATGCTGGGGTCATGACTGGCTTTGATCCACTACTTTCACAAACCATTCCTAAGGCATCCTCATTTCTCTGGGTCAACATCTTAGCTAGGCCTTGTCCCTTGATAAGCTTGGTAGGTTTTATCTTTAAGTCATATTCCTGAATCTTTGACATCCATGTACCCCTTATACCCAAACAATCTTGTTGGGACAAAATATCTTTTACCGCACTCTGGGGAACATAACCCACTTAACTCATACAGGGCTGACCCCTCTAAGGTGGTCTAATAACCCATCAAATATGAGTTACGACACTTACAATATAACTTGTGACACTTGCAAATACAAATGATGACACTTCCAATCGGAGGAATAATACATCTCCGTTGGGGATAGAATAAAGTACAAATGTAATACATATAATATACAAGTGAATATCTTCCGAAATTACAAATACATCAACAGGATGGATATAAGTTTAAAGACATATAATCAGGAAGCAAAGATCAAGAGGGAGCACACTCCAATAGTTTCTGCAAGGAAGCAAAGATTGAGAGGGAGTCCACCCAACAACCAAGCAAGATAAGTATTTGAATTGTCATTTCTTGTATATATGATTACTTAAATGATGTTGTTTATGTTCCTAGATTTAGGATGTATATTATTCATTTTAGAAAAGTTGCATTAATGAACAAGATACTACTAATATAGTAATGGTTAAGTGGTCTATGGTACTGTACAACACTCCATTGCTACTTATCTATATTGAAAGTTTGAAACCTCTTTGCTGACATTTTGGGAGTAGTGCACACTCTTAACAATGTTCTGGTAGAGATGGAAGGCATCTAGAAAGTTACAAGATATGGATAAATGTTGTATTGAAGCATTGGCTAAGATAATTGCATGACTATATGATATATATCTGTTGGATTTTGTACAACTTCGGAAGATATTATTTATTATATTTTATTGTACCATCATTGTACTTGGCTATACCTCCTAAGGGAGAAGAACATTATGTAAACACATGAAAGAATCAATGTAAGTCTTGGGGTGCAAAAGTAATTAATAAAATATTAAAAATAAAATATTTATTGCCCCCAAAGACAAGTTGGCCCCATAAGGGAATTTTCCAGTTTCGCACATGTATAAATATGAGGCTTGTGCACCTCATTATCTCATTCCCACACTTGTGAAGTGCACATCACTTGGAGGAGCAGATTTTCGCATCACTAGAAGAAGGAGGTTTATTTGGGTTGGTTACTTGTGAAAGATACTTTCACTTTCTCTCTCTTTCTTCATTTGTACTCTGATCTCAGAATTATTATCTCTCTGCGAAGGTTGCTGGGTTTTCTCCCTATTGGGTTTCCCAGGGTAAAACTTTGTGTTGTTGTTTTGTGCTTTGTCTTACTTCTAGTGATCTTGGTAATGCATTTATGTTTTATGCTATGAATGTATGAAATTCAACATGGTATCAGAGCCATTCTAGAAGAAGCCATTGCCGAAGCATTGTCGGAACCTTGCCGGAATTAGGGTTTCATCTTGTGAAGTCTTCACCCCTTATTTTGAAGAAAAAGAGCCATAGGAATTTCATTTTTGGCTAGACTAATCCATTGGTGAAGACGAAATTCAATTCCGAGAACTTTTATTTTTGACCTAGCTCCTGCTAGGGTTTCTGATCCAAATCCGCAAATCAAGATGATTGGGATGAAGGTTGAAGATCGGTTGGAAGGAGCCTCCAACTTTATCTCCTGGAAATCTAGGGTTCTCTTACTCCTAGAAGAAAATGATCTTCTACTATATGTAAATGAGAAGGTCCCCGAACCAGAAGCCGAAGAAGATAAATCTCGATGGAGGAAGAATGATGCTAAAGCAAGAAAGATTCTTGTGGATTCCGTGAGAGATCATTTGGTTCCTTAGATCTCAGGCAAGAAGAATGCTAGGAAGATGTTCAAGACCATTATGAAGTTGTTTGAACACACTAGCCTAAATGTCTCCATGACTTTGAGAAACCAACTCTCAAATATGAAGATAGCAAAGTCGGAATCCATTGCCTCATACTTTATGAGGATCGCAGAACTCAGAGACAAGCTCAACACCAGTGGAGATCCTATTGGCGATAAGGAGCTTGTCCTTCACACCTTAAATGGTCTTCCACCATCATGGGAGTCCTTTATCCAAAGCATAAGTGGTAGATCTAAACTACCAAAGTTTGACAAGCTTTGGGCAGGTTGCTCTCAGGAGGAGGCAAGGATTGCAGCACATCAAAGAATCCATGGCAATCAAACTGAAGAGACTCAAGCATTTGTTTCTCATACCAAGAATGGTAAGGGAAAAGGAAAGAAGTTCCATAAACACAAGCACCAAGAAAGGAGATCAAGTCCTCGTCAAGATCAAAAGAAGAAGAAGGATGTATCTCAAGTTCAATGCTATAGGTGCAAGAAGTATGGACATTACGCCAGTAGCTGCCGAAGTCAAATCAAAAGGAAGCATGAAGCATCCACGACTGATGTAGAAGAAGATCATCACCACAAGAAGCAAAAGAATGAAGATCACACATAATTCCTATTCATATCAGCACTATCAGGTACTATTCCTACCACTAGTGACACTTGGCTCATAGATAGTGGTGCATCTAAACACATGACTGGGTATAGAGAGAATCTTTCAGAATTAATTGAGAAAGATTCACATCTCCGTGTTGTACTTGGAGATGATGCAAATTACACTGTGAAGGGATCTGGAGCCACCACCCTTCAATTGGAATCAAATGTACATTACGCTTAAGTGATGTACTCTATGTACCTGGTATGAAAAGAAATCTTGTCTCCATCTCAGCATTGGAGGACAAGGGTTATAAAGTAGTTTTCTCAGAAGGGAAAGTCCTTGCTTGGCACAAGAACTCAAGCATGAGCACAACCAAGGTTATTGGCATAAGAGAAGAGAGCTTGTATAGGCTAAATACTTCTCCAGTCCAAGCCCTAATAGATGATGCTGCAAGTATGGGCGAGTTATGGCATAGAAGGTTAGCTCATCTGAACTATCGAGCTCTACCAGTTCTGAAGAACATTGTAACAAGTTTGCCAGGGCTCTAGGTAAACCATGATGGAACTTTAGAGGATGTGCACTTGGCAAGAATGCCAAGAAGTCTTTTCCAGATAGTGAGAGTAGATCCAAAGGGATTTTGGATCTAGTACACTCTGACTTGTGCGGGCCCATGACAGTTGTGTCATTAGGTAATTACCACTACTATATCACCTTTATTGATGATTACTCACGAAAGACTTGGATATACTTTCTCAAGTCAAAAGAATCTGAGGAAGTACTCAGCAAGTTCAAAGAGTTTAAAGCACAAGTTGAAAATCTGTCAGGAAAGAGGATCAAGATCTTGAGATCCGATAATGGTGGAGAATATACCTCTATAGAATTCAATGATTTCTGCAAGGAAGCAGGAATTAAGAGGGAGCTCACAGTTCCCTATAATCCTCAACAAAATGGGTTGCAGAAAGAAAGAATCGTACAATTGTGGAGGCAGCCAAAGCTATGATACATGACCAAAGTCTTCAAATGTTCTTGTGGGCAGAAGCATCCAGAACCGTTGTATATGTACATAATAGATATCCACATAAGATCTTGAAGAACATGACTCCGGAAGAAGCGTTCGCAGGTGTGAAACCAGAAGTGGGCCATCTCTGGATTTTTGGCTGTCCAGTCTACATTCATGTGCCCAAAGAGAAAAGATCAAAGTTAGAACCTTCAGGCAAGAAGGGTACCTTTGTGGGATACAGTGAGTCTTCAAAGGCTTACATAATTTACATTCCAGGATCTAGACAGATTGAAGTCAGTAGGTATGTAACCTTTGAAGAAAAATGGTTGTCAGGAAAGGCAGAGGATCAGATATGGAGATTGATGATGCAGAAAAGCTAGAACCAAAGGAGATGAGATCATCTCCCCCTCCAGCTCAAAGGGAATCAGTAGAAAAGGATGAACCTATCGATCCCATAGATCCAGTTGATATCCCCAGAGATGTGACAGGTCGGAAAAGACCTAGGTGGGCACAACAGACATTGCAGGATGCAGAGGGGCATGATGCTCCACATGGCACTTTTAGAGAAAGCAAGAGACCTCAGAGATTCTCCAGCTATGTAGCTCTAATGAGCAACATTATTGATTCAGAACCCACAACTTACGAAGAAGCATCCAAATATCAAGTTTGGAAGGATGCCATGATGGAAGAATATCAATCCATTATGAAGAATGATGTGTGGGAGGTTGTTCTGAGACCTGAGGAGAAGTCAGTCGTAACTTCTAAGTGGTTATATAAAGTCAAGCATGGAGCAGATGGCAGTGGTGAGAAATACAAAGCCAGATTCGTAGCCAGAGGATTCTCTCAGAAAGAGGGAGTTGATTATGATGAGACTTTTGCTCCTGTGGCCTGATATACTTTCATCAGATCCATTATCGCGATTGCTTCAGCTATGGGATAGAAGTTGCATCAGATGGATGTGAAGACAACTTTTCTCAATGGTGTTATTGAGGAAGAAGTTTACATCGAACAACTAGATGGGTTTATTGTCCAAGGAAAGGAGTCTCATGTATGTAGACTGAAGAAGGCATTGTATGGACTCAAGCAAGCACCTCTTGCTTGGTATGGACGAATAGACGGATTCTTGGTGAGCTTGGGATTTTCCAAGAGTGATGCAGACACCAACCTTTACTACAAGGTTGTAGATGACGAGCCACTGATCTTGGTATTATATGTTGATGAATTGTTTCTGACTGGAAATGAGAAACTCATTGTATGGTGTCAGAAGAATCTCGCCTCTGAGTTTGAAATGAAAGACCTTGGTTTGATGCATTACTTCTTGGGATTGGAAGTATGGCAGAGGCAGAAAGAGATTTTCCTAGGACAAGGAAAATACACCATCGATATATTGAAGAGATTCGGAATGTTGGACTGCAAGTCCATGGCTACTTCGATGTATGCAAATTGGAAGAAGTTGAGAGATTCTACTTCAAAGTCTGATTTGTTTGATACCACCATCTATCGCCAGTTGATTGGGTCATTGATGTATTTGACCAACACCAGACCAGATATATGTTTTGCTGTGAATGCCCTCAGTCAGTTCATGTGCGAACCGAGGAAGATTCACTGGATTGCTGCAAAACATGTGCTCAGATACTTACGTGGCACTATGGGATATGGATTGAAATATGCTTCAGATGGTGACCTGATATTGCAGGGGTTTACAGACTCAGATTGGGCCAGATGTGTTGCAGATCGGAAGAGTACTTTTGGATGTTGCTTTAGTTTGGGTTCTGCAGTTATTTCCTGGTGCAACAGGAAGCATAACTCAGTAGCACTCAGTACTGCAGAGGCCGAGTACATGGCTGCTAGCACAGCAGCTCGAGAAGCAGTTTGGCTTCGTAAACTCTTGGCAGGATTGTTCGGCTGGATTCCAGAGCCGACCGTGATTCATTGTGATAACCAGAGCTGTGTGCAAATGTCAGTGAACCCTGTATTTCATGACAGGTCGAAGCATATCGAGATTCGATATCACTTCATTCGTGATATGGTGTAGAAAGGTGCAGTCGAGTTACAGTACGTGCCGACAGACAACCAGTCTGCAGATGTTCTCACCAAGGCACTTCCCAGAGTGAAGTTTGAATACTTTCGCGGAAGACTTGGAGTCGAAGAGAACGTTTCCCTCCTTGAGAGGGAAAGATGAGATGCTTGCCCTGCTTTGCCCAGGTGCCTCTGCAGTCCAGTTACTCAGCGAGATATGGGAGAAATCTCATAGGTAGATGAGTAGGACAGTCAGCAGTTGGCCGGGCTCACCCAGGTACCTTCTGCAGTTTAGTTACTCAGCCAGATATGGGAGAAATCCCATAGCCAGATGAGTAGGACAGTCAGCAGTTGGTCGGGTTCACATAGGTGCCTCTGCAGTCCAGTTACTCACCCAGATATGAGAGAAATCTCATAGGCAGATGAGTAGGACAGTCAGCAGTTGGCCGTGTGGTTGCACAGGTTCCTCTACAGTCCAGATACTCAGCCAGATATGGGAGAAATCTCATAGGCAAAAGAGTAGGACAGTCAGTAGATGGCCGTGCCCTTTTGCTCGTCTGAGATCTCAGCTAGATATGGGAGGACCCCATTGGCAGATGAGACAAACAGGTAGCAAATTGTATAGCAGAGATGGTATAGCTGTATATCTCAGATATCCAGGATTGAGTGATTCTCCTGGACTCACCGAAGGGATGGTGATGATGATGCACAGAGATTGTGTGGACAACCTTCAGTATGCAGAAAGATGATAGAGATAGAGTTGAGTACAAGATGAAACCCAGATGATTGCGATGCAGATGAAGACTGAAGAATACCTTCCTCGTTGAAAGGGAGTGTTGGATTTTGTACAACTTCAGAAGATATTATTTATTATATTTTATTATACCAGCATTGTACTTGGTTATACCTCCTAAGGGAGAAGAACATTATGTAAACACAAGAAAGAATCAATGTAAGTCTTGGGGTGTAAAAGTAATTAATAAAATATTAAAACTAAAATATTTATTGCCCCCAAAGACAAGTCGGCCCCATAAGGGAATTTTCCAGTTCCGCACATATATAAATATGAGGCTTGTGCACCTCATTATCTCATTCTCACACTTGTGAAGTGCGCATCACTTGGAGGAGCAGATTTTCACATCACTAGAAGGAGGTTTATTTGGGTTGGTTACTTGTGAAAGATGCTTTCACTTTCTCTCTCTTTCTTCATTTGTACTCTGATCTCAGAATTATCATTTCTTTGCGAAGGTTGCTGGGTTTTCTCCCTATTGGGTTTCCCACGGTAAAACTCTGTGTTGTTGTTTTGTGCTTTGTCTTACTTCTAGTGATCTTGGTAATGCATTTATGTTTTATGCTATGAATGTATGAAATTCAACAATATCCTTATGTGTAAGATTTTGTTCTGAAAACTATGAGAAAGTTCTAATCATGCAATTGAATTTGAGTTGTAGGAAAGATCATGTACAATCATCTACAAAAGAAGGACGACATTTGTTCCAGCGACGAAGTTCAAGAAAACTACCTATTGAAGATATTGAAGAATCTGAAGTTCCCAGGATCAGGGATGCAGTAATGGAAGGATGCCATGATCGAGGAGTACCAATCGATCATGAAGAATTATGTCTGGGATGTGGTCCTGAGGCCAGAAGGGAAGTCTGTTGTGACTTCCAAGTGGATCTACAAGATCAAGCATGCTGCAGATGGTAGCATAGAGAAATACAAGGCAAGGTTTGTGGCTTCTCCTAGAAAGAAGGGATAGATTATGAAGAAACTTTTGCACTTGTAGCTAGATACACTTCCATCAGAACAGTACTTGCTCTGGCTGCGGTGATGAAATGGAAGATACACTAGATGGATGTCAAGACAACTTTCTTGAATGGTGTAGTCGAAGAGGAAGTGTATGTGGAGCAGCCACTCATTTTTGAGATACATGACAGGGAGTCACATGTGTGCAGATTAAAGAAGGCCTTGTACGGTTTGAAACAAGCACCTCGGACGTGGTACGGCAGGATTGTCAGCTTCCTGACTAGTTTGGGCTTGACCGAGAGTAAAGCGGATTCCAACCTTTACTACAAGGTTGAGGAAGGCAATCGAGTGATACTCCTACTGTATGTAGATGACCTATTTGTGACAGGTGAGATTGGGTTGATTGCTAATACGAAGAGGAAGCTTGCTGTCGAGTTCGAGATGAAGGACTTGGGTATGATGCATTACTTTCTAGGTATGGAGGTGTGGCAGAATGCAGATGGAATATTCCTTGGGCAAGGGAAGTATGCAGTAGAGATCCTGAAGCAGTTCGAGATGATGGACTGCAAGGCCATGGCCACACCTATGGCATCGAACCTGAAGCTATTGAGTGGTGCTTCATCAGAGTCGGTTGATGCCACGATGTATTGTTAGATGATTGGGTCCTTGATGTACCTGACGAACACGAGACCATATATTTGCTTTGCTGTGAACACTTTGAGCCAGTTCCTGACGGATCCTAGACATGTTCACTTGATTGCTGCAAAGCATATTCTGAGGTACCTGAAGGGTACCGTTGATTATGGGCTCAAATATGATGCAAATCAAAAGGTTAACCTGGAGGGTTATGTTGATTCAGATTGGGCAGGCAATGCTGTAGATAGGAAAAGCACTTCGTGGTGCTGCTTCAGTGGGATCAGGTGTGATCTCTTGGTTTAGCAGGAAGCAATCCTACGTAGCACTGAGTACAGCCGAAGCATGTCGCAGCTTGTTCAACCAGTTGTGAGGCAGTATGGCTTAGGAAGCTACGGTCTGATTTATTTGATCTCCAGTTGGATGCTACTTGTATCTTCTGTGACAACCAGCGTTGTGTGAAGTTGTCTGAGAACCTGGTGTTCCATGACAAGTCGAAGCACATCGACATCAAGTATCACTATATCAGGGATATGGTGCAGAGAGGAGCAGTGAGGCTCTTGTATGTTGTGACAGACGAGCAGATAGCAGATGTGTTGACCAAACCACTAGCCAGGGTGAAGTTCGAGTACTTCAAAGAGAGGCTTGGTGTTCTTTAGATCGAAGATACTTCCAAGAGGAAGTGATGGGACATAGATGCAGGAGCCTTTCTAATCATGGTGGCAGGTGGGTCCTCCCATGGCTGTGGATGTAAGTGCTGTGTGATGAGCATTCAGGTGATGCTCCGTATGATGATGATCCGTATAATCATGTGCATCCGAGTGATGCACCGTGTATGATGATGAGCATTCGGGTGATGCTTCGAGGTTGTGGCCGTGGATATCTTGTCAGGTTGTGCGATAGCATATAATAACGCCTTGGGAGATTTGCAGATACTCTCTCAAGGTTTTGCCTATGGCATATAATAGCTCCCTGGGAGATCTAGCAGATGCTCTTTCGAGGTTTTGCTTGTTCGCATATAATCGCTCCTTGGGAGAACCTATAGGTTGAGCAGTAAGCTCGTAATCAGTCCTGGGATGCTCTTTCGAGGTTTTGCTTGTTCGCATATAATCGCTCCCTGGGTGATCCTATAGGTTGAGCAGTAAGCTCGTAATCAGTCCTGGGATGATCTTTCAAGGTTTTGCTTGTTCGCATATAATCGCTTCCTGGGAGATCCTATAGGTTGAGCAGTAAGCTTGTAATCAGTCCTGGGATGCTCTTTCGAGGTTTTGCTTGGTCGCATGTAATCGGTCCCGGGAGATCTTGTAGGTTGAGTAGTAGCTCGTAATCAGTCCTGGGATGCTTTTTTCAGGTTTTGCAAATGCACATAATTAGTCCTAAGATTCCACCAGATGGGCCGTTTGCAGAGATGAAGAAGACTTACATGGAGGCTAGGCCTATATCCAGCATGAAAAAGGGCTGGCTCTGTAGAACTTCCTATGACGAGTAGAATTGAGAGATAGCACCAGTGATTGAGATGACGAGTACAGCAGCAATAACGATGATGCTCCGTGATCCAGTGACAATGATCCAGCTCCAGTATCGAAGACTTGTGCCTATATGTATTGATGACCTGTGTCAAGAGAATACCTTCCTAGTTAAGAGGGAGTGTGGATGTATTTGTAACTTCGGAAGATATTCATGTGTTTATTATATGTATTACATTTGTACTTTATTATATCCCCAACGGAGATGTATTATTCCTCCGATTGGAAGTGTCGTCATTTGTATTTGCAAGTGTCACAAGTTATATTGTAAGTGTCATAACTTATTTTTGATAGGTTATTAGACCACCTTAGAGGGGTCGGCCCTGTATGAGTTAAGTGGAAGGGTTATTAGACTCCCTTAAGGAGTCGGCCCAGTTAGGGTAAAAGGCAGGTCAAGTTAAAGTATAAATAGAGTGGTTGCACCACTCTATTTGCTCATTCACTCACTCATCCAACTTGCATAGTTGAGAGAGAGGAGTGCGGACAAGTGGAGGAGGAGTAGCTGCTGAAGATATCTATCTTTTGGGGTTTCATCTTGGTGATCTTTGTATTGGTGCTTATTCTATCTCTGAGGAAGTTGCGGGGTTTTTCACCTTCTTGGTTTTCCCTGGTGAAATGCTTTGTGTCTCTTGTCTCTTGTGTTTGATATGCTGTGCATGTTGTTCTCTCAGTTAAGATCCTAGATCATATTGAAATAAATGATGAAAAACTAACACATCCTGCACCACTATGCATGCTTAAGTGTGCACTAGTGTCATCATCGTGTCATCCTCAAGATCTCATACATAATCATACATTCATTAGTATAATCTCAATACTATCAAAACATTATGGTTCTAAATAATATTAAACATGTGTGGTCATGATCATTTCATACACAGGTAATTTATCACAAGCGTTAGTATTCAAGGTTTCAGGGAGTACTTCTTTTACTCATGCATATTCTTATTTGACCATAAGACTCTTCTAGTTTTTCTTATCATTAATCAAACTAAGAAACATAATATGCATAAGCCCTTTATTACTTAAACTTCTAACTTCAAGAATAATCATTATCAATCATACAAAAGTATACTTATCTAATATCCTAACACAAAGTAGGATTCTAACTCGATATAGGAAAACATACCTGGATTATCATGCTTGCTAGTTATGTCTAACATACCCAAACAATGTCTTCTTTGTTCTCTTCAATGATTTAGAGACCTTGTGCTAGTAACCTGTATATCTCATAAGTTAAGCATTGTAGAACCAAATTATACATACCTTGTAAGTAGAGCTTCTATGTGATCAATGACTATGGATGAGTCTTTGTCTTCATGGTCATATGGATTTGTCTTTCTTGATGTACCTTTCATGTTAGTAGACAACATCATCCTCCAACAACACCACAAGTGCATTAGTACAATCATAAGTGTCATAACCCTAATCAATGACTGTCTTCTATTATTCACATGCATTCATACTTTTACTAAGGTGATCAGACAGTCTAAAAATTAATCATGATTGTACTAACCTCAATAATATGAAGACAAACATATCATGAACTTAATCATCAAATAAATGAAATAGATTTCAAAACATACCTGTATCTCCTCAAGTCATACCTGTCGAGATTGCTTGTAGTCTTCTCTATAAGGGTAAAACCCTAACCATACAAGATAGATCACTTGTAAACATTTTATATGGGTTCATGGTGCTAGGGTGATAGAATATCAGTGCCATTTAAACCTCCTTCATTGCTGCCCTATGAGTCTTCCAACTTTGCTAGGGTTTCTTCTTACTTGGAAACCCTAATTTTCAATCTCCTTCCTCCCACAACATTTTGATGGAGGATTAATATCTATGATGAATGGATTCCAAATCCATTTTCAAAGTTTCCAATGTTGCATCAAGTGTCTCCAACATTGTATCAGGTCATGCCATACCTAAAAACTGAAAACCCTAAGTGAGAGATTCTTCCTCCTCTTCTTTGATTTCCTACGTTGAGCCATTTCAGATGTGTCGTATTGTTTCTAGTGTATCTCTGAAATTTTGGATCTGTAGGGTCTGATAATTCGGCCTGTGGTAGCTTGACCTGTCATATTTCCAACCCCACAATTTTGAGCTTTATTGGATTCTCCATCAGAGAGATATGCTCAGTTTCCCAACATGACCTATTTAAAAGATGAAACAACATAGCGAACTTGTACGGAGTGCCATGTGTCACTGTTTCACCTTCGGCCTCTAAAACTCGGACCTGTGAAACTACAGTCCGTGCCCTAATTGTCACTCTTTACGAAATTCCATTTGGAGCTTCCTAGCCTGAGATATGACCTTTTTACCTAGGTCACCTGTTTAGGGCTTCATTCTGGAAGAGGCAGAAACCCTAACTTGTACGGATCATATCTCAGAAAGTACAATGAATCTGAGGTTGAAACTCGGACACAAGGTACAGGAAAATTTCATCTTCAACCTGTCCAAGTTTCAGATCCTGAACCTTCGCCAAAATTGATTTATAGCAAAAGTTCCACAATGACTAGGTTTTGCTATACAAAGCCCTAGCTTTCAAATTGTCGCAAGTGAAACAAGTGTCGTAAATGCCATACAATGCATTCCTTCAGGCTAGCTTTGATACCATGTTAGTTTTTCATCATTTAATTCAATATGATTTAGGATCTTAACTGAGAGAATAACATGCACAACAAATCAAACACAAGAGACAAGAGACACAAAGCATTTCATTGGGGAAACCATAAAGGAGAAAACCCTGCAACTTCCTCAAAGATAGAACGAGCAATAATACAAAACCCCAAAACAAAGAGATGATCTCCAACAACTTCCTCCTCCTCCACCTGTGCGAACTCTTCCTCTCTCTCACTATTGCGAAGTGAGTGAGTGAATAAATAGAGAGCCTAGCTCTCTATTTATACTTTACCTTTACCACTTGACAAGTCGGCCTCAACTAAAGTTGACTGGGTCGACTCCTTTAGGGGACTTAAACACGCCAATACAAATGACTCTAGGGGAACTAATACCCCGACTTACATTGGAGGATTGACCTGAATGACTTTACATGACCCAAGTACAATAATGACTTCTCCGACTGGAGGAATAAACATCTCCGTCGGAGGTACAATAATAAAATACAAATACAATATAAAATATACAAGTGAATACATTCTGAAGTTACAAATACATTAACACTTGAGAACATTGCATTTCTACTTGCTTTTTGCAAATCTTTGACTTTCATTTAGGTCTGCATCCTTTTAGACATTAACTTTAAGCTCTGATGCATTTTATATGACCTTTTTATTTGATGACCCTTCGGATTTTGCATGTGCTAAAAAGCACAATTGGAGCTTTCATCCAGGGTAATTTCATTTCATATGAGGGCAACTTCTTTGAGTCTATCTAATATCCCTCGGGAAACTAACCAGCCTTAGCTCATGTCACAACACGAGTGGGTATCTTGGCCCAGAAGTGAATCATGGGGTCAGCTGGTAGGAATCCTCCACAATTAAGACTAGACATCGGGGCAACCGACTAGAAAGGTCAAGGCTTCAGAAACCCAACTCACCTAAGCTTAGGATCCAACATCGACATGTTCCTTCTTCCCAGAAGGGTCAAGGATTCGACAAGTTCTGTTGCACAACTCAGAGCCAAGACACATAACAACATGGGATCCATTCTAATACAGAGGTCAAGGTGGGGAAAGTGTATGATCTTACAAGTCTTATCCAAGTCAGGGGAAGGAGACTGGATAGCAAACAAACAGATGGATGTAAGACAGGTGAACAAAATGGAACGAAAAAGAAGTGGGGAATGGGCTAAGTTGTACGAGGGGTATTCTTGCTACTAAGCATATGCCTAAGTCTTAACATCATGTTGCTTAACCATTTACTTATTAGTCCAAAAGCAAACAAGAGATAAATCACCAAGCTCCTACCACATGTGACCAGTCACACCTACTAAGATAATCAGGAAAGACAACAATATGTGCAAACCTCATGCCATATACCTATTCAGTCATCTCTGCATCTGATAGTCTAGAAAGGCAAAGGAAGATATCTATATCGGCTACGTACTCTGCTGCATTGCTAAAGTGACAATGTCATAACAAGTCTCTCTCTGGGATCATGAGGCTCAAAAATGACAAGGGCGTACTGGTGACACTGCTCTAGCACTCTGGTTGTCTCTGAAAGTACTCTGCCACTGATCATCACTATGCTCAAACATGACCACATCTTAGTGTAGGACTAGCTCAGGTCTGGGACAAAACTGCTCTGCAACATCATGGTATTCCAACTACTATGGATGTGATAATAGGACCAAGTGTTTGAATCCTGTGTGTCGGACACGAATATGGTCCGACACGTATCGAACAAGTGTTTGGTGCGTGTCCTATCACATGACAATTGCCAAACTCGTGTTCAACATGAGCCCTAGCCCATTTCTTGAGTGTTAGGCACGAGCCATGGAGGAAGGGACCCAAAGGAGTCCCTTAAGTCAAATTTATCTCCCTTTTTTGACGTTTTGAGCAAGGGACAAAGTAGTGAGAAGGTTTGGGTAGTGTTGGTGAAGGGATTGTAGGTGGTTTTGAAGGATTTGCAAGTGGATTTGGAAGTGAATTAGCAAACAAAATTTCCAAGTTGATGTTTTCTTCAATTATTCCACAATTTTCATGGCTCAATCATAAAAAATAGTTGGTAAAGGTCAAAGAAAAGGGAGGAATGTCCCTCTTGGTTTGCTCCCCCTCTTCCAAGCTCATCTATGTTTGTTGTTGCTAGTGCTCCATTTTCTGCAATTGAAGCTGCTTCCAATCCTGAAAGAGACCCTAATGTAGCAAGACAACAAGCTTAAGAACAAAAATATCCATTGTGGAAGTATGTAACATGATAACAAGGGCTCGGGGAAAAGCTTGTTGGGGGAGGTAATATTCTTTGGACATGTAGTTTCTGCAACAATACATACAAGAGCACCTGCTTCCGAGTGAAGGGCCATTTGTTGGCCACTGAATATAGACTTGGATCATGTAAAAGGGTGATTGCTACCAAAAGAAAAGAAATGGAAAGAGAGGATAGAATTGGCTTGAGGACAGTGGAAACAATGAATAGGAAACCAAAAAACTCTTCTATTCTTGAGTATTACTACTAGCAGGTTTGGGAGTGGGACTACAAGTCAACCAGTGAGAAAGAGGTTAGCTCCAAGTGGTAATCCAATGTGCAAGATCTTTTAGTAAGAGAAGCAAGAGGAAATTGATCTTACCATTGGGATTTTTTTCTATTCCAACTTCATTTTATTTAATGTTGCATGGTCACCTTTGTTTATTGAGATGTGTCGAGCTCTAGTTAATAAAGCTACAACAGGGTATGCGCCTCTTAATTCAAATAAGCTTAGAACCACATTGTTGGTTAAGGCAAAGGAGGTGGATAAAATCCTAGAACCCATTATATCATCATGGCCTTCATTCGGTGTTAGTATTGTTTCTGATGGATAGACACATACAACACGCTATCCACTCATCAATTTCATGGTGTCTTTCCTAAATGGACCAATCTTCTTGAAAGCTGTGGATGCTCTTGGAAAAATACAAGGACACATAATATATGGATGAGTTGTTCATTAAAATTATTGAAGATGTAGGTGTTGATTCTTATGTGCAAATTATCACTGATAGTGCACCTGTTTGCAAGGCTGTTGGCATGCATGTGGAAGCTAAATATCCACAAATACTTTTTACACCTTGCATTGTTCATTCTTTGAATTTGACACTTAAATCTCTTGCTTGCGATGTGACATGGATAGAAAGTCTTATTGATGATACATGCCATATTCGCAATTTTGTACAAAACCATACCAATGCCCTAAGAATCTAGAAAGAGTTTGACACATCTATAATTGTTGAAGATGGCAGATACTCGGTTTTCCTCCTCATTCATCATGCTTGAGAGGTTGAGGGAGGTCAAGACCATTCTTGGTTCCATGGTTATTTCAGAGTTTTGGTCTTTTTGGAGAAAGTCAGATCAAACTTCTTCAAAAAAGGTCAAGGATACAGTGTTAGATGATGGTTGGTGGGAGAGGGTAGATCTTACCATGAAGATCATGGACCCTATCATTTCTTTGTTGCGGTTTGCAGACATAGACCAACTCATTTTAGGAGGTGTTTATGAGGGGTGGGATTCCATGATTGAGGTGGTGGAGACTGTTATTTTACAAAATGAGTGCCTTGACTATGGGACATCAGCATAGAGCCTATTCACCACCATACGAGATATTCTTATCAGCAGGTGGGATAAGAATTGCACACCTTTGCATTGCTTGTCTCACTCATTGAATCCCAAGTACCACATTAATCATTGGCTCCCTTCACTCAAAGTCCCTCCTCGCAGGGACAGAGAGATTTCACAGTCGAGGAAGGAATCATTTAGAAGGATATTTCAGGATAAAGCATCTTTTGATGAGGTGGAGGAGGGCTTCGTAGAGTTTTACATTGACATTGGGAGATTTGGAGGTTTTGATGTGCTTAGAGACAGGGGGTTAACAAGACCTATGCTTTGTGGGAAACTCATGGGGCAACATGCCCTATTCTACAGGATTTGGCCATGAGGATCCCCTCCCGGGTTACTTCATCCTCTTGTTGCAAGAGGAATTGGAGCACATATGGGAATTTGTACACTTTGAAAAAGAGTAGGTTTGAGCAGTCTAGGGCATAGACAATGGTGTATGTGCACTCCAAACTTTCTCTTATTTACTGGCAAAAGGAGGACTGGTTGAAGGGAAAGACAGACGTGGGATGTTTTTCCCGATGGTATGGGTTTGGATAGCACTGTTGAGTTGGCATTAGCCAACTTGGATCTCAATGAATAGGTGCTAGAATGGTGATCCTCTTGAGGGGTCACTTTTGATGATGGTGATCCTCTTGAGGGGTCATTCTCCACACCTACAGATGGAGGCGGAGGAGGAGGATGGAGGAGATTGCAGTGGCAATGATGATGATTTTGATGGTGTTGACATCGAGGAGGACTATTGAGTCGACAGTGACGATTTCAAGCTATTGCATTTTTCCATCTATGGTTATAGTATCTAGATTCTACCCTATTTTGTATTTTCCATTGGCATTCCCACCCATAGTATCTTACTATTAGTGACTATTGACTCTGTGTCTATGTAATACTATTTGATTTTGATTACATATGATCACTTAATGAGAAAATTATAATTTTTGGTTCGAATTCTCAGTTTTAAACTTCTATTTTATGATGTGTATTGAATATAGTAATTTTTTGTGTGTTTGATGAACTTTGATCATGATTCATCATTGATGCATTGTTAATTTCATAATTTGTTACATGCATGTTGTAGTAACTAATTGTATCAATATTTTGGAAATGTTCTAAATGTTCTAGTTTATGTTTATATTTCACACACACACACACATGAGTATTTCGAGGTTGTCGTGTCCCTTGTCAAATACTCGTATGATGACTTAATGAGAAAATTATAATTTTTGGTTCGAATTCTCAGTTTTAAACTTCTATTTTATGATGTGTATTGAATATAGTAATTTTTTGTGTGTTTGATGAACTTTGATCATGATTCATCATTGATGCATTGTTAATTTCATAATTTGTTACATGCATGTTGTAGTAACTAATTGTATCAATATTTTCGAAATGTTCTAGTTTATGTTTATATTTCACACACACACACACGAGTATTTCGAGGTTGTCGTATCCCTTGTCAAATACTCGTATATATATATATATATATATATATATATATATATATATATATATATATAACTTTGTCCCCGTGTCATGTTTTCGAGGTCATCGTGTCCCTTGTCAAATACTCGTATTTCCATGTCCTCTATATCCCGTTTCCACGTGTCAAGTGATTTGGGTTTTTATCAGTGTTCCACGGGGACGTGTTTCTGCGTTTCCCCGCATCCTGAGGACGACGAAACTCCATGCGAAACGTTTCGGGACGTTTCTCTTTGGGAGAAACTCGACGAAACTCCATGCGAAATGTTTCGGTCTGTGGCGAAACTCGTTTCTCCATGATGAAACTTGGGGGGGACTTCCTGGCGTCCCTCACGAAAATCCGAAACTCCGACGAACCTTTTGTGCGTCCCGAACGAAACTCCGAACCTCCAACGAACCTTCTAAGTGTCCGGATAATCATATATAATCATGATGAATCATGTAATGTGTTTGCATTATTAATTTATCAGATTCTAAATTACATTGCATGATTGCACAATGATGAATGTAGTATTTAGTAATTTACTAATTTGCATGGGATGAATTGTTATTGTTGGGATTTATATTTTTCATATTTTTTTTATATTTTTAGAATTTTTATGACCCGACATCCCCCTGTCCCCCTCAAATTTTCCTAAAATTTGGGGGTGGTCTCCACACATCCCAAATGTGCGTCTCCCCACTCCTGCGTCCTGCCGTCCCGGAACCTTGGGGGAACATTGGCTTTTATTTATGTCTTACACATCTCTCTGAAGTCATTCTTATGCAGAGTTTATGCCACAACATCCTTGAAGCATTTGGTTAGTTAAATTAGCTTATTTGATTTTCTTGATGTTTCATTTTTATTGTTGTTCATGCAAGTTTATTTCAGCCCTTTTAACAGCAATCTCTTTAAATCAATGGTGTTTGATATGACAACTTATAATGAGAATTTTTTAACTTCATATTCTTACATTCATGATTTGATCTCATGGCAATAAGTCTCACATTTCATTGTGTATTCATTAAGTGGTTTGAATCGATTATTCGTTCCTTGAAGTTATCTTATGATCATGGTTTGAGATTTAGTTAATGAAGTTATCTTATGATCATGGTTTGAGATTTAGTTAATTGTACAATGATGTTGCAAGCCAATCACTTAATTTTCCTTGATTGTTAATTAACCTCTTGAGTCATGCACCAAATCATAGTGAGAAGATCCTTCGACCTTGTGCCTTAGGGAATCACCCCTTTGTGGTTTGTTTAAGCCACTTAAAGTGAAGGGAAGTAGAAGTAGGTGACAGCTACCCTATTTCCATAGTTGAACTTCGCTAGAACCCCTTTGAATCCTTTCATTTAGGGTGCTAGTTTTTATGGCAACATGGCTTACAAATCCAGATTGGGTAGATTTAATAGATGAAATTTACTAGAGGTATGCATTCAACATTTGATTCGGGGTAGTTTCATGTTGGGAAATTTTTAAGGAGCCACATTTTTCTTGTAAGTGAAGAAACTTTGGGTTATCTTTATAATGTTTAAAATGTCGACTATAATAATTGGCAAAACTTTTTAAAATTTTTCTGTTGATAACAATTTATTATATTTTATGAAAAAGTTGGTGATTCTTTCCATTCAATGAATTTATTCATAAAATTTTGGGAAATATTCATTTTCTGTAAATGGCAAAATCAGCTAAATGTGAATACTAGTCCCTAATATTTTCTTTTGTTTCATGGGGTATTCAATGAATTTATTCATAAAAAATTGGGAAATATTCATTTTCCTTTTGAGATAATAATGGAAGAATCAGCTAAATGTGAATACTAGTCCCTAAGCTTTTTCCTAAGATTTTCTTTGATTTCATGAGGTAGCCGAAATCAATCAACCATTGCATTTCCCTTTAGAGAAGCAGAGTGTAAAGTAACAGTTATGTATCCTGTGAAGAAATATCACTCAAGAGGATTCTTGATGATTTGAATTTACTTACAACAATCTCAGGTCAAACTTCTTTTTTGTAATAATTAAAGTGCTATCCATCTCAGAAAGAATTAAGAATTCTATATTTCTTTCTAGGATAAGGCACATTCAGGGCCATCGCCACTGCAATAGAGAGCAAGTACAGAGCTAGGATCTTCAGTATTTTAGATCTCAAGATCAGCTAGCAGATATTTTCTCTAAGGCATTAAGTGACAACAAACTTGAAAGCTTTGGGGAGATTCTTAATGCACTTTTTTTAAAAATATTGGATCCCATGTCAAAACTGCAATGACAAGAATTGCTATCTCAATATTTTCATGTCAACAATGGCACTTCAAAATTTGACAAGCCTATATGTCAAAATAAAATTTAGAAAGTGCATGCAATTTTGATGAAATAAGGCATACACACAACTTGCATAAACTGCGACTAGTTAGAATAAGATTCTATATGTGCAAGCTAGTTAGAACTTAGAAGCACATGCACAACCATTAGTGAAGATTAGATAAAACTAGATAATTTTTTATCAGAGAAGTTCTGATTATAATTTTTTTTTTATATGTGTTATTGTAAAGGAATGAAACAATTATGTTTCAAAATTTTTCTTTGTGTGCTCTTTCCTTCATCTATTGCTGCTTTGAACTTTAACAGATATCAGATCCATCATTTATTCTCTAGTCAGGCATCGTCAAACTTATTAAAACCGAATCCTCACTTTTCTCTAAGTTGGTTTAGGCTAAATATAATGGTGCTTGTAGCGTGGTGCAGGTAAAAGCAAGCCACATGCATGCTTAAAGGACAACACTACATGGGATCTCGTTGAGGATATTGAAAAGCTAAGGAAGCACTTGAATATTGAGAAATGGCAGGT
This sequence comes from Larix kaempferi, assembly GCA_027924585.1. Taxonomy (NCBI): domain Eukaryota; kingdom Viridiplantae; phylum Streptophyta; class Pinopsida; order Pinales; family Pinaceae; genus Larix; species Larix kaempferi. The sequence goes on along the minus strand of BSBM01002098.1, from coordinate 4,597,675 downwards.
TAAAATTTGTCCCATAATGAATTGTCTTGTCTTCATAAAGTTCTAGCTTTATGTGTATAATTAAATTTTACTTTATCTTGTTCAATGGTTAAATTTCTGCTTTACACATTTATTTTCTTGTTATTGTCTTCGGATGAAAAAAATTGACAATGAGGAATCATTCAGGTTTTTGGAGGGTCCTGGGGAAGTACTTTAGCTCTAGCCTATACCCAGTCATATGCAGAACATGTGAGCATCAATTCAATCTTATAATATTTTTTGGTTATGAATTATAACTGAACTCTTTTGAATCACTTCTGCACGGTTGTTAGTTACGTGTTTGGGGTCTCTTAAGACATTTGACCTTTTATATACGCATGTACTTAATTCTGTTGAAATTATTCATTATAGACATTTAGTAGTTTTTTTTTTCATGTAGGTCACAGGGATGGTCCTCCGAGGCATTTTCTTGTTGAGGAAGAAGGAAATTGACTGGTTTTATGAAGGGGGTGCTGCTGCAATATATCCTGACGGTAAGCTTCCATGAAGCAATTCATGGCTGGAACTTTGATAAAGTTGATGCAACTGAGACTAGAAATTTGAGGAATTACAAACAAGATTCTATTTTAAAGAACAATACTAATTAGAGAACAAGTGCAATAAAAGTATAGAGCAAGGAATTTAAAATTCATGCTGAGGATTAAAGACTAGTGATGACGACAACTTATGTTGTTGATAGTATACAACCTTTTGCTGATTGATTGTGGGACACATACTTTCTTCAGCAATGAATACTTTTATACTGTTATCACATTTATAGTAGTTAGGGCTACCATATATTTATTCCAGATTCCAGTATATTTTTCAGCCAGTCCTTTACGCTGAGATGCTTGAGATGAGCATTTATTTTTGGATCACTCTTATGAGGATGAGCAGCAGTACATTCCTTTGCCATGACTGAGTCTCAGGAAACTCAGACTTGATAACCGATGTAGCCATTTTGCCATTACAGAGCAGTATGCAGTGCCCAGAGTTGCAGCAGTAGGTTCTCAGTGGACAGATGATGACTCAGATGTTTTGCACAGGTATATGATCCAGCAGGTATTATCTTGTGTTCTTGGTTATATTGCTTTTATAGTCATTCTAGTGGCATGTTCTAGCATTTAGTGTCATGATTTGGCGATCATATATATAGTATTGGACTTGGTTGCTATTGTATATCTATCTATTGTCCTGCTCAAGTTTTAGAAGTTCTTGTCTATACTCATTGGTTTTACCTTCCTTAGGAAAATGGAGGTGATCATTCCCACCATTATTTGGCTTGCTAGTTTTGGCATCATCTTCACTATCTCCATCCATCCGTTACCTTCCAGTTATTGTCTTTACCCTGACTTACTACTTAGCATGTGATATGGAGGACTTCCCCCCACTCTAGCCTCTTTGTTGGATGAGCTTCCCTGTTTAACTTGTGTCTCGGCTCTGAGTTGCCTAAGTTGTGTTGGATAGACCTAAAACAGATAGTGCTACCATCATTACATTGTATTTGGAAACTTTATTGTATATCTTAAATGTAAGCCCATTCTAAAATGTGTTTTTCAACACACGTGAATGAAAGGCATGTGAAATGTAAATCCAAGAATGTGTTTTTCAACACACGGATCAAAAAGCCTAATGAAATGAAATCCAAGAATGTGTTTTTCAACACACATGGACAAAGGCTATGGAAATCAAAAGGTCTAATTAAAGCAATGGTTTAACAAATGCTATATCTAATGATTGCTGACCTTAATTACATTCAATGATCTATTCCTCGTTAGCCTGCGGGTTGTGATATGAGATGGAGCAAGGGACAACTTATTCTAAGTGTCCCCTAGAGTCCTGAGTTATGGTTTGCCGGACACTTAGTCATGGCGGCTCTAGAAAAGATCCTCACGGAGTTGTATCAGCTTGGATGTGTGTCGTAGGCATCTGTCAAGGTTGAATAAGCACTTCCCAAACAACTTACCCATTTGTGAGACACTGCCATCGTCTGTGTTATTGCTTGTCCAGCATATGCTTTAGTGAGTATCCCCTTTCCCACTGCCAAAGTATCACAGTGTTGAGCCAGTACAGTCATCCCTTACCCTAGCCTTGCAGTTTTCCACCTTCACCTATAACTAGCAAATTGATCACAGCCATGAAGTGAGTATAGCCTTGAGGTTCTAGTCTGAGCCATTATTGTTATTGGAAAATCTTGAATATCTTGTTTTAGATTGCCAGTGAAATGATTACTTTATGTTTATATTGCTATTGGAATGATTTATGAAGCATGCCTTAACCAATTACACTTGCAACACTTTGATATTTTTGTTGGGATCATATTATGGGTCAGTTTGACTTGGTCAAACCCAGTTTGACCAAAGTCAACCACAAGACATGAGATGAGTTAGACCTTGGAAGATAGCTATTGATGATATGTGGTCTATTATTGGTCACCAGATGGTTCCTTGCAGTATTTACAGGCTCAGATAGTGATCTATGGTATTTTAATGATTTTGATCATTTGCAGATTATTATTATTTTTATTATGTTCGGGCATGGTATTGATATTATATGATTATGCAGTCATCCATATGGTGTATGAGTATGCATATCTAGTGCATTTGGGCTCTCTGAGTCAATTGGGACAATCAGTTTTTAGTTTCGAGTAGTTTCAGTTGGGATTTCTCTCAGTTTATCACTTCAGTGTAGATTTGCCATTAAAAATGGCCTGTCAGAGCATTTTCATGATTTGATTGGTTCACCTAGGGCGCTACAAAGGGAGTATGGGGTCCAACCACTTGTTTTTACTATATTGCCATACTCCCAGACATGTGGGTGTAGTCAGATTTGGCCCCGGGTGACTAGGAAGAGAGTTACAGGCATTTTTATCTTTTACAGGTGATTTACAGAGGCATAAAAAATGGTAAAATTGGCTACAAAGGAAATCGATTTGGGCTACCAAGGCAAGGAAATGACATAGGAATGGTTTTGATGATGTGTATGATGTCTCCCACACCCTCCACAGCAATTGCATCAGTTAGTGGGGCCCATACATCTTTCTCTGGCATATTTTGTGGTTTCATGGTGCCTTTGGAGGCTCACGACTTTCCTTGTTGGGCATGATTTTACACTTTGATGATATATTTGATGGTTATTGTGCCATGGGGACATACTAGGGAGGTTATATGTCACCCCTTAGACCCACCATGAGCGTTATGATATGTTCTCCTAGTCACTTGGGGTGGGACGTCCCCCTAGGGCGATTTTGTCCATGTCATTGTTATATTTTTGAGTTGATCCATGTACTTTATGTTGAGCTCATCTCAACCATAGATTATCACTATTGTACCTTTTAATCTTAGCCACTCGTTAAAAAGGTGGTTAGGGTTTTGGTCTCTCTCATAGCTATATATACAAGAGAGCCTCTTATTGTAAAGGGACTTTTGGCTCCGAGCTTCTGGAATAAAATATATTCTTGCAGATACTTTTTTTTATGGTTTTGGATGTTATAGGTGTTAATTGAAACTGTTCTTCCTCTGCACTGAGGATCTTGGTGGTTATTTTGCATATCTTTTCTCCACGTTTTTATCTACAGGTGAAGATGTTGATTTGGCGAGGAAGGTGCATTGGCTGGGGAGACTCACCCTGCTACTTTCTTTTCTCTTCGTCGGTTACAGGGAGTATCATTTTCTTCGTACCTCTTACTCTTTGTTATCATGTTCATCATTTGTATTTCCTTCATTGCTGCTTGAACTGATTGATTTTATTTGTCCTTGGTTCAACATGAAGAGGAGGGCGCACGTGTGGAGCTGGGCAATTCGTGAGGGAAAGAGAAAGCACCAAATTCTCATTTGATCTTTGCAGGAACAATCCTCAACATCATAGCAATCATCTCCATGACTCAGGTACGCTTGCAAGGTATGTAGATTATTCTTCTATCCTACCCATCTGTCATTTCATGTTAAAACCCTCGCTAATTTCTTCGAAAAAATCCTTGGCTCAAACGACTTGGTTTACTGGCAAACCATTTATGGGTTATTGGTCTCTTGCACATCCCTAGGTGGGTTCTCTAAGGTGTCATTGTTGGACTCCATTGGCCGAAATTCCAAGGCACTAGGTCACTTAACCCTTGCGCACTTCCTGAAGAAGCTTGTTTGCTTGTTGTTTGATCCTGTCTCTTGAGCTTGTCTGCTTTAACACTGCCATATCCTTCTGTCAAGCTGTGCTAGAAATCCCTAATTCTCAGATCCACTCTTTGGGACACTTTCTCTGTTTTAAGGGTCACGTTTCCCAAGGTAGCTGAATTTGATCATTTGTACTAACACCTGAATCTTGGAATCATACCTAACTTTCGAGTCACTGTGTGTAATCAACCTTTGTCAAGTGTTACTCTTCTTAAGCCTCCACAGTGACCCTAATTCTTTAAATATAGGGTCCCATACCTATCACCTTTCGTACCCTATTGCTATAGCTTGATCTGGTGATCTGGTTAGATCTCTCTTGTCGGGAGTAGATCAGGGTCTCCCCCTTTGTTATCTTGGCTTTGATAGCATAAAGCGAAGGGTGCTGTTATCACCTAAACTGTAGTTACCCCTATGGATGTATCCACTCATGGATGGCAATAGGGAAGGGAAACTCAAAAGGTGCAACCACGATCACCTCGACCTCCAATAGATGGTTGTCATGCCAGTCGAGGCAACCTTCGCTTTATGTTATCTAGCCCAGACAACAAAGGGGGAGACCCGATCTATTCCCGACAGGAGAGATCAAAACCAAGACACCAAATCAAGTTAACTCTAAGTGAAGTAAGGTGTATGGTTTATCCTAGACCTAAGGATGAAGTCACAAGACAAGTGAGGGGTTCAATGAGTATATCTTTGGTTCATTGTTGATGTGAGCAGTGAGAGTGACTTATAATATTTGAAATGAGATCCAGGATTAAAGTACTAGTTCAATTTGAGAAAATCCACTGCCTTGGGAATCGTGTCCAATGCAGGGTGGTTTAGGGGTTGAATTGGGGCTAACTGGTACAAGTAACAAGCTTGATCATGAAGTATGATGACATCAAAGGGTTTAGTCCACCGAACAAGGATCAATCCACAAGTTAATCCAACAATCTAGGAAAGTCGAATTGACTTGGAGAGAGATCAGTGCCTTGGGAATTGGGATGATGGAGTCAAATGAAATTAACTGCGGTTGATGACTCCTATGGCATGAGACAAGTGGGCAATTAAAGGTTTGATGGATGAATAGGTTTAGATCTAGAGATTCAAGGTATGACCTAAGTGGACCACAATCCCTTACAACAAGGAATGCTATCCCTAAGGTAAGATTTGATGAAGTGACCAACTAGACCTAGGTTTTGAATTATGCCCGTTCCAAATCCACTAAAATCTCATGTACCCACGTCCTAGAAGTGGACCAACTCCAATCTCCAGGGTAGTACGACTTTACCCAAGGAGGGTAAAAATGGGGATAAATGGATCAAGACAAGTCCAATGGCATCCAGAATTTAGATCCAAGTAGGTTAGTCTAGTGAGAGTATGGATCTACAATTTCAAGGCAATCCAATGGCTAGATCTTACTAGATCTGAGTTTTAAGATACCAAGTGGTCCAAAAATGGGATTAAATCCCTTAAAACATGGAATAGGGCCCACAAGGTAGAAATAAGAAAAGTCACAGTGTAGGGGTAGGTTATTGGATGTGTAGATTACGAATCAAGTGGAATCTCAACTACCCATCAACGGGATCTAGGGTAACTCACCTTCCCCAAGGAGTGCGACCTCACTTGGAGAGGCTAAGTTGGCCTGGGAAGGGGGTCAAATGGAGGCCAATCCTCACCAAACTATAGATCCGGGATGCCGTGGATGCTATAGAGGTGGGTTTTCAATATTACACCCAACAACCTACTAGATCTCAGTAGATCTGAAAAAATGTAAAAATGGGGGTTTTGATTAATTAGGGTTTGAAATGTTTTAGACAAGTGGATAGATCATGGAGATAGAACTTAGCTTGAGATCATACCTGAGTGATGAAGAGAGATGCTTTGATGTTGAGGAAGATTCCCAAAGAGATCAAATGAGAAATTGTTGATTTTGCTTGCCAAATTGATGCCCTGGCCCACAAGTGCACCCTCCTTTACCTGTCAATCCAAGGAAAATCGATTTCAATCAGAGAGGTCAAGTATGGAGGAAATACAAGTAAAATGCAATGATAACATGAAATAGAAGGTCCTGGGACAGTAATACTCCCTGTTACCAACAAATAGATCCAAAGAAGAAGTAGGGAGAGTCTTCCCCTACCAATACTTCCTCCTCAAAGCAAATTGGCCTCCACCTGTAGATGCAAAAATGTGGTACAAAAGATATGGCAAACAAGATCTCCAATAACTCAGTGCAAAGGAAAAACCAACGAACAAACACCAAAAACATTCACCACAACACTGGAGATAGATGCAATAATAATTTTCTATTCCAATAATCCAGAGCCACAAGTCCCTTTACAATGAGAAGCTCTCTCCTTTAAATAGGAAGGAGAGGCATCAAAATCCTAACCACTTTTTGAATGAGTGGCTAAGATTAAAAGATACAAATGTCTAATCAATGGTTGAGATGAGCTCCACAATAAAATACATGGATCACTCATAAAATATAACATAAGTGGACAAAATCGCCCTAGAAGAGGGGAATCCCACCAAATCATGATGAAAAAATATAATAAGAAGCTTATGGTGGGTCCAAGGGGTAATTTTAGCCACCCTTGGTCAATCCCCATAGCACAATAATGATAAAATAGTCATCAATATACCAAATCGTGCCTCTATGGACAAATCGTAGGCCTCAAAAGACCTCAGAAATCATCAGAAAGTGCCATAAGTGATGGATGCGGGTCTCGATGAAGCTGAAATTGTTGGAGGAGGTGTGGAAGACATCAATCCATCATCACTGATCATCCCATGCCAAAACATTGCCTCAGTAGCCCAAATCGAATTCCTCAATAGCCATTTCTACCAATCCTGAAATGCCTCGGGAAGCGTGAAACTGCCCCAAACTGCCTCCTGGAGTGCCTGCGCTGTCAAGGTGAGGGCACCAGTGCGTCCGGGAGGGGGGTAATATGGTAAAACCAAGTGGCTGGACCACCCCCTCCAAGCACAACGTCCTAGGTCAACCGGATAAAAATCACATCTGCTCTGACAAGGTCTCCGACAGACCAAAACTGATTGGGATAGCCAACTGAGGCTCAATCATCATTGTAAGTGCCCGGAACGAAAACAGACTATCTCATTGGACTCAGAGGGTCCAAATCCATCCAAGATGTGTACTCATACACCATATGAGTCTCTGCATGATCATATAATATATCCAATATACCGGAACAGGTCAAATAATAATAATCTGTAAATGATCAAATACTGTTGTAAACCATGAATCATCATCATAAACCTGTATCTGCTGCATAGAATTGTCATGTACATGTACATAGATCATATATCATCTATCCATATCATCACAAGGTCCAAACATCTCATGTCCTATGGTTGACCTTGGTCAAACTAGGTTTGACCAAGTCAACATGACCAAATATAACTCAGATCATCATCAGAAGTTGCTGCAAAGTGTTAAAGGTTAATGCATGCTTTACAACTTATTCAAATAACAATTATAACACAAAGTAATCATTACTGGCGATCTAAATCCATATATATAATGTCATTAATTATTATTATTACTCAGACTAGACTTTCAAGATCATACTCACTTCATAGCTGTGATCAATTTGCTAGTGAAGGGTGAAGGCTAAAATAACTGGCTAAGCTAAGGGATGACTTGATTGACTTAACATTGTGACACTTTGGCAAAGGGAAAGGGAATACACACCATAGTATATAATGAATGAGCAACAACACAGGGAATGGCGGTGTCTCACAAATGGATAAGTTGTTCAAAGAGGGTTTTTTCACCTTTAACAGATGCGCACAATCCATAATACAAATGAGGCGAGCAATAATTTAGATATAACATTTAAGTTCCATTGCTTTTTGGGCCTGAAGTTTCCATAGCCTTTGATCTATGTGTGTTTATAAACACATTGCATAGATTTACATTTATTTGAGGCTTTATGCTGTAGGTGTGTTTTTAAGGCACTTGTTTACCTGAGCACTTCTAGGTGTGTCACAGACAGCTTGTTTACCTAGGTATTTACATTTCCAAAAGATATAACATTTTATTTTCATGGCCATTTTCATTTGGCATGCCTTTCATTCATGTGTGTTGAAAAACACATTGCATGAACGGGCTTTTCATACAAGATATAGCATTTCATTTTCCATATTTTGTATTCATGGCAGCACTAAAAGTTTCAGGTTTAGCCAGCACAACTTTAGTGACTAGGGGGAATTCACAAGGAACTCCAACTCACCATAGGTAAGTTTTGTCACCAACTCAGAGCCGAGACACAATAAACAGGGAAGCTCATCCAATACAGAGGCTATAGTGGGGAAAAGATCCTCGATGTCACTAATCAAGTAGTAAGTCAGGGTGATAAACTAAAAGGTAGGCAATGGATGGATGAAGACAGTGAATAATGGAGCCAACACTAGCAAGCCAAGGTATGGTCGAATGATCACCTCTATTCTCCCTAAGGAGGGTAAAACCAATGAGTATGAATAGTGAACTTCTAAGTCTGAGTAGGGACAATATAATATATATAATAAGATCAACCAGGTCCACATATCTATATGATCGCCAGATCATGACACTAGGTGCTAAGACATGCTATAAGAATAAATATAAAAGCAATATAACCATAACACAATGATATCCCTGCTGAGTCATATACCTGAATGCTCACCACCTGAACCATCATCTGTCCTCTGAAACTGCTACTACAACTCTGGGCACTACTGACTGCTCTGTACAAATGGTATAATGGCTACATCGGTCATCTCTCTGAGTGTCCTGAGACTTAGTCATGGCATGGGGAATATATACTGCTGTCCAAAATCTGATAGTGATCCAATATAGATGCTCATCTCAGCATCTCAATGTAAGGGAACTGGCTGAATGGTGTGCTGGAATCAGAAAAATAATGTATGGTAGCTCGACTACAAGATATGTGATAATAGGTGCCTCGATTGGCGTGACAACCAATCCTTTGGGAATCGAGGCTCTTGTGGTTCACCTCTTTGGTTGCCTATCCCCTCTACCACCCTTCTAGATCCATCTTTAGGGGCAACTACAAGTTTGGTGATAACATATACCTCTACTAGTTAAGGGTCAATGAGCAGTTAAGACTTGAAACTGCGATCAAGGTAAACATTTGTTTGAGTTTCATAATCACATCTTAGATGCACAATGTTTTTTTCACATGTCTAGGAAGAAAGAAAAATTGTAGGAGGTTTTGATCCTCACATTTCTCTCATCCTTGCTCTTTGTGGAGATGTTGGTTGTTCCTAGTTATCTTTGAGAGGAAAACATTGTGGAAAAAATCTATTCATATAAAGGTCTAGCAGCCACAATTGATGGTTCAAGGTGTCAAGAATGAAGGACAACCAAATGTGACATGTTGCAATGGAGGGATTCCTAGAAAGCTATAACTATTTTAATACTTCTCAACAACCATGGTATAGTGAGTTCTTTGTAGGTCCATAGTGCTCCTAACAATAAGATTCCAAATACTGCACCTTTAAAGCTTGATGGAAACTACTTTTTTCAACTGCTCTTCCAAATACTCCAAACCCTCCACAAAATGGATTTTTAATTATAGTCTTTATGGTACCTCATCTAGGAGGCATGCAAAGGGGAATCTCTAGTCTCTTGGGGCCTAGAGAATGGAAAATGTGACAAATAGTATCTTGGTCTATCATTGATGGCTAGTCGACAGATAATATAACAACCACTAAGGTATATGACAAATAGTATCTTGATCTTATCATTGACATGCTCATGCTTGTGGATGTGCACTACTACATGCAATAACTACAGGGGCTAGGTACAAGTCACGGGAAACTTTGGTAGAATAGATGCCCCTCACTCGTGACTTCTAAGCCGATGGTAACTGAACTGAATGGTGCTAGTGGTTCCCCCATATTGCTAAATTTGGGTGTGCTAGCCTCATCGTGACAAGAGGAAGCTAAAAGAAAGTTAATATCCAGGTCGAGCTTAAAACATCTATTTTTATTTGGTGAAATAGTTCAAGAAATCCCATGTCTAGTGACCTAGCCAATGCTACTAGAAACGGTGGTCTTTGGGTCTTGTTATTGCTCTAATTAGCTCCCTGGTGAAATTTCCGAATCCCGGTGCAACAAGGGTAAGCACAATAGGAATTGCGTCCAATGTCACCTCAACACAACTCCTCTCACTTTAGGCCAGACTCTTTGTACCTAAGGGGGGTATCCCTACACGTTAAATGAAGCAATACTCCAAACACAAGATATTCTTCGTAACAACCTCTTATAAAGATGATCGGGTTTCCCATCATCAAGGATATGAAGAAGGGCCGGTGGCTTGGATTTTGATTTCTTTCAATATGCATATTTTGGAGGATGATGGGTATATCCTCATTTTCTTCTTTAAGATAGTTTGCTTGTTTTTCCTTTTTTGATCCCAAGGCTTTTGTAAGTTGCTTTTTTATAGATGGAATCTTTATCAGCTAGAGCAATGGCACCAGAATCTTGGTGTTGTGCATCCAACATGTGAGATCAATGTTTACATTAGTACCAAAATCACTTGAAGACTTATCCATACTCGCCTTGGTGCTTGGATCAGGAAACAAAGTATTTTTATTTGGAAACTTTAGAGGACTTTCTTGAGGAAGGGTGGCCTTCTTCTTTTGACATTGCATGCCTTTGAACTTGTTCTGGTACATTTCCTTTATTTCTTTTGGAGAGGGCATCTCACCAAACAACTTGATTGCCTTTTCAGCTTCAACCGTTTTTTTTAACTTGTTGCATGTTCTCAAGAGACAAGTGATGCTTTTGCTTTTTTTTCAAAAACGTTGTGGCTGATATTGAAGCTACCTTCATTCATGTCATCATTTGTCCTGGTTCTTTCGTAGTAAACAACACAAGCGTTTTCATCATGGAAACTGTGGCATGCTCTACAACAGAAAGGGAACTGATCACCCACCATATTGGTTGGTTCTAGAGATGTAGGAGGTCTCTAAGTTGGCGGAGGACCTCGATATCCATTCCTTGGCAGGAACTTGTTCTGCTGATGATTTCTTTCCAATTGCACTATTCTATGCTGCATGCAGTCGTCTGCTGCGAAAAATCTGTGCGTAACTTACTCATTTCTTCAACTAGGATTGAAAGGGAATCAGGAGCAAACTTGGTGTCAGAGACCACTTTCGTCTTAGGTCCAACTTTAGCTCTTGGAGGAGTCAAGATATCTAGTTTCCCTGACAGCTTCCAACTTTCATCTATACCCTTGCTCTTCTTTTTGGCACCTGCCAGTGTAGTTGGCTTGCCCTGGTTGAGAAAGAAGTTGAATAGCCCTTGGAAAGCATTTATGTAATACATCAGGATGTCTTCCTCATTTGGCTTATGGGTTTGTGGAATTTCCTGCACAACTTTGTCAAATGTCATGTTGAATACATCAATCGTTTCATTCTCATTTCTTTTGATGTTATTTAGAGCATTTGAGAGGAAATGAGTATCTTTCATAAGTTATAACTTGCCATCTATCGAGGAAAACATTTCTACATGCATGAAATGAATCAATACTATTATCTTGCAAACCATTAAACTAATATCTAGCACCTCTTTTTTAATACATAGCGAAGCATTTAAGTAGAACATTAAGATGACACACAGATTTTGCTATCATAAATTCCATAAATGCATCCCAATGCTCTTTAGTAGTAATCACATTATCACCATGGAAAGAGGGCATTTTTTCTAAAAATTCAGTAGGCATATCATGTGGATAACCTACAATGTTAGTGAAATTAAATGGTTTATACAAATTAGTCAACTAAGGAGCAACCATTGTATTCACAAACAAAAATCTTATATCTTGTAAGGTATCACAAGCTTGTTTCTTATTTAGTTCTTTTACCTTGATCTTATACCTTTTTCTTCAATAGATAAGTTGTTGTTTAGGAACAAGAAAAACCTTACCTTGGGGATTGCTTCTTGTAGTGTACCTTTTTGATGTATTTTCTTCCAGTGGAGTCACCAGATAAGACTTCTCAAGTTAATATTTTTGAAAATCTTATCAAGATACAATACAAGAACATACCTCAATAATCTAGGGAACGAATTGTCCTCAAATGTCCTTTTGTGTCCCCGATAATGACGCCAAAAAATGTTACCGCTCAAATCAACACCTAGATGAAAGTCCCTAATCATGGTGCTACGAGGGTAAGTACAATAGGAATTGTGCCCAATCTCACCTAAGCACAACTCCTCTCACTTTAGGCTTGGCTCTTGGTAGCCAAGAGAGGTATCCCTGCAAGATAAATGAAACAATCCTCCAAACACGAGATATATTTCGCAACAACCTCTTATAAAGATGATCAATGCCTTTATGGGGTCAAATGAGTTAGCATGCACACTAATATATCAACAAATGATTATAAGAGGGTAAGAGCCAAGTGCATGTACGACCTTAACTATGATATAGTAGCAACAAATTTAAATACCAACCATCAAATGAAGCTTAGTCTACTGCTGTAATATAACAATCAGAGAATGTCAATTTAATGCCAAAAAATTGATGAGATGAAATCCAACTTACGTAGGGATAAGTGCTAAATAGAGTAGGGTTAAGTACATATCTCTAGGGCGACCCTATTGACTGTTATATTACAACAGTAGACTAAACTTTATTTGTTGGTTGGTATTTAAATTTGCTGCAGCTATATAATAGTTAAGGTCATACATGCACTTGGCTCTTACCCTCTTATAAGCATTTGTTGATATATTAGTGCATGTGCTAACTCGTTTGACCCCATAAAGGCATTGGTCATCTTTATAAGAGGTCGTTGCAAAGGATATCTTGTGTTTGGAGTATTGTTTCATTTATCTTGCAGGGATACCCCACTTGGATATAAAGAGCTTGGCTTAAAGTGAGAGGAGTTGTGTAGAGGTGACATTGGACACAATTCCTATTGTGATACCCTTGTAGCACCACGCTTAAGGACTTTCATTAGGGTGTTAATTTGAGCGGTAACAAGTCTTAACTATGTTAGAGACAAGTCTAACTCCCCGAGTAATGTGACCCATATGTGCCAAGAATAAGTACACACATGCCAATACATGCCAAACACACTCCTTCATGTGGTGTCCACCTGGCAGCTCATACCAAGCATACTCTATGTAACTCCTCTAGTTATGCATCCTGACTTACACATGTGCCAAGAATAGGTAGATGCATGCCAACACATGCTGAGCACACTCCTACATGTGGTGGCCACACACCAACACTTGCCATTTGCCAAGTGCTCAAGTCATTGTTTAAATGCAAATAAACCATTGATGCTAATCACTAGTCAATTGGTCAACTCTAGTCTATCAATATAACTGCTAAAAATAGAAAATCCGTAAAAATAGGCCGACATAGTTAGGTAAAAGGTCAAGTTAAAAGTAAAGTATAAATAGAGAGCATTGCTCTCTCATTTGGACACACTACTCACTCACACAAGTTTGCATAGCAAGAGAGAGATGACAAGTTCGCTAGTGAAGAAGAGAGAAGCTGCAGAAGACTTATTTTGGGGTTTTCCATTTTTGGCTTGATATTGTATTAGTGACGAAACTATCTTTGAGGAAGTTGTTGGGTTTTCTCCTTTATGGTTTCCCAGAGGAAAACTATTGTGTCTTTTGTGTATTGCTGTGCTTGTTATTCTTTCAGTTAAAGATCCCAGATAATATTGAATTAAAGTAGAAAAACTAACATGGTATCAGAGCTTATTTGAAAAGAAGACATTGTGCAGCAGCGGGAAACTAGGGTTTCCAAGTTTGAGGTTTTCTCTCCACAGATCATCAAGAAAAGGAGGCTAGGCTAACTCGCCCTAGAAGGGTGCATCTTTTTGTCGAAGCAAAATCAAATTCCGAGAATTTTCATTTTTGGACCTGTCACTACTACCGGAGGAAAACTAAGGTATTGGTTATTTTGGGATTTTGTCCATAGATTTGGAAAAGTGAGTACATTGGACAACTCGCCTTGAGGAGGCACATCTTCCTGTCCAATCAGAAGTTCAAGATTCCAAGTTTAGAAAATTAGGGTTTCTCTGACAAACCCTAGGCCAGCTAGCTCCAGAACCAGGTTGGGCATCTCAAATTGGTAAGATCTAAATATTTGCTATTTCCATTTGAGGTACTCATTCAATATGTCTCACCACACCAACCTTGAGGATAAGCTTGAGGGACCTGATAACTTCCGAGCATGGAAGTATAGGATTTCCCTTGTCCTTGAAGAAAATGATTTGGACAAGTATGTGAATGGAGAGGTTCCAGCACCACAGGGAGATGAGGCTAAGGCTATCCATAGGAAGAACTTGGTTAAAGCCAAGAGAATTATTGCAGACTCCATTATGGATCATCTCATCCCACATGTGTCATCCTTGAAGACACTTAAGGAGATGTTCGATGCATTAACAAGGCTATTCGAACAGAAGAACATCAATCGAAAGATGACATTGAGGAACCGGCTCAAGAATATAAAGATCCTGAACTCAGAGACCATGCAATCCTATTTCACAAGGTTCTCATAGATCAAGGAGCAACTTGAGGTAGTTGAGGAAAAGGTAGAGGAAGGAGAGATCGTTATGACCACCTTGAATGGTCTCCCAAGATCATGGGATTCATTCATTCAAGGGATATGTGCCAGAAAGAAGTTGATCACATTCAACAAACTATGGGAGGAATGTACACAGGAAGAAGATCGACTTGTGCCACGAGAAGAGAAGATGGGAGCGAATGATGATCAAGCTCTCACAACTCACGCTAGAAGAAACCACAACAAGAGGGAGCACCATCATCACAACAAGAGGGAGAACCACCATCACAACAAGAGGGAGAACCACCATCAAAGTAAGATAAGATAAGATAAGATAATTATATTAATGTCCAACTAATGACCACAAAGTAGGTCAAAGGGACTGCTGATTACAATAATGTCCGTACAAAGCGGGAGAACCAGACGGTCTCCTATAAAAAGGTACAATGTACGAAGAAAGAAAAGAAAGAGTGAACAAAAGTGAATAGGACTGAAGTAAGAGAGCTTTGACTGTAGACGCGAATCTAGAAAACCTGCAATGGGTTGGAGATGTCCTAGCGGAAAAGATCCAGGAGCAAAAGGGTCTGAGGATTTGACCCATCTCTCCTAACATCCGAGGTTGAAAGAAGAGGACTGAAGAAAACTCAACAAAGTCTGTTGTCTTGATGAAGGGCTAGTAGAGAGTGCAAACTGCCCACAAACTCGTTGCCTGGGGGGGTTCGTATGTTGCTGAGGTCTGGAGGATCTAGCTTGTCTCTCAGGACGGAGTCTGCGATGAGTCTGCTGCTGAGATCTTGTGGGTCGGGGTGAGGTCCCACGGATCCTCACTGATCTAGAGTATGGATATGTATTGATATCGGTCGGTCTCTTGGTGCCCTTGTCTGAAGGTAATACCCTGAAAAATGGCGTGATCTTCTGCGTGGGGTTCGATCTGATGGGAGGCTGAAGAATATGCGCTTGGAATCTGAGAGCCTCTTGCATGTAGAGAGCCAAACATCTCTGATCGAGGTACCTGAAAAACTCGGCGAGAGTCTGAGAGTCTCTAAACAAACAATAGAACCATCCTCTGATCTCGTAGTAGCTGGGGCATCTAAAAACGAAGTGCGCCTCGGTCTCCACTTCCTGTAGGTGACATACTTGACAGATTCTATCTGGTCTATCAATCTGGTGGTCAGTCTCTACCCGAAGTCTATGAGAATCGACTCTAAATTGGCCTAGAGGGATGCGAAGAGCATGCATCCAGTGACGAAACGTATACTGGGGTTGGACAATGAGCCCGTCTCTCAGCTCCAGGAAGTGCTTTGTGTAAAAGGCCATCTTTGGGCGTAACCCTCTCAGAGGATTGACCCATGTGGTTTAGACGAATTGCCTGTAGATGTCTTCCCGGATGGTCTTGTTCAGTTTCTGTCTAGTGGGTAAAAGGTGTCCAGGAGCATCCAATGAATATCGGAAAGGGGGGAGATGATCCACCTGAATACCCACTGCCTCTAGGAGATCTGAAACCCCTGTAAACCAACATCGGGTCCGACCCGAATGGGTAGAATGGGAAATAGCCTCAGAAGAGCAGTATGCTAGGTAAGGGTACCGGTCTCTGCCCTCCACCGAGTCTGCAAAGCCCTGGACAAGGTGCAAGAGTGAGATCAAACTAAAAACCGTCTCGAGCCTGAAGGGTTGAGCTCCGAACTCGGCAAGGATGATGTGTTGAGGTACTGTCTGTTTACATATAATAATGCGACAAAGAAGAAGGGTCTGGACTCTCTCAATTGAGGCCCAGTCTGACTCAAGTAAAGATGGCCCCCATATCTCTGAGCCATATAGAACAATGGGACGGATCAAGGTGTCCATGAGGCTCATCTTGGATGAGATGTCTTGGAAGTGATGTCGAAAGCACTGTCTCTCAAGAGGGAGAACTACAATAGACAAAGAAGGCCCAAAAGAAATCTATCCAACATTAGATGTTATGCATGTGATGAGAAGGGACACTACTCCAGAGACTGTCCCAGAAACAAAGACTCCAACAAGAAGACAAACAAGAAGAGACATCATGCTCACATAGTGGAAGACGATGAACCTGCAAGGAAAAGAACCAAAGAAGAAGAAAGAGATGATTCTTCAAGTGATGAAGAATATGTTCTGATCTCAGCATTCATGGGCACTGTTACACATGGGAGCAATGATTGGCTTGTATATAATGGAGCTTCCAAGCACATGGCGAGATACAAAGAATCATTCATCAATCTATCTGAGCATGAGTCACCTCATAAGGTGAAACTTGGGGATGATTACCAATACCCCATAAAAGGAATTGGAGAAGCTTCCTACAAGCTAGACTCCGGAAAATCTCTGAAGATGAAAGATGTGTTATATGTTCCAGGACTAAAGAAGAACCTTCTCTCCATATCAACACTAGATACTAAGGGAGTGAGGGTTGCATTTGTAGATGGCCAAGTCCTAATGTGGCCAAAAGGAAAGACGATAGATGATGCAACGGTGATTGGAGAGCAAGAGGGAGGTTTGTACAAGTTGAAGGGCCAACTTGAACAAGCATTAGTTCATGACTCCATTGAACCAAGTGAATTATGGCATAGAAGGGTTGCACATGTGCACTATAGAGCACTACCAATTGCAAGCAAAGCAGTTTTAGGACTTCCAGAAATCCAGGCAAAACATGAAGGCATTTGCAAGGGATGTGTGCAAGGAAAGAATGGAAAGAAGGCGTTTCCTAGCAGTGAAAGCAAAGCGAAAGGAATATTAGAGATAATCCACTCCGATGTATGCGGTCCCATGTCATCCAGCTCACTTAGCGGGTATGTTTATTATGTTTCATTTATAGATGACTTTTCTTGTAAGACTTGGATTTACTTCTTGAAAAATAAAGATGCGGTATTAGTAAGTTCAAGGAATTCAAAGCCTTGTTCGAGAATCACACAGAGACGAAGATCAAGACCCTTCGATCAGATAATGGTGGAGAATTCACCTCGGAAGAAGAATTCAAGAATCTTTGCAAAGATGCCGGGATTAAGAGGGAGTTGAGCACTCCCTACAATCCTCAACAGAATGGCGTTGCAGAACGAAAGAACAGAACGATAATGGAAGCAACGAAAGTGATGCTACATGACCAGGATCTTCCAATGCACTTATGGGCAGAAGCTGCTAGGACAACGGTGTATGTACAGAACCGTACTCCTCACCGAGTACTAGATAACAAGACTCTAGAAGAAGCTTTCTTTGGCGAGAAACCAGAAGTTAGCCATCTCAGGATATTTGGCTGCCCAGTGTACATACATATTCCGAAGGAGAAGAGGACGAAGCTAGATCCCTCAGGAAAGAAGGGAATATTTGTAGGATACAACGAAACTTCAAAGGCCTATCGAATATACTTCCCAGGATTCAAGAAGATCGACATCAGCAGAGATGTGACATTCGACGAAGACTCAGCATACAACAAATCAAGAAAACTACCTATTGAAGATATTGAAGAACCTGAAGTTCCTAGAATTCAAGATTCAGTGATGGAAGAAGCAGTTCCAGAAGATCATGAAGATCGCGACATGGAAGAACCACAAGAACCTGTAGATGCACCTCGTGAGAAGAACTCCCACAAGAGGAGACCAGCATAGGTACAAGAGGCAATACAAGATGCTGAGAAGTATGGTGTTCTAGAGGAGATGCACAGAGAAAGCAGGAGACCTAGACCATACTCCAGTTATGTAGCCCTGCTGTGTGACATCATTGATAAAGAGCCTTCCAACTATGGGGAAGTAGTAGAGAAAAAAGAATGGAAGGATGCCATGATCGAGGAGTACTAGTTGATTATGAAGAATGATGTCTAAGAGATAGTTCCGAGACCAGAAGGGAAGTCTGTAGTGACTTCGAAGTGGATCTACAAGATCAAGCCTGCTGCAGATGGCAACATTGAGAAACACAAGGCAAGATTTGTGGCACGTGGCTTCTCACAGAAAGAAGGCATAGATTACGAGGAGATGTTTGCACCTGTAGCCAGATACACTTCCATCAGATCTATACTTGCATTGGCTGCAGTGATGAAATGGAAGGTACACTAGATGGACGTCAAGACAACATTCTTGAATGGTGTAGTTGAAGAGGAAGTGTACATGGAGCAGCCACTGGGATTTGAGAAACATGATAGGAAGACTCATGTGTGCAAATTGAAGAAGGCCTTGTATGGATTGAAGCAGGCACCCAGGACGTGGTACGACAGGATGGACAGCTTCCTGATGAGCTTGGGCTTTACTAAGAGTAAAGTGGATTCCAACCTTTACTTTAAGGTTGAAGCCGAAAGTCTAGTGATACTTCTGTTATATGTAGATGACCTGTTTATGACAGGTGAAGATGAGCTCATTGTAGATGTGAAGAAGAGGCTTGCTGCAAAGATCGAGATGAAGGACTTGGGTATGATGCATTATTTCTTAGGCATGGAGGTGCGGCAGAGTGCGGATGGAATCTTCCTTGGACAAGGGAAGTATGCAGTGGAGATTCTGAAGAGGTCCGGAATGATGGAATGCAAGGCTATGGCCACACCCATGGCATCGAACTTGAAGCTACTATGTGATGCTTCATCAGAGTCAGTTGATGCCATGATGTACCTTCAGATGATTGGTTCGTTGATGTATTTGATGAACACAAGACCAGACATATGCTTTGCTGTGAACACCCTAAGCCAGTTCCTGACGAATCCGAGACATGTTCACTTGATTGCTGCAAATCATATATTAAGGTACCTGAAAGGTACCGTTGACTATGGGCTCAAGTATGAGGCGAATTAGAAGATTAACCTGCAAGGTTATGTTGATTCAGATTGGGCAAGCAGTGCCGCAGATAGGAAGCACTTCGAGATGCTGCTTCAGTATGGGATCCGGTATGATCTTCTGGTTTAGCAGGAAGCAATTGTGTGTGGCTGAGTATAGCCAAGCAGAGTATGTTGTAGCTTGTTCGACTAGTTGTGAGGCAGTATGGCTTAGGAAGCTACTGTTTGATTTGTTTGATCTCGAGTGAGAGGCGACTTTTATTTTCTGTGAAACCAGAGTTGTGTGAAGTTGTCTAAGAACCTGGTGTTCCATGACAAGTCGAAGCACATTGAGATCAAGTACCACTATATCAGGGATATGGTGCAAAGAGGAGCAGTGAAGCTCTAGTATATAGCGACAGACGAGCAGATAGCTGGTGTGTTGACCAAGCCGTTATCCAGAGTGAAGTTCGAGTACTTCAGAGAGAAGCTTGGTGTTCTCCAGATCAAGGTTCCTCCTAAGAGGGATTGATGAGACCAGAAGACGCAAATGCACTGGTTCTCGCATGGTGGAAGACGCAGGTTGTCCATTGGGACGTAATGCACTTGGTGTGCCCTGGGCTGTAATCCCATGCTGGAGAAGATAGAGCCATTCTCGCATGGTGGTAGGCGTAGGTGGTCCTTGGGACGTAATGCATCTGAGATGCTCTTGATTGTCCTTCCATGTTGGTAGATGTAAGGGCTGGTTCTCGGATGTTGGTAGGCATAGGTGGTCCTTGGGACGTAATGCATTTGGGATGCTCTTGATTGTCCTCCCATATTGGAGACGTTGAGAGGTCCACCAGTCATAAGACACTGTGTGTGTGCCTAGGTAGGATCTCGTATGGTGGTAGGCGTAGGTTGTCCTTGGGACATAATGCACTTGGGGTGCTCTTGATTGTCCTCCCATGCTGGTAGACGCGGGCTGACCGTTGTGGGACATGAGATGTGCATTTGGGCTGTGCACCGTGTGATGATGAGATGATCTGGATACGATGAGATGATAATAGGAGATGCAGTTGATTACTGTGGCAATGTAATGACTGGTTCTGGGTTGTACCTACTTGATGGCTTGCTCGCAAAGATGATGAAGACCTACATGAGGGCTAGGCCTATATCCAACATGAAAAAGGGTTGGCTCTGTAGAACTTCCTATGACGGATAGATTTGAGAGATGTCACTAATCAATGATCAACGGAATGAAGATTGCTGCAGCAACGACGATGATGATCCAGTGTTGATGATGATGTTCCAGCATTGAAGATGATCCAATGATGATGACGTTATCTAGAATTGGGTCCAGGGTGATGATGACTGTGGCGAGAGAATACCTTCTTAGTTAAGAGGGAGTGTTGATGTAAATGTAACTTCGGAAGATATTCAATTGTATTTTATATTGACATTATTATTGTATTTTATTTGTACCTCCGACGGAGATGTTTTCCCTCCGGTTGGAGATGTCATTATTACATTTGGTCATGCAAAGTCATTGAGGTAAAACCTCCATTGTAAGTCGGGGCAATAGATCCCCTAGAGTCAAATGTAATAGGGTTATTGAGTCTTCCTAGAGAAGTCGGGCCAGTTAGTTATAGTGAGGCCGAGCTAGTTAGGTAAAAGGTCAAGTTAAAAGTAAAGTATAAATAGAGAGCATTGCTTTCTCATTTGGACACACTACTCACTCACACAAGTTCGCATAACAAGAGAGAGAGAGGACAAGTTCGCTGGTGAAGAAGAGAGAAGCTGCAAAAGACTTATTTTGGGGTTTTCCATTTTTGGCTTGATATTGTATTAGTGACGAAACTATCTGTTAGCACTCAATTTTTCATCAAAACTTTGAGTGTCTTTATCATCCTTGTGCTAAAATTTTGAAATCTCTTTTGCTTCATTTGACCTAGTTTATAACTTCCAATTTTCCTCATTGAGTCAGGAAGAGTCTTATTCATAAATCTTTTCTCCAAAACTCCTATGGCCTTTGTCTTTTTGACCTGCATACCAAAAGAACTTTTAGTAGTTTTTCCTAAAACTTTATTTGTTAATTTTCCTATGATTTGCCTTTTCAATAAATGAGTTTATTGTCTTTTATAAAAGAGATGGTAGGTGCTTGAAGTGTTCTAATCCTAAGTCTAGTCTATATGACCAAATCAGCTAACATATGCCAAGTTTCAAACCTAAGCTCAAGCCACGAGCTAACACACGAGTCAAGTCACAAGCCATACACACAGGCCGAGTCCACATGCCTAGCCACAAGTCAAACTCATATCAACGCAAAGCGCAAAACAACACCGAGCCTTTTTCTTATGACCCATCGATCATAGTCAAGGGTATTGGCGCATATATGCAGTGTGAATGTTACAAATTACAGCTTGTTCTTAACTATCAGAGCATTCATACAGGTATTGAATTCAATCACAAAGGGGCCCCGTAGGAGGAGATTGATTGAAATCGTATCTATTTTGATTTGTCTGAGCAAGAGGCGAATATTTGAGATAGGGGTTTTTATGTCTGTGTGTTTTAAACAGTAAAGAGTTTACGATGTAAACTTTTGAAGGGATTGTAGTATTCAGCCCCAGATCGTCTTATAATGGACTCACAGAGGTTAATAAGGCAGGGTTTTTCTCCCTTGGTTGCACGTGCATGTGGTTCACAGTAATACAGGAACACAAATTCGTCCTGCCTTGTGGAATGAATCCCTAACAATGTAAAATCCAGTGTATGTGATATCCCACATTCACGCCCTTTGTAAAAGAAGCTAATCCGGTCTCTTTGTAGAATGAGGGCTTCTGCAGAGGATGGTCCATGTAAATGTCAAAGGGGAAAAGTTATATGCAAACACCCATACACTCAGCGATCAACATCGAAAGAAGTGCACAGAGAAGGTGTTTGATTTTGTGCAACTTCCTGAACTTTTTATTGCAGGCAGTTATGTGGTAGATACTATGAAACCTACAAAAGTTGATGATAACAGAACCAACTGACATCGCCTTGAGATTGAAGGGAAAGGCATGTATGGATTTGGTGACAGTCCGAATCTATGCCAAGTATGGAATACGTTTGAAAAGTGGTTATTACAGGTTAACTCCATATGGTTTCTCATAGTGCACAAAGCTATACTATGTATCTCACAATGACAGCAAAAATGTGAGGTGCTGGTGCTGACCAATGATCAATCTACTCAGAAACTATTGTATCAACAGGCGTTTTAGTGGCTTAGGCGAACATTTCAACTGTTCATTAGCCACCGAAAGCGCGCTTTCGGTAGCTAACAAGATCGAATTTGGGCTCTCCTATCCACCGAAAGCACAAAACAGGACAGAATGACATCTTTAGCACAGATCCGAGTCTTGTCATTCCAGAGAGGACGAGGATGGTATCAAAGTGAAGATTATAATTGATAAGATCTGTTTCAAGATGTTGTTCCAATTTTGAAGGCGCCAACAAAGGAAAAAGACCAAGTCTATTGTGTATTTTTGGCTAAAAATTACCTGTCTATCAAGGTGGCAATTTCGAATCCTCCATCAACATCTTAAGGTCACTGCAGCTGTCGAAGACCTTGAAGATCAGTTGAAGATAAAGTTTGACCATTAAAATAGGATCTTTTCCTAGTTTATTGTAATCTGTTTTTGATTGTCTATTTTTAGTAAATCAGATCCATTTTCTTAGGATCTGGAACTATCTTGTAAAGGCTATACAGCCTAAAACTTCAGAAGAAGTAGTGGTTCGATTTTGGATACACTATTCTGCTGTAAAATTGTGAAGACACTTTCTTTTAATATATTCTGTCTCCAAGCTTCTTTCATTGTTATTGTTAGACCTTCTTTTCATTTCTGTTCTATGTTTATGAGTTGAAGTTATTTCTTTGTCTCTGTTTAATGTCCTATGGTAACTGTCATCTTACCTTTGATTATTAAGCAAGGATTGTAAGCATTCACTGCTAGTTAGTTGGCCCATCATATATACATTTTATGTATGTTCTGGTTAATTGATTAGGTTCTTTATCCCTTTGATATACAACCTATCTGATAATAGCTCTTGAAGGCCTTGTACTGTTTGAATATACCAAGATTGTCTTGAGGATACAATCTAGTGAGTTAGTCATTCCATCTTGATCCACCTACATATCCATCATTGAGAAAATAGTTAAGTTACCAGGCTCCTTTGACTTACAGCCTAGAAGGATTCCTGGAGTGATAACACTATCTTTGAGGAAGTTGCGGGGTTTTCTCCTTTATGGTTTCCCTGAGGAAAACTATTGTGTCTTTTGTGTATTGTTGTGCTTGTTATTCTTTCAATTAAATATCCTACATAATATTGAATTAAAGTAGAAAAACTAACAGGATGTATAGTCTATAGATATCCTCTCTAATGGACTGATTCAATACCTGTTGAGGCAGCAGGAGATGGCTCGACGCATCAAGGGAGAATCTGAATGGGGAGAAGTCGAGATGCCTCGGTGTACCAACCTCGTGGCCATCGTGGGGTGAGCCAAAACAATGGCCTTCGAGGAACAAAGTGCCAAGTAGGATTACCTGTCTCTCTCGGCTGTCGAGTCTCTGAAAGATTTGACTCTATGAAGGAAAGAGACCAAGTAGAAGGTGACCTCGAGGCGAAACGGGTGTACACCAAACTCCGCTTGGATAATGGGTTGCGGAACTGTATGCTTACATCAGATGATGCGGTTGAGAAGCAAGGTTTGGACTCTCTCCGTTTGGGCCCAATCTGTCTGTATCAAGCTCGACCCCCAAATCTCGGAGCCATAGAGGACCTTGGGCCAAATAATTTCCTCCATGAGGTAGAGTTTGGACAAGATGTCATGAAACTTACTTTGGAAACACAGTCTCTCGATGAGGGCCATGGAACCATACTCGTTGTCGAGTCGAGGCTGGAGGGCCCATCGCATACTGAAACGAGGTTCTGTGAACTGTACACCCAAGTAAATGTATGATCTGGTGATCTCAATCTCTTCCCCTTGGAAGTAGAAATGCAGGTCAGCCAGAGTCTTCTTCGATGCATTGAAGATCATATCCTTAGTTTTACCTAGGTTGACCATCAAATGTTGAAGGTCACAAAAGCTAGCTAGGGCGTTAATCTGTCTCTGCAAGCCCTCGGGAGTAGAAGCCAACAAGATCAAGTCGTCTGTAAAAGGAGCAGGGAGACCAACACTTTATGTAGAAGGAAACCATCTCCTTCCTGGATGTGCTTGTGGAGGAAATAATCCAACTCATCAATATAAATCCTGAAGAGGGTTGGCGAGAGAGGGCACCCCTGTTTTACCCCAATGGTACTCTAAATGAAGTTTGAAAGACCATGTGCCATCCTAAGGAAACCCAAAATTGACTCATATAATCTCATGATGTCTACTAGGAGGGTCTCAGATATGCCAATGTCATGAAGCCTCTGGAATAATGCCTCTCTCAACACTGTATCATGCACTATATGGAATTCTAGAGAAAAGGTTGCTTGTTCAGAAATAAATGAAATCACTGTTGTATACGAATCTACAAGGATGGGAATTGGCAACTACAAAGGTAGATGGCTACACATGAAATTACAGCAACAAATGTGTATGGAAATAGTAGATGACGACGTGGTGGTAAGGTGACGAGCGAATGAACAACTTGGTGGTACGACAACTGACCAATGATGGTTTATGACTCGTAATTGATGACTGAGTGAAATCATATGGTCAACTACTTAATTAATCATATGGATGGTTTTGTAAGTGCAGTATAGAATTGCTTGAGTGGGTATGGTTGACCCAAGGTATACTTGTAAAATTTGATCACAAAATTGGCTAAGAGTTGGCTTTGATACCAAATGGAATAAACGTGGTCCTTGTTTATTACTGAGATTGAAAAAATATTTCTGCAATTGTATATTAAAGTATTGAGGAATGATTGATTGCTATGAATTGTTGATGTTACAATGAGTGGTGATGGTATACTTGTTATCACACAACTTGTAGTTGTCCTGGTAGAGGTGTTGGATAACTAAAAGGGTGACCCAAGGGTTGCCACGGTTCCCAATGTAAGTGGGTGTCACGCCAACCGAGGCAACCTTCACTTTAGATCAAGACAAATCAAGACCAAGGGGGAGACCCTAACTTATCCAATGAAGGCTAGTGAACTCAATCTAGACCTCTTAGGGAAATGTGATGATGAAAGAATAAGAGATCAAGATGAAACAAGATTTAGTATGGTAAGTGGACCCAAGAGTTAGGATTTGGTTGAAGAGTCTTAGGGGGTGACAAATGGTTCAACCAATGAAAGATAAGGGCCACTTATGAAGTTCAATTAATAGATCTAAAGAGATCAAGTGCCATGAAAAGTACCCAAGTGGGGCCCACCCCTTAAAAAGTGGAAAGTGGTCAAAATAGGGCCCACAAGGTGAAAATTAAGATGAGATGGCACTAGGGGGTATGCTATAGCATGGATCTATGGATTTGTCAAAGAGTTAGCAATACCCAAGTATGGGATCTAGCAAATGGCTACCTACCCAAGGAGTGCGACTTGCCTCAAGGAGGACTAGTGCCTTAGTTGGAAGGGAAAATGGAGTCGGATGTCCACCAAATTATAGATCGGGATAGTTAAGAGGATTATTAAGGTGGGTTTAAATTATCAAGGACCAACCATGGCTAGATCTCCATAGATCTAGTGCACCACCTAGTGACCCAAGTGGGGCTTAACCCTCGAAATGAGGAATGGGGCCCACAAGGTGAAAATCAACAAGGTGAAGCACTAGAGGTAGGTTTGAAGGGGTGATCTATTCAATGAAGCAACAATATCACTTACCCACGTCTTGGAACCAACAAATTAGCCCCCTTCAAGGAATGTGACTTCCCTTAGAGAGACCAATATGCCTTGGGAAATGGGTCAAATGAAGTCCAATCACCACCAAACTATAGATCCGAATTGCCGTGGATACTATGAAGGTGGGTTTTAAGTGTTATCCCCAAAAGCATGCTAGATCCAAGTAGTTCTAAAGAAATAGAAAAAGAGGGTTTTGAATTTTAAGGGTTTATGTGACCAATAGGATGGAGAACAAACGAAATGGATACATACCTTGTAGATCTTACCTCAAAATCTTGCGGCTACTTTGCACATAGATGATTCTTGCCCTTAGTTACAATTCCAAGCTAGCTCCAAGTGATTCCGAGCATAATCGTCCAAGCCCTAGGAAGAGAGATGCCCCATTAAACCTGTAAATCAAACTACAAAAAGTTAGATTTGACCCACAAATCAATGAAATCTAAGCATTTCATGTCAAAGAAGCAATCAATGGACAAAGCACAATTGACAAACTCCCTCAAGATGAAGACGTCTTGCCCAAAGGGGGATGTGAGCAACCCCTACAATCTTCCCTTCAAGCAATTCGCACAGCTAGCTTCAATCAATTCGGCCTCCTTCAATAGATGTCGATTTCACCTATAAAGCAAAGAATGTCTGAAAGAAAAAGATGCATAACCATGTACAAGAGCAACCCAATCAAAGACAAGAAGTAGATCTCCAAAAATAGTAATTTATTCCAAGTTTTCCAGAGCCCAAAGGTGCTTTACAATGAGGGGGGTCTCCTCCTTAAATAGGATAAAAGGACCAAAACCCTAAACCAATTTCGAAAACTAGTCGTTGAGATCAAAAGATACAACGATATAATCAACGGCTAAGATGAGCTAATACAATATAAGACATGGATCACTCACTAAGTGATGACATCATAGCCTAAAAGGCCTCTAGGAAGGGTGACATCATACATGGGGGTGGCTAATAACATGTGTGCCACAACATAATGATATGGACAAGTGACTTGGAGGACATGGTGGGGCTAGGAGGTATTATTTCCCTTCACTAGCATGTCCCCATGGCACAATAATATAAAATATGACTCAATGACATGTCCAAGTATACAAATGATCAAATCCTGTCCCCATCATTAGAGAGAGAAATACAATAAAAGAGCTCTTGTAGCCCATGTGGACCCCACTGATTGGTGCCAACTGATCTGGAAGAAGGGGGATACACCATGGATGACTTTTGAGCAGACCAAGTGCCAAAACCTTGCCTCAATTGCCCAAATCGAATTCCTCAATGAACCTTTTATTCCATTTTTTAATCCTCCTAGAAACCCTCAAATTGACCAAAACTGCCTCTGGAGTGCCTGTGCTGTCAAACTGATTGTACCATGTTGTTTGGAAGGGGGGTATAATGGTAAAAACAAGTGGCTGGACCACCCCCTTCCTCTGTAGCGCCCTAGGCAACGACTTGCCTCCAATTCTCCTGTTGGACATGCCACATCTGCATGCCCAAACTAGTCAACAGGTGGATAACTACTAAAATCATACCCAGAGGTGCCCAGAACTGAAAGATAAGTGTCTCAATGGATCCAGAAGACCCAAATCCACTAGAGATGAGTACTCATACACCTTATGATAACCTATAGGGTCCACCATACCCGGACAATGTAACATATGATGATCTAGAAATAATAATAAAAATGACCAACTGCATCAATCATCATCTGGAGCATATATCCAACATATGGAATCATCAATAGGTGCATGTGGGACCATAGATCAACATCATAAAACATAAGTGGTCCCTCATCATGAATCCCAAGAATGACCATGGTCAAACTATGTTTGACTAGGTCAAAGTACAACCAAAGACTAGATTATAACAAATGACTAAGACTTGCTCCTTTAATCATATTCACAGCTTAACTTAAAGTATAAACATCAATCAAGTGGCAGTTAATACATAGATATTCAATGTTATTTATAACTTACTTGTACCAAAGCTTAAAGGACATGCTCATCCAATGGACATGGTGTAACTGCTAGCATAGGGTGAAGGCTAAGGACAAGGCTAAGTAAAAGGGATGACTTGACCAACTTAACTAAGTGATACTTTGGACGAGGAAAAAGGGGAGCTACACATTGTGCTGGACAAGATAAACAAAGGGAATGGAAGTGCTTCACAAATGGATAAGTTGTTTAGAGAGTACTTGTTCAACCTTGGCATCATTTCTACATCAAGTTGATCCAAGTTCATTAGGATCATTCATTTAATTTCCATTCCCTTTTTGGCCTATATGACCCCTTTGGGATTTTGCATGTGCTTAAAAGCACAACTAATTGCAGCTTGCATCCGGGCTATATTTATATTTGTGAGGTCAACAATCTTTAGATTTAGCATTTATTTAACAATTGCTTTTCAGACCTTTTTGGACCCTTCATGGGGTACTTTAGCATTTCATTGCTTTAGACCTTAATTCATCGTGTGTTTAGAAACACAATCTAGAATTTAATTTCAATGGGCTTTCATAAGAGATTTCCAGTAATGTGCTTCAAGTTTTAGCCGACAACATCTCATGTGACTAGGGGGAATTCCGCAATCTAAACCACACATCGGGGCAACTGACTAGAATTATAAAGGCATAAAATCCAACTCACCAAAGGCAAGTTCTGTCACCAACTCATAGCCAAGACACAAAACAAACGTGGATGCTATCCAACGCAGAGGTAGAAGCAGGGAAGTCCTCCATATCAAAAGTCAAGAAGATAAGTCTAGGAGAAAGCCAAAACAAGGAAGGTCATGGATGGATGGAGTCAAGTGAATGTGGTGCTTAAGCTAGCAAACATAAATGTCGGGAAAGACCATGTCCATGCTCCTAGGAGGGTAGTGAAACCAACGAGTATAGTCAGTGAACCTTTAAGTGCAAGTAATACATCCAATTCATTATTTAAATCCAACCAAGATAGTTATTTCATTTATTAAATAATACTACCACATCATGAGTTATATACCAAGTTAATGCTGACTAAAACAACAAGATAATAATCAATGCTAACAATCACAAGTCTAATGGTCATATCATTGCATATCAATAGTCATCATCTAGAACCAATGAAGCACTGCTGCAACAATAACATCTGGAACTCTGGGCACTGAACTGAATCTGTATGGAACTAAAGGTCATATCGATCATCAAATCTAAGCTCTCAAGGCTCAGCCTTGGCACAAGGTCTACTCAATGTCTGATATACATTGCTCTGATCTGTAAGTGATCTCAAATAATGCCTCTCATCATAACTGATCTCTGTAAAGGCAAAGCTCTGGAAAGTGCAGATATCTGCTCAGCAAAAATAGTAGCCCAACTACTATGGTGTGATAACAATACCTATATGCATTGACTAGTTACAATGTAAACGAGTGTGTGACCTTTGATCTTTCATTAGCCTACTTAGTATTATTTATTGTTTTATCATTATTATTTTTATAATATTTATTATTGTGTATATTACACGTGAGTCACTCATTCATTGTTTTGGAGTGTTGTCATCAACAGAAAGCTATTTGAAGCCTTCCTTCCTCTTCTTGTCCTCTTAGATTTGTAGCTATCAAGGGCTTTTTGAATTAGTGTTACATTTATTTTTTTCGACGAATTTATCACCGAGGATCCATAATATAACTTATTGGCAATATCGAGGAAAATATTTGAAATTATCGGGGAACTTAAAAATACAAAAATAATCATTTTTTTTCAAAATTTTAATCATCTAAAGCAACAACAACATAAAAAAAAACACATTGCTACATAAATATGAAAATAAAACTGATATATAAGATGTCATGTGGTACATGAAACATCAATTCTAAAGCATGATATGGTAGATCGGAGTAAATTCCACCACACAATCGCTCGACTGATGGCAATGAAAACAATGGATTTCCCTTTGTTTGCTTGATAGAAAATGGTCACAATATCCTTAGAGCTCAATCCCCCAACTACATTTTGCAAAATGAGGGTTAAAAGACCAAGAATTTGGTTATGAGGAAAAATTGCCATTAGCAGGGTGATAATTTCCAAATTATTGTGATAATTATTGAAATTATCGTCTAGAAAAAAAATATTGCGATAAATTGTGGCATTAATATTGCCAAGGTGTTTAACTCTTCATATATCAACTTATTGATGATATATCATCGATAAGTGTAACACTTTGAATAGCTCTCATCGATACCTCATAAATCCTGGTTAATTGTTACATTTCTTGATTTCTGCATTAAATTTCTCTGCATTCTCCTTGGTGAGTGTTACGCCTCAGATTCTCTGCAGCGCACCCTAATAGATGTGCCAAGGAGGGGGTTCATTTTGCCAATGTAAAAGGCCAAGTTGAGGTTGCTTTATGTAAAAGTGTTGGTCTATCGGTTATCCAGATCCTTCGGTCGGTCATGGTAGGTCCTCTTGGTGCTCATTTCAAGGTGTACTGGTCTTGTGGCCTTGCTGACCAATCCTTGATTGGTGGTGATTCCTCATCATGTTGGGCATTTATGCCTTGGGTTGGTATTGTTCCACTTTGGGGTGACTCCATTAGGACCAATGTTATCGGAATCGGACCGAAACCGGTAAAACCTGTCGGTCCGACCGGTTTACAGGCCCAACCAGTTCGGTTAGGTGCCTGAACCGGAAAACCTGCAAGTTTGATTTGGACCAGTTGTCAACCGGCTGTGAACCAGGTGGTTCCATACGAAATCAGCCAAAACGGCCGAACCGACCAATTTTGACCGGTTCCGTATGGAATCGGATAAACCATACTCTGCTTATTTTTTGGACTCTAGGGGCCATTTAGAGCCTCTTTATTAATGTATTTTGGTTCAGAACTCCAGAGATGTATTGCACTCGATGCTATTTTGGTTATTTGCACTCGTACTTGCTATATATATGAGAAACTTTGCATATTTGTGTGTTAATGGTTTGGATTCATATGTATGCACATGAATATGTATGTTTTTTTACAAAATATGAATAGTTTATGTAGTTTTTGGTCTACCATTTTTTTTTGGTTCCGGTCCGGTTTCCGGTGCGGTTCACATTTTGGGCTCTGCCGGTTTGATCACCGGTCCGGTTCTGATAACATTGATTAGGACACAGGGCTTAGGAACCTCTAGCCATGGCTTTTTTTCCCGATTTTTTTCCGGTTCCAGTCCGGTTTCCGGTGCGGTTCACATTTTGGGCTCTGCTGGTTCGATCACCGGTCCGGTTCTGATAACATTGATTAGGACACATGGCTTAGGAACCCCTAGCTACACTCATGATTTCATGCTTTGTAAAAGTGATTGCACTTGTAAGGGTTGTCATACCCGCTCTAGCACACCTCCATTACACCCACTTGGACCTCAGTTTGTTGTATTACCCCTCCTTTTGGTCATCCTAGTCAAAGAATGCAAATTGTCCACCATTACATTTTTTTTTGAAGGGAAGAAGAAACTTTGTTGGGGTTAGATGGGGCATGACGTTCTCCTTCCAAGCTCAAGATTTCATTTGTTGAAGCTTTCATCATTTATTTTTCATTATTTTTATGTTTTATGAAGTTTAATCCTTAGATTGTGGGTGACAAACCCTAAAAGTAAATTTTAAACTCAAATTAAGAGGTCAGCCTAAGGAAGGAAAACCTAGGACTTTTCTCCTATAAATATAGCGCTCTCCTCTCATTTGTAAGCAAGATCATGGGATCAAAAACATCATTGAAATTTTATTCCTTTTGTGGTATATGAAACTTTGATGTGGTGCACACCTCTCTTCTTGCAAGGGTTGTCATACCCACTCTAGCACACCTCCATTACACCCACTTGGACCTCAGTTTGTTGTATTACCCCTCCTTTTGGTCATCCTAGTCAAAGAATGCAAATCGTCCACCATTAAAAACAATTTTTGAAGGGAAGAAGAAACTTTGTTGGGGTTAGATGGGGCATGACGTTCTCCTTCCAAGCTCAAGATTTCATTTGTTGAAGCTTTCATCATTTATTTTTCATTATTTTTATGTTTTATGAAGTTTAATCCTTAGATTGTGGGTGACAAACCCTAAAAGTAAATTTTAAACTCAAATTAAGAGGTTGGCCTAGAGGAGGGAAAACCTAGGACTTTTCTCCTATAAATATAGAGCTCTCCTCTCATTTGTAAGCAAGATCATGGGATCAAAAACATCACTGTAATTTTATTCCTTTTGTGGTATATGAGACTTTGATGTGGTGCACACCTCTCTTCTTGGCTCTCCTAGGGTTTCTAAGGATAATATTTGATGTTTGAGGCTTCTTTGCAATCTTTCAAGGCTAATTGAAGGAGGAAGAATTCTAGGGTTTGCTTATCTTCTCCTTTTCTCCATTAAATGTGGTAAGAACTTGAACCTCTTGTCTTGCATTACTTTTGTATCCAAGGTAAGAGTATTTTAGGGTTTCATCCATGTTAGTTTAGTCTTGTTGGTGAGGTATTTCTCGTGGAGAATCCCGCTTGTTTTGGGCCTTGGCATCTTTGTTTGTCCTAGTTAGGTCAACGGCTAATATAACCTAGGGTTTCTAGCCTTTGCCATACTTCATCCAAGCATTGAACTGTCAAAATTTGGGAGGATTTTGACCTTGATTTTTCTCATTGCCCTAGGGATAGGACTAAGGTCTAAATCCCTTTCCTTCTTCAAATCACAAAACTCTATATCTTATATTTGAAAAATACAAAAAAATCAAATATATAGAAAAAAACCTAAAAATCAAATAGTTTGAAAAAATCCAAAAATATTTATTTGCTGTTGTACTTTTGAGTTGTTTTCAACTTATTCACAAAAATTCAAAAAGGATATTCTGCTGTTTATTATTTTTGAGTTGTTTACTTTATTAAAAAGTCCATAAAAGCCAAAAAATCACAAAAAGGTGCATTTTACAGCTTAGTTTTGCCCTAAAATAGGATGATGTCAGCCCTAAACCCAAGTCAGATTTGTGAGTTACAGTCATCTTCTTGGGCTGCTACTAATCCCTAGAGGGTTAAGAGACATCCCTCCATCACCTAGGGGTGTTATCAAAGGCCCTAAGGGGGTTTTCGAAGCTTCTAATTAAATCTGGTATCTTTTGTAAGCTGCTACAGGTCTGAAACATGTTGCTACAGCCATACATTGACCTCATAATTTTGCCAACTTGAGCTACAATAAAAGGTTACAAGTCTTAATTGATTGCTTAAACGTAAGGGGTATTTACTAGTGATTTTCCAGGGGTTTAATTGAAGATTTCATACAAGTTACTGGTGCTGGTCTTGTATTAACTTCTTTGATATATCTTGATAACAAGACAGTGCTAGATCATATTGCTCCTAACCTCCTAATCTTGTGTTTGGTCATTGGGTGTTTATTAAATATCTTATTGACTCGATAAGGCAC
Organism: Larix kaempferi; assembly: GCA_027924585.1. Classification (NCBI taxonomy): domain Eukaryota; kingdom Viridiplantae; phylum Streptophyta; class Pinopsida; order Pinales; family Pinaceae; genus Larix; species Larix kaempferi. The sequence continues at coordinate 4,563,974 of BSBM01002098.1, read as the reverse complement.
TAGTTGATTAATCTAATAGGAGGGTTTTGTTAGAAGTAGATTTGTTCTCGTTCTTGTGCTCCACAGGGCTACTTCTATGCTCATTTGGGAAGCCCCTGTGGCCTGAAGGAGCAAGGCCTAAAGAGAGAGGAGAGTGCATTGCAGTGACAGTGGGTGCATCTCCTGATTAGTTGCCACTTGCCACTCTTAGCACCAACCTTTGTGATATTTAGAAAGGGTGCTAGTTTGAGCAGTAACAGTGAGAATTATCATTTTCTATGGTGCTTGTGCTTTGATTTGTTAGTTATTATCCAAATTCTCTTTTGCCAAGTTCCACGATTGGTGGATCATAGTCTCATGTCTTTTCTTCATGACATTTGCGGATCTTGAAGTTTGTGATTTTCTCTAGGCTGCTGGATGAAATGAAAATCATGATATAGTCCACCACCATTTGCCCATTATGAGTGAACATGTGGCTTCCCCTAAGCCTTTATAACAAGCCAGTGCGTTGCATAATGATATTGTGCACATGACACGTAGAGTTTCCTCGCTAATGTTGGTTATTTCCTTGTTTGCATCTGCTGTGTCTCACTTCGATATGTCCTCATCTTTTGTTATCTAGAGTGGGTGTGTACTTTCTGTAAAGCTTGCCATTTGAAGGTTTCTTGTTCTTGCATTGAAGTTTCTAACCAACAATGTCACCTTTCTCCTTGAGTTCTGTTATGTCATTTAGCAGGTAACACATTGTTGGCATGTTTTCAATGTTTTCTCTCTTTTTTCACTAGATTGTTTGAAAGAACAAAATAACCTGCAGGAAATGGTAGTGCTTATTTCATGTCTACTAATTTAATATTATTTTCTTGTTTTATCTTGTATAGCTTGGGAGAACTTTCGTGATTTTATTCCAAATGAGGAGAGAGATAACTTCGTTATTGCATATGGGAAGAGACTGAATAGTAATGATCTTGGGAAACAGGTAGTGGACATTGATTTGATATTTTTTGACTACTTTCATCTCATTGTGTTTCTCCTGTTGGGAGATTACTTCCAATGTCAAATCCATCCTTTTTCCTGTCACTATTTCTTGTACATTTGCTACACGTGATCAAGATCTATTATGATACATTCAACATGCCAACATACCTGTATGAATTATCGTAAAATATTGCATTGAGCTTGCTTTCTTTTGGAAGGAAGGAATGCACATTTTAAAGCCTTGAAACATAATTAATAAACAATGATTCATCATTTCCTTCCTTTTCCATAATTTTTTTCTTGAACCTTGTTAGTTTTCCTTGTATTTTTCTAATTTGGTTCTGTGCAATCTCCTTGTAAATTATAGCTATATTTTGATAAAAATGTTAATTCTGTGCGTATATTTATTTTTGAACACAATGCATAGTATATTTCCATGGAAACCAATATGATTACATTATAGACGAATGAACAAATTTTGTGTTATACTTGTAGAAAACAGCTGCCAAAATTTGGACGACATGGGAAATGATGACATCCCATCTCATTCCAAGTGAAGCATATATGAGGAGGGGACACAATGATCTCTTTTCTCTGGTAATTGTATTTAGGATACATTTAACTTAGCTGTACATTGAACGATGTATTGATTGTTGAAATTTTTGCATTATAAATTGTTAAAGCAATTCACATCTTTTATGTATCAATATCTAACCCATCTAAATGTGTAATTTCTTGCCATTAGTTCATTTTCATTCCTTATGCTTGATTTCTAATTTGCCAGGGTATTTGGGTTCAGTGATGGGGACTAGGACAACATTTTTTGAAACAGGGGACTTGGGTATGTTGGAGGTATTGTAGACATATTATAATATATCTCTAACATACTTTAAATATTGAAACATATAATTATGAAATCATTATCAGCAATTAACACACTAACATACTAACTAAAACATGCACATTGCTTCATTGATATAATGGTTAAACATATTGATATTCATATGATATATGTCCATTATCATACTACATCCAAGATTTGCCTAATGGCATTTCCAAATATGAAATAGAAAATTCAAAAAACATTGAACAGTGAATAACATAGTTGATTTGGCTCCCTCAAGCCATGTCTGCTAGGCTAGCTACATCCTCATCATAACTGTTGTTAGCATCACTAAGGTCCTTAGTCAACAAGCTCTCTAGGTAAGAATCACTCTCAAGTGGAGGCTCCTCATCCATAGCAATTGGAGGTACCTTGACAAGGATCTCTGGTTCTATCTCTTCATTCACACATATTACATCATTTATGTCCTGTTATTACTTAACTTGTAGCTGTCCCTATATGGGATCCTATCCGGGATGGTAGAGGGGACGGGAAGCTAAATAAGTGACCCTAGAGTATCTTGCTCACCAAAATGTAGTTTGTGAACCTTTAATGCATAACCTTTAATGAACCGAACGAGATTTAAGTTCTCGGATTGTGAACCTTTAATGCATAACTAAGGCCAACACCCAGATAAGTCACTATCGTACACTTTAAGAGACAAATAACTAGGAGAAAGGACCAAAGGTTTTGATGGATGACGATGAAATTCAAACCCTCAACTTTAAAATGGGAAGTTGTAATGTTTCAAATGCTAATCTTAAGGTCAAAACAACTTCTATAATCCAAAATGAAACAAAATTTGGGAAACGATTATGCTATTGACAAATGACAATATAACCTCAGCAATTTACCCAAAATTTAAAATTTGAAAGATGGCCGGTTTTACTCCCTTACAGGTTGAAGAGAAATCACAAAATAAATTTATCCCAAAGGTGTTTGCAAAGATCAATTAACAATTACTAGGGTTGGCAGGTGGGGGGGGAGTAATTTTAGACTCCACGGGGAACAAGCAGAAAGATTTTCCTGGGGCATTGGGAAGAAGACCAACAACTCAGCGGAATGGCCAGGACTCATCAAAGGATTGGAGACTACAGCTAGCCTGGGAATCAAGAAAATTGCTGTTCTCAGAGACTCTCTAATCATAATCAGAGAAGCCAGGCATATTATTGCCAAAAGGAAAGACCCCATCTCCAAAATGCATCACCTCCTTCAATGCATCAGTATTGAATTCTATGAGCTCACCTTCCTTCATATTCTGCATGGGTTGAATGAGAAAGCGGACGAGATGGCGATATTGGAGTTGAGCTTGCTTATGGCACCCTAAGGCTCGATAATGATATCTTGGAAACTTCTTGGATCCCTTAAACCAAGAGTTGGAATTAAGACAAAGTCCTAAGATCCTACATTCTACCCCCTCCCTCATTTATGGACTGTACTCATTTAATTAGCATCATATTTGATATTTATTGGGATCTCTCCCTTGGAGAAGTGACGGCTCCTTCCCCTCTCGATTGGTACCCTCTCATGCATGAAGTTAATGATCCACAGAGTGTTGCCAATTGACTGGCATGCAGATTCCTTGGATTGATAAAACCTCGCCTCCAAGCATTCTTCAGAATTCATTCCTCTGTTTCCTATCTTCTCGTCGCCCTGTTCGGTCTGGATCATCGTTTGCTGTTTGTTGTTTGGAAAGCTCTCTGTGTTGGTAAGGAAATGGCTCATCATGGAGTCGGGTGTGGTGGGGAGCACTATTGCCGTGGAGTTGGGCGATATCAGAGGAATGAGAATCCCACCTGTGGAAGGTGTTGCAAGACTGGACAAGGCTCCAATGTTGGGTGTGGTAGGGGAGTACAGCGGGAAGAAAGGTGGGGCGATTCAGCAAAGCTCGAGAGCCACCCTGGACTTGGTCCCTGCCGAAGGAACGCAGGGGAAGGGAAAGTCATCGGGCAGGATGGGAAACACAACGTTTCTAAGTTTGAGGTGGAGTTCCTGGACCGTCTGCAAGACTTGGAGCAGTAGGTGAGAATGGTTCGTGGTGAAAACATTGAGTTCAAGAAGGTAATATCTCGTCTCTATAACTTTGCAACTGCTTCTCACTTTGAGGTCAAAGCTTAGAATATTTGTGTGGCTGGAAAATTAGAGCACTTGGAGGAAACCTTGGGTCTGGCCTACCCCCGCAAGGCCCGAAATCTCAAAGTAACTGGCAGTGAGCTAGAGGACATCAATCGAAACATGGAGAAGTTGCAGAAGTTCATGGCAATAGCTGGTAACTTCGTGGACCTCAGCACTGAAAAGAATATGGTTGCGGACTCTATGGGCGCGGCCATGGACGTTGGTCCTCACTAGCAGCTTGTGTACTCTGGCCACGGGATGGATTTGTAGTTTATTTATGTTATCTATGCTTTCTAGCACTATGCACAGGAACTCTGTTATTTTCAGTTTAGGCTTTAGTATTTTGTTGGCATCTTGGATGGGCTCAATGCCCAGATTTTGTATAAGGTAGACTATCAACAATGTTCTTCTTCTGCATACTTCTCTTAGGACAGTTTGTTAGATGTTATAGCTTCCACAGGACAGAAAGGTATCATGCCAATTACCAGCTGGAACATGATGAATTGGGACTGATGGTTGTCTTTCTTTCATGGGAGCAATCTGATAGTCTATTTTGATGTAATTCTCCTTTTTTATATATAATCAATTCTATTAGCCGTTTCTGTTGAAAAAAATGATCAATTAACAATTGGAGAAATGAATAGCATTTTGGTGTATTCAGACTCTGTTGAGAGTTAATTTTAGGGAAACCGAAGAAAATGTTTTATGTCACATACATGGATCAAACCCAATCTTCAGACTTAAAAGTAATGAAACCTAATAGAAAAAAAAATTCTTCACCTAGCGATCTGGCCCAATCGAGTTTGCAAAACGAATTAGTATCACTCAATACAAAACTAAAAAAATTAAGACGAATTAATGGATCAGATTGTTCCTCTTCAAACACACGAACCAAATTTTCAATCGGCTAGCTCTTTCAAGGTGACGACAGTGGTAAAACAGGGTCATGGCGACTCAGTTTGGATAGATCTAAAGTGTTTACGACTGATAATAACCAAGACTCATTCGAAACTACATCAAACTTTAATATAAGCATGATACTGATTCCTAGGGTTTCTGTAAACAACACCGAAGGCGATTTCATATACCCGATAAATTCTAGAACAGTTCGATAATGTCCAATAAGGCATGCCCGTGATTCATACAGAGAGAGGACTCATACGAATTAACTCTTGGTGATTTAAAATCGTGCTCATCGTTGATTAGAACAAACCCACAAAGAAGAAACGACAAGGAATGACAATTGTTAGAGAATTGTTATTCATGGCTTAACTCAAGGATTTGCTTTCTGTTTGTGAAAGGAAAACGGACCCCAACTAAATCTTTCAATCGATACAATCAAAGAGCAACAACACTGACAGCTACAGGAAATGGATATGAATTGCGGCCCTTTATTTTAATAGAGTGTTCGTGACAACGTTGACGCCCAGATCCAACGATAAAGGAAATCCAAACTCAATGACTATGCCTAAAAGATAAATCCCGATCGATATGATAGTAAAAATTGGAGATGTTAGCAGGGAAACACTATTTTGCATAGTCCTTATGACCAAATGAAGCCACGACTGGGCCTACAGAACGATTCAAATTTGCTTGTTTCCTTAATAATACCAATCATGAATACATTTGAAGAATAATCCCTACCCAATATTTCAATTATTTGCTGAGTGAATTTCAAGATTTGAATGTGCAAACCCAAACCGGACCACGTTAAATGAAAGGCAAACCCGATGCTTCTTTTAAAGCTTGCCACGATTTTGATTGAGAAAATGAAACTAGATAGTGACAAACGCGGTTCAACATTGGAGACCATGCACCAACTCCGAAGCCTAAAATGTGAACCCTCCTCTGAGAAAGTCACCCATGCAAGGGAGGACGTCTTTTGAAAGAGAAAGATGTTGATAACTAGCTCGGGAGTCCAAATAAGAAGCCCTTCCTCCAGGGGTAGGGTAATAGTGTTGCTCTCGGAAGAATGGAGCCAACATGCAGAAGGAAAGATCCCTGTAGAATGAGATACAAATCTATCTCTCTTTGTGTAATTCGCCCATGCAAGAAGGGCGAGTTACTTCCACCTCAATCTGTAGCTCGAACCCTGCAGAAAGCTAAAGATTGATACTTGATGATAATAGCAATGCTAAATCTGGATGATCCAACCTAATAGTGACTAGTGCAGATAGATTTCAATGCCGAAATACACTGAATCGTTGAGTGTGTGTACTCAACCCAAAATAGCTCACTGAGCTCTCCAAATCGACTTCTCAAATCAATAATCATATAAGCAGGTCTTACTCACTCACTTTACCTTTCTTTTGTAACATTCACTTGGCCTGGCCTAACTTTTGCATGACTAGGTCGCTTTATCTTCTAATTTCCAGTTGACTTGCATGCAGTGCTTCCAGTGTGCATGGAGGCTCAATACAGGAGTTTTAGTGCATGCAACATGAAATATGGCTCGCATGTTATGCATGCAGGGGGATCCTAGTTCCTGTGGCCCCTATTTAATTACTGATGATCAAATAACCATGCTTAAGATCTTCTTATGGTGTAAATGGTATAAATCCTCAGTCAATCCCCTGAATGTCAGTGCCCGCTCGAACCTATGGGAATCAAATAGGTTAGCGGGATAGTCCTCAGTGCTTAAGCATAAGAGGACATTACAAAATGGGTACAAGTTTCTGAAATGGAAACATGTTGGAAACGTGACCCCCAAAAATTTTGGAAATGGGCAAACACGATATATATATATATATATATCTTATTATCTATCTATATATATATTGCTATTTTCTAAATAGCTCATTATGAATAAATGAGCAGGAACATTTAAATGATAAACATAAATGACAAGCAATGTTCAACCAATGCATATATTGGGATCCTCATCATTAGTATCACCCTTTGCTTCCTCATCTAGCCTATGCCTTTACCTCAATCCTCCAGGGACATCAGCGAACACAATCCAATTTTGATGAAACTACGTAACCTAAGCCCTAAAATATGGTAGAAAAATCTTGGCATGCCTAATCAATGATTTTGGCTTGAGCAAAGGGTGCATTCTTGCTAAGGTCACAATAGAGGAGTTCAATAATCAATGCAAGAGGAGTTCAATAATCAATGCCACCAATATCGGAGTGCATGAAGGGCTTGGTGCTCTTGATTAAATGCCAGTCCCATACCCTCATACATGATAGAATCCAATGAAAATGTTGCAATCTTGTCAATTCTTAAGTCCTGAAAACTGTTAAGTCTACTGAATTTTGAATGGAATATAAAATTCTACTTTCACCGTATGAAGTCCGACGAGGTTGGAACCACTCTCAAACATCCTGAAACAATTAATGATAATGTTAAAAATTTAAGTAAAAGGATAGAAAATGAAGGATAAAGGAAATGTCAATGTAAAGGCAAAGGAAATGTTAGGAAAAGGATAGAAAACGAAAGATAAAGGAAATGTCAAAGGAAAGATAAAGGGAATCTCACTTTTACTATAACATTACCATTAATTACCAACATTTTTGGTCAACCCTAGTACAAAAACAAGTCAAACCAAGTCAAAATAGGTAGATTTAGCATTGGAAATGCGTTTTGCGGATGAGGATACGGCCTAGACATATGTTTCCGGCCATAGGAAACGTGTTTCCCACACGTGGGATGTGTCTATATGCCCATAAACACATCTCCAGGCTGTACGGAATGCATTTCCACGTTTCAGTATGGAAACCTATGTTTTAAAAAATCGGCCAAATCGGTTTCGAAATCGATTGATCTACCGGTTTGATAAGGAACCGAATCAACTCGGTCTGCAAATCGGTTCGATACCGGTACCGAACAGGTCTAATCGGCCGAGTTATGTAAAAAACCGGTTGGTTTGTCTGGAATTTTGTGTGGGTGCCCGCAGACTCAAAAAAACAATTGAATATCCCCATGGTGCAGTAGTACTTGGTGATATTAATGGTAATATCATTCTCCTTATCTTTTATTTTCCATCCTTTTATCATTCTCCTTATCTTTTATTTTCCATCCTTTTATTTAAATTTTTAACATTACCATTAATTGTTTCAGGATGTTTGAGAGTGGTTCCAACCTCATAGGACTTCATATGCAAAAAGTAGATTTTTAGATCCAGTTCAAAACTTCAAAATTCAACAGACTTAATAGTTTTCAGGATTTTAGGATTCCAAGGTTTCCACCAGATTCTATCATGTATGAGGGTATGGAATTGGCATTTAATGAAGCACATCAACCCTTATATGTACCTTGATGTTGGTGGTGTTGATTGTTGAATTCCTCTGTCATGACCTTAATAAAAATGTACTCTTCACTCATGCAAAATCACTTATCAAGCATGGGAAGCTTTTGCTACGTTATTTTAGCCATTGGATTAGGAAGTTTCATCAAAATTGTAGTGTGTTGAGCCGTTGACTAATGTTCTTGGAGGATCAAATTTGAAATTCAAGTTAGAGGCAAGGGCTAGAGCCTAGAGGAGGGAGGCATAGAGTGCTATTGATGAATAGGATCCCAATATCGGCAATGGTTCGTTGACCTGCATGATTGATGATTTATATTTCACATTCATTTTCATAAATGTCTTTGCTAATTTATTAATTATATATATATATATATATATTGTCCTCGTTTCCCCGTTTCATGCAACTTAGGTTGAAGCTGTTCAAACCCTCGTACAACAATTTTGAAGCAAACATGTGCCTGTTATGACCTTTGCAGCAGTAAAAAGTCATGAAAATCACCTTAAAGGCTTAAAATAAATTGTGGGCAGTACTGTGGCTGAAAGCAGCCCTAAACAACAAGTATAGGTGCTCTTTGGCCTTCAAACAACAGGTCTGGTTCATAACAACAGTCCTAAAATCTTGAAAATGTTGTTTTTCTTTAAAATTTAAATATTTTATGTATTTTTGAGTAAACCAATTCATTAAATTCAAATCGGCCGATTTATGACCGATTCATTACCGATTCCAATTCCAATTCTGAGTTGACCCTCGACCGATTTCGAGTCCGATTCCGATTTTTCAAACGTTGGTTTCGACTAAACCCTTTCAACTCTTCAATGTGCTATGCTAGTGATCCCTTGATCTATCTTTACCAACAACGGTTCCTAGCTCTTTACCCTCTCATAGACTCCGTGGCTCTAGCTGAGCTCTGATAATCTATCACAGAAATCAAACACTTATGAAATCACGATTAACTTCGAAGAGTTATCCATATTGCATTGTATAAATGAGAAAACTAAAGCTTTCTTATAAAGGGTTACAATTAGGTAGAGTCTATCCACTTTATGAATGTGGGATAGACCAAAAAACACAATAAAGTGAAGTAAAGTATAAAAGGACAAAATAAACTAAAGTCCGAAGCAAATTATTAATGCCTATGTCTAATATCTAATTGACCATTATAATGAGATTTAGTTGATCATTAGTTCCTCATATTTTAAAATGAATTATATTATTATAGATATAGTGGTTATGCTTTCCTAAAACATGGAAATGCTTTAAAACTTGGCAAATTCTTACATTTGGTAGTAAAATGCCAATGCTTTTTAGAAATTTGTTTGGAAGAAAATTCTTAAGCAATGAGATTTGATTAGAAGTTGAAAATTTAGGAAAATAATTCTATAGCAATTCTACTACACTAAATGGATTTAAGACATTTTTGGAAATTTCAAAAACATTGCTATTGTATAAGAATACATACTCATCGTGATCATAGAACTTCATACAATATGTACACGATGCATTTAAATTATTTGTTAATTTGTTGAAGATTTATCAAATTCAACATTTTCTTGTTTGATAGCATGTTTATGATTGTATTTTTAAGCGCCAACTAATTTTGTGTATTGTAAATTCAGATTTACCCATATATCAACTCATGCATATATATGTTATTATGTAGGAATAGAAAGATCGAGAATTTTGACTTTTATAGTCATCTATTCATGAGCTTATTCTTTTTTGGCTTGGTTGACAACTTGACAGGCATTTGCTCGTATTGAAAATCACTATTTCAAGAATAAGGGGTTCCTTCCAACAGATTCATTCCTACTTGACAATGTAGAGAAGATAAGAAATATTCCTGCCATAATTGTGCAAGTAAGTCCATGACCTTGGCATTTCTTAGATTTTTCATGTAAGAGCCCACATTCTCTATTTTTCCAGGTTATAAATGTAGGCATTGTAACTGGTTTTTTATTTTGAACAACATGGTGGTGTATATATAGGAAGGTGTATTGTAAACATGTCAATTAGCAGCCTAGCCATTTTTATGCAAAGCTAAGTGAAATATGGCATCGAAGACATCCAAAAACTAGCAAGAAAGGATTTTAAATTTTTAACTTGATGCAAATTTTCTGATTTTATTGAGGGGCTAAGAACATATTTATGAGTTTGTATAGGTATAAACGAATGCTCAAGCATGAGTTTGTATATATTTCATTCCCATGATGTAAACCTCAAGCATAAATAATCATGATAAGAATCAATTGGACAATTTAATTTCTACTCATTGTTGTCTAGTTTTTTCTATATTAATGTGCTTAGTAGTAAATAATTTATGTGGCAATATTGACTAAAAAAAGCAAATTGAGCACATGAGTGTTGACCATATTTCATGGTATATGAAATGTTTTGTGTAATTTTAATAATTCTAAATTTATTTGCAGGTTCAACCAACGGGCATAGCAATTGCCCTAAAGAAAGAAAAACAAGAACATAATTTTTATTATTTCACACTTAGGGAGTGATTCAATTTTTACATACTAGTACTTGTAGGTAAAAGTGGTATTAATTCAATGTAAGTTGGTTTAATTCAGTGTTATGAGCTTTAATATATTCTTGGAATTGCTTGCAGTACCCCCTAGAGGATAAGTAAACCAACTAGGGATTTGAAATTATGGGTGGGATTTGAAACTAAAGGATTTATTGGAAGGTCCTATTGTTGATCATCCTCATGATTAGGTAATTTCAATCTCTCTCCCTCGAAAATGGAAATAGTCAGAGAGCGCACTCTTTAATACATCATAGATCATGACCTTAGTTTCACTAAGGTTGAAAGATCACAAAAATTAGAGGCAAGCCCCTTAGGTAATGAGGCTAAGACGAATACGATGTTAGCCAATAGAAGCAAGGAGATCAAAATGCGGTGAAGGAGACAATCATCACCCTCTTTTATGTTAAAACACAAGGGGAATGACAAAGATTGATGAGAACAAGATTGTTCGAGTAGGAGTAGGTGGTATCTAAGGGTGCTGGTATATGTTAAAGGTGTGTCTCAACACAATAACAACTTGTTGGCTTAAAACATCAGATTCAGAAAGCAATATAACAAGAAGTAAATAAACTACACTAGAGCAAAATCAACACTACCATGCAATGATCAATGCAACTACAATTTTTTCGATCCCTTTTCCAAATACACGACTTATTCAGGAGCATTAAGAATACACTCTACAGTGTTCCATGATGTGACAACTGACAACCTCCAATAGTGCTTGCAGCAATAGATTGGTTAGGAACTTAGGATCTACAGATTCCTAAAAACTCCTAGTCAGTACTTGTTACTGTCATCTCTTAAAAAATATCTCCAATACCATGTTGAACACTGAGGGTATGTCGAAGCTTTGCAAGAACAAAATGTTTGAGCAAGACTAGGGGGTGTCAAAAGAAACCAATGAAATATTGGTATTCACCATTAAACCCAAGGATGTAACATTTAGCAACATCATACTTTTTATCTATATGTTTATCTCATCCATGAGCTAGTTTATTTATACCCGAGGATCTGCAAGATTCCATGAAATCTAGTTCACTGGGTAAAAGATGATCACCCATAGTGGTCCCAATTGGTTAGGTTGTTCCACAAAATATGCACAAGTAGTTATACTGTTTTCTTCTTTAGGGAGGTCCTCCCAACTTAATCAGGACCCCTTCAGTCGGTTAGTCGACTCTTCAACAGATATTTAACTAACTTCGTTGGCTACTCCAAATGCTCTAGTAGGCCAAGCAACTAAGGTCAATTTGTCACTCAACTATATCCATAAGTTAGGTTGAGACATCCCAACCAACATCATACTCTAACACTATATGTTCTCGATATGAAAGAACTCCAATTCATCAATATAGATCTCAGAGAGAGTGGGTGAGAGAGCGAAGCCCTGTTTTGCCCCTATAGTGCTCTTGATGAAATATGAGAGGCCACAGTCTATGCAAAGACAACCAATGACCGACTCAATCTGTTTTCTATCTGAGACTGTTGTCTCGTGATATCAGTCAATAGGGTCTTAGATAGGCCAATGTCACATAGTCTCTCGAATAAATCCTTTCTCGGAACAGAGTCAAACACCCTTTGAAAGTCTACAAAGCAATAGAAAACTTTCAAAGAGTGATGATATGCCTCCTCAATGAAGGCCTGAAAAGAAAAAGAAAAGAAAATAAGCTATACAAAAAAAAAGAAAAAAATTTGTCTTGACAAACCTATGCTGTTGGGAGTGAGGAGCAGGAGCAGAGCGAAAAGCGAAAAGGTCCCAATTCGGGAGCATTTTTTATATATTATATATTTTAATATATTTTGATGGATTTATATATTAAAAACATGTAGTATGTCTAATTAGCTATAGAAAACATGGATTAAACCATATAACATCAATCATCTAGTAGTTATAACTTATAACATGATCAACTATAACATCTTTTATATGAGCTTGGGAAAGAAGGGAGGTACCATAACATTGTCATCAAATGATCAAACTAGTATAGGCGCTTTTAGTATAGGAGAGGTAGGGAGCGTCTTGGGAGCTCCTTGGGAGCGTGCTCCCAAAATTGGGAGTGTTTTGAGAGCGAGCTTCGGGAGCGGGAACAGGAGCGAGGGGGTGGGAGGTGCTTCCCCGCAGCAGAGTGACAAACATTGACCCCAACAAACCTCGACAATGAGAAGTCTAGAACATCTTTCAGAAGATAGAAGAGACATAGGAAATCTGGTCTCAAGAATGCAAAATGTAGATGAGATCAACTGCACAACCAGTCATAAGTGAGAGAACATATAGTGCTTCTAAAGACAGACGTGATGCATACAATAGATAGGTGCGATGCAAAATGCTTCCCTAGATGAAGAAAGATATCAAGGATTCCTAGAAGAAAATAAAAACTCAGGGAAATGACCAAAGGCTAGGTACGCGGTAATTTGCAACATGAGCAAAACATTGAATACAGCCCCTACCAGACCCAACACCGCACAGCAGGGAGACCCAAAATGACCAGACATGCACTAGACAAGACAAGGAAAGACTCAACACCATACCTAGAGAAGTCATTAGACATGCATATACCCACACAAAGTAAAATGTACTTATGCAACATTCATGCAGACAGTGAAGTGTGAAAAGCAAAGAAAAAATATGAGCACAATAGAACATGTGGGCATATAGAGGAAACCTTAGACCTGTGGATCAGAAGAAAATTTAAATGTGCCTCAGAGATGCATTCTGAATGCCCCAGAGATGCATTTCGAATCTCAGCCCAAACAAAGCCATGTGGTTCTGCAACAGAAACCCCAGACAGACAGTTTCTTTTGGGAAAGACTGGGAGGGTCTTATATTACTGAATAAAATACAGGGTACAGTAGGTCACACCATGGAACGTGCAATGCAGCACTTCCTCTTCCCACCTAAGCGAGAAGATTAGAAATAATTCTATAATCTATAGATATACTTTCAGTTTACATGATTGAAAAGTCCTCTTGTCATTATTCATCTTTATTTTTAAAATTCAGTGTCTGCTCTTCTCATCTTGTGTCTTGTTTCCATATTCTTAAAGTTGCCCCTTACAAATTTACCATCTTACCAAAGCTGATCAGATGCATACCATCTGGTGATTGCAAGTTTGTTATATTCATACTTTGTTGTTGTCTGAATTGTCTGAATGAATGCAGCATAATTTAAGCATGCAAGAGCTATTTTACATACAGTTCTGTTTGAATGAAAATGCTGGCAGGGAAGATATGATGTTTGCTGTCCTATGACGTCGGCATGGGATCTTCACAAAGCATGGCCTGAAGCAGACTTCAAGGTAGAATTTATTAGTCTTGAGAATTATCTACTATTACCTAATATTATTCCATTAATATGTGAATCTGTGCTTTTATAAAGCGTTTGGAGTAATTATCTTCCATTTTTTGTATAGATGAACCTTCTGGGCCATTTGTTTTGTTCTTCAGATTTTTATGTTGAAGTCTTTTCCAAATGGTCTTTTATTCACTACTGAAAACTTGCGGCCAAATCTACCTAGGATATAATAAGTTCTAACTACTCATTTTATAAAGAAAATTTATAGACTGAAATAAGTCAAACTTGATAATTGTTCTAAAGTACTTGAAATCTATAGAGTTTGTATGGTCATTTATTGCACAAGGTTTGGTTCCCAAAAGGAAATAGTTCTATCTCTGTTAAAGCCAAGGAAAAACAGGCAGTAGTATCTGCAATATGCAGAGAAGTGAAACCAAGGAATACCAAGTATCCTTAGAAGTGGCTTGATTTCTATTAAGTCCTATAGGTAGTGTTGACCACCAATACCAACTAGGTGGACAACAATGTACCATGCACATGTTGAATGTGCCTTGAAGATGAGAAATAAGTACTTAATGATTTATTCAAGCAAGGCAGCTATTTTTCTTATCTTCTCTCCATGAAATTTCCGCACCCCTGCGGGGGATTTTCTAAGGATATGTCAGCATGAGGGTAAATTTTTGTGTAAGTTAGCCACCTAAGACTTTATCATTAGAGAAGTCCTTTCATCGAGTGTTTTTTCACTTGAATAATTAAAATTCATTTTTAGTGATTTTAATTATTTGAGTTTTTCACTCAAAAATACCTCCAAAGTGGTGAAAGACGTTCTAGTGATCGAGTCCACGGGGTGATTGGGGCCTTGGAATGTTCAATATTACCATGCTAGACATTATCCAGAGTCTTGCGGAATTTCATTAAGTTTTACATAGGATTTTTTAATTTTTGGTCATTAAAAAATGTCCCTCAACATAAAAAATTGTTTTGTAAGAGGGATAAGTGGTCCTTTATGTTGTTGTATACGGGTATGGGTACTCAAGATAAATGGCATGAGACCCCCTACACCCTTGGACCAAGTTTGAAGTCATTCAGACAAGTCTTGCTAAGGTTTTGGTCACTTTTTCCTAAGTCAGTCAAGAAAATCAAGAAAATTGGCAATTAATTAGTAAGACAAATTTTGGAAAAATGCCTAAAGTCACTTGGGAGGTGGAAAAATGGTTTCTTAATGTCAAGTTATTTTCCTAAGGTGAACTTAAAATCCAAGAGGGACCCCCAAGCAAGTGTTTTTCAAGTTTGAAGTTGCCAAAAGGGGGAAACCCTTTCTCACTATGGAAAATGAGATAAATTGAAATAAGCCAAAAGAGGGGGTCCCACCTTCATAATTTTTTTTCCCTTGGCCTAACAATGAAATATAAAACATGAGTGGGGGGGTTTTACCCACCCATTGTTTGTAATTTTTAACCCATGGAAGTGCACCCCCCTCCATGTGCCCCTTTCTCTTCAAGTGGCAAATGTCACTCATGCAAAGGAACTCTCCCCTCTCTTTTCCTATTTAAGGAGGCTCCTCCTCCTCATTTTGGTTACAATCACTCATGCTCTTGCTTTTTTGCATTTTTTGCTCTCTCTCTTGCTCTCTTGCTTCCATTCTTGTCCAAGAAGAGAGCCATTGTAATTTCTAGCTTTGTGAAGTTAATGAAGAAAATATTTGGAGAAAATACTGTCCTTGGCATTGTGTGAGGTAATATTGTTTCATTCTTAGTTTCTTCTTGCATTTGTGGATCTCAAGCAAAGTGTTATGCTTGAGAATAACATTGTAATAGTTTAGTTACATGTTATTTGAGAAGTTCATAGACTTCTAGTTTGAATATATGATTTCTCAAGTCTTTGTTTGATCTCTCACCCCATTTGTATGTTGAAGCTAGTTTGTTACATGTTGCTCAAGCTTGGAGAGTGGGATTCCCGGGTGGGATACCCCATTGTTCGATAACTTTTGAAGGACTTGGCATCTTCAAACTAACATTTTTGTTTTGCAGATTTTTATAAGCTTCTTTTGCACTCTTAAATCGTTTCTTTTTCAAGTTTTTTACATACTACATTGCACTAGCAAAATTTCTGAAATTTATATGCAAAGTTTCAAGTTGATTTTAAACTCATTTTTATCACATTTGTACGATATTAGCTTACTGTTTTGTGCAGGTTTTTGATGTTATAGGTGGAGGAAATGCCCAAATTTGGTCATTAGCAAACACAAAGAATACCCAAGAGTGGCCACTCCAAGTCCCTCACCAAAAAATGGTCAAATATCTCATTTTTTACCTCATTTTCTTGTATATAATAAGGCTGAAATCTATCTTTGTTGTAACAAGCCCAAGAGAGTCTCTTGGGCTTGGTTCTTTACTTCCTTATTTCTAGCAATATCTCGTTAAATTTTCAGCCATCCCTTGCATGCATTACAAGTTGGGCTTGCCCACTTTTGCATTGCAAGTGTAGATGGACTAGGTTTAGTTTATGCTTTTATTTGCATTTGCTAATATTTTTTTCCACTCCTTGCATGAGAAGAGGCTCTGCCCATCCATGCAAAATCATTGAGGCTTTGTTATCACACAACTTGTAGCTGTCCCTAGTGGTATCCCATTCGGGATGGTAGAGGAGATGGACAACTAAAGAGGTGACCCAAGAGATGCCACGGTTCCCAATGCAAGATGGGAGTCACGACAACTGAGGCACTCTTCGCTTTAGATCAAGATGAATCAAGACCAAGGGGGAGACCCTATAGCCAATCAAAGATGATTGGACCAAAGCAAAGGTTTCTAGGGAAGTGTTAAAGGTGAGTTACGGAAACCAATGCAAGGTTAGGTGGACTTAGAAGTTTAAGTATGGTTGAAAGAGGCTTAAGGGATGAATTATGTTTCAACCAATGAATAATTTAGGCCACATAATGAGATCAAATGACAAGATCTAGTACCATGAAATACACAAGTGGGCCCCACTGCCTTGGGATTTGGAAATGGTTCAAATGGGACCCACACGGTGAAGTTAAGGGTGCAAATGGTACCAAGGAGTATGCAAAGGGTAGATCTATGGATCTAAGATGAAATTAGAGATACCCACATATGGGATCTAGCACTTGACACTAATCCCAAGAAGTGCGATTTGCCTTAGGTGGACTAGTGCCTTGAAATGGATGGGCAAATGGAGTAAAAAAGATGTCAAAATGTAGATCGGGACACTTAAGATGCAAATCAAGGAGGCTATTCAAGATCGAGTGAATGTGATGGTTAGATCTTACTAGATCTAATGTTTCACTAAGTGACCCAAGTGGACAACAATCCCCAAAATGAGGAATGATATCCCCAAGACAGAAATTCACAAAGTGAGACACTAGATGTAGGTTTCAAGGTATGCTCTTTTCAAATCAAGTGGGATCTCAACCACCCAAGTCCTTGAAGTGGGCCAACTCAAACCCCCAAGAAGTGCGACTTTGCCCAAGGAGGGCTAAATGCATGGAAAAGTGTGTCGAATCAAGTCCAAAAGCCACCAACGTTTAGATCCGGGTAGTTTGGGCAATTATCAATGTGGATCTTGAAAATCAAGGGCATCCAATGGCTAGATCTCCAGAGATCTGAGATTGAACATGCATCACCAAATTGACTCAAGTGGGGCACAACCCTCAAAATGAGGAATGGGGCCCACAAGGAAAAATTCAATGAAGTGAAGCACTAGGGGTAGGTTATCAAGTATGAGGATCATGAAACAAGTGGGATCTCACCTACCCATCTCTTGGAAATAGCCTCGATAGCTTCCCTCAAGGAGTGCGACCTCCCTCAAGGAGGCTAAAGTGGCTTGGAAAGTGTGTCAAATGAAGGCCAATCCACACCAAACTATAGATCCGAATTGCCGTGGATGCTATAGAGGTGGGTTTTCAGTATCTTACCCAAAGCCAAGCTAGATCCAAGTAGATATAAGAAAAAGTGAAAAATGTGGGTTTTAATCAATTAGGGTTTTTATGATCTAGAATTCATAGATAAGCCAAGGAAGAAGAAGACCATACCTTTGGAGCATACCTGGATGAAGAGATGAATGCTAGTTGAGATGAGGATTACTTTTGCCAAAGATCAAATGAAGAATTTTGAAGCCCTCTTGCCAAATCGATTTTCTCCAAGCCACACATGTGTCCCTCTAACCTGTCAAAACCAAGGAGCAAAGCATCAATCAGTTTAACATGTTGAAGGTAGATACAAGCAAGAAAGAGATAAGCAAAGAATAGTTGGTACAAAGACAAAACCACTCCCTGTTTAACCAAAACGTCCTCCTCCAAGCTTGAAGGGTAGGCCTCCCCACCAATTCGCACTTGTCCAAAAACGTCTTCTCAACCTGTAAAAAGTATGGAAAAATATGCAAGATAGCTACAAGAGATCCTCCAGTGCAATGGACAAAAGCATTTACAATCAAAGCAACCAACATCCACTCCAAGATCCAAGCATGTACTCCAAAAGATAGAAATTTTATTCCAAGAGCCAAGAGCCAAATTCTCTAGATGAATTTTACAATGAGGGGGGTCTCCTCCTTATATAGGATAATAAAGACCAAAACCTTAGATCTCAAAACCACTTTATGAAATGAGTGGTTGAGATTAAAAGATCTCAATACATAATCAATGGCTAAGATGAATCATAACAACATAACACATGGATCACTCAAAATAGTGATGATGTCATAGCTAGAAAGTACTCATGGAGGGTGACGTCATCCTCTAGAGGGGGCAAAAGTACATGGGCCCACCTCATATGACTAGGACATGACACATGAAACACATGGTGGGGCTAGGAGGCATCAATCCTTGCTAGCGCATCCCCATGGCACAATAAAATAATATAATATGTCCAAAATAAATACAAATGATCAAATCTGTCCTCAAAATTTGTGAGACATGCAGTAAAAGGCCTCCTGTGGCCTCTGTGGACCCCACTGACTGATGAAAACTGGCTGGAAGATGGGGGGTTCACCCTGGAAGACCTCTGTGAAGACCAAGTGCAAGAACCTTGCCTCAATTTCCCAAAAGGAATTCCTCAGTGACCCTTTTATTCCATTTTTAACCTGCATCGATAACTGTGAAAGTGCTGAAACTGCCTCCTAGGGCATCTGCGCTGTCAAATTGAGCCCACCAGGCTCTCCAGAAGGGGGAGTAAATGGTAATATCAAGTGGTTGGACCACCCCCTCCTCATACAGCGCCTTAGGTGAACTGGCCTCTCATGGCCCCTGCTGGTCAGGCTGGGAAATCAACCCCAAATTTGGTCAACAAATGGAAAACTGCATCTATCACTATCAAAAGTGTCCGAAACTGGAATATAAGTGTCTCATTGGATCTGGAAGACCCAAATCTACTAAGAATGTGTACTCATACACCATGGGTTGCCTTGATGGGCTAACTGTAGGGTCCACCATATATGGAGAATGCATAATCTGATGATATGAAGTAATAATAAAACCTGCTAATCTACATCAATCACCATCTAAATCATATGTCCATCATTTATCATCATCATCAAGAGTATGTGGGTCCATCTATCATCATCAATAAGCATGCATGGCCCACATCATCACGGATCCCAAGAAATGACCATAGTCAAACTGGGTTTGATTAGGTCAAAATACAACCAAGGATAAATCATATCAATAGACTAAGACATATTCCTCTAATCATACTCACAGCTTAACTTAAAGTATAACATCATTTAGTGGCACTAATCATGTTAGCATATTCCATCGTTACTTATAAGTACTTGCACAATAGCTTAAATGACAAGCTCACCCATTGGACATGATGTAACTGCTAGGTAAGGATGAAGGCTAGGAACAAGGTTGGGCAAAGGGGGTGACTTGTCTAAACTCAACTAAAAGACACTTTGGACTGGGAGAAAAAGGGGGAAGCTACAAACTCTGTGCTGGACAAATAACACGGGGAAGGACTGTGCGTCACAAATGGGTAAGTTGTTTAGAGAGTGCTTATTCAACTTAGGCATCATGTCTACATCAAGTTGATCCAAGTTCATTAGGATCATTCAATTTCATTTCCATGGCCTTTTGGCCTACATAACTCTTCGGATCTCAGGTGTGCTGATAAGCACAACTAATTGCAGCTTGCATCTAGGGCATGTTTTATATATATATATAAGGTCAGCAATTGTTTAGATATAGAATTTAAGAACCATTGCTTTTTGGACCTTTCTTATACTCTTGGAGGAGTATTTTTAGCAGTTCATCGCTCTTGCCCTTTACTCACGTGTGTTGATAAACACATTCTAGATTTTTTTTAGTTTCCATGGGTGAATTTACATAAGTTTCCATAAGTAGTACATGAGCTTTCAGTTTTAGCCAACAACATCTCAAGTGACTAGGGGGAGTTCGTGCCAGTGCCAAACATCGGGACAATCGACCAGAATGATTTAGGCCTACAATCCAACTCACCAAAGGCAAGTTTTGTCACCAACTTAGAGCCGAGACACTAAACAAACATGGATGCGATCCAAACACAGAGGTAGTGAAAAAGGGAAGTCTTTAGTATCAAAAAGTCAAGCAAGACAAGTCAAGGGTAAAAGCCAATCAAGAAAGGCCATGAATGGATGGAGTCAAGTGAGAATGGTGCCTAAGCAAGCAGAAAGCTAATGTCAGGAAAGACCATATCTATGCAAGGTAGTAAACCAGTGAGTTTTGTGAAGAAACCTAAATGTGCAAGTAAAATGTCGATTTTATAATTCATCATCAAGACAGTCCATTTTAAGTTTACAAAGTTTTCCACATCATGAATTATATACCAAGCTAATGCTATGAGCATGACTAAAGCAACAAGATAATAATCCATAGTCAATGATCATAAATCCATGGGTCATACAACATCATCATAAGAATAATCATCATAAATCATCTAAAACACTGCTGCAATAACATCACTAGGAACTGAACTGAAACTGTACGGAATAAAGGGTCACATCGGTCATCACATCTGAACTCTCAAGGCTTAGCCTTGACACAAGGTCTAACATAAGTCTGATAAAATACACTGCTCTGATCATGAGTGATCTCAAAATATAAAGTCATCATAGCCAAGCTCTGAATAATCCAAGCTCTGAAATGTGCAGATATCTGCTAAGCAAGAATAGTAGCCCTGCTATTATGGTGTGATAACAGGATTGTAATTTATTTCCTTAAGTTTTGTTTTTATTTTGTCCGCACCTCATAAGTGAGAAGGCTGTGCCTCCCTTGTGAAATCGCATTGGTTTGCACTCTTTTATTTTTCGCCCACACCTTGCATGAGAAGAGGCTCTACCCATCCATGCAAAATCGTTAAGGCTTGTAGTTCATTTCCTAAATTTTTGTTTAAAGTTATTTTTCCCCTACCTCATAAGTGAGAAGGCTCTGCCTCCCTTGTGAAATCGCGTTGGCTTGCATTGCTTTACCTTTTTCGCTTAAAGATTAAAATTTAACTTAAGCCCCGATTCTTGCCTCGTATTCTCTCCCCTCGCTGGTTCGACCGATTTTGGGTGACAAGAAAGGGCAAGAATTTGAGTTGGCTAGTCTAATAGGCACTCATAAACATATCTTCATTAGAACTGAGAAAAATGGACTTGACCTTTGGAGCTAGTGGGGTAGAGGCTGTGGGGAGCCTCGTGGTACTTTGTGTCCTCCAGTTGAGCACCCAACAAGTTTTGAGATTTACCCGTGGAGCTAGTTGGGAACCTTGTGTTCTCAGGTTGAGCACCCGACAATCTCTCTCAAATCAAAAGATATAGTCTCTTGGGGTAGACACATAGAGTAGTTCAGTTTCATTGCAACAAAAACCTTAATCCCTAAGTTGAAGTGAGACCTAAAATTAACTATAATTTACAAGACCACTTGCACAACATTGTTACTATTGTTCACAATATTTTACTTCCAAAGCATTTCATTTTTAACTTATTCTTGTTATATGTATCATTGATTCACTAAGTTGTTCATGTTCTTCAAATTGGTGCTTTATGTGATATCTTGATCATCTTGTTGCAAGGATCCTATTTGTTCATTTATTGAAAGTTATTATTTAATGTGATATTTTGATTAAGTGAATGCTTTAATGCTATTGGAAAGTATTGATAAACTGGTTTTGTGACTCCATAGCCCGAGTGGAGACGACACTGGTCTTGTTGTTTAGTTGCTTATTTCTCTCTTGCAATGATATTTGGTTAATTGTTTAAAAGGTTTTGCTTGTCATTGAACTATTGCATCTTTGCACGTCTTCCTGTCATTTGAACATCTAATAATTTACAACTCTTAAAACGAACTTTAAAAAGAATCTTAGTAAGTAGGGACTACCCCGCTTGACCTTTAAGAGTTGTGGTCTAAACAAAGGAGTTTAGGATCGAGGTGACATTGGGTTCTACACTCATAGTTTCCCTCAGGAACACACATAGCGGTTGGGAGATTTACCTGCGGTCAAGTGTGTTTTAGGCTGCAACAGGTAACAAACAAGTTGTCATTTTAAATTGCAAGATACAATAGGTCATCCATGAAAAGAGAGACAAGTAATCTGATGAAACATTTAGCAAAGAGATTCAATGCTCTTCCCAATTGATTTTGATGCTGGCATAGCTATGATACCAGAATGCTAAACAATGAAGAATAAAGAGAATGTGAGAAATAATGGGAATTTCCCTTGCAGAGAAGGGTTAACGCCTTGTACAAACGTGCAGGTCTATTGCGGTTTTCGAATTTGGATGGACTGTCTCAGTATCTGTGACATAGTAAACATTTATTTATTTAATTTGTTTGTAGTTGGTGATTTAGCATCTGTTATCCATTTTCTTTTTTCTTTATATTGTTTTTCCTTTTTTTGTCATATCAATATAAAAAATGGCAATGAAAAATGTGGAGTGTGTGGAATGTAGAACGGAGTTTTGGGAAGGTGGCGAGGAGTGGTTTGAGAATGGATGAGTGGGAATTGAATGGCCTCTGGCCTAAAGTTTTGTTGCCTCATGGAAGAAATTCTGGCACCTGGCCGACTGGAGTGAAACTCGCTCCAATACTACTTGTCACAGACCTTATGCCTGTTACACAGAGCCATCACAAAAAAGAAGACTTCAGTTTAAATTATCCATAATGATAAGGAAATATACATATTGAAATGATGAATAATGATACAGTGAACATGGTTGTCTTTATATAGTGCTTGAAGAGATCGCCCACATTGAATGGTTGCGATTTTTAGAGTTTAATTTATATAACTAAGTTTAATTTATATTGTATTTATTTAATATTATGTATATTACACTCCTTATTGTGATCAATACAATATTTGGCCATGAGGATTAATGAAGGCTTGTAGGAGTCGGGATCATGGAAATGGTTCTTGTTGTTTCTTGATGATAGGTTCTTCAATAACCTGTTGTAGTTCAGCTAGGAGAACCATGGCCTTTTTGGCGTATAAGGCATGGCATTCATCATTGGAATGCCCATACTGCTTATGATATGAGTAATATTTTTGCTTCCCTTGGCTAATGGGACTGGTTTCTCTTGATTGGAATCAATTGTTGTTGAGTGAGAAAGGGAAGAAAATACCCTTGAGATCCCTTTATTAGCAAGGGTTGTGGCCACTGTTAAGCAAGCTTATTAGCCTGAGGCAACTTAGGTTCAATGTTGGAAACTAATTGAAAGGCATGGTCCAATGGAAAAATTGCTAAGTTACCAGGATATGGATACGGATGCGGATACGGATCCGTCGGATTTTTGAAAAGCTAGGATCCGAATACGGCCAGGATAGGCCAAGTACAAAAGAATATAGTAATATTTTTTAAAATTTAAAATTTAGTATTTACTATACATAAGTTAAAACATTTAAAATTTAATAAAATACGTTATATAACTTATTTAATAGTTAATATATGATAATTAAAAAACCATTTAATATTTATTATGCACTATGATAACCTACTCATTTCATTTATATGTTATATTATAACTTTACAGATATATTAATTAAACCCCATTCAATAGTTATCAATAATTAAACCCCATTCAATAGTTATTAAAAAATGAAAAAATTAAACATTGTATTGAATAACTCGGCGGGAATAAAGCATCAGAGACCTGTCCGCACAAACAAACAGTCGACACAGTCGTAGTGGTGGCCCGTGCAATCCTCACCGGAATACCGGAACCATCGGCACTGGTGTTTCTACCTATCAAAAGACCCGTCCGCACAAACAAATAGTTGGCGCAGTCGTGGTCGTGGACCGTGCGATACTCATCGGAATACACGTCGACAGAGCGAAGCAAAAGCACAGAGAGGATTACTCGCCTTCGCGACCTACCCGCAGATTCATTTATAGAAATTCTTCGACACTACACATGCTGCCGTCAAGACAAAAACTAGACCGAGAACCCACACATTTCAAACTCAGTGATCAAACCCTAACCTGAACCTCAACGAATTTAAAAGTTAACAAAGTTATGCTTGAAATCTGCGTCGATGGGGTTTTTAAAGTCGCGGATTCGTTTCAAGTGCAGCCATTTGTCGTGGATTTGTCTCTGGTTGATGGGATCCGTATCCCATTTTTTCTGAACTGTCCCATGGAATATTTTTGGCGGATCCAGATCCAGATCTGGTTCAGAACCTCGGATCCGCGGATCCTGGGACCCTTCCTGGCGGATCTGGTAACACAGAAAAATTGGGATGAGTTTTAGTTATGTTTGATATAGTGAAGTAAATTGGAGATAAATTTAATGCGAAGGGTGTCTCTATGATCCTTTGCCTTAATTGAAAATTTATTTAAGTTATCAATGAATTATTTGACTGTCTATCCAGGGGTCTTTGGATTGCAGCCACACTGTGGGCATTGCATCCTTTTACCCTAACAAATAGAGCCACTTGCAGATGATAAATCTTGAAATCATCCCATTTTTCAATGAGAGGTTGGATGGAAATTGTGAGGTGCTAGATGTCTGTCTTCCACTAGGCAAGGACCTGCTCTTACATCTATTCTTGAGCTATCTGAGGCTTATGTGTGTTTGTCAGTGAGTTTCGAAGGAAGCTTCTAGAGTGCAAAGCCAAGAATCCAGCCTATCCTCAATCAAGGCTTTCTCAAACTTAGGGATACAAATCTTGTTGAAATTTCATGGAAATTCCTTTTATTGCAAATTCAGAAATTTCACCTCACATGAAAGGTTTTGTGGATATAATCCCTATGAACTTTCAGCCTTAGGGATGCTCTGAAATATTAATATTTCACTTCACTTGAACAGTTCAACCCAACACATTAGGCAGCTCATGAGAAACAATCCAAACAAATGCCAACAAGCTTCAGCCCTTATTGCACACTTTTCCAAGCATATACCAGATCTGAAAATCACTTTAATACAAAAGATTTACGACAGAAAATCTGTTCTGTTAACTTCAAGTTATATGTTAAATCACTTAACAGTTTCAGCTCTCTGTTATGTCAATTCAGAATGAAGAGTAGGTGTTGTAAATTATCCAATCAAGAAGACAATACAAGCTGAAAATCAAATCTGCAACTACACACTTTTGGACAGCTGGAAACTTCATATATATAAGAACTGAAGTACATGTACATACCACAGCTTTATCACAATGCTAGTATAGTCTTGTTGTCACATCCATAATAGCAGGGGCTACCATGATTGCAGACCAGTTTTGAGCACATTCCTGAGCTGGTCCTTTGCTATCTTATGCATGAGATCAGTAGCTGATGAGCAATTTTGATGATGATCACTCTTACATTCAGTGGGCCCAGAGCATGTACACAATCAGTTTCATGTCAGGACTGAGCTTCATGACCCCATGTCGATGACTGAGTTAGCCATTTTTCACCTTATAGAGCAGAGATGATGATAGTGCCCCATGATGCACACATTAGCAGTGTTCCAGTGTTCTCCAGATGTACAGATGCAGCTGCGGGTATATGACCCAGCAGGTATATGGTTTTGTACTTGGATGTTTATTTTGCTCGTTTACTTATCTTAGTAGCTGTACTTGGTGTAGAGTGGCTAGGCTTCGGTGATCTTGTATCTTTTGTTTTGTTGATGGTTTAGAGTATAAGTGATTAAGTTGATTTGAGTGAGAGGTGCTTGTGTATACTCATTGGTCATGCCCTTATCATAGTATGGACTTGGTCATTCCCCATAGCTCTTTGTTGTTCATGGATTCACCTGTTCACTATTCCCATCCATTTGTTATCTTCTGTTTTTTATATGATCCCGACTTACACCTTGATTAGTGATATCAATGACTCCACCTACTTATGCCTCTGTGTTGGATAGACTCCATGTTTACCTTTTGTCTCGGCTTTGGAGTGTGTGGCTTGTGTCACTGAGATGGTATCCTGTAGTCCTCGAAAACAAGTACTCCTATAAAGACATCGGATCGCATAAATGTTATATCTAAACGGATGCAAAAAGTCAACCAAAAACAATGTTGCCAAACACTAAAGCAAATAAATAAAATGTCTTTCGTAGCTAGTCAGTTGCCAAGGGACGAGCACTCATCCTTTGTATCATGTAAGGTCGTTTTCCCCTACAGGGAAACAAGGTGGTAACTCCATCGCACAATGGACGGTGGTGGGAAATGGTGGTAAGACCGAGTCATTATCTGAGGCCGGCAAGGCTATTCAAGGCACTTGCTCTTGGAGAATGGCTAGCAAAAATTGATTAAAAGTTAAATGTTAAATGCAAATCTTAAATGTGCAAAAGCTGACAGTAAATCAAATGCAATAAAGGTTGCTTGTCTAGAGTCTATTGGGAGCATTCTGATCAATCTACCCATTTGTGAGGCACCGCCATTCCATAGTGTCTTCTCTCTGGCATATGTGTAAGTGGTCCCCTCTTCCCTCATGTCCGAGAGGTCACAGTGTTGAGTTATCAAGTCAAATCCCCTTAGCTTAGCCTTGTTTCACCCACCTCCACCCATAGCTAGCAAAATGGTCAAGTCTGTAAATGAGTATACACCCTAGGCTTTTATTTGGAGTGACTAGTTGCTTGATCTAGACTTACTATTGATATTTATATTTATGATCACCATTAAAATGCCACTTAACACTTTAGTCTTGATACTAATATAAATAAGAGAGCATATTTCATCCATTTGTACATGCAGGATCACTTGTTTTCAGTCTGGGTCATTATTTTGATCTTTTATGACATGGTCAAACTAGTTTGACCAAGTCAACAACACATTCCAGGATGAGTTTGGCTGACAGAGTTCAATTTTGGTTATTCATGGCCCTTTGATCTTCATTAGATGGTTCCATGCTCCAGACAGTGATTTTCCATGGTGGCTTGCATTATTTTTATTATTATTAGCATTTACAAGCCATATTTTTATTATTTGGGCATGGATGAGCTTCTAGATCTATTTCTTGATGGACATATGGTGTATCAATGCTCATTCCTAGTGGATTTGGACATTCTGAGTCCATCGATGCAATTAGATCTTAGTTCTGGGCACATGTACTCGACGTTATGGCTAGTTTATCTTCTAGCAATAGAGTACCATGAAAAATAACATTAAAAAAGGTGAAAATGGCTCACAAGGAAATCGATTTAGCTTAGTGGGGAAAAGAAATGGCATGAAACTTGTTCAAGGCACATTATTCATGCTCTAGACATCTTTTGGCATGGTCTTCATCTATTGTTGGGTTCCACACGACTTCATCTTCATCATTGGGGGCATCGTCTTCTATGTTGGGGGCACACGTCCTAATGTTCCTTGGTCATCACAAGTTGCATCTTATATTGATGTATTAGGGGGTGCTAGTGAAGTGATGTTTGTACCTCCTAGCCCCCCTCTATCATGTTATTATGATGTTTCTAGCCACATCTTATGTCATACGTCCCCCCTAGGGCGTCTTTGAGGGTGTGCATGCCCCCTATTTGAGTGATCTCATGTATATTTATCAGACACATGTTTAGCTGTTGATCTTGATGTATGATCTTTTGATCCTAGCCCTCCATACTTTTGGGTTAGGGATTTTGATTGTTAGGATCTATTTATATGATCTCTCACTCATTTGTAAAGGACTTTTGGCTCTTGGAAATATTGGCAATAAAGAAAAAAATTCTTAGATCTCTTGTGAAAGCTTTGATGAATGTTCTTGCACATGATTGGAATGCCTCTTTCTTAGAGATTTGAGTTGATTCGATGGGGTTTTGAGACAAATTTTGTAGAGGCTGAATTGATTTGTTGCAGAGGTGCGATTTGGCTAGAGGGCGTGATTGTGAGGGATCTCCATCCTTCTCTCTTGCAAATCGCTTCATCTCAGGGAGTAGCGAATTGTGATTTTGTCCATTGAGTTATTTTCTTGAGATGTCTTGCATAGTTTTCGCGTTTGCTTATAGATCAAATCTAACTTGTGTTGTTTGAATTTGCAGGTAGAAGATGACGCACTTCCTCCATCGGAACAACCTGATCTAGCTTGGAATCACTTGAATCTAGCTCAAAATTGTAACTAAGTGAAATGATCATCACTGTGCTTGGTGGCCGCAAGATTTTCAAGTAAGATTTATGGAGTTTTTCTTTGTTTCAATTTTCTATTCCATTAGTCATTAAAATTTAAAGTTTAAAACTCTCATCTTTTAGATCTAATAGATCGGGCGATCTTCTTCACTTGAAAATCAAAACCCAAGTTAGAAATAAATAAAAATCTCTAGAGACCAAGTTGGGACCAAAACCGACTCTATATGCCCTTGATCTAGCACTGGTCCTCCTTTAGGCAATTCACCCTCCTTAGGGATTTGATCATTTTTCCCGATCTATCATTTGAGTGTTACTTGATTGACCTCTAAATCCTAGATATAACCCCAAGCAACCATTCTAAGTGCCATTTGATCCTAAACCCTCCCATTTTGACCATCTTGTATTTTATTGCATAAACCCTAGGTGGATCTAATTTGGGTATTTGTTATTGGCACTAGATCTATCTAGATCTATTATTTTAAATCCATTGTGGTGATACATCTTCAAGGTTGAGCATTTCTACTATCCCTAAGCACCCTCAACCGGTTCCTAATTCTCATATCCCACATATACTTCCTAGATCTAGATCAATCAACTCAAGATCTCGTTACTTCATCCCATTCGCATCACTTGGTGTGTCTTGTGTTGGTTCACTAGCCCTCATTGGATGGCTACGGATCTAAAGTGACAAGAGCCCGTTTGGTGTGACAACCATTTAATCTAGTGGTGAATGAGCCCCTTGCAAGTGTCACAAGTTTAGCTGCCCACCTCTATCGTCCCAGACTAAGCTGCGGGGAATTGCTCTAGACCCCTCCGCTTCGCTCCCAATTCGCGATCCCAGAGGAATCGATCCCGGAATCGCAATTCTTCATCGATTCCTCCCAAAATCGATTTCCCAATTCGCGATTCCTTGGAGAAAAAAACTCTCCCTAGAATTTTAGGAATTGATCCGAAATCGACGCTTCTAGATCGATTCCTCATCGATTCATGAGCGATCCCGGGCAAAAATAATCGCTCCCGAAAATGCTTCCTGAGCGATTCCGCAATTTTTCTCATTTTTTTTTAGGGATTGGCTAGGGTTAATTTGGGCAAATAAAGTCTATTGGACTCCATTTGGACTCATTCTATGCCCTCAGTGGTAAATAGTTTGATGTGCCCCCCATGGTAAACAGTTTAAAATTTTGATGTGCCCGAGGTTGGCGAAGAGTAGTTTCACAGATGATAAATGCATTTTCTGCCCCAAGATGAAGCTGCCAAATGCATTCTTTGGGGGTGTCGGTTTTCTTGTAAATGTTGGAAATTAGCATAACAGAGGTTCTCTGAAATGATCTAGGGTACCATTCATTGGAGAGTAGTTGTTCTTGGGGTCTAACTCTTTCATCAGTCACCTTATCAAGGCTTGTGGCATTGTATCCATAATGCTGTTATGTTCTCTTTATGGAAATTGTGCTGTAAGTGTGTTTTTGAGGACTCTAGTGGCATAGGTATGTAGTGTTTCTTCTATCTTTTCCATGCATTTTTTTTGCATGTTTGCTTGCATATTTTCTTGCCTATCTTCCTGTATTTTTTTTGCCATTTTGCCAATGATTTCCATGTCCATAAATATTAAAAATAGTCACAATGTAAGGGTTTTTTAGAATGGAATAGCATGTTTGTTTCTTAGAACTTTAACATCTTTAGCCACCCTCTTGTTATCATTTTCCATGGCTAAATATATAAATTTGGAGGTATGATTTTTTACGCGAAACTGCTGCAATTTTTTTCAAATGGGGTTTAATGTATTTTTATTCTATTTTTTGTGCCCTAGGCTTGCATTTTGAGGTTGTTATTCCATTTGCCTAAATGCCAAAGCCATTGGACCCATTTTGGTAGTATGGTGAGCCCGAGGATGGAACAAATAGGCAAAATTCGAGTTGCAAATTCTGTGGGCATCGCATGTCGGGAGGGTTTAACAGATTGAAATACCATCTAGCTAAACTCCCTGGGCATGATGTTGGCCTTTGTACTGCAGTGACCCTAGAGATCATGAGATATGCCCATGAATCAATCCATGAAAACAATAGAAAGAAGGAGGAGATCGCCACAAACAACGTCGAGCTTGCAGCTTTTGGCCTAGCAAGAAGTGCGGGGGCATCACTATCTGCCACTGTCAGTGAGGTTAATGGGAGGAGCTTGACAGATTCACCTACCGGGAGGGTGGGGGCCTCATTCTTTTTTGTTCCATGAACAGGAGTTGGAGCACAACATTCTATCAGGTCAATGGTAAAGAAAACGGAGAAGGTAGAAGCGACTAGGGTGATGGGGAGGTGTCTTTACTGGAGTCACATACCTCTCAACATTGTAAAAAAAATCCATTTTGGTAGCCGATGTGTGATGCCATTGCAGTAGTTGACCCGTGGTATAAAAGTGCCACCTTCGAGGAGTTGTGGGGCCCAAATCCCAATCCTTCAAGCAGAAAAGAAGGACAATAGTGCTAGGTTGGGGGAGTTTAGGCAATCACGGGAGAGCGCTGGATGCATCGTCATGTCAGATGGTTGGTTAGATGGTAAGGGTAGATACCTTATCAACTTTTTGGTACATTGTCCTAGAGGTACCATGTTTATGAAATCAGTTGATGCATCGGCATATGTAAAAGATGCACCACACTTATGTGAGTTGATAGATGGGTTCCTCTAGGATATTGGGGTGCACAAGGTTGTGCAAGTTATTACGGATAATGCAGCTAATTATGTGGCTGCTAGAAGGATGCTTATGGAGAGGCACCCCACTTTGTTTTGGATTCCATGTGCTACTCATTGTATTGATTTGATGCTGGAGGATATGGGGAAAATTCCCTTTATCAATGTGGTGATTGATCAAGATAGGAGCATCCCCAAATTCATTTATAACCATACTTTTGTTCTCAACCTCATGAGGAGGCACACCAAAAACAGGGAGTTGAAGCGTTCCGCAATCACGTGTTTTGCCACCACCTTCATTACTCTTCAATCTTTGCTTCAATGTTAGTTTGAGTTGAAGCAAATGTTTGTTTGTGATGAGTGGCGTGATTGTGCTTACAACAGGATAGAGGATGGGAGAACCATTGCCAAGTTGGTGTACACTGACTTCTTCTGGGAAGGAGTGGAGGAAGTGTGCTCGGCGAGTGTGTTGATGTTATGGCTATTATGTGAGGCATCCTCACTTAACCCAGCCGACCTACAAATGTAAAATAAATATTAAATGTATTTTTCTATTGTAAAAGGACAAGTCGACCCAGTAAGAGAATTTTACCAAAAGTAATGTATAAATAGAAGTGCTAGCTCCCTCATTTCATTCATCATCTCAAGCAAATTCGCTCAAGAGGAGTAGTTCCCATTTTCTGGGTGCTAGAGGACAAGTGAAGCTGATTTCTTGGGCATTGACTCATTTTGTACTTTTTATCTTCTTTGTACTAAATCTCAGAGTAAGAAAGGGTTGTTGGGTTTTTCCTGAGTTTGGGTTTTCCTAGGGTAAAGTGTTGTCTATTTTCTTGTGCATAGTTGTTCTTTCAGTGATCCTTATTGCTTATATGTTTATTATGCTGCTATAAGTCAAAACGCTAACATGGTTTCAGAGCTATGCTGAAAGTGACTAGTGCCGGGAACTAGGGTTTGGAATTTCTCCAACTTCCAACCATCAAATTGGTTTGATCTTACCTTTATTGAGCTTGCCTTAGGAAGGCGAATTTTCCTGTGCAAACATAATTTCATTCTGACAATTTTCATTTTTGACCTAGTTTCTTAAGTTGCTGCAGAATTAGGGTTTGCTGGTTCTCAGTGTTCTAACCACAGATTTGGAAGAAAAGAAGGTTGATTCAACTCACCTTAGGAGGGCGAATTCATCTTTGGAAGTGTTTTTTCAAGAATCCAAAATTCATTTTTGATCTAGCTTCTGCTAGGGTTTCTGATCCAAACTACAGATCTACTACCTAGTCAAAATGTCAAGCATCAAGATAGGCTTGATGGAGCTTCAAATTACTACTCATGGAAGTCTAGTGTGCTTATTGCTCTAGAAGAAAATGATCTACTAAATTTTGCTACAGAAGGAGTGTTAGAACCTGAAGGAGATTCAGAGAAGACTCAATGGAAGAAGAATGATGCCAAGACAAGGAGGATCCTAATAGATTTAGTTAAGGATCATTTGATCCCTCAAATTTCTCAGAAGAAGACAACAAAGGCAATGTTTGACTCATTGAAAAAGTTGTTTGAAGACTCAAACATTAATAGGGCTCTTGCCCTTAGGCAACAACTCTCAAGCATCAAGATGTCTAGGTCAGACACCATAGCTTCATACTTCATGAAGATCACAGAGATAAAATATAAATTGGCAACAATTGGTGAAATTATTGCAGACAGAGAGTTGGTCATGATAACCTTGAATGGTCTCCCTCATTCTTGGGAACCTTTCATCCGAAGCATATCGAGAAGATCAGAACTACCAAGTTTTGAAAGGCTATGGGTAGACTGTACACAAGAAGAAACCAGACTTGTGGCTAGAGAAAAAATACAAGAACCTCATGAAGAAGATCAAGCCCTTATTATCCATACCAAGAAGAAAGGAAAGAGGAACTTTGGACGAAAAGACAAAGTCAGAAGACCAAGTCCTAATCCTGATCAAAGGAAGAAGAGGGACATTTGGAAGGTTCAATGCTATAAATGCAAAAAGTTTGGTCACTACAAGAACCAATGCTGTTCACATAAAATGAAAGAACATGCCTTTGCAACTGATATAGACGAAGAAGCTCAACCAAAGAAATTGAAGAAGACAGAAGAATTCTTCTTCATCTTAGCCTTATCAGGTATTTTTCCTACTGATAATAATGTTTGGTTATTGGATAGTGGTGCTTCTAAACATATGACAGGTTATAAGGAGTTTCTCTCAAACCTAGATGAGAGAGAATCACATCTAAGAGTGGTCCTTGGAGACGATGCTAGATATACAGTGAAAGGAACTAGGGCAACCTCCTTTTAGCTAGATTCAGGTGATTCTCTGCATTTGGGAGAAGTATTATATGTGCCAGGAATGAAAAGAAATCTTGTCTCTATCTCGGCACTAGAAGACCAGGGTTGTAATGTTGCATTCTTAGATGGGAAGGTTCTTGCATGGCACAAGAATTCCACTATCGATTCAGCAAGAATAATTGGTGTTCGTGAAGAAAGTTTATACAGATTGATGGTACAACTAGATCAAGCTATAGTACATGACTCTATCAGTTTGAGTGAGCTATGGCATAGGAGACTTGCTCAGCTACATTATAGAGCTCTTCCTCCTCTCAGGAATATGGTTACAGAACTTCCTGAACTCCAAGAGGAACACCATGGCATCTGGAAAGGATGTGCACTTGGCAAGAATGCCAAGGGATCTTTTCCTAATAGTGACACCAGGTCAAAAGGAATATTGGAGTTGGTACACTCAGACTTGTGTGGACCTATGTCAGTTACATCATTGGGAGGATTCTTGTACTATGTGACCTTCAGAGATGATTACTCCCAGAAGACATGGATCTACTTCTTGAAGTCTAAAGAATCCGAAGAAGTTTTGAACAAGTTCAAGGAATTCAAGGCCCAGGTTGAGAACCTATCCGGGAAGAGGATCAAGGTTCTAAGGTCAGTTAATGGAGGAGAATACACCTCCTCATAATTTAGTAATTTCTACAAGGAAGCAGGAATCAAGAAGGAATATACAGTTCCTTACAACCCTCAGCAAAATGGGGTTACAGAAAGGAAGAACAACTCTATAGTTGATTCAGTCAAAGCCATGATCCATGATCAAAATCTACCAATGTTTTTATGGGCAGAGGCCTCTAACACTGCTGATATGTTCAAAACAAAATCCCACATAGAATACTGAAGAATATGACTCTAGAAGAGGACTTCACAGGTGTGAAGCCAGAAGTTGGTCATCTACATATATTTGGATGTCCAGTATACATTCATGTACCCAAGGAAAAGAGAACAAAGCTAGAACCTTCAAGAAAGAAGGGTACATTTATTGGGTACAATAAATCCTCGAAGGCATATCGAATCTACATCCAGGTTAGAGACATATTGAAATCAGTAGGGATGTTTCCTTCAAGGAGGAGATTGCCTTCAGAAAGGCTAGGATATCATCCTTGGACAGTGAGGAGCAAGAAGCTCCAAAAGAAACAGAGTCATCACCCCCTCCTTCTTTAGAGGTTCAGAGGGAGCCGACAGATCCAGTAGGTTCTGTAGATCCAATGGATCTAGTTGATCCATTAGAGCCCACAAATGTTCCCAGAGATGTTGCTATTGGCAGGAAAAGGCCTATTTGGGCTAGACAGACTTTAGAGGATGCATAAAAGCATGCTGCTCCCCCAGGCACATTCAGGGAGAGCAAGAAACCTCGAAGATATTCAAGATACGTAGCACTGATGTCCCACATTATTGATTCTGATCCCTCTAGTTAGGAGGAGGCTGCCAACCAACAAGTTTGGAAAGATGCTATGATGGAAGAATATCAATCAATCATCAAGAATGACATATGGAAAGTTGTGTCGAGACCTGAAGGGAAGTTAGTTGTGACTTCCAAGTGGATCTACAAGATTAAGCATGCAACAGATGGGAGCATTGAGAAGCACAAAGCAAGATTTGTGGCTAGAGGATTCTCTCAGAAAGAGGGAGTGGATTATGACGAGACATTTGCTTTAGTTGCATGATATACAGCCATCAGATCAATCATAGCTCGAGCTTCAGCTATGGGATGGAAGTTACATCAGATGGATGTTAAAACTGCTTTCCTCATCAGAGTAATTGAGGAAGAAGTTTACATCAAACAACCAGAGGGTTTCGAGATTCATGGGAAGGAGTCCCATGTGTACAGACTGAAGAAGGCCATGTATGGCCTCAAGCAGGCACCACGAGCATGGTATGCCAGGATTGATGGATACTTGGTGAGCTTGGGATTCACCAAGAATGAGGCAGACGCAAACCTTTACTACAAGGTTGAGGATGGCAGACCATTGATACTAGTACTGTATGTTGATGATTTATTTCTCACAGGAGATGAGAAACTTACCGAATGGTGCAAGAAGATGTTAGCCTCTGAGTTCGAGATGAAGGATCTTGGTCCGATGCATTACTTCTTAGGTTTGGAGGTGTGGCAGAAACAGAATGAGATTTTCTTGAGCCAAGGAAAATATACCATTGATATCTTGAAGAGATTTGGTATGATGGACTGCAAGTCCATGAACACACACATGGAGATAAACCTTAAGAAGTTGAGTGACTCAGCTTCAGAGTCAGAATTGATAGATCCTATCATGTACAAACAGCTAATTGGTTCACTGATGTATCTAGTTAACACTAGACTAGATATCTGCGTTGCAGTGAGTGCTCTCAGTCAGTTTATGTGTGAACCAAGACAGGTCCATTGGGTTGCTGCGAAGCATGTGCTAAGATATTTACATGGCACTATAAAATATGGACTGAGATATGCTTCTAGGAGTGACATGAGATTGTCTGGATATACACATTCAGATTGGGCGGGAAGTGTCGTGGACAGGAAGAGCACCTCAGGGTGTTGCTTCAGTTTGGGTTCTGCAATGATTTCTTGGTGCAACAGGAAGCAACCCAGACAATCAACCGAAGCAAGGTCCATTGGGTTGTTGCGAAGCATGTGCTAAGATATTTACACGGCACTATAAAATATGGACTGAGATATGCTTCTAGGAGTGACATAAGATTGTCTGGATATATACATTCAGATTGGGCAGGAAGTGTCGTGGACAGGAAGAGCACCTCAGGGTGTTGCTTCAGTTTGGGTTCTGCAGTGATTTCGTGGTGCAACAGGAAGCAACCCTTGGTAGCATTGAGCACTGTAGAAGCAGAGTATATTGCAGTAAGTGTGGTGGCATGAGAAGTAGTATGGCTTCGGAAGCTCTTTGCAGGATTGTCCGGGAAGACACTTGAGCCTACCGTGATTCACTGTGACAATCAAATTTGTGTGAAGCTTTCAGTGAATCCTGTATGTTATGACAGATCGAAGCATGTGGAAATTAAGTACCACTATATTAGAGATATGGTACAGAGAGGAGCAATTCAACTTCAGTATATTCCGACAGATGAACAAGTTGCAGACATTCTCACCAAGCCTCTTTCCAGAGTGAATTTTGCGTACTTCTGTGAAAGACTTGGAGTATTGGAGAATGATTTCCTCAGTGAGAGGGAGTGCTCATAGCCCAGGTAGGACAGGCGGTCCCTGTAGACCGATAATGAACTCTGTTCAGGATAGGCGGTCCTTGTAGACCAATAATGAACTTTGTTCAGGACAGGCGGTCCTCGTAGACCGATAATGAACTTAGTCCAGTTAGGACAAGCGGTCCTTGTAGACTGATAATGAGTTCAGTCCAGTTAGAACAGGCAGTCCTAGTAGACGGATAAGGAGTTCAGTCCAATTAGAACAGGCGGTCCAAGTAGACCGAAAAAGAGTTTAGTCCAGTTAGGGTAGGTGGTCCTTGTAGACCATAATGAGCTTAGTCCAGTTAGGACTATTGTTCCTGTGAGGAATTTTTCTCTAGTATGGAGAGGACTCTTGTATAGAGTATATTTGATCCCTGTATGGGATGTCGTCCTGTATTGACGATGTTGACCCTTTCTTATGATGAAGAGATGTACTAGTCCAACCGTGATGATCAGAAGATGTATGAAGTCCAGTCGTGATGTTCAAATGATGCCCAGATGTACCAGTCCAGTTGTGACGACCAGATGATGCTTGATGAGTTCCAGCATGATGATACCTCTGTAGCTAAGAGGGAGTGTTGATGTTATAGCTATGTGAGGCATCCTCACTTAACCCAACCGACCTACAAATGCGAAATAAATATTAAATGTATTTTTCTATTGTAAAAGGACAAGTCGGCCTAGTAAGAATTTTACCAAAAGTAATGTATAAATAGAAGTGCTAGCTCCCTCATTTCATTCATCATCTCAAGCAAGTTCGCTCAAGAGGAGTAGTTCCCATTTTCTGGGTGCTAGAGGACAAGTGAAGTTGATTTCTTGGGCATTGACTCATTTTGTACTTTTTATCCTCTTTGTACTAAATCTCAGAGTAAGAAAGGGTTGCTGGGTTTTTCCCGAGTTTGGGTTTTCCCAGGGTAAAGTGTTGTCTATTTTCTTGTGCATAGTTGTTCTTTCAGTGATCCTTATTGCTTATATGTTTATTATGCTGCTATAAGTCAAAACACTAACAGAGTGAACCTTTGGTAAGGGTTCTAAGACTTGTTGATGGTGATAAGCCCGCAATGGGCTATTTGTACGAGGCCATGGATAGGGCCAAAGAGGCCATCCAGAATTATTATGTGGGAAAGGGTACCCTGGAGCACAACATGCACATGTTGTTATGGGAGTTGATTGATAGTCGATGGACCTGTTTTCACCTAAACTGTAGTTACCCCTATGGATGTATCCACTCATGGATGGCAATAGGGAAGGGCAACTCAAAAGGTGCAACCATGATCACCTCGACCTCCAATAGATGGTTGTCACGCCAGTCGACGCAACCTTCGCTTTATGTTATCTAGCCCAGACAACAAAGGGGGAGACCCGCTCTACTCCCGACAGGAGAGATCAAAACCAAGACACCAAATCAACTTGATTCTAAGTGAAGTAAGGTGTATGGTTTATCCTAGACCTTAGGATGAAGTCACAAGACAAGTGAGGGGTTCAATGAGTATAGCTTTAGTTCATTGTTGATGTAAGAGTGACTTATAATAATTAAAGATAAGATCCGGGATTAGAGTACTAGTCAATGTGAGAAAATCCACTGCCTTGGGAACCGTGTCCAATGCAGGGTAGTTTAGGGGTTGAATTGGGGCTAACTAGTACAAGTGACAAACTTGATCATGATACATGATGGCATCAAGGGTTTAGTTCACCACACTAAGGTCAAACCACAAGTTAACCCAACAATCTAGGAAAGTCGAATTGACTTGGAGAGAAACCAGTGCCTTGGGAATTGGGATAATGGAGTCAAAGTAAGGTTGGCTTGTGGTTAAGGACTCCTATTGTATGAGACAAGTTGGAAATTAAAGTCTTGATGGATGAATAGGTCTAGATCTAGGTTTGACCTAAGTGGACCACAATCCCTTAAAACAAGGAATGCTATCCCCAAGGCAAGATTTGACAAGGTGACCTACTAGACCTAGGTTTTGAATTATTCCCGTTCCAAATCCACGAAAATCTCAAGTACCCATGTCCTAGAAGTGGACAAACTCCCTTCTCCAAGGTGGTGTGACTTTGCCCAAGGAGGCCTAAAGATGGGATAAGTGGGGTCAAGACATGTCTGATAGCATCCAAACTTTAGATCCAAGTAGGTTGATCAATGAGGAGTGTGGATCTACAATTTCAAGACAATCCGATGGCTAGATCTTACTAGATCTGAGTTTGAAGATACCAAGTGGTCCAAAATGGGGATTAAATCCCTTAAAATGTGGAATGGGGCCCACAAGGTAGAAATCAGGAAAGTGACAATCTAGGGGTAGGTTATTGGATGTGTAGATCACGAATCAAGTGGAATCTCAACTACCCACATACTAGATCTAGGTCAACGAACCCAAACTAGGAAGTGCGCCCTTGCTGGGAGAGGCTAAATGCCTTGGGAAGAGGGTCAAATGGAAGCCAATCCTCACCAAACTATAGATCCGGGATGCCGTGGATACTATAGAGGTGGGTTTTAAATATCTTACTCAAAAAGCCACTAGATCTTAGTAGATCTGAAAAAATGTAAAAATGGGGGTTTTGATTAATTAGGGTTTTAAATGTTTTAGACAAGTGGATAGATCATGGAAAGAAATTACCTTGAGATCATACCTAAGTGATGTGAATGAGATGCCTTGATGTTGAGGAAGATTCCCGCAGAGGTCAAATGAGAGATTGTTGATTTTGCTTGCCAAATTGATGCCCTAGCCCACAAGTGCGCCCTCCTCTACCTGTCAATCCAAGGAAAATCGATTTCAATCAGAGAGGTCAAGTATGGAGGAAATACAAGTAAAATGCAATGATAACATAGAATAGAAGGTCCTGGGACAGTGATACTCCCTGCTACCAACGAAGAGATCCAAAGAAGAAGTAGGGAGAGTCTTCCCCTACCAATACTTCCTCCTCAAAGCAAATCAGCCTCCACTTGTAGATGCAAAAACGTGGTACAAAAGATATGGCAAACAAGATCTCCAATAACTCAGTGCAAAGGAAGAACCAACGAACGAACACCAAAAACATTCACCACAACACTGGAGATAGATGCAATAATAATTTTCTATTCCAATAATCCAGAGCCACCAGTCCCCTTTACAATGAGAGGCTCTCTCCTTTAAATAGGAAGGAGAGGCATCAAAATCCTAACCACTTTTTGAATGAGTGGCTAAGATTAAAAGATACAAATATCTAATCAATGGTTGAGATGAGCTCAACAATAAAATACATGGATCACTAATAAAATATAATATGAGTGGACAAAAACGCCCTAGAAGAGGGGAATCCCACCAAATCATGATGACAAAATATAATAGGGGGTTTATGGTGGGTCCAAGGGGTAATTTTATCCCTCCTTGGTCAATCCCCATATCACAATAATCATAAAATAATTATCAATATACCAAATCGTGCCTCCATGGTCAAATCGTAGGCCTCAAAAAGACCTCAGAAATCATCAGAAAGTGCCATAAGTGATGGATGCGGGCCCCGATGAAGCTGAAACTGCTGGAGGAGGTGTGGAAGACCCCGATCTATCATCAATAATCATCCCATGCCATAACATTGCCTCAGTATCCCAAATCGATTTATTCAATAGCCATTTCTACCAATCCTGAAATGCCTCGAGAAGCGTGAAACTGCCCTAAACTGCCTCCTGGAGTGCCTGCGCTGTCAAGGTGAGGGCACCAGTGCGTCCGGGAGGGGGGTAATATGGTAAAAACAAGTGGCTGGACCACGCCCTCCAAGCACAGCTGCCTAGGTCAACCGGATAAAAATCACATCTGCTCTGACAGGGCCTCCGACAGACCAAAACTGCACTGGGATAACCTACTGAGGCTCAATCATCACTGTAAGTGCTCGGAACTGAAAACA
Source organism: Larix kaempferi (assembly GCA_027924585.1). NCBI lineage: Eukaryota > Viridiplantae > Streptophyta > Pinopsida > Pinales > Pinaceae > Larix > Larix kaempferi. Next base: position 4,523,351 of record BSBM01002098.1, on the reverse strand, counting down.
AACTGTCTCATTGGACTCAGAAGGTCCAAATCCATCCAAGATGTGTACTCATACACCATATGAGTCTCTGCATGATCAAAATATATATCCAATATACCGGAACAGGGCCAACAATAATAACCTGTAAATGATCAAATGCTGCTGTAAACCAAGAATCATCATCATAACCCTGTAGCTGCTGCATAGAATCATCATGTATGTGTACATAGACCATATATCATCTATCCATATCATCATAAGGTCCAACCATCTCATGTCCTATGGTTGACCTTGGTCAGACTAGGCCTAAACAAGTCAACATGACCAAATATAACTCAGATCTTCATCAGAAGCTGCTGCAAAGTGTCAAAGGTTAATGCATGCTCTACAACTTATTCAAATAACAATTATAACACAAAGTAATCATTACTGGCGATCTAAATCCAAATATATAGTGTCATTAATTATTATTATTACTCAGACCAGACTTTCAAGATCATACTCACTTCATAGCTGTGATCAATTTGCTAGTGAAGGGTGAAGGCTAAAATAACTGGTTAAGCTTAAGGGATGACTTGGCTGACTTAACTTAGTGACACTTTGGTAGGGGAAAGGGAAAACACACCATAGTATACACTGAATGAGCAACAACACAGGGAATGGCGGTGTCTCACAAATGGATGAATTGTTCAAAGAGGGTTTATTCACCTTTAACAGATGCGCACAATCCATAATACAAATAAGGCCAGCAATTGTTTTGATATAGCATTTAAGTTCCATTGCTTTTTGGGCCTGAGGTTTCGATAGCCTTGGTCTATGTGTGTTTATAAACACATTGCATAGATTTTCATTTATTTTAGGCTTTCTGCTGCAGGTGTGTTTTTAAGGGACTTGTTTACCTGAGCACTTCTAGGTGTGTCACAGACAGCTTGTTTACCTAGGTATTTACATTTCCAAAAGATATAACATTTTATTTTCATGGCCATTTTCATTTGGCATGCCTTTCATTTATGTGTGTTTAGAAACACATTGCATGAATGGGCTTTTCATACAAGATATAGCATTTCATTTTCCAGATTTTTGTATTCATGGCAGCACTAAAAGTTTCAGGTTTAGCCAACACAACTTTAGTGACTAGGGAGAATTCCAAGGAACTCCAACTCACCATAGGTAAGTTTTGTCACCAACTCAGAGCCGAGACACAATAAACAGGGAAGCTCATCCAATACAGAGGCTACAGAGGGGAAAAGATCCTCAATGTCACTAGTCAAGTAGTAAGTCAGGGTGATAAACTAAAAGGTAGGCAATGGATGGATGAAGACAATGAATAATGGAGCCAACACTAGCAAGCCAAGGTATGGTGGAATGATCACCTCTATTCTCCCTAAGGAGGGTAAAACCAATGAGTATGAATAGTGAACTTCCAAGTCTGAGTAGGGACAATATAATATATATAATAAGATCAACCAAGTCCGCATATCTATATGATCACCAGATCATGACACTAAGTGCTAAGACATGCTATAAGAATAAGTATAAAAGCAATATAACCATAACACAATGATATACCTGCTGAGTCATATACCTGAATGCTCATCAACCTATACCATCATATGTCCTCTGAAACCGCTGCTGTAACTCTGGGCACTACTGACTGCTCTATACCAATGGTATAATGGCTACATCGGTCATCTCTCTGAGTTTCTTGAGACTCAGTCATGGCATGGGGAGTACAACTGCTGTCCACAATCTGATAGTGCTCCAATATAGATGCTCATCTCAGCATCTCAAATGTAAGGGAACTAGCTGAATAGTGTATTGGAATCAGAAAAATAATGTATGGTAGCTCGGCTACTATATATGCGATAACAGGACCGAGATGCTTCATCGACCCATTCATGCAGCAACACTCTTCTTCAAGCTTACATTTTCTTACAAATGCAATTTTGATTTTGATGGCGAGGTGTTGGAGGGGCTCACTTGTATTCAGAGGATGGTACCTGATTATGAGACTCGCAATGCAATCAATCGTGAGATAGAGGTGTATCAAGATGGTACTGGAGTATTTAGCTTTGATGTTATTCGTGACAGGACCAATTTCATGCCAGGTAAGTTATTAAAGTGTTTAACTTTTATTTGAAAGTTGAATTATGATTTATTTTTTCCTATTTCAGGTTTCCAATGCAATGAAATGTAATTTAGTTCTCTTTCTTTCTTATTTGTTGTAGCTACTTGGTGGCAAACTTATGGTGTAAGGACACCAAATTTATGGAAATTTGCCATCAAGATTCTTAGCCAAACATGTACTACTTCAAGATGTGAGCGGAATTGGATTGTGTTTGAAAAAGTACACGCAAAGAGACGCAAAAGGTTAGAATTTCAACAAATCAATTGCATTTAATGTAATTTATGAATCTATCATCCTCTAGGCTCTAACATATTATAATTTATTAATTTTTGAACCTTGAGACTCATAAAAGAAATTATTACCCTCTTACAGGTTGGAGTTCACATGTCACAATGACTTGTTCTACGTCCATTACAATCTCCGCTTATGGATGAGATAGATAGAGAAAGAACCGGATGCAGATGCCATCTCCTTAGACAATATTGATATATTGTCTAAGTGGAGGGTTGAGATTGAGACTCCTATCATGGAGGAGTCACCTATATGGCTAGAGACAGAGGAGGAGCAAGAGGAGGAGGAGGGGGAGGTCGGAGACACCACAAAGGGTGATGTGCTAGTATCGCCACCACCTTCTACATCGATTGATACAGCTAGTCCTCCATCCAACACTCATCGTCCGATATTAGATGTAGGGCCAGGGCCTTCTGCTGCTACTACTAGTGCTAGGGGCATGCCTGACAAATGACCCATGACCTTTTCCCGTAAAAGGGGAAGAGGGCATTGATATTAGATAGCTAGCTGCTAGTTTTCCTTAGATACATTTAATTATATATATATGATGTCATTTTGTATTGTTTATCTACTTTTGAGTCCTTGATTGGACAACTATGATGTTTTAGGATTCAGTATCAATTTTGATGTATCATTTTATATTTGGCATGACTACATGATGATGATATATATCAGTGCTTTCTCCATATTTATGTTCCAATGTGTTTATCTGATGTTATTGTTGCTTTATATGTTTACAAATCTGAAACAAATGAATGTATTATGTATTTTTAATGTTTGTCAACTTTTGCCGATTTTTTCGCCGATGTTGCCGCGAAGTTGTATTCGAGACCCTTTTTGACTTTTCTCCGATGCCAACTTTTTCAACATTGATCGTTATATCCTCACATGAGAAATGTCCCGAGCTTTTTGTTGCCTTGTGAGTTACCTAGTGGTGAGGAAAGTATACATCATAGTGATCTATCTCACATTCATATTTCCTCTCCAACTTTCTTAGAAGTTGAAGCTCAGAGATTCAAAGACATGGCTTTGAATCCTCCTACACCACTAGTGTCCCCAACCGCAAGGCTAGAAGGTATGGCTGTTCTGATTCCATCTGGGGAAGGCAATAGTCGAAGTAATGAAAATTCTTTTATGCCATTTCCCTTGGAGGAGGATACTGAAGGAGTTGTTAGAGATTTTTGGATTGTTGAGGAAACATCGAAGTACATTATATTCCCACAAAATGATGTTCCTAATGTAAACCATTGTGAGGTAAGAAGAGAAATCTGGGAAGTGCTTATAGGTAGGGTAGCTATCCCGGTTGATTGGGGTTCCCCACAATTCAATGCTTTTACTCCTCGAAAGGACTTGAGAGCTCCTAGTCCACATGCCCACAATAACACTGGCATTTCAATCATGCCCATTTGTGATGTTGAAGTTATCCCTTCATCTGTTAATCGCCATATATTATCGAGTGGCGATAGAGTAATTATCCGAAATTATCTTTTTAATCTCAGAACAAGGGGATCTGATGATCTTTGGGTTGGCCCTCTCACAGTTGAGTGTTGTATTGGAGACATGTGTTTTCTTTCCACCCAGGGTGGAGGTACTCTCATTCTCCCCATCAATTAGAGTAAATTGAGGGAGTACATTCCTGACTTAACGTAGCCTAAGTCCCTTGCCTGGTAGTGTAGGGTAGGTAGGAAACCGAATAAGCTCATTTGAGTAGTATTTAGTTATTTCTGCCATTGAATCTGGCCTTTTATTTGTTTGTTTGTCTATTTTACTTTCTGTAGTTAAATAAATTTTATTTCAGTTAGAATAGTATTTTACTTTCAGTATTTTATTTCTGTTAGATTATGGTAACTTCGGGATGTCCTCCATGACGCAGATGCCTTGCATGGAGGGACATTAGTACCATAGGCATCAGGATGGAGTAGAGAGTGAGATGCACTCTACTCAGTGGCATGAGCCCAGCAGGGGCTGCATGCGGAGCTTTAGGGGAGAGTAACCTATGCATGCATGAGTTTTGCATGACCTGCCAGCAATCAGTGAATGCATGCAAAAGTGACCTTTTGCATGCACCGGGAATTAGGGTTTTGGCAAACCTAATTTATCGGTGAGATTATTTATAGAGGCAGGGGGGTCCCCAGATGGGGTTACTCAGTTGCATAATCAGAGAGAGATATTGCCAGAGTGGGGGACGAATCTGTCCATGTGGGGCGACTTTCTGAGATAGGGAGGAGTTGCTGCAGGAGCTAGGAAGGTCAGATCTGAGCTAGATCAGTGACCTTCAGTTCCAAAGAGACTAGATCCTCAGTACTGTGAGCAAAGAGAGCTCCACAGTGTGATTACTGATCAGATTGGAGGAGGCCGAGTTTGCTTGGAGGAGGACATTTTTCCTGAGGAGGAGAAGCTCATTGTGAGCTGGATCGATTGAGTTGGAGTCCGAGACTTTCAGGATAGCCTTGCCTTGATATTTCAGGAAGGTTAGAGACGATTAGAGCTCAGATCTATTGAGATCCGGAGCGGTACGAGCATTTGACATCCAGAGGAGGAGGGTGCACTTGTGCATGCAGAGAGGGTCGATTTCATCAGTGGGCAGTCTTTTGAGTGAGCAGATCAGAGCAGGGTGATCAGTAGAGGGTAGATCCATCAGAGGCACCGTTAGAGCACTCAGATCCAGATTGGCAGTTAAGGCACACTTCGTCAGTGCATGCATCAGCTAGATGCATGCAAATTGGTGTTTGCCCTAGTCAGAGGGATTGAGTTACCAGCTGAGCTAATTCTGTATTGTACTGCTTCTTTATTCTTCTATATGCTCTGGGCTCGAGATTGAGTAGATAGCCCCATAGTTAGCTGGTTTCTCCCGAAAGGGTTCCAGGGTATATCTGTTGCCTTTTGTGGTTGATTGCTGTTATATGTTGTTGGTAGATGCAGATCTAGTGGTTTGAGTTTATTTCTTTATGAGCATATATTGATTTAGAGACTCACACCACTTGAGTTCTTAGACTGATACAGAGGGAGTAGTGATCTCTTTATCAAATATTTACAATTTCAGCATGATTTTATTATGTATGCGGGCTAGTGATGATTGGTCTGTGAGATTGGTGTAACGTCGACATTGTGCAGGTGACAGGTTCATATCTAAAGATGATGTAGATGCTCAAGTACACGTTTGTAGATTGATGTGATGAGTGTTGTGGACCAGAGATTTCTGAGGTTCTCAAGCACTCTCTCCCTTAGAGAACTTGTCCCAGTTGGAGCCAGATGTTGTCACATCCATAGTAGCAAGGGCTACCATGATTGCAGACTAGTTTTGAGCACATTCATGAGCCAATCCTTTGCTATCTTATGCACGAGATCAGTAGATGATGAGCAGTTTTGATGATGATCACTCTTACATTCAGTGGGCCCAGAGCATGTACATAGTTAGTTTCATGTCAGGACTGAGCTTCATCACCCCATGTCGATGACTGAGTTAGCCATTTTTCACCTTACAAAGTGTTGTTGTGTAAAACACACTTGGCCACGGATAAGTCTCCCAACCGCTATGTGTGTTCTTGAGGACAACTATGAGTGTAGAACCCAATGCCACCTCGATCCTAAACTCCTCCGTTTAGACCACAACTCTTAAAGGTCAAGGGGGGTTGTCCCTACTTACTAAGTTTCTTTTAAGAGATTGTTTTAAGAGTTGTAAATTATTCAATGACAAGAAAACGTGCAGAGATGCAATAGTTTCAATGACAAGCAAACCTTTCTTAAACAATAAACCAATTAAATGCAAGAGAGAAATAAACAGTTAAATAACAAGACCAATGCCTACTTTACTTGGGCTATGGAGTCACAAAATAAAGCAAGATTACCAAAGATTCTCTAAAAGCATTAAATCATTCACTTATCAAAATATTACATTAAACATTGACTTGCAGTAATGAAGAAATTAATGAACAAAGATAAATGTAACAAGATTGAATCAATAATCCAAATGCTTTCAAAGTAAAGTATTTTAATCAAAATAACAATAGTAGTGTTTTTGCAAATGGTCCTGTAAATTTTAGTTTATTTTAAGTCTCACTTTTACTTAGGGGGTTATGGTTTGTGCAAGGAAACTAATGCTACTCTATGTGTCTACCCCAAGAAATTATCTCTTTCGATTTGAGAGAGATTGTCGGGTGCTCAACAAGAGAACACAAGGTTCTCAACCTATGTTGTAGGAAACGTGGACCCCAACCCCATTTCCAGCGTTTCCCCATTTTGAAACTCCGAAACGCGTACCGTACGGCTCAGAAACGCATTTCCGTACGGAAGAAAACGTTTTTTCCAGATGGAAACGTGTTTCCGGTACAGATTCAGTCAATGAGGTCATGTTTCTAAAAAAAATATCACCATGGTGCAATAGTATTTGTAATATTAATGGTAATGTAAGTAAAAGTGACATTCTCCTTATCTTTTATTTTCCATCATTTTACTTAAATTTTTAACATTACTATTAATTGTTTCAGGATGTTTGAGAGTGGTTCCAACCTCATCGGACTTCATATGCAAAAAGTAGAATTTTAGATCCCATTCAAAATTTCAACAGAGTTAATAGTTTTCACGATTTCAAGATTGCAAAGTTTCCACTAGATTCTATCATGTATGAGGTTATGGAATTGGCATTTAATCAAACACATCAACCCCTATATGTCTCTTGATGTTGGTGGTGTTGATTGCTGAACTCCTTTGTCATGACCTTAATAAAAATGTACTTTTCACTCAAGCAAAATTACTTATTAAGAATGGGAAGTTTTTTCTACCTTATTTTAACGATTGGATAAGGAAGTTTCATCAAAATTGTAGGGTGTTAAGTCGTTAACTAATGTCCTTGGACGATCAATTTTGAAATTTGAGTTAGAGGGAAGGGCTAGAGCTAAGAGGAGGGAGGAATAGGGTGCTATTGATGAATAAGATCCCAAGATGGGCAATGATTTGCCGACATGTATGATTTGTGATTTATATTTCACATTCATTTTTTTAAATGTTCTTGCTCATATATATATATATCGTGTTTCCTCGTTTCCAAAATTTTGGTGGGTCACGTTTCCCCTGTTTCGACGATTCCCTGTTTCATCCCTGTTTCCCCGTTTCATTTAACTTAGTTCTCAACTAACTCCATGGGTCAATCCCAAAACTTGCTGGGTGCTCAACTGGAGGACACAAAGTGCCACGAGGCTCCCAACAACCTCTACCCCACTAGCTCCACAGGTCAAGTTCCTTTTTCTCAGTATCTAGTTAAGATGAATTTCTTAGTGCCTATTATTCTAGCCAACACAAATCCTTGTCCTTTCTTGTCACCCAGGATCGGTCGAACCGGCAAGGGGACTGAATACAGGGAAAGAATCGGGGCACAATTTATTTTTTAACCTTTAATGAATAAGCAAAAACGAAAGTACAATGCAAGGCAACGCGATTTTAAAAGGGAGGCAAAGCCTTCTCACTTGTAAGGTGCGGGCAAAATAAACACAAGCCAACACGATTTTACAAGGGAGGCAAAGCCTTCTCACTTGTAAGGTTCGGGAAGTAAAATGCAAAAGAGTTAGAAGATAGAACTACTAGCGAGCACGATTTTAAATGGATGGGCAGAGCCTCTTCTCATGCAAGGTGTGGGCAAAATAAAATGCAAGCCAACACGATTTTACAAGGGAGGCAAAGCTTTTTCACTTGTAAGGTTTGGGCAAAATAAATTAAAACAAAAGGAAATATGCTAAACCCACGCCACTCAACAATTACAATGCAAGGGTGGCAATGCCTCCTCACTTGCATGCAATGGATGGCAAAGAAAACTAAGAACTTGAACTTAAAACAAAATACAAGAAATCAAGCCCAAGAGACTCTCTTGGACTTGTTACAATGATATAGATTTCAGCACTTAGTATTTGGGAGAAAATGAGAGGGAAGAGAGTAATTTTGACCATTTTTTTGCAAGTGGCTAAAATAGTAGCTTGTGGATGCCCCTTATCCTTGATGATGGCCAAATTTGGGTAGCATAACACCTTTAAACTGTACAAACCTACTAAAAACCAGCAAGCAAAATGTCATAGAAAATACCCAAAATCACTCTTGGGCAATGCTAGTTGTATGATACAAAATATTACAAAAATTTCTGAAATTTTTATGAGTAAATTTGCATAAGATAAGAGCATGTAAATGAGATTTAAAATCTGTTTAATATGGAAAAACATGTAGAAATAAAATGCAGAAAATTGAAAGAGAAGGGAAGAGATTGCGTTCTTTTGTTCTTCCAATGCTTCAAGTAGTGGGGTATCCGACCGAGGAAGTCCACTTTTCAATCCAAGTAACCTGCAACTTATAAGATATTTGTTACACAACTAAAAAGAAGGTGAGATCCTAATGATGAGCTAAGAAATCATAAATTTCGACCAAGTAACATATGAAGTTCTTAACTACAAAACATAAAACTCACAAAATCTAGGGAGAAAATACCACAAATCTTACCAAATAAAAAAAAATTGTTTGTTTGGCCTCCCCAAGCTTGAGTAGCTGTGAAGTGTAGAAGCAAACCACCATAGAGCAACCAACACAAGATCTCCTCCAAAGAATTTTATTACTAAGCCAAATGGCTGAAAATTATAATGTCCCAAATGGGAGGAAAATGGAAGCAAGAGAGAGTGGGAAAATAGCAAGAGAACAAGAGCATGAGAGATTGTAACCCAAATGAGGAGGAGGAGCCTCCTTAAATAGGAAAAGAGAGAGGGGAGAGTTCCTTTGCATAAATGACATTTGTCACTTAGAGAGAAAGGGGGCCCATGGAAGGGGGTGCACTTCCATGGGTTAAAAATAACAAACAATGGGGGGGGAAAAACCCTCCACTCATGTTTTATATTTCATTGCTAGGCCAAGGGGAGAGAATCATGAAGGTGGGACCCCCCCTTTTGGCTTATTTCAATTTATCTCATTTCTCATGATGAGAGAGGGTTTTCCCCTTGGGGAGAAACTTCAAACTTGAAAAACACTTGCTTGGGGGGGCCCTTTGCCCTTTAATTTTACCTTAGGGACATAACATAAACTTTAAAAACTTAACTTGCCCACCCCAAGTGACTTTAGGCACTTTTCCAAAATTTGTCTTACTAATTATGTGTCAAAAACCTTAGCAAGACTTGCCTGAATGACTTCAAACTTGGTCCAAGGGTGTAGGGGGTCTCATGCCATTTATCTTGAGTACCCATACCCCTATACAACATAAAAAATGACCACTTATCCCTCTTTTACATTACAAATTTTTATGCTAAATGACATTTTTTAATCACCAAAAATTAAAAAATCCTATGTAAAACTTAATGAAATTCCGCAAGATTCTAGATAATATCTAGCATTGGTAATATAGAACATTCCTAGGCCCCAATCACCCCATGGACACATTCATTATAACACCTTTCACCACTTTGGAGGTATTTTTGAGTGAAAAACTCAATTAATTAAAATCACTAAAAATGAATTTTAATTATGCAAGGGAAAAACACTCGATGAAAGGACTTCCCTAATGATAAAGTCTTAGGAAATTAAGTTATACAAAAATTGACCCTCATGCTGACATATCATTACAAAATCTTCCATAGGGGTGCAAAAATTTCATGGAGAGAAGATAAGAAGAAGAGTTGCCTCGCTTGAAAAATTTATTAGGTACTTCTTTCTCATCTTCAAGGCACATGGTACACAATTGTCCACCTAGTTATTTTGGTGGTCAACATTCTGGCTCCAACTGCGGACGTGTGCTCGATCTGGTCTTCAAGCAAGGAGAGGCTACAAGAACACCTGAATCTTTGGTTCTTATAATCTGTAGAAACATCTCAACTTGACAAGAAAACCTTAGTAGCAATGTTTCATTAAAAATCCAATGAACTATAAGTTGCTTTAGCTAACAAAAATGTTTTTATTCCTAAGTACATAAAATAAATGCAGAAAGTAAATGTTCACTCTAAGGAGCTTATTTTCCTACTCTAAGCATGATAAAATAAACATTTTATGTAAAATCAAATATCCAATGCAACAACTTAAGCATATTATCAACTTTAAATTTTTTTACTTGTCTTTGGTTACCAGCCAAAGCAAGGACATATTTATTAAGAAATGCAAACCTGCGTGAGGATCCAGAATGGGCGGGCTGTGTTACCAACTATTTTGTACAATAGTTGAACTTCCATTGAGCCGCCAGTGTTTGAACATGATCCATGTTCATTTCCAGAGTATCAGAGGTTCAGTTTTCAGACTTAGACAATTTTGGCTAGCCATTTTTATTTTTGTGTTGAAATGACCATGCCCCATGGGGTTTTTGTAATAAGTGTGCTAGTATGGGTGTTTAAGTGGCTCGGTTCCCTAAGACTTGACTATCAACTAAGGTATTTCAGGGAGTTTTTTCACTTGTTGATTATGCTTTGCCTTTAGTCGAGTAATAATCGATGACTTTTTCTCCTACTTCCTCCAAAGCTGGAATGCCCGATTTTGATAGTTGGGCCTTGGGGGGTTATTAGAGTCCAACTGATGTACATGAACCTACTAGACACTATTTGTATGTTAGATGGTCATTTCCTAGGTCCCTTGTTGGTTTAAAACGTTGTCCGAAATTTTTTTTACCAGACGCGTTGGATACTTTTTATTTTTTATTATTAAAATTTTCAATTATTTTAATTGAAAATTTTCAATTTGTAATAATTAAGTTGTCCTAAGTTTCAGACATTTATTTGGCCTCATAATTAATATTTTCTCAAAAAAAATAAAAATTGAGAAATATTAATTAAAATATTCAAAAAATAATATTTTTGAGAAAAGACAAAACTCTCAAAAAAAGGCCAAAATGAATAAAATAAAGGTGAAAATGACATGGCAAGAGTCATTAAAGGTGATTTCAATCAACTCCAATCACATTCAGTCAACATCGGAGCACTAAAGATCAAGTTTGCATTGGGATTTGTGCCCTCTCTCCAAGGAGGGCGAGTTTGGTGAGGTGGCACTCATTTGTTGGCTTGGTGATGATATCTATGAAGAAGGGATGGTGCCTTTCCCGTGTGGAGGCCACATCACTTCCCTCCCACCTTCCAACTCCATGTTAACTCTTCAATCAAGCTCATGTGGTCTCACTCCATTGGGAGATTCGAATTGCTTGGCTCTCTCTCTTGCCAAACTCAACCTAGGGTTTTGGCTGTTGGTTTTTGTATAAAGGAGATGCCTTTTGGCTCTCTGTGGGTGGATGATTATTGTAAAGAAGCTCTGCTCACATGTTTAATGCTTTCATGCATATTATTGAATAAAGTTTAAGGCTTTAGAGGCTCATCTTGTGTTGATTGTTTTGGACAAATTTCTTGGTGGATGAGGTGATACCATTCCTAACTCTTCTTGCTTGTTAAATGCTGGTTAAGTATTTCATGCTTTAGAGGGTTTATTTAAACACATAAGATCAATTATTTGTAGTTTCAAGTTAATTGATTATTGATTTGACTTCAGAGATCCAAGAGTGTAGGATATTACTAGTTTGTAGTTCATGCCTCTTAATTTCAATTGATGAAAATACATGTCTAACTCCATTATTTGCAAGTTTTTGAGTATTGGTATTTGCAGATCATCTCATTCAACCAAGTAGGATTGTGGAGCTAGTTTGCATCTCTTCCTCTTGAAGCTAAGCAAAGGATCCAAACAAGCAATCATCAAGTGGAATCCAAGCTCTTCTCAAGGATTCAAAAAGCTAAGTTTCAAACTTCTTATTCTCCTTCTCAATTTAAAATACCATTCTCTCTTGGTTACCGCAAAGCAAAATCACAAGTCTAAAGTTTATCATATTTCTTGATTTTTGCTTCTCATTTAAAGAGTGCTTTGGTTTTCAAGTTTATAATTAGTTTTTGCATCTCTTTCGCTAAGTAGATCAAAGTTTAATTGCTTTGATCTACTTCTTGGGTCTAGATCTACTTTTCATAAGGTTTAACTTCATAGATCTAGGATCTTGTTTCCATTCCATGCTTGTAGATCCACTTTTTTTTTACTTATTCCATCTTTTTGCTTGTCTTCTACCTTTCAGCTTTTTTTTATTTGAAGATCTCATAGATCTTTTTTTTAGTTGTTTGTCTTTGATTTTCTCATCAAAAAGAGTACCAAAGATTACTTAGGGAGGTGACCAAAATACTTAGATTTTTTGCCTAAATTTCATATTTTAAGTTGCATTGGAAAGCGTGCCCATTTTCAGTAATTTAGCATACTGTTTTCTGCCATTTTCCAGTATTTTACAATTCTGGAAATTAACTTAAAATCGTAAAAAAAATTCAATTTTTTTGACTTTTTTCTCGATATTTGTGCCCTTTCAAGCTTGCTGTTTTTTCACTGTTTTTTGCTAATTTTCAGTTCTGGAAATTAGCCTAAAACAGTAAAAAAAATTCAAAATTTTCTAATATTTTTTTGAAAAACGTGCCATTTTCTGCCTATTTTTAGTTGTTGTTTTTGGCTGATTTTTATTTATTTTCAGATCTGGAAATTTACTTGAAAAAATAAAAAAAAGTTTCGAAAAAATCTTTTTGTAAAATTTTCTAAATTTTTTCTAGAAAAACGTTCAAAATTGCATTGAAAGTAGTGCATTTTCCAGTTATTTCGAAGTGTTGATTTTTTGCTTTAAAATCACTGTTTTGGTCTTTTCCACTTCTTTGGCATTCATCTTTTAGATCTTCTCATCATACTTGTCAAATTTTTCCGAATCATAAAATCAAGTTTGGTTTTCCTAACGCTCTCATCAGCCTTTGTCTAGATCTCTTATCCACATGTAAACAAGAAGACAAGCCATAAGCAAAGAGCCCAAAGGCTAGCAAGCAAACCATACCAAGCAAGCAAAACCATCTTTTGATAAAAAACCAAAAAAGATTGTAAAATGTTGAATAAAAAGCAAGTGGGATAACGGCTCCTACACCCTCACTTCCCCCATTTGGGGGAAGCCTATATCGCACATTGTCTACTTTTCGCATTATCTTTGCTTTATACCTACAAGTAGATTAGTCTTGAATTGCTAGATTAGTTTTCATGCTTTGATATGCTCTAGATTAGTCAAATTCATTTTGCTAGTCTTGTTTCCGTACTTAGTTTTTTTTTACATAAATTGTTGAAAATTCATAAATCTCTTGAATCTCACTCAACAGTGGATCAAGAGTGCTCTCTGTCGGAGAGTTGCTTTTGTTTTGATTTGACTAACCCCCATGCTCTCTCAAGTACGGTCTTTGACCTGAAAGAGATTCTTGGGTAGTTTAGATTTTACATTCAAGTACTTTAATTCCGTGCATCATAAATCTCTTGAATCTCGCCATAAAGTGGATCAAGAGTGCTCTCTGTCGGAGAGTTTTACAAAGGTTCTCTCGTTTCAAACATATCTCCCCTAAAATTGGAATTTACCATTTCTATGCCACGTATGCTCTACCCTACCCTAGGATACATAGAAATAACATAGGTTATTTAATTTCTCACATTTAATCCAATTTTAACCATAATAAAATTTACACCCCCATAACCAACGAAAATCCAACGTTGTACGCAATACTCTAGATTGGGCAAATTCTGCCTAGGGCCACTGGGTCACTATACCTTGATTTCTAGTCGTTGGTAAGTTATGGAACACCTCGCTGGAAACTTGGATAGTCCAACATGTCCTTGTACGGAGCCACCTAAAGCATTTTCCGGACATATTTCCAGTACCTCTGTGTATATTGGAAATCTCCTTCACCTTTTTAATCAAGATCACCCAAACATTTACAATAAAATTTATCAAGAACAATTGCAAACAGTTCTCAAGCACACTTGAACTCTTGTATCAAGCAACCCAAGCACTCAAGACATTTGACTCCATAAGGCACTGGTCCTTGACATCACTTATTTGCTTATTATCTATCCGAAACATTTGTCTTGTTTTCCAAAATTCATATATCATATTGTGGATGTCTTGTGTTTGAATTATCAAGTGGTTGTGCATCTCAATCTTTTGCAATTGTATCTTTGATTATATAAATTGTTATTGTAAATCAAAAACTCCTAAACAACACCCATCCGCATCATACATCACCTTAAACATCTAAAACACAAGAGCCTTAGAAACTCTTTTTAGGGACTACCCCCCTTGGCTTCATTAGGAGTTTGCCTAAGCGGAGGCATTGGGATCAGGTGACAACACCTGGCTCGTTGCTTGCCCCCAAGGCCACACCTTTCCCACTTGGGAAACAACATTTTAAAAGGTTTCTGCTGCCAGTGTTTGAACATGATCCATGTTCATTTCCAGAGTATCAGAGGTTCAGTTTTCAGACTTAGCGAATTTTGGCTAGCCATTTTTATTTTTGTGTTGAAATGACCATGCCCCATGGGGTTTTTGAAGTGTGCTAGTATGGGGGTTTGAGTGGCTCGGTTCCCTAAGACTTGACTATCAACTAAGGTATTCCATGGAGTTTTTTCACTTGTCGATTATGCTTTGCCTTTAGCCAAGTAATAATCGATGAGTTTTTCTCTTGCTTCCTCCAAAGCTAGAATGCCCGATTTTGACAGTTGGGCCTTGGGGGGTTATTAGAGTCCAACTGATGTATATGAACCTACTAGACACTATTTGTATGTTAGATGGTCATTTCCTAGGTCCCTTGTTGGTTTAAAACGTTGTCCGAACATTTTTTACCGGACGCGTTGGATACTTTTTATTTTTTATTATTAAAATTTTCAATTATTTTAATTAAAAATTTTCAATTTGTAATAATTAAGTGATTTGGGGGTGGATTTAAAAGATTGGAGGCTCAATTCCTAAGCCAAAAATCCCAGTTAAACCCCAAACCCACTTATCCTAAGTTTCAGACATTTATTTGGCCTCATAATTAATATTTTCTCAAAAAATAAAAAAAATGAGAAATATTAATTAAAATATTAAGAAAATAATATTTTTGAGAAAAGTCAAAACTCTAAAAAAAAGGCCAAAATGAATAAAATAAAGGTGAGAATGACATGGCAAGAGTCATTAAAGGTGATTCCAATCAACTCCAATCACATTCAGTCAACATCGGAGCACTAAAGATCAAGTTTGCATTGGGATTTTCGCCCTCTCTCCAAGGAGGGCAACTTTGGTGAGGTGGCACTCATTCGTTGGCTTGGTGATGATATCTATGAAGAAGGGAGGGCGCCTTGCCCATGTGGAGGCCACATCACTCCCCTCCCACCTTTCAACTCCATGTTAACTCTCCAATCAAGTTCATGTGGTCTCACTCCATTGGGAGATTCGAATTGCTTGGCTCTCTCTCTTGCCAAACTCGACCTAGGGTTTTGGCTCTTGGTTTTTGTATAAAGGAGATGCCTTTTGTCTCTTTGTGGGTGGATGATTATTGTAAAGAAGCTCTGCTCACATGTGTAATGCTTTCATGCATATTATTGAATAAAGTTTAAGGCTTTAGAGGCTCATCTTGTGTTGATTGTTTTGGACAAATTTCTTGGTGGATGAGGTGATACCATTCCTAATTCTTCTTGCTTGTTAAATGATGGTTAAGTATTTCATGCTTTAGAGGGTTTATTTAAACACATAAGATCAATTATTTGTAGTTTCAAGTTAATTGATTATTGATTTGTCTTCAGAGATCCAAGAGTGTAGGATATTACTAGTTTGTAGTTCATGCCTCTGGATTTCAATTGATGAAAATACATGTCTAACTCCATTATTTGCAAGTTTGTGAGTGTTGGTATTTGTAGATCATCCCATTCAACCAAGTAGGATTGTGGAGCTAGTTTGCATCCCTTCCTCTTGAAGCCAAGCAAAGGATCCAAACAAGCAATCATCAAGTGGAATCCAAGCTCTTCTCAAGGATTCAAAAAGCTAAGTGTCAAACTTCTTATCCTCCTCAATTTAAAATTTCATTCTCTCTTGGTTACCTCAAAGCAAAATCACAAGTCTAAAGTTTATCATATTTCTTGATTTTTGCGTCTCATTTAAAGAGTGCTTTGGTTTTCAAGTTTATAATTAGTTTTTGCATCTCTTTCGCTAAGTAGATCAAAGATTAATAGCTTTGATCTACTTCTTGGATCTAGATCTACTTTTCATAAGGTTTAACTTCATAGATCTAGGATCTTGTTTCCATTCCATGCTTGTAGATCCACTTTCTTTTTACTTATTCCATCTTTTTGCTTGTCTTCTACCTTTTTGCCTTTTTTTATTTGAAGATCTCATAGATCTTTTTTTTAGTTGTTTGTCTTCAATTTTCTCATCAAAAGGAGTGCCAAAAATTACTTAGGAAAGTGACCAAAATACTTGGATTTTTTGCCTAAAATTTCATATTTTAAGTTGCATTGGAAAGCGTGCCCATTTCAGTAATTTAGCATACTGTTTTTTGTCATTTTCCAGTATTTTACAATTCTGGAAATTAACTTAAAACAATAAATTTTTTCCAAAAAAAATATTCTAATTTTTTTTCAATTTTTTTTGACTTTTTCTCGATTTTCGTGCCCTTTTAAGCTTGTTTTTTCATTGTTTTTTGCTTATTTTCAGTTTTGGAAATTAGCCTAAAACAGTAAAAAAATTTCCAAATTTTTCTAAGATTTTATCGAAAAACATGCCATTTTCTGCCTATTTTTAGTTGTTTTTGGCTGATTTTTATTTATTTTCAGATCTGGAAATTTACTTAAAAAAAACCAAAAAAGTTTCGAAAAAATCTCTTCCTAAAAGTTTCTAAATTTTTTCTAGAAAAACGTTCAAAATTGCATTGAAAGTAGTGCATTTTCCAGTTATTTCGAAGTGTTGATTTTTTGCTTTAAAATCACTGTTTTGGTCTTTTCCACTTCTTTGGCATTCATCTTTTAGATCTTCTCATCATACTTGTCAAATTTTTCCGAATCATAAAATCAAGTTTGGTTTTCCTAACGCTCTAATCAGCCTTTGTCTAGAGCTCTTATCCACAGGTAAACAAGAAGACAAGCCATAAGCAAAGAGCCCAAAGGCTAGCAAGCAAACCATACCAAGCAAGCAAAACCATCTTTTGATAAAAAACCAAAAAAGATTTTAAAAAGTTGAATAAAAAGCAAGTGGGATAACGACTCCCACACCCCCACTTCCCCCATTTGGGGGAAGCCTGTATCGCACATTGTCTACTTTTCGCATTATTTTTGCTTTATACCTGCAAATAGATTAGTCTTGAATTGCTAGATTAGTTTTCATGCTTTGATATGCTCTAGATTAGTCAAATTCATTTTGCTAGTCTTGTTTCCGTACTTATTTTTTTTTTACATATATTGTTAAAAATTCATAAATCTCTTGAATCTCACTCAACAGTGGATCAAGAGTGCTCTCTGTCGGAGAGTTGCTTTTGTTTTGATTTGACTAACCCCCATGCTCTCTCGAGTACGGTCTTTGACCTGAAAGAGATTCTTGGGTAGTTTATATTTTACATTCAAGTACTTTAATTTCATGCATCATAAATCTCTTGAATCTCGCCATAAGGCGGATCAAGAGTGCTCTCCATCGGAGAGTTTTACAAAGGTTCTCTTGTGTTAAACATATCTCCCCTAAAATTAGAATTTACCATTTCTATGCCACGTATGCTCTACCCTACCTCGGGATACACAGAAACGGCATAGGGTATTTAATTTCTCACATTTAATCCAATTTTAACCATAATAAAATTTCCACCCCCATAACCAACGAAAATCCGACATTGTACGCAATACTCTAGAGTGGGCAAATTCTGCCTAGGGGCGCTAGGTCGCTATACCTTGATTTCCAGTGGTTGGTAAGTTATTGAACACCTCGTTGGAAACTTGAATAGTCCAACATGTCCTTGTACAGAGCCACCTAGAGCATTTTCCGGACATATTTCCAGTACCTCTGCGTATATTGGAAATCTCCTTCACCTTAATAATCAAGATCACCCAAAAATTTACAATAAAATTTACCAAGAACAATTGCAAAACAGTTCTCAAGCACACTTGAACTCTTGTATCAAGCAACCCAAGCACTCAAGACATTTGACTCCATAAGGCACTGGTCCTTGACATCACTTATTTGCTTATTATCTATCTGAAGCATTTGTCTTGTTTTCCAAATTTCATATATCATATTGTGGATGTCTTGTGTTTGAATTATCAAGTGGTTGTGCATCTCAATCTTTTGCAATTGTATCTTTGATGATATAAATTGTTATTGTAAATCAAAAACTCCTAAACAACACCCATCCGCATCATACATCACCTTAAACATCTAAAACACAAGAGCCTTAGAAACTCTATTTAGGGACTACCCCCCTTGGCTTCGTTAGGAGTTTGCCTAAACGAAGGCGCTGGGATCAGGTGACAGCACCTGGCTCTTTGCTTGCCCCCAAGGCCACACCTTTCCCACTTGGGAACAACATTTTGAAAGGTTTCTGTTGCTGGTGTGCATCTTGGCGGACAACAGGCTGTATGGGGAATCATGAGCATGAATAATGTCATCAAACTGCTTCCCAAACTGGCAGGTGCTTGCATAGGATTCTTCTATCGCAGCTTGGATAGGAGTAATATATACATGTGAACGATGAGGCAGATCAACCTCTTCAACATATTGTTCCAAAGTGCTCTTATGATGTAACTTTGTGTAGAAGAACCCGGATGCTCCAGATCATAAGAAACCTCTGCATGCGAAAATGTTGGATGAGACAGATCTTCATTTAACTGCATCCAATCTGATTCTTCATTAGTGACACTTGTGTGCAGCTTAGATTAATCACAAAAAGGCTCCAAATGCTCCATTTCCATATCTAAATACCCCAAGGTCTCAAGATCCACACTCCCTTCTCTTGGTATATAAAAGATGGGACCTTTAGAGGTCTCCAAAAAACTCTCTTCATAGGACACATCATAGATGGGATTCTCAAAAAGATTTTCAAAAGATTCAAATATTGGATTTTCAAAGAAAGTCCAGTAGTCATCATTCCCATCATCATCAGATACAAGAGAATCTTCATCACTGGTCTCATACCCCTGGCTATAACTGTCATCCTTGTGCTCACTACCATCTTCTTCAGAAAAATGGTCACAAGGCAGAAGACCTTTCAAACTATCATCATTACACGGAGAACAGGTAGGAATGTCATCATGCACATTACAGATTTCATCATAAGTTTCATTATAAGCTTCTGTAATAGTTTCTTCTTGAGGGAGATTTGGCATATAAATGTCATCATTTTTAATGAAATAACCTTGAGGCTCATTCAAATCTTCATTAATTTCAACATAAGGTGGGTCTTCAACAATATCTTCAATCAAGGGCTCCTCATGTGCTTCTTTATAATGCATAGCAGGAGTGCACATGTCATCATCTTTACTGAATTATTCTAGAAGTAGCTTCAAATCTTCAATATTTTTAAAAGAGTATACTCATGATACTCTGTCTTTGGCAAGTAGTGGGTAAACATTGTTTTAAGGAGCCTTTCCATACCTTTCATACTACCCCCATCATTATTAGAATATTCAATACAAATCATAAAATAGAAGTTTAAAACTTAGAATCTAAACCATAAACTACAGTTTCCTCATTAAGTCATTTGATGTAATCAAAATCAAACAGTATTACATAGGTACTGAGTCACTGATAGTAGATACTATAGGTGGGAATTCCAATGCAAAATACAAATTAGGGTAGAATCTATATACTAGAACCATAGATGGAAGAATGTTATAACTTGAAGTTGTCACTATCAGAACTCAATAGTCCTCCTTTGTGTCATTATCGCTGCCACTACTATCTCCTCCTCCTCCTCCTCATCTACTAAATCCAATCTGAGATCTGCATCTACTAGTGTGGAGGATGACCCCTCAAGAGGATCACCTGTTAATGTAATTGTAACTTCGGAAGATATTCACTTGTATTTTATATTGTAATTATTATTGTATTTAATTTGTACCTCCGACGGAGATGTTTATTCCTTCAGTCGGAGAAGTCATTATTGTATTTGGGTCATGTAAAGTCATTGAGGTAAACCCTCCCATGTAAGTCGGGGATTAGTTCCCCTAGAGTCATTTGTATTGGGGTTTTTAAGTCCCCTAAAGGAGTCGGCCCAATCAGCTTTAGTTGGGGCTGACTTGTCAAGTGAAAAAGGTAAAGTATAAATAGAGAGCTAGGCTCTCTCATTTATATACACACTCACTAACTCAAGTTCGCATTAGTGAGAGAGAGGACAAGTTCGCACAAGTGGAGAAGAGAGAAGCTATTGAAGACCATCTCTATTTTTGGGCCCTACTTTTTGTGACATTGTATTGGTGATCATTCTATCTCTGAGGAAGTTGCGGGGTTTTCTCCTTTATGGTTTCCTCGAGGAAAATATTTGTCTCTTGTGTTTAAGCTGTGCTTGTTATTCTCTCAGTAGGATCCTAGATAAGTATTGATTAAATTGTGAAAAACTAACATCACCATCATCAAAAGTGACCTGCTTTAGCATTGGTTCATCGAGACCCAAGTTGGCCAATGCCAACTCAACACTACTGTCCAAACCCATATCATCAAGAAACACATCCCAAATCTTTGTCTTTCCCTTCAACCCGTCCTCCCTTTGCCTACAAATAAGACAGAAGTTGGAGTGCACATACACCATTGTCTCTACCCTAGACTACTCAAGCTCTCTCTTCATCAAATTGTACAAATTCTCATATGTGCTCCAATTCTTCTCACAACAAGAGGATGAAGTATGTTGAATATTGTAACTTTTAAGAATATTATATTTGTACTTTATTATTCTGGAGATGTTTATTCCTCCGATGGATTGTGGTAACTAGGGTTATTAGACCCACCATGTGGGGGTCGGCCATGAGTTTATTATTTAGGGGTTATTAGACTTCACTAGAAGAGGTCGGCCCCATTAGGGATTTAGTAAGTCAAAAACTAGTATAAGTAGAGGAGAATGCTCCTCACTTATCTCACACTTGCTCACCTCTGGAAGTAGCGCACTTGTGTTTGAGAGGTCTGCATAGGAGGTATAGAAAGAGGTCAAGTCTTGGAGCACATCTTGTATTTTGGTTGATCATCTTATTGAGGAAAGCTTTGTTGGGTTTTCTACCCCATGAGGGTTTCCTAGGGTAATATCTTTGTCTATCTTGTGATTATGTTTCTTTCAGTGATCTTGCTAGTCAAATTAGTTTAAACTTAACATGGTATCAAAGCTAGCCTGAATAGAACATCTTTCACAAGGTGAAATTATCTTTCTCTCTCCCAAAATTAGGGTTTCTGCAAAAAGTTAGTATTTTTGGATTTTGGTTGCATGGCTGAATAGCCCTTCTCAAGATCAATCTTTTGAGCCCTAGATCGAGATTTTTGGTTGGGTAGAACTTCGGGAAAGTCAAACCCTAGTTCTACCAAAAGTGCGATAAACCAGAAATTCTGTTGCAGATCCGGAAAGCAAAAGGAAGCACATCTCCTAGTAAGTGTTACTCCATCTCTTAAATCTCCAATCTCTTGGACTCCCCCAAGAGAAGATGGCTCCAAACACTAAGCTTGAAGACAAGCTAGAAGGTATAGAGAATTTCCGGGCATGGAAATACATAATTGGTCTCATTCTTGAAGAGAATGATCTTGCTCAATATATCAAGGATGAAGTTGCAGAACCTGAAGAAGATGAAGCCAAAGAGAAGCATAGGAAGGATTTGATTAGGGCAAAGAGAATCATAGCTGATTCTATTAAAGACCACTTGATTCCCCAAGTGGCATCCAAGAAGACTCCAAAGGAAATGTATGATGCCCTAGGAAGAATGTATGAAGGAAAGAACATCAATAGGAAGATGAATCTAAGAACTCAGTTGAAGAGTACTAAGATGCACAAAGGAGAATCCATTCAAGACTACTTCTCAAGAGTCTCCCAAATCAAGGAACAACTAGATGCCATTGGTGATACTCTTGATGAAGATGAACTTGTGATGACTGCTCTAAATGGTCTCACTAGACCTTGGGAGTCATTTATACAAACTATGTGTGCCAGAAAGAAAGTATGAAGTTTGATGTAGTATGGGAGGATTGTAGCCAACAGAGAAGCCCTTCTCAAGGAGGATGACCAAGCATTGGCTACTCACACTAAGAGAAGGAGAAATCAGTCTCACTTCAAAAGGGATAATCACAAAGAGTCTCCATCTCCACAAAGATTTCAGAAGAAAGGAAGAAGAAAATTCTCCTCTTTCCAATGTTTCATTTGTCATAAAGGACACATTGCTAAATTTTGTCCTTTAAAGAAGAAGAAAAATCCTCACTATAAAAGACATCAAGCACATCTTGCAGAAGATGAAAGTGAAGAAGAAGAAGAGGAAGTAAGGCCTCATAGGAAAAGATCTAAAAGAGATGATGAAGAAGAAGAAAGGCCCCTCCCCAAGAAAAGATCCAAAAGGTATGAAGAAGAAGATGCAGAAGAGTATGTCCTATTCTCTACACTCTCAGGATCTATAACACCTGGAGAAGATACATGGCTTATTGATAGTGGTGCTTCAAAGCACATGACTGGACAAAAGAAAACTCTTTCAAGATTGGAAGAGAAGACTTCTCCACAGAAGGTGTCATTAGGAGATGACTATCAATATCCCATCAAGGGAATTGGTGAAGCAAGTTACAAGCTTGATTCTGGAACATCATTGAAAATGAAAGATATATTATATGTCCCAGGATTAAAGAAGAGATTACTCTCTATCTCAGCTCTAGATAAGAAAGGTTATGGGGTTACATTCATAGATGGACAAGTACTCATGTGGCCCAAAGGAAAATCATTTAAGGATGCAATTGTTATTGGTAAAGAGGAAGGAGGTTTATACAAACTCAGAGGACATCTAGAAGCTGCCCTTGTTCATGAAGCCACTAGTCCTAATGAACTATGGCACAGAAGGCTTGCTCATATTAACTACAAAGCACTACCTCATGTGAGTAAAGTTGTCATAGGATTACCAGATTTGAAGATTGATCATGATGGTACATGCAAGGGGTGTGCCAAAGGAAAGAATATCGAGAACCCTTTTCCAAAGAGTGAAACAAAGACCAAGAATACTCTAGAGTTAATACATTCAGATGTATGTGGACCAATGCCCACCACATCCCTAAGTGGGTTTGAATACTATCTCTCATTCACTGATAACTATTCAAGGAAGACTTGGATATACTTTCTAAAAGGAAAGAATGAAGTTATTGGAAAATTTAAAGAGTTCAAGGCCTTAATAGAAAATCTTTCAGAAAAGAAAATCAAGATTCTCAGAACAGATAATGGCGGAGAATATACTTCAAAGGACTTTGAATACTTTTGTAAGGAAGATGGAATCAAGAGGGAACTAACCACTCCCTACAATCCCCAACAAAATGGGGCTGCTGAAAGAAAGAATAGAACTATCATGGAAGCTGTAAAGACAATGATACATGACCAAGATCTACCCATGTATCTATGGGCTGAAGCTGCTAGGACAACAGTCTATGTACAAAATAGACTATCCCATAGTGCTCTTGAATTCAAGACTCCAGAAGAAGTGTTCACAGGAAAGAAGCCTGAGGTAAGTCATCTCAAAATATTTGGATGTCCAGTGTACATTCACATTCCAAAATAAAAGAGAACCAAGTTGGATCCTTCTGGTAAGAAAGGAATATTTGTTGGATATTGTGAATCATCCAAAGCTTTCAGAATTTACATACCTGGTTTTCATCATATGGAAATAAGTAGAGATGTAACTTTTGATGAAGAAGCAGCTCTCAAGAAATCTAGGAAGTGCCAACTTGAAGAAATCTATGAAGAAGATACTCCTCCTAGAATCTCAAGAGTTGTGCCCATCCCTGAAGATGATACACCAGAGGACCATGACATGTTGGAACCACAAGAACCCCCCATTACAAACTTATCTAAGAAAAGAAGGCCAGCATGGGCTAGAGACATTATTCAAGGAGCTGAAAAATATGGAGCTCCTGAAGGCTTTACAAGAGAAAGAAAGAAACCAAAGCTAGTATCCAACTATGTGGCCTTGATGTGTGATCTTGTGGATCAACAAACTACTAGCTATGGAGAGGCAGTTCAGAAGGAGTGGGTAGAAGCAATGACAGAAGAATACCAGTCAATAATGAAAAATGATGTTTGGGATATAGTTCCCAAACCAAAAGATAAAAATGTGGTTTCTTCCAAATGGATATTCAAGATAAAACATGCTGCAAATGGTAGCATTGAAAAATATAAGGCAAGATTTGTAGCCAGAGGATTCTCTCAAAAGGAGGGAATTGACTATGAAGAAACATTTGCACTAGTTGCTAGGTACACTTCAATTAGAACTATCATGGCACTTGCATCTATGATGAAGTGGAAATTACACCAGATGGATGTTAAGACAGCCTTCTTGGATGGTGTAATTGAAGAAGAAGTGTACATAGAAGAACCACAAGGATTTGAGGTTAAAGATGGAAGAACACATTTATGCAAGTTGAAAAAGGCTTTGTATGGATTGAAGCAAGCTCCCAGAGCTTGGTACGAAATGATTGACAGTTTCTTAACAAGCATGGGCTTTACCAAGAGTAAAGCTGATCCAAATCTTTACCTCAAAGTTATGGATGATGAACTTGTCATATTACTGTTGTATGTAGATGATCTATTTCTAACAGGAAATGAGAATCAAATTATCGAATGTAAGAAGAAGCTTTCTTCAGAATTTGAAATGAAGGATCTCGGATTAATGCACTACTTCTTAGCTCTAGAAGTATGGCAAGAACCAAAAGGAATCTTTTTAAATCAAGGTAAGTATGCTGTGGGGATTTTGAAAAGATTCGATATGTTGGAGTGTAAAGCCATGGCCACTCCCATGGACTCCAACTTGAAGTTATTAGTTAATGACTCATCAGAATTAGTGGATGTAACTCTATATAGACAAATCATTTGGTCATTGATGTATTTAACAAATACCAGACCAGATATATGCTTTGCTGTAAATACCCTCAGTCAGTATCTAGTAGAACCTAGAAAGGTTCACTTAATAGCTGCAAAGCATGTAATGAGGTATCTAAAGGGTACATTAGATTTTGGTCTATATTATCTTGGAAGTCATGAACTCAGATTACATGGTTACTCAGATTTTGATTGGGCAGGAAGTGTTTCAGACAGAAAGAGTACATCAGGTGGATGTTATGGTCTTGGATCTGCCATGATCTCATGGTTTAGCAAGAAACAATCTAGTGTGGCTCTCAGTGCTGCTGAAGCAGAATATATAGCTGCCTGCTCTGCCAGTTGTGAAGCAGTGTGGCTTCAGAAATTATTATCTGGAGTGTTTGACTTAGAAATGGATCCCACTGTGATCATGTGTGACAATCAAAGTTGTATTAAGATGACAGAAAATCCAGTATTCCATGATAAGTCAAAACACATAGAGATCTGATATTTCTATATACGAGATATGGTGCAGAGAGGAGCTATTAAGCTCGAGTATGTGAGCACTAAGGAACAAATTGCTGATATATTGACCAAACCTCTGTCTCGAGTGAAATTTGAATATTTCCAAGACAAGCTTGGTGTAGTTCAAAAAGACCCTCCTCGAAAGGGGGAGTGATATAGTCATTGATGATGAGATTGCCCTCATCGACAGCAGGGTGAATGATGAGGATACCTGTTTATTACACCTAGATATTTATGTATGCTTAGGATTCTTATATGTATATTTAGAATACTTATATCACTTATATTTCTTTTTATATATACATATATTGATGAGGATACTTGTATTGATGTATTGATGAGGATACATGCTTTGATATATATACCTGTATTGATGAGGATACATGCTTTGATATATATACCTGTATTGATGAGGATACTTGTATTGATGTATTGATGAGGATACATGTTTTGATATATATACCTGTATTGATGAGAATACTTGTATTGATGTATTGATGAGGATACATGCTTTGATATGTATACATGTATTGATGAGGATACTTGTATTTGATGTATTGATGAGGATACATGTTTTTGATACTTGTATTGATGAGGATACTTGTATGTACTTGTACTAGTGATGTACTAACTATATCTGTATTGATAAGGATACAGGCGGGGATTGCATCATCCTTGAACACATGTTCTAAAAGGATCCGTAGACATATGTCTCCGAGAAAGAAGAGGGATTGCATCATCCTTGAACACATGTTCTAAAAGGATTCGTAGACATATGTCTCCGAGAAAGAAGAGGGATTGTATCATCCATGAACACATGTTCTAAAGGAATCCATAGACAGATGTCTTCAAGAATGAAGTCCTTGGTGGACAGGTGGGGATTGTATCATCTCCGGACTTCGGTCCCTTGAATTGATCCATAGACATATGTCTCCGAGAATGAAGTCCCTAGTGGACATGATAGGACTACATCGTCCCTGAGTACTTAGTTCAAAATGTATGAAAGTGGATTAATCATCCTTAGACAGTAAATCCAGTAATTCTGAAAGGAAGGATAGTCTTAAATGAGATTGAGTGGACTAATCATCCTTAGACAGTAAATCCAGTAATTCCGAAAGGAAGGATAGTCTTAAATGAGATTGAATGGATTAATCATCCTTAGACAGTAAATCCAGTAATTCTGAAAGGAAGGATAGTCTTAAAAGAGATTGAGTGGATTAATCATCCTTAAACAGTAAATTCAGTAATTCCGAAAGGAAGGATAGTCTTAAAAGAGATTGAGTGGATTAATCATCCTTAGACAGTAAATCCAGTAATTCCGAAAGGAAGGATAGTCTTAAAAGAGATTGAGTGGATTAATCATCCTTAGACAGTAAATCCAGTAATTCCAAAAGGAAGGATAGTCTTAAATATGATTGTGATTTCGAAAGGAAGAATCATGTGTGTTGCAGGGTATGTTGTGATGACGATGCTGATGATCGTGTGATGACGATGCTAATGATCGTGAGATGTTCCAGTAATTGGTCGAGTTACTGATGATGATGTATTGAAGAAAGCTTCCGATGATTTATAGATGTATCATGTATGATGTAGTCGATGACTCCTTGCTCCTGCAGATGTTGTTATAATAGCCTTCTCGTTAAGGGGGAGTGTTGAATATTGTAACTTCTAAGAATATTATATTTGTACTTTATTATTCCGGAGATGTTACATCCCTCCGAGGTAATCCTATTATGTATCCGGAGATGTATATTCCTCCAATGGATTGTGGTAACTAGGGTTATTAGACCCACCATGTGGGGGTCGGCCCTGAGTTTATTATTTAGGGGTTATTAGACTTCACTAGGAGAGGTCAGCCCCATTAGGGATTTAGTAAGTCGGAAACTAGTATAAGTAGAGGAGAATGCTCCTCACTTATCTCACACTTGCTCAGCTCAGAAAGTAGCACACTTGTGTTTGAGAGGTCTGCATAGGAGGTAGAGAAGGAGGTCAAGTCTTGGAGCACATCTTGTATTTTGGTTGATCATCTTATTGAGGAAAGTTTTGCTAGGTTTTTTACCCCATGAGGGTTTCCCAGGGTAATATCTTTGTCTATCTTGTGATTATGTTTCTTTCAGTGATCTTGCTAGTCAAATTAGTTTAAACTTAACAAAGTAACCTAAGGGAGGATCCTCATGGCTAAATCCTGTAGAATAGGGCATGTTGCCCCATGAGTTGCCCACCAAGCATGTTGTCTCTAAGCACGTCATAACCTTCAAATCTCCTAGATCCATTGGAAAAGTTATGAATCCCTCCTCCACCTCATCAAGAGATGCTCTATCCTGATATATCCTTCTAAATGCTTCTTTCCTCCCCTATGAAAATCTCTTCATCCTTGTGAGGAGGGAATCTGTGTGAAGGCCCACAATTGTGCCAATCATTACTGTAGTACTTGGGATTCAACGAGTGAGCCAAGCAATGCAAAGGTGTGTAGTTTTTATCCCACCTGTTGATAAGAATATCTCATATGGTGATGAATAATATCTCTGTTGATGTCCCATGCTCAGAGCACTCATTATGTAAAATAATGGTCTTTGCTGCCTCAATGATGGAATCCTAGCCCTCATAAACATCTCTACTAAAATGGGTTGGTCCATGTCTACAAACTGCAACAAAGAAATGATAGGGTCCATGATCTTAATGGCACGATCTACCCTCTCCACCAACCATCATCTAACACTTTATCCTTGACATTTTTTGAAGAATTTTGATCCGACTTTCTCCAAAAAGACCAAAACTCTAAAATGACCATGGAACCAAGAGTGGTCTTGACCTCCCTCAACCTCTTAAGCATGATGAATGAGGATGCAAACCAACTATCTGCAATCTTCAACAATGATAGATGTGTGTACTCTTTATAGATTGTGAGGGTGTTGGTATGGTTTTGTACAAAATTGTGGATATGGCGTGCATCATCAATAAGATTTCCCATCCATGTCGCATTGAAAGCAATAGATTTAAGTGCGAAATTTGAAGAATGAACAATCAAGGTGTCCAAAATATCTATGGATAATTAGCTTCCAAAAGCATGCTAGCAACCTTGCAAACAGGTGCATTATCTAAGATAATTTGTACACAAGAATCAACACCTACATCTTCAATAAATTTAATGAACATCTCACCCGTATGTTGTGTATACTTGTATTTTCCAAGAGCTTCCACTGCTTTCAAGAAGACTGGTCCATTTAGGGAAGACACCATGAAATTGATGAGAGGATGGTGTGCTACATTTTTCCAATGTCCATCCATTATAAATAATACTAACATCGGATGAAGGCCATGATGATTTAATTGCGTCTAGGATTTTATCCACCTCCTTCTTTTCCTCTACCAACAATGTGTTTCTAAGCTTCTTTGAATTGAGAGGCACATAACCTGTTGGAGCTTTAACTTGATCTCGACACATCTCAATAAACAAAGGCGATAGTGCAACATACTGTAGTTTTTTTGCCGCCTTCAAGATGAAACTCTTTAGAAAACCCAACTTTAACTTGTTGGAGCTTTAACTTGATCTCGACACATCTCAATAAACAAAGGTGATAGTGCAACATACTGTAGCTTTTTTTCCTCCTTAAGGATGAAACTCTTTAGAAAACCCAACTTTTGCAAGAACCCTAGTGCTTCAAGACAAACTGATAATACAATGAAGAGTACAAGGAGAGAGAGAGAGAGAGAGAGAGACTAATGCACTACACTCCTCACGTCTTTAACACAAGATGATGAATGAAGGAATGAAAGTACTCTCTCCTTCCTTTATTTGTATGAGAGGTAAGGGAGACCAACAATTTAAAGTGGACCTAAACCTCTACAAGCAACCTATCTCTACAAAAGTAAGCTCACAAGTCGAGCATTCTCTCTCCAAGTGACACATGCCAAGCTCCAAGCTGAAGATGTCCACTAGCATGGCTCCAAGGCATGAGCACTCCACAAGATGTCTGTTATGCTCCTCCTCCATGAGCCTCTAAATCTCCAACACTCCTCCAAAACCATGTGCACCTTCAGGTCCACCCCACCTACATGATCACTCCCTTAACCCAAGCATCCTCAAGTCAAGTACAAGCCTCCATGTAAGCAACCAAGTGTGCCCATGCCATCTAGGACTCAATGCCCAACTCTCCTCCAAAGCAAGGCATCCTCCAAGCAAGCAATTGACCCTGCATGTGACCATCATGAAGAAAGTCACCAAGCTTTATAGGTCACCAACACTCCAAGAAAGAATGCCATACAAACATCCATACAAGGTCTAGCAATCAACTAGCAAGTCAACTCCATTATGTTTTCCCATCATGAAACAACCAAACGTTATCCATACACCATACACCCCACACCACATGAAGCACCCCCAAGCACAATATAAACACTTTTGGAGGAACCCTGAAAGGTAACAAATCTTTATTTCTAGTGTGAAAGGCTATTGGGGAATGGGGATAGTGTTAGTTTTTCTACTTTAATTCAATATTATCTAGGATCTTTAACTGAAAGAATAGCAAGCACAACAATACACAAAAGACACAATAGTTTTCCTCGGGGAAACCATAAAGGAGAAAATCATGCAACTTCCTCAAAGATAGTTTCGTCATTAATACAATATCAAGCCAAACATGGAAAACCCCAAAATAAGTCTTCTGCAGCTTCTCTCTTCTTCACCAATGAACTTGTCCTCTCTCTCTTGCTATGCGTACTTGTGTGAGTGAGTTGTGTGTCCAAATGAGAGAGCTTAGCTCTCTATGTATACTTTACTTCTAACTTGACCTTTTCACTAACTAGGTCGACCTCAACTAAACCTGAATGGGCCGACTTCTCTAGGAAGACTCAATAACCCTATTACATTTGACTCTAGGGGATCTATCGCCTCGACTTACAATGGAGGTTTTACCTCAATGACTGTATGACCAAATGTAATAATGACATCTCCAACCGGAGGTAAAACATCTCCGTCGAAGGTACAAATAAAATACAATAATAATATCAATATAAAATACAATTGAATATCTTCCGAAGTTACATTTACATCAACACTCCCTCTTAACTAGGAAGGTATTCTCTCGCCACAGTCATCATCACTCTGGACACAATTCTGGACAACGTCATCATCGCTGGATCATCTTCAATGCTGGAACATCATCATCATCGTCATTGCTGCATCAATCTTCATTCCGTTGATCATTAATGAGTGACATCTCTCGAATCTATCTGTCATAGGAATTTCTACAGAGCCAACCCTTTTCCATACTGGATGTAGGCCTAGCCCTCATGTAGGTCTTCATCATCTTTGCGAGCAAGCCATCAAGTAGGTACATCCTAGGACCAGTCATTACATTGCCACTGCAATCACCTGCGTCTCCTACTATCGCCTCATCGTCTCCATATCATCTCATCATCACACAGAGCACAGCCCAGATGCACATCTCATCTCCCACAACGGTCAGCCCGCGTCTACCAGCATGGGAGGACAATCCGGAGCACCCCAGGTGCTTTACATCCCAAGGAAAACCTACGCCTTCCACCATGCGAGATCCTGCCTAAGCGCACACACAGTGTCTTATGACTGGTGGACCTCTCAATGTTTCCATTATGGGAGGACAATCAGGAGCATCCCAGATGCATTACGTCCCAAGGACCACATACACCTACCACCATACGAGAAGCAACCCTTACACCTTACCAACATGGGAGGACAATCAGGAGCATCCCAGGTGCATTACATCCCAAGGACCACCTACTCCTACAACCATGCGAGAACGACTCTATCTTCTCTAGCATGGGAGCACAACCCGGGGCACACCAAGTGCATTACGTCCCAATGGACAACCTGCGTCTTCCACCATGCGAGAACTAGTGCATTTGCATCTTCTGGTCTCATCATTCCCTCTTAGGAGGAACCTCGATCTGGAGAACACCAAGCTTCTCTCTGAAGTACTCGAACTTCACTTTGGCTAACGGCTTAGTCAACACATCGGCTATATGCCCATCAATCAATATATACCAGAGCTTCACTGCTCCTCTCTGCACCATATCTCTGATATAGTGGTACTTGATCTCAATGTGCTTCGACTTGTTATGGAACACTGGGTTCTCGGACAATTTCACACAACTCTGGTTGTCACAGAAAATACAAGTCGCCTCTAACTGGAGATCAAACAAATCAGACAATAGCTTCCTAAGCCATATTGCCTCACAACTAGCCAAACAAGCTGCAAAACACTCTGCTTCGGCTATACTCAGTGCCACGCACAACAGCTTCCTGCTAAACCAGGAGATCATATCGGATCCCATACTGAAGCAGCATCTTGAAGTGCTCTTCCTATCTGCAGCACTACCTGCCCAATTCGAATCAACATAACCATGCAGGTTAATCTTCTAATTCGCGTCATACTTGAGCCCATAGTCAACTGTACCCTTCAGGTACCTCAATACATGCTTTGCAGCAATCAGGTGAACATGTCTCGGATCCGTCAGGAACTGGCTCAGGGTGTTCACAACAAAGCATATGTCTGGTCTCGTGTTCGTTAGGTACATCAATGAACCAATCATCTGATGATACATCGTGGCATCAACTGACTCTGATGAAGCATCACACAGTAGCTACAAGTTCTATGCCATGGGTGTGGCCATAGCCTTGCAGTCCATCATTTCGAACCTCTTCAAAATCTCCACTGCATACTTCCCTTGTCTAAGGAAGATTTCATCTACACTCTGCCACACCTCCATGCCTAAGAAATAATGCATCATACCCAGGTCCTTCATCTCGAACTCTACAGCAAGCCTCCTTTTCACATCTGCAATGAGCTCATCCTCACCTGTCAGAAACAAGCCATCTACATATAACAGAAGTATAACTGGACTTCCGGCTTCAACCTTAAAGTAAAGGTTGGAATCCGCTTTACTCTTAGTAAAGCCCAAGCTCATCAAGAAATTGTCTATCCTGCTGTACCACGTCCTGTGTGCCTACTCCAATCAGTACAAGGCCTTCTTCAATTTGCACACATGAGTTTGCCTGTCATGTTTCTCAAATCCTAGTGGCTGCTCCACGTACACTTCCTCTTCAACTACACCATTCAAGAATGTTGTCTTGACATCCATCTGGTGTACCTTCCATTTCATTACTATAGCCAATGCAAGTATAGATCTGATGGAAGTGTATCTGGCTATAGGTGCAAACGTCTCCTTGTAGTCTATGCCTTCTTTCTGGGAGAAGCCACATGCCACAAATCTTGCCTTGTGTTTCTCAATGCCTCCATCTACAGCATGCTTGATCTTGTAGATCCATTTCGAGTCACTATAGACTTCCCTTCTGGTCTCAGAACTATCTCCCAGACATTATTCTTCATAATCGACTAGTATTCCTCGATCATGGCACCCTTCCATTCTTTCCTCTCTACTGCTTCCTCATAGTTGGAAGGTTCTTTGTCAATGATGTCACACAGCAGGGCCACATAGCTAGAGTATGGTCTAGGTCTCTTGCTTTCTCTGTGCATCCCATCTAGAGTGCCATACTTCTCTGCATCTTGTATTGCTTCTTGCACCCATGCTGGTCTCCTCTTGTGGGAGTTCTTCTCACAAGGTGGATCTACAGGTTCTTGTGGTTCTTCCATGTCGCGGTCTTCATGATCTTCTGGAATTGCTTCTTCCATCACTGAATCTCGAATCCTGGGAACTTCAGGTTCTTCAATATCTTCAATAGGTAGTTTTCTTGATTTGTTGTATGCTGAGTCTTCATCGAATGTCATGTCTCTGCTGATGTCGATCTTCTTAAATCCTAGGAAGTATATTTGGTAGGCCTTTGAAGTTTCGTTGTATCCTACGAATATTCCCTTCTTTCCTGAGGGATCTAGCTTCGTCCTCTTCTCCTTCGGAATGTGTATGTACACTGGGCAGCCAAATATCCTGAGATGGCTGACTTCTGGTTTCTCGCCGGAGAAAGCTTCTTCTGGAGTCTTGTTATCTAGTACTCGGTGAGGAGTACGATTCTGTACATACACCGATGTCCTTGCAGCTTCTGCCCATAAGTGCATCGGAAGATCCCGATCATGTAGCATTGCTTTCGTTGCTTCCATTATCGTTCTATTCTTTCGTTCTGCAACACCATTCTGTTGAGGATTGTAGGGAGTGCTCAACTCCCTCTTAATCCTAGAATATCTGCAAAGATTCTTGAATTCTTTCGAGGTGAATTCTTCGCCATTATCTGATTGAAGTGTCTTGATCTTCTTCTTTGTGTGATTCTCGACGAAGGCTTTGAATTCCTTGAACTTACTAAATACCTCATCTTTATTTTTCAAGAAGTAAATCCAAGTCTTATGAGAAAAGTCATCTATAAATGAAACATAATAAACATACCCGCTAAGTGAGCTGGATGACATGGGACCGCATACATCGGCATGGATTATCTCCAATATTCCTTTCGCTTTGATTTCACTGCTAGGAAACGCCTTCTTTGCATTCTTTCCTTGCGCACATCCCTTGCAAATGCCTTCATGTTTTTCCTGGATTTCTGGAAGTCCTGAAACTGCTTTGCTTGCAATAGGTAGTGCTCTATAGTGCACATGTGCAATCCTTCTATGCCATAGTTCACTTGGTTCCATGGAGTCATGAACCAATGCTTGTTTAGGTTGGCCCTTCAACTTGTACAAACATCCCTCTTGCTCTCCAATCACAGTTACATCATCTATCGTCTTTCCCTTTGGCCACATTAGGACTTGGCCATCTACAAATGCAACCCTCATTCCCTTAGCATCTAGTGCTGATATGGAGAAGGTTCTTCTTTAGTCCTTGAACATATAAGCACATCTTTCAACTTCAGATATTTTCTGGAGTCTAGCTTGTAGGAAGCTTCTCCACTTCCTTTTATGGGGTATTGGTAATCATCCCCAAGTTTCACCTTATGAGGTGACTCATGCTCAGATAGATTGATGAATGATTCTTTGTATCCCGTCATGTGCTTGGAAGCTCCACTATCTACAAGCCAATCATTGCTCCCATGTGTAACAGTGCCCATGAGTTCTGAGATCAGGACATATTCTTCATCACTTGAAGAATCATCTCTTTCTTCTTCTCTGGTTCTTTTCCTTGCAGTTTCATCATCTTCCGCGGTGTGAGCATGATGTCTCTTCTTGTTTGCCTTCTTGTTGGAGCCTCTGTTTCTGGGACAATCTCTGGAGCAGTGTCCCTTCTCATCACATGCATAACATCTAATGTTGGATAGATCTCTTTTGGGTCTTCTTTGTCTATCGTACTTCTCCCTCTTACTTTGATGGTGGTTCTCCCTCTTGTTGTGATGATGGTGCTCCCTCTTGTTGTGGTTTCTTCTAGCGAGCGCTGTGAGAGCTTGATCATCATTCACTCCCATCTTCTCTTCTCATGCCACAAGTCGAGCTTCTTCCAGTGTACATTCCTCCCATAGTCTACTGAATGTGATCAACTTCTTTCTGGCACATATCCCTTGAATGAATGAATCCCATGATACTGGGAGACCATTCAAGTTGGTCATAACGATCTCTCCTTCTTCTACTTTTTCCTCAACTGCCCCAAGTTGCTCCTTGGTCTGTGAGACCCTTGTGAAATAGGATTGCATGGTCTCTGAATTCTGGATCTTTATATTCTTGAGTTGGTTCCTTAATGTCATTATCCGATTGATGTTCTTCCCTTCGAATAGCCTAGTCAATGCATCGAACATCTCCTTGGGTGTCTTCAAGGATGACACATGGGGATGAGATGATCCTTAATGGAGTCAGCAATAATTGCAATAATTCTCTTGGCCTTAACCAAGTTCTTCTTGTGGATGGCGTTAGCCTCATCTCCCTCTGGTGCTGGAACCTCTTCACTCACATACTTGTCCAAATCATTTTCTTCAAGGACAAGGGCAATCCTATACTTCCATGCTCGGAAGTTATCAACTCCCTCAAGCTTATCCTCAAGCTTGGTGTGGTGAGACATTTTTAATTAGTATCTCAAATAGAAATAGCAAAGATTTAGATCTTACGAATTTGAGATGCCCAACCTAGTTCTGGAGCTCACTGGCCTAGGGTTTGTCAGAGAAACCCTAATTTTCCAAACTTGGAATCTTAAACTTCTGATTGGACAGGAAGATGCACCTCCTCAAGGCGAGTTGTCGAATGTACTCACTTTTCCAAATCTGTGAGCAGAATCCCAAAATAACTGATGCCCTAGTTTTCCTCCCGGTAGTAGTGATGGGTCCAAAAATGAAAATTTTCAGAATTTGATTCTGCTTCGACAGAAAGATGCGCCCTCCTAGGGCGAGTTAACCTAGCCTCCTTTTCTTGATGATCTGTGAAGAGAAAACCTCAAACTTGGAAACCCTAGTATCCCACTGCTGCACAATGCCTTCTTTTCATGTAAGCTCTGATACCATGTTAGTTTTTCTAACTCCTATGACGAGTTAGCCTAGCCTCCTTTTCTTAATGATTTGTGGAGAGAAAACCTCGAACTTGGAAACCCTAGTATCCCACTGCTGCACAATGCCTTCTTTTCAGGTAAGCTCTGATTCCATGTTAGTTTTTCTACTTTAATTCAATATTATCTAGGATCTTTAACTGAAAGAATAACAAGCACATCAATGCACAAAAGACACAATAGTTTTCCTCGGGGAAACCATAAACGAGAAAACCCCGCAACTTCCTCAAAGATAGTTTTTGTTGAAATACTGAGAGGGGGGTGAATCAAAATTTGCCAATCATAAATTTTTTTAATCAAGAGCGAGTTGCTAATCACCAATCATAACAGCATATCATTAACATTCATGAAAAATAACAAGATGCACAACACACAATATTTTTACGTGGAAACCCAAGTCCTGGGGGTAAAACCACGGAAGCCTTTTATGATAAAATTTGACCCAGCAACAACTGGGGTTACAAATTTAATACAACTTCTCCAACTACAACTGGAAGGGGCTACAACCCCTAGGCTTCGTCAGCTGCAACCTAAGTTGCACTGAAATGGATACGGAAACGGATACGGATACGGGGGGGGACACGAATACGGCAAATTTTCAAAAAATATGGATACGATACGACAGGGAAACGGCGTATATATATATATATATATATTTAAAATCAGTTTAACTAAAAATAAAAATAAAAATTTAAAATGTTAACATTTATGAAACATATTACATAATCATCATATTAACATATTACATAATTGATAATCATCATCATCAACATAAGTCAAATATACAAATTACAAAACGAATTAAGTGGCAACCTACTATCATATTATGATATCATTGTTCAACTTCAGTGTTCATACTTCATTGTTCAAAAGTTCAAAACATAATTATAAATTACATTTACATATCATCAAAAATGTCCTCGTCCATATGACGAAGATCAACATCAACACTAGCACTTTCACCGCCTCTAGAAGTAGAAGTGGGAGCATTGCTACCATGTCCACTTGATGGTGCCCCCTCATCAAATGGATTCATATGAGCCATGGCACTCAATGTCATATCCAAGTCAGGTAACTCTGGTTCTAGATCCCATAGTTTGGTGGGCCCCGATTTGTACTCATCCTTCTTATGTGACAAAAGGCGAAGGTTGGAATGGACATAAACAAGTTCCTCGGCCTTCTTGGAGCCCAATCTATTTCTCTTCACCGAATGGATGAAGCCATATGTGCTCCAGTTCCTCTCTGCTGATGAGGAACTAGCAACTTGTGACAAGATCTTGATGGCCAATTTTTGGATATTTGGAATTTCCCCACCATGGAAGTTCCACCAATTAATTGGACTTAGTCTAGTCTTGTCCCGCATAGTCTCAATATCTGCATCCAAATTTAAAACTTCAAACCCTTAGAACTTAAGACTTAAAACAAATATGAAATGAATAAGAAACCAATATGAAATAACAATGAAGTTATGAACTTGATTCTTAAGATGATAAAGAATCATTACCTGCACCCAAACCCTCAGATCCCACAAAATGTGAAAACTCTTCACGAATCTGATAGGCAATATCAGGGTCTACAAATAGCTTTCGAAAAGCTTTCTTAAACCCTTGGGAGACTTCTGGATCATTGTTTGGTGGAGTTCTTTGGGGATCACTTAGTAACTCTGCAGAATAATATTTAGGATTCACTGCATAGGCCAAAAGGTGCAATGAAGTGGTCATCTTGTTCCACCTTTTGGTCAATATGTCTTTTACTTCTCTGTAAAAGACTTCATCTGGGTCATGCTCCTTGGCATTGATGACCACTCGTATCTTCTCTATCATGGAGTCAATGCCCTCATACACCTCTCCCAAATTGGGCCTATCTGTGTCAAACATGCGTAGCAAATCCACAATTGGCTTAGTAAATGCCAAGAGATACTCCACCTTATCCCACCATTCATCATCAACAACCAACCTCTTCACTGCTTGTGCTCTTTCAGTTTGGGATTGCCTCCATTGATTCCAAAGAGAACTGCATACCATTGATTGCAAGGCTTCTTTCACCTGCATAAGCCTCGTCAACACTATGATGTGAGAGGCAAAACGAGTCTCTGCAACCTGCAAATGACAAGATTTCAATAAATTAAAATTTAAAAATTAAAATTTAGAGTCCTAAGCTCCTAACATTTATGAAACAAACTTTGCAAGTTTAAACTTTAATCTTTAAATTTTTGGTACCTTGAGAAGCTCCAACTTGGCAAATTCTCTATAAATTCCTTGGGACATGTGGTGGTTAGTGATGAAGGCTTGTATTTCCTTTGCCTCTTCGAAAATAATTCGCATCCATTCAATTTGAGTCCCCATCTTACTCAACATTAGGTTCAATGAATGAACAGCACAAGGGGTCCAAAAGATGTGCTGATATTTGCCTTCAACAATTAGGCCCGCTGCTCTGCACACTGTTGCATTGTCCGTTATGACTTGGACAACGTTTTCTGCCCCCACAGATTCAATTGCTTCAATCAAGATGTCAGCAATGAATTGAGCATCTTTTTGTTGCCCCTCACAATCGACTGCCTTCAAAAACATTGCCCCTTTAGGGCTTTGAGCAATCACATTGATCAAAGGCCTATTCCTTTGATCTTTCCATCCATCAGAAATGATAGACACCCCTGATAAGCGCCATGAATTACGAATGGGTTTCAATGAACCCTCCAAACGTAACTTCTCACCTGTCAATAATGTAGTGCGGATCTTCTCATAACCAAGGCCAACATATCCTGTTGGAGCTTTATTAATGTCTCTAACCATTTCTGCCCAGTAAGGAGATCGCACAAGGTTAAAGGAAAGGCCATTTGCATAAATGCACCGGCCTATAGATTCATCTGCTATGCCTCGAGCATCATTATTAAAACCCTTTTCAAGCGGTCCCAAATTAGACCGCTTTGAGTTTGAACTTGAAGGACTACCAAATTCATGAGAGGGAAATGGAGTCCTTGATGAATGTGCCCCCATTCTTGTTGGTTGTTTGAACTGAAAGGCAACATTTGATTCGTTTGCTTTAGCATCTGCCTCATCCTGTTCTTTCTTATACTTTTCTATTTTTTCTTTGCTCAAACCCTTTCCATCTTTTCCATCCGATCTAGGTGGACCGGTGCATACTCGAATTCCAGTGTTCTTTATCCCGAGCAAATGTGCTTTCACCCTGGTGTAGGATGCCTTGAATTCCTTTTGGCATTCACTGCAAATCCATATTAACGACCCCCCTCCTTGGATCTTCCCCACAACAGTCACATATTTCCAAAGAGGAGACTTTGGATCAATTTTCTCTGTAGGGGCAGATTGAATTTCCTGCTCCTCAACATTTATGGATGACGATGCCATGCTGCTATACCCTGCTGGACCAATAAATATACAAAGTGAGCAGACTGATATAAAAAATTAAAAATCACTAAATCAGGGGCAGACTTGAGAATACAAATTGAATTCTGGACCAATAAATATACAAAGTGAGCAAACTGATATAAAAAATTAAAAATCACTAAATCAGGGGCAGACTTGAGATTCTGAGAATACAAATTGAATTTGACAAATTCCCGGCAGACTGATATAAAAAATTAAAAAACAGCATGACTCTCCAATCTCCATATCTTACTGTAACAGGATTCCATCATTTCCAGACCTGACATATAACATAATTACATGGTTTCTACCCCAATTAAGAAGATAAAACAACTATCATAAACAACAGTTTTATAGAACAATTTGCAATCAGCTGCAGCTCATTCAAGCTATAGTTTTATTATCCAGAATTTACTTCATAACAGATGGGCATGCCTATAGGGTGATCTCAGCATACAAAACATTTCCAGACTCGATCCACATGTAGCTTTTTTTGTCCCTCTAACAACCATGTGCACCCATTTCTGAGCAGGCCTGTGGGTAGATATCAGCAACGATCCACAATCTGGAGACTGTATTTATATGGTTGAGATCAAGTGAATTCACTTGTGGGTAGCTTGGCACGGATCATGGAGTACTCTTTATAGTTTATTGATCTCGGATTAGACAACATAATAACATATGGGTGTTGTCTATTTTTCTGTTGGATGAGTCTCATGGGGGGCACTATTTATGATGGTTTAATACTTTAATTGCATATGGATAATGGAGGATGTGGCCCATAATCAGAGTTATCATTTTTCTGACTTTCAGAAAGCCTTGCACGTCCATTTGCTCAGCATGACAGCAACTATGAACTATGAAGGGATAAACAACACATAACTCATTACATAGGACAGCTGATTCTATAAGTTTATAACTCATTTTTCACACTTAAGCCTTAAGCCTTAAGGTGTAGACTGTAGAGTGTGGAATCTGTGGATGATACTAAGTTTTTAACGAATCATTTGCATAGTACTGGAACATATAACACTTTGACTTGATAAACTAACAAGTAACAAAGTGAAAGAGTGTTGAAGCACCTCGAGAGGGTATGAGAATCGAGATGCTAGCATCTACAACCTGACGTTGAAGTGATTTTTATCTTCTTCATTGCCATAAGAAATGCTGCTCTGAATTCAGGATTTCTTTTTTTCTTTTTTTCCCTAATGAATGACAATGTCTTCTATCTTTCGTAAAATTAGTTATTAGTTGCAGTTTGTTCAACTTTATGTTATGTGTTGGTTTGACAGCTAATTCCAAATAAAAACGTCTCTGTTATTACTTATTCTACTAGCTGGTGGGAAAGGAAAGTGAATGGGGGTCACCCACCTAATCTATCAACCTCCACGTTGATTTCTGAAGCTCTGCTGGCCGCTTAGAGCAAGCCCGACTTCACCCGGTCGAATGCGGACTCATTGTTGTGGACGGGAAGCTAACTAGTAGCTGCAGATTGGTTGCTGCAGATGGGAAGGCAACTCTGGGTCGAACGGACTGGTAGCTGCAGAATGGACGCGGAGTGCTGCGGACTAGTAGCTGCGGAATGGACGCGGACTGCTGCGGAGTCGCAGACTGCTGCGGAGTCGCGGACTGTTGCTAAGCGTAAACACGCGGACTGTTGCTGAGCGTAAACACGGGGCAAAAATTTCGCTGATTGTAAAAAGTTAAAACCTAAAACCGCAGGCAAAAATTTAGGGTAAAATCCATTTCACGATTTTCCGATCCGTTTCACGATTTACGAGATCCGTTTCAGGATTTAGTCGATCCGTTTCTGATTTGAGCGGATCCGTTTCAGAAAACCTGGATCCGTTTCAGAATTTTTGGATCCGTATCAAACACGTTTTAGACCCGTTTCGCATTCATATCCGTTTCAGAAGCTTGGAACGGCGTTTCAGCAACTCAGGGTTGACGTTTCCGGTAACTTAGGCTGCAACTGACAAGCTGCTACAACAACTCAGCTCACAAAATTGTGAGCCCTAACACCACCCTACCGCCCTTGAGAAGAAGAAGACTGGACCTGTGGACCTATCAAAACCAATCACTGAACTTGCTGCTGATAACCACTGCTCTCTTATCACTGCCAAGTCATCGCTGTGTACTCATAAGTCATTTTACTGCCATACATTCACACATTACTGTTTTACAACCACTGTATACTTCACTGTTCATACACCGCTGTATGTATCACTGTAATATACTTGTACACTCATTGTACATACATCACTTGTACACTTACTGTACATACATCCCTGTATATATTGTTCATCACTACATACTGCTCACACACTTGCATACTTGTCGTACATGCAGATATCTGTACTTTTACTGTTTACTCAATCACTG
This sequence comes from Larix kaempferi, assembly GCA_027924585.1. Taxonomy (NCBI): domain Eukaryota; kingdom Viridiplantae; phylum Streptophyta; class Pinopsida; order Pinales; family Pinaceae; genus Larix; species Larix kaempferi. Next base: position 4,481,364 of record BSBM01002098.1, on the reverse strand, counting down.
TATGCACTTACTCATTGCATGCACTGTAATTTTACTCAACCACTGTTTATTGGAGAGCATCATCATACCATAGTATTCATGTTCTTCATAGGATATAGGAATCAAAGGAATGCATGGACTTACTACACCACTGTATTCACTGTACATCTACTTCTCTGTTTGTGTCACTTAGTAGTGCAAGTCAACACTCATAAACATCATCATTATATCAATATCATGGTGTGTACAAGGGATCAACAAAACATCATCAACATCATATCACAATTACTGTAGATACAAGCATACTACTGTATACACTATACACCACTGTACTTACTTCACTGGTTGTGTATACTCCATTGATCCATGACTGTAATAAATCCAAAATGAAGTGTTACTGCTGCAACCTTCGTATGCCTGTTAGTGCTGATGCGGTCAGCATATGTTGTCTTCTAGGGAAGTCAAAGAATGTTCACTCCTATACTGTTGTAGACCTCGGATGCTGGGCAACAATGACCATTATATTCCACCAAATTGTGATAAACCCTACTTTCAAATTCGGACTGTTTCATGTATGAAAAATTAGGGCTTTCTTCTTCTCTGCAATCTGACTGTATAGACTGAGTAGAATAGGTCTTGTTTTCTTCAAAAATTCGTGAGCTGATAAAAACCCCAAGCAAGACAATTATGTCTGCAAAAAAAAAAGGGAAAATAGACTGCTGTTCCGAATTGTATCTCTGCTGCTGCCACAGAAAATCACTGCTGCAAGTTTCGGGACAGTTACATATGCTTGAAGAAAGGTGACTGTGTAAATGCTGTAGATGATGTTAAAACAATGTCAAACTTGGGACTGTTTGTGTTGATTAAACCCCAAAGGAAATCAGATGTGGAAGCTCAGTTCTGTCCTGAAACAAGTTTGTAAAAAGAAAGGCAGCACTAACATCAACCAAATCAACTGTCGAACACCCTAAACTCAAACTGTTCAAGCATATAAAACATTATTGTGGCTGCTCTTGAAATTTCAGACTCCTTCCTGACTGTGGCTACCTCAGACTAATGATCACCCAAAATTTCAGTTAAAAATCAGACTTCAGAAATGTCTGCCTACTGCTCTGCTGCTGCCTCAGAGATACCCGAATTTTTACCTCAACCCAGCGAAAAAATTTAGAGCTGCCTCCCAATTTGTTCACCTCAAAATGAGGTCGTGAGCCCTCCATTTATACACATTTTTCACTAATTTTATGGAGCCGACCTGTCATTAAAATAATTTTTATTTTTAATTTAAAATTTAATTTAATTTTGTTTGGTCGGCTGACCCAAAAGATGGGGTACTTCAACTTTAAAAATTCATATTTCATCAACCGTGAGGAACCACGTGACGTGCCACCTACCGTTGGAAATGGCATGACGAGGGCTATCATCTTATGATGGGCTTATTTGCAAATACATGGTCCTTCATTCTTAAAATCTTCAATTTGTACAGGACATCAAAGACCCCACACATAATGGTGTCAAAGATCATGCCACAAACTACAAGAGTTGCAAGGACTTCTTCAAAGTCTTCTTCAACCTATAAAAGCATCTCTACGGGATCCACAAACATCTCAAGCCATCTATCCATAAGGAGGACCATACATCATCATCAACAAGCTACCAAGTGTGTGGGTTCAAGACCCAAGCCTTGTGGGCTTAAGGACCAACTTGTGGGTCCAAGCACTTCTTCAATGCTTCTTCATAAAGCAAAAGGCTTCATGGGCTTCTTCAAGGGCAACCCAACAAAGTCAAAGGATAAATAGGGCTTTGTAATTGTCTCAAGGCCTCCAAGGGCTTCAAGCTTGGGCTTGGACAACCACAAAAGGACTCCTTAGACCCCAACAACACAAAAGACTCTCAGGGGCTCCACAAGGGGCACCAAGACACCACAAGCCCTCACCAGGGCACTGTTGGCATCAATGACAAAACTTTATCAACAATCCCCCCCTTTGTCATTGATGACAACACCTAAGCTCCCCCTGAAAACAGCCCTCCCTGTTTACAACGTCTCTCCCCCTTTGGCATCAATGGCAAAGCACTTCTGCGTCAAGAAGAAGAATCAATTTAGTGGGAAGAGGGAATGACCCCCAATTTTTCTTGGAGGTACTCAAATGTCCCTTTAGGAAGTGGCTTGGTGAATATATCTGCTATCTGCTCCTTTGTCCCAATATATTCCAACTTGATGTGCTTTTCTGTGACCTGTTCACGAAGAAAGTGATATTTGATAGGGATGTGCTTTGTCTTGGAGTGCATGACCGGATTCTTGGAGATGCTGATGGCACTTGTGTTGTCACATAGAATTGGAATCGGCTCATCATATGTTACTTGTAGGTCTTGCAGGTTCTGTTTCATCCAAAGGATTTGAGTACAACATGTTGCTGCTGCTATATATTCTGCTTCTGCTGTTGACAAGGATACTGAGGATTGCTTTTTGCTAGACCATGATACCAGACAGTTTCCTAAGAAAAATGCTGCACCACTTGTGCTTCTTCTGTCATCCACACATCCTGCCCAATCCGCGTCTGAGTAAGCTAATAAGTCCAACTCATTTCCTTTTGAATACCATAATCCAAAGTCCATAGTTCCTTTAAGATATCTAAAGATTCTTTTGACTGCAATAACATGAGTTTCCTTCGGAGCTGCTTGAAATCTTGCAACTTGTCCAATAGCTTGCATATCACATCTAGCCTTGAAGCTGTCACATAGTAGGCTTCCAATCATTGACCTGTAAAGTTTTTGATCCACTGCATTTGATTCATCGTCTTTGCTTAACTTGCAGCTAGTAGTCATAGGAGTGCTCACAGGCTTACAATCTTCCATCTTGAACCTCTTCAACATTTGTTTAATGTACTTGGTCTGAGAGATGAAGATGCCTTCTTCACATTGTGATATCTGAAGTCCCAAGAAGAAGGTCAGTTCACCGAGTAGCGACATCTCAAATTCGTTTTGCATAACCTTGGCAAATTGCTGGCTCAGAGTATCATCATCACTACCAAAGATAATATCATCAACATACACTTCAACAATAAGTATGCTGTCATGATCAATCTTGATATACATATCGCTGTCTACAGTTCCCCTTTTGAAACCTTGTTTCTGCAAGTAACTGTCCAATCTGGAGTACCAAGCTCTAGGAGCTTGCTTTAACCCATATAGAGCCCTTTTTAATCTGCACACATAGTCCTTGTTTGCTGATAGTTGGAATCCTTCTGGCTGTTCAATGTAGACTTCTTCTTCTAGTTTTCCATTCAAAAAGGTTGATTTGACATCCATTTGATATACTTTGATGTTTTTAGCACAAGCATGGGCCAATATCATTCTTATAGCTTCCATTCTGGCTACTGGAGCAAATGTTTCTTCAAAATCTATCCCTTCGATTTGAGCATATCCTTTGCAAACCAATCTTGCCTTGTTTCTGATTACCTGTCCATCTTCGTTCAGCTTATTTCTGAAAATCCATTTTGTGCCAATCATATTTTTGTCCTTGGGTCTAGGAACAAGTTCCCATGTTTCATTTTTCTCGATTTGATCAAGTTCTTCTCCCATGGCTTTGACCCAATGTTCATCTGCACTAGCTTCCACAAAGTTACTCGGCTCAACTGTAGATAGTAGTGAGAAATATACTTGTTCTGGTCTTCGGACTTGTCTTCGATCTTTTCTGGTTTCTATGCCGGCATTTTTGTCACCAATAATCAATTCCCGTGGATGATTCTTTTGATACCAATTCTTAGGAGAGTTTTGTTGTTCTTGCTGTTGATCCTGTACTTGTTGATCTTGTGTAACTTTTGGCTGAATTTTTCTCTCTTCTTCTTCTTCTTCTTCTTCTTCTACTTCATCATCATCATCTTCTTCTTCATGATCTTCTGAGTCTTCCTGACATTTTGGCAAGCTCGATTCATCAATCTTTACATTGATGCTTTCCACTATCTTACCTAATCTCAGGTTGTAATACTTGTAGGCCTTTCTTGTGGATGAGTACCCAACAAATATTCCTTCGTCTGCACGAGATTCAAATTTTCTAATCTTCTTATCATCTCTTCTAATGTAGCACCTACTTCCGAACACTCTGAAGTGTTGAACATTAGTTGTTCTTCCTGTCCATAGCTCATAAGGAGTTTTATCAGTGTTGCTTCTGAGCAATCCTTTGTTCATAATGTGGACTGCTGTATGTACTGCTTGAGCCCAAAATTTTTCGCTTAGCTTAGCTTCATTCAACATAGTTCTGGCCATTTCTAACACTAATCTGTTCTTCCTTTCTGCTACTCCATTCTGCTGAGGTGTTCTGGCAACTGAAAATTGTCTTTTTATACCATTTTCTTCACAGTACTGATAAAATTCAGTTGATGTGAATTCTCCGCCATTATCGGATCTGAGACACTTGATTCGTTTACCTGTTTCATTTTCAACCTATTCTTTAAAGATCTTGAAGCATTCAAAGGCTTCCGATTTCTTGTTAAGAAGGCATACCCATGTCATCTTGGAGTAGTCATCAATGAGCAGCATGAAGTATTCTTCACCATCCAATCCTTTATTCTTGGTTGGCCCACATAGATCAGTGTGGACAAGCTCTAAGGGTTTTGTAGAAGAGTATTCTTTTGTCTTGAAATTGGCTTTCGTAAGTTTTCCATGCTGACAGTGCTTGCAGATAGTGTCAGAAGGCTTTGTAATCTGTGGCATGTTCCTTAGGGCTTGCTTCCTGCTGATCTTGACCAGATTATCAAAATGTACGTGTCCCATTCTTCTATGCCATAACCAATTCTCATCTTCTTTTCCTAGGTGACATTTCTCTTCCTTGATCTCGTCCAGAACATATATGTTGTTTGGAGTCCTGGTAGCGGTAGCCACTAACTTTCTTGATCCTTCTTTTCTTATTTTGCGGGACTTTGAGTTGAATGTAAGTTCATGTCCCTGATCACACATCTGGCTGACACTCAACAGATTATGCTTCATACTGTCGACAAACAACACATTTTCTGCTACTGTATCTTTGCTGCCAAGATTTACTGTACCTTTTCCAACAACTTTTGTTGATTTGTTATTTCCAAAAGAGACAGATCCTTTATCTTTTTCAAGAAACATGAAAGCACCTTTGTTACCTGTCATATGCCTAGAACAACCACTGTCAACATACCATTTGTTGCTACCGGTTTGAGCTTGAGCTTGAAGAGCTATCCCACATTCATGAATATTCAGATTATTCTTTTGTCTGATCCATACTTTTTGCTGGTCACTCGTTTGATTGGTTGATACTTGTTTAATGCCTGTAGGAGGGATTGTCATTCTGCAAATCCTAGCTGTATGCCCGAAGTTGTTGCATTTCTGGCATTCGACTTCAGAATCCAAAGGAGAAAAACTGTTGTTGTTTCGTTGCCATCTAGAATTTTCATACCTGTTTCTGTTTGCTGCATATCTTCCTTTTATACAATTCATCGCTTTATGCCCAAATATTCCCCAAGAAAAACAATAACCATAAAATGGATATTCATACCTGGGAACAAATGGTCTTCTTGGAGGTGTTGCCCATCTGAAACTTTGATTTTCAACTGGAGTCCATTCTGAGGTTGGTTGTCTAGGTTGAAATGGTCTTCTTAGAGGTGCTGTCAATTTTAAAATGTTGATTTTCAACTGGAGCCTGTTCTGGTTGTTGTTTTGGCTGATATATGGGTACTTCTTGGATGACGGGGTCTTTGATAACTTTTGGTTTATCTTCAGCTGTCTTGGAACTTGAACCTTCATCATTATGCTTCTTATAACCAAGACCTGTTCTGTTGAGGTATGGCTTTTGATTACTGATGATCTGATCAAGTATCTTGGAACTGTTGTCATAGCCTTGACTCACATTTTTCTTTCGTAGTTGAGTTCTTAGAGTCACTATCTCCCCCATTAGTCTCTCACTTTCATTCATACTTTCTTCTAGTTGTTTTCTGAGATTGTCTTGAATTCTTTTAGCTTCTTCTAATTGAATAGTTAGACTTTGAATGAGTTGATCTGCTTCTTCAGATATCTGAGGTCTTTCTCGTAACTCCTGTATCTCCCCTTTAAATAGTTTATTCTTTTTCCTTTCTCTTCTCAGCTCTTTCAAAGCACTTATCAATTCTTCCTCCAGGTCTACTTCACCTTCTGAATCGGATTCTTCTTTGTTTTCGGAGATCTCATCTGAATCTTTTGAATCAACAGCCATGAAGAGTACCCTTTTTGATTCGTTATCACTGTTGCTGTCCGAATCACTATCACTATGCGAGTCATTGTCAGAATCTTCATCTGATGAGCTGGTGTTTCTTTTAGAGTAGAGACTTTTCTTCTTTGCAAACCTTCCATTTTTCTTTCCTTTGAAGTTCCTGTATTTCTTATGTTTCTTGAAACTGTCATCACTATCAGAGTCTTTTGCATAGGGACATTTTGAAGCAAAGTGACCTATTTTACCACATGAAAAACACTTAAGAGGTAACTTACCTTTGTACTTACCTGTGCCTCTTTTGAGCTTTCTTACGAAGTTTGTTGTCTCCTCATCATCTGAATCATCACTGCAGTTGAAGTGGTATGCTGTCTTTGATTTGGATTTTATTTCTGAATTGTCTTTCTTGGCTTGTTTGTCTTTCATTGCTTGCTTGGAGGAAACTTTAAAGGCTGCTTCTTTTCTAGGTGAGTCTTCATCTTCTAATCTCATTTCATAAGCCACAAGTGTCCCATGTAGCTGGTCTACTGTCATGGTATCCAAGTCAGTCCTTTCTTCCAAGGCTGAGATTTTAGGATTGAATCTGTTGGGAAGCGTTATTAGTATCTTTTGAACAACAACTAATTCTTCAACCCTTTCACCCAGGCCTCTGATAGTATTTACAAGTTCATCAATTCGAAGAAAATAGGTTGCAATGTTCTCATCATCCTTCATCTTTAGATGTTCGAATTGTCCTCTGTAGGTTTGGAGTTTGGCTTCTTTGACCTTTTTGTCACCTTCATAGATGGTCTTGAGTTTGTCCCACATTTCCTTAGCAGAAGTACAATGCATGACTTTGACAAAGACCAATTCATCCAATGCACTCGAAATATGGTTCGTGGCTTTTGAATTCATATCATAACGAGCTAAGTCAGTTGGATCTGTTGGTGGGGGTGTTGGTACTTCATATCCATTTTCAACTATTTGCCATACTTGTACTCCTTGAGCTAGCAGAAAAGATTTCATTCATATACTCCAAAAGGTATAGCCGGTCCCATCAAACATGGGTATTCCATTTTTACTGTGCTTGGCAAACTTGCCCATAATTTCCTTCCAGTGATTAGACTGTTCTTGAAGGAACTCGCTCTGATACCAATTGTTGAAATACTGAGAGGGGGGTGAATCAGTATTTGCCAATCATAAATTTTTTTAATCAAGATCAAGTTGCTAATCACCAATCATAACAGCATATCATTAACATTCATGAAAAATAACAAGATGCACAGTACACAATATTTTTACGTGGAAACCCAAGTCCTGGGGGTAAAACCACGGAAGCCTTTTATGATAAAATTTGACCCAACAACAACTGGGGTTACAAATTTAATACAACTTCTCCAGCTACAACTAGAAGGGGCTACAACCCCTAGGCTTCGTCAGCTGCAACTGACGAGCTGCTACAACAGCTTAGCTCACAAAATTTTGAGCCCTAACACCACCCTACCGCCCTTGAGAAGAAGAAGACTAGACCTGTGGACCTGTCAAAACCAATCACTGAACTTGCTGCTAATAACCACTGCTCTCTTATCACTGCCAAGTCATCACTATGTACTGATAAGTCATTTTACTGCCATACATTCACACATTACTGTTTTACAACCACTGTATACTTCATTGTTCATACACCACTGTATGTATCACTGTACATATACTTGTACACTCATTGTACATACATCACTTGTACACTTACTGTACATACATCCCTGTATATATTGTTCATCACTACATACTGTTCACACACTTGCATACTTACCGTACATGCAGATATCTGTACTTGTACTGTTTACTCAATCACTATATGCACTTACTCATTGCATGCACTGTAATTTTACTCAACCACTGTTTATTGGAGAGCATCATCATACCATAGTATTCATGTTCTTCATAGGGTATAGGAATCAAAGGAATGCATGGACTTACTACACCATTGTATTCACTGTACATCTACTTCTCTGTTTGTGTCACTTAGTAGTGCAAGTCAACACTCATAAACATCATCATTATATCAATATCATGGTGTATACAAGGGATCAACAAAACATCATCAACATCATATCACAATTATTGTAGATACAAGCATACTACTGTATACACTACACACCACTGGACTTACTTCACTGGTTGTGTATACTCCATTGATCCATGACTGTAATAAATCCAAAATGAAGTGTTACTACTGCAACCTTCGTATGCCTGTTAGTGCTATTGCGGTCAGCATATGTTGTCTTCTAGGGAAGTCAAAGAATGTTCACTCCTATGCTGCTGTAGACCTCGGATGCTAGGCAACAATGACCATTATATTCCACCAAATTGTGATAAACCCTACTTTCAAATTCGGACTGTTTCATGTATGAAAAATTAGGGCTTTCTTCTTCTCTGCAATCTGACTGTATAGACTGAGTAGAATAGGTCTTGTTTTCTTCAAAAATTCGTGAGCTGATAAAGACCCCAAGCAAGACAATTAGGTTTGCAAAAAAAAAAAAAGGAAAATAGACTGCTGTTCCGAATTGTATCTCTGCTGCTGCCACAGAAAATCGCTGCTGCAAGTTTTGGGACAGTTACATATGCTTGAAGAAAGGTGACTGTGTAAATGCTGTAGATGATGTTAAAACAATGTCAAACTTGGGACTGTTTGTGTTGATTAAACCCCAAGGAAATCAGATGTGGAAGCTCAGTTCTGTCCTGAAACAAGTTTGTGAAAAGAAAGGCAGCACTAACATCAACCAAATCAACTGTTGAACACTCTAAACTCAGACTGTTCAAGCATATAAAACATTATTGTGGCTGCTCCTGAAATTTCAGACTCCTTCCTGACTGTGGCTACCTCAGACTAATGATCAACCAAAATTTCAGAGTTAAAAATCAGACTTCAGAAATGTCTGCCTGCTGCTCTGCTGCTGCCTCAGAGACACCTGAATTTTTACCTCAACCCAGCGAAAAAATTCAGAGCTGCCTCCCAATTTGTTCACCTCAAAATGAGGTCGTGAGCCCTCCATTTATACACATTTTTCACTAATTTTATGGAGCCGACCTATCATTAAAATAATTTTTATTTTTAATTTAAAATTTAATTTAATTTTGTTTGGTCGGCTGACCCAAAAGATGAGGTACTTCAACTTTAAAAATTCATATTTCATCAACCGTGAGGAACCACGTGACGTGCCACCTACCGTTGGAAATGGCATGACAAGGGCTATTATCTTATGATGGGCTTATTTGCAAATACATGGTCCTTCATTCTTAAAATCTTCAATTTGTACAGGACGTCAAAGACCCCACACATAATGGTGTCAAAGATCATGCCACAAACTACAAGAGTTGCAAGGACTTCTTCAAAGTCTTCTTCAACCTATAAAAGCATCTCTACGGGATCCACAAACATCTCAAGCCATCTAACCATAAGGAGGACCATACATCATCATCAACAAGCTACCAAGTGTGTGGGTTCAAGACCCAAGCCTTGTGGGCTTAAGGACCAACTTGTGGGTCCAAGCACTTCTTCAATGCTTCTTCATAAAGCAAGAGGCTTCATGGGCTTCTTCAAGGGCAACCCAACAAAGTCAAAGGGTAAATAGGGCTTTGTAATTGTCTCAAGGCCTCCAAGGGCTTCAAGCTTGGGCTTGGACAACCACAAAAGGAATCCTTAGACTCCAACAACACAAAAGACTCTCAAGGGCTCCACAAGGGGCACCAAGACACCACAAGCCTCACCAAGGCACTGTTGGCATCAATGACAAAACTTTATCAACAGTTTCGTCACTAATAAATATCAAGCCAAAAATGGAAAACCCCAAAATAAGTTTTATGCAGCTTCTCTCTTCTTCACCAACGAACTTGTCCTCTCTCTCTTGCTATGCGAACTTGTGTGAGTGAGTAGTGTATCCAAATGAGAGAGCTTAGCTCTCTATTTATTCTTTACTTCTAACTTGACCTTTTCCCTAACTAGGTCGGCCTCAACTAAACTTGACTGGGCCGACTTCTCTAGGAAGATTCAATAACCCTATTACATTTGACTCTAGGGGATCTATCACCCCGACTTACAATGGAGGTTTTACCTCAATGACTTTGCATGACCAAATGTAATAATGACATCTCCGACCGGAGGGAAAACATCTCCGTCGGAGGTACAAATAAAATACAATAATAATATCAATATAAATACAATTGAATATCTTCCGAAGTTACATTTACATCAACAGATAGTTGTAGGGAGATTATGTTGTGGTGGTGCCTATTGTTTTAAGGTTTGTTGTTGTGTAATGATAAGTGACTAGATCATGCCCATCATGTCTTCCATCATTTTTATTTCAAACTTGTTTGTTATTGGCAAGTTGCTCTAAGAATAGTTGTTGCACATGGATTTGCTCCATCAACATCTAAGCAATGCCTAAAGAGTGGAGAGTCACCTAAGTCATTGGGAGAGTTGTGGGGAGCCCTAATGTGCAACAAAATGATTATTTATGTTGATTTGCCAAAAGGCAATAAGTTGCAAGCAAAAGAGGGGTTGTGATCCCTACAACAACAAAAAAACATGTGTGTTTGACCAAACTACATGTTTTAGAAATTGTTTTGAGAGCTTGATCAACAAATTAGTTTGTTGTATGAGAAAAGTATAGGATTTTGGAAAATATGTATGCTTAATTGATTTCTCTGGCTAAAAAACAGTGGATCCATAAGTTTCGAACAAAAGCCATGACTATGAGAAAATTGTTAAATTTTTTATGGAAAATCTCATGAAATTGTAAAAAATTAAGAGGGCCTTGAGTGAAACTAGGTAATTTGCATGTGGATGGCTGGAAAATGGGAATTAGTGATGTTGACATGCCTACAAATTACTTTAATTGCTTGGAATTGGGAGCTCAAAGAGGATCCCATGCAAAACAAATCCCAATGAGGAAAAAATAGTTGAACTCTTGCAATGCCCTAATCTTTCGGCTCTAATATCGATTGATATAAACACAATCACACTAACACAAAAGGATAACTAGCATACAGGGAAACACACAAGAGAACAAGTATGCAATCATCAGAAGAGATTATCAGAGCTATACACATTTGCATGCTCTACTTTGTATTATGTATTCATATGAGGATAAATTAGTGGAGAGCGATCATCTTTGACCAAGTCTCATATGGTTACAATTCTAAATTAAATAGTAAGATGAGCGATCGTCTTTGACCAAGTCACCTATGAAATATCTACATTGAGATAGGTGAACTACAAAATATGAAGTACAAAAGGAATAAAATACAAATGTAATACATAGTTGGACTAAGTCGACTGGGATCTTAGGGACTAAGTCTCCCCATTTTGAATCCTTTCCTTATAAATTGAATGGGACAAATTGATAAGAAGAAACAATAAACAATAAAATACCAATAAACCTTAAGGCGAGCTAGTAGAGTGTTGAAATATAATATATATAGCTTTGGAAGCTATTTTTTTATGTAATTAAATTATGTACATAAAAAGTATTTTATGCCAAGTGTCAAAAGGCTAAATGCCAAGTGTCAAAAGGCAAAGGCTCATGCCAAGTGTCAAAAGGCTCATGCCATGTGTCAAGTTCATGACAAGTGTCAAAGGGCTGCTTAGAGGCTAGCTTAGGACGGTCCCTAAGGGGGATGCTTGGGGCAGTCCTAGGGGGTTGCTTAGGGCAGCCAAGCCCAAGTATAAAAAGGGGCTGACCCCCATCACTTGAACACACACTTTTGGTGAAGACTTCTGCTATCATAAGGCTGCCAATCAACTGGTTGTTATTGCTGTTAATGACTGCTACAGGGATAGAGATAAGGCTGCTACAGTATTTACCTTAAGTTTGGTACAGCAAGAGGTCATCACAGTCAATTTTGGACTGTTACTGTAAGTATGTTATCAGCTGTTAGTCTAATTTGTAAGTGCTGAAATAGAGGTATTGTTTCAGCAAGTTAAAGTTGTTAGTCCAAAGTCTTGTACTGGTATTGTACTTTGCTGAGGAATCAAAATGGAAGTTTTGGCTGGGTTTTTTACCCCATGAGGGTTTCTCAGGGTAATCTTGTGGTCTCTCTGTGATTGTCTTACTTTCAGTGATCCTTACTTATGAAGATGTGTGCTTATGACTATTAAATGATGCAAAAAGTTTAAAAGTTCATACTTACATCTAGTTTTTCAACATAGAGAAAGTAGAGATTCAAGTTATTGAAATTCTCTAAATAACATTGAGGTGAAAGAGGTAAAAAATATTTATCTAATAAAATGTTTGAATTTACGAATTTCATAACAAAAAGGTAGGAGAGTCTAGTCAGATTCATCATTGTGAGTATGTGTTAATTCTTGCAATAGAAACCTAATGTAGTTGGTAACTTGCTTCATAGATTATGCTGTAATAAACAATATATATATATATATATATATATATATTAAAAATAAACATATAAACATATAAACAATAATTAATTATTAATTACTCAAAGGGACACAACCCTTCGTGAAAAGTTACCAAGGGTGCCTTTAAGAGTTATATAAATATGACACTCTTACTCTATTGTACATCATCATATCGCTTATTCATTATATAGTTTATTATTTACTTTTCCATTTATGGAGTACTTGTCCTATTTACACTGGATGTTTCCTTAATAACGGACTTTGTTCGTCTCAGATGCATTCTCTTCATTAGATCTGCCACACTTGCATGTGCAAATATCTAAATGGGTTGGCATTATAAGAAAAATACCTATTCCCAAAAGCTTGCACTTGTTTCAGTCATGAAGGCTTCTCTTCAAGGTAGTATAAGCCTTCAAAAGTCTATAGTGGGGAATTGCTTGGAAATTTACTATCTTTCTTATATCAAAGTCCAGTCTCTCATCCTAACCTCACATCAAGAACCTTTTGGTTAAGATTCTTGTATGTATTATTTATATACAATTTGCATTCTCAAAGCATGTGAATTGAAGACACTATTTTGCAACCACCTTTATGAAGCAATGGTGATTGTCATTCCCCATTCTCTTTTTCGTTTCTTTAACCCAGGTGTGTAGCACTAGCAACTCCATTCTGATTTTCTAAGTAGTCCAATATATCGTTCAGTTTCTTTTATGGCCATTAGGTCCTCGAGATACAAGACTTCAAAATTCAACAGCTTTTCAAAATTTCCTCTCAATCAAGAGACATAGTGAGTAATTTAACGTTGAAGGTCATCTTTCCCTCCTCGAAAGAAGACTAAATGTTTATTGGGTTGGATGCATGAGATAAATTGAGCCTTCCTGTCAAATCTTCATTGAGATAACCTTCCTTTCAAAATTTTGGCTCTTCACATTCAAATTCATTTACTAAAGCTTTGTTTGGTTTAAAATTTCATCTACATTAGTGTGATGCTTAGTACTCCTAAATTATCCTCTTATTTCTCCCTTATGGCAATTGACATTGGTTTTGTTTATAGTTTCCCTTCACTCATAGACCATCCTAGTTAATAAAGTATAGTGAAGGACCATGTCCTTTCGAAAATGACAAATTAAAGATGTTGATTAGTGCCCTTGGGCATGTGGTACTTTAGGAACTTGTAGATGTACCCCTTGTCGAGGACATGCACATCGCCTCACACTACCTCAAGATGTGGCTACATAAAGTTTAATGTCTTTCTTTGAAATTGTGTGGTTTTGGGTACATCTTTTAATGTATCTTTAGGGATATTTCTAGAAGTTCTAATTATGATCAATTCCTTGCAAGGTCCTAACATGGATTTTTTCATGAGCCCTTATTTTGGTACTTTGGACTTCTCTCCTAAGGCCATCCTTAGTTTGATTGGTAGGGAGGTAAGTTTCACACTCTCCCCACTTGGGTTCAAATCCCCGATGAGATGTTGGCCCATTGTGACAAGGCTAGAAGGCTAGGCGCCCCATTGAGTGGAACTAGGAAAACTTTTAGGGGCAAAATTTAGCCCATGGACTAATTTTTTATGTTTTTTTCTAAAATGATTCAATCAAATTCCATAGCACAAAAATATTTTACTCTAAACATAGCTAAAATTGTCCATAAACTATATACACTCCTTAGAAATTTGAATATGTTTACAAAAATATTGCCAAACATTTTATGGTTGGAAATTTAAGAATTAGTAAGATTTGCCAAGGTTTCTATAGTTTAAGAAAATTATGGATCCTTAAAATTTTCCCTAAGTGAGACCCCCATATTGGGTGTCTCCAGACATCTCGAACTTTGCTAAGTCATGAGTTATTGGTATATCTAGTTTGTGGGCTATTGGATATACTCTTGGGTTATAGTGGTAATCATTAGCTTTAACATATGCCTTGCCTAGGTAATCCCAACAAGTTACTGATTCCCATGGTTTATATATATATATATATATATATATATATATATATGGTGATTCACATAACATAACATTTGATTTATGGCCGGAATTACATAACATATGATTTATCTAAAGACACTTTATGAATTATATTTGTGGTAGATGGCATTAGTTGCCCTAGCAAATCCATATCCTATAAGCAACGAGAGTTTTATATTATATGGGGTATTCTTGTTTCTTGATTTCTTAAAACATATACTTACATTATTGTGATAAATGTAGAGCATTTTAACTATTTTGTCATTTCCTTATGATTGTTCATACCTATAGGAGACTTCCCTTTTGCCGATATTGAAAATTTGTTTTATGTTTGATATATCTAGGTAATTATGGATGCGGGTCACTCGGCGACTGAGCCAGGGATAACTGCAGAATTAGTAGCTGCAAATGAACGATTTAAAAACTTATAAATGAGTATAATGTCCAACTGTGGGTGGGTTGGACTTTAAACGTAATATAATATAGCTTACTTTATATCGTTGCCTCAAGGGAATGTGATCAAAGTTTTTAAAAATGTTGTTACATTTACTTGCATGTGTAAACACATACATTATCATCACTTGGTACCTATTTTATAAATCCCTATAAAACTATTATTGGTCCATATTGGAAGCTAGGAAAATAGTTTACCTACTTTGGAAGTTATGGAATTTCCTTGAAGGGTCATGATATACGCAAGTTTCAAAAAAGACCGCATTATTTCATTGTAATTAAGTTTTATTTGTAGAAGTTTGATTTCATTATAGACAATTCACATCAAAATTTCTTGACAAAGCACATATAAGACCAACTTGTTTAATTTTATCACATTAGGAATTTGTTGTCTTAAATATCAAACACTCCATTTGGTAAATTCTCATTGTCTTAGCTTTCTATTTATGCAAAATCCTTTCAAGTTATCTCATAACAAGGTTGATCTTCTTAGAAACACAAATTGTGCTTATTTTATTACCACATTAGAAGAGGAACTACATTTAGTAAAATCTCATTGTCTTAGCTTCCATTTATGCAAAATCCTTTCAAGTTATCTCATAACAAGGTTGATCTTATAAACACAAATTGTGCTTATTTTATTACCACATTAGAAGGGAAGTAGCATTGCTAGAGAGCTTGATGTAATTGGTGTCATAAATGTTGTACATCCAAACTATTTCATCATGTTGTTTTAGTACTCAAAGCCTTTGTTATCTTCCCATTTACCAATTTGCTCTCATGATAAAAATGGCTTTAGCACTACAACATTTTGGGCAAATTACCACCCACCAAAACCAAGGTCTTTTCAAATTTCTCATTTCTTATAAAAAATTGTGAATTGGACACTATTAAGGTGGTAATTCGGGCTGTTGTGTGACATTCATTTGTGGTGACGACAGTAATGTCCATATTAGCATCTCCAATAACATCCAAATTTGAATTTTTGGTCTCTATTGCAACCTTCTAAATGTCTGAAATGGCATCTAGAAAATGACTTGAATTCTGAACCTAGGAACGACCATAATTGCGAATCAAAGAACACTCAGCATTGTGTCCCTAAAAACCCCTGAATTGTGACACTAGGACTTCTAGAATTGTGATTGAGTAACGTCCTTGTAACACCCCCAATAATGTCCTTACTACCATCTAGCAATGGATGTAATCATGTTTGTGTTATTTTTTAACATGAACAAGTCATTTTTTCGTAGTAAATAGAAGGAAGGTTTACACATTTAACACCTCAATGATATGTGTCAGCAAATTACAAGACTTAAATAAGAGTGAGAGAAATCTTAGTATATCTTACTAGTTTTCAATTCTTTTGAATTTTTAGAATCATTTGGTTGTTGAAGAGACCCTTCTAGTTGTCAAAAAAAATTCCAAAATTGTGTTGTTGATCATCTTTACAAGGACAAAAGATGGAGTTTCAAATGGAAACAATGATTCTCTTTCCTTAGAGATATCCTTATGGGGTGCCCCATTTTTCCTTTTGCTTCTTAGCAATTTATTCCCCTTGTTTCTCATCCCCATAAGGCATGTTAAGAGGTGGGACCCTTGGTGGAGTCCACTTTTATCATATGATGGTTCTCCTTGGCACCTTTCCACCAAATGCATCTTCAATTTCTCTTTAGCTTTTTTCCATCAAGAACTTAGGGAGCTTGCACTCTCGTCACTTACATTTTTCTTTGGACAAGAGACTACCAAGTGACCACTCTGAAAGCATGATCTACATATGAAGGAAAACAACTTACTCCTAATCTACTTTTTGCTTCGAAACACTATTCACTTCCTCAGTCGATATATTTTCTGGCATACTATTGACAAATTCGTATTATACACACAACATAACATACCTTGTAGCATGTGTGTTGCAAGGTTCTAAGGAGAAAAAATGAAACTTCCCTGAAGTATTTTCGATGGGTATAGTGACTCAAGTCCACAGAAGTGTAGAGACAGAATATTGGGAAGCCTAATTCACATTGGGGTTGAAGTTAAAGACCATGTGGATATGTTATGATCCTTAATAAATCTAGAGATGGTTAAAAAACAGAATCCTCTTATGGAAGGATAAAATCTTGTTCAGTTGCCTCTTTGAGGGGGCAACCTTCAAATGAGCTATGATTCAATACAATAACAATACTTCACATCTCATAGGAAGGAATCCATCCTTATGTCTAGTTATCTAACAAACCCTAACCCTAATCACTATTGGCCTCTACATTAATGGATGGGCCATATTTCTTTTATTGCATGATAACTACCTAGTGGTCCTTATTTAATAATAACTAATATAGTGGAATTAATCCACATTACGTTCAATGGCCACCATACCTATCATATTATTAATAGTAATGCACCCTTCATCCCCCCTTACATCACTAGGGAGGACCCCACCACTCCATCCCCCTTTGAGAAACATTACCCATAACGCTTGTACTTATGATGTACATCCACAAGCCAAGTTCCCATGTATGAGTGTTGGCTTCAATGCTAAGAGTGTAGTCCAAGAAGTGAGTCCATAAGGGGCTTATCCATAAGCCAAGTTCTTGTGTGGGGGTTTTTCAACCCTATTTACATCACTATGGAGGATCCCACCAAGAGGTCGAAGAAAGGAGACCAAAGTTTCATGCATGCCCAGAGTGGAGAATGTTGTCTTTATCCTTTAGAAGAATCGAACTCTACTATGAAGAAGCTATGAGCACATAGATTAATGTGTGTTATGTCAAGAAGTGGTTCCTACTTGAGAAATCTATTGATGTTTCCCCAGGTGCATCATCAGGCAAACATTCACTCACAGATAGCCATGCATATTTGGCCAGCAATTAATGATACATTCACATTCTAGAGGTGAATGGCCCGAGTAGGGGTAGTGACTCTCCCAATCATATGGTGTGGAGAATGGACCTGTTATCACACAATTTGTAGTTGTCTCTAAAGGTATCCCATCCAAAACGGTAGAGGTGTAGACAACTAAAGAGGTGACCCAAGAGATGCCACAGTTCCCAATGCAAGATGGGTGTCACATTAACCGAGGCACTCTTCACTTTAGATCAAGCCTAAGAAAGATCAAGGAGGAGACCCTCGCTTAGCCAATGAAGGCTAGCGAATGCAATCAAATCCTCCTAGGGAAATGTGATGATGAAAATAAGGAGACCAAGATGAAACAAGATCTAGATCTAGGATGGTAAGTGGACCCAAAGTGGTTAGGGCTTGGTTGAAGAGGCTTAGGAAGTGACAAGTGTTCAACCAAGTGTAAGATATGGTCACTTATGGATTAAGAATAGTAGATCTAGATAGATCTAATGCCAAAGAAAAGTACCCAAGTGGGGCCCACCCTTAAAAAGTGGAAAATGGTCCAAATGGGGCCCACAAGGTCAAAATCAAGATGAGATGGCACTAGGGGGTATCCTATAGCATGGATCTATGGATTTGAGAAGGAATGAGCAATACCCACATGTGGGATCTAGCAAAAGACCACTAACCCAAGGAGTGTGACTTGCCTCAAGGAGGACTAGTGCCTTAGATGAAGGGGCAAATGGAGTCGGATGTCCACCAAATTATAGATAGGGATAGTTAAGATGATTACTAAGGTTGGTTTTAATTATTAAGCCCAAGTGATTGCTAGATCGCTATAGATCTTAAAAATAAAATAAAAAAAGGTTTTGATTTTAGGGTTTATATGACCAATGGAGAAAAGATGGATGGAACTAGATACATACCTTGTAGAACATACCTCAAAATCTTGTGGCCACTTTGCAAATTGATAACCTTTCCCTTTTGTGTATATTCAAGAGTGAGATCCAAGAGCCCAAGTGAAATCGTCCTCCTAAGGTGACCAATTCGCCCTCCTCCTGCAAGACAAGATCAATGAGAAACAAGCCAAGCAAAAGAATGATGAAAATGATGAAAAGATGAAACAGAAAGCATCAACTATGTCACTAAGATACAATAATGATACTCCCTGAGACAAAAGGCCAATCCAAGGAAAGATATGGGGTTTCCCCACAATAGCTTGTTAGACACAATGGCTCACTGAGAGCGGGGGTGAATCAGTGAGGAAGCACTTTGTTCAATTTCAACTTCTTCTTCGAAACTTATATCATCATTTGCATTTCTACTTTAACATTCAATCATAGATCATCATTCAAACGAAGATATATATCAATAAAGAGTATGTCATTCATCAAATAGGACACATTATCATCAACACATAGAAGACACACGATATAGGCTTTGTAAACTTTTTATGATTGGAGACTTCAATCTCCAGTATGGGCTACAACCCAAAGATGGCACCACCCACCAGATGATTCAGTCAACTACAACTCACTGGGATGCACCAACACCCCAACAAATATAAACTTACAAATGATATTTCAGAATTTTCTTATGTCTACAAATTACATACATCATCAAACAAGAAACCCTTGTTTGCTTCCCAAATCACTGAAGCTCAACTAGCACATCAGATAATAAGCATGTCTTCATTCTGTCCAATCATGTCTTCATCAACCAGCTGCCTCAATCCAACCCAGAAATAAAGGGTAAACAAAAAAGGTTTTACTGATGCTGCTGTTGCTCTGCTACTGCCATCGAACTGTCCTCATACTACCCCCCAAAATCAGAGCTCACTTATGCCTCTCGAATACTCCACCTTTTCCACTCCCAAAATCAAAACTTGTCTTCTTTATTTATACTTTTGCTTTCCTCAACTTCTGGAGGTCGACATGGCATATTCATTTTATTTTTATTAATTAATTCAAATGATATATTTCACTTCCATGTTATATTCAATATATATATATATATATATATATATATATATATATATATATATATATATATATATAACTTTCTTGCCACATCACAAGAGTGGATTTAAAACCACTTTACCCCATCATGCTTAGCCTTCCATATGCCCACAATGACCTCACAAAAATGCCTGCATGTGCTTTTAGCCATGCCCGCACAACCTCAAATATGCCCATAGGCTGAGGTTGGAAGATGCTTGCATGGGCTGTTTGGAAATGCCCGTAGGGATTTTAATTTATGCCCGCAAGGGGTCACATATATGCCCGCAAGGGAATATAAATTATGCCCACAGAGCCCTACTCAAAAGTGCCCGCAGTCTTAATTAAGGATGCCCGCAGACCTTCAATAAAATGCCCACCATGTCATGTCATCAACTGCCATTTAAAGTTACCATTCTTTGCCAAGTCAACCTTCATGCCATCCAATGTCTTCATACTTGCCCACTTGTCATGCTATGTATTCATCAACACTTGTCACTACTTCATACTCCATATCATCCACTTAAATTATTCCTTTGTCATTAATGGTTGATCATCAATGACAACCTATGCTCAACATAGCTCTCCTCCAAATCGTCCTCCTCTTCACCAAATCGGCCTCCCTATAGAAAACATGTTTTGGAACCCCAAGATCCACAATGATACACAAAGAAAAGATTGTATATTCAACTTGCAAAAGAATCCATCAAGACAAGAGAAGTAGATCCACAAAATAGTATTTTTATTCCAAGTTTGTAGAGCTCCAAAGGTGTCTTTACAATGAGGGGGGTCTCCTCCTTAAATAGGATGAGGGAGACCAAAACCCTAAACCACTTTTGAAAACTGGTGGTTGAGATCAAAATATATTACAATATAATCGATGGCTAAGATGAGCCGATACAAAATATGGCATGGATCACTCACTAAAGAGATGACTTCATGGCTAGAAGAGCCCTAGGGACAATGACGCACTCCATGGGGGTGGCTAATAACATGGGAGCCACAGCACAATAACAAGGACAAGTGACTAGGAGCACATGGTGGGGCTAGGAGGTATTATTCCCCTTCACTAGCATGACCCCATGGCACAATAAAATAATATATGAATCAATGACATGTCCAAGTATACAAATGATCAAATCTTGTCCCCATCATCAGAGAGAAGAATGTAATAAAAGACCTCTTGTAGCCCATGTGGACCCCACTAACTTCTACAAACTGATCTGGAAAGAGTGGGATACACCATGGATGACCTCTGAGCAGACCAAGTGCCAAAAACTTGCCTTAATTGCCCAAATCGAATTCCTCTATGACCTTTTTATTCCATTTTTTATCCTCTTGAAAAACCCTGAAACTACCCAAAACTAATTGCCAAGTGCTTGCGTTGTCCAACTGAGTGTTCCATCATGTCCGGAAGGGGGGTAATATGGTAAAAACAAGTGGCTAGACCACCCCCTTCCTCTATAGCTCCCTAGGAAACGACTAGCCTCCAATGTTCCTGCTGGACAGGCCACATCAGCATGGCCAAACTGGTCAATAGGTGGAAAACTGCTCAAATCATGCCAGGGAGTGCCTGAAACTGAAAGATAAGTGTCTCAATGGATCCAGAAGACCCAAATACGCTAGAGATGAGTACTCATACACCTCATGACAACCTATAAGATCATTTGTAGGGTCCACCATACCCGAACAAGTAAATATATGATGATCTGGAAATAATAATAAACGTGAAAAACTACATCAATCATCATCTGAAGCCTGTGCCCAACATATGGAATCATCAATAGGTATATGTAGGACCATGAATCAACATCATACAATATAAGTGGTCCATCTCATCACAAATCCCAAGGTTGACCTTGGTCAAACCATGTTTGATCGGTCAAACTGATAAAAAATATGACTGTGGCCAAGAGGGCCATGCTGCTGCAAGTGCAAATAGTTAAGACATGCTCTCTAAATCATTTTCATAGCAAGACTTTGAAACATTAAGCATCATTTCACTCGCAGTTAAATAATAATAATAATAAAAGGTTATTTAATAATTTACCTTCAAAAAGAACCTCAAGAATATACTCGTTTGTAAACATGATCAATCTGCTAGCAAAGGGTGAAGGCTAAGGAAACAAGGCTAGGCCAAAAGGTTGTGACTTGACTGACTTGACATAGTGATATTTTGGATAAGGGAAAAGGTGTTACACACTTAAGCATGTGTCAGACCAAGATACACAGGGAATGGCGATGTCTCACAAATGGATGAGTTGTTCAAAGAAGTATTTATTCAACCTTGGAAAAAACGTCTACTACTAGAACCGTCACTTGTGGCTCTAGGGGACACTTTGATGTAGGTGTCCCTTACTCCATCTCAAATCATAACTCGTAGGCTCAATGAGGTAAATTTCCATATAAGGTCAACAGTCTTTAGATTTAGCATTTGTTTAGCCACTGCTTTTTAGGACCTTTCATTTCATTGAATTTCATGGCCAACAATCATTAGATATAACATACATTTATCCATTGCTTTTTAGGCCTAATGTAACCCCTCTGGGATTTCATATGCACTAATAAGCACAACTAATCGCAGTTTTCATCCAGGTGCATTTACATTTCAAAGCACTTCATTGCATTACATCTCATAACCCTTTTCATTGGGCTTCCAATAGTTTCCAAGGTAGTACATTTTGCTTCAGGTTTTAGCCAACAACAACTCAAGCAACTAGGGGGGAATTCCACACAAAACCACACATCAGGGCAACTGACTAGAATGATAACGACATAAAATCCAACTCACCGAAGGCAAGTTATGTTTCCAACTCAAAGCCAGAACACAAAACTAACATGGATACGGGTCCAACACAAAGGCAGAAGCGGGGAGATCCTCCATATCATAAGTCAAGGAGTAGGTCAGGCTAAAGATCCAAAAGTAAGGGAAGGATATACGGATGGATGGAGACAAGTGGCAATGGTGCCTAAGCTAGCAAGTCAAAGAGACAGTAGTGATCATGTCCACATTCACAAGAAGGTAAAGACCAATGGGTATACAACAAGAGTTTCCAAATGCCAGTAATACAGTAATGTATATAATCCATAACAACCAATTTCATTTTAAGCATGTACACTGCCAGATCATAAGTACTAGATTCCAAGTCAATGCTATCAAAATGACCTAAACAACAAGATAATAACATCAATGCACGTCATATATATAAACTGGGTCATATATCAATATCTACTATCTGAACAAACCACATCCACTGAACACATTGCATATGTAACACTAAACATTGTCCTGTATTTGTATGGAACAAAAGGTCATATCGGTCATCAAATCTAAGCTCTCAAGGCTTTGCCTTGGCACAAGGTGTACACACTATCTGATATAAGGTTGATCTAATGTATAAGTGATCATAAATAGTGATTCTCATCATAAGTGATCTCGTTGAATCTGTGTAAAGGAAAAGCTATGAAAAGTGCAGATATCTGCTCGGAAGACATGGTAGCCCAGCTACTATGGTGTGATAACAGGACCCCAGTGTTAATTTTATCCAGAGATCAGTACTCCATCTGGATGCCTTGAGAACTCAAGCGGTTTGAGTCTCTATAAATAAAAAAATGCTATAATGATACAAACACAACAATTCTCTTAACACTTCAACAATAAAGCACAACAATCACACAACTCGGGATGTACCCTAGAAACCCCAAACAGGGAAAACCAACTATCTGTGGGGATTTCTTCTATCTCGAGCCCAGAGCAAAATAAATAGAATACAAGTACATACAAGACACCTCAGAAGGAACAACCAAACTTGATAGGGTCAAAACCCTAGATCTGCATGCAACAAGCTGATGCATGCACAGAGAAAATGTGCCCTAACTGTCAACTGGATCTGGATTTGCCTGTAGGTAACTATTTGTCGGTACTGTCTCTCTCACAACACTACTCTGATCTGCTCAACCAAAGAAGAAGGCCAACTGCTAGATATGATGAATGTGCCCCTCCTCTGCATGGAAAAGTGCGCCCTCCCTTAAGATGTCAGATGCTCGTATTGTTAAAAAATGTAACTGCAGAAGATATTCTAGATATACTTGTCTATTGTATTATTGTATTCCTCCTTCGGGAGATGGCATTGATGTAATTGATAATGTAAGAGTCATTGAAAGAGTCAATGTAAACCCTAACTGTTAGGTTGGCCTAGAAATAACTAGAAAATAATATTTTATTGTAAAGTGTACAAGTCGTCCCAGTTAGGTGATTCAAACCGACCTAATTAGTAAAAAGGTCAAGTCACTTGTTAAGTATAAATAGGAGGTTGAGTTGCTCATTTGGACAACTCACCTCACTCACTAAAAGTTTGCATATGAGATAGAGAAGTTCGCACAAGTGAAGGAGAGAAGTTGTTTTGTCTTGGGGTTTTATCTTGTACTTGGTGAATTCTATATTGAGGAAGTTTTGTTGGGGTTTTCTCCCTTGTGGTTTCCCCGAGAGAAATTTTGTGTTCTTTGTGTTTGTTGTGCTTGTCTTTCTTTCAGTGAATATATTGTTTGATGTTATTATGCTAAACAAAGTAAAAACTAACATGGTATCAGAGCAGGCCTGAAAGAAAAAATTGTACAGCCTCTGCAACTACAGAAACTAGGGCTTCTTATTTCAGGAGCTCTCTCCATGTTAGTTTTTCACTTTGTTTAGCATAATAACATTAAAAAATATAATCACTGAAAGAAAGACAAGCACAACAAACACAAAGAACAAAAAATTTCTCTCGGGGAAACCACAAGGGAGAAAACCCCGACAAAACTTCCTCAATATAGAATTCACAAGTACAAGATAAAACCCCAAGACAAAATCAGCTTCTCTCATTCACTTTTGCGAGCTTCTTTCTCTCTCCTATGCGAACTTGAGTGAGTGAGATGAGTGATCCAAATGAGCAACTTAATCTCCTATTTATACTTAACAAGTGACTTGACCTTTTTACTAATTAGGTCAGCTTGACTCACCTAACTGGGCCGACCTATATATTTTACAATAAAATATTCTTTTCTAGAACTTTACAGGCCAACCTATCAGTTAGGGTTTGCATTGACTCTTACATTATTAATTACATCAATGACATCTCCCGAATGAGGGATTCAATAATACAATAGACAAATACATTTAGAATATTTTCTGCAGTTACATTTCTTTAACACTCCCTCTTAACTAGGAAGGTATTCTACGGGCAACATCTGTCCAACTGACTTGTGAATCTCTATATGTCGTAGGAATTTTTTGGATCATCATATGTCTGGGGTATCATCAATATCATCTGCTGGCATATCACCATCAGCATCGTCATCATCATCTACTGGAATATCAACATCATCAGCAAGAACTATTGGAACATCAACAATCATCAGTTGACAAGTACTGGGATAACATTACCAGTCGGCAAGTACTGGGATAACATTACCAGTCGGCAAGTACTGGAGTAACATCATCAGTCGGCAAGTACTGAGATAACATCACCATTTAGAAAGTACTGGGATAACACTACCAGTCAACAAGTACTGGAGTAACATCATCAATCAGCAAGTACTAAGATAACATCACTAGTCGACAAGTACTGGGATAACACTATCAGTCGGCAAGTACTGATCTTCAGTCGGCAAGTACTGGGATAATACTATCAGTTGGCAATTACTGGAATCATATCACCAGTCGGAAATTATTGGGATAACACAATCAATCGGCAAGTACTGATCTTCCGTCGGTAAGTACTATAATCATATCACCAGTCGACAAGTACTTGGATAACACTATCAGTCGGAAAGTACTGATATTCAGTCGGCAAGTACTGGAATCATATCACCAGCCGGCAAGTACTGGGATAACACTATCAGTCGACAAGTACTGGAATCATATCACCAGTCGACAAGTACAGGGATAACACTATCAGTCGGCAAGTACTGGGATAACACTATCAGTCGGAAAGTACTGGAATCATATCACTCCCTCTTTCGAGGGAGGTCCCTTTGGACCACACCAAGCTTGTCTCAAAAATATTCAAACTTTATGCGAGACAGAGGCTTAGTCAACACATCAACAACTTGTTCCTCTGTAGGAACATACTTGAGCTTTACAGCTCCCTTCTGCACCATATCCTAAATAGACTGAAACTTGATCTCGATATGCTTCGATCTATCATGGAACATTGGATTCTCTGCCATCTTGATACAACTCTGATTGTCACGGAGAATACCAGTCATCTATATCTGCATCGAACAATCATGCCAACATCTTGCGAAGCCAAACTACTTCACTACAAGCTGAACATGTTGCGACGTATTCAACTTCTGTTGTACTAAGAGCAACACAGAGTTGCTTCCTACTAAGCCATGAGATCATACCCGATCCCAAGTTAAAACAACATCCTAAAGTGCTTTTCCTATCATCGACACTTCCAGCCCAATCTGAGTCTGTATATCCGTACAAAATGAACTCACTATCTGATGCATATCTGAGTACATATTCCAACATACCTTTTAGGTACCTCATCACATGTTTTGCTGCAATCAGGTGAACATGTCTGGGCTCTACCATATATTGGCTCAAAGTGTTCACGGCAAAACATATATCTGGTCTAGTATTGGTCAATACATCAATGAGCTAATAATCTGTCTGTATAATGTGACATCTACTATCTCAAATGAAGCAGCATTCAAGAGCTTCAAGTTTTTCACCATTGGAGTAGTCATGGCCTTGCAATCCAACATCCCAAATATTTTTAGGATCTCAACAGTATATTTTTTCTGGACTTAGGAAAATCTCATCTGGGAACTGCCATACTTCAAGACCTAGAAAATAGTGCATCATCCCAAGGTCTTTCATCTCAAATTCGACAGTAATCGTCTTCTTACATTTAGTGATGGGTTTGTCTTCTCCATGTCCTTGGTACCTGTCTCAAACTGCACCACATATACTTCCTCTTCATGAGGGGAGACATATGGTATCACTCTGAGTATATCCCTGAGATATCGGGGTAAACACCTTTGCCACAGATAGAGGCTAACTGATAATGTCTCTTCATCTGTGTTGCAGTCAGTCCCTTTGAAGCAGAGCTTTCGTGCTCCCTCCATAACTTAGCACTATCCTCCCTCTGCATCTTGTATTCTATGCATCAGGACATTCTGCATTGGAGTGACCGATAACCTTCTTTTCTGTTAATCTTTTGGGTATCCATCTATGTAATCTATCTAGGTCACTGGATACCTAGATCTTGAACTCTGTTACAAGTTCTCTCTTGCACCAATCTATAAGCTCCTCATCTTCAACCTTGTAGCAAACGTTGATATCTCATCACTCTAGGTAATCGTACACAATATTTCCTACAAGTCAAATTCAGTTGCATGGTTAGAAACATTTCATGGTTTCCAAAACGTATTAATAATGACAAATTGTTATGCATACAAACATAGGTCACACAGTCATGCAACTATCTTAGCCAATGCTTCAACACAACATTCATCCATATCCTGTATTCATACGGTAACTTTCTAGATGCCTTCCATCTCTACCAGAACATTATTTGTGCACTACTCCCAATATGTCAGCAAAGAGGTTTCATTCTAGATAAGTAGCAATGGAATGTTGTACAGCACCATAGGCCACTTACCCATCACATGCATATTAGTAGAATTACGTTCATTAATTCTAACATGCATAATACACATCCTAATGTGAAAATCCTCACAGCAGATCTAAGAGATGATGTAAACCTCACAAGAGTAATTATGATTAAGCAAGAAAATAGAAGAAGAGTGAACAATACAGTATAATGAGCAACAGAATAATATGGTACAGTAGAACTCAGATAGAAGCAATAATACTTCACACACTAGTTAATTAATCACAATATGGACAAATAAGTAGTACAATGGTAGAGAGGATTCGAATGCCCAAGGTGGCAATTCGAATTAGCCTCTCAGAGTGATCATAAGATCAATAGAGTGTCATCGGAGCACAACTAGGTGTCCTCATGATCATCAGAGCAGAACTGGAAGTCTTCATCATCATTAGTGGAGTCATCAATGCTCAAGTAACTGTCAACCATCAGTCAAACTAACTCTGGTAGGTGTAACTGAGTGTAACTCAATGTAACTGAGTGTAACTGACTGTAACTGACTGTAACTAAGTGTAACTGACTGTAACTGAGTGTAACTGAGTGACAACTGGACTGGTAGGTGAAGAAGGGCGAGTTGCTCCCTAAAATCAAGGAAGAAGGGCGCATTAAGCAACTTGAGGGCTAAAACTGAATAGTGAGAAGCTCCTGGGGGCTGGCTAACTGAGGGCTAGGTGCTAGATTGATGAATGGGATGCATGCAAAACCTAGAATGCATGCAAACCCTAAAGGTGCATGCATGACTGAAAATGTAAATGATCAAAATACTGGTGGGACTAGGATGGAGTATAGGAATATCCTAACACCCCCCCTTAATCCATCCTGGGCCCTGGTAACTAAGACCAAAAGTCACCCAATACAATGAATAATAACAATCAATAAACCAAGGAAGTGGGAAAATTTCATGGGAAACATATCCCTTCCTCAAAAAATAGACTGTAAGGCACACATAAAAATAAATGCTCCAATCTCAAGCATGTGTGATGTTTGGTCATATGTCTGGAGGTATCTTCTTCTTGGGAAGAAGTGGATCATGCTAAAAAATCGTGTGCCAGTACTTGCTCTTCAGATCGAATGTGATGAGAACAAATCCAACAGTATTAGAATGATCCTTGAACCTGTGATTCGAATCAGCTAAGGTAGGATCAAATCTGTGAAAGTGCATATAGTTTTTTGTCTTCTCCTTTGAACCACCATGGGTGAGATTATGCCAAAAATAACTATTACATGTTTGCTTGAAATCAAAATCAGATTTAAGACTTAAAAAACAGTTTCTTGAGATCTCCTTTGAACCAGCAGGGGTGAGATCAAAACTATCATATGCATGAGAAATTATCCCAAGCAGTAATTGCTTAGAATCCAAATTAGATCCAAGACTTGAATCATGGTTTCTTGAGATCTCCTTTGAACCATGAGAGGTGAGATCAAAACCAGTAGATGCATGAAAAATTATCCCAAGCGAATGGCAATGGCCATATTCTTCAATGACCTTCTGAAAGCATGGAATTATGATCATATAGTAGTATAAAAGAGGAGTTAGCTGGAGAGGAGTGAATGCATTACCTTCAAAAGATGTTTTGACCTCCGAAATAATCATGTGATCATGATGCAAACCAACAGACTCTGGTGCAAGAGAGGATTTAGGACCTTCTGCAATATCTAGAGTGTGAGCTAGCACAGAAAGAGAAGAAAGTTTGAGCATGAGCGGAGAATCTGCAAGTTCTTTGTCAACAACTTCAATATGAGATGATACTGGTTCATGATCTGAGAGATCATCAAGGGGAGCGAATGCAACATGATCTGAGAGACCATCAGGAGGAGCGAATGCATCATGATCTTAGAGACCATCAAGTGGAGCGAATGCATCACCTTGCTTGCTTTTGAAGGGATTTGGACCAAATCCATCATTCTTTTTTCCGAATCTTTCATCCAGATGAGCCCATAACTCTTTTGGAGTTTCAATATCAATGATGGTCGGGTACAATATGTAATCAGTCATAGTAAGCTTCATTCTTCCAATGTGCATGTCACCTTTATTCAACCATTTAATCTTCTTTGTAGAGGATTCGAACTCTCTTTCAAAATAGCAATCAAAGAGATCATGGCTCTTTAAATATGCTATTATTTTTGGTTTCCATTCATCATAGTTGAATAGAGAAAGAGGAGTGATTTCTTCTAATTCGGGATACATTGAAGCTGTAGAAGACCTGCAAAAACAATATAGAATAACTGCAACTGCTACTGCTGCAAAAATGCAGAAACTGCTGCACTCGAAATCTTGGTAATAACCTGCAAAAAACTCTCAAGAATGGAGATAAACAATACTCTCAACATGCTCTGATACCATGTGAAAACCCTCACAGCAGATCTAAGAGATGATGTATACCTCACAAGAGTAATTATGATTAAGCAGGAAAATAGAAGAAGAGTGAACAATACAGTATAATGAGCAACAGAATAATATGGTACAGTAGAACTCAGATAGAAGCAATAATACTTCACACACACTAGTTAATTAATCACAATATGGACAAATAAATAATACAATGGTAGAGAGGATTTGAATGCCCAAGGTGGCAATTCGAATTAGCCTCTCAGAGTGATCATAAGATCAATACAGTGTCATCGGAGCACAACTAGATGTCCTCATGATCATCAGAGCACAACTGGAAGTCTTCATCATCATTAGTGGAGTCATCAATGCTCAAGTGACTGTCAACCATCAGTCAAACTAACTCTAGTAGGTGTAACTGAGTGTAACTCAATGTAACTGAGTGTAACTGACTGTAACTGAGTGACAACTGGACTGGTAGATGAAGAAGGGCGAGTTGCTCCCTAAAATCAAGGAAGAAGGGCGCATTAAGCAACTGGACGGCTAAAACTGAATAGTGAGAAGCTCCTGGGGGCTGGCTAACTGAGGGCTAGGTGCTGGACTGATGAATGGGATGCATGCAAAATGCATGCAAACCCTAAAGGTGCATGCATGACTGAAAATGTAAATGATCAAAATATTAGTGGGACTAGGATGGAGTATAGGAATATCCTAACACCTAAATCTAGGAACATAAGTATGTACACAATTGAACAATATCATTTAAGTAATCGGATATGCATGAAATGACAATTCAAATACTTATCTTAGTTTGTTTGGTAGGATCTCTCTTGTTCCTTGTCTCCTTACAGAAATTACTGGAGTCTCTGACAATGTGCTCTGCTTCATCATTTGATTCTGAGGACCTATTCCTTTCTTGCTTATGACTGACAATGTTGAACAAGTATTCTATACCACAACTCACAAGGACTCATGGTCCTCTCACTTAGGGGTGAGTCTACATGTCCTTTCAATTTGTAGAGTCCTCCTTCTTCAATTCCAATCACAACTGCATATCTTCTTATCCAATGCTGAGATAGATAAGAGGTTCTTTTATCTTCATGGTTTGGATTAAAGTACATATTCCTCATCATTGGAGAAATCTTCTTTGGCCTTACTTTCATCATCATGTTCATCTTCTTCAGATACATGGGCATGAAATATTTTATTCTACTTCTTGAATTGTTCAGCTCTGAGAGGACAATTTCTTGCAATGTGTCCTATCTTGTGACAAGTAAAACATTCAAAGGAGGAGAAGTCTTTCTTGATCCTTTTGTTCCTTTGAAATCTTTGAGATAATCTAGGAGAGTGGTCATGAGAATGTTCATGATGCTTCCTTTTGTTCCTTCCTTTGGCATGTGTTGCCAAAGCTTGATCTTCATCATCATTTAACTTCTCTTCTCTTATTGTTATCCTTTCTTCTTTTTGCGCACACTCTTTCCATAGTTGTTTGAACTTGATCAATTTATTCCTAAAGCATATGTCATGAACGAAAGGTTCCCAATCCTTTGGGAGACCGTTCAACGTGGTCATCACAACCTCTGCTTCTTCTATCATTTCTATAATGGCTTCTAATTGTTCTTTGATCTAAAGATGGTCTTTGACTTTTGAATCTCCACGCCCTTGCGTGATTTCTCAAGGTCATCTTTCTATTGATGTTCTTTCCTTCAAATAGATTAGACAATGCATCAAACATTTCCTTTGGGGTCTTCTTTGAAGACACTTGGAGAATCAAGTGATCTTTGATAGAGTCAGCAATGATCCTCTTGTATTTTGCTTTGGCCTCATCTCCCCCTGGTTCTTTAACTTCTTCTTTTATGAATCCTTCTAGGTCATGTTCTTCAAGAATGACCATGACCCTATATTTCCATGCCTTGAAGTTCTCAACTCCCTCAAGCTTCCCATCAAGCTTGGTTGTGTTTGTCGTTTTGATAATATGAGAACCTCAAATGGAAATAGAATGGAGATTGTTACACCCAAAATCTACTCATCATGAGATTCAATGTATACACCCCTGAAGATACTTGGACTAAGTAATCATCCTGGGAGGATTTATACCCAAGTGTGCTGAGTTTTGAAGGGTCCTCGCAGGCTACACACTAGCAACATGCAACGTCGCACCTTGCTCCATTACAGGGTGTGACGAAGTCAGTTAGATGGAAAAAATAGCTTCTTCGAGGTTCATCTCGAAGCTTGCTGACTTGGGACCCTATCCCTGACCTCTTGGAAGAGTTGGCACTCGATCCCTGAACCTTTGGGGAGATCCCTTAAGCCTCTCCTACCATCTCTCAACCTATCCTATCCATACCCTGTCCATTTAGTCCTATTTAAATGAAGCTCACTCCCATCCCAAAGGGAGGAAGGCTATGGTATCTACATGCTGGTGAAATCACTCTTAGAACATCTCCACTCACCTATTGGAGAACTCATACTTCCTTGGAAGTATATGGCAATTGACGTCATCGGAGAAGGGTTACAGCGTTAAGCCTTGGTTGTAGATCTATATCTCTATCATGTACTCCTCTATTTGCAGTAATACAAATGCTTTCCACCAATATTGTTCATGTGTGTAATGATATTGAGTAGTTTACTTGCTTAACTGTTTACTTAGATCTCTTATTGTATAGATGTCTTTTATTGGTTTCTCTTGTTTCTTGTCTTGACAGGTCTTGCAGCTTGGATCTGACGACCGTCAGATGTGAAGCAGCATTAAGGAGAAAGGATTGCGAAGTGGAAGGTAAGACATCTAGTACTCGATCCTTAAGTAGATCTAGGAAATGCATTAGTAGTATGTTCTATTTGTTCTAGACTCACTTTGAGCTAGGGAGATCCAGTTTGTGTCTGCTCAAGTGGATTGTCCGATAACAGAGATAGTACTTGTGAAACCACTTCTCCAAGAACTGCTTCTGGCTTGACCTAAGGTTTGACAGAGAAACCCTAATTTTTCAACTTTGATATCTTAAGAAATTGATTGGAGGAAAAGAGGCGCCTCCCCAAGGTGAGTTAGGCAAAGTACTCATTTTCCAAAATCTGTGGACAGGACTGCAAAATATTTGATGCCCTAGTTTCTTCAATTTCTACTGCAGATTTGTCGGGTCTTAATTCTTATGTATCTCATAAATTTATGCTCCTTAAGATCTGAAACTTCGTCCTGTGATATTTGAATCTGTCCTCTATCCAACCCCACAAGTTAGAGCAGGATTGGATTCACCAAGTGGAACTTATGCTAAGTTTCCAAGATGACCTTTTCATGGATTGTTTCAGTATAGCGCATTTGTACGGACTTCCATGTGTCACTGTTTCATCTTCAGGTTATGAAACTCGCACCAACGAAACTGCAGTATGTGCACTTTCTGGAACATCTTACAAAATTCGATTTAGATCTTTGTAGACCGAGATATAACATTTCTCCCTAGGTCACCTTTTTTAAAATTGAATTCTGGAGGAGGCTGGAACCCTAATTTGAATGGATTATATCTCATAAAGTATAGTGAATTTGAGGCCGAAACTCGCACACAAGTTACATGAATATTTCATCTTCGTGTTGTCTAAGTTTTAGATCCCGAGCCTTCGCCAAAAGTGGTTTATAGCGCCAAGATTACTAGTTTCAGGAAATGGAAACCCTAGGAAACCGCTGCACAATGTTCTCTTTGATGCCTGCTCTGATACCATGTTAGTTTTTCACTTTGTTTAGCATAATAACATTAAAAAATCTAATCACTGAAAGAAAGATAAGCACGACAAACACAAAGAACACAAAATTTCTCTAGAGGAAACCACAAGAGAGAAAACCCCGACAAAACTTCCTCAATATAGAGTTCACAAGTACAAGATAAAACCCCAAGACAAAATCAACTTGTCTCCTTCACTTGTGCGAGCTTCTCTCTCTCTCCTATGCGAACTTGAGTGAGTGGGATGAGTGATCCAAATGAGCAACTCAATCTCCTATTTATACTTAACAAGTGACTTGACCTTTTTACTAATTAGGTCGTCTTAACTCACCTAACTGGGTCGACCTATACACTTTACAATAAAATATTCTTTTGTAGAACTTTCCAAGCCGACCTATCAGTTAGGATTTACAATGACGCTTTCAATGACTCTTACATTATCAATTACATCAATGACATCTCCCGAAGGAGGGATACAATAATACAATAGACAAATACATTTAGAATATCTTCCACGGTTACATTTCTTTAACACTCCACAGATCAATTGAAAAAGAGGGTGCATCTAACTCGCCTCACTAGGGCGTATCTTTCTGTCAAAGCAGATTTCAATTCCGAGAATCTTCAGTTTTTGGGTCCACCACTACATCCCGGAGAACTAGGGCATCAATTTTTTGGAAGATCTGCTCATAGATTTGGGAGAAAGAGTACATTGCTCAACTCACCTTGAGGAGGTGCATCTTTTCATATAGTTAGTTTTCCAAGATCCCGAAGTTGAAAAATTAGGGTTTCTCTAGAAAACCCTAGGTCAAGGTAGAAGCAATTGTCAGAAGGACAACTTTTCTGGTAAGTACTATCTCCATTCTATTTCCATTTGAGGTTCTCATATTGACACAATGACAAGCACTACCGAGCTTGATGCGAAGCTTGAAGTAGCTGAGAACTTCAGTGCATGGAAATATAGAGTCATGCCCATTCAGAACAAGCAAATTTTTCAGAAATATTAAGAGGGAGATTTTGCTGAGTACCTTCTTTGTCTTGATTGGGAAACTGGTTTACCAAATTTATCTCCAGAGCTTGATAGTTAGATTCAACGAGAATTTTGGCTAGTCCTTGTCCTTTTACTAGCTTGGTAGGCTTAATTTCCATGTCATATTCTTGGATTTTGGAAATCCATTTTTCTCTTCTGCCTTCACTGTCTAGTTGACATAGAATATCCTTGATGGTACTCCCTAAAACATAGGAAATGATTTTAGAGTGCAGGACGTATTTTTTGAATGACTTGGGGACTTTCACTATTGCATATGCCTATTTCTCCATCGTGTTATACTTTAACTCGGCATCTCTCAATGCCCTGCTGAAAAAGGCAATGGGTTGCTCATTTCCTTCATTATTTTTCTGTAAAAGCACTGCTGCAATAGTAACTTCAGAGGCAAAAGAAAATATAAGAAACTCTTTGGTGTAATCAAGACTGATTAGAACTAGTGATTCTCCTAAGGCATCATTTATAACAAGTTATACACGAGAACCCGACATTGTTCTCGTTTTTTTGGGGGGTCAATTTTATTTGTTTTTTTATCTCCATTTCAAAAAGTGTGTATACTTGTAGCACCATTTTTCATTTTGAACCATGTTTTTGTGATTTTGAAACTTCTTGGTCATAAGAAAACTATAACTTTTATTTATAAAGGCCATTTTCCAAACTTTACAAAAAAATCACAAATACACACATTTTGAATTTTTGTAAGATTTAGAAGCTAGTTAGAACGAAAAGTACATGCATTTTCAAAGTTTTTTCATTAAACTTTTATATTAAAGAAGTCATTTTTTGGACAAATTTCTTAACAAAATGAGGAAAAAAAAAAGACATTTCAAACCATTTTTCAACGTATTTTCTGTTATTTGATGTAT
Source organism: Larix kaempferi (assembly GCA_027924585.1). Classification (NCBI taxonomy): domain Eukaryota; kingdom Viridiplantae; phylum Streptophyta; class Pinopsida; order Pinales; family Pinaceae; genus Larix; species Larix kaempferi. The sequence goes on along the minus strand of BSBM01002098.1, from coordinate 4,445,912 downwards.
AAAAATGATACTCTTTAACATTATTTTCCATAAAGTGATGATTCACATAAACTCAACAAAACGTATACCATGTATTTCTAAATAGCATGTTAAAAACATAACATTTATTCTCAAAATAAAATATTCAATTCAAAACATTACAAAAATATCTTATCAAAAATTTCTCAACTTTGACATTCTCCTCAACGATATGAAACTAATAAAAAATATCATGCATGTTGAAATCTTCATCGAAATTGACATTTTCTGTTGGTTGACTCTCTTCCTGGACTTCAATGTGTTCTTCCATTAGGTCCTCTACTTCTGCAAAATACCTAAAGGCATTTTTTCCAAACATCACTTTTAAAGGATGTTGAGGCTCTTTTGACATCTTTGCCACAAGTGACTCACTAAATTCTCCTTTCTTCAAACTAACTTCCTGCATTTCATCTGGAAGAACTTTCATAGCATTAATTATTTGCTTGATATAATTGCACTGTAGTAGATCATTCTCAATGGATATGCAATTTCTTCATTTTTGTAACGAACATGCTATTGTTGTACCTAGTCACCACATACAAAAAGGAAGAAGTTATAATGAAACATAAATTTAAAAAATATATATTACTGAATTTATATTACAACACTAGTTTCATATGTAATATCATAAATATTACCTGATCTCGAGAACAAATTTAAAACCAAATCTCCTTCTTTTGAAAAAGTATCTATGAGATAATTAATCAATGCTTGTGGCTTCTGGTAGATGTTTATAGTCTCTCCTTTCAAATCTCTTTCTTCATATGTCAACTTGTTAACCACGACATTATAAGACAATATTTGACTATATTTGTCTTCACTATTTTCATTGATTAAAAGAGTTTCATAGGTCTCATTTTTTGTCCAACATGCAAGATGTATGTTTTCAGTATCACTCATAAATGGATTAGTGTTGGAGCTACGAATGTTAAGCTTATGCCTATAACAGAAATAAATAAGAATTCAATTAACTTAAAGAAAAATAATTTTGGTTTCTAAATTCAAATGTTTAATAATATACTACAAATATCTTACCAATATAGTTGTTTCCTTGAGTTTGTTTTATCCTTGAAGGTCGTTAGCATTGCTTCTCCTTGTGCATCTAAATGGAAAACAATAAGTCTCCATAGGGGTGATGTTGTGACGTCCAGAAATCCCAAAGCCACTTTAGTGAATGACTGGTATGTATAAGGCTCACAAACATAAGTAATGTTTTTGATATTGTATCCATGAGAGATATCTGCAATAACTAGGGAGTACTCCTTTTTGGGAACAAGATTTGCAATGTTTGCACAATCACCCAAAATCACTTTATATTGCACATTGTTGAGCCCATTCCAAACGTGATGATCAAGGGTGTCATCAAGTTCAATGTTTGCAAGACATTGTCTTCTTTGTCGTTCTATTTTGGCTCTTTGGATATGAATTTTGAAAGACTATGGTACTGTATTCTTCTTTGACATCTTTGAAAACAAAATTATATCTATAAGTAATAAAATAGAAATGAATTCACTTAGAAATAAATAAAATAGAAAATATCATAAATCATCATACATTTTTGTATGCAACAAAAAAAACTTTTAAGTTTTTTGTGGAGCTTGAATCTGGATAGTTGCATTTAACATCATCCCAACTCTTCTCACCCAACATTATAACCATATCCTCTTGTATTTTCATGTAAACCTTATGACTACATGATGTAAAAATAAATGGCGTTTATTGTCCGCCAATATGCACACCAGCAGCGGAAATCTTTCGAAAGCTATCTCTTCACTACAAGTGAGAGAGGTGTGGCCTTGGGGGCAAGCAATGAGCCAGGTACTGTCACCTGAATCCCAGCTCCTCCGTTTAGGAAAACTCCTAATGAAGCCAAGGGGGGTAGTCCCTAAAAGAGAGTTTCACTAAGGCTCTTGTATTTATAGTGTTTTTTGGGTGTTGTGATGCGGATGGGTGTTTTTTAGGAGTTTTTAAATGAGAGACAATTTAAAATTAAAATATAAGACAAGATAACGCAATCCAAGTTGCAAACACAAGATGAAAGATACACTTGGACAATAAGCAGATCACTTCACGTAAATATAAGCAGATACTCCAATGTTGATACTTAAGCAAGCAAAATATAATATGAAGGACCAGTGCCTTATGGAGTTAGAAAATAAAATTGATTGTAAACTTGACACAAGTGCTTGAAATGTAAAGTTTGTAAGAACGTTTTGCAGCTTATCTTGGTAAATTCAAAGTTTTAATTGTCTTGATTATTAGGGATAAAACCAAGGATGTTCAAAGAGTGTCCGGAAAGTAGTTTTAAGCAGCTCCTTTAAGAGACCTGTCGGGGCCTGTCTGGAATCACGGCGAGACGCGCAATGCTAACCAGCCACCGTGTCGTAGATTGGGCGGTCCGGCGCCTCCCCTGAGAACTGATTAAAATACTTTATGACAACGTCGGTTCGTTGGTTATGGGGGTGAAAATCTTAATTAGATTTTCGCTTGTAGATTAACAAGTCTTCCACCTTTCTGAGTACTAGCCCAACCGTTTCCGGTTGGCAGTAGGACATAAACCAAGGTAAATTAATTAAAGGGTGTATGAGTGGAAAATTTTATTATTAGAAAACCTTGTTCAACTCTCCGACAGAGAGCGCTCTTGACTTTGTCTTATGACCACAGTTCAAGAGACTTGCTATTTTAACAATGCCTAATGCAGGGAAATGCAAAAACTAAAATGCCCTCCGATAGAGGGTGCTCTTGACTTGGATTCGGCCAAGTTCAAGAGACTTTGGTTTATTTTAAGAAGCAGATAAATTGTAGTAGCAGTATATCTCAGATTGAAAATAGATTTAAACAATAAGATGATCAGCAGGATATGAATTACTACTAACAATATTATTTGCAAGACAAAATGAAATTGAGCAAATCTAGTGTTCTACCACACAAGTTTTAATCTACTAGGTGGGATTGATCTCCGAACAAGATCAACCACTAGAACCGCATGCACTTGAGAACCTCCAGCTAGCTGAAAGCTCTGCCAAGGAAACCGACGGGGAAGGAAGAGTAACCACAAGTTATGTGGTCCTGCCCTTGAGACAAAATCTCAAGGATACAACTTTCGGTCGTAGGCTTTGGAAGAGAGACAAGATAATAATAAATGCAAGAAATAAAACTAAACTACCCAAGAATCTCTTTCAGGTCAAAGACCCTACTCGGGAGAGCATGGGGGTAAGTAAATATGGAAGATAACTTTTAATGACTTATTGAAGCAAAAAGGCTAATCTAAGAGCATGAAACCATAAATCTAAGCTAAACCAAACCACAAGACCCAACACCCTTCCCCAAATGGGGAAGAAGACCAAAAAGTGGAGGCCTCCTCCACTTAAAATTTTTATTAAATAATTACAAATGCCTTGGGTTTATAACCTTGCAAGGTCTTTTGAGATGATAAGACTTGGAAAAACAAAGCTAACTCCTATAAGCTATTACAAAGGATAATACGAGATAATGTCATGTTTTGGATCGTCCTTATGGTTTGCTTGAGTTTTGCTCGTTTGGACCTCTTCACTTCAAGATTTTCTCAAGCCCCTTTCCTTCTTCAAAAGCACCTACAACAACATTCAACTCAAAACACCCTTTTGCATTAGATAAATAATCAAACTTTGAAACTAATCCTAGAATGCAAGAGATCAATACTTTTTTGGATATGAAATTTTCACTTTTAAAAGAGATCTAGATAAGCTATAAACTAGATACAAAAATTATAAACTTAGAAATTTAACTAGGATCTAAAGAATTAAAACAAAATGCTCGCCTTTTCCTTTTTGTAATGAGAAATCTAAATGCCAAGATATGAAAATGAACTATAAAATTGACAAACAATGCAAGTCTAAACTCAATAAAATGAGATCTACAATGTAATTGAAACTATCAATGAGATGCAAAGAAGACTAGGTCCTAACTATGCAAATGTAATATGAAGATCTAAATACTAAAAATGCCTAAAGACTAACACTAATCTTTAACAAGCTTATGCAAAAGACAAATGCTAATGTTTTAACAATTTTGTGTGTTTATTGTGGATTTTAGGGCCGGGCCACTCAAGGATGGACGAAAGGAGGGATCCTAAAGCAAGAAGTGAGGAGAGACGAGAGGTAGGAAGGCTATCAAATGAAGTGAACGAGAGCAAGGGAAGGAAGGTAAAACGAGAGGGAAGAAGGGCTTGAAACAATAAGAGGGCAGCCAACTAAGTGGCTGTAACAAGATAGATGGGCAGCCAACTAAGTGGCTGCAAAATAGAGGAAGACAGTCAACTAAAAGGCTGCAAAAAGATGAAAGGGCAGCCAATTAAGTGGATGCAAAATAGAGGAAGACAGTCAACTAAAGGGCTGCAAAAAGATGAAAGGGCAGCCAATTAAGTGGATGCAAAATAGAGGAAGACAGTCAACTAAAAGGCTGCAAAGAGATGAAGGGAGCTCTAAAAAGATAGAGATCTAGAAGGAGGAAGACAAATGGATGACAAACGAATGGATAAAAAAAATTAAAACGATAAGAAGATGGCTTAAAGGAGGAGGACGAAACTAGGGCAAGAAGAGAATGGGCTAGCAAGTCAATGATAAAGGATTCAAGGAGAAAAATTTGAGGTTTGAAGAAGAAAACCTTTGGGATGTAGTAACCAAATTTGATAAAATATTTGATGGATGGAGTTTTAAAACACTTTTCAAGGTCAAGCTTGAACCATTTGATTAACTTTTGGAGAGCCCTGAAATGCCAAACATGTTAGAAAAATGTTTGTGAAGGAGAGAGAGATGCATCTAAGCTCAAACTCCTCTTCACTTCTATATATCTGCACAATACATAAAACTCACAAGAGCACTTGATCAAACTTAGTATGTCAAATAAAATTGGACTAGAAGATGCATCAATATTGCCAACTATAATTTGCACTTCTACATCACATGAAATACAACATAAATGAACAACTTGTACCTTCAAATGTTCATCATATGGTCTTAGAAAAGACTTCTAATCAAAAGAATGATCAAATACAACAAATATGAGCAAATATAATAGCACAATATCACCTTATCATGTGTAGACAATCCTCATGAACAAGCCATATAGACCTCCAAAGTCGTTATTTTATTTCAAGATAGCAATTGCTATGATCTAGTACAAATTTGCCAGAGTAATGGTGCCCAAAAATTCCATGAGATAATAACCCCTAATGGGCCTCTCTTTATAGGAAAACTAAAATCTAACCCTAGGTTGAATTAGCCACGAGCATAGGTCGAATTCCAATCAATTAGTGGCTTGGAGAGATAGACAAGGCAAAGTCGAGCTTTGAGGTAGGTGGAAATGGCATGAGGTGGCAAGATTCGATTTGGAGGAAGGTGTGAGAGCTAGCACTACCCAATAGTCATCTCACAACAAGGAAAAGCGAGCCTCAAAAGGGGATTGACGTGAGCTATGAGGAGGGGCGAGTGGAGGAGTGGTAGGTTGCAAACTAGTTCAAACGATGGCAAGTGGCAAAGGTAGGTACTAGCTCGAGTTTAGATGAGAGACAAGCCCATTTGTGATTGCATTTAACCCATCCATAAACTCCAACAAGGATTGAGCTTGACCTTGATAGAGATTGACGTGAGGAAGGTAAGGATTGCGAGCTAGTTTAGGTGGAGACACGTGGTAATGGTAGGTGCAACTCAAATCACAAAGGGAGCCAAGCTATGGTGGATAAGGTGAGTCAATAGGGCGCCTACCTCAAGCTTTAAATGCAAGCCACCAACCCAACCACGATTTGACACATCAACAAATCGATTTTCTCATGAAGGAGGGTGAATTGCTTTGAAAGGATAATGATTTGGTGACTGGATGGATGACTGGATGGGCTTGGAGTTGATTGGAATCTTCCTAAATGCTCATTGCCATGTCATTTAGCCCTTTATTTTAATCCAATTGATTAATTTTGGAGAGATTTGGATTATCTCCAAAATAATCAATTTTATTATTTTAATTAATAATTTCTCTGTAAATGACTTTTTAGAGAAAATATTAATTACGGGGTTGAATTGACATCCGAAAGTTGGGTTTAGATGCTCCATGGATCATGTGTGATTTTTGGCTTATGAAACGAGCCATCAAACACTAATTTCGGACCCCGGATGACTGACATAATTATAGACTCAAATTTCTCTATTTAAACTATAGAGAAATTTAATTAAAATTTAAAAAATAATTAAAAATTAAAAACCCCGATTTCGACGCGTCCGGTAAAAAAATTTTGAAATTTTTTCTGGGGGTCCTAGAGACCTAGGACATGACCAAAACCTATTCTAATAGTGTCTAGTAGGTTTATACATTATAGTTGGACCCTAATAACCCCCCATGGCCAAATTTCCAAAATCGGGCATTCCAGCTTTGGAGGAAGCGGGAGAAAAACCAAGAGATTATATTTCGCCTGAAGCAAAGTATAATCTGACGGTGAAAAAACTCCCTGGAATACCTTAGTTGTTTAATCCAGTCATGAGAAACCGAGCCACTCAGACCCTACTAGCACACTTTGATACAAACCCCCATGGGGCCATGGTCATGTCGACTCAAAAACAAAACTGGCTAGACCCAAATATAATGAAACCCAGATACTCTGGAAGTGAACACTGATGTGCTCCAACACTGGCGGCTCAATAAGGTTTCAACTATTGTACAAATCAGTTGATAACAGCGTTTACAATGACATTTAATAATAACACAATACTTATTTAATAAAAGATCTTAAACTCAAAAATAAACTTAAAAAAATAAAAAAGAACCTATAAACTTACTTTTCAAATTCATTGCACATTTCCCCCATGGATAGTTCACATGACTTTACACGTGACAGTATTGTAGATATAAGTGTTTCATCATTCACACCTTGCAATGATCTCCAAGGTGTTATAATCATATCTTCTAGCAAATTCTTGACATCAAGGCCTCCTTGACTACTAATCCATGCAACTGCTTTATTTTTGTTTACCTTTTGATTTTTTACGCCAATATTCTCCCACATGCTAAATATGTCATCAATCAAATCCCATATGGGACCTGTTCTAAATTCCAACTGAAAATAGTTATCTACAGCAATGAATGCACGACTTCCTTTCAAACCTTTATGTTTCACATTGTCCTTTTTAATAGGGATACTTATTTCCATACACCATTGTTTCCGGAAATCTGCATCAACTTTCGATCTATCTCCACCATATATTTGTTCAAATTCATTGTGGATAAATCTAACCCTTCGAACGAATGTCATGGACATCTTATAGTCATTATCGGTGTTGTGATCCCATGCCAATAGTTTTGCTTCCACGTCTATTAAACCAACGTAAATGATGCATTTCACTGTTTGAAAAATAGGGTTTTTGGGAAACTCTTGCATCAATTTTCTTCTAGCCTTCGCATAATGAGTTCCCCCCAAAACATAGTAGTTGTAATCAAAACATCTTGATTCTACAAATGCATCTCTAACAGGAACATCTTTTGGGTCAACAAAAACTAGGTAGTCAACCACATGTGCATAGGGATTGTGCCTCATCAATGCTTTCAAGTTATGAACATGCAAGCGATGTGGTTTCCTAATTTGATACTTCTCTTGTCCTTCTGTGTGTTTATAAAGTTGCTTCACATTTAAATCAAATGTATGCCCATTGTGAACCAACTTATCCCTTTGTAATCGATCTTGAATAGCATTTTGTGTTGACTTAACAATACCATCATCTAGATCACCACCTAGAGTGATGATTTTCAAACTGTCCCCTGAGTTTTCACTATGATTTTCAACATTGGATTGAACATCTTCTCTCCTCCTTTTATGTCTTGAAGCAGATGTATCTAAAATAACAACTTGTTGAGCAGGAATGGAAACATCCTCATCCATAGGTCTTTTAGAAGAGTGTCTCTTATGTTGATGTATTTGTAACTTCGGAAGATATTCACTTGTATATTACATTTGTACTTTATTGTATCCCCAACAGAGATGTATAATTCCTCCGGTTGGAAGTGTCGTCATTTGTATTTGCAAGTGTCGCAAGTTACATTGTAAGTATCGCCACTTATATATGATGGGTTATTAGACCACCTGTGTGGGGTCAGCCCTGTATGAGTTATGTGGATGGGTTATTAAGCTTCCTTAGGAAGTCGCCCAGTTAGGGTTAAAGGAAGGTTAAGTTGCTGTATAAATAGAGAGTGTGTCTCTCTCATTTTACTCATTCACTCACTCATCCAACTCGCATAGTTGAGAGAGAGGAGTGTGCACAAGTGGAGGAGGAGAAGATGTTAGGAGACTATCTCTTGTTTTTGGGTTTGATCTTTGTGATCATTGTATTGGTGCTCATTCTATCTCTGAGGAAGTTGCGGGGTTTTTCACCTTCTTGGTTTTCCCCAGTGAAATGCTTTGTGTGTCGTGTCTCTTGTGTTTGATATGTTATACATGTTGTTCTCTCAGTTAAGATCCTGGATCATATTGAATTAAATGATGAAAAACTAACATGGTATCAGAGCTAGCCTAAAGGAAGGCATTGTATGGCATTTACGACACTTGTTGCACTTGCGACAAATTGGAAGCTAGGGCTTAGTATAGTGTAAACCAGTCATCGTGGCACTTTCGCTATAAATTAGTTTTGGTGAAGGTTCAGGATCTGAAACGTTTACAGGCCGAAGATGAAATGTTCATGTACCTTGTGTCCAAATATCAGCCTCAGATTCGCTGTACTTTGTGAGATATGATCCGTACAAGTTAGGGTTTCTGCCTCTTCTAGAATGCAGCCCTAAACAGGTGACCTTGGCACAAAGGTCATACCTCAGGCTAGAAAGCTCCAAATGGAATTCCGTAAAAAGTGGAAATTAGGGCATGGACTGTAGTTTCACAGGTCCGGGTTTCAGAGGCCGAAGTTGAAATAGTAACATGTGGCACTCCGTACAAGTTCGCTATGTTGTTTCATCCCATAAATAGGTCATGTTGCGACACTTAGCATATCTCTCTCTTAGAGAATCCATTAAAGCTAAGATCTATGGGGTTGGAAAGATGACAGGTCAGTCTACCACATGCTGAAGATTCAGACCCTGAGGATCCAAAGTTTCAGAGATACATCAGAAACAATATGGCATATATTTTTGTCCAAACAGAATTGGATTCTGAGCACTTTCATTTTTGGTTTGTCACTGCTGCGGGAAATTAAGGCTTCTGCAAAAGTTGGAATTTTTGAAATCCGAGACCACGGCTAGATGCTCTTCATCAAAATCGAAATTTAGAGACCAAGATCGAAATTTTTGGTTGGGTAGAACCATAGGCTCTATCAAACCCTAGTTCGGGATTTTGACTAGAAAACCAGAAAAACCAAAAAACCAGAATTTGGCAGAAGCTGCAGATCCGAAACTTGCAGGTCAATTTTGAGGGGTCAATTTTTGGATTTTTCAAAATCTGAGCACACCAGCTTGCTCGCCTCAGTCATCTGCATCTCCATGTCCAGAAAAAAGTTTGAAATTCCAAGTTTGGATTTTTAGGGTTTCTCTGACAAACCCTAGCCAGCTCCAGATCCATATTCAACAAATCAAGTGGATTGGGTTAATCCTAGAAGAGAATGATTTGGAAACCTACAGAAGTTCCAGTTCCAGAGGGAGATGAGGCTAAGGCCTTACAAAAGAAGACTACAAGCAATCCCGACTGGTATGACTTGAGGAGATATAGGTATGTTTTGAAATCTGTTCATGATTAAGTTTATGATATGTTTGTCTTCATATTATTGAGGTTAGTACAATCTTGATTAATTTTAGACTTGTCTTATCACCTTAGTAAAAGTATGAATTCATGTGAATAATAGAAGACATTCATTGATTAGGTTTATGACACTTATGATTGTACTAATGCACTGTGGTGTTGTATGAGGATGATGTTATCCGCTAACATGAAAGGTACATCAAGAAAGACAAATCAAGTTATAGATCAAGAACATATGGCCATGGTGACATGAAGACAAAGACTCATCCATAGCCATTGATCACATAGAAGCTCTACTTACGAGGTATGTATAATTTGGTTCTACAATGCTTAACTTATGAGATATGCAAGTTACTAGCACAAGGTCTCTAAAGCATTGAAAAGAACAAAGAAGACATTGTTTGGGTATGTTAGACATAACTCGCAAACATGATAATCCAGGTATGTTTTCCTATATCAAGTTAGAATCCTACCTTGTGTTAGGGTCTCATATAAGTATTTTTTGTATGATTGATAATGATTATTCGTGAAGTTATAGGTTTGAATAATCATGGGTTTATGCATATTATGCTTCTTACTTTGATTGATGATATGACAAACTAGAAGAGTCCAATGGTCAAATAAGAATATGCATGAGTAAAAGAAGTCCTCCCTAAACACTTGTGATAAATTACTTGTGTAAGAAATGATCATGACCATACATATTTAGAATCATAATGTTTTGATAATATTGAGATTATACTAATGCATGTATGATTATGTATGAGATCTTGAGGATGACACAATGATAACACTAGTGCACACTTAAGCATGCATAGTGGTCCAGGATGGATATAAGTTCAAAGACAGATAATTCAGGAAGCAAAGATCAAGAGGGAGCACACTACAGTAATTCCTGCAAGGAAGCAAAGATCAAGAGGGAGCACACTCCAGTAATTCTTATAAGGAAGCAAAGATTGAGAGGGAGTCCACCCAACAAGCAAACAAAGATAAGTATTTTGAATTATGATTACTTAAATGATGTTGTTCAGTCATGTACATACTTATGCTCCTAGATTTAGGATGTATATTATGCATTTTAGAAAAGTTGCATTAATGAACAAGATACTACTAATATAGTAATGGGTAAGTGGCCTATGGTATTGTACAACATTCCATTGCTACTTATCTAGAATGAAACCTCTTTGCTGACATGTTGGGAGTTGTGCACACTCTTAAATGTTTTGGTAGAAATGGAAGGCATCTAGAAAGTTACGGGATATGGATAAATGTTGTATTGAAGCATTGGCAAGATAATTGCATGAATGTATGACATATATCTTTATATGTAAGAATTTGTTCTGAAATCTATGAGATGTTTCTAATCATGCAATTGAACTTGTCTTGTGGGAAAGACCGTGTACCATTACCTACAAGAGAGACTTGTTTCGAAGAACAAGCGATGAAGACTCAACAAATCCAAAAAACTACATATTGAAGATATTGAAGAATCTGAAGTTCCCAGGATCTGGGATGCAGTAATGGAAGGATACCATGATGGAGGAGTACCAGTCAATCGTGAAAAATAATGTCTGGGATGTGGTCCCGAGACCAAAAGGGAAGTATGTTGTGACTTCCAAGTTGATCTACAAGATCAAGCATGCTGTAGATGGTACCATAGATAAATACAACGCAAGATTTGTGGCTCGTGGCTTCTCCCAGAAAGAAGGGATAGATTATGAAGAAACTTTTGCACCTGTAGCCAGATACACTTCCATCAGAACAGTACTTTCTCTAGTTGCAGTGATGAAGTAGAAGATACACCAGATGGATGTCAAGACAGCCTTCTTGAATGGTGTAGTCAAAGAGGAAGTGTATGTGGAGTAGCCACTCGGTTTTGAGACACATGACAGAGAGTCATATGTGTGCAAGTTAAAGAAATCCTTGTATGGCTTGAAGCAAGCACCCGGGACATGGTACGACAGGATAGACAGCTTCCTGTCCAGTTTGGGATTTACCAAGAGTAAAGCTGATTCCAACCTTTACTACAAGGTTGAGGAAGGCAATCCAGTGATACTCCTACTGTATGTAGATGACCTGTTTGTGACAGGTGAGGATAGATTGATTGCCGACAGGAAGAGGAAGCTTGCTGTCGAGTTCGAGATGAAGGACTTGGGTATGATGCACTACTTTCTAGGTATGGAGGTGTGGCAGAGTGCAGATGGAATCTTCCTTGGATAAGGGATGTATGCAATAGAGATCCTGAAGCGGTTCGGGATGATGGACTGCAAGGCCATGGCCACACCTATGGCATCGAAACTGAAACTATTGAGTGATGCTTCATCAGAGTTGGTTGATGCCACGATGTATCGTCAAATTATTGGGTCCTTGATGTACCTGACGAACACGAGACCAGATATTTGCTTTGCTGTGAACACCTTGAGCCAGTTCCTGACGGATCCTAGACATGTTCACTTGATTGCCGTAAAGCATATTCTGAGGTACCTAAAGGGTATGATTGATTATGGAATCAAGTATGATGCAAATCAAAAGGTTAACCTGGAGGGTTATGTTGATTTAGATTGGGTAAGCAGTGCTACAGATAGGAAGAGCACTTTAGGGTGCTGCTTCAGTATGGGATCAGGTATGATCTTTTGGTTTAGCAGGAAGCAATCCTGCGTAGCACAGAGTACAACCGAAGTAGAGTATGTTGCAGCTTGTTCGGCCAGTTGTGAAGTAGTATGTCTAAGGAAGCCACTGTCAGATTTATCTAATCTCCAGTTGGATGCTACTTGTATCTTCTGTGACAACCAGAGTTGTGTGAAGTTGTCTGAGAACCCGATGTTCCATGACAAGTCAAGCATATCGAGATCAAATATCACTATAGCAGGGATATGGTGCAGAGAAGAGCAGTGAAGCTCCTGCATGTTACGACAGATGAGAAGATTGCAGATATGTTGACCAAGCCACTAGCCAAAGTGAAGTTCGAGTACTTCAGAGAGAGTCTTGGTGTTCTTCAAATAGAAGATACTTCGAGGAGGAAGTGATGCAACACATTTGCAGAAGCCATTCCAAGCATGGTGGTAGGAGGATCCTTCCCATGGCTATGGATGTAAGTGTTGTGTGATGAGCATTAGGACGACGCTCCGGATGATGTTCTACATGATGATGATCAGGATGATCATATGTGATGATATGCATCAGGATGATGTTATGATGATGATCAGGATTATCATATGTGATGATATGCATCAGGAGGATGCTATGATGATGATCAGGATGATCATGTGATGATGATATGCATCAGGACGATGTTAAGATGATGATCAGGACGATCATGTGATGATGATGTGCATCGGGATGATGCACTGTATGATGATGATCAGTATGATCATGAGCATCGGGATGATGCTCTGTGCGAGGATGATCAAGTTGATCATGAGTATCAGGATGATACTTCATGGCCGTGGACAGGTTGTGCGATAAGCATATAATATTTCCCTAGGAGATTTGCAGATACTCTTGCAAGGTTTTTCCTATGGCATATAATAGCTCCCTGGGAGATCTGGAAAATGCTCTTTCGATGTTTTGCTTGGAGGGACATATAATAGCGCCCTAAAAGATTTGTAGATACTCTTGCGAGGTTTTGCCTATGGCATATAATACCTCTCTGGGAGATCTGGCAAATACTCTTTCGAGGTTTTGTCTGTGGCATATAATTTTTCCCTGGGAGATTCGATAGGTTGAGCAGTAAGCTCGTAATCAGTCCTGGGATGCTCTTTCGAGGTTTTTCCAAACCACATGTAATCAGTCCTGGAGATCCGATAGGTTGAGCAGTAATCTCGCAATCAGTCCTGGGATGCTCTTTAGAGATCTTGTAGATCGCAAGACACTCTTTTAAGGTTTTGTGGAGGTCACATGTAATAGCTCCCTGGGAGATCCGATAGGTTGAGCAGTAAGCTCATAATCATCCCTGGGATGCTCTTTCGAGGTTTTGTTGACGCACGTAATCAGCCCTGAGGATTCCACAGGATGGCCAGCTCGCAGAGATGATGAAGACCTATAGGAGGCTAAGCCTACATCCAACATGAAAAAGGGTTGGCTCTGTAGAACTTCCTATGATGAGAAGAATTGAGAGATAGCACCAGTTAGTTAAACTCAAGAAGAGTTCCTTAAACTTGGCCTCAGATTTCCATCAAATCTGGCAACTAACTTGGAGCATTTCCCAAGTTTAAGGAACTCTTCTTGGGTCTAACTTTCAAAAAAACATGATCTCCAACTTGAAACTATATGGAAGTCCTATTCCGATCTACATAGATTTTCTACTTGTCTTGAGATTCCTTTATATTATGCTTAATCCTAACCATCTGATCCTCCATATCCTTTAATAATTCTGGTCCAATAATGAATATGTTCGTTGGGTTATCCCAACTGATGGGAGTATTGCACTTCCTTCCATGCATAGCCTCGAAAGTACTCATCTTCAACGAGGCATGATATCCATTATTATAAGAAAATTCCACCAAGTGTAAATAATCTTCCCACTTAGATGGTTGATCCATCACATACATCCTTAACATATCTTCAATCACTTGGTTAACTCTTTATGTTAGTCCATATGTCTGAGGGTGGTATGTTGTACTCATGTTTAGACTTGTGCTAAATCCTTTGAACAATCATTTCCAAAAGTTAGAAGTAAATTTTGAATCTCTATCTGATACTATAGCTTTGGGGATTCCATGTAATTTGGCTACTTCTTTCCTGTAAATATCTGCAATGTTAGTTGCTTTGTGAGTTGTCTTTACTGGAATGAAGTGTGCTGCCTTAGTCAATTTATCTACCACAACTATAATAGCATCATTTTGCAATCTTGTCTTATGCAACTTTGTGATGAAATCCATTGTCACTACATCCTATTTCCATTCTAATATTGGCAAAGGTTGTAACAATCTTGTTGGGTGTCGATGCTCAACTTTAACCTTTTGGCATTCCATGCATCTAGCTATATGTTATGCAACATCATTCTTCATCCCTGGCCAATAGTACTATTTTCTTACCGATGCTACTATATTTTGATAACCCGAATGTCCGGCATATGGAACATCATGCATTTCTTTCAGAACCATATTTCTTCTATCTCTAGAATTCAACGCATAAACTCTATCTTTATGCATGAGGATTCCATTTTATTCCAACTTATAATTATCGAATTTATGTGGTATTTTCTGTTGTTGCAACCCTTCTTTTACTTAGAGACAATGTTCATCTGTAACACTGGCTTTAATGATCTTGTCATTTAAATCTGACATACTAGCACTGATAGCTACTACATGCATCACATGTATCTTCCTGCTAAATGCATCAACTACCTTATTCTTATTACTTTTGATGTGTTTGATGTCAAATTCATATTCACATAACAGCTCCATCCATCTTCTTTGTCTTGCATTTAAATTAGGCTGCTCAAATAGGTATTTCAACCCATCATGATCAGTTCTTAACTCAAACTTCTTACCCATAAGATAATGTCTCCACATCTTCAAGGCATGGATGATAGACGCAAGCTCTAAGTCGTGAGTGGAATAGTTCTACTCGTGTTCCTTCAACTTTCTAGATTCATAACTAATCACATGTCCATCCTGCATCAATATTCCACCAATACCCTACTTACATGCATTCGTGCATACAACAAAGTTTCCTTCGTGATCTGCAATTTTCAGAATCGGTGCACTAGTAAACCTTTCCTTAAGTCTTTGAAAACTATCTTCACACTTTGGAGTCCATTCAAACTTCATGTCCTTCTTTTGCAAGGATGTTATAGGATGAGCTAACTTTGAGAATCCTTCGATGAACCTTCGGTAGTACCCGGATTACCCCATGAAAGATATTACTTTTGATACATTCTTTGGCGTTGGCCATTCCATAATGGCCCTTATCTTCTCAAGATCTACCGAAACATTTTCCTCAGATATGATATATCCTAAGTAATGAATTCTTCCTTGATAGAATGAACACTCACTTAGCTTGGCATATAATTGTTGTTCTCTAAGTACTTGCATTACTAATCTTAGATGCTCTTCAT
Organism: Larix kaempferi; assembly: GCA_027924585.1. Taxonomy (NCBI): domain Eukaryota; kingdom Viridiplantae; phylum Streptophyta; class Pinopsida; order Pinales; family Pinaceae; genus Larix; species Larix kaempferi. Next base: position 4,430,091 of record BSBM01002098.1, on the reverse strand, counting down.
GCTTTTCTCCTATCTTCGAGTAGAAAAGGATGTCATCTAAGAATACAATCACAAAATTATCTAAGTACTTTCTAAAGACTCCATTCATTAAACACATGAATATTGTTGGTGCATTTGTTAACCCAAAAGGTACCACTATAAACTCATAATGTCCATACCTTGTTATGAACGTTGTCTTATTAATATCTTCATCCTTAATCCTAATATGGTGGTATCCTGATCTCAAATCTATCTTCGAAAACACTTTGGATTCTCTCAACTGATCACACAAGTCATCAATCCTTGGAAATGGGTACTTGTTTTTAATCATTGCTTTGTTCAACTTCCTATAATCTATCCAAAGTCTTAGAGTTCCATCCTTCTTCTCCACAAATAACATAGGAGCTCCCAAAGGTGAAACACTAAGTCTTATGTATCCTTTCTCTAGTAGCTCTTCTAACTGTATCTGTAATTCCTTCAAATCTGGGTTGCTCATTCTATAAGGTGCTTTAGATGAAGGTATTATGCCTGGCACCAAGTCGATAGAGAAATCAATGTACCTCTTGGGAGGCATTCCTGGCGATTCTTGAAATATATCTGCAAACTCTTGTAGTATCGAATAATCCTGCAATTCTAGCTATTTTCCTTCTTTTGACTCATCCACATGATTTGCATATAATTGGAATCTCTTTCTGAGACATTTATTCAATTGTAGAGTTGTGACCTGCCTCAGGGATATGGGTCTAGGTATACCCTTGACTGTCACTCGGCTTCCTTCTTCATCCAAACAAGTATAAGTTTTATTATGACAATCCAATATGGCATGGTGTGCATCCAACCAATCCATGCCAATTAATACATCACATGACCCCAAGGATATGATGTTTCGGTCTACAAAGGTTTTCATTCCATTCATTTCTAAAGGATACCCTTTTACAACTTCTATGTTTTTCCTCTTGGCTCCAATAGCTAACTGTACTAGACTTGTTGCTTCAAGTTTACTTTTCTTTAAATGGCATTTCTCAACTAGATTAGGTGCAATGTAACTATTGCTAGCTCCAAAATTAATCAAAATAGTTATGGTTTTATTAGCAATCTTACATGCTACCTAAATCATTTGAGACTGGTGGTCAGCTTGTCTCCCATCCAAGGTTGCATAGATCCTCTGAACACTTCCACCAACATCTCCAACTGTTGAAGCCTCTTGAATGTTGTGAAGCTTATTTCTCTTACACGAGCACTAACTAGCAAAGTGATTTTCCTTGCATATCCAACATTCCACAAGTGGTATTTTTCCTAAATGCTCTTCCCTTGGTTGTCCTTGCTGATAAGAATTACTTGTTTCTAAATTTTGAAGACTAGAATCATTTATTCCTCTGCTCTTGCTTGTTCTTCTTCATATCCTTCCAATTCTTCTGATATGGGGCCTTGCTCTTATTCTGTTCATATAGGTGTTTTTCCTTCCATATGGCATCCTTAAGGTTAGTTGGTCTATTATATTGGATTTTATCTATATAAGATTCAGCTAGACGACCACTTAGGAACCGAGGAATGGTTTAAAAATGCAAGATGTCTCTCCCAGAATATACAAAACATTGATTCAGATTGTCCTTAGGACAATTCTAAATCATCATAGGGCTGACATTTCTGGTGAATGTATGCGGGTAGTGATGAATTGGCTGGAATATATCCCTGTAGATATTCCTTATCTATTGCATAAGAAAGTCCACTCTGCCCTGCAAGAGAGCCAATTAAAGAAGGTTAAATTTAGTTTATCGGGCACACTTCAAAAAATTATTGATTAGTGTCGACCCCATGCTATTGAAATAGAGATTGTTGATATCAATCAGCATGAAAATATACCTTTTCCAAAACCACTTGTTCATAAAACATACATTAGGAAATGTAATCACAGGGAACATAATGAGGAAGTGCCAGTACAGTCTCCTCAGCAAAACGAGGAATTAGTACAATCTCCTGAGCACCATGGGGAATTACCATTACACCCTCCTGAACAGAACGAGGAATCGCCAGTACAAGGTCATGATCACCATGGCAAATTACGAGTATAGTACCCTGATTATGTCACAAATGACGTAGTTCGTGCTGCCACAACTCTAAAAGAGTTACAGGGACATGTAGATAGAGGTCATTGGTAGGAGGTGACAAGAAACGAAATGGAAAAAACTACTACTCACTTTTCCATTCCTCAAGATATTCTTGATAGAATTCCTCCTAAACAGTTGGCAATTGAGTATGATGGTTCTTCCAAATCTGAATCAAGGGCTTCCTCTATGCATTCTGACATTGCATCATATAAGTTTGATAGTAGGTACGTGTTCTTCCTATATGATAAAATGGAGCATTTAAAGGAACAAACTTCCTATCTATGCAATTCGGTGTCGGAAGAGTGCTTGAGAAAAGATTAAAATATTTTAGAATGCCTCAAACAGATAGCAGTGTTGCAGAAGACAGTTGTGGATAATCAATTCAAAGCGAACAACATTATAAAAGGGAAAGAAGAAATGGTTAAATTATTATCCAAAGAAGTAGAAAAAATGTATGATGATGCTGAAAATGAAATTGAGTCACTGAGGGTTGGGTATTAAGAGGCTTTGGAAAAAGCTACAGCTGAAGCAAATGAACTCAAAGAAGAGTTGAAGAAAAGACCACATGTTCTCAATGTACCACCACTGAGGATAGAAATGGGTCCTTTACATGTGATGGAGAAGAAAATTAAAGAATATGAACAGGTAGTACAAGAATATGAGTTGAAGTTGAAAGAGTCGGAGGAAAGCCATGGAAAAAAAGTTGGATATTTAGAATCAATAATTTCCAAATTGAGAAAAACCATTTCTAAGCAAGTTGATAAGCTAATAGCCACAAGGTTTGGAAGGATCTCTGAATCTGTAAAACTTAAAATCCAAAGTAGAGGAGAAAACATTTCTAGTCAAGAAGGTGGTGAGGGTGAAGGTAAGGGTACCCAAGGAGACGAGGGTAAGGCTAGAAGGAAAAAAACACCTACAGGTACAATGTCCTTAGAAGAGCGAGAGAAGTCCGTAGCAAATCAAGAGAAGATGTTACAAGAAAGCTTCTCAGCAAGCGCTGCACTAGGTGATTTGTATGGCCAATCACCATTACATACGGAAATGAAAGAGAAGATGGCTGGGAAAGATGCAAAAATAAGGGAACTGGAATCAAAACTCTTAGAAGGGAGAAAAGTTCAACATTTGGGATGTGATTGTAATGTCCCTAAAATAATAAAATAAAATAAAAATCTTCTTCTTGCTAGTTTGCCTAACATAGATTATATATTTATGAAATCATTCTTCAGTAATGTGAAAAGTATCAGTACTCGCATTTACTATTTCGGTGTTTTAGGAAAACTTCTAACAAGGTAACTTTTATCGGTCATGCTCTCGTTGCGGAAGTAATTAGGATGAATATGTGTGTGTAAGGTTTTGCCATGCAATAATACTAGCAGTCTCTTTTCCTCTTACATGATCTAAATGTATGTTTAAAATGTCAATTGTCTAATGTCAATTCGCAGGCATGATGAACATAATGAGGGAAGTTGAAACACCTTGAAACTTTGGGGTTGATCTAAGCACTCCTGGCGGAGTCGTCGAGAGGTAAGGTGTGAATGGGTGAAACCTATGGACTTACTTAGCGATTATGCTAATGCCTATTTAATTGTCATCTTCCATGCAGGTGTCCTTCGGTGGCCATATGGTTGGTAACTCCTCCATGTAAAAACTCCAAAAGTGGAACCACCCTTGTGCCAACATGAAGGGGTTGAGATCTCTGTTTTTGAATTAATAAACCAAGGGTATTGAACCTACATGACTATCCTAAATAGTTTTGCAAATCGCATTGGATTCCTATTGTGGTAGTTGAATGTATTAATGGTGCACATGGCTGTCACGTGGCCCTTGGCCAGCTAGGCTAAGGGTCTTAACGAGGGTTTACCCAAAAGTTTGTCAATTTGTGAAGTTATTTGTCTTTTGGCTGAGAGGGGGTTTTTAGCTTCGTTGGTGATGTAGCTACGCCTGTCCTGAGCTACGCTCATGGCCAGGGTAAGGTTTGGTGGTCATAGAGGCGATGCAGGAGAACATTCTACAGGTAACTATCCCCACGTTTAACACTGTAGCTTTCTTAGTTTTACTTCCATGTTTTAATGAGTTTATCCAGGCCCTAACTTCTTTTCGTTTCCTCCACTGACAGGTAGGGTGCGGCTCTCTGCGTGGACCAAAAGGGAACCAATACGAACTCCAAAGGGCATTGGACTGGTAAGTCCAGGGTCCTTTCAACCTCTCACACCTATCTGTCTCGGTTGTTAGAGGGAAGGTTTTATTAAGTTTGCAATGGAGAGACTTCGTGATGCCTTTGGCTCGCTCGGATTTGGAGTCTCCAGGGAGGTCACCTTTTGCTTGACCCGGTGTTTGGAATATAGTTGTAATAATATTTCGATGGATGAATCTACTGAGGGTTTCCGTGCTTACAATAGTGTTTAGTGATTTTTGGTCTTGGTTTCTTTCAATGTAATCGATCCTGTGTACATATGGGTTTTGAAAGAATATTTCCATGCCTATAATGAATTGTGGATACCCGTTGTTTTTGCTGTGTATAATGTGAAACCAGACTTCTTTATTTTCTTTACTTTTGGGACCCAAATGGATGTGTAGAGAAAATAGGGTCAATGGGTTTTCCATTTGGTATTCTGTCAGTTCGAAATTTTGGTAAAAAGGTTGTTTAACTAAATGATGGAGTACATGTTGAAATATGAATCTTGCTATTGCTCTGTTCTGCGTCTTCCTATGGAATAAGAAAATTTGTATGGGTGTTTATGCTGTTAGTGTTTCCAACCCTAAAGATAATCAATTTGCCCTCTTGTATGAAAATTTCGGTTATTTGTTGTTGCCAACGATACTTTTGTCTAGATTATTTAAATGCGAACTGGGCCTTTCAATTGCTCCCGGGGTTTGATACTTGACCTGGGGTTTGAAGGTTTTAAAAATGTGAATTATAAGTCTGAGCTTGTGGATGGGTGAAATAGCCACCTTCGCATGTCTACTGCAATTTTTCTAGGGTCCCAAAGAGAATCGTGGTCCCTATAGCTTGCGTGTATGATGCTTTAGCGTTTTCACTCCTGAATGTTTGTAACGATGGAACTTTCGAATCTCTCTACGTTTTCTGTTTTTGCAAAAAGGTTGAAAGGATGTTTGATAGCTATTGTAGAAAGAATATATGGTTGTTGTGAGTTTACGACTCTTAATATGAGAAGTCATTTAGGAGTTTCAATGGCTGATTTGTTGTTCCTATTTGGTGAATCTAAAGAACAGAAAAGAGAAATAATTAATGGACATAGTTATAACCCTAACTCTAACAACCGTTTTACTGTTAGTAATGTAATCGTTTTCTTTAGTAGATAGAATGGGAATGCCAATGGATTTTTTATGCATAGACTAAAACTCCTTACTAACCTAGATCTTTATTAAGAAAACATTATGGACATAAGTGGAGTCTATACTATGAAATAGAAAAAACGATTCTAACCAGAGAACATATTTATTCTTAAAGAACTAATAATCCTACTCAGAAAATAATATATAAACAAAAGGGAATGCATAGTTATAAAATCTTTTGGGTAGCAATGAGAGAGTCTCTAAGTTTCCTAATGGTGCGATGTCTAGCACAGGCTAGCTTGGCTAGGCCTGCTAGCCCCTCCACTGGTTTCTGGGCCAAACCTCTAAGTTGATAATACTTGTATTAAGATTTAAACAAGGTTGAAGTATCAATTCTAATCTAAAAGCCTATGTCTACTTTAACTAAAAAAATGGAAATAATTAATACTACATACCTGGCTGCTTTGGCACTTCATCCTTTCCAATAGAAGCCTGCACACTCAAACAATAATTATTGCAGAGCCTGTTATGCTTAGCTGACCTGTTAGAATGACTTTCTTAGCTAGATAACTTTGGGGCTACCATGTTCCACCCAACCATAATCCTACAACCGTTCTTGGTTTTGTATGGATCCCCCCGAGCTAGATCCCAACATGAAAAAGAGATAGAGGTCCTCTGGTTTCTGCTGGTTCAGTTTCAAATTTATATAAGGTTGCTTTTGTTTCTTGGAGCAGAAGGCTTCCCTCTGATTATCATAGGTGAAATGATAATGAAAAAGATAGTTGATCCCAAAAACTTGGGATCTGCCCTCTTTATGTAGGGGAGTCTTGAATAGGACTGTTGAAATAATTAGTTTCTTTAAATTAAATAATTAATATTTAGAAGATATTATTTAATAAATATCTAGTCCTTTTGAACTAGTACTTTTCCCATTGTTTAACTATAAGTGATTTTGGTTTAAGCTCTCCATAATAACAATAATTATATTTCACTTAACTATTAATACATTATTTATAATATTAAATAATGCATAAACCATATATACTAATTATATTCCATAATTAAAAATGACAACATTATTATTAAAGCTCTTAATAATAATATTAGCCTTGAGGCCTTTATACATGTTAGTCATAGAGGACTATTGGTAATTATCTTTTATTTAGTTATGTATCCTCACATGATACTTCTTTTAACTTTTAAGGACAAGGTCCAATTCTTTTGATGGTCTCGGTAAGCTTGGATAGGCACCTCTAGTCTCTCTCTTTGCATGTCGGATTCCCTCGTTTAACATGGTAGTTCCCGTAGTATTTGATAGTAAATAAAAGATGAATCATTTAATCAAATTAAATAAATGTGATGAAAGTAAAAGTGCTATTCAGAGTCTTTTCCGACTCAACACTTTGAGATCCAGTAACCCCGAGTGCTCTTCAGATCCTTTTAACTCAACACTCTCACATGGGTGTTATGCTAGTACAATTCTAGAGCCTCTGCTCAACACTAGTGCTAGAATGTGGTTGTGAGGCACATCTAGAATATTTAAGTTGCCTTGGCTCCGGTATTTGTTTATCAAGCTTGGAGTGGTCTAGGGCTTAAGCCCAACACTCGATGTACTTCAGGGCTTACTCCCAGTACATAAACATTATTCTAGGTGCATCGGGGCTTATGCCCAGTACGTAGGTTATATTTGTGTTTCTGAGTCCACGCGCAACACACTCATAAGTCAAATCATGTAACATCATAGCTCTGCACAGTAAGTAACAAAATATCATCTTAGTATATTGGGGTTTGTACCCATATTAAAGCCGAAGAACATCATTAAAACATTGGGGCCTTCTCGCCCAGTATACACTCAAATAAAGAAGTCAATCAGGGTCCATGCCCGACATGTCAGTATATAAAAGAATAAATCATAGGTGCTAGGGCTCATGCCCAATACTCAAAATAAAATATAGGTGTTGGGGCCGTGGCCCAATATAACAACAAAAATAGTTAGCCCAAAATTCAGGTTATTACATCCGTCCCCACTTAGAAACAACATTGTCCCGGTGTTTCTAGGGACTAGGAATGAGGTCATGAAACAAGGCGGGGTATGCCTCTTTCATGGTGGTCTCATTCTCCCAAGTAGCCTCATCTGGTCCAAAGTGCCCCCATTGCACTTTTAGCTAAGTGATGGTCCTCCTCCTAAGCTACACCTCTATCTTGTCCAGAATGTGGAGTGGTTCTGGCATGAACTCCCCTTCGGGCTCCACCTGTAATAAGGACCAATCAATAACATGTTTAGTATCGTATACATATTTCTTTAATAATGAAGCATGAAAAACATTATGAACTTTTATATGCGCCAGTAAGGCTAACTCATAAGCCACTGGGCCCTTCTTGGCCAGTATTTCAAAACGTCCACAAAATCTTGGGGCTAGTTTCTCGCAACATCCCAAGCTCAACGAGCTTCGTTTTGCCTTTATTTTTAGAAACACATGTTCATCGACTTGGTAGTCTTTGTCTTTTCTTTTCTTGTCCGCATAACTCTTTTGGCGGTCTTGTGCTTCTTTTAAGTTCAGTTGCACCTTGGAGACTAGCTGTTCCAAGTCTTTTAGTAGGTTGGGTCCTAACATAAGTCTGTCTACTGGACTGTCCCAAGTCACGGGTGTCCGACATTTCCTGCCATAGAGTACCTCGAAAGGACTCATTTTGGATGAGATTTGATAACCGTTGTTGTATGCAAACTCTACGAGGTGCAAATAATCTTCCCACTTGGTGGGGTTGTTCATGACATACATCCTCAATATATCCTCGAGGATTTGGTTTACTCGTTCTGTTTGTCTGTCGGTCTGGGGGTGGTATGTGGTACTGAATTGTAATTGGGTTTCCAAACCGGAGAATAATGATCTCCAGAAGTTGCTAGTGATCTCGATCGGAAATGATTGCCTTGGGTATCTCGTGCAATCGAAAGATCTCCTTTAAGAATATTTATGTGATGTGAACTACCTTGTAGGTAGATTTTATCGGTATGAAGTGAGCTTCTTTGGACAACTTGTCTACCACTACAAAGATGGAGTCGTTTAGTTTCTTAATCTTGGGTAAGCCTATAATGAAGACCATACTTATTACCTCCCATTTCCATTCCGGAATGGGTAAAGGTTGAAGTAATCCGGAGGAGTGTTGGTGTTCTGCTTTGACTAGTTGACACTCCTGACATTTCGCGATGAACATGGCGATGTCAGCTTTCAACTTAAGCCAAAAGTAATGTTTCTTGACTGCCGATATCATCTTTTGATATCCGGGATGCCTTGAATAGGGTTTCTGGTGAAACTCGGTGAGAATGTTTGATCTAATGTCTCCACTCTCTGGGACATAAAGTCTCTCTTTCGACCACAGTAGTCTCGATTCGTCTATCTTGTATTCCTTTTGTTGTTGGAATAGTCCGTCTTCTCGGATCTTTGCAAGGATTTCTGTGTGGTAATGGTCACTTTTACATGTCGTTTGAATCTTGTGGTGTAAGTCTGAGTCGGTTTGACTCACCGTGACCTCGTAAAGCATATGTGCATGTCGGCTCAAGGCATCTGCAATCTTGTTTTCCTTGCCCTTAATATGCTTTAGTTCGAAATGATACTCACTAAGGAAGGCTAACCATCTGGCCTGCCTAGTGTTTAGGTCGGGTTGGTCGAAAAGATACTTTAAACTCATGTTATCCGTCATTAGTAGGAATTTCTTTCCCATAAGGTAATTTCGCTACATCTTCAGAGCATGGATGATGGCGGCTAGTTCAAGGTCATGCGTAGGGTAGTTCTGCTCATGTTCTTTTAATTTCCTCGATTCGTAGCATATGGAAAAATTGTCTTGCATAAGGACTCCCCCAAGTCCTTCCTTGCTTGCATCCGTGCAAACGACGAAGTCCCCATTGGGATCCACAATAAGCAGAATCGGTGCACTAATCAGTAGTTGCTTTAGCTTTTGAAGTCTTTCTTCACATTTATCCGTCCAGATAAATTTGTTTGCCTTTTTCTGCAAGGCAATCATGGGGCATGCAATACGTGAAAAGTTCTCAATGAACTTTCGGTAGTAGCCGGCTAAACCTAAAAACGATCTTATATCGAATACGCATGTAGGTGTGGGCCATTCTTCGATAGTTTTGACCTTTTCGGGGTTGACGGTTATTCCCTTCTCGGAGATAATATGTCCTAAGTATTGAATCTGGGGTTTGTAGAAATCGCACTTACTAAACTTGGCGTAAAGCTGGTGTTCCCTTAGTATCCGTAAAACAATTCGGAGGTGCTCCTCATGTTCTACTTCGTTCTTGGAATAGATCAAAATGTTGTCAATAAAGACTAGAACGAACTTATCGAGGTATTTACTAAAGATGATGTTCATCATGCACATAACGTTGGTCGGTGCATTCGTCAAACCAAAGGGCATCACTACTAACTCATAGTGGCCGTAACGGGTTCGGAATGTGGTTTTGTTGATATCCTCATCACGGATCCTCACCTGATGGTATCTATATCGCAAGTCGATCTTTGAGAAGATATTTGCTCCTTCGACTTGGTCAAACAAGTCGTTGATCCTAGGGAGTGGGTAGCAGTTCTTAATGGTCATTTTGTTGAGTTGGCGGTAATCGATGCACATCCGCATCATTCCATCTTTCTTCTTGACGAAGAGTATCGGTGCACCCCAAGGGGACACATTTGGTCGAATGTACCCTTTGTCTATTAATTCTTGTAACTGAAGCTTGAACTCCACCAATTCTGGTGTGCTCATGCGGTATGAGGCTTTAGAAGTCGGCACTGAACCAGGTGTTAGTTCGATGGAAAAGTCTAAGTCTCGTTTGGGTGGTAATCCCGGCATTTCTTCGGGAAATACATCTTTGAGCTCTATGAGGACTGGGAAGTCTTCGATCTTCTATTCCCTATCAGTTTCTATGTTTTGGATATTGACGGCAAAGAGTTTGCAACCTTTTCTGATACATTTCTTTGCTTGTAAGGGGGAGATCTGTCGTACCGACACTTTCTTAGGGATACTCTGAATCGTCTTCTGATTCCCCTGGTCATCCTTGCAAAGTAAGGATTTGTTTAAGCAGTCTCGTAGGACATGGTGTTCTTCTAACCAATCCATGCCGATAAGTACATCATACGACCCTAGGGGTAGAATGTTTAATTCTAGCCTAGTTTGGAAACCGTTTAAGTCTATCTCGCAAGTTTTAACTAACTCGGAGACCTTTCGTTTGGTACCAGTGGCTAGTTGTACTAGCCACGGTTTCTCGTGAGGCTCTCGGTTCAACTTACAAGTGTCTACTAACTTAGGGGAGATATAACTTTGGCAAGCGCCGGGATCTATTAAAACTAAAACGGCAGTGTTAGAGATCTTACCCTCAATTTCCACCATGGTGGCTTGGTGATCTGCCTATCGACCAACAAGAGCGGCATAAATCCGCGGTGTCTTTGCCATGTCTCCTACGGTAGGTTCTGCTTGGATGTTGTGTAAAACTCCATTCGTTTTGTTGGGGCAGTCTCTGTAGTAGTGTGGCCCTTGGCATTTCCAACAAGAAACAATTGGTGGGACAGGTTTTGTCCCTTTGTTGAAAGTTGTCCTGTTGACAGGTGGTGGGGGTGCACTTGGTCGTGCTTATGGTCAGTTGAAGCCTCTATTGGGCGGAAAACTATTGTTATGTTTCCGGTAAGGTGGAGGTCTAAAACCCGGTATGTGGTTGTCCGAGAAGGTTCTGAACCTATCTCTACTTTTGTTGATGTTGTCATTCCTTGGCTGTATGTGTTCATAACAAAGTCTTTCTTTATGTAAGGTCACATCAAGGGTTTTGGGCATGTCAAACTCTATCTTTTCTCTAAAGTTTGGTGGCAGCCCTCCTAAGAATTGTTGTATTTTGACCTTCTCGTCTTTAATGTATGGCACATAGTGCAGCAAGTCTAAGAATCGGTTTATGAATGCCTCCATAGTTAGGGAGCCCATTTTTAACTCATGAAATTCTTTAATTTTCTTGTCAAAGAATCTTTCGGACATATACTTGTCCTGGAAAGTCCTGCTGAAAGTTTCCCATGTTATGTTTCTCAGTTCTAGTCCCTTGGTGTGTTTCAAGTCCCGCCACCATTTGGAAGCTTTACCGTTCAGGTTGTATATGGCTAGTCGGGCTTGCATTTCACTGGAGTAATTATGAACTTTGAAGTACTTATTCATTCCTAGCAGCCACTCCTCAGCCTTTTCCCCCGAGTTAATCTCTCCGTCATAGGTTGGGGATTTTATCTTTATGAATTCTCCTTGTAAACTGTCGTCACTTTTCCTCATTTTCTTGCAAGAAGGTGGTGAACCTTCATAGTTGGAAGAATTCTTACAGTCCTCTTCCATCGATTCAGGTATGTTTTCACCCTGTTCCACTCCCTTGGGACTGGCAGTTTTCTTTGGGTGACTATTTCCCTTTTTAAAAGTATTGACTGAGAGTGTGGGTTGTACGTGGGGTTTTTCCCCTGTTAAAGTCTGAAGCAGAGCTTCATTTATGGATTGCTGCTCTCTTCTTTCCTGCATATTTTCATCTCGGAAGCTTTGGAACTCTGCCTGCAGATTTTGCGTAGACTTCATCAAATCTGAGTTTAGTTCTACCACCACTTCTTGCTCTCATGGTGGTGAGTTCAGATTTCCGTGTACGCTGCTGCCCTGTTCTGCATTCATTTTCAAACAATGTTTGTACCTGAAATGTTATATAAGTATACAGAACAAAAGAAGAAGAAAAAATCTGTTAGTTCATTTTTACATAAACGAAATAAAATTTCCAAATGGAAGTTTCCTGTTTACTGTGTAACTACAGTGGATGTTTTCTGATTGTAATGAGCCCAATAGGTCACTTAGTTTTGTAGCTGGACTCTGATACCACTTGTAATGTCCCTAAAATAATAATAAAAAAATAAAAAAATCTTCTTCTTGCTAGTTTGCCTAACATAGATTATATATTTATGAAATTATTCTTCAGTAATGTGAAAAGTATCGGTACTCGCATTTACTATTTCAGTGTTTTAGGAAAACTTCTAACAAGGTAACTTTTATCGGTCATGCTCTCGTTGCGGAAGTAATTAGGATGAATATGTGTGTGTAAGGTTTTGCCATGCAATAATGCTAGTAGTCTCTTTTCCTCTTATATGATCTAAATGTATGTTTAAAATGTCAATTCTCAGGCATGATGAGCCTGATGAGGGAAGTTGAAACACCCTGAAACTTTGGGGTTGATCTAAGCACTCCTGGCGGAGTCGTCGAGAGGTAAGGTGTGAATGGGTGAAACCTATGGACTTACTTAGAGATTATGCTAATGCCTATTTAATTGTCATCTTCCATGCAGGTGTCCTTCGGTGGCCATATGATTGGCAACTCCTCCATGTAAAAACTCTAAAAGTGGAACCACCCCTGTGCCAACATGAAGGGGTTGAGATCTTTGTTTTTGTATTAATAAACCAAGGGTATTGAACCCACACGACTATACTAAATAGTTTTGCAAATCGCATTGGAGTCCTATCGTGGTAGTTGAATGTATTAATGGTGCACATGGTTGTCGCGTGGCCCTTGGCCAGCTAGGCTAAGGGTCTTAGCGAGGGTTTACCCAAAAGTTTGTCAATTCGTGAAGTTACTTGTCTTTTGGCTGAGAGGGGGTTTTTAGCTTCGTTGGTGATGTAGTTGCGCCTGGCCTAAGCTACGCTCATGGCCAGGGTAACGTTTGGTGGTCATAGAGGCGATGCAGGAGAACATTCTACAGGTAACTATCCCCACGTTTAACACTATAGCTTTCTCAGTTTTACTTCCATGTTTTAATGAGTTTATCCAAGCCCTAACTTATTTTCGTTTCCTCCACTGACAGGTAGGGTGTGGCTCTCTGCGTGGACCAGAAGGGAACCAATACGAACTCCAAAGGGCATTGGACTGGTAAGTCCAGGGTTCTTTCAACCTCTCACACCTATCTGTCTCAATTGTTGGAGGGAAGGTTTTATTAAGTTTGCAATGGAGAGACTTTGTGATGCCTTTGGCTCACTCGGATTTGGAGTCTCCAGGGAGGTCGCCTTTGGTTTGACCCGGTGTTTGGAATATCGTTGTAATAATATTTCGATGGATGAATCTACTGAGGGTTTCCATGCTTACAATAGTGTTTAGTGATTTTTGGTCTTGGTTGCTTTCAATGTAATCGATCTTTTGTACATATGGGTTTTGAAAGAATATTTCCATGCTTGTAATGAATTGTGGATACTCGTTGTTTTTGCTGTGTATAATGTGAAACCAGACTTCTTTGTTTTCTTTACTTTTGGGACCCAAATGGATGTGTAGAGAAAATAGGGTCAATGGGTTTTCCATTTGGTATTCTATCAGTTCGAAATTTTGGTAAAACGGTTGTTTAACTAAATGATGGAGTCCATGTTGAAATATGAATCTTTCTATTGCTTTGTTCTGCGTCTTCCTATGGAATAAGAAAATTTGTATGGGTGTTTATGTTGTTAGTGTTTCCAACCCTGAAGATAATCAATTTTCCCTCCTGTATGGAAATTTTGGTTATTTGTTCTTGCCAGCGATACTTTTGTCTAGATTATTTAAATGCAAACTGGGCCTTTGAATTGCTCTCGGGGTTCGATACCTGACCTGGGGTTTGAAGGTTTTAAAAATGTGAACTATAAGTCTGAGTTTGTGGATGGGTGAAATAGCCACCTTCGCATGTCTACTGCAATTTTGCTAGGGTCCCAAAGAAAATCGTGGTCCCTGTAGCTTGCATGTATGATGCTTTAGCGTTTTGACTCCTGAATGTTTGTAACGATGGAACTTTCAAATCTCTCTACGTTTTCTGTTTTTGCAAAAAGGTTGAAAGGATGTTTGATAGCTGTTGTAGAAAGAATATATGGTTGCTGTGAGTTTACGACTCTTAATATGAGAAGTCATTTAGGAGTTTCGATGGCTGGTTTGTGTTTCCTATTTGGTGAATCTAAAGAACAAAAAAGAGAAATAATTAATGGACATAGTTATAACCCTAACTCTAACAGTCGTTTTACTGTTGGTAATGTAATCATTTTCTTTAGTAGATAGAATGGGAATGTCAATGGATTTTTGATGCATAGACTAAAACTCCTTACTAACCTAGATCTTTATTAAGAAAACATTATGGACATAAGTGGAGTCTATACTATGAAATAGAAAAAATGATTCTAACCAGAGAACATATTTATTCTTAAAGAACTAATAATCCTACTCATAAAATAATATATAAACTAAAGGGAATGCATAGTTATAAAATATTTTGGGTAGCAATGAGAGAGTCTCTAAGTTTCCTAATGGTGTGATGTCTAGCACAGGCTAGCTTCGCTAGACCTTCTAGCCCCTCCACTAGTTTTTGGGCCAAACCTCTAAGTTGATAATACTTGTATTAAGATTTAAACAAGGCTGAAGTATCAATTCTAATCTAAAAGCCTATGTCTACTTTAACTTAAAAAAATGGAAATAATTAATACTACATACCTGGCTACTTTGGCACTTGATCCTTTCCAGTAGAATCCTGCACACTCAAACAATAATTATTGCAGAGCCTGTTGTGCTTAGCTGACCTATTAGAATGACTTTCTTAGCTGGATAACTTTGGGGCTACCATGTTCCTCCCAACCATGATCCTACAACCGTTCCTGGTTCTGTATGGATCCCCCCGAGCTAGATCCCAACATGCAAAAGAGATAGAGGTCCTCTTGTTTCTACTGGTTCAGTTCTGAATTTATATAAGGCTGCTTCAGTTTCTTGGAGCATAAGGCTTCCCTCTGATTATCACAGGTGAAACAATAATGAAAAAGATAACTGATCCCCAAAACTTGGGATCTACCCTCTTTATGTAGGGGAGTCTTGAATAGGACTATTGAAATAATTAGTTTCTTTAAATTAAATAATTAATATTTAGAAGATATTATTTAATAAATATCTAGTCCTTTTGAACTAGGACTTTTCCCATTGTTTAACTATAAGTGATTTTGGTTTAAGCTCTCCATATTAACAATAATTATATTTCACTTAACTATTAATACATTATTTATAATATTAAATAATGCATAAACCATATATACTAATTATATTCCATAATTAAAAATGACAACATTATTATTAAAGCTCTTAATAATAATATTAGCCTTGAAGCCTTTATACATGTTAGTCATAGAGGACTACTGGTGATTATCTTTTATTTAGTTATGTATCTTCACATGATACTTCTTTTAACTTTTAAGGACAAGGTCCAATTCTTTTGATGGTCTTGGTAAGCTTGGATAGGCACCTCTAGTCTCTCTCTTTGCATGTTGGATTCCCTCGTTTAACATGGTAGTTCCCGCAGTATTTGATAGTAGATAAAAGATTAATCATTTAATCAAATTAAATAAATGTGATGAAAGTAAAAGTGCTATTCAGAGTCTTTTCTGACTCAACACTTTGAGATCCAGTAACCCCGAGTGCTCTTCAGAGCCTTTTAACTCAACACTCTCACATAGGCGTTACGCTAGTGCAATTCCAAAGCCTCTGCTCAACACTAGTGCTAGAATGTGGTTGTGAGGCACATCTAGAATATTTAAGTTGTCTCGGATCCGGTATTTGTTTATCAAGCTTGGAGTGCTCCAGGGCTTAGGCCCAACACTCAATTTACTTCAAGGCTTACTCCCAGTACATAAACATTCTTCTAGGTACATCGGGGCTTGTGCCCAGTACGTAGGTTATATTTGTGTTTCTGAGTCCACGCTCAACACACTCATAAGTCAAATCATGTAACATCGTAGCTCTGCACAGTAAGTAACAAAATATCATCTCAGTATATTAGGGTTTGTACCCATATCAAAGCCGAAGAACATCATTAAAACATTGGGGCCTTCTCGCCCAGTATACACTCAAATAAAGAAGTCAGTCAGGGTCCATGCCCGAATGTCAGTATATAAAAGAATAAATCATAGGTGCTAGGGCTCATGCCCAATACTCAAAATAAAACATAAGTGCTGGGGCCATGGCCCAATATAACAACAAAAATAGTTAGCCCAAAATTCGGGATATTACAGTGATATGGAAATTCAAAAACTTAAATCCACAATTGTTGATTTGGAGAAGGGATCAAAAGGGCCAGCTGTTGTGATGGTTGCAATTCCTATCCTTCCCAATGGGACAGAGTCGAGGGAAAAAGAGAAGGAGGAAGAAATAGAGAATCTAAAATGTGAATTAACTAAAGTTAAAGGTCAGTTGAAAAATGCTAGACAAAAATTGGAGGAAAATGAAAAAGTGGGAAAAACGAAGTATAATAAAAATGTGGCAATGTTGAGCAAACTGATGGAGGAAAACAAAGTTTTGCTAGCAAATTTAAAAAAATCTACACAGAGAGTTAAAGAGCTTGAAAACAAACCGCAAAATGTGCCAGCTTGTACAGCTCCAGGACAATTATAGTCTTCTACGAAAGGCAAGAGAGACCATTCAGATTTGTCTTTTGCTCAAGAGGAGGGAGTGCAGCCATTTCAGAAACATGCTAGACATGTATAAATCAATGTATATATACATTTATCGACAATTAATGAAAACAAAAATTTTGTATGATGGAGTTTTGTATTTATCAGCATAAATGGAAAATGCTTTGATTAGTTGTCTTACTTTTTTGTGTCCAGGAGTTAGAGGTTCTACAGTCAATGCTAAGTATGAAGTATGGTATTCGTGTTTATTCAGTGCTCATCCGTATGCTATTCATGTTTATGAAGTCTTCATTTTTGTATTGATATCTTCTTAATGTCCAGGAGTTAGTGGTTCTATAGTCAATGCTTTGGTTTATACTTTATTGTGATTTGAGGCATGATTCTCAACAATTTCATGGTTACATTTTTGCACCTATGACCACTTTTTTTCGTCGAGCTAAGTGCTTCCTCACCTTCTTTGATGGAGTTTATATGCACATTAGGTCCATAGAATTCCCACACCTTCATTACGAATGTTTTTTTCTTCACCACTTTGCATACAATGTTGCGTTATGATCATTTTGGACTTTTCGACAAAACTGGTATCTTAAGACATTAAGGCCATAAATATCACCAAAATATCAACAAAATAGGTCTCTAAATATATCAAGACCATATGAATGTCATTTCATTACGAATGTTATGTTCTTCACCACTTTGCATACAATGACGGTGGATAAAATTGTTTGTCATGAATGAAATGATACCACCATTCAAACTAGATAATGTGATGAAATAACAACATTATTGGGCTTAAATGACCCGTCTCTCCAAATCTATGTTCTTATTAACATTTAATTCAAAATTATGTTTATTATTTAATTGTTAATTAATTTAATTAATTAACCTTCTTTGGTCATCTACGGGCTTCTTCCATCTCAGGCCTGTGGGCTTCTTCATCTGTGGGCTAGCATGTATCTTTAGCCAGTGGACTTCTCCTCTTTCACCTGTGGGCATACTCCAAACTTTTGCGGGATTATCTCCCTTGGCTTGTGGGCATAGCCCATGCTCTCATGGGTTTCTTCCTTAAGCACCTTGGGGGCTTAATTTAATCCCTTGAGGGCATTTTTCAAACCCCTATGGGCATCTTACAAGCCCTTGCAGGCATCTCTTTAGCCCTAATACATTAATCCCATTGTGGGAATACATAAGCCCTTGCAGGAATACATAAGCTCTTGTGAGTTTATTCATTAAGCCCCTGTAGGCATAACCTTTAGCCCCTGCAAGCATTTTACAAGCCCTTGCGGGCATTTTTACAATCCCTTGCAGGCATATCATAAGGTGTCATTTAACCTTATTTTTCACAATTTTGGCAGGCCAAAATATTACACATGTGAGCCTCAAAGAGAGAATTGATACCACATCTAGATGGCCAGATCACCAGGGAACATGTCCATGCCATCTGGTCAATTTATTAGCACAAGGACACTCTTTGGCGGGCATTTCCAAATGCCTCTTCAAACCTTATTTGGACATCAAAACAAACTTCTTCTCATTTTGGCAGGCTTGTCTACCACATTTGTGAACTCCAGAGGCAAGTTTGGTCCTATGGATAGATAGTCAGTTCATCACAGAACAAGCCTATGCCACCTAATTAATTTTATCAGCACCAAGACACCTCCTTGCGAGCATTTCCAATTGGCCTCTTAGCCTTCCAAACTGTTGATCTGACACTTGGAAAAATGATCAAACCCTAGGTTTATAATATGAAGAAATTTTTCTTTTCACCAAATTGAAAGTGTGAGACAACCAATGGATAGAGGCCAACGAGGTGATTCCATCCAGACCAATTTCACCTCTTGAAGCCTCTTTCTCTCTCCTCGGCGGGCATGTTACTGGAGTAGTGCAAATCAAGTTGGGAGGCACTTTTGGAAGATTGATATCTTCCTCCTCAGAGACTCTTTGGATAATCTGAGACCATAGTTGGATGCACCAAACATTCTAGAGATCCATACTCTCAAAATTATTTAAGACATCAACCACAAGAGATGGCGAGCATTTTACTGAGGTCACTTAGGCAGTTTGAGTGATTTTATACTCAGACAATTTTTGCACTTTCCTAGACTGGTCCAATCTGCCTGAAACCCTGTTTTGGCAGATCCATAACTTCTTCCTCATACACGTTTTGGACAGAATCCCCTAGTTGGCCCCTATCCAGTGGATGTCTCACACTTCAAAATTGATGAAAAGAAAAATCTCATTATATTAACCTAGGGTTTGATAATTTTTCCTAAGTGACAAATCAGCAGTTTGGAAGGCCACATTCAAATGCCCTCCGGATGATGGGTGTGTGTTACTTAGTTCAAATTTTAACATGGTCTTGTTCATCATTGAAGTAGCTATCAAGTCATGCTTGTAGTTTTCTCTATGGTGATCACATGAGGAAGAAATCAATCTGCCAAAGTGAAAGAAAAAGTGATTTGCATATTAAAGACAAAGATTTGTCTAAGTGTCAAACTCACATGGCTCAGAGGCCATTTGGAAATTCCCGCAAGGAGGTTTTCATGAGCTGATAAAACTAGTCAGATGTCATAGTCGTGTTCTCTAATGAACTGGCCATCCAACCATGGAGTCATATTTCTATTTTGTGCTCTCACGTGCGAGATTTTGGCTTGCCAAAATCAGTGAAAAATAAGGTTGAAAGACACTTTATATTATGCCCGCAAAGGCTTAGGAAGATGCCCGCAAGGGCTATGTTATGCCCACAAGGGAGCTCTAGGATGCCCGCAAGGGGCCTCCAATATGCCCGCGGGAGGCTTATAAACATGCCCACATAAGGGGGCTAAAGATGCCCGCAAGGGGTTCATTTATGCCCGCAGAAGGATTATGAAATACCTACAAAAGGGTTTAAAATATCAAGGACTTGAGATGCCCACAGGGGCTTAATTAAGCCCACAAGGGCCAAAAGTGCCTCCCAGCTTGATTTGCACTACTCTGTTGGAAGCTGGTCAATACTGAGAGGGGGGGGTGCATCAGTATTGATAACTTTTTACCATTTAAACCACTTATTTAAACTTTAATCAAAACATGAAATTAACAAGATACACAAATTAAACACAGATCTTCCCATTTTGGAAGACTCTTATTTCACACGTGTGAACACACAGAAGGAAACTGAATCCATGGCTGGATAGCCAGTTCATCAAAGAACAAGAACCCCTCCTTGCGGGCATCTCCAAATGGTCTCTCAAACTCATTTTCTAACACTTAACCAATTTTCTTCAAAGCCTAGGTCACCAAGGTGATTTCATTTTTTCTTCAAACTTGGAAAGTGAGATACCCAATGGGTATAGGACAACAATATGAATCCAACAAGACCTGTTTCAACCTATGAGGCTACTTTCTCTCTCCTTGGCGGGAATTTTACTAAAGTAGTGCAAATCAAGATAAGTAACACTTTTGGCAGATCCATATCTTCTTCCTCGGAGTCTCTTTGGATAAGATATCATATGGTAAGATGCACCATACAACACTCTAGAGATCCACGCTCTCAAAATATTTTTTTCATCATCCTATGATATGTGGCGGGCATTTCCCTGGGCCACTTAGACAGATTTAACATTAATTCCATACTTAGGCAAATTTCTTAAGTTGGTCCAATCTGCGTAAAACACTGTTTTGGCAGGTCCATAACTTCTTCCTTAGCCACTCCCAAGACAATCTAAAGACATGGTCAGGTAGGCCAAATACCAAGCTACAAGATGCCCATATGGTGCGGGCATTTTCTTTAACCCATAATTTATGGCGGGCATTCTATTAGACCCTCTTAGACTAGTTTTGACTATTTATTCCATAGTCAAATTCTTGATTTTCACCAATTTGCCATATTTCTCCAGAATGATGTCATAGTGCAACAATGATTTCAACTTCATGCCACATCATCATCTATGCCATGCCAAGTCATCATATCTGCCATATCATCATCCATGCCATGTCATCACTTCCTTTGTCTTTCACTGAGTTCACTTTGCCATCATGACCTTAGTTATTCCTTTATCATTACTGAGATCCTTTGACATCAACGAAAACCATATTCCATATTGCCAACATACTCCAGTAACATGCTCGCTGAGGAGAGAGAAAGGCTTCAAGAGGTGAAATTGGTTTAGATGAAGTCACCTTGTTGGCCTCTATCCACTAGGTGTCTCACACTTCAAAATTGGTGAAAAAAAATCTCATGTTACCGTAGGGTTTGACAATTTTTGTCTAAGTGTTGAATTAGCAGTATTAAAAGGCCGTTTGGAAATGCCTGCAATGAGGTGTCCTTGTGCTAATAAAAATCATAGGGTGACATAGATCTGTTCCTTGTTGAATTAGTTATCCACCCATGCTTTCAGTTTTCCTTATGATGGTCACATGTGCAAGAAATCAATCTGTCAAGGTAGGAAATCATGTGCAAGAAATCAATATTGTTAATTCCATTATTTTCTTAATGTTTTTAAACAATATTTTGGTTTTTTTTCTTTCTTTTTTTTTCTTTTTTCTAATGCAATACAACTTTCCTTTTAGGTTTTTTTTTTTTCCTTTCATCTTTGGCTAAGAGAATAAAAGTATATGACAATACCTATGTTAGTAGTTAGAATACCTTGATGAGTGTAGCTCTAAGGTGGATGTAATTTTGTATCTATGAAAGGCCGAAGGGTAATGAGAAGTATTCTCGCTTCTCTACTGATGTAATGTTTTGTTGACACATCTTTTTCATTAAATAAAAGGATTTTTTTAATTATGAAAAAAAAGTATACATTCAAATCTTTATTTTTTCATTTTTTGTTTTTTTTTACAATATCTTAAACTCAAATTTTAATACTGCAAACATAACATATGATTGTAATATTTGAAAGTCCAAAACACTTTAATGAGAAATATTATTATTTTTAAATGAAGAACATAAAAGTGGAGGTACAATGATTGAGTGGTATCTCACTCCAATGTTTTGTTGACACATCTTTTTCATTTAATAAAATGATGTTTTTTAGGATGTTTTTTAGAACATAAAAGTGGAGGTACAATGATTAAGTGGTATCTCACTCCAATGTTTTGTTGACACATCTTTTTCATTTAATAAAAGGATATTTTTAGTTATGAAAAAAAAAGTATACATTCAAATCTTTATTTTTTCATTTTTTTTTTTTTACAATATTTTAAACTCAAAATTTAATACTGCAAACATAACATATTATTTTTTCATTTTTATATTTTTTACAATATTTTAAACTCAAAATTTAATATTGCAAACATAACATATGATTGTAATACTTGAAAGTCCAAAACACTTTAATGACAAATATTTACGCCGAAGGCGTATATTAAGGGGTCGGCTCCCCTCGGGCTTTCGTCATCTGTCAATGGCCTATGGGGAGCCACCACCTGTAACAATCATTCTATGCAGATGGAACGCCTTGAGACAGAGACAGGTGTGGGACGCCTTGAGGCAGAGACAGGCGTGAGGCAGAGACAGGTGTGGGATATCTGGTCTATCCATGGCTTTCCATAACCCTCCAATCATCGGGGAGCGGATTATACATGGTCGCCCTTGGCTTCCCCTTGACCGTGAGCGATTCCAGCCTGGTGAACCTGCTGGTAGAAACCTCCCTTAACTTGTCCTTGCATACCTTGATATGGAGGGGAGGAGAATCAGTGAAGTATCTGGGCAATCCTCGTGGATATTTATCATTCTTCCTGGATACCGGTGTTGAAGGATTTAAGCATCATTTAGGGTTTATGCAGTGTTTTTGGGTTGCATACAACCACGATGATGACGGAGTGCTTAATCCTGTTTCCATTAGAAATGTCTACAATCCTGCCAAGGAAGGAACAAAATAAGGAGCATTGTGGGAAATCCTCGTGGATATTTATCATTCTTCCTGGATACCGGCGTTGAAGGATTTAAGCAGCATTTAGGGTTTCTGCAGTGTTTTTGGGTTGCATACAACCACAATGATGACAGAGTGCTAAATCCTGTTGCCATTAGAAATGTCTACAGTCCTGCCGAGGAAGGAACAAAATAAGGAGCATTGTGGTGGCTGGCAAGGAGTGTCACTGGGCAAATAGTAAAATTCTTGTGTAAAATTTTATTGAAAATCGTCCGCCTTAATGCGCATTGGGATGGCTACTTGAGCTCCTGGTGCTAATAATTTTTTATAATTTTATCACGCTATAATATCGAAGAAATATCTTGAAGCAATGCCCCTGGGGATCCATCAGATCATGACTATTACATCAACACCATATAATTTGATAGATACGGGGGAAATGAATCGTGTAAATCAGGCATTTAACATTCAAGATATTGGCCTACCCAATATCTGAAAACTCTGGGGATAAGGGGATCTTAAAACCATTCC
The DNA here is from genome assembly GCA_027924585.1 of Larix kaempferi. NCBI lineage: Eukaryota > Viridiplantae > Streptophyta > Pinopsida > Pinales > Pinaceae > Larix > Larix kaempferi. The sequence continues at coordinate 4,406,874 of BSBM01002098.1, read as the reverse complement.
ATTAATGAATTAATAAAGTATCCGTTACGGGTTAACCGCGGCCCCATATTTGTAATACCATATGCGGATTCATTCTTACGGGAAACAGGTATTAGGGAACAATTTTAGCTCCCAGATAGATTACCTATAGCTACTATTAGTACTCATAAAAAGTACGATATGAGTACTAGGGAACAATTTGAGCTCCAATCTATTTGGAACAATATGAGTACTAATAATTTATTTAGGGATAGATAAATTATAATCCCAGTACGATATGTATTCATAGGATTATCTAGCTATTGTTTGTTGAATAGGTTAACAATATAACTATCTAGGAAGGAGTGTGCCTATGTATAGAGCCTTTCTAAGTTTTTTGGTGAATATATTGTAATGCGTAGCCTTTAAAGTTTACTCATCCTAGGTGAAGTAAACTAGGACTATTAAACGAAGAGGGTGAGTTTTGGTATGGTAATGTTTCTTAAGTATCCATTCTATTATAGAAGGACTCCATTGTCTATTAGGCGGACTGTGTTAATAGTCCAATATCACATGTTTCATTGTTAAATGGAAATGGGGAGTAGATGGTTTTTTATTTTTGTATGGAGGCACATTCCATGAAGAAATAGAGTGCCACATTTCTTTGCCAAACTATTTTGCTTAAAAACAATCATTAATATTTTTTAAAAACAAAACATTAACTATTTTGCTTTAAAAACAATCATTAGTTTTTTTAAATAACAAAACACTATTACTATTTTACTCCTTTATTATTCTAATGCTTTAATAGCACAAGTGGACAAGAAAGTAATAAAAACAAAACAACAAAGACACTGGTAAAAGTGCTCTTATAATTCCATTAGTTGTAAAAAGATTGAAGGTCACTCAACATGAAGAGTAGTTGCAATGTAATATGGTTGCCCAGTAACCACTGATCACATTGAGATGAGAAATGAAATTATACCTTCTATATAACCTCGATACTTCTCAATGTTGTGGAAATGGTGGGTTGCCTTAAATCAGAAAGGATTTATAAAGTTTGATAATAATTGCTTATGTGTTTCAAATACAAGAATCTTGTAATGTAAGTATAATTAAGAATGTTTTCAAAGAACATTAAGCAAGTTCATGCACCTCATTCACATGGAAGTTCATGCACTTGCAACTTCAAGTTTGTTGTGTGCCATTACAGTCCTGTCTGAACTCAGGTGCACAAGATTGTGAATAGTATTTTTTGCTGAAGAAGGCATGAATCCATTAGCATCTGCTAAAGAATTCCTGAAAAATTATTAATGACCTAAATGCATTAGCATCTGCTAACCATCAGCTTAAGTCAATGGTATATTTCTATTTCATTTAACCATCTAAAATACTCAAAAATAAATTGCTTAACGTTAGCAACAAAATCCTCCATTATAAAAAGAGATTGCTTAACGTTAGGAACAAAATCCTCCATTACAAAAAGAGTCTATGTTTCGAAGCAATGTAGACCATGAATCACTAGACCTGGATTAACTATTCATAACATTAGCCATTTCTTGTTCGATTTGAAACCTGCATTGGGACCTACTCGATTTGAAGGTTGAAACCTTGCACATTTTAAATATATCCTGATAAGCAATTTCAAAAAGATTTACAAGCGGCCATCTTGTTGCAGCAGCACTGTGAGGTGCACCTAGAACAGGAGTAACAATTTTTCCCTTCCCTTTCTTTAATTCAAATACTTTTGGCATATGACTTGCTTTCCTCAATTGAGAAAAAAGCTCCCATTCTATTTAAGGATTTTTATAGCTATACTTCACAAATGCTGTAATTGTTTTGAATACCAACAAAGCCAATTTCTTCTTATTTCTCTCCAATCAGGTTTGGTTTTTGAACCCATTGAATCAGGCTCTCATCCTCCCTTATCAACGTCATTATCTGCTACCTTGAGCTTGCGTTAGTGACAATGGACTATTGATATGTTGACAATCAATGAATACACATTGATAATATAATGAAGTTGTGAAAGAGAAATTAAATATTACAACTTTAAGGAACATTTATTTTATTTTATAGTTACAATATAATCTTGGTGTAGGCATTGAGTTTTCACTGACTATCATTAGCAAGCAAGCAGAAGGCAGTCTCCACAGCAACCTAAATACCATTTATTATCCGAAATTTCATCTCATGAATATCACATGAAAGCATGTACAACTACATACGTAAACAAATCTTTTATGACACATTAAAAGGGTATAGCTAATCCAATAAACCAATAGATGGTTGTACAGTTGTACAACATACCAACGACATAAATATATTAGGTGTAAATATGATCATCTACAACACATGTTTGGTTGAAAGGCCATTAAATGAGTAAAGCACTCATAGTTAGGAGTAGGACCTTCGTCTCTTAAAGTTTCAAACATATACATGTTTGGTTAGTGCGCCAATAATTTGTAATATTGATGGAGTTTTCCTTTACACAGACTAATTGATCAACATATGCTTATGAAAAACTCTCCATTTGTACTAAAGCATGTCGACATTCGCTGCATTCAACTTTTCTTGCAGAATATGCATACAATTAGTTTTGTCATTTACCCATGATTTCTTTTTAAAATATTTTTTTTCCATTTCGCACGTCATTTTGTCACTTGGAGAATACCTCAAAGAAGATGAGGCTCGAGTTAATTCCTTTGTAACAAAAGCTTAAACTTTTCTATTATGTTAATTTCTATGGCGTTCATTTATTTACGAGATTAATTGTTGTAGGTCATGCTCCTAGGAAACAACCACACCAATTATACCAAAGCACATACCATTCCACGCATAAATCGAAGTAACAAGAAACAAATCCCACTCAATATGGCTTGGGAATTGACTATCCATAAATCCCAAGGATTGGCATTAACAAGGTCAACCATTGACAATGTTAACAATGAATCTCAACGATTAACCCTCATAGCAATTCCACGTACTACAACATTAGAAGGAATCTAAATTACACCATCATTCTCCTTCGAACGTTATGCAAAGATGAAAGACACTTCATATGTCTCACTTCGAAAAAAGAAAGAGGGATGCCTTCATTCTCTATCCCTTTCACACTTAAAATTGCAATCTTCAATTCTTGCACTCCCTCTACCAAATGAAACTCCTGATGTTGATTTCCAATATATTTAGAGTCAAACTTGATCACTAACTAGCCTTTTATTGTTTTACTCACATATGTATACCTTTTCGTATGACAAATTAATGTACAAATCATTTTACTTGCCATCAATTACATGGGTTTCTATTTATTGGTTATTAGTATTTGCAATAGAGTTTTCCTTTCAATTTCATCGATTACTATCCCTACCATAAATTAGATAGACTTGCTTTCAAACATATAAAATTATATTGTCTACGTACACACAATACCAAACGCAACCAAGATCGTCTTTCAATATTCTTACAAACTCAAATAGCAGCTTACACACATATTACAGACTCAAATCTCAGATCGGCTTCAGACTGCGAAGCTCATCACTGAGGAAACAAGACATACAAACTATAGTCCTGAACACAAAGTACTGAGGCCTTTTATACTTCAGTTTCAGTAGCTGCTGTAACTTCCGTAAAGCTACCTGGGCACATCAACATATGTCCACTAGACTATCACACTGGGAACTCAAGAGCGCCGAAGCCACTCTGTGCTCGTTTCCCACACTCTGACTCTTTACAGACACAAATACTTACAGACACTTGCAGATCTCTAACTACTAGAACGCTCAGACTCAAATGAATCAAATGAGCCTCGGGACTCTTATTTATACAAGTGTTAACCAGTTACCCAGTGACCAAGGACCGATGCTAAGTGGTCAAAAGGAAAGATTCGGGGTGACACATGGGGACTACCATGGTCATTATCTCATCCCTTGATGGTCTTTTGACATATGGGGACTCGAACCGACAGACATGCCAACAACCTTTTAATAAAGCAAAAGTACAACATCGTGGAGCCATAAAGTAGGCCCCCCATGCTTTCAATTATGTGGATCCCAACCTTGCAAGCAAATGCATCTATCTTGGTCGTCGCCAAGATCAACCCCACCGCACGGGAAATGAAAAACTAGGAAGTCATCATCTAAGTCCGGGTAATCATTAACAAGTCCGGGATCAGGATCACCAAAATCTAACGGTGGATACAGGTTGTAATCAAAACACTGCTCAACATCAGAACCGAACAGTACCGGATTTGGAGTACAAATGAAATATCCCTGGAATAGAGATTCAACCCGATAATTTAATGGAATCTGCTTTGTATGAATTTTGGCATCTATCCTGTTGCCATGTTGATCTCGCTTGATGAACTTCTGTGAGGTAAAAATGGTCTGACCCAAAGGAGTGTAACGGCCACCAAGATGCCGCAACTTAAATTTGAACCGCATATGGTTCTAGTCAGCTACCTGCATGTCTGCATGCAAATGGATGATGAAGTTTGCCCTTCTTTGCACCCAATCTTTGCGCGGGAAAAATCTATCCAAAAGGATCTCAGTCCAACCGGACCATTTATTTGTTATCACATTAGAAGGATCGGCACAAATAACAATAGACCTCTCCTCTGTGCAAAATTGAAGGATCAAGTTGTAAGTTGACCATGTAAGATTACCATGACCAATATCAACGTACCAAACTGGACCTTCATCTTCTTCGTTGCAGTCCACCCAAATTTCTCTGCAACTTCTCAGCTTATCTTGAGCACGTTCGAAACCTCGAAAGGCATCCTTTTCCCAATGTTCCAAAATCTGTAACTTTAGCGGGGAATCAAGGATCTGTTTGATCAAAGTAACAGAGAGATACTTCTCTTCATAATTTCTGTTGGCATGCTCCAGAGTGAGTTGCCTTTCTTCTGGAGTCAAGGACTCATCCCAGGGTTCAAGAAACAACCCTGCTTGCTGGTTTCTTGAGTAGTTAGGCCTCACCGACTCTTTCTCTTTGCCTTTATCAGGATGTTGAGAGATTGAAGCACCAGGGGTAAACATACTTAACTGAGGTAACTGTTGCTGCTGCGGCTGCTCTCTGGTTAACATGTCAGCCACACAGTTAAGATATCACGGTTTATATTTAATGGAGAAATCAAAATTATTCAACCAAATAAACCATTTCAAAATTCTACTACTATTTTCTGCCATTAGGTTCTCATTTTTAAAGATACCAGGCATTATTTTCAAATCAATTCTAATTACAAACTTGACAGGCTTAAGAAATAAAATAAAATGGTTGATTGTTTTCTTAACAGCCAGAATCTCCTTGTGGCTTAATGGATAGTTTAACTCAACAGCTTTGAAAGAACCAGATCCATAACCACATATACATTCCTTGCCATTAATGATTTCAATGATAACACCACCCCAAGCTTTTGATGAAGCATCAGTTCCAATAACCAGCTGGCCTGTTCCTTGAGGGAGTGATAAGGCAAAAATCTCTTTGACTTTGGCTTTAATCTTCTGCACAGCCAAAGTCATTTCTGAAGACCACTTAGGCAGATTCTTCTTTAGTCTCTGCTGCAAGACATGGATGTCTTCAGCTTGGCCTTTATAAAATGGTCTTATATAATTTAAGCTACCCAAAAATCTTTGGAGCTGTACTTTCTCCAAAATCTGGTCTGGGAATTTGGCAAACACATTAAGGACATGTTGCTGCAGAATAACCTGTCCATTATTTAATTTAAAACCAATAAATTCTATCTCGGCTTTTTCAATCTCCGTCTTGCTCTTTGAGAGAACAAGACCATGCTTGAAAACTAGATTGTAAAACTCCTGAAGGTGTTTCAGATGTTCTTGTAGATTTCTTGAACAAATCAAGATATCATCGATAAATACCAGCGCCCATTTTTTATCTCGGAAGATATCCTCTATGCGCTTCTGAAACTCTGAGGGAGCATTATTAATGCCGAAGGGTAGAAATTTCCACTGGTACTGGCCATGTGGAACTACGAATGTTGTCTTGTATCGATCTTTACCCTCAATACCAATCTGATAGAAACCAGATTTCAGATCAAACTTACTAAATATTGTGCAGCCAGCTATCTTTTGTAACAAGCTTGCTTTGTCAGGCAAAGTATACCTAACCTTTTGTAGTATAGCATTTATTGGTTTATAGTTTACCACCAACCTTGGATTTCCTCTCTTTTGCACTGAATGCTTATTGACCACAAAGGCTTGGCAAGCCCACGGACTTTTAGAAGGCTCAATTAAACCTTTGGAGAGGAGCTCTTTAATTTCTGAAGCACAGAATTCTCGCTCTGAAGGAGACATAGGCCGTGAAAAGGCTTTCATTGCTTTGTGCTTCTGTAGTGGATCAAAGGGTAGACAAACAAAGTATTTCTCTCTTGTCCAGAAAGCATTTGGGATTTCTAAGCAACAATCATTCTCAAGCTTAGCAGATATATCAGCAAAGGCTTTTACTTTATGCATTTCTGCATAAGCTATACATCTTTCCATTTTAAACAGTTCTGCAACATTTGGCTTTAACTCAGGTTTATTTGCAAGGCTGGGACATTTGGGTTTTGCTTCTAAGGAAAGAGGACAAGTAATAGATTTACCAAATAATGTACATGTAAAGAGAAGTTTTTGAGTATCTATGGAAAAAGGACTGACTCTTGTCAAAAACTCAGAACCTAAAATGCAATCTTCTTTTATATTATCAAGCCTATACAAAGATAGTGAATTCAAACAGGAATTAATCTAGATAGGGAAATCAACAGCTTTACCCAATAACTGTACAGGGGTTCCCTTTATGGCTTTACCAAAATGATCAGACTTTTCCCAGTAAAAGGATGGGATTGCACTACCTTTTGCTAAGTTTAACTGACAACCTAAATCTATCATACAATGCATGGTATAGGGCTTACACTCATGAGGACAAAACAAAATTTCTATAAATAGCTTAGGACCAGTGAATGCTCTTAAGAATGGGTCTGGGGAAATGTCAAGGGAGGCATGCTCTTTGTGATCTGGGCTTTTGAGAGCATCTTCATATTGCTGACTCATTTCCTCATTTGAAGATTGGTCTCTTTCTAAAATAACAACTTTTACCATATCTTTGATATCTTCGATCTCACTGACCAACTTCTTCAAAATCTTTTGTTTTTCTTTGATTTGCAATCTTAACAGCTTTTCTTTATCTTTACGGAATTCCTACCTATCCCTATGTTATGCTGGATAGTTCTGGTATAATTCTACTGGGTTATATTTTACAGGAATATCTTCATCAGCTTTATTTTTGCCTTTGTCCAGTAAGGCAAGTAATTTTTGTTTCTCTTCTTTGAGGTCTCTCCTCAGGATATACTGAAATGGCGGAGTCTCTGAAAGCTGTAAATCAATGGCAACCAGTTGTTTTTGCAGTTGTTGTTTTGGAGATATTGTAAACATATATAGAGAAAAGTCGAAGTTTGAAGGCTCACACCCCCCTAAATTTGCATCCATGTCCGACTCAGAGGAGGAAGGATCAAATTGATCAAGCTGAGCGTCTGACTAAGAATCAAACTCGGATCCTGAATCTAATGAACCATCAAATGGAAGATAAATTATTTCTCCAGAGGAAGTTGCATCTGGAGAACAAGAGCAGAGATCCCACCAACTGGGATCAAGTGAAGCACACAAGGCTGCTAGCCTTGGATTAGATTTCCTCGGTGGGAACTTGCTTTCCCAATGGCCTTTTTGGCCACAGATAAAGCATGACTCTTTATCTGTCTTTTCAGATCTTCTTCTGACAAACCTTTCTGATAAGGTTTGCGGAATTTCTTATAGCCGTAGGATTTCTTATATTTTTCTTTATGCTTATATGGCTTTGAAGGATGATATCTCGGGGCACTAGAATAGAATCGATTCCACTTTGGAATTAATGGTATGAGTAATTTGTTGTTCCATATGCCAGAACAACTTGTTTTGAACATTCAGTGTCAATCTAGAGTTGATGTTAAGAATGCCATTGGATTGCTAGGACAATGGATTCTGTATAAAAGAACTCAAGACTCATCAATCACATGACAGCAATTAGGTACACAATTAATTGTTGGTCTTTCAGGACTTGCCCATGAGTGGTGGCAATGGCTTCCTCAAGAGTCTAGAAACGAAATGCTTCAAGTTGATGATGCTAATCAACAAATCTTACAAGAATTAGGAAAAGAGTTCTATGGCCCTGAAGATTTGGAATACTATGATCATTTAGCTTCCATTTTTATGTCAGCTCGTCTCTGCGATTTAGGGAAGAGTGAACAATATTTCTGCTACATGCATAAATTGCTTATCTCATCAAGAAAATCAAGCGGGCCTGCTTATCTAAAACATTACTTGCATAGTTTTCCAGGTCATGTACCTGATGCAGTTGAACAATACATGAAGGATAAAAAGATAGATCTCAGAGGTCTATCATTAGCACAATTACATGGTCATATAATGGAAACCTGGCAAGAGCATTTCCTCGAGAAAAGAGTTAGCAAAGACTTCAAAAGACACCAAGCCATGTACTCCTTGTCATTCTGCAAAAATGTTGCACATATGCTTGACTAGGGATGCGGTGCCTACAATAAAAGTGGAGGTACAATGATTGAGTGGTATCTCACTCCAGTGAAAAGTTCTTTTGGTTTCTTCTTTCTTTCTTTAGTTCATATCATTGACATCCATTTTGTTTGCAATAGAAATTGTACCTAGACTACATAGAGGTACAAGCTAGAACATCCAAAGAAAAATTGGAGAATGGTTTAATTTTTATAAATTCTGAAGGTATCATTCATGGAAAAGGTAAGGTAATATAAATCACATATAATCACTAAATCGGAAAGATATTACAAAGATCTGAAATGAAGGAATCTAAAACATAGATGTAAACCATAAATATTAATATAAAGAATTCAATCATGTCCACAAACTTAAAAGCATTTTCAGGATAAAAACTTTTATCAAGAAATGAAATAGTAAGAGAGGTGATCAAACTGATCATAAACATCAACCAGAAAATAAGATCAACACATGGCTTATATAGTATATTTCAGCCCAAACATTCAGTCTTCAAAAACTTACATGAGAGTGTATCATATGTGTTTCAGTACAATAGCTTCAGCACTTCTAACCCTTTTCCAGAACAAAAAACCAACCATGATCCCTCCTATCACTGCTATTTTTATAATTACATGAAGGAAGTTTAAGATCCATCTTTTGAGGATTCAAATCCATGCTAGAATTTATATACAAAAAGGAATCTCCAAAAATAGTATAACTAATTCTCAAAAGTAGGCATTCGTATCTATCTCCAAAGTTGTGTCATTTGGAGTTTGTTAGATAGTTGTAAGATGGATCATCTGGATCTTAGATTTCTCTAGCTGCCTCTGCCAAAATGGTCAATCCATCCAACGCTTGTGACCTCTTGAGGAGACGTGCTTGCTTTGCTTCCATGACCTGAACCTTGTTTGACAACTCTTCATTTTGCGTGGTTAGGTCTCCATTTTGTTTGGTTAGCTCTTCGATTTGTCCCTATGCATTCCTTTTCCTTTTTAAGACCTCTTTAGCTACTGAAATGAGCTCTTGATAATGGTCATTCACCTCTTCCAAATCCTCCCTTAACCTTCTATTAGCTTGCATAAGCTTATCATTCACATCATTGAAGTATTCATTTTGTGCTTTATACTGTTGCAATGATTTTTTGAGAATTTCAATCTCGGAATCTATCATAATTGTTTCTTGATGTACTGGATCTTTAACTGAGCTCTATGGAGTTTATAGATTTTTAATAATAAGTTCTTCTTGTGCTTCGTATCCCTTCTCTGACTCTTTTTCATTTATTTCTTCTGTTGAAACCTCCAAATGGAAAGTTTTTGAGCTCCATCTAGGTTCAAAGCTTTGAATTGCTTCTTCCTCAAAAACTTCACAACACTTTTTCAATGGTTCTGTCAAACCCTGGTAATTTTGCTCTGTGTCTTCAAAGAATTTATGTGGATTTAACTCTACCATTTTAGCCTTCGATTCTTCCTCACTTAAAGAATCCAACTCAAAAACTTCACAACACTTTTTCAATGGCTCTGTCAAACCCTGGTAATTCTGCTCTGTATCTTCAAAGAATTTCTATGGATTTAACTCTACCATTTTAGCCTTCGATTCTTCATCACTTGAAGAATCCTTAATTGTAGTAACTTTTTCCTTTTCCAACTTAGGGTTTAGAGTTCTTTTCATATTCAATCTAAGCTTGTTGGATGCCTTGGTCTTAGGTCTCTAATTGGGCACTTCGGGTTCAACTATAGTCTGGATATCAACATCAGTTTTGGGAGAAGGAAACATTCCTTCCTCTATAAGTCTCTCTTTGGTAAAAGAAGGAGTATCGGGGGCATGAGAAATCTCTTTATCATGTGAGGCCAAGGGTTCTTCCTCTAATATATGTTTATGTTCTACATCATTCGGCTTTACAAACTTTTCTTGCAAACCACACTCTTCAGCTTGATGTACCTCTTCGACCATGTTCCTTTTAAACCTGTTTATGATGCTGGGTTGTCTTCTTGGCAAATGTTTTCTTCCAGTTTTGTTCTTCAGCATACTAACTAATCTTTCGGCTTCTTCCAGGTTCGTGTTTTTCTCTAGTTCAAACCCTGACCAAAATAAGAAATGTGGCCAACCACGATTTCTCTTTTCCAGCTCCGTTAACACTATTAACTTAACCAGGCTATGATGGAAGAAAGATTGGTTCGTGTGATCCGAATGACCCTTTACCCTATTAGACATTTTTATGAGGCTTTTTAAAAGGTAGAAGGGTAAATTCATTTTTAATTGACCATTCAAATGCAATAGGAACCTGAAGTGGTACTTGTAAACTGTGGCAAGCCTTCCCTCACAAGTGATGTAGCATTGCACAGTGCCAATGACCCCCCACCATTCAGGTTTCATAGTACTGAGATGAATGCCTTTGTTCCAGTCAATAGATTCGAATCCGAGTAACAAAAATGAGCCTGGATCAAATTCAAATGGAATTTTCTTGAACCAACGCTCCCCCTCAATGGCTATACCAGTTGCCTCGGCTATCAATTCTTCTGTCAATTCAAACTTCAAGGTCTGAAAACTAACACAGGAGTTCGAACAGTTCTGAGCGAAAAAACGAGTGACCTCCAGATTGTAACCTATAACTTTCTCAAAAAATGCGAACCAGCCATCCCTCCTGAACAGTTCTACGCACTCAGGGAAATCATTCGCCCATTCAGTGTTCGCTGGTTCCAATCTACACAGCTTGCCACTCTTCTTCATGCTTGTTATGTTTGACACGAGCTCCTTCACCGGTGAAGAAATGGCGTGAAGGTGGAATAGAGCTAGGGTTAACGCATGGCCTCCTCTGGTGTTCTCAAAACATTCGTGAAGGAATGATCACACCTAATAGAAGTTACATCCTTCCTGAAAAAACCTCGGGGCAATCTTTTATCACAGCTAGTGCATAAACTTAGACAAGTGTCGATCATGCTCTTTAATGATTTCATGATTCCAGTAGCGCCCATGTGCATGAAGTTGAACGATTGCGCTACTAGAATGTACTAAGTTACATTTCATAGTTGAAATGTTCACACAATCTCAACACAAAGGTTCGGAAAATATTAACTTATGTTTTGAAGACCAAAAGGAAGGTAAATTACTTATAAGCCAATGTTTAAATCACAAATAACAGTAAATAATAAGACTAAGGAGTAAATAATAAAACTAAAGTATATAACATTAAGCTAATGTTTGAATGATATAACAAAGTAAATAACATCAAAAATGAAACATAAAAAAGAAAAACAAGGAAGAGAAATTAGAATTGAGGTACAATTTTCAGCTCCAACGCATTTCATCTTTTTTCTTTGGCTCATTATTTTTTCTTGAGGAGTAGCTTATATTTGTTTTTTCAATGGTTTCATTGCAATCTATGTTTTTGTGAGCATTTACTTTCAATGTTATCCATTCCATTATTTTCCTAATGTTTTTTTACAATATTTTAAATTCAAAATTCGGCATATGATTTTAGTATTTGAAAACCTAAAATATATTGATTTTCAAAACATTTTAAATCATAAATATTTTTTGAAATAAAAGTGAAGGTACAATAATTGAGTGGAGTCTCACTCTAATGAACAGTTCTTTTTTTCTTCTTTAATTTTTCTAGTCCAGTACAACTTTCATTGACATCTTTTCTTTCTTTTTTCTATTCCAGTAAAACTTTCATTGACATATTTTCCATCATTTTCTTTAGCTCAAAGGTATTCAACTAAAACACCTTGTGAGAAATAAAACTCTACAATGTAATACATTTTATTGATAAACATCAAAAGTATTTATATACATACATAACCAAGAAGAGGTAGTTATGTCTCTGTAACTTATTAACTAAATAAAATTGTTAACTAACTATAAATGAAATAACTAACCCCGAAAGATTAGTCAACATTACCCCCTTAAACTAAAGGGACATCTGACATGCCAAGCTGCATTCTGAATTTTTCAAAATTTTCATGACCCAGTGCTTTAGTAAATATATCTGCAATTTGATCTGAAGTAGAACAATGTGTCAGATGAATGTTGTTGGACTCAACATGATGTCGAATCAAGTGATATTTAGTGTTGATGTGTTTGGTTCAATCATGGAATTTGGGATTCTTGGTCAATTGAATTGCAGAAGCGTTGTCAGCAAAGAGAGGCGTTGAAGGAAGTAATGACATGGCATGTATGATGACATGCAATGTGTGATGAAGCTGGAAAGGCACATGATGGTGTTCTGGTGCTATAATGAATTCAGTGTTACAATTTGACATCATTCTGGAAAAGTATGGCAAGTTTGTGAATTTTGGAAATTGACTAAATGTGGAAAAAGTAGTCAAAACTACTCTAAGAGAATGCCCGCCATAATTCATGGTTTGAGAAAAATGCCCGCACCAGCATACCAAGTTATAGCTTGTTGAAGTGGCTATCTATCCATGGTCTCAAATTTCCTTAAACATTTCTGAGGAGAAAGTTATAAGTCTGCCAAAATAGGGTTTCAGGATAAACCTTGGAGAAATTCTTGGGAATGGCTAAGTGTTGGAAAACTGGTCCAGGTGGCCTTGGGAAAATGTCTATCGTACCTCATGAGAGAATGATAAAAATTATCTAGAACTATCATGCTCTAGCTTGTCAAAGAGGCTATCCAACCATGGACTTACTTTTCACAGAAGGTGTTTGATGACAAAAATAACAGCCTGCCAAAACAGGGTTTGAGGTTGCTTTTACACCAAAGTAGCAAAACTGCCTAAGTGGCCTAAGGGAAATGCCCGCCATAGTTTGTGGGTTGAAGAAAATGCCCGCACCATATGGTTAACTTGTAGTTTTTTTTTTGTCTACCTGACCATGTTCTCGTATTGACTTAAAAGTGTCTAAGCAAGAAGTTATGGATCTGCCAAAACAGGATTTCAGGCAGATTAGACCAAGTCTAGGAAAGTGCAAAATTGTCTAAGTGTAAAATCACTAAAACTGCCTAAGTGACCTTAGTAAAATGCCCGCCACGTCTTGAGTGTGATGTCTTAAATCATTTTGAAAGTATGGATCTCTAGAATGTTGTTTGGTGCATGCAACCATGGTCTCATATTGTCCTAAGATTCTCTGAGGAGGAAGATATCAATCTGCCAAAAGTGCCTCCCAGCTTGATTTGCACTACTCCAGTAACATGCCCGCTGAGGAGAGAGAAAGAGGCTTCAAGAGGTGAAATTGGTTTAGATGAAATCACCTTGTTGACCTCTATCCATTGGGTGTCTCACACTTCAAAATTGGTGAAAAACAAAATCTCATGCTACCCTAAAGTTTGACAATTTTTGTCTAAGTGTTGAATTAGAAGTATTAAAAGGCCATTTAGAAATGACCGCAAGGAGGTGTCCTTGTGCTAATAAAATTCATAGGGTGACATAGATCTGTTCCTTGTTGAAGTGGTTATCCACCCATTCTTTCAGTTTTCCTTATGATGGTCACATGTGCAAGAAATCAATCTCCCAAAGTAGGAAAAATATCGTTTTGCATATTCAGAAATTTGGCTAAGTGTTGAATTCACAAGGCTAAGGGGCCATTTGGAAATGCCCGCAAGGAACTGTCCTTGTGCTAATAAAATTCATCAGTTGGCATGGTCTTGTCCTTTGATGGACGGGTCATCTAGTCATGGGTTCAGATTCTCCTCTAGAGTTCAAGCATGCAAAATAGAAGCCTTCCAAAATGAGAAAAAGGTTGTTTTATTGTTCAAATGTAGGTTGGTAATGCATTTGGAAATGCCCACAATGAGGTGTCTTTTTGCTAATAAAATTCATCAATTAGCATGGTCTTACTCCTTGATGAACTAGCTATCCAGCCATGGAGTCAGATTCCTATTTGGTGCTCTCACGTGCGATATTTTGGCCTGCCAAAATAGGTGAAAAATAAGGTTTAATAACACCTTATGATATGCCCGCAATGGTTTGTAAAATGCCCGCAAGGGCTTGTAAAAAGCCCGCAAGGGCTTATGGAATGCCCACAGGGGCTTAAGGAATAAAAATCTCCCAAGAGATTTATTATGCCCACAAGAGCTTAATTATGCCCGCAGGGGCTAAAGAAATGACAGCAAAGGCTTAAGGATGCCTGCAGGGGCTAATATTAAAGCCCGCAGAGGCTTAGAAATGCCCATAGGGGATTAGGAATGTACACAGGAAGAATCATATTCCTGCAAGGGCTAAAGCTCATGCCCACAAGGAAGGGATTGAATACTTATGCCTGCAAGTAAACAATGGAGGGATTCTATTCCCACGAGGAAGGGCTTGAAGACCTATGCCCATAGGAAGAGGTGTATGCCCCCAAAGGAAGGGCTTAAAGATATTCCCACAGGCACTTGGAAATGCCCGCAGGACTTATATGAGCCTAATGAGATCGAATTTATCTTGTTGATTTCATGTGTTAATTAATATCAAGAAGTGGTTTAAATTGTTAAAAATATAACAATACTTATTCACCCCCCCCCCTCTCAGTATTGACCAATATTCCAACATGTCATTCGAAACCATGTCAAATTTCAGCTATATATGGTATACACCCCAATTTTGAGCTTCTCTTGGTTTCGAGAATAGTTCATTCTCTACTAAACAGGGGCAACCACATGAAGGTGGAAGCTCTAATTATGCCCCCCCCCCCCTCACATCACTCTCAATTTCCCCATACCCAATTTGAAATATTAAAGAACATGCAACATACTCTATTATACAAAATAAAAACATATAAAGATCATTAGGATATAAAAGATATAAACACATGCCTCTACTTTTCAACAATTAAATATCATTCATCTTCTTCTTCATCCAACTCAACATCTGAATCAGGTTCTGGTTCAGAATAGATATTGATGGAAGGCTCATTCACATCAACATCATCATCAACGTCATATTCGTTAATATAGTCATCGACATCGTCCATGAGATCATCGTCTGCTACATTTGGATGATCAAACTCTTCAACCTCTTCATCTAACACATCGACTGCAGCCACATGCTCCTGATCTGAATCATCATCATCATCTTCTTCTTCGTGATTATCTTCATCATCCACATGATTATACTTTACTGGTCTTCCTCTTGGATCGTATCTAACAACGTGTGACCAACCAGCTTTACCTGGTACCTCTGAGTAAAAGACTTGCTCGCATTGACTTGGAAGAACATAAGGCTTTGTACCCGGTTCAAATTCCCTTGTATTAACCATGGTAAATCCATTAGCATTCTCAATAACAGTTCTTTCAGGATCACGTTCATGCATCTATAGCCTATACCACTTCACCTCAAACAAAACCATTTTAAAGGAATTAAAATCACACTCAATTATGTCCTCCAAAAGCCCATAGTACCTATTCTTAGTTTCTTATGGATGTCTGTCACTTCTGGAGGAAACATTGGTGACCTTAAACATTGCAGTTATCCCACAATCCGAGGTTTTCATCTTATCATCCAACATTTTGATACGAAATTTACGACCATTACACCACATAGCCTTGTGATGTTTCAACTGCAACATTGACAACAAGTAAAAAATACATTGTGAATTAATAAACGTCATATAGGACTTAGAAAATATATTTGAAAACTTAAACAAACCAAATACATTGAAAAACTGGGTAGTAGCCAGAAAAATTATGGATAACAATTTACTTGCCTTTTTATCTTTTAAACCATAGGCTAAATCAACTTCCTTTTGTGACGTAAGATCAGGAAATTGATGTCGATGACGATGAGCTTTTTTAATCATCTAACTGACCCTTTCCCATGATAGCCTACCGAAGTGTTCTTCACAATCTTCTATCCAATGCACCATCCAATCAAGGTTGTTTGCAATGTATAAATGTAAAGCATCCCACACTCGAGCAACTATATGAAAAAATAACAATTCAATATCATTAATTAGATATCATTAAAGGCATAGTTTAATATATTTGAATATGCATGATTAATAAAAAATCAGTATGATAAAATAAAATTGGAAAAATACATGTGTAATATATTAATTCCATAAAATCTAATAATTACCTTTCATGGTCCTCATTGTACCTTTCCCCAATAGGACCTCCCCTTCGAATTTGTTGATGGAGTTGAGATGCCTAATGCGAGGCACATTCATATTTTCTATTAATTTAGGTAGATATTCACTAATATACACCATGCATTGATATACCATATATCCCTCAACCATAGAACCCTCGGGATGTGCTCTTTGTCTAACAAAATACTTCAATGACTTCAACTGCCTCTCCACCATCCACATCGACCTTGTGTGTATTGGTCCACATAATTCAATCTCCTCAACTTGGTGTATGAGGTAGTGTTCTTGTGCATTGAAAAATGCTGGAGGTAGATACTGTTGCATTTCACACATTAGTCGGGGAATTTCTCTCTTCCAATACCGTATATCTTCTTTATGGATTTCTTTTGATGAAAGCCACCTACAAATGACGCAATAAAATAATATCAAGCCATATATAAAATTTGTGGGCAAAACATAATATGTCAATAAGTTCCGCCACAAATCACAGACCAAGTACATTTTCCATATAAAACATTACTTACCTCATGTATTTTCCAAGAACATAAATAATTTGTTTTATGTTGTTGTCAAAGTCGTCTGGGGGAGACAAAGGTAGAACATACTGTATCAAAAAACACATAATTATTATTTATTTCCAAATAAGAAAATAAAATTAATAAAATAGTGCATACAAATAAGGAAATGTATTATAAACTCATAATTACCTTAATGAATGTATGCCAATCATGTGTTTTAACCCCAGCAAAATCACCTTTTTCGTTAAGATATTCTTTATGTTAGATGAGAACCCCGTCGGAAACCCGATTTCTCTGATGACCTCTTTTACAATATTGCTCTATTGCTCCGTCAAGCACCAAGGAAGATTAATATTCCATTGATGGCCATCACCATTATAATTAATGATCACACTTTGCAATGCGTGATTAGCTTCTTGGATGTCACTACAAATCTTTCCAATTCTTTCTTTGTCAGTCCTTCTATCTAATATTCGCCATAACATTTTTGTTATGTTCTTCCCAATATGCATTCTATCAAACAAATGAACTATTTTTAGGTGCTCGTAATATGGAAACCTACTGAATTGCATCAGGTAACTTTTCATTCCTCATGGAAGCCCATTCGTGCCTTTACGACATTCATGAAACATCAACAAAATCAAATTAACACTAATTAATCAATATAGGTACATACCGCGCTGAACATAATTGACTAAAAAAACAAAGATTTATATAATATATGATACATGTTGAATGTTATTGTCATTGATGTCAAAGGAGTTCAGTGAATGACAAAAGGATAACCAAAGACATGATGGCAGGGTAAACTCGGTGAAAGACAAAGGAATGACAAAGGAAGTAATGACATGGCAAGTATGATGATGTGGCATGTATGATGAGGCTGGAAAGACACATGATGGTGTTCTGGTGCTATCAGGAAGTCAGTGTTGTAATCTGACATTGTTCTGGAAAAATATGGCAAGTTTGTGAAACTTTGAAAATTGACTAAGTATGAAAAAGTAGTCAAAACTACTCTAATAGAATGCCCACCATAATTCATGGTTTGAATAAAATGCTCGCACCAGCATAGCAAGCTATAGCTTGTTGAAGTGGCTATCTAGCCATGGTCTCGGTTTGCCTTAATCATTTCTGAGGAGAAAGTTATAAGTCTTCCAAAATAGGGTTTCAGGATAAACCTTGGAGAAATTCTTGGAAATGGCTAAGTGTTGGAAAACTGGTCCAGGTGGCCTTGGGAAAATGCCCGCCATACCTCATGGGAGAATGATAAAATTAACTGGAACTATCATGCTCTATCTTTTCAAAGAGGCTATCCAACCATGGACTTAGTTTTACTTTTCACAGAAGGTGTTTGATGACAAAGATAGCAGCTTACCAAAACAAGGTTTCAAGTTGCTTTTACACCAAAGTATCAAAACTGCCTAAGTGGCCTAAGGGAAATGCCTGCCATAGTTTGTGGGTTGAAGAAAATGCCCGCACCATATGGTCAACTTGTAGGTTGTTGTTTTTTCTACCTTACCATGTTCTCGTATTGACTTAAAAGTGTCTGAGCAAGAAGTTATGGATCTGCCAAAACAAGGTTTCAGGCAGATTAGACCAAGTCTAGGAAAGTGCAAAATTGTCTATGTAAAATCACTAAAACTGCCTAAGTGACCTCAATAAAATGCCCTCCATGTTTTGAGTGTGATGTCTTAAATCATTTTGAGAGTATGGATCTCTAGAATGTTGTTTGGTGCATCCAACCATGGTCTCAGATTGTCCAAAGAGTCTCTGAGGAGGAAGATACCAATCTGCCAAAAGTGCCTCCCAGCTTGATTTGCACTACTCCAGTAACATGCCCACTGAGGAGAGAGAAAGAGGATTCAAGAGGTGAAATTGGTTTAGATGAAGTCACCTTGTTGGACTCTATCCATTGCATGTCTCACACTTCAAAATTGGTGAAAAACAAAATCTCATGCTACCCTAGCGTTTGACAATTTGTGTCTAAGTGTTGAATTAGCAGTATTAAAAGGCCATTTGGAAATGACCGCAAGGAGGTGTCCTTGTGCTAATAAAATTCATAGGGTGACATAGATCTGTTCCTTGTTGAAGTGGTTATCCACCCATGCTTTCAGTTTTCCTTATGATGGTCACATGTGCAAGAAATCAATCTCCCAAAGTAGGAAAAATATTGTTTTGCATATTCAGAAATTTGGCTAAGTATTGACCAATATTCCAATACATAAATAATTTGGCATACCTTGACGATTTCTATTATATTCCAACTTCCATAGGTGAGGTGTCATTCTTCATGGTTTTTTTTTCCATTCTCTTCTTTACCATTGAATTTTGATTTGTCTGTAGTTCGATAACTATGGTTCTTAGGCAGAAAGTGCCTATACTCATCAAACACTTCCTTTACTAAACTCCTTGAACAACGAGATTTTATCCTGGGACCGCAAAATGGACATGCAAATTTACCCTTTGTTTGAAGACCTACAAGATATATGAATTAGTATAGCGAATTAGAATTACCATTTAAAATAATGAATGATATTGTCAATAGATATATATAATATTAAAGAACAAAAGAAAGTAACGATATACCACAAAAATGTGTTAACCCGGGAGCATCATGAATTGTAAATGCAAGTATTCCATGGAATTGAAATCGTTTTTTCCCTATTGGTCTAGAGATGTCATACATAGTGACGCCAGCCCATAACTTCAACAACTAATCGATAAGAGGCTCAATATATACGTTCATATATTTAACCCGGTACTTACCTAATTGGTCCAACATACATGATTAATTATATTTAGCTATATGTCGTTATATATAAAATACATAATTATCATGCACGAAACAAAGAAATGAAATATTTAGTGATCAGACTTTCAAGTAAAAAAATACAAATTAATTAAATACCCGGAACAATCATTGCCAACATTATGTGCTCTCTCTTGATCGACATCCAAGGAGGAAGGTTACTGTTTATAACAAAAACAGGCCACACTGAGTAGGTAGAACGAAGCTCTCCAAATGGATTGACACCATCAGCTGGCAACGAAAGTTTAACATTACGAGGCTCTTCTTTGAAAATTGGCCACTTTTCTTTGATGCACCTCAATGCAGAACAATCTACAAGCATTCAAAGAACATCATCTCGACTTTTGTTCTTTGCATGGAAATCCATAAACTGTGTTATACTTTGACACCTGAACAACTGTTGTAAACGTGGAATTATCGGAATATAACGAAGAACTTTGTGAGGCACCTTTTTTGTCACTTTATCGGTTCGATACCTACTTGTTTGACATTGTGGGAATTTATTTTCTGATGCATATTGTCCATAGTATATGATATGATCATTAGGACATGCATCAATAGCTTGATATTCCAAATTCTTTCATAATCACATATATCTCTCGATATGTGCGTGGTAAAATATTTGACGTTGGTAATAGAAATTCACCTAAGAATCTACAAAATTCAAAAGAATAAGTCAATGTAAACTATATTAATCATCAATATCACATCCATACTTTACAAATTAGATAACAATAGAAATATAGGAAAAAATCCAACCATTATGTACATGTGAACATGCAAACATAAATAATTAACAAATTACATACCTTAATATCTGTGTGAGACAGGTGTTTGATAAACCATTCAAAACCTTCAAGTTCACTAGCAACAATATAGCAGATAGAAGATTTGTTTTTGAGCCTTCATAAAGAGGTTGACGTGACTTCTCGAGTAGAGGATCAACATCATGACTATCATCCTGGTTGTCCTCATCGATTGGAGCAAATGTGTCTTGGATCAATCTATGTATCTCATCTTCCTAAATTGTATCACTAATGTTATCTCCATCCATATCATCATTAAGAACTTGATCACCTTCAATATTCTGATCTAGATGTTCGTCACCCTATAAATGAGTATTTCTACTAGTACTTGGCAAATAATTCTATGGAGGGCGACATTTTGGGGGCATTGTCTATATATTTACGAACAACGTAGTAAAATTAGTGTGTATAGAACATATAATAAAACGATAAGACATTTTACTAAAATTCATGATAGGATGACTATTACAGAGAATACATTAAAAATTGAATAACCTCTTACGAAGGGACGATATTCATAACCCCCTTCGACGTGCCCCTTCTCCCTACAATGTCTTTCAGCTGTTGTTATTAAAAGTCTTCTTCTTTGCAAGCCCCTGCAATCAGAGCAAGGGAAATAACATTTTCCATCTCCCCTCGCCTCTAATGCCGCTCTAAACTGAGCAAGCTTCCTTGCATTTTCATTCATAGTGACAAATCCTTGTAGTGACAAGTAATTGTCTTACCTACACCATACAAAACAGTAACTTGTAAAATACATTAGATATAAGTATATTTATAAATACAATATATTATATACCAAATTCTATAAAGAAAAACATGAAGACTGAAGTTTTCATTGATGCCAACAAGTGTTGTGCAATGGCCTTTGATTTACTCACAAGGAGACCTTGATAGTTTGGGCATTGGAACACTAGGTGGCCCAAATTGTCCAAATGAAAGTTGTCCTTGATGCATGCTTACCTTTTATGAATTTACCATATGATTGTTGAGTATGAGTACTCTCTCTAGTTTTGGATATGGTTGATAAAGAATGTATTTAGGAAACACTTGTTGTTGGTATCTGATTGTATGGCTTATATTATTGGACAAACATACAAGAGAAAACAAAGAACAAGGGTGGCAGAACCATGTGACACAGTTGAAGCTCATAGTTCAAGAGTTGAAGAATATTCCAAGGAAATCACAAGCATAACTGGAAGTTCTCGGATACTACTGAGGTGGTTTTCAATTTTGATTTCGAGTTTAATAGAACTATAGAAAAAATAAGAGGTTTAATTAGTAATTCATATATAATCATCATATGCAAATCCTATAAAAACATGTAAGTATAACTAATTAATCACACGAAATATATGTAGCAATGCTAAATTTTAAAAAAAAAAAACATTTCGTTCAAACATGCAAAAAATCCTGAATTTTTTGTTCTTAACATATAGACAAAAAATATATAAAAATACTAACCTTCCAAGTTCAAAATTGGAGAAATGTAGAATATCCGAGCTCAAACAATCACCACGAAATTTGTTTCAAGTTGAAAATCTGGGCTCAATCAATCACCAGGAACCTTGTCGCAACTATACTAGCAAATGTGTCGAAAATTGCCTTAAAGTATGTATTTACTGATCGACGAAAATGCATGAATTGACCCGCGCGTAAAAATCCAAGAGCCGTACTTGGAAATTGGCATTGGTTTGGCAGGTGTGCAAAGATAGCAATAGGTCGTCGATATAGAGATGCAAGTTCGTCGAAACGTAAAAAACGTCGATATTGCCACGGTTTTTCCGCCATGATAAAAAAAATGAAAAGACATCTTAAATTTCATTGTATTTTTCCACGAATGTTCGAAACATGGAAATATTTCATGGAAAAATCCGCCCAAATGTACTAGTGACTATCTATCTTACAATTTCAAAATGTTGTATTTTAATCAAAATAGATGTACAATAATATAGAACCCGTAAAATTCTAATGATCATACATATGAGTAAAAATTGTAAGAGAGTCATGTTCCAAGTTTTGCATCTAGTATCCCAGGCCTTTCGAAGAAAGGCCAATGATATAACTGATGAGAAAGGCCAATGATATAACTGATGAGAAAGGCCAATGATATAACTGATAATGTTGTCCGCTGCTATGTTCTGCTACCTGGAACTACCCTTTATCCAGTTGAAGGCCCTATTTAGAAAGAGCGTTTGTATCCTAGTTTCGCTCCCTATAGACATGCATACATGAGAAGAATTCAAAATTTGAATTAATATTAAGAATCTCATCCAGCAGCCAGATCACTCGAGTGTTTATGCATCTTTGAGATCCTTTTATCCAATTAATAACCAACATTGAGTCTCCAAAAATCTATAGGTTTCAACATCCTTTTTCCAAGGAAAAGAGAATAAGTATTTTTATAGTGAGCAACTCGGCATAGTTATTTGATCCTTTTCCAAATCCCAACAAGATTTTAAAAAAATGTGTCTCAGAGGTAGAGACCGCACCACCACTAAAAATAGATTGTTCTCTCTACAAGGCACCATCAAATAAGGCCCACGGCATCATTTTATTAATAGTCTCTTCCTGTTTGTTACAGATTCCCGGTCCCCCTTTTCCTTGGGAGAAATAGGATAAAATTCCAATACCATGTGAAGTTATAACCTCAAGAATAGTGGTCTTGTCTTGAAATACTGATTTGTTCCTAGCAATCCAAATCTCCCATCCTTTAATAAGAGGAAAAGACTTATAGGATTTATTATAGGGATTTGCTAGCCATCCTTGCAAAGCAGTTTCCATTAAACCTCCTTGCCAAATGTAGACATGTCCCAACACCCTTGCGTCCTCCTACCAAACCATTTTAGAGAATGGAAAACATAGAAAGAGGTGAACTACAAATTCCTTGTCTGCTTTGCACAGTGAACACTAGCATGGCCCTTCTTTTCAATGATTTTGAATATTATCCCAAGTGGGAACCTTGTTTTCCATAATTCCCACATCATAATACATGATTTAGTAGGGCACTTCAACTTCCATAACTTCTACCACCACCAAGACAATTCTCTATTAAAAAAGTCGGTGTTCAGCTAAATATCACCCATCTTAGATGTATAAATACCAGAAGGAGTGTGATCCCAAATTAATCCATCATCTCAATCACATATAGGCATATGAGCCTTCTTTAGAGCACTTGTATATGAATTCCACAAAACACCTTCTTCATTTTCAATACCGATAGATTGAGACAACATCCACCCCTGACTCCATAGTGAGGTAGATAATGGGTCAGGCAGTTAATTAAGAGTATATAAACCCTGCTCCTGGATATTATTTAAAAATATTGGGGGTGAAAGATGAGCTCCTCTACTCCCAGGCCAAGGATCCAAGCAAATCCTGACACTTGTTTCCATTATCAATTCTCCAAACTAGATCGTTCCCTACAATATGGAAGGACTTTATGATAGCTTTCCAAGTTATTGATACATTAGCTCACCTCTTAGAAGGAGATCTTCTTGCAATGCGCCCAAGTTTCACTTGCCAAAGTTCCCTTCTTGGTTTCTTTTTTCGGGAAGTCTCCTTGTCCTATGCAATATTTCTTGGTCGATGACATGCTGACATCGAAGCCTTCTCTTTAAGCCCCTTCATTGACTACCACTTCGCCAAAGCCCCTTCATCGAAGCCCCTATCATGCACATGTTCCCATCCCATCATCTCTGCCTGTGGTTATCGGGTGTGCTCCCAATTATCGACCAAAGCCTTGGTCGAGCATGGGTGTACTGATTGCAAGTGCACTCGAGCCCTCCTATGAGTAAGTGAGTGTGGGTTGGTAACTTACCTCAAGGCAAATACATTTCAATGGGTTTATTTATTTTTTATTTATTGTGTAAAATTTGTATTTAAAAATAAAATATTATGAAAATAGTAATGAAAATATATTGAAATAATTGTAAAGTAAAAATCAAAAGTGTTATGCAATAAATTCTTAGAAAAACCATAAAAAGAGCATAAATAGACCAAAAGAGATGTATAACAAGTCTCTTCAAGGGGGGGGAAATCCTTATACAATGTACTGAGTACACAAGACAAGACATTGAAATAAAAAGATCGCATTCCTATATATTACCACTAAGGAGATTAAGAGGTACAATTACAACTCACTAACCAAAGATGACATAACTAATATAATCATACTAATGTCAATTACCACTAATGGACCAAAGTCGACATCAAAGCTAATGTAATGCACCACAATATAGGGGAAAATGTGCCCACATTTAGAGCTTAACAAAAAGTTAGTTTCTTTTTAAATAATAGAGTAAAATAAAGTTTAACAATATTTAAAAATAATAATAATAATAATAATGTTTATATTTATTGTGTTATTAATTTAGTTGGTATTATGATGGCATAAATCCCATTTGTAAAAACAATATGGCTATACTCCTTAAATTATATAATTGGTTCATCCAAAGATAACACTATAACCAATTGAGAGGGTAATGTTCAAGAAGTTGAATAATCAATTTAAAATTATTTAACACTTAAACCAAAACAATAATCAAATTACTTATTATAACTATAGTTATTTAATGTGTCGAGAGGCACTTTCTATAATCTAAGTGGATGAGATATGTCACATTTTTAACACATATTGATTAAAAAATAAATTAATATAAAAATACATATAATATAGATTCACAATTAAAATTAAAAATATATATGTATTAAATTAAACAAACATAAGTACAATTACGAATAATTACATAATAAATTTTATAACACAATAATAAAAAGGTTGTACCATCTATCCCCATAGGTTGGCCCAGTATAATATTTTACAAAACTAAAAATAAAGTAATAATAATAATGCTTAAAAATAATAATGTTTAAATCTCATTGGTGTTGTTTGTAATGAGTGGATTTGTCCATAAGAGCAAGGCACAAAGAGCAATTATGTGCGTTGCAACGATATGTCCTAGAGAATAATTTGGTGCATCTACAGTTATATATCATGGATTTAATGTTAATGCATTAAATTTATAAAAAAAATGACTTAAGTTAAAATTAAAAACTAAAAAATTAAAATTAGAAGCAGATAACCATAATAAAATAAAACAACATATATCGTGTTAATTCTAATCGAGAAGGATTAAATCTCTTGAGGTGCAAACCTTTTTTATAGTGCAAAAATTAAAGTTTACGCCTTAAAGGATTTGATCTCTTTCAATACATAGTAAATTTAGAATTAAGATATATCTATATTTATATTTAATTAAAAAATTCATCACATAAAAAGGAAAAACAAATATCAATTATAAAATTAAAAAAATCTATTTGAGAAGAAACCTATTTCGACCTCACTAATATAACTTGTGTTTCCTTAAGCACTTATTTAAAACATCGCGGTAGCAATGTAATGGTTTTTATTTTTCCAATAACTAAGGCTTCCACTTTCAATTATTTAGATTTTTGAACTACCTCAACTACTTCTTTCTCTTCGTCCAAAATTATTAGGCTAAGCATCTCTTTTGTAATGTATTATTAAGAGTTTTTTTCGTATAGTTTTGTTATCATCCATTTAAATTAATTTTGGTTTATCTGATCTTTAAAAATAGTAAAAATTTATATGGGGTGGCAAGAGGGGGAGGGGTTATCATTTGCCCTGAGGGAAATATTAAGTTAGAATACTACTGGAATATAGGACTTGACACAAACAATATGGCTGAAGCTTATGGACTCTAGCAAGGACTTAAGCAATTGGAAGTTATGGGGGTTGATGAAGCTATTGTGCTAGGATATTCTCGCTTAATAATCCAGGCTATGAATTGAACTAGTCATTGTCAATAATTAAGATTTTTCAGACTGCTCAATAGAATTCAATCCATCTCAAGATCATTTCGACATATTGATTACTTTCATATTATCCGTGAGTTGAACTTCAAGGCTGATCAAGCAGCAAATAAGGTGACTACACTAAACACTAATGATCTCTATGTCAACCACCACTATTGTCTAGCTCTTCCTCCCTAAGCGGTGAGGTCTCTTCTTGAACCCCGAATGGAAAGTGGAAGGAAATCAATTCGCTGAAAATGAGGAATGCTTAGTGTGTTGAGTTGTAAGCAAGAAGGGACGGATGGCTCGTTATAAAGGCCCATGGATGGATGGCTCGTTATCCTGGAGACCCATGGAACTAGTGCCTAATGTTGGAATGTTTCATTAAGCTGCGAGAAGGACGAGCGGAAGGAGGTGTGGGGCTGGAAAGAGACTTGAAGAATCGGAGGATGGAGATAGAAGTGTGGTGGCTCAAGCAGAAAAGTAAGGAACAATCCAGGCTTATCAACCGGATAGATGAGGAAGCTAGACGCCGATTCGAATTGCTGGATGAAGATCCTATTCAGTTTGGAAAGCTCTCCTTGGACTGGCAATTTGTGCAAGAAAAAAAGAAGCAGCATTCTGGATACAATATCAATGAGCCTACAGAAGAACAATTGGGAATTTAGATTGTGTATCTTACCAATTAGGTTGTTATTTTCTTCTACTTTATATCTATGTAATTATGTCAGTAGTTGTTTGGACATGATCGTTTTGGGAACTGTTGGTATAGTCATCTCATATACTTCTATAAACCAGATATTTGTAACCCTTTCAGTGGTCTGTCCACTGCTTTTATAATCTAATCTATAATCGTTCTTGTCTAAAAAAAATAGTAAAAATTTATTAATTTGTTTTAAATTATAATTTCTATGCTCGAAAATATTAGAGAGAAGCTCTAGAGGATATTGATGAATAATGGTTCCACCCACCCTATTTCATGGAGGACATGTTCATCAGATGGTTACAAGAATCCACCACTAACATGTAGGATATTCCTCTTTTCACCTTTTTAACATTTGTAAGCTGGAAGTTATAGGACTTTGCTCAATAGTTACATGTGACCTCAACTACCTCCTTTGGACAATAAATCCAACATCATTACTCTCTCACACCTTCCTCCCACTTAATCATCCTACTCAAGGCCATTAAATCTAGTCCATGGCACTTATTTGTGAACCACCAGGTGAAGAAGAACACATATTGATCGAGTGAGAAGGTAAAATGGACAATAGGGACAGGACAACAAAGTAAAAAAGGAACATGGGGATTTTTATCCAACTAGGTGGGATGTGGAGTCATCGTGAAGTTTAGTCGTGTTCTCACTTAGTGTTTATATTCATGCTTCCAATGATTGTGTTATAACCCACATTGCCTTTGCAAGATGAACATGGAACCGTAAGTTTTAAACTTGTGAAGTGAAACAATGCATATAAATTCTTAAGAAAAACAAGGATTAAACATTGGCACACATACAGTCACACAGAGTTTACCTTAGAAACCCTTAACTGAGAAAACTAACAAAACTTAGAGTCGCACCTCTCACTTTCTCGTTGCATTTTATTAATCATTCACAATCAAATATTAGATATTACAGACCATCCAAAACCCTAATCCACTAATCTAAATTAGATTCCCATAACCAATAATAAATTACACATTTTCGTTAACAATGATGGTAAAGTGACACAACCCACATAAAAAAATATATATATATATATATATATATAACAAACCTTTAACATGAAAAACACCTAAAAACCACAGCTATTAACTGAAAATTACCTAAAAGTGACAATAACAAGTTCACCGATCATTTTACTAACTTGGTACACACTAGGTGTCACATGAAGTAATCCTCTACAAATTATATGGAATTGGAAAATAGTGAAGTAAATTTTAATAATTAATTACATGTATATATCTTTCAATTCAAAAATTGACATGTAAATTGATAACAAAGTTAACATTGGAACAAAAATCGCTAAATGTTATGAGGGTAGATTTCATACCCTTGCTCACCAAAATTTGGCTTTATGTAAAGGAATTTGGACCATGTTAAAGCGACATCACACCCAAATTTGGCTTATGCAAAGAAATATTTACCATCGTACAATGATTCAACATTTATGGACCATCTTATAGCAATTTCACTCCATGATAAAATTTGGCTTATGCAAAGAAATATATACCATCGTACAATGATTTAACATTAAAATTTGACTGATGTAAAGGATTATGGACCATCTTACAGCAATTTCACTCCATGATATAGGTATGATAATAAAGATGCTTAAGTGACAATGATCGAGAGAATTTAAAGAATTAAGATGAGATTGGAAGAATTTCAAAAGCTCTTCATTTGACTAATAAAATTTCATAAAGCAATGGAATAGCATAGAAATATATACCATCGTACAATGATTTAACATTAAAATTTGACTGATGTAAAGGATTATGGACCATCTTACAGTAATTTCACTCCATGATGTAGGTATGATAATCAAGATGCTTAAGTGACAATGATCGAGAGAATTTAAAGAATTGAGATGAGATTGGAAGAATTTCAAAAGCTCTTCATTTGACTAATAAAATTTCATAAAGCAATGGAATAGCATAGCTTTAAAGAAGAGCAAAAGTTTTGATGGTGATATTAATCAACCAAGTTTTTTTTGTTTTTTTGGTCAGGGAATAAAATATGATAGTTTTCAAAGATAAGGTATTAGATAGTTATCGACAACAAATTTAAGGGAAGTGATTTTAAGAAAAAAATCAAGCAATGACAACTAATGAGAAATACAATTTTAATGAGTACAACAATAAATAAGGAAAACATAGGACCATGATGTAATGACTCATATTAGCTAGATTCGTGTGATGATTGTTCTCTGAAGATATTTTATCACAAATAACTTAATTAGATGTTATGTGTTTTGATGTTGAAACCTAAACAATTTATATTTTTATGCATGGATAATACATCACATTCATTGCTTATGTTTGGAAACTAATTGTCATATATTGATTTATATATGAAGAATAGTAATTGATGATCTGATGTATGAAAGGGATACATGTGAATGTATTTTGGATGCGCTAATCGTTGGATACTTTGATGGTTTTCTTAGTGAGACAGGGAAAGCACATGAGCGCAATAACGCAAGGTTACATCAGCAACACAGATACTCCAGATTGAGAGAGGACATTGTATTATATTACGTCATACATTTATTTGATATTTTGAATCATGCAAATAAGACGATTTAATGAATGTGGGTTTTATGGTGTGGATGCACAAGGGTGTTATTTACCAATCGATCCACATATGGGTAATGGGTTGTATGGGGGAATGTATATAGTAAAACTAGCACATGTTTCCATGCGACGGATTTAAAAGTAAGTGAGACTTTTACCCACGAAATGTATGTTCCGTGAGGATAGTCTGCAAATTCAGTCACTTACGAGGTTTGACTAAGGGGCATGCAATAAGGTGTCATCCTTATTCCCCAATGACCATTAGTCTCTCAATAGGGTAGAGATGAATTGAGTAACATAGTCTCAATCATTGTACCACATCCCCACCATGGAAAAAGGTAATATTTGAAAGGCATGTATATGATCATGGCACCCTTAATAGCACCTTGATAAATCTTATTACATTAAGAAATTAAAACTATTACAAACATAAAATAATATATCAATATATTATCAATAAACATTCATAATATTTAATAATTAAATAAATTAATTGTAAATATTAAATGAAATGATGCATCCTTTCACATTTAGTCACAAGAGGACTATTTAAAAGTCCTTATATGTATTCTAAAATCATCAATTCAATTATTCATTATTCAATTTCTATTATCCTTTATGGATTATTATGGGTTGTTGTATTTAAATTAGAAGTTTCATATATGAACCATCTTGGTGCATGCCATCGGTATCAGAGCGAAGTTGTAGTTGTCTGATTCGACTAGTAGCCATCAACTTAGAATTTCTCTTATCTTAGGTCTTTGACCATATTAGGATTTTGGCCATTTATCAAATCCCTATTGAGGAAAAAAAAAAAAAAAACAACAACAACACTTGGTTTTACAAAAACCACAGGCGATTTTTATAAAGGAAGAAGGAAGAAAGAAGTTACTCGTGGAAAAAAAAGAGGAAAAAAATAATAATAAAAAGAGAAAAAAGAGAAAAATAATAGAGAAAACAGAGAAAAATAATAGAAAAAAAACAACACAATTTTTTTTATTTTATAAAACCACATGTGGTTTTATTTTTTAAACTCTTGTTAGAAAAATCTATATGCGTGAAAGGTAAAATAAAAGAGCATCAAAGCATATACAACAATTTAATAATAATAATTACTATATTTATTAATAATATTATTATTAAAATTTTAATAATAGTAATTATTACTATTATTATTTAAGTTATTATTATTATCCTTAAAAATCAATAACATTATTATTATTAAAATAATTATAATTATAATTATATAGTTTTTTTTAAATAGAAGGGGCATACACAAAAAAAAGGGAAGAACTAGAAAAAGGGGATATATAAAGTGAAGGTTATAAAGGACCATAATCAAAGTTATAACAAGGTACTTAGAATAGAAGTGAAGCTCGTATCTTAAAGGTTATTAAAGGATTTTGTTATATATATATATATATATATATATATATATATATATATATAGAAGTTATATTGAGGAATATAAGTCATACTCGTATTTTAATGGCGAAAAATTTTGACAAAAAAATTAAATGGAGTTTAGCGACAAGAAGGAAGGAATATTCCTCGTACTTTTACAACACATGCGAATATCTATGCCTTGTTTAAACTTAATGGGATTATTCAAGGAATGAATATCACCATCGCTATTTGCCCATCTATCAAGAAAAATCACATAAATGTTGACTTAGCCAACCAATTAATAGTGTTGGAATCAAATATAATTAGAAATGACACATTTTTCTCTAACAAGAAATATGAAATCAAGAACCTACAAATATCTATTGATTATTTCAAATTCATAGCACAATTTAATGTCGTATCAATTTATGAAAACGAAGTTGATATAATTCTAGGTTCACCTTGGGTACAAACTCTAGGTACCTTTATTTTAAACATGGATAAAAAGTTTGTGACGTTTCCTTATAAAAAGAAGATGATGACATTGTAGTACATTACAATGATGACAGATTTAGAAGCTCCATCATCTGAAGACTTCAAAGATATCTCCAAGGTAATGTCGTGGGAAAATCGGAAATCAATATAGAAGATGCAGAAAGAATTCGACAAAGTTATTGTTGATAAAGAAGAAGAGATCTCTCGTCTAAGAGATCATACTCAAAAGTTACTTGTTCAAATCAAGAAGACAAAGGATAAAATGCAATGCAATCAAAAGTTAGAAGAGGAGATTCAAGATCTCCGGAAAAAATTATCAGGAAAAGATGAAGAAAATTCCTCTTTAAAGAAGGTTAATGAGGAATTTCTAGATCAAATAAAGAAGTTAAGAGAATGAGAACGAGAGAATCAAGATGCTCAAAATAAAATTGACAAGTCAGACTAAAAGGAAGAACTCTTACACTTAAGGAGACATAATCAAGACTTACTAACAAAGAATCAAAGGTCGACAAAGAAACAATGACCGAAACTATTGAAGTAACGACATAATCCGAGATACAAGTCCAAAACTCGGAAAAAGGAACCAGTACAAATCCAATCAATGTTCAAAATCCAGAAAACACTTACACTAAAAAGGTATCGACCAATAAATCGCCAGTAGAACCAAAAGTTGATGTTTCTGCAAACACTCTGCAAGCGACTCGAGTACCTTATCACCATCCTAATCACAAGAGTCGTTATGATCGACGACAAATTCAATAGGAATATAAACAATATTATTCCTACAAACAAACTAATTACCACCTTGAATGAGAGCAAGGACAAAATCGACAACTTATATGGAAGCAGAAAATGACAAGTTCTATCCAAACATTCGATAACAAACATTGACGGTAGATCTTGGATGGACCACTTCACAAATGATGCAACATTTTCACTCAATGTTTAAAAGAACGTATCGTTTCGTTTCGTCAAATGTCGTAGCTACCAACTCCAAAGATTATGAGAAGGCATTACAAGCAAGAACAAGGGATAAAAGTTTTCCATAATTATGCTTTGAGGACAAAGCATTTCTGAAGTGGAAGGCAATGTTACAAACACAAAATAATATATCAATATATCAATAAACATTCATAATACTTAATAATTAAATAAATTAATTGTAAACATTAAATGAAAGGTTGCATCCTTTCACATTTAGTCACGAGGGCATTATTTAAAGTCCCAATATGTATTCTAAAATCATCAATTCAATTATTCATTATTCAATTTCTATTATCCTTTATGCATTATTATGAGTTGTCGTATTTAGATTGGAAGGTTCATATATGAACCATCTTGGTTCATACCAAAAACACTTTATGGTTAGATGCATTCCTCTAAAAAATAAATGAATTAGAATATAGAAAAGCATGAGTTTTTGCAAAGAAAATAAATGAAAAATAAATTGATTTAAATAAAATCATGTGCTTGAAAAGAAAGGAAGTGTTTAGTTAAATAAGGAAAACATGAACTAAAACATATTCATTTAGTTAAGGAGAAGAAATAGTAAAAAGAAATATAATTCAAAAAGGGGATCAATTAAGAAAAATGGTAAACTCAAGTGCACGCATACATGTAGGAAAGGAAGAGGCAAGAGAACACATAGGAGTGATTTTAGGAATATTAATTGTAAGGTGAGAATAAAAAACAAATTAGTAATTCTTAAAAATGAATTAATTGTGCAAATGAGTAGGAAGAGGATACATGGAGGGATCAATAATAATCAAATTGTTATTAAAACAATTCCCTATTTGCATGGCCCATGGGATTTAGAGCAACTGGTAATGAGTAAATGAGATGAGAAGTTGTAAATGTAAGGTCACAAGTTCAAATCCCTGTGGGTACTTACTTACAAAAAAAATCTCTTTTTGCATGAAAGAGGCATGTGTCAAGAACCAAAAACTCTATAAAATAAAGGTAAGGCATTGAACTAAAGGATATTTTTCTCATTGTTGGATGGTTGAGATAATGTAGAAAGATAGAGATGATTATTGAAGAGTTTGGTCATTTGGAAGTGTTCAAGTTTGGGAGGCTTAATAGCTTTGAGCTACATTATCCAATTGTGCTATTCGTACATCTTCTATACAACCCCATTGCTTGGGGGTCCTTGGGGAAGAAGAGTACCCATTGTGAGCAGGCAGGGTGGTTAACTGGTGGATCTACAGGATTAGCCAACGGCACCAATGGAAGCTTGACGAGGGCTTACGACATCAACTCCATCGCGACATTTGAAGATAATCAACAAAACAAATCTCATGGGATTTAGAGCAACTGGTAATGAGTAAATGAGATGAGAAGTTGTAAATGTAAGGTCACAAGTTCAAATCCCTGTGGGTACTTACTTACAAAAAAAATCCCTTTTTGCATGAAAGAGGCATGTGTCAAGAACCAAAAACTCTATAAAATAAAGGTAAGGGATTGAACTAAAGGATATTTTTCTCATTGTTGGATGGTTGAGATAATGTAGAAAGATAGAGATGATTATTGAAGAGTTTGGTCATTTGGAAGTGTTCAAGTTTGGGAGGCCTAATAGCTTTGAGCTACATTATCCAATTGTGCTAGTCGTACATCTTCTATACAACCCCATTGCTTGGGGGTCCTTGGGGAAGAAGAGTACCCATTGTGAGCAAGTAGGGTGGTTAACTGGTGGATCTACAAGATTAGCCAACGGCACCAATGGAAGCTTGATGAGGGCTTACGACATCAACTCCATCGCGACATTTAAAGATAATCAGCAAAACAAATCAAGATATTTTTCTTGTTATTTGATCATGATTCATAAACATTAATATTTTATAAGGAATTATATATTAATATATTTATATTTGAGTAATGTTGAAAATATTTTGTATATTTTTATGATGTATGAGTAAGAAGATTAAAGCCTATAAACTAGTGTCTAGACATATTCATATATGGTTAAGATGGTCGTTACACATGACTTTTCAAGTAGGAGTAAAGGGAAACTCAAGTTTCAAATTTAATAGTTGATGTCACAAGAAAAGTTAATCAAAAAAGTTTAATATTGGAAGTGAAAATTTTGGTTACAAAGTTAATGAAGTAACACAAAAATAACTAAATTGCAAATTAACTAGTTAATTTGTATTTTTAAGTATTTTGATTTTTTGGGATTAAATGCACATCGCACAGAATTTTCAAGTACTTTCTTATAATTTATGTGTTGGAAGTGGGATATGAGAAGATTCGAAATGCTCAGGATTCCTTGTTTTATTGGTTAACTACTCAGGATCTTGATCTTACTGAGAACTTGGCTTCAAAATGAATCTCGTACATCACAGGACTCAATCGGTTGGGCATTAGGTTGCAGGATAAGCCGGATAGGCTTGTTTGGGCATCGAATAAAAAGGATGCCCAAATATTGGTGACGTTGGGATATGATTTCATCGATGGCTCGTGCTATGACGTTGGGCATCCAGTTTTGTTTTTTATGTTTTGATGATCTAGGACTTAGAATTTTTGTCATGTTCTAGGTAGAAAGCTTGATCTAACAATTATATGATATCGTGTGATATTGTTTTTTAAGATTGTTTCACAGTTTTTGGATGGTTACCATATCTTTGGTAGCTTGGTTGGTTTTTATGGTTTTAGTAGTAATTTGTTTTGAATTGTATGGTTACTCATCTTCTAGTTGTAACTTTGATTCAATTGTTGAATAGAAGTTACTTTTTTTGTTTGTGTGAAAAAAAGTGAGATAAATCATCAATCCTAATTATGAAATCTAACTCTGAGGGGATTGGACTTATGATTTTTCAAACTTTAGAGGAAGAGATCTTGCCTCTATCTCATGAACACTTAAGCTAACCCTTAATATTATTAAAAGAAATCTAATAAACTTAATTAAAATATAAATTAACTCTAATAAAATTTAAAAGCATAAATAGCATTTTAAATCATTTTAAAAATATAAACGTCTCAATCACACCAATTCATTTACAGCTCTTCACATATGTTGAGGAGTTTGACAATGATGGAATAAGGAAGAGTTATCATAATGATGGAATAATGAATCCATTATTGGATTAAATAACTAAAATTTAAAGAAGTTATGGAGAGTGTGAAGAAAAATAATAAATTGGTTAAATTGTTTTGGAATAAATAAAAGTTATGAAAGTATTTAAATAAAAAAGATGATTATATATAAATTAAAATAATAATAAAAATGTATAAGTAAAAAGTAAAAGAAGGAAATAATTTAAAAGATGTGAATTTTCTTTACTTTTTTTTCAAAGAAAAAAAATGTATTTTTGTTATTTCTAAGAAATCAAAAAGTACACCAGGGTTGTCAGGGGCGGGGAGGGTTATTTGGGACCCCATAAGAATCAAGAAGAGAGAGTATTCCTGGAGCATTGGGAAAGTGACCAATAACAAAGCCGAGTGGCTCGCCCTTATCAAAGGACTGGAACTTACCAAGGAAATGAAGATTGAGGAACTGGCAATGGTTGGAGACTCATCAATAATCATAAGTGAAGCTAGAAGGCTAGCCAGAAAAAGCAAGAAGCCTTCCACCAAAATGCAACACCTTCTTCTTTGTCTCGCCATGGAATTCAAGAACATCAAATTTTTTCATGTTCTTAGAGCTGAGAACTAGCATGCGGATGGGTTGGCTAACAAAGGCATTGGCCTTGGTCATGGAATTCTGGAATGTGATAACAAGCCAAGAAAGGATACTTGGATTCATTAAAACCTTTATAATTTTGATGGATAGAGTATGCACTTCACCAAACTATCCACTATTGTTCAGATTTGTGGATGTCCACGCCCTCCTAAGCAACTCAACTCCATTAATGAGCCTCGAATTTTTCTCTCCCTGCATTTACGAGCCTCGTTTCACGCCCTTCTAGATGGGCAGCATGCGTGAGGCTAAGGGAAGGAGTAGGCAGCATGTCTATTTTAAATGCCCAGGAAACAGCCCTGCCTCCCTCATTCTGTTTATCACCTTCAGTCATTACGGTCCGGAGAATTCGAAGAGAAGCAATTTTTGTTTTTTCCTAAGGGTTACTCTGCACTGTGTTAGGGAAGCTCTGCAGTCCGAAATGGAACATATTGTGATG
The DNA here is from genome assembly GCA_027924585.1 of Larix kaempferi. Taxonomy (NCBI): domain Eukaryota; kingdom Viridiplantae; phylum Streptophyta; class Pinopsida; order Pinales; family Pinaceae; genus Larix; species Larix kaempferi. Next base: position 4,370,097 of record BSBM01002098.1, on the reverse strand, counting down.
GGTTCAGGGCCATCTTTCCTTTTATTCCATCACCATGGCAATTGCTCCAAACGGGCCCGGAGCTGGGTACACCCCCTGAACGATAGGATTCAAGTTACTTGTGATAATTACCCAGGTGGTAGCGACTTCAGGGACGAGTCGGAGGTTCTGCAGGATGAGAAGTTTCAAGGTCTAGGGAAACACCAGGGTTCCACTTCTAATGTAGCTCTCCAAGCTCTAGTTGTTGATCTGGAGCATCAAGTTAAGTTGGCTTGCAATGAAAACATGGATATTAAAAGATCCCTTACCGGGCTCTATACCCTCGCTGAATCAACGCATGCAGAAGTTAAGACTCATAATAGAAAACTGGAAGACAGGGTCAATGCCCTCACAGCAACAATGTCGTTGAATCCCCTCATGAAACCCCACTTGGAAGCCACTAGCAACAGCACTGGAAATATTGGAAAGAAGATGGAGAATTTTGGCAGCACTTTGGTGAATTCATGCGTGTTCTTCGGCCTCAGCTCAGCTAAGGAACGCAGCGAGGAGTATTTCGAGGAGCCCAACCCGTAAGCAGTCTTGTATGGTCTAAGCTTTGCAGTTTTTTTGGGCCTCTGTTTTTTGGAAATTGATTCTGCATCCATAATGCTTATCGGTCTTAGTTTAAACTATATGTAATGTTTTGTTTCTGTATTTTCTTGCTTGGGCAATTTGTAAGAAGCTACAGCTTCCATAGATTAGGCAAGTTTAAGAAGTGCTATGAACTCGAGAAGGATCAGCAAGGGGTGACAGGCATTTTTTTTCTGTAGGAACAATCACCCATCTACAACTATGTAATTTCTATGTTCCTTTTTTTAATGAAAAGCTCCTAAACCGTTACTGTTAAAAAAAGGAAATCAAAAAGTGCATAGCATGCCAAGTATGGAACCTGGACTCATTACAAAAAGCGTTGATACTTTAACATATCATTCCTAGTTCATCAACCACTGAAAAGTAGCTAGCAGCGACATACAGTTCATTGTTTGTCATCAAAAATGCCAAAACAGGCCTTCCAAAACATGTAAAAACATTTTAATACACTTTGGAGAAAAAAGAAGAAAACGAGACACATGAAGTCTTTTGATTATCCACCCATTCTTCCCAAAGGAGAAAACCAGGGTCACCATCCAATGCTTCTTTAGACAGGGAATCTGCAACGTTGTTATTTTCTCTGTAAGTGTGCTCAATGGTAAGGTCTAGGATTATGTTCATCAAACCAATAATTCTCTGAAACCAGTGTTGAATTAAGACATTGTCCAGTTGAAACATCTTGTTGTCCCATTTGACAATAACCAAAGAATCACCAAATATTATTATCGAATCAACGCCACAGATAAGGGCCACCTTTAGTACACCCCACAGACCTAGGAGTTCGACTTTTGTATTAGTACCTGATCCACATATGAGTCGACATTTGAGAATAAAATCTGCACCAACACTAATAGTGAAGCCAGCTCCATACTTATTATCTGTTGAGGCACCATCAAAAAACCATGTATCTTTCCCGTTATCTTCTTAATTTAGAAAATTCAGTCTCTGCAAATTCCAAAGTGGATGTCTATAGAACAATGAACCTCCAAATAATGGGAGGTGAAAACCTCTTTGGACATGCACCGGCATGTTGCAAAAAAGTGTGCTCACTTCTTGGTTGAGCTTACCCCTCATTTTATATCCATATTCCTTAATGTAAAACCCTCAAACAAATCCATCATTAACCTACAAATAAAGGGAAAACGCTCAAATGAATTATGGAAAAAAAAACTATCTAATAAATAAGGAACAATATTGAGAAAGAAAATCATTGATTGGGATACGCATCCATGTTGCACAAATATGTACCTCTTTCTTGGTTGAACTTGCCCCTCATTTGCTAGCCATATATGTTGATGTAAAACCCTAAAATAAATCCACCATTGACCTGCAAAATAGAGGCAAAACCTTCAAACCAACAAAAAAATAAATAGCAAAACTAGTTAAAAAATTAGGAAAATAGACATAAATGGAATAAAATAGAAAGAAATTAATAATGGAAAGAAATAAAATGGGTTGCAATTCTCTATACCTTTGCATGCATTCATAGTTATTTGTATTGCATTCTCATGTAAAGACACTTCCTCGTCCCCTTCTCTCATGTGAAATGAAGAAATGAAATAAACCGTCGCTTTTTACTCTTATTAAAAGTCATCTTTAGGTTTTTCCCACTTCTTTTAATAATTTTTAAAAAATGTGAATTATTGTTTGGTGCTTCGGCATATTATGAGCATCGGTGTGCCCGTGCCTAAAGAGGAGAACTGCCACACCCACACCCTATAGGAGCATTAGTGCACTCACACCTTAAATAGGATCATTGGTGAGCCCATACCATAGAGGAGCACCGATGTTCCAAGATCACTAAGGAAAAACACTATGCCACATAGAGAAATCTCATGAACCTACAAATAAAGGGGGGTGAAAATTCCTATGGATATGCACCCATGAAGCAAAAAAATGTACAATTTTCTTTGTCAAACTTGTTTTTAATTTCCTAGATATATATGTTGATGTAAAACCCTAAAATAAATCCACCATTAACCTACAAAATAGAGAAAAGGTCCTCAAACCAACAAAAAAATTACCAAAACTAGCTAAGAAATTAGGAAAAACAATGAGAAATGGAAAATAATAGAAATACAATAAATGATGGGAAGAATGAAATAATGAAGAGGAAAAGAAAGGGTTTCTTCATTGGAATACTCTTTGTCCTTATGTGCATTCATGTATATTTGTATTGCATTCTCTTGTAGAATTTCTTCCCCTTCCTCTTCTCTCTTGTAGAACCATATGAAATGAAGACTTGAAGCAAACCCTCTCTTTTTCCCTTTTTAAAAGTTAGCTTTAAGTTTTTCCCACCTCTTTCTATAAGTTAAAGAAATATGAACGACCACTCGATTCACCAGTATATTAGGAGAATTGGTGCACACATACCTAAAAAGCGACATCGATGCAAGAATTATAAATTACCACTTGGTGCACCAATATATTAGGAGCATTGTTACACCCATACCTAAAAAGGAGCATCTATACCAAACCTCAAAGAGGAGCACCGATGTGTTCTTACCAAATATGAGCAACAATGCACCCACACCTTTAAGAGGAGCACTAGTGCACCCTTACCAAAGAGGAGCACTAATGTCTTTTTGGGATATTGGCACATTGGTGTGCCTAAACCAATATGAAGCCCTAGTACACCATAACCAAAAAGGAGCACCAATTTATTTTGAGGTTATTAACACTTTGATGCGCCAAGGCCAAAGAGGAGAACTAATGTATTTTGGAGTTGTTGACACTCAAATATGCATTGGTATAGAAGCAACAATGTGCCCAGACCAATATGAAGCATCGATGCATCTTGACCAAAGTAGAGCACTGATATTATTTTGGCATGTTTTTTCTCCATTGCATTTGTAACCATGGAGCACCAGTGTGTTTGATATTAAATCACACCAATGTACCATAATGATTTAAACGAACTAACAAAAAAAACATTTACTAAAACCTTCATCCGCTCACCTCTTCTATAAATAAAGAAGGGATAATTTTGAAAGTGAGGTTCCACAAAAGCCTCCACTAAAAAATTGTTTTACTTGTAATACTTCCAATGATTATGTTATAACTCATATTTCCATTGCAAAATGAACATAGAACGATACCTAAAAGCAATAACCAGTAATTAGAAATTACCTTAGGGTGACAATAACAAGTTCATTGATGTACATATTAATTTTGGTGCATAATTTGAATGGACTGCATGTAAGGTGATAATGCATAAAGGTAGATGAAATTAGAACATTAGTGAAGTACATCTTAGTTAATCGATATCTTCATGTAGATGTCTTTCAATTCAGAGATTGACATGTTGGGTAATAACAAAGTTGATATGTAACAACAATCATTAAAGATAATGAAATTAGATTTCACATCCTTACTTACAAAAATTGGTTCATGTAAAGAATTTTGAAATGACACCAAAATTTGACTTATATAAAGGAAATGGGCAATCTCATAACCATTTAAGACCAAAATTTGGTTTATGTAAAGAATTTTGAAATGACACCAAAATTTGACTTATATAAAGGAAATGGGCAATCTCATAACCATTTAAGACCATAATTTGGCTTATCTAAAGGACTATAGACCATTTTATAGTAATTTCACATCATCATTGAGGTATAGCAATAAAGAAGCTCAAAAGGCAATATTGAGAATTAAGATGAGATTAGGGAGGAGTTCTAAAAGCTTTTTAAAAATTTCTACAAAAATTAATAAAATGATTTAAAAAAAAAAAAAAAAAAATTTGATAATAATATTAAGTAATTATGAAAAAATAGATAAGAATAAACAATTTTACTTTTTAAGATGATAATGATAAAAAATAAAATAAAAATAAAAATATATGATAGTGACTAAAGACAAAGTGATAGGCACTACCAAATTTATGGGAAATTAGTTTCACAAAAATATCAAGCAATGGCAATCATGAGAGAATCACAAGACTTTAATGATGAATGCAACCATAAATAAGGAAAAACATAGCATTGTGACTTTTCAAGAAGGAGTGGAGGGAAACTCAAAGTTAATAATTGATATGATGAGAAAATTTGAAGCAAAAAGTTTAATAATGGAAATGAATTTTTTTTATTTTCAATGAATAATGTTGTTAAGTTTAATAGATAAGTAAAATATAAAAGGGAAAAAGGGCAAGTAGTGAAAGGTGACTTAATGTTAGAATACTTGAATAATATCATTAAAAAAATTATACATTGCCATATAAAGATTTGTGTTATTTTTGGAAATCCATTGGCATTGAATAAATAGAATGTTAAAATATTAAAATAAGTTAAAATAAATTTGAATTAGCATTCAAAATCCATTGGCATTGAATAAATACAATGTTAAAATATTAAAATAAGTTAAAATAAATTCGAATTAGCATTCAAAATCCATTGGCATTGAATAAATAGAATGTTAAAATATTAAAATAAGTTAAAATAAATTCGAATTAGTATTCAGTATAATTATTTAACATAAAGAAATGCCCACTCCATATCAAATATCTTCATGTTAGATATCAATTGTATTATCTTGGTCAAATGTTTCCGAGAATATAAATCTTGGTCAAATGTTGTTGTTGAATATATGGTGATGATAACTTGCTTTAACAGTTAGACCTTATGCCATCAACTTGTGGACATAATTTTAAACCAGGACCTTGAAACATGTATATGGTGTAAGAGAGAAATGTAATTAGATTAGAACCTAAAAAGAGAAAACAAAATAATATTAATAATATAGACTCTACAAAACATGTTAATGTAGTGTGGACTTAAAAAATAAAAAGAACAAACCTAATACCATCATATTATTCTTATCAATCAATAAAGTCTTCCAAATGAAACTTCACCAAAAATTAAAGTTGTGAAATGGACTTTACTTTCAAATTCTCCCAATGAAACCTCACCAAAAATTAAAATTGTGAAATGGACTTTACTTTCAAATTCTCCCAATGAAACCTCACCAAAAATTAAAGTTGTGAAATAGACTTTACTTTAAAATTGAAGAGACAAAGAAACTCTACAAAACATCTGCATGTAGTATGGACTTGAACATTTAAAATAACAAACTCGAGATCGTCAAACCATTCTTATCAATCAATAAAGTCTTCTAAATGAAACCCACCAAAAATTAAAGTTGTGAGATGGACTTTACTCTCAAATTGAAGAGACACAATTACTTTACAAAACATGTTCATGTAGTGTGGACTTAAACAATGAAAAGAAAAACTTAAAATTCTCATACTATTCTTATCAACTAATAAAATTCTCCAAGTGAAACCCACCAAAAATTAATGTTATAAAATAAACTTTACTCAAATTAAGAAGAATAAAAAAAATACTCAAAACATGGATAATACAAAACCCACTCCATACCATCTAAATTATAAACAATATCAATTCCACTATTAGGAGAAGAGCATGCCATCTTACAAACTCTTATAAAAGATCGATTTCTTGCTATAATAAATTGTTTTTTAAGTGAAGGAACTTTAATAAGAGCATGCCATCTTACAAACTCTTATAAAAGATCGATTTCTTGCCATAATAAATTGTTTTTTTAAGTGAAGGAACTTTAATATTAGTATATATAAACAACCAAGTAATGGGATAATAGTTTTGTGATAGTATTTCACCAAAGTAGATGTGTATTTTGGTAAAAAAAAAATTAAAATAAAAAAATTATAAAATATTTAATAATTGAAATTAATTGAAATTTTTATATTTATATTTAAGTACATATAAATTTAAAAAGTGATAATAAAAATAATGCACTCCATGGTTAAAAATCTTTACTTTCATTTTACAACATATCTACTTTGTATTCTTCCAAATATATTCAAGGTGAAAAAGAAGATAATAAAGAAAGTGATCACAATCAACTCAATCAATGCATGAATTAATAATTCCAAAGAAAATGATGGAAGGCATTTACAAATGTGCACGCTCATTGAAAAGTATTTATATTCAAAAAAGAAAATGATTTCCAAACTTGGTATCTCCACTTTGTTGACCTTGACGAGGGAACTAAGTGAATTTGGAGAGTTTGAACAAATTAAAAAGCATGTGCGGCGATATTTAAAGTGGGGGTTGAAAACAACTTTTCATATATTTAAATGATATTTAAAAACATCACAATTCCACACTAAATGAATAAGTGGATAAATTGGATTTGTTTGTTGATTTTATTTTGTCATGGTTTAAAGATTAGAAGATTTTGTTTTTATTTCGATTTATTTTTCGACCCTTTTTCTTTAAGATTCAGTCGTAATTTTTTGTTTTGTAAATATAGTGTTAAGATTGTATAATTTGAGTCCTTAAATTTATGGATTAAAACTCACAGGGAACATAAAACTCTTCTGGCCTATATCAGTTGGATGATATGGTTACCTAGAAACAAGATCCTATTTGAGGATTCTTGTTTGTCCTCTGTGCAAGTTGGTCTCAAAGCTTTAGTTTTATTTAATTTATACAATAAACAAAGTATCACAAAATACAAAGTTTGTGAGATCAAAAGCATAGAATATTCCAACAAAGCCATCGGGTTCTTTGACGGGGCTATTATGGAAGATATATACGCAGCATGCGCTATCCTGTTCATCAACAAACACCAATATTTTAATCTAAAATTAAACTATGGCAAAGGCTCAAATTCGATGGCAGAAATTCATGTTTTTTGGTGTCTTTTAAAAATAGTTGTATATTTTGGAATTGACAGTATGAGAATTTATGGCGACTCTTTGATGACTCTTTGAGGGTGGTTAATTGGGCAAAAAATCTTCATAGTCTTCATCTCCTGCAGTTCAGTACTGGTGCAAGAGAATCGAGTGTTTTCTTAATACCTTCTATGATTGGTCGATTGATCATATTTATAGAGAAATCAATGATGCAGCAGATGCTTTATCGAAAGAAGCATTTAATGGAGAAGAAGGACTTCTCATATGGGAAGAATGGATTGATAATCTTATGATTTTACAGGGTTCTTTTTTATCTTTGAAGATTAGCTAAGCTCTGATATCGTATAGTTGTCGAAGCTATACTTAGTACCTTTTTTTTAAATTTGATCCTTGAGTGATCTGGATGTTGGCATATTAACTTTTGTTTCTTTTGATATTCTGGAGCATTGTTCAGAAATATAGTTTAAGGTGGATTAGCATTGGCTCCATTTTGCCTATGTAAGGAAATGTACTTTTTTATTTATACACTAGCAAAATTACAGTTTTTTTATTCTTGAAAGATTGTATAATCTGAGTGTCATAGGGGTTTTCAGGACACTGAATCCATTTCTATAATCAAAAATAGATTTTGAGTAATGAAAAGTTATGATCTAGCCATTTTCAAATCATTGAATTTCAAAAATCCAAGTCAAAATTGTCTAATCATTAAACAACTCTTTTTTTTAAGAATAAGTGAATAAATTGGATCTATTTACTGAGATTTTTTTTTAAGATTAAGTTTTATTTTAATTTTTAAATGGATTAGTATTTTTGAAAGAAAAAATTTATAGATAAAACTTTTTATTAATCAAATGGAATTATAATTTTAAACCAGTTTTTATTAAATTAATAATAATTATTATTATTATCCTTTTATCAATTCACTTTTTTTTCAGCGGAAAAATCACCTTCCCGCTATTCCGAAGGGATCAAGGAAAGCTAGCACGCACGGATCTCAACAAACTTCCTCACATATCATGAGTGCTAGGTCGAGCAAACCTTCAGCCGGATATCCAAGCTAGAAGATGTCTCAACGGAATTGAACCCGGGTAGATGTAATGAAATCCATCTATCCCCACCAACGGACCACCGTATCCTTGACAATTTATCAATTCACTTTATTTAAAAAGAGATGCCTATCTCTTTATTAATTCACTTAATCTGAACAAGGGTGGTAGGAACAAGGGTCATCTATCATCCAGAGGGAAAACAAGAACTGACCTATGCTTGAGGATCGGGTAAAATAACAAAATAACCAAGTGGAAATATTTCCCTTATATCAAGGTATGCTCATATTGCAGGGATCAAAGCAAGAGAGGTATTGATATTTTGTGGTTCGACAACTGTCATCGAAAAAATGAAAAGAGCGGGACAAATCTCCTCTTCCCCATCGCTAGAAAGGGAAAGAGGATTAATAGTTTATTTTTATGATATCACCTCTTGACACATACTTCGAGCATGTAACAATCAAGCAAACTCAATGGAAAAAGTTGCAATGGGTGTAGGAAAGGGCTTGTTGGTTAAAAGTGTGGTGAACCCCACCAATTATTTGATACCATGAACCTTAATATCATGAATCCAATGTTAGGTTCCAGAATAAATGTGCTTTGGAATGACAAGTGTATTAGAGAGCGAGGAGGGCATTTACAACCCCATATCCATGGTAATTCTCGCACTACTGCAAGATATTGGTCACACGGGAAACATTTAATGTGATGAGATGGTAACCTGGGATACAGGTGGGATAATTATGCAGATAGAGAGATTCAACATCAATGTGGATAATGTTTGTCCTATGGAATTTAACGCGAGTCCTAGGCATTGAGCTGCAGAGTATTTAATGCTGCAGCTCAGTGCTTAGGGTTCGTTGGATTTGGAGAATCTTCAGATCCAACGGACCCTAAGCTCACCGAGCTGCAACATTAAATGCTCTACAGCTCAATGCTTAGGGCTCGCCAGAATTTAAGTCTAGTTATTCAAGCTAGCTTCGTCGACAACATAGGGCTTTGGGAATTCATAGCCATAACAACTTAGTATTCTCCTTCCTGACTTAATTCTTGGTTTCCTTAGGTGTTTAAAGGGCCCAAAGCGTCAGGTGCAAGGTCAATTATGGACTTGCGAAGGAATTGGCATTGTAACGAAGGAGACAAGGTTGTTGAAGTTGTTAGTGAATTGGCTTTGTGAGAGATTAGATTCCATGGATGAACATGAACATAAAGGTAATTATGCTTACTATGAATGCATGGACCAATGGAAAATGATAAGGGATCTAAGAAAACATATGGATGTGTTACAAGCCTCAATTAATTATATGAATGTGAGTGTTAGCCATTATATTGAAGCACAAGTGTGGAGGATTGACAAGGTTGAGAAAGCAATGGAGGCCAACACAAATAAATGGCCAAGTTAAATGTTGATGCCGACATGTACCATAATATGATTTTAGGATTTGCACGAAGCTTGCAATATATGGTGGAAAGATCCTTTGTTTCATTTGTCTCAACGTTAGAGCAATGCAAAGAAGATGCCACAATTCAACATGTCCTTGAAGTGGAAGAGGAGGAATCAGTTAGTCAACCCAACAATGTTCAACAGGAGAAGAACGATGAAGAAATACAACCCAACAATGTTCAACAGGGGAAGAACGATGAAGAAATACAAGAAGCCAGAGTAGGCATGCTTATGTGTAATTCATTTGGGTTTTATTATGTTTTTGTTTTGTAAGTTTGATAGGTGACGAATTTGTTAGAATCTATAATTATGAGGAATTAAGTTTTTAATAGCTCAAAGTTCAAACACCTAAATTATTATGGCCATAATGAGGATGATAATTTTGAATAGATTTTGGAATTTTGTATGCTTGTTTGATAGTGTATGATATTCAGTTTAGCTGCAACCATTTTTATATTAATAACAAATTTATTTATTTTTATTTTTTTAAATTATTTTATTTGAAAATATAACCATTCATCTAAAATTTTGTAAATAAATATATTATTAATATTTTCAATTTATTAGTGTATGAGTGATTTCTAAAATAATATAGTTTGAACTAGTAAATAAATTTTAATTAATTTAGTAATGAGTTTTTTTAAGAAAGGAATTGATCATTGAGGATTACACAATGATTCTACAAGAGGGGAGGCAAGTGCGTGAGGGGTTGTTCTCGACCCTGCAGGAAAAAAGGTACATTCCTATGCTTGGGGCTTGGGTAAGAGGATGAATAATCAGGTTGCATGGGAAGCTTTGATGCAAGGTGTAGAAGTAATGGCAAATCTGAAAATAGATTTCTATCAAGTTTTCAGAGACTCCTAGATTGTTATCTCATACATCTATCTCATACATCACCAAGGTTTATTTCTTTCACGTCAAGCGTCGGAACAATAGGGAAGTTGATTCCATGGCTAATAAAGGCTCCAAGTTAAGACCAGGAGAAATTCTAAATTATCAATCAAATCCATCCTTTAAATGGATATTTTGCATTTAAACATAAGCAGTTGGACCTTTATGGTAATCAAATGGAGGAGTAATCCATCCAGATTAAAGGCTAAGTTGAAGTGGATCTTTGGTGGCAAGCTCATTTCCTCGAGATGGTGGATCAATGGTGCGTGTAGAGGCAAGGCATGACAGCAGACAGGTGGAAGGTTGATGCATTGGATGACATTCTTTAAAGGCTCACATTATGGTTCATTTAAGTCTACCACCCTCAAACGAATGGTTTGTTTGATTTACCGCGTGATAACATTAATGGAAGGCCATCGAAAGGACCGGGAATTTCCTTTGCACGCTCTACATCTTGTCAAAACAGATGGATTCAAGACGCCTCACATTAGTTGGCTATCTTTGGAATGTTGCTTTAATGGTTTCGTGCTTAGAGACCGAGAGGAATATTGGGTAGCCAGCTTCAGAAGGCATAGTCTCAGCTTCTCGAATAGAGCTATGGAGAAACTCCCAGGAGAGATTAAGGATTTGAAAAGCACATTAGTGCATAACAAGAAGATGTTGTGATGTGTCTTTGAGGTTGCAAAAGTGGCGTTGGAGGAGAATAGACGGATCTTGGTGGATATTACCTGCTGGGACTCCCGCATGGAGGACATTGAGATAAATATTAGAGTTTAGGTGGGAGAAATGGAGGACATAAGGCGGGTGGTGAATGGAATGGAGAGGCTTCAGTCCGCAAGGCATGAGGAACTGCGCAAGTTTATTGCAGAGACAAAATTTCAGCAGCAAGAGCATTTTATGATTGGTAATGAACTAAATGAGAGCCGCTTTGTTCAGCTGAAGGAAACCTTAAGCAAGGTGCAAAAGGAACTGTAAGGACCAGATGAAGAACTGAGCGCCCATGTGCAGCAAGAAGGGAATTCCTCCATGGAAGAAGATATCATCATGCAGTTAGGTGAAGTGGGAAACCAAGACCAGGAATGATGTGTTTTTACAACCCTTTTTTCCATAGTTATATATGTTTTGTTTCTTATACTTATGTAGCCAATTCATCATAATATATTATGTAAAAGGCAGTAGTATAGGATTGTCATGCATTTTGGATTCTCATATAGAACAAATGGAAGACTTATTCTCCCGGGATTTATCATGTTGATCTCTTTTTAGGATTTGGTTTGGTGATGATGGCCTATAATCTCTTTGTAGTCTATGTTTAAATATAAATACAATTCTCGTTTCTGTTTTTAAAAAAAAGGAATGATCCTACAAGAATATTTATAAATATAATTTTTTTTATTCATTTAAGAGTTTATTTATATTTTATTTAATAGAAGTCCATCGAGGTGTAGACCAGTTGACAAAGCCCATGTAAGCCTTGTAAGAGGTCACTAGTCCAAACCCTGGATAACCCATGCTCCATTGTGGCAGGCTCGGTGGTTGCATTTAAGGGTTTAGTGGTATCAAAGAGGATTAAACCCTTGGGACCTGTGTCACACGAGTACCAGCCCCATCCCAATTGTTGATTACCCTAGTACAAATATATATATATATATATATATATATATATATATAGCCCCAAGAGTTAGCTCGATCGGTTGTGTTCTCGGAAGTTAGGCCTCCCAGCATGCGAGGTCACGGGATCCATCCTCATAGATCCTCTTGGGGTTAGGCACGCAGCGGCCGCAGGGCGGAAACCCCTTCGGGGCGGGTCCGTTGGAAATTATTTCGTGGATGTAGCGGTCGGCTAAGCCGATTAAAGTGAACCACATGGAAAAAAAAAAAAATATATATATATATATATATATATATATATATATATTAGATAAATATTATAATGTGTATATATATATATATAAATTTAAAATAGCCCGATGGGCTAGCTCAAGTGGTTGAGAGTTGTGAGTTGTAAGTAGAAGGTCTCGGGGTCAATCCCCGAGTGGCTATGCATAGATATATAAGGGCCTCACTTGATGTCCCCACCGGGTTAGGCTCCATAATCAGAGCTGACGGGGTGAGGTCCCTCCGAGCGGCACCTTGTAAATTCTTCTCGTGGATGTAACAACTCCTCTCTAGAGTTGTGAACCACATTGAAAAAATAAATAAAATTTTAAAAATTATCAATATTTAAAACTATAATTAATTAATTAAAAATCTCATTTTTCATAAAAAAAAAAATTATAATACTATTAATTAATACACTATAGAATCGATTCAAATATAGATATAACATTATAACTATGTCACAAAGTGATGTCTAAATGTTTGAACCATCAACATATATCATTAGAAAGCACTTAAAATATATTCATCAATCAAAACTACTTATATAGAGAGAGAGATGTTATGAGTGGTGATGATGGTCTGAAAGTTGTTTTATGAATTTTTAAAAAATACGTAAGATTAACTGATTTGTTTTAGAATTTTGTTTTATGTTTAAAATATTGGTAAGAGAAACTTTTGTTAATCTTTATAATTTTAATGAGTTAATAGTGAAATAAATTAATATGAAAGTTTGAATTATGAAATAATAATTAGAGTATAATTTAGATTTTTAATGATTAATATAATGGTATTTAAATGAACTAAGATAAGATGATATAAGAATAATAATCATAAAGTAAATAAAAGGTTTTAATATTTTTTTTCATTGTCAAAATAATTAAATAAAGTTATTTTACAACATATGTCAACTCAATTTATTTTTTTAAACTAAAACGGTTATTTTATTTTTTTTTATTGAGAAGAAACCGGTTGGGTTGAAACCAAAACAACCATGATTACAGAGTTCCAATAGTCGGCGTAAACAAATTACAGAATTCATTTCCAAACAAAACAAAGATTCAAGGTATAGGGGCCTTTGAAGGTGCTTCATCATTTTTGTTGAATGTTCCTTGAGGCAGAAGACAACCCATGTTTGCTTTGTGATCTGCTTCCATGTTTGATCCGCGGAGAATGTGGAAAAAGTGGGAGGAGGCGAAGTCTTGCAACATATATTTCAACCTTTGCAGAGTCTTATTAAGAGCTGGATTATTGAAATGATCCTCCGTATTTAAAATCTTTATCACAATTTCAGAATCTCCAAAGACTTGTATTTCTCGGATACCATTTTCACGCGCTATCTGACAAGGTTTTAGCAGCCCAAGAATTTCAGCTTGATTATTAGTTCTCTGACCAAGACCCCAACTAAAGCTATCATTTCTGCTGCAATCCGGGGAATAGATTACTCCGCCAGCTCCAGCAATCCCTCGGTTTCCTTTTGAAGCTCCATCGAAGAAAATCGTTGCTATGCCCTGCTTCCTCCACCAAGCTTGAAAATTTGAATCTATGTCACATAATCGCCATCCTAGAGTGATGGAGGGGTGAACACTGATTTTATTTTTGTCCCTGAAAATAAAACTTCCCAACCATTTCTTTTCTTCAGGATAAGAGAGATGTCTTTCTTAAAGGTGAGCTGGGCCACTGATTCAATGAGGAGAGCTTTAGCTTTGGCAGCCACCAGCGAGGGGGAGCATTGAGAACTATTGAAGATCAAATCATTTCTGGCCAACCATATTTTCCAGCACACATATTTTGGAATGGCCTACCAAATACGGTTCCAAATAGACTTGGTTGGGATCACGAGGGGATAACGTGCCTTCTAGGAAGAAAATAAAACAACCACTGTAATCTGAGCAGGAACTGAGACATTCAGGCCATGAAGGAAGAATTTCCAAACTTCTTGAGCGAATGGACAGTCCACAAACAAGTGAGCCATTGTTTCAAGAGCATTTTCGCATAATGCGCATCTATGTGGACCGATTATGCCTCTTTTTAACAAGTTTTATCCTGTCAAAACTTTCTCATGCATTAAGACCCAGAAGAAAAAAAATAATTTTGGGGAGACCGAGAGGATCCCATACTTGCTTCCAAAAGGGTGTTGTATGGATCGGAGCACAGATTGGCTAAAGGGAAGAGTAGCCCTGTGCTGTGGTGTAGATCCCGATCTTTCCCCAACCCCATTTGTTCGTTGCTTGCAAATGAACAGGAGTTGAATCCGTCAGTGCAGTTAGAGGGAGAGTATGTTGAGAGTGCAGGTGCTCAGGAATACGAGGGAAGACCCACGACTTCCAATTTCCTATACCATCCCACATGGAAATATCTGCCAGCTTGTGAATGGCTTCCTCAGTAAGCCAATCCCGAATGCCTTTTAAATCTTCAGAATTTACGAGAGGAGAGTTTCCCATAATATTGTCGAGCCACAACAGAGTGTTTTTCTTGTTTCTAGGGACTCTGTAAATTTGCTTTTGAAAGAAATCTAGACCACGACGACAGAGGTTCCAGATCAGCGTTCCTTTAGGAGTATCTTTTGCCTGGAGATTTCTCAGGGAAACTCCAGTGAGGTATTTTTTCCTTAAAATTTGACCTACTGGATGTTTGCCATGTGAATATAGTTTCCACGGAATTTTACTGCCCAAAGATAGATTGGCTAGATCGGGATCTCTGACCTGAAGACCTCCTTCAGAAAGTGGACGTTTGACTATGTCCCAGTTTACAAGGTGAAATTTCAATTGGTTTCCTTTTCCTCCTCTCCAGAGGAAATCTCGAATTAATTTGGAGACCTGATCAGTGAACACCTTAGGAGCCAGAAGTAAGGAAGATTGATAGATAGGTAAGGAAGAGAGCACTGTTTTTATGAAGATAAGTTTCCAAGCATTAGTGAGCCAATGGCCTCCCCATGCTGCAATTTTCCTCTTGAATTTGCTTATAACTTCGTTCCACAACAAGGATTTGTTGGATCCCGAGGTTAAAGGAAGCCCAAGATAGTTGATTTTCTCCCAAGAGGCGAAGCCTGAGAATCCCATAAAATGTGCAATTCTCATAATCAAATGTTGGTCTACATTCCAACCATAAACTGCGCTTTTCCTTTTGTTGATGAGGCCGCCAGAGATAATACAGAAACTGTGCAGGATTGCTATGAAGGCCTTTGCAATCTTTATGGAGGCTCCACCCAGCAGTAAGGAGTCATCAGCAAATAAGGCATGATTTATTGGATCGAGGCCCTTCATCACCCTAATACCTGGAGCTATCCTTGCTTTCTGTTGTCACCAGATCTGTCACATCAAAAGTTTTTGATTCCGGCAGTGCATATCTAAAGGACGACCTTGATCTTCGTCAAACTTACCTCATCTTCCAAAATTCTATCAAATTTACCAAAATTTCTGCTATTAAGGTTTGATTCCATGAATTCTTGACCTATTTAGTTCTTCTTCCTAAAATAATAATTTTATTTAAAAAATAAATAAAATTAGTAAATAATAATTTTATTGTAAAAAGTAGAGTTATTATTTAATAATTTTTATGAAAAATAAAATTATTATTCTATCCAAGTTTTACCTACCCATTATTCCTTAACATGTTACGTGTTAGTTTTATGTCCAAACTTTATGTCATTACCCAAGCCAAGTTTCCATTGAAAAAATTGTGGAATTGTTTTATTTTGTAAAAGGTTTTGACTTTGAATCAAACAAGAAAGCTCATCCACTTAAAAGCCTAGCCGCCACTTCTTTCAATCCCAACCAGACAAGTTCCAAGAGTCCACGGGTAACACCATGCACTACACGTTGGCTTGGTATGAAAATAGGTTTCATTATAAAGCTAAATATTAATTTACCTTTCAGCATCAAGAAATGCCCGTTTTTAAATTTTATCCAAGCGTTGGAGAAAGGATAGAAACGAGTGTTAAAAGTGTTGAAGAAACCGGTTAAAGTGCCAATCAACAGCACATAAAATCTTAGGTGATAGGTGCTGGAGGTTTGTAAATTCGCAGAGTATCATCATTTAATTAAAATGCTGTCAAGATTTCCAAGCACAAGATCAACAGATAAAGGGTTTTTCCACATCTGAAAGATTTATCCAGTGTTTTCAGGCCAACACACCACTTCAAGCAACAAATTTGCATTTAATTCCAGATATTTTATGACAAGTGACAGGGCGTTTCCAGGTAGAAGATTTGAGCAGATCCAGATTTCTGGGCAAAAGATCAGCAATCGAAAGTTCAAGTTGAGCATTTCCAGCATAGAATCAGCTATCAAATAACGCAGAAGATCACAATGAGTCTCAGAATTTTTGCAGCAAATAAACATGAGATCCAGGTATGAAAGACACAGATCATTTTCAAATAACGTTGGAACAGTTCAAATAGCAATTGGAGGATCGATTCTAGATTTGATGGCCGCTGAGTATGAATTGAAGAAACAAGTGGCAGAGCACATACAGATTTAAAGGGATCGATCCATATCTAGAGGAAGCAGGCACTCAGCATTTAGTATTCACAGGATTTCAAAAGATCAATCTGAGATTGTTTTCCTAAAAGTTTGTAATACCTGGGAGTTTTTACTTTTATAAATGCTCACATTTGCAATGTAACAGAGGAGAGAATTCCAGCTGAGAGGGCTGAGGCAGGGTTGTACTTGTATTATGTTATATTTATCAAAAGTGATTTGTTTTTGAAGAAAATTATGATCTTTGAGCCAGTCTTATTTCAATTTATGGAGTATATACTGTCATTATTCTGTCTATGCATGGTCTAAATTTCATATTGTGATTCTCTTCACTAGTATACAACTATGCCGCTATTATGAAATGAAACTTGAGCTCTGTATATTTATTATCACAGTCATATTCTGTCCATTTTTAAGTACTGAAGCCCATGTACTCCCTGTCATCTGATTCTTGAATTATTTAATCTCTGTCATATATTCATCTACCACCACAGCTGATAAAGTTACATCTACTGTTAAGATTTCCTTAAGCTTGACCCTAGCAGTCAGGTTCAACTTTAGGGATAACACTTTCTTTGCAGCAATCAACTTTCGACTCAATGAATTAGCCATCAGAATGTACAGGAAGGGGGAGAGAGGGAAACCTTGCCTTATTCCCCTCATAGCTTGGAAATAATTGGCAGATCTTCCATTTACTAGCGGGGCTATCCAAGGCTTATCGGTACATGCTTTAATCAAATTGACAAAATCAGTGCTAAAACCAAATGAAAGAAGGACTCTGTAGAGGAATGAGAGTTTTACCCGGTCGAAAGCATTTGTCATGTCGAGCTTGATGAGCATCCCTTGCTCCTTCCGCTGATAACTGGAGTGCATCCCTTCTTGCACCTGAATAACATTATCCACGATATGTCTTCCTTTGACAAAACCACCTTGCATCAGAGAAATGAGTTTCTCCAGCAGCAGCTTAATTCTGTTTGCCAATAGCTTAGCAAGAATTTTATACGAGGCATTACACAGTGAAATTGGCATGAATCTGTCGAAAGAGCCAGGGCTCACATCTTTAGGGATTAAAGCTAAGAAAGTGGAGTTAGTACTACCTCCCACTTTAGCTTTTTGATGAAAGAATTTTATCATTCTCAGCAAGTCAATCTTGATTATTTCCCAATAGGCTCTGTAAAAATGGATTGAAAAGCCATCCGGTCTTGGAGCTTTGTCGGGCTCCATAGACCAAATTACTTTGCAAATATCTTCTTCAAAGAATGGCTTCATGAGAGCTAAGTTGTCTTCCCTGCTAATAAGAGAAGGGATGTGGGAGAGGAAGTCGGAGGTGGCCTCCTCACAGCCATCCCCATCATCTTTATAAAGATTCTGAAAATGAATTTCTGCTGCTGCTTTAAGATGATCTTGACCTTTGTGAACCAGCCCATCTGAGGATGTAATTTCTGAAATATGATTTCGAGAGAGGCGTGCCATGTATTGCCGATGGAAGAATGAGGAGTTACGATCGCCAGCTTTGAGCCACAAATTACGGGACTTGAGCCTCCAATACTCTTCTTCTTGATGAAAGGAACAGAAGGTTTTAAGTTGAGCAGCACGTTCCTTATCAATTTCAGAGGTGGTAATTTATGTACTTTCCATTTCCATTTGCAAATCTGCTAACAGCTGAACAGTCTCTCTTTTGTTGCTAGAGGGGGTGTTATGAGGATTTTTACTCCAATCTTTCAAAGCTAACTTTGTAGTTTTGAGTTTCTGCTCCCACACATAACTGGGTGACCCTGTGACTGGAGTGGACCAGGCTGTTTGCACAATTTCAATAAACCCTTCTTTCTCTATCTAGAGAGGGCTGAAGAGGAATGGTATTGGGCCCAAATTTTCTTCCTCATCCAAAATTAAGAGGATAGGCTTATGATCAGAAGTGAGCTTTGGAAGGATTTTAGAGGAGATTAAACTTTTTCCATCAAGAGCGAACTCTGGACAAGATACCTATCTAAGCGTGCTGAAATGTGATCAACTCCAGTGCTATTATTTGTCCATGTATAGAGGCCTTTCAAAGGTTTGAAATCGAGGAGATCCCATTGGTGGACCAGCTCCTCCACAAAAGGAAGCAAATGATCCCTTCCACTGTTACCTCCTCTCTTTTTGTTCAGATCGAGAACTATGTTAATATCTCTAGCCAAAATGATATTCATGGGGGTGTATAAATCTAAAAAATCAGAAAGTGATTGCCAGCAATCTTTCTTCTCAGAAAAGAGAACAGGAACATAAAGATTGAAAAGAGAGAAGGTAAAATTACTTGGGGAATGCCTGAACTTGGTGAAAATCCAATGTTGCGTCTCAAAGGAGCTTTCTAAATGAAACATGTCCTCCGACCACAGGGTTGCAAGACCGTCGGAAGCCTCTTGCACTAATAGCCTTTCCTCCGTTTTTCTTCCATTTTGATTTACTGATTTCAAGAAGGATGTCCCCTGCAATTTTGTCTATTGGAGCATGAGGATCTCGGGAGATTCAATTTTCATGAGGGCTTTGACTGTGTCGGCTTTCAATGGATTTCCCAAGCCTCTACAGTTCCAAGAGACTACACGCATTATTTACTGGGGGTGGAGTGGATTGAACCTCCCTTAGGAGGCCTATTCCTGGTATTTCTCCCGATGGACATTTCAATGTTGGATTGGCTTCCTTGCGTTTTTTGCCTTTTCACTTCTTCTTGTCTAGCTTCCTTATGAGATTTCCTCCCTGCTCTCTTCGAGGGCCTCTCGAAGGTCTCATCCTCTGAGGAGCCAGAATTTTCAAGGGGCTTCTTTCTTGTCATTTCCGCATAAGAAGGGGAAGAACAGGCTCCTAAAGGAGAACCGGGTTGGATTGCCTCTGGTTTATCTTTCTCAGCTACAGGGGTTTGTTGTTGTTGCTCGACTTCCTCAATTGAAATTTCAGGAGTGCTGAGGGATTTGAATGGATTTTTGGCTACGTCTGCTATAGAAGGAGATGAACTCCCTTCTCCATGAGCCTGCCCTGAAATGGAAGCTCTAATTCCTTATGGCGCCCCTTTTCCTTTAGCTCTATTGATTTGTTTTGACGGAGCTACTTTCTGAACCCGAGTCCATTGGTCTCCTTTCACATTCTCAACGCTTTCATCTGCCTTCTTTTTGCAATTCCTTGCAAAGTGGCCATAACCATGGCAATGTCTGCATTTGAATGGAAGTTGTTCATAATCCAGTTCTTGGATATGTGACCAGTCTACCACCATTATTTTTATGGCTTCCAGTACCCCTACTTCCAAATCAACCTCGACGCATATTCTTGCACAGGAATACTAATCCTTCTGCTCAGCTCGATCGATATATTTTTCGAGGGTGTTGTTCATGGCTTCAAGTGACTTCAGGTTCCAGGAATGCAAGGGCAAGTGTGGGAGACACACACATACTAGAACTGTCGATGGCACATCTTGTGTCAGGTCAAAATCAGGAGTCCGTTTATTTAAATACAGACGCTGAGGACCATAAAATACGGGCCATTCCTGAAAATAAGATTTATGTCTTCAACAATATAAAAAACAAACACAAAGAATCATTTACCGACAAGATAACTTCTGATACCTTCTGTGACCAGGGGACGCCAATTCCTCTGCACCCATGCTTCCACAGCTTTAGGGGAGGGCCATAATCCTGTAAACTGTCCAATGAGACCTCGTTTAGCTAGATTCAACGCAGACCAACAAGATTCCTCACCCATGCTTCCACAGCTTTAGGGGAGGGCCATAATCCTGTAAACTGTCCAATGAGACCTCGTTTAGCTAGATTCAACGCAGACCAACAAGATTCCTCTTCAGGGAGGGCAACCATAGGTATACAATCCAGTTTCTTGACGAATTTTTGCTGAGAGTCAGACGCAGGACGTTTGCTGTTGGCCGCAACCACCTTCCTGAAAGCAGTGATCTCCGGGGGTGGAGGAGGGATAACCTCGGGGCCCCCTCCTGGGGCCATGGCGGACGAGGTGCAGCGCACCAGAAAACTCGAACCACTCAGCTCACGCACAACAGGGAGAGCTCACAAACCCTGCAGCTATGTCAACTCAATTTTAAATCTTACAAAAAAATATTAAAAAAACACCTCACTAAATTTAAACCTTCAAAAAGATTGGGTCTAAAGAGGATTTTAATATATCAACCAATAAAAGGAGGAGTAGCCATACATGTAAACTTTGATTCTAAGAAAATTGTTTCATTTTGCTTGTAAACTTTGATTCTAAGAAAATTGTTTCATTTTGCTTTTATATTATTAAGATTTTAGGCATAATAAAATTTATTTAAAACTAGGATTTATATAATCATTAAAAGAGACAAAAGGTATAAACTTATGGTTGCATAATTAAAATGGATTTATACTAGTTTATTAGTATTTTATTTCATTTATTATTATGGTATATTTTGGTTTTAAATACCTTACTTATCAATATATTAATATATTAAGTCTTAATTTTATTATTTTTGTAAGATCATCTTTAAATGCTTTAAGAACATATACATGTAAATTTGAATTTTATTTTTACTTAAAAATAGAAATTACAGAAGATATTGTTAGTTCATGAAAATACAAGAAAACTAAGAAAATTTATCTCTTATTTTATAAAAACAAAATATAAAACAAATTAATTAATTCATTGTGAATATTTTTAAAGTTCAACATGCCCAAAATAACTTTAATGGATAGTAATCATCAAGTGGTGTAGTTGAAGGGAGCAGGCTGACCAACACAAGTAGCAATGTAGAAAACCACATGTAGGAGGGACCACTCTCCTCCCAACCAACCCCTCAATGCAAAATTGATTAGTAAAACTATGCTAGAAAAATACCTCATTACCACATAATTCTCTCACCCTCCTCCTTAAACAAGCAAATGTCATGCAAGAGACAAACTAACCTAAAAAAACTCCATCAACCACCCCCAAAAGAATAAGAAAAAAAAGACCACAATGAAGTCCTTCCCCCTCCTCTTATAAGATAACAATTGTCATCCATATACTAATCCCACCTTAATTTAATAAATATTACTTTAACATTAAGTATGCCTCTAATTATTGTTTATAAATATTTGACTATTATATATTTCCTTATAATTAACTTGCAAATCAAAAATTCATTTTTCCTTTCATTCTAATTTATTAACATTATGTTATCTTACACATTCCGTCCACATTGAATTATAAAACACACTTTGTTTTCTATATAATAAATACTAATAAAAAATATTGTATAACCAACAACAAAATAACCACAATATATATTAAATAAATATAACTTAATGATATATTTAATATTGTTATTCAAAACCCATGAACAATTAAAGGTCCAACTAAAATAAGTGTAATAGGTTAGCTCATTTAGTTTGAGCAAATTCTTTCTACATAAGAAGGAAGAAGAATAAATCATTGAGAGTACTTAGTTTCACTCATAACTTATTAAAAATAAAAAGTAATTAAAAAATTCATGTTTACTCAGAAAAATAAAATAAAAAATAAAATTAACATAGATTTATCTTAAACCAGATTTATAGGATCTATTGATGATGATGGTTTTTAACATCCATTGAGGGATCCAATTGCTTTAGGTGTAATTTTTTTTTTGTTATCTTAAATTTCTTAATAGATCTCTCTCAATATGTTTAATAGATCGAGATTTTAAATAAATCTATATTATTTACTAAGATTTTAAAATAAATAATTATAATTATTCATACCTATTGTCAAATGTTGACTGTATTAAATTACCATAATACAATATAAAATGTAAACCCTCTAATTCAATGGCGTGTGATAACTCACACTCAAATCGTCCCTAAAGCGATGGACAATTTTCAGATAAAGCACAATTCCACCCCTTCTCGTTATATTTTTGAAATTTGAATGCCAATTATCCCATGCCTACTTCAATTTCCAAATGTTAACTGTATTAAATTACCATAATACAATATAAAATATAAACCCTCTATTTCAATGAAAATATTAATCAAAACCAATTTTTAAAATAAATTTATTAAGCTTAATAATTAAAAAGTAAAATTAAAACTTCACAAGTAAAATTTAAACTTCACAAGTAAAATTTAAACTTCACATTTGACAGCTAATTGATTAGTTAGTTATTATTACTCCGTATTGCGCATTGACCATAACTATTGCCTCATGATACTAAAACATTGAGTATGCCCTTGCAAAGTTTTTTTTTTACCAAAGTGTTAAATAAAAAGTCTCCCCCCCCCAAAGAATTGAAATCTTAACTTTACTCTCCCAACTAATAAGGAAAGAATTAATGTAAATCTTTTAAAACAAGTGTAATATTTTAAATAACCTTTCATTGCATATATTTGTTTGGTAATGATTTTATTGGATATATTTTATTAATATAAATTTGAATAGTTTATTTCATTTTATTAAATTCTTCAATGACATAATTTGAGAGTGATTTTGAAAATTTCATTGATGTGAGAATTAGGTTAGTGAAGAATTTAAGTGTTGTTTGATTTGATGCTTTTATGGTTACTTTGGGACTTTCAAAAGAAGAATTATGACTAGTACATAA
Organism: Larix kaempferi; assembly: GCA_027924585.1. Classification (NCBI taxonomy): domain Eukaryota; kingdom Viridiplantae; phylum Streptophyta; class Pinopsida; order Pinales; family Pinaceae; genus Larix; species Larix kaempferi. The sequence continues at coordinate 4,346,501 of BSBM01002098.1, read as the reverse complement.
ATTTAATAAGAATAGTCCACAAATTTACCTAACCACAAATTTGACCAAAATACATAGCAATGAACAATCTAAGATGGTTGATACACTGTTTGTAGAACTTTGGGTTCATAACTACTTATGAAATCAATTAAACAAATTAAATTTGTGGGTGTTGCTCACAAGTGAAAGCTAAATATGTGGGCGAGTTTGACAATTAGTTCACTTCGTAAAGATACTATAAAGACAACATTCAACTTCATCCAAATTTAATGTTATAAAAATTCATATGGTAAACATGAATAGATTGTCCTTACTACCCATGTCTTTGCTCAGTTGGAATTCCATTATTTTAAATATTCATGTCAATGTTGCTTTGCTTGTAATTGTTCTTTGAAAAAAATTGGTGGAAAATTTTCATACGCTTTTATGTGTTTCAAATATGGTACTCAATGTAGAGTTTGGCCTCAACATCGAAAATACCTTAACAGTTTGACCTTATTTAATCCTTCATTCACTAGTGCATTTATATAGTATACTTTGATCACAATATTTTATATAAAATATGACATATTTTTATTACTACAACTACAATCTACAAACAACCATTGTGCATCATCTTTAACTCATCAAGACTTTGTTGATTTGATTACAGTCACGTATCTGCAACCGGGATTTAGAATTTATCTTCGAGCCCCATGAACTCTATACATTAATTCCGCCAATTCATATGTCCTTGACTCATGAGTCAACAATATCTATTTAAAGTTGAAACTCTCCACCATTTCCTCCAAGAATTTTTTTTGCTAATGCTTCTTGTGCAAAACGGTTGCTCAAGTTTTTTTTGGTGCCTTTGCTCATGCATTGCATGCTTTCATTTGATGATTCTATTATGCAAGTTTCACCATTAAATTATTCTGGTTTCTTGTGGCTGCTATTGATTCTTGTATATTTTTCTCTCTTGTTTTCCATAGTAGACCAAGTTTTCTTTCTTGCTCTCTGAATATTCGATGGTTACACTCGTTCCATGTAGTCCAAAGAAACAATCCTAGAAAGAAATATTCCAAGAGTTGTTCAGAATCAGACAAGTGAACTGTTGCTTTCACCATTGTTCTAGTTACCCAAGTATGAGCCAATGTGATTTCGTTCACCTCTCAATCTCATATTTATTAGTTGTATTGAACATGTATGCAAGTTCTTAGGCCACTTCTTGACATGTTCGCATTTCCATTTCAACCCATATCTGGGTTTCTTCCATCTCATTTCAAGTAGTATGTTAAGTATTTTTTTAATTTTAACTTTATGATGACATGCTTTTTTTACAAATTGTCAAGATTATAAATTTTAATTATTAAATGATAATATCATTTGATACACCTCAAAATTGATAAAATTTCAAAGATTTATTTTTAAAATTACAATGTTAACTTGTTTAATTCATTAAGAAACCTACCAAAAAAATGGCGGTCTGAAACTTTAATGCATGGTTATCACACCGCATTTGGAAGGATTTGGGAGCATGTTAGTAGTGATACAAAGAGATTGAAAGGAAATAGCTCATACATGCTTGCACAAGGATGACATTAATGCCAAAACAAGTTCGAGGGAGGTCAACCAGCCTGATAAAGGAGTCAAGGCAACATTCCTCTATCTATCTCTTTGCAAGGAGGTTCACTACGTGCTTTGTTGTTTGACGAAACTGGTGAGGCTTAATCTCCAGTTTGAAGTGCATTTGGTCATATCTTTCAACATGATGAGTCCAAGACAATGGGCGAGGTGTCGTAGGGGTGGGAGTAGTAGAGCTTTCCTAAGGGAAGAAGCTAGCTAGACGCACAACACTTAGAGTCATCCCATTCCCCCACACATCGAACTTGTTATTGATATGGTGGAAGGTCGGTCCATCAAGACACGGGAGCAGGACACTGAGCAACAAGATGCCATCAAGCCATACTGAACAATTAAAAATATCTTAGCCAGTGTCCTCATTGAGAAGGAGCGTACGCAGATAGAGACTCTCAAGTTCATCGGGAGAATTTGGGAAGACTTGGACAAGATCCACCACCAACTGGACGACTTGGACAAAGCAATCAATGCTCCATTTCGCATGGCTACAAATGAACGAGAGAGTGTTTGGGTGTGCCAATAGCGGGGACCCTCAAATGAAACTATTTAGGGCAAGGAGGATATCCATGGTTAGGCCTAGACTCTGTTATGTTAGTTTTTTTGGCTAGTTTGTTTTATTGTTTTGTCAACATAACACTGTTTTGACAACACTTTGTTTCCCTATTGAGGGAATGTCTGAAAAAAATTCTCGGTCAATTTTGTTAGCATGACAATAGTGAACAACTGTTTCCAAGCCTAGTTTCCCTCTAGGGCAGACTCATGGTTCTTATTTGGTTGATGAACTGTGGCACTTAAGACCAATTTGACTCTCTGTTGTGATCTGACCTAGCCTCATTGAATATAGGTTAACCATGGAATTTTTTGTAAATGTTGTTTTTCTTAGTTAATGGAAGGATCCTTCTCTTACTTGCAAAAAATAAAACTACCAAAAAGAGAATTTCCTTCACTCAAATTTGATCACTAATTGGAATGCTATTTATGATCTATGGAAACAAAAGAAGAAGTACATTTGTTTATATAATCATTCATCATTAAAGGGTTAGCTGAATAAATGCCCTTGAAATTGAACTTAAGACCAACCCTTCAAATTTGATCATTAACCCCAACCCCCCTCCCAAAAAAACCCATGTTATCTCAAACTATTTATTTTATATTTTCCTCGATATTTAAAAACTTGTTTTATTATTACTAATGCCACATTTTTGTTAGTTGTGACTAAGTAGGGTCCTAATTAGACTAATTTCCCTTTTACTTGTAGAAGTTGGTTTCATTTTTACATTAATAACAATTTAATGTAGACATATAAAATTTACGTCATTAGTTATGCTTATTGTGTCTAATTTTATGCTTAGCATAAAGTTGATATGTAAAATATGAGTGTGTGTATATGTTTATTTCAATTCAAGTGTCAAATGTGTGTGTATGTGTGCACGGGCACGCGCGTGTGCGTGTGTGTGTGTGTTTGTCGTGTGCATGTGTACGTGTGTGTGTGTGTGTGTGTGTGTGTTTTGTCTAGCCCTAGTATGGGGTGATAAGTGGGGGGATCCTTTTGGATCTTGATGGAAAAATTGAATTGAATTTCTCTTGGGGGATGGGAATGGCGACTAACAACCAAGAAGAACTGTATACTCTGTATATGGGGTTGGAAATGATCAAACTCCTAAAGATTCAAAAAATCATAATCCTCGGAGTCTCACTTCTGGTCATCAATCAAGCAAGGAAGAAAATTGTCAAGGAGGGATCCATCATGATCCATCATGAGCAGAACACATGAACGAATCATATGGAGTCTCAAGCAAATAACGGAAATTAACATTTTGCATGTCATAAGACATAATAATCCCATGGAAAACAAGCTTGCTCATGATGTGGTTAATATGTACATGGGGGTATTTGAGAAAAATGGGGGGATTCCAGAGTGTAGGTGGCTCCCCTAGATTCTTATATATGAAGGATTATAGGAAAGATTGCATAACAATTTGAAAATGGGATTTGAATTTGGAGGCATGCTTCACACATTGAAAACCTGTCATATCCATGGTACAAGGATCCATGCATCATTAATGGCAAGTGAGGGATCCATAACACTCCCTCATGTTCTTGTCTCACTCATTCTCTCTTACCCTCCTCCATAAGTTGGCTTCTTTATGCCACTGTTCTCTTTCATCTCAATGGGTGGGACTACGATATCTTAGGTGAGAGATATCAAGGGTGCAGATGATTTTTGTTATTCCAAGAGGATGTGAAATAGGCAGTGTATTCCAGATATTTTGGGAAGCGTTGGGAGGTAATAATTATTCTTGCATTCCTTTTCCCTTGTCTTGTCATCACGATAGAACTAAAGGGTTGAATAAATGATTTTATAGTGATGAAAATGATGCAAAAATTTAGGTGCTTTGTTCCTTTTTATGTGATTTCAAATCTATGCCTAGGGACAATATTATTCGAAGGGGTGGGGATTTTTGGTGTTCCAATCTCTGTGTGTGTGCATATGGCCAATCCTTCAAATCAGGGAGCAGTTGGATAGGATGGTCTTAGTGTTGGACCATGTTTGTCATTAAACCAAAAGGCCGACTTGTTAGTTTTTGATACAACCATCATAGTTAACGGATCCACAGGAGGTTGTTAAACCATGTCACGAGTCCCGAAGGAGGTGTTGACCACCAAGTCAACAATCTCTCCCTCAACACTGACTGAGGTACTTGGCACCAACCAAGATGACCCGAACCCACAACTTTTTGGCTTTGATACCAATTGGTGGCCCATGTTTGTCGTTAAACCAAAAGGTCGCCATGTTAGTTTTCAATACAACTGTTAAAGTTAACGCATCCATGAGAGGATGCTAAACCATGTCACGAGTCTCAAAGGAGGTGTTGACCACCAAGTCAACACTTAGTGACATCCATGAGTTGAAGAGTATGATGTGTATATTGAACTCTCAAATGGAGGGAATGAAGGGGTCGATTAAATGTATAACCTCTCACAATGTACAACAGGATGTTAGGCAAGATGAATTAGAAAGCCGAGTGAGGGAACATGGGGGAAAATTTGACAAGTTGGCTAGCGATTCTGAGATGCACTTCAATACTCTCATGCTATTAACTCAAGGCACTCAGTCTCATAATATTTACTCTATAGGTCATAAGAGATTGAAGAGGACACCATGCAACAAACAACCACAGTAACTTTGGAAATGACAAGTATTCAGGGACCAATTAAGGAGGAATAGCAGATGGTCCACAGTAGCCATGCCTTCTCTTAGCCTTCTACTTCCATGTTTTTCACTTGTATTGTTTTGATAGGGCAGTTTATAAGGCTTTATAGTTTTAAATATTTTGTGAAATATATAAGCACAACAATAGGTTTGTATGTTGAGGATAAATTTTGTGATGTTGCTCTATAGAGATTAGAGCCTTACTGGCATGTTTTTGGACTATAACTATTTGGTTTTATTCCTTGTCATGTTTAATATAAAAATATTACTTATTATGTTTCTTCAAAAAAAATGTCAATCCCTAGTGGTTGTGGGATGGAGTGTTATCCTCTCCACTTGGTTTCTATTCTTATAAGTGACATGTTGAGCTCATAATGAGTATATTGTTGTAACTATGTGCCTTTCAAATTTATTGAGTGACTTTTATAAATTGTTGTCCATAATTATTAATTATTAAGAAAAGAGGCTAGATAAATTACCACAAATCTAGACCATCATTTTGGGAATAGAACTACTATTAGAGTAATCTTAACCATTCGAGTAATCTTAACCATTCATTTGAGGTTAAATTACCGATTAATCTGCAAAAAGTGAATGGTAAACTTATGCTTGTGACTATGGTATTTAATTAGACCCTTTTATTTCAAGTCATGAATATATTCTCGTAGCTAATTCTAGTTGTTAAGTATAATTGAATGCCTTTAAGTCAATCAAAAAGCATTATCTTCAGCGATAGTGTGTATGGTTCTCTCCTCTTTAATTCTAGGTTTCTTATAACATTGATAAAAACCAAGAAAGTTAGTTGGGAATCCAAACATTGAATTTTGTTTTATTCTTTTTTATTTTTGTTTTATTCTTTTTTATTTTTTGGTTAATCAACGAAAGAGACAAAATCATTTTTGTGGTTTTTTTGGTTAATCAACGAAAGGGACAAAATCATTTTTGTGGTTTCTAATTGCCTTTTGAACATAAACACCAAATGCAAGAAAGGATATACAGTGGCCAAATTTCATTTTGGTAGCCTCCAAAATGAGGATATCGCTGCCTTTGAACTTAAACACTTAGTGCAACAAATATGTAGTGGTCAAATTCATTTTGGTAGCCTACGAACATAAATATTTTGAGTATATTTTATCACATTTATAATTTATTATTAATACTTAAAACTATAGGAAAATATTTGTTTAGTTTAATGGTTGTACAAAATATAAAAAAAGATTTGTAGTTTTGTTGTCCGTTGAGATATATATTCTTCAATGTAGATTTATCTTAATTCAAGCTCTATCAAGAGTCAAGAGTGATCAAATATGTGGAGGTAAAAATGGATTTGATCCCTTTGGTCTCTTGATAAAGCCAAAATTAAAATAGATATAGGATGGTATATAGTCCCCACCAAACTTTGAAAACTTGTTATCTTAGGTAATTGAAGCCCCTGAATCATTCTAATGTTTAATAGTTTCATTTATAAATGTCAATACGTTAGACTAACATTTGGAGAAAGCATTTGCACATGGATTTCTATGCACAATGTGTTGAAAGGATCCATGAGCGGAGGGGCTTCATATATCATCAAATGGAAATGCAAAACAAATATAGGCCCTCCAAAGCACGTCCCTTAGTTCCACGAATTTCATGATAAATTATGCCTCTTGAGTATAACATATATCTCTTTCTTCCTTGAGATTTTGGAGAAGATATGGAAATGTTTTAACGTGATTTTCTTTCCCGTTTAGACCTCCAATGGCTTAGGATCCTTTCGCTTTGTTGGCCAATATTTTGAGTAGGTTGATCTTTGTTGTGCTTCTCTCTTCCTTATCTGGTTGATCTGTTTGCGTTTTTTTTAGAGTGAATTCAAGTCGAATATGCAGACTCTAGATGAGTTTTGGGGCATCATAGTAGAATTAATAACTTGTAATGAGTGTCAACGACAAATTTCAGTTGGTGGGGATTTTTGATAGTTTTCATTAGCCTTTCAGTTTTGTGCATCTAAATCAACATTTTCAAACTTGGTGGGGATTCTTGATAGTTGTCACTAGCCTTTCATTTTTGTGCATCTAAATCAACATTTTCAAACTTTGTTATGGACATGACTGGGAAGGACCCTTTCAATCCATTACTAGGTATGGTCTCGTTGGGTCTTGAATGGCTCTTTTTAGAAGAGCCAGTGGAGGAATATACAACAAATTTGTTGATTTTAGCCTTGATCTTAGTGGGAAGATTAAGAAAAACATTACTAAAAATCACCCTCACACCTCAGATGTAAGTTTTTCTTAATTTTGAGTGTGTGGAGTTATAGAGTGCATTTTTATAGATTTTGGCATAACAAAGAAAACTGCATATTTTCCCCTTCTAACAACCTAAATATTTATGTTATTGAAGCAAAGCAATTTAAGGATGATGTTTAATTGGCAGAGATTATTTCTTGCTACCATTGGGGTTTTGTTGTTGTGCATATCCATCAACATGTTCAAGCTCTATTATGGAGATGACTAGGAAGGCCTTTTTCAAGCCATTTACTAGACTCAATGGGTCTTCAATGGCTCTTTTCAAAAGAGTACATGGAGGAATTTAGACTAAAGTTGTCGATTTTGGAATTCATTTGTTTAGTGGGAACATTGAGAAAAACATACCCGAAGATGAGCCTCCCTAATCTAGTTGTAAGTTTTTCTTAATTTTGATTTGGTGGAGTTCTAAAGTGCCTCTTTGTATTTTTAGCACAATGGAGATTATTATACTCTATTTCTTTCTCATAAAAGTGATATTTAATTATTGAAGCAAAATTTTTTTTGCTTCATAAATTACATAGAAATCCATCGTTACATCAACATAGCTTTAGAATATAGATTCAAACACTTTTCAAGACCTAGGTCCTATATCAATTTAGCCATAGCACACAAATAAGTGCTTTAAAGATTGCATTCTCATTTTTAAATATATTGATGCAAGAAAATGTTGAAGAATTGTGCCTTAATTTTGTTGAGCTTGTAGTTCATAGTGCAAGGCAAGAAACTGCGGAACATTGGGTCATGTACGGTGGTTTTGATTTGAAATTGAATAGAAAGGTTAGATAACATGCACAGTGTGGTATGATATGTTATGGTAGTTATACACATCTAATGATGGTAAATGTAAAGAATCATATGACTATTAAAATTAAATTGCATTTTTTCAAATTTATTACCTTAAGCTTTGCCCATCCGCATCATTAACTTTGTAGGCACTACGTTTCATTCTTAGATGTGGAAACCTTGTTCTGCATTGATAATTATTTCATGGCTTCTCAAATCAAAGGAGTACAAGTTAAAATTGAAGTGTTAACTTTGGAAATTCATGGATATGAATTATCTGAAGATAGATCTATGATAATTCACAAGGAGAGGTTTTAAGTGTTTTGTTCTAACACTAATGGAGGAAGAAGAAGAAATGGTTGATTTATCACTAGACCCTTCATAGATATAGGTGAAAGTGTCAGTTTTCCCTTGCAAGAGGAAATCATTGGATCGTGGATCTCAAAAGAGAGAGAAGGGGAGTACATATATATCTATGTTTTCTTTAGACCTAATGTTTTCTAGAGTAAAATATAATCCCATAGTGATTACTTTTATTGGCCTAAGTATTGACCCTACAAAAAAATCATATAGCCCTGATGTATCCCCCCATGGGAGTCCCATTAGCTACACCAATAATAATCAGGAAAAAGAGTAACCAAAGTTTGGTAACAACATCTAATGGGATAGGTGATGTCAATGCATGTAGTGTCAACATAGTATCAATAGATTGGAAGGATGTACTTGACACCCAAGGGAGTCCTCTTTATTGACTCTAGGATACATGTGGTAGAGGGATAAGGGATATCTTGGCTTTCAATGTCAAAAAGAAAACTTCAAATGTATATTGGAGTTAATGGGCCGACTTTGAAATCATAGGAATTCATTTCTCCTATCTTAACACAAAACCTAGAAAAAGGAGCTACTATGAGGAGGAGATAGGGTTTGAATCAACATTTATTATTGAAATGGGAGATCACAATCATACGATGAACTAGAGATCAGATGTTTTCTAGTTGAGGAATTGGTAGGAGGAAATTTGGGATCCAAAGAAACAAAACCTGAGTCATGTCTACCCTACCCCAATGGTAATTGTGATGCTAGAAGGAAGAGACAGAGACAAAGGTGTACCAAATTGAGACAAACGAGGTTACACTATTGTTGGAGGAGGATGTCATGATTGGGAAAATTCTAGAAATTTAGAAGTTGTCCCTTATGGGGAAGTTTCTCAATAGAGTGATATAAAAATGATCCCCACTCTATTGAATTCAGATGGCTTCTATTCCATTTCTTGCGTTTATGCCAGTGCTCCACATTTCAGCTCGAGGTTTGCTTTCCTTCATATTAAAAGAAGAAATAGATATTCCAAATCATATTAAAGCTAGGAGATGGTATTGGGGAAACACACAGTTATCACTGAAAGAATGGATGCCATGTTTTCACTCAAGGAGGGAAAAGGAGAATATATAGGTCATGTAGATAAACTTACCAGTGCTCCCATTGGAACTTTGGAATGAGCAATCTATGTGAGCCATAAGGGAAACCTTGGGGAAATTTAAAGGATTCGAGGAAAATGAGATGAGGGAAAATGTTAAAACTATGGCTAGGGTTTGTGTGGAAGTTGATTTGTAGGTTGGTCTTTCTACAAGGTTGGAAATTAAAGTTGGAGGTTGGTAATTTATACCAACAAGCATTATATTACATCTAGATCCCATTCAGGTTCTCTTGGTGCCATCTATATGGTTACTTGAAAGGGAGCTTTCCAATTGTTGGAGGGTAGGGATAAAATGTGAAATGGAAGGCACCTGAATGAGAATACAATGGATCAAAGGTCTTATGCTCCAAGCCTAATGACAATCTAGTTGTTAAAGAATATGAAAATGAGATACTAGAGCATTTATAGATTCTATGGTAGCAGCCAAAAATTGTAACATTATTGAAGAAGAAGCATTGCACTTCAGAAGCAATGAATTAACATGGAATTGGAGGCCCATACAATGTTCAAGCACATGGACTCAAAGCCTTTGGAAATATGTCAAGAGGATCAAATACTAGGAAGTCAATTATAATCAAACACATGAATGAAAAATTGTCCCCTCCTACTCTATATGTAGATTGTAACATTGTTTATATAAATGAGTATGGAAATACCCTTGGCAAGAGTCCTCTAAGAGGTAAAATTAAGCTAAAAATGGCCTTGGAGCCTTCACATATCAATGGGTTGGGTCTTGATGTAAATTCTAATGACCTTTTTGGGTACACACTTACAATCCCAAAATAAACTAGCTTCAAAGCCATTAGAAATGGAGTCTTCAAATTTCTTGGGCCAATGCTTACACACCAAAATTAGTGATTTTCAAACATGAATAAAAAGATATATTTTGTGCTTTACAAAGAAAAATAAATTTAGGAGTGAGGGGCAGGGGATTGAAGCGGGATTGGGACTAGATACTAGATAGTATGTATGTAACCCAACCCCATAAGAAAATATTTTCTCTAACTAGCCCATAATAAGGATGAAAAGGAAACAAAAAAGTATTATGGGGGGAAATGGATAAGGATGGCCCTATCTAAGGGTCTAAATTGATGATATTATCTTTAAATATATGGGGTTTGAAGTATCCCTTTAAAAAAACAACCCCAGGTCACCCGGTTTCTAAACATAAACAAGATGTCTTTTGATTTAGGAAACATTTTGTCTTCTATTATAAAATATTGGAGTTATGTTACTTATGATGTTGTATGCGACTCAAGAGATTTGGTCATATCATGGGACTAGTCCCTCACTAATAGGAATTCAAGCTTGCTCTTTTTGGGCATCTACACTGATTTGTACTCTCTTAAATTGGGTAAGTTTCTCTTTATAATAAACAATTATGGGCCTTTTAACAATAACATAGATTATTGGGAATAATTCTTTAGGATGTAGTGATTGAATAATGGAAATGTGTGTGTTGAAGGAGATATGAACTTTGTTCTTTGGAGGGGAAGGGTTTGGGGCACATGCTCGCAGAATAGATCATTAGCGGATATTTTGTTGGAGACACTAGAAGAGGTAAAACTTTATGATCTAGACCCAATCAAGATAGAACCTACATCGAGGAATTATATATTAGGTGTAGAGGGGATATCCAAGAGACGTAATAGGTTCCTAATTTAAGAATCCCTCAATGAGAACTCCGATAATTTAATATAATGGGTAGGGTTTGGGACATCTTTGATCATCATGTTAATATTTGTCTTTATATTGCAAAAGAAGATGAGAATACCTTGGGGCCTTTCAAATTCAATCCTTATTGGTTAAAGGATGAAGAATATTGAGTTGATTAGGAAAGAATGGAATATATTTTATCCATTTGCAAAAGAATCAACCGTACTTTAGTTGATCTTTAACCTAAGAAAGGTAAAACAAACCACACTAATTTTTGGCAAGGAAAAATATCATAATTCTCATTAAAATGTCCAAGAAGTAGAGTTTCAAGTTGATTCCCTTTTTGCTCAAAACACTTCTAGTATTTACTCGAAGAAAGACATGTCACTGGAAATGACGGAGGAAGGGAATAGGACCCTACTAGAGTGGAATGAGGCCATATGGAGGTAGAAGAGTAGGATTGTCTCAATATCGAAGGGGGGTGAAAATATGAAGTGTTTTCAAAACTATTCAAAAGGTAGAAAGCACATATATACTATTTCTAAGATGTCAAACATTGGGAAGTAAGGCTATGAGTTTTAAGGAAATTGTTGCATATGGGGCAGACTATTTTAATCAAGTATATAGATATCCAAAAAGGGCTAATATTCCTATATAATCAAAATCTTAAAATATTTCCCTAGATTCATATAAAATGACCTAAATGATGAATTGGGTGTTGAAGTATCCAAAAAGAGTTAAAGGAATTAATGTATTCCTTTCACAGAGACAAAAACAATGGGCTAGATGGATGGACTATAAGGTTCTTTCAGGGGTTATATGACTATCTAGAAGTAGATATATTGGTAGTGATATAGGAGTCAATGAAATTGGGTAAGGCCATGGGGACATTAAACTCTACATTCTTGGAACTTATTCCAAGAAGGATTCCCTAACACCCTTTGAAGAATATAGACATATTTCCTTGTGTAATGTCATTTATAAAATTATTACAAAGTTGGTTGCTGGAAGGATTAATCATGCATTATTATATGTGAATTCTCCTAAGTAATTTGGGTGTTATTTGACATACAAATATATAATGCTATTATAGAAGCCGCGGGAAGGCCTACATTCAACTGAGTTTAAAAATATGGTAGACATGGTCATAAAGCTTGACTTATATGAGGCATATGAATAATACATTGATTTATTTAAGGTTAATCCTTATCCATACTAGGTTTTGTTTACCTTTTGTCAATTGAATACAAGGATGCTTGCAATCTTCCTCTTTTTCAATGTTGTTGAATGGGCTTGTATCCAAAATTTTCAAGCCTTCCAAGGACCTTTGGCAAGGGTGCCCATTACCACCCCCCTTGTTCCTCATTGTAGATAAATAGAGAAGTAGGATACTAGGCAATCTCAAGAGGAATGTAATACTTAGGCACATTACGGTAGGTAAGTACTTATGTCTATCTCATTTGTTATTTATAAATGATGTTGTATTATTGGTAATGGACCCAAAATAGAAGCAGAAATATTGAAAGAAGTTCTGGAACTTTGTGGAGCAACAAATAGGATGGAGGTTAGCTCTCACAAATCAGCCATATTGTTTCATGCTATGAGGTTGAGGCAAGAAAGGGACATTATTCAATGATTGTATTTTCAAAAGTTAGCTTTCAATAAAGGAATGAAGTATTTAGGGTTTGTAATGAAAGAACACGACTATTGTTTCAAGGATTCGTTGTTGGTGTACCAAATGGAAGAAGAAATAGCTGGTGTACTAGATGGTTATCACTGGGTGGATGATTGACACTGATAAAATCAGTAGTAGAAGCTATCATTGTGTACTAGAACTCCATGACTTACATCCTTGTTGGGTTCCTTAAAAAAATCAGGAAAAAATGTTATAGTTTTTTACAGAAAGGAAGGAAGGAAAATGAGGGCATCGCTCTTTTAAAGTGGAAAAGAATAACAAATCCCAAAGCATTTGGAGGTTTGGGCCTTAAAAATATTTTTCATTTTGGGAATGCCTTAGCAACAAAGAGTTTATGGAAGCTAATAAAATAAATCAACATTCATATTTTGTAACAACAAGTAATAAAAAATCAATATATAGTCCCTCTCTCTATTAAAGAATGGATTAGGCATCAATCAAATCAACTACCAATGTTTTTATTATGTGGGAAGCCCTAGCATTATATTTCCCACTTTTGGAGAATTTGTTGTGTTGGAGAAAAGGTCAAAGTGGGGATCGATCCTTGGATTGATACTATAGGACAACACAGACTCTTTGAAGACTTTATTATGGCACTAAAGCAAGGGGGAATTTATACACTTGTTGATACAACCACCTGATATCATAAGCCCGATGGGTTAGCTCAAGTGTTTGAGAGTTGTGAGTTGTAAGCACAAGGTCTTAGGGTCAAATCCCCGGGTGGTTATGCATTGATATATAAGGGCCTCACTTGATGTCCTCATCAGGTTAGGCTCTGTAATCAGAGCTGGCAGGGTGAAGCCCCTTCGGGTGACCCCTGTGAATTCTTCCTGTGGACGTAGAAACTCCTCTCCGGGGTAATTATGAACCACATTGAAAAAAAAAAACCGATATCATAACACTATCTAGCAATAGCTTTGGAAGGAGGCAAGGGATTTATGTTTGGTTGGTGTACACGCAAAACTGTGGAGCTTGTTTATGAAGAAGATTCAAAGTTGTTTCAATCGTATGAGTGTAGATAAAGATTCAATGGTTTGGTATAAAAACCTAATGGACAAGGAATAAACTACTACTTTGCGGGTATTCAACAATGTTATTAGAAGTTGAGAAAGTAAAAGAACCCTAGTGGTGGCAACCTTTGTGGAAACTCAAGGACCCACTTAAATCTAGATTGTTTTTCTTATTGACCCTTTCTAAGAAAGCATTAACATGAGATATTTTCCATAACAGAGCATGGAAAGGACCAATGTTGTGTGTATTGTGTAGGAAGAATGAAGAGAGAATTAAAAATATCGTGATGCATTGGCCTGTTTACAAAGAAGTTTGGAAGGAAATTTATCATCTCTCTAGTGGAAAGGTGGCTTCAGAAGGATCATCCCTTATAGAATGTTTCAAGAAATGAATGGAAGATAGTGCAATGAAGGATCCTAAGTTGCTTTCCCGCTTGAATTAATGGGCCCTATGGATAACAAGGAATTCAATATTTTTCCAAGCCAAAGCTTTCACTCACTTAGAAGTTTCCTATAAAGTCAAATATATCTAAGGATACCAAGGTGATCTCTGACCCTAAACAACAAAGGCAAGATGGAATTCCCGAAAAGGATAAAACAAAACCACATGGATTTTTTTAATAAGCTAATTAGGTGACCCCAATTACATAGCGTTAGACGGGTCTTGTGAATCTTGAAAAACATTATCTTTTAAATCAAGGTTGGATTTTGGAGGGAATCCAACAATTAGGCATATTTCAAAGCTCTTGTTGCTTTGCTAAGAGTTGCATTGGAGAAAGATGTTGGATATTTGTAAGGGTTTGGGGATTTCTAATTAGTGATATAGTAGGTGAAGGGATCCTACTGACTAGTTAATTAATCTCTACATCTAATACTAGATCAAATTATGGCATTGGTTAATAGGTTCAATGATATCCAATTTTATCATGTCCACCAAGATTTTATCATGTCTACCAAGAACACAACACAATTGTAGATAGTTTGTCCAAGAACACATTACAATGTCATATTAACATGTTGGAGTTGGTGGAATGCAATAAGAATGAGGTTCTTCCTCAAGTGACAAAACCCATACTAATGTAATACTATGTATTGTCTATCAGTGCTAGACAATGTGGCACTTCCTTTTATATGATTATTCAATGTGTTTGATGATAAAGTTAACATTACAATGTCATATTAACATGTTGGAGTTGGTGGAATGCAATAAGAATGAGGTTCTTCCTCAAGTGACAAAACCCATACTAATGTAATACTATGTATTGTCTATCAGTGCTAGACAATGTGGCACTTCCTTTTATATGGTTATTCAATGTGTTTGATGATAAAGTTAATTATTTGCCTTGGTTTTATTTAGCAATAATAGTATAAAATATGTAAGGATGGCATTGAACTTTATGTAATGTCTTTATTAAGAGGTTCTAGGTGTGGTGGGTTTCATGCATGATGCCTTGAGGTCAATCCCCTAGTTTGGCTACCTTAGTTGCATCCTCACTCAATCTCCCTACCGAATAGGTGCCATAACTAGTGGCAACGAATTTACATTAGGTACCATCCACAAAATGTGGAGAAGTCCTCAAGGGTTTCTCCATGAAGTTTTCCTTGTGAAAAAAATGTCAATGCACTAACCACTATCATGAAGTTTATTGATAAGTATGATCTCTATGGAGAAGTGACATAGGAAAAACATCATGAGCAATTTGAGGTCCATCACACACACACACACACGCACGCACGCACTTGTTGTAAAGACTAAGTTTATAAAATACCCTAGCAATCACCATATCTACCATATTTCGACCTGGCTACTTTACAACTTTTAATATGTATTGTACTTTTGCTTCTCCCAACGGTGTATCTCGAACAATAATTATGTTTCATTTTCCTTCTTTTTTTTTAATTTCTCTATGTTGATTTCGATAATTTGAAGTCATTTGAGGCTTAAATAATGCTCAATACTATGCTTCCTTTAGATTGGTTGAAACCATCAATTCCTCCCTTTTGTTTAAATTCTTTAATTCATGTAACCTCTCCATCCATATTTTCAAAGATAACAGCCTACAAAGGAAAAAATGACTTCTTTGACATCATTGGATCCATATCCACATTACTTCTCTTTAAATATGAAAAAGACATTTGACTTCAAATTGTTTTGTAGTGCAAATGCAGTGCCTTAGAGAGTTATTGTTGTCCTCCTCTTTTCCCTTAATAGATCTTGTGTTTTGGGCACCCTTCTTTAAATTCCCTATCTAAATTCCTCAAATGCAATAAAGCTTTGTGAATCATACAATTTACCTCAAATGCAATGAAGCTTAGTGAATCATACAATTTAGACCTACATAGGGAATTAGGAATCCATTAGCTTACAAGACCAAAAACAAGACATTTGACCAAACCCACTTAGGAACTCCCCAATTATTATGAAAGATGAGCTGTCAGATCATTATTGGAACTGATCGAAAATGACGTGTCAAACAACTACTTCCATCCAACGTGCCCAAGACTATATCATGAGGGATGACCTAAGAAATGGGTATAAAAAATAAATGTTGGAAACAACCTTGGAAATTAATTAATTGCCCCTGCAAAATGATACACGGCTGGAATAGAAAGTGTAGAAGAAGGAATAGTTCTTCACAATGTACGACAAGCCCATGTGCATACATCAATCTCAAGATTTCACTATTCTCGAAAATAAAATTAAAAAACTAAAACATTATTCACTAGACTGGACTGGACTGGTAGTGGTACCCACACTTTGACCAAACAAGAGTTAGGCACGTCATCAATTCTAACCGAGAGGTTCAGTTTACTAACCCCAGCCGGCCAGATTTAGCTGGAATTTACAGGGCTGTCCATTTGGGGGCAAGTTCAAAACTCAAAGGCCGCTATAATTAGAAGAGGTCCCAGGCCAGCTTCAGTCCACGACATGTAGGTACAAATCCAGGAAAGCTGGGTTATTGCGGCACCGCCGTCGGTCCAAGGGGTCCAAGGTTCGAAGCGCGGGGAGTGGGGTTCCACAACTTTTTAAATCCGGTGGCTCGATAGACTGAGGTTCTGCCAATGGCAGGGAGGTTTTCCTGTGTCTGTATGCGAGCTTTCCGTATCTTATGAGTTTTAATGGCGGACTCACCCGTCCTGTTGCGCTCGTCACCATGATCTCGTTGTCAATCCTATCTATTTAACGTGCCCTTTGCTGCCCTCCTCACGATTACTGTGTCCTACTGAGCGAAATGAAGCAGGATGTCTGAGGATGTCTGATGCCGAAGAAAATCATCATCGGGACGTCTCGAGTTCGAATCCCGCGATGACGAACAAAAAAAGGGTTCTGTGGTTCTTTTTCTTTGTGTCTTTAGTAGTGCTTCTTGGGGATTTTGTCCACGCAGATCCGGAGGACGAGGCCTGTCTCTCAGGCGTCAAGGTTTCGATCCAGGATCCCAGCAACAAGCTAACGCAGTGGACCAGTGACAAGCTCAAAACCCCCTGTAACGGCACCATCTCAGAGCTCGAAGGCGTGACCTGCAACAACGAGAGGGTTTTTAAGCTCAGCTTTGCAGGCTTCGGCATCGGCGGCTCGATCTCGCCCTTCATTTCCAACTGCACCAATTTACAGTCCCTCGACCTGTCGGCAAACCGTTTCTCCGGTGAGATCCCGACGGAGCTGCAGTATCTGGTCAATCTTGCTGTCCTGAATCTTTCCGTCAACGAGCTTCAGGGTTCGATACCCCCATCGTTAATACTGTGCGCATACCTAAACGTTATAGATCTCCACGACAACAGGCTCACGGGCACCATTCCCCCGCAGCTGGGGCTCCTGACGAGGCTAAGCGCGTTCGATGTTTCGAAGAACAAGCTACAGGGCATGATACCGACATCGCTTGTGAATAAAAGTGGGGTTTTGCCTCGCTTTAACGCGAGTTCCTTCCTGGGCAACAAGGAATTGTATGGATACCCGTTGCCCCCACCCAAGAGCCACGGGCTCTCTGTGATGGCCATTGTGGGGATTGGTTTAGGAAGCGGTATGCTCAGCCTGGTCGTCAGCTTTACCGCGGTTTGCATTTGGTTACGCGTGACCGAGCAGGGATACGCTGCAGAAGAGGGCAAAATCACGCATCTGATGCCTGAATATTGACAGCAGGACCGGCCCGAGTTCAAAACCCCGCAATGATCAACTGAAACAGTAGACCGCTGTTTTGCTTGCTGGTAACGAGTCCTTGGGTTTCTTACTAATCTTGAATAATTAACACAGGCACAATATAATGGCGAAAACCGCAGGGTCTGGGGATTCGTGATCGAATCCTGAAAGGTCTGCTTTGGCGGTGAAGCCTACAGCCATCTCATGGCATTATCAGGTGTTTTGTAACCAATTTTTAGTGCGGGTGAATGAGGGTTTCTAATGGATTTGCATTCATAACTGCTGCTGCTGTTTATGTATTTCATCATTTTAAATATGGTGCCATGCTAACAAACTCTGCTAGGCTAGGCTCGGCTCTGAGCTTATTACGTCTTTCTGTATGTATGTATGTATGGATTTCTGCTGTAACTGCAATGGGGGGTTTGATGGTAGATTGCCTGTTTTTTTAGGTGGAGGGGAATATCGTATCCCACATGCATTGCACGTTATGATCGTAGCTGACTCGTGCCTATTTAAAGATGTGGAGAGTATTGTACTTTCTGAGATGTAGATTTGTCAGTTTTAAAATACAATCAAATCATGTACTGTAAAATTATTATTATTGCTCGAGAGGCCTCCCATTGCTTTCTTGACGTTCATGTGCACCGAACTAGATTTGGCGGTTTCAACCGCTTGGCAACCATGGTTCCAGGTATTTTGTTTCACTTTTTTTTTTATATAAATGTAACTAGTTTTTGGTTTTGTTAAATGCAATGTAATTCTTCTTTCCCTGTTATTGTTTTTGTTTTTGTTTTTCATTTAATAGATGATTCAATAACCAGTCAAATTTTTTATAGTTTCGAATTTTTTTATTGTTATCTATTTTCATATTATCTTTTTCAATTTAAAATATTAAAATTCAATTTACTTTTGCAATTATTTTTTTCTATATATCCTTTTTATAAAGGATCTGAAATCATGAGAATCAAAGGATATTGATGTTTAAGAGGTTTTGCCAATGGGTTTGAAATTATGAGAATAATAATAATAAATGAAAAGTATGATGAAAGAGGTCAGCTCATGGGAATCACAATAAATGAGAAGCATAATGATATTGAAGGTCACTAAGGGAATTGAGATAATGATGTTGAAGGGTCACTAATGGAATTGGGATCATGAAAATCATAAAGTGGAAAGTTACTTGGGATGTGAAAGTTACTTGGGCTGTGTTTTCAGGGGTATAGAATCTTGAAATTTATGTTGAGGATTGGAAGTTATTAAAAAAATGTTAATATATGTGTAATTTTTTTTTAAAGTGAAATGATAATGTTTATTTAATGGAAGTGAATAGAAAATGATGATATTTATATATATATATTTTAAATTATTAGATGTTAAATTTAATAGGAAATAGTATTTGAAAGTATTTTTTATTTCAATTTAGCTTATGAGACATTAAAGATAATATGAAAGAAAGTTGGCTAAAAGTAGAAATTAATATTATAAGTCAAAATTAGTTTACATCTATGTTGTTGAGTAATGTTATGAGTCATTAAATTCAGATAGTGTGTTTTGTCGATTGAGGTCAACTGTCATTAAATTCAAATTTAATATGGTTAATAATTGAATAACATTTTATTGAGCAAGATTCCATGTTCTTGTGAATATATTTTTTATAAAAGCAAAAGCAATATTCTCATTTGAGTATTTTGAGAGATTTTGAGGCTAAAATGGAAGTAGTGGATTGATAGAAAATTTTAAACTTTGGGGATGTTTACGAGACTTTTTAAGATTTTGAGTATAACATGTACTTAGTGGAAGGATAGGGAGTAATATTGTAAAGGAAGATGAAGTGTGTTAATATGTAAATGTTAAGGAAATTTTGATTATTGCATCTAGATAAGTGATACTAAGCATATGCATCAAATGTCATCATATATCCATCTTAACTCAAGATTGCACAAACAAATTTCCATCACAATTGTTCAATTGAATCTATTTGGATAATCAATAGATCTCAAGATAAGATGGATCTATACTAAGTAGTTTTAAATAAATTTTGATAGGGTGTGTATATAATGAACTCAAGTCAATCTATAATTCAATAAACATGTAAGGGGCATTGTTCCCTGTGCATAAGCCTTGGATCACTGTAGAACTTTTCTCATGCATGAAGTTTTCATCAAGTGTTCTTATCATATTGTGGTCAAAAAGAGGCTCCGACTCATTGCTACAAGATTAGTGTTTGCCAATAAGTGTTTTAGATAAATAAAGATAGCCA
Organism: Larix kaempferi; assembly: GCA_027924585.1. Taxonomy (NCBI): domain Eukaryota; kingdom Viridiplantae; phylum Streptophyta; class Pinopsida; order Pinales; family Pinaceae; genus Larix; species Larix kaempferi. Next base: position 4,326,389 of record BSBM01002098.1, on the reverse strand, counting down.
AATTAATCAAGGAATTTATTTCTATATTTGAACACAATAAAAATGAAACTCAAGTCAATTAGAACTTAGTATAGATCCATCTCAAGATAAGATGGATCTATACTAAGTAGTTTTAAATAAATTTTGATAGGGTGTGTATATAATGAACTCAAGTCAATTTAGAATTCAATAAACATGTAGGGGGCATTGTTCCCTGTGCATAAGCCTTGGATCATTGTAGAACTTTTCTCATGCATGAAATATGATCACTGTAGAACTTTTCTCATGCATGAAGTTTTCATCAAGTGTTCTCATCATATTGTGGTCAACACTGCTACAAGATTAGTGTTTACCAATAAGTGTTTTAGATAAATAAAGATAGCCAAATTAATCAAGGAATTTATTTCTATATTTGAACACAATAAAAATGAAAATGCCAAAATAATTATGGTTTTTATAAGTTGTGAAATTCAATAAGTTTAGGTCTTCTTTAGAGATTAATGAAATATAGAAAGCAATTTTGCAAATGCAAATAATGAATTTTTTATACATGAGTTTTGAGTCATATGATGATGATGGCGATGCTTGTTTCCAATGTGAGTTGAGATTCACAACAAGTTTTCTAAGCTTAATTTGTTGTCTTGATTTAGGATTTCATAGACCAAATTTGTAGGTATCATTGAAAACACATATAAGAAGGGAATGAGTTTTGTCTCCAAACTTTTCCAAGTTGCATAGATTAATTTATTTTTTTTACAAAGGAGTTTAAAAAAAATCCATATATTGGTTTTGCTACCCAATGTATATGACTTAGTTCTTAGCTTCGCAATCCCCATTTTTGTCTTGAGGCTTGCAACCTTACCCGACCTTACTGGGGTAGAAACAATGGTCAAGCTTGGAATTGATGGTGTTTTTTATAATAACATTGTTATTTTTATTTTTGATATTTTCACCAGTATATAGGAATTTAGGCACTATTTTTATTTCAATTTAAGGTTTTCCTCATAGAAGAGGGTTATATCATCTAGGATGTCCTAAGTTTCAACCATTTATTAAAGTCCTTTTCCAACCTCATTTTAGCCAAAGATGAAGTAGGCAATGATGAGAAGACCATGTTGTTCAAGCTTTTCCAGTGTGCTTGTGTAGAATATGCAAACTTTGAATGAGAATTTTCAAAGATTTTGAGTCTAAAGAGGAACTACTCGAAGGATCCAAAGCAATGTTGCAAATGAGATGATGTATGTCAATATGTAAGCATTGAATAAAACATGATTATTTTAAATAAATGTTGGATTGTGGTAATGGTGGTGATTAATAACAAGGTTTATTAGATCGATAAAAGAAATCAAACTAGTTATTCTTGAGAATTTCATTGCATTAGTAGGAGGTGTGGAACCTAATGTAACAATGACATGGCATAGGTGGGTGAAAAAATCCTCTGTAAACCCATCTTAACCTTAATTTTTGAAGTGCATGAAACTTTACTATTTGATTTCTTTATCCCTCACGACTTAACTGAGATTAAGATGGACCTATGTTGTTTTTTATATTTGAAGGAATAAAATAACATGTAGCAAATTGTCAATATAACTTTAAACTAAATATTAGTCATTAGTTAATGTATTCATTAACTGGGTCAGGGGTCACCATTTCTTGAGTAAAGGGTTGTGACTCTTCACTCCATTGTATTTATGAGTACTCACTCCTTGTAAAACGTCACTAAATAAATAATGAATATATATATATATATATATGGAAATGATGCCTCCAATTTATATCATAGCGTAATTTCCTTATGCTACTTATGTGTGGAGTGTGGAGCTACAAGGCTCTATTTCGGCTACGTTGTATCCATGCATGCTAACCCTATTCTTCTATGGATTGTTGCATGGTGTCATGGTGTTGCGTGCCATACTTGCATGTTGTATCGTGTGTGTTTTGGTTGTGGATCCCTACATGCTAAACCTATTCCTGTATGGACTATTGCATGGTATCCTAGTGCTAGGTGTTGCATCTTGTGCATTTTGGTTGCATGGATCCCTATGTGTTGTGCGTTGTGTATACATTTATTCTCTTGCATGTGTGAATTTCTCATTGTCCTTTGAGCACCATTCAATTTCAAATTAAGCATCCTTGAACATTCCAACCATTGGGTCAAGTGTAGCATTCAATGAATTTGAGCTCATTTTTTTAAAAAAGAACTTGTTAAGTTTCAAAGAACCCTTAACATTCCATCGACATAATCGTTACATATACTTGTGCATGAAGCAAACCACCCTTGCATCACAAGGAGCACAAAAAATTCAAGGAAGACAGGGGCCACATGACCTATCAACTCAAAGACAAATGAATCAATGAAAAAGATGGAGGTCGATATTGACACCAAAATCGCTAGTGTCTCAACTGCATTACAAGGAATCAACAAGAAACTTAAACCACTCTTAGTGTTGAAAGATGAGTTGGAAGCCTTAAAAAATAGAAGTAAAAGAATAAATACCCCAACTTCATTTTTGTTGTAATACAATTTTGTTCAACTACATTATACACAAAATAAATATAGAAGTTCCAAAATTTGATAGCAAGGATCAAGAAGGCACAAGATGGATTAATAAAATTGAACATTATTTTCATATATACCATATTCGTGACATTATTTTCCTCCATTTGCCTTGCTATATATTGTGTTCACCTCCATTCATTACAGTTAATGAAATACATTATTATTTTCTTCTTATCTATTTCTAGTTTTTGTGTAATGATCTATGATATTTCATTTGTTACATGATTAGTTGATTGTGGATTTAATTTTCAAAGTATATCTCTTTAGTTTATGTGCCTAGATCTATATGTTCAAATCTTACAATTCAATAGAAGGAGTTTCTAATGAAACATATGATCCAAGAGGATTAGATAAGATGCTTGAGAAATACAACACCATTATTCAAGACCAACCTCATGGTCTTCCTCTAGAACGTTCGAGAGATCACATCATAGAATTGATCCCTAGTTCAACCCGGGTTGGGAGAAAATATTAAAGCAATCTTGTATACTTAAGATGGAAATTGAATGCTTAGTCCAAGATTATTGGATTGTGCATTATTACAAGAAGCAAGCATCCCTTTTTAGCCTCGGTCATACTTGCAAGAAAAAAGAGATAGATCCTATAGACTTTGTATCGACCATCAAGCGTTAAATCAAATTACCATTAAAGATAAGTTTCCCACTCCATTTGTGTATGAACTATTGGATGAGCTTCATGGTGCTAAGTATTTTTCCAAACTTGATCTAAAATTAGGTTATTACCATATAAGAATACATGAAGAAGACATTCCTAAGACCGTTTTTTGTACCCATGAAGACCTGTATGAATTTTGTGTCATGCCCTTCAAGTTATCCAATGCCTCTGCTACCTTCCAAGCAATGTTGAACGACCTATTTCGTCCATACTTGTGGAAGTTTGTTCTTGTGTTCTTTGATGATATCTTTGTTTACAACAATAATTGAAACCAACACCTCAAGCACATAGAGACAATATTAAAGCTACTAGAAGAAATAAATTCTATGCTAACAAGTCAAAATGCATTTCTGGAAAAGAAGAGGTAGAATTCCTAGGCCATGTGGTATCAACTGAAGGAATTAAGGTAGACCCAAAAAATATTATGGAAATTATTGATTGACCTAACCCCCAAAGAATGGCATCCTTATGAGGTATCCTAGGGTTGATAGGTTATTACAACAAATTTGTAAAAAGCCTATGCAGAGATTGTCACTCCACTAACTACACTATTGAAAAAGGATGCCTTTAGATAGGACGATGAAGTTGAGGCATGTTTTAAGAAGATGAATACCTTAATGACTTCCACTCTTATTCTAGTTGCCTTGGATTTCACAAAACCATTCGTACTTGAACGCAGTGTGTTAGGCACGGGAATAGGAGTTGTACTTATGCAAGATGATCACCCCATTGCCTTCGGAAGCCAAAAATTGAAACCAAGTGAGCAGACAAAATCTACATATGATCAAGAAATGTTGGAAATCATTCATGCTTTGGTAAAATGGAAGCAATACTTGTTGGGAGCCAAATTCTTGGTCAAATACAAACCACAATAGTTTGAAATATATAACAACAAAAATGGATAAGCAAAATCCAAGTTTTTTACTTTGAAATTATTTTAAGTAGGGAAAGAAAAATTTAGTTGATGATAGCTTATCAAGGAATGATGAGGACAATGCCACACTATGCTCTATTTCAATAGTTATTTTTGAATGGATTGAAGATGTTCAAGCCAAGTACGTTAAAAATCTAGAGATACATAAGTTAATCGAGGAAGTTGGAAGTAATATTGCAACAAGCTCACAATTTATGTGGGATAATAATATACTCAGGTACAAAAGAAGAATATATTTACCGAACTCTTCCAAATTCAAGTTCTAAATATTGAAAGAGAAACATGATTCTCTTATTGCAGGACATGTTGGATTTTTCAAAACGTACTACAACATACAACAATCCTTATTTTAGATAGGAATGAAGTTAGATATCCAAAAAGGATGTGATGCCTATCAACACAAGAAGATTGAATCATTTGCACCACCGAGTCTCCTTCAACCCCTACATATTCTAGATCATATATGGTAAGAAATATCAATGGATTTTATTTGCAAGTATTCCCACCTCTGATGGGAAGGACAAGATGTTTGTAATCGTATACAAATTAACAAATATGCTCATTTCATAGGAATATCATCCAAAGCTAAAGTCAGTAAGGTTGTTGACAGTTATGTAAAAAATATCTATTGGCTCCATGGGTTCCCCAAGGTTATTGTCAACGATAGGGATCCAAAGTTCACCAACAACATTTGGAAGGAGTTATTCGACCAAGTTGGGACCACTTTAACAATGAGTACTTCATATAATCCCCATACATTTGGACAAACTGAAGTGGTAAATTAATGCCTTGAAGGCTACCTAAGGAATTTTGAAAATGCTTGTCAAACGCAATGGTATAATTGTTTACATGTGGTAGAATGATGGTATAATACGACATATCATACTACGAAAAAATGACTCCGTTTGAAGCCTCAGATGTTTATCCACCACCAACAATAAAGGAATATGTTGTTACCAATTTCAAGGCTCATGCTGTGAAAATCTACTTAGCTACTTCTAATGAAATCCTACGTATCCTCAAGAATCATCTTGAATTGCAAAGGAATCGAATCAAACAAGAATTTGAGGTAGGGGATTGGGTGTTTGTACGACTCCAACCATACAAATAGGGCTCTCTCAAAAACTACAAAAACATAAGCTTGCACCCAAGTTTTACGGTCCTTACTGAATCAAAAGTGAGTAGGCCAAGTAGATTACACCCTAGCTATTCCTAACAAGGGAAGGTTACATGATGCTTTCCATGTTTCATGTTTGAAAAAAATGGGACCAACAACTCACGTACAAATAGAATTACTCATTCTGGATGAAGAAGGGAGGCTAGTACTAATTCTTAAAGGTATCTTAGAAGTCGGAACCAAGGTCCTTCATTCAAGAAGCCAAAATCAAGATCCTTCATCAAATTTTGGTGAAGTAATAACTTAATAGTGGCTTCAATTTTTGGTTAATAGTGGTTGAATTTACAATTGAACAAAGACCAACCATTTTTCAATTTACAATCAAAATTACTTATAAAGAAGTTCAATGAGAGGAGGAGTTCCAACATGTTTTTTTGGAGGTGAGAAACAAAGTATTTTTTAAATGGAAATGGTTATTAAAAGTTTATAATTTAAAAATTCAAGGAAAAAAAGGCATTCACATTAGTATTTATATCTAACCAACAAGTTTAGAGAGGTTGAGGTTTGGTTTGAAGTTTGAATATATGAATGATTGATATTTCAATTTCATTTTTTAATGAAGAGTGGTATAATTTCTTTAGTTTTTAAAGAAACTTTGACATATGGTTGGGAGATTTTTTTTGAAATATCCTACAATATTTAGGGTTATTAACCTAGTCTCCCTTGATACTAAAGATTTTGGTGTGAATTTACATCATTGTGTGTAAATGAAACTTGGCCACTTGAAATAACTCATTGGTGATCCGTAAGGGGGCATTGACTTTCATGGATCATTAGTCTATTTCCTTACATCTAAGAAAAATGAGATTTCAACCAATTAAAAACAATTTCAAGCCATATTGCAAGACCTAAAAATGCTTTCAAAATATATAATATTTGTAATAAAGACAATATTATTTGTAGTCATTTCTTAAATTATTTATGATGAGGTCATATATTTTCTAGTAACATCTAAACCTAGTCTCTCTCACACATATACATATACTACCCCTAATTATAATTTAACCTCTTACCAAAATATAAATAATCTCTTTCACACCTATCCATATACTACCCCTAATTAGAAAATAACCTCTTACCCAAATAATAAATAATAATAATGGGAAGATTAAACTTTAACGTTACAACTTAAAACATAAAAGATTTATACTTCCCCTCATAAATTACTAACCATTATATTTATATGGATAATGACATAATGGCCAACATAAGTCCCATCTAGCAATAGAACAACATGATTGAGTATATTAAAAAATAAGGTTTCATCATTGCATTTTGTCACCTCATCATCCATATTGTGTCATTTGGATAGTGGCATAGGAGTTTCATTAGGAGTGAAAGCATAAGTCCCATCTAGCAATAGAATAATATGATTTAGTATGGTAACCAAAAATAAGGTTTCATCATTGCATTTTGTCACCTCGTCATCCATATTGTGGCATTTGGATGGTGGCATAGGAGTTCCACTATAATATAATCATGCAATTGGATGGTGGCATGGTTAAAAAAACATATTTTAAGTGGGTTTCATTATTGCATTTTGTCAACACATCATGCATATTGTATCATTTTGGATGGTGGCATATGAAGATTCTAATGTTTGGTGAGTAGGTACTAAAAAGTCTTTTGATATAGGTTTTTCTTGCACATGATTTCAATTATAACCGCTACCCTGCCTTGCCTCAATGAAATTCAAATTCATATTACCACCAACATTGTCTTGTCTCGATGAAATTCTATGGACTATGGCTTTACATTATCTTTTTCATTGTGGGAAAACGACTCGGCCAATTTTCAAAGTACATATTGAAAGTAATTCAAAACAATTTAGGTATAAAGAAGAGTAATTCAAACCATTTAGGTATAAAAGAATGACATTGTAACAAGGAGAAAACGACCCAAGCCATTTTTCCATTCTACATGGTGAAAGTAAAGTAATAATGGCATCATTTTCAATATTATTCGAACATATATCACAATTTCAATATTATTTATTTATTTATTTTTAATTTTAATTATTTTTAGTTTAAGATAATTTATGATTAATTTTTTATTGATTTATTTATTTTTAATCATAATTATTTTTAATTTAAGATGAAAAAATAATCTTACTATTTTTATTATATTTTTCTAATATTACATTTTAAAATTTAATATCAATAAATTATTATTATTATTTTTAAAACATGTTATTTTACAGATTTTTGAATAAAATGTTTTTAAGACATTTTCTATTAAAAAACAATTTTGAATTAACGATAAAAACTTCTATAAATTAATAGTTTGGATTGTTATTCAAACAATACTTATAATATCATATATGTCTTTCAATTGAGAATGTAATGTTTTAACACTTTTATATTCAAACTACAATATTTTTTACTTAAATATTAATTAAGTCTAATAACATAGATTGATGTTTAAAAATGTAAAATTAAATTTAATTTAATTGAAAAGATTTGTTTGGGATAGAATCTTGAAGATAATATGAATTTGATTTGGTTGGATGATAGAATCTTCAATGACAATATTTATGAATGCATTCTAGTTGGGTAACAAAGTGTGATGGCTCAAAAGATTTATAAAAAAATTAAAAAAGAAAAGAAAAGATGTCTTACTTTTATGTAAAGATATACGTGTCATATAAAAGTTTAAAGTTTAGATGCTTTTCTTTAAAAGTAATACTTTGAATTTGTTAAGAAAAAGGATACTCGTTAATCTAGTACAAGGTTTAAGGTCTATTTAAAGGTTTTATATTTGTGTTTTTATGAAATCTGAACTTTAGTGAAAGTTACATTATCATCTCACTTTTATCAATTGTACAAATTATTATTAACACACACATATCTATGTGCGTGTGTGCACACGCACCGGCATATATCCTTCTTAAAAGGGGATCTACCAAGCGCCGAGAGGGATCAAATCTCTCGAGGTGCAAATTGTTTTTTAGAGTGAAAATGTTGAAAAAGCTTCTTAATTTATCTAATTTGTGTAGTTATATATATATACCTTTGCAAATGTTTTAAATCTAATATGAGTCGACATGTTATTTATTATAATATTTTTTTATTTTTTATAATATTTTATTTTTTATAAAAAAGACACGTGCTAGCTCCAGGATGAGCACGGAAGGAGTTACACATCCCCCTACTGGACTGTAGAATGTGCCTCTTCGACGCAATTACACATGCAAACACATATCTCTATCTGTGTGTATATGTGTATACACATATATGTATGTATACATATGTGTGTGTAAGTATGTACGTACATACATACATATATGAAAAAAATCAAAGAAAAATCCAAAGATGATTATCTGCTTTTGTGATAACATATCTAGTAAATAACATTATAAGAAGAATTATAAAAAACTATGGAGCATAGCAACAAATTTGGGTGAATTTAAATGATACATGCTAAGGAATTATCACTAAATATTTAGTTAGATGCTATATAAGGAGGAGGTTTAAATTAAGAATCTGAAAAACAACCATTCCATCATAGATTGACACAACACAATATATTTCTCTATTACCAAATGCTTCACACGGTTACATATTTATACCACTGGAGGAATGATCTAGATCAAGGATAATTTTAGGGGAAAAATTTAGCCCATGGGCTATTTTTCCATTTTTTTCCAAAAAAAGATTCGCCAATTTGCATTTTTTTGAAGCCCCATTTCTTCCGATTTTGATGGGGTAAACTTTTTTCACTCTAAAAATCACCAAAATATGATATAAACTATATAAAATCCTTATAAATTGAAATAATTTTAGAAAAATATCGCCAAATATTTTATAGTTGACATTTTGAGAATTGGTAAGATTTGCCAAGGTTTATACACTTTTAAATAAGTATGGGTCCTTAAAATTATCCCTGATCTAGATCTTAGAATAGTGGATCTAGATAACTACTCCAACCTAGAACCAACTCACATACAACTCACGTACAAATGACATTACACAATTTACTATGTAAACATTAATTCTAACACCCTCCCTTAATGCTTACATTACAAACATATTACAAAAAACAAAAAAACAAAACACTGTCTAACTAATCATCAATAGCCTTCACATCCACTCTGAAATCTCCAGTGTACGCTCTTTCTTCTCCACAACTTCGAGCTTCCCATTTGACCCATTTAAAATGCAAATACTTATGACCATCATTGCTAAATCTGCAGGATTGAAGCTTCTTGACTACCCTGAAGAATAACCAAGATACGGAATCACCCTATGGATACACTTCTATCTGTGAAATCCCCCCGAAGAGCAAATTTCAACAGTTATGTAGAAACGTGATCTGGATACTGGATGTCTCCAGCAATCGATCTTACAGAATGACCTTTTCCACACATCATAACACACAACCTGTAACTGTTGTTCTTGAAGCCCGAAGCACAACAAGATCCACCAGCTTCTAACAGACTGCAATCATAAGAAATCATTATTTTCTCATGAGAACAATTTTGATGTACAATAGGAAAGTATCACATATATTTTGAAATCTATTCAGGTATAATCATGAACTAAGCAATATATGCTTCTTATTTTCTCATAAGAAATAGTTCTACACAACCATCATAGGGCTCTCCAATTCCTCTAAACATAGAGAAAGATCGAAAATGCATGGCACTTGAAGTGGATACCATACCTACAACAATTCAATATTGTGGTTTAAGTATCACAAGGGAACCACCAATAAAAACATATTTCATATCAAGACCATTATTGGTTGAAATATTCATATTTGCATAGTTCCAATGGTTTCAATTTAATGAAGTTATGGAAGCATGTATGCAATGCCCAAGCTTTGAAAAGATTCACTCAGGCATTCAAACTTGTGATTCCATAGGTTAAGATTCTTCACTGAGAACTTGTTAAAGGACATAATTAATTATATACAGACTTAATATATTTTATGTTCTTCAAGGAGATCACTAGATTTAGCTGTGTGAAGCACACTATTCCAATATCGTGGGACACTTTGGAGTGAAGAAGTTAATTACAAATTTTGAGTGTTATTTTTGTTGGCCAAACATGGCATGGATGGTGGCAAGATTTGTATGTGTCTACCCTTTATATAAATATTATTCTTACAAACTAAAAACTGGGAAAGTGTGTACTCAATACTAGTCTTGAGTACCATGAGAGAGAGTTTCAAAGTACTTCCTTGGAGAATTACGTACAACAAATAGTAAGATATTTAATGATTGCCTCGTGGTAGTGGTGGAACTCTTCAAAAAATAGGATTTCATGATACATGGAAAGAACAAATTATTAAAATGTGTCAAGTAGATCAATTATTATTAACCAAGTTTGAGTTTTATGTCCTTACATCTTCAATCTTCTATGATTATGAAAAATCTTCTATGGTCATGAAAATGTATTCTTAAGTTATTTATAGTAGATGTTATGGGGATTGATGGACACAAAATTGAAAGGGAGTATTTCCTTCCATCCATATACATGTGACACAATAAAGTATTAAATTACATCGTCATTCAAATGTTGCACCTAATTACCAACCATTAGCATTTAAAAAGTTGGGATATTAATATATTATAAGTGCAATATAGTTCTAATCACATAGTGCATAGTGAAACATGTACTTCACCATTCAAGGCATCTCTTAGATTCTTGATCAAGGATTTGTTGGTTATTTTGGGTTGTATTCTTGAGGTAGCGATAGTGAATGAATTCAAGGCATCTCTTAGATTCTTGATCAAGGATTTGTTGGTTATTTTGGGTTGTATTCTTGAGGTAGCGATAGTGAATGAAGCTACTATGCATGCATGTAAGCAATTAGTTTAATCAACCACATCCAAAAGATCTATGCTCAAGTTTTCAATGCTTCACAAAAGAGTCAATACAAGCACAAGGACATATTGTGTAAATCACCATTTTTGTATTGGAGATAGAATTTGGGCATCTCTTTATAACATTGCTTCAAAGTGAAATATAGGAAGCTTAAGTGGCTTAAATATGGCCCATATATAATCACTATGTTCTCCACCTCATTGCCAAAAATTGCTATATGGTAATTGGTGTCCCCCTCTCTACAAGGTAGTCTTGTTCCTCTAACTCATGCCACTACTCTATGCATATATCCATGGACCCCAGGTCCTGTCTTAAGCTGTGGACCCTTCATTTCAATCTCTGAAGACTTCCTTTTAACCGACATAGACCATGTGAGATGCAACATTCCTCCTCGCTCCAATCTTCATGCTCCACCATTGAACCCATGTGAAAGGTTCCTAACTACACACAACTGGTCTGCAATTCTTCCTCTTCGCCCTCTGTTATTCTTCTTGCCCCAACTTCTTTAACCACGTGCTCCACACTAGATTATCACAATTACCTCTAGAATTTTCCTTCACAATGGGGGATTCTTCATGTTCTCCGATGGAAGTCAGATTCCATCTCCCTTGACTTCACACAACATAAAAATAACGTCACCACCTTTCTGCATGATTATTAGAGATGTTAAGGCATGCAAGAGGAAATGTGATTGTCCTTGGTCTTCCTTGCTATCTTCCAATCCATCGGATGCCATGATGATCCCCCAAACAAGTTCATATAGACTTCCCATCGAATTTAACATTTCCCTGGATTGCCTCATGTCAAGTTGCTCACTCTCACCAATCCACCTTCTATGACTGGATGTGACATCATTGCCACATGTGGGGTACTCAAGTCCATCACCCTCCTGAATTCACCCTTGCATGCTCCCACACCTTTGGTCATGTGCCTAGCCCATGTGACCCATGCAAATACCTTCATCTTCATTCTCCAATGAGATTCTCCAAGCCATCATCGGGATAGTATGGGATCACTGCATATTCCTCTGAGTCATTGACATTTTTTATAGTTCCTTCTGGCAAGGCTAAGGCCAAGTTTTCCAGGAAATCAACTTCTTTGTTATTCTCTCGCAGAACATGGTAAAATTGATAGTTTCTCAAGGCTTCTAGGATCTTCCTTACCCTTGAATAAATTTGATCCAATATAAGAACCGCTAGAGGCTTAGAGGAGATAAAGGCCTGGAAAATAATCCTCGAGTCACTGATAATAATTGGATTTTTCATATCATTCTAAGCTAGGGTTTTTACCCCATAAAATGGGGCAATAATATCTACCATATTGTTTTTATAACTTTTTATTCCCCACATGAATCTAGCTTTCAACATTCCTCTAGGATCGTAAATGATCCCACCCCCTCCTACCACCCCATATTTTTTTTGCTCTTAATGGATATAATACCAAGCAAATATTTGTTGATGATGATAGATCTCATGGTGTTGTGGGTCTCGAGCAATTCAACCAAGGTCATTTTGATGAGGTATTATGTCTTCCAAATCTTTCCTAAAACCTTTTATCATTGCACCAAATCACTCATTCGAGTGAGGGAAAAATAGAGTTTTCATTTAACCAAGTTATAATCAAATATTTAAAGGATCCTAATAATAACTAATCAATGAGAAATGCTAATGATATCACTAGGTTGTATAGATTTTAAAACTTTGTGTTATCATCTCTTCCCTCAGTTTGTATTGCTCATAGCGGTGACATGAAGAAACTTTGGCATGAGTGGTTTTGTCATCTAAACTATCACTCATTGCATTAGATATGTAAGTATAATATGGTGATTGATCTTCATCTCATCTCTTCCAAAGATGGTATGTGTTCCAACCATTTTTTTGGAAAATATCATCATGACATTTTTGACAAGCATGCATCCTTGCACACATCAACCCCCTTGCAATTTGTTCATAGTGATTTGTGTGGTCCACTTCCTTCTTCTTCTTTCTACAGGTTCAAGTACTTCTTAACTTTAATTAATGACTTCTCCAAACACACTTGAGTCTATTTCTTAAAACTTGAGAGTGAATTTTTTGACAAGTTTTTGGCCTACAAGGCTCTGGTAGAAAACAATTTGGATATCAACTTCAAAAGTTAAGAATAGACACTAGTGGTGAATATGTTAACAAATTTACAACTTACTGCACTACATAGAGCATTCAAATGCAACATGGTGTTCCACACACACCATAACAAAATGGTGTTGCTGAGTGGAAGAATCACACTTGAAAAGAAATGACAAATTGTTTGATCCAATATAAGGGATTAAGTCCTCATTTTTTTATGGAAACCATTAATTGTGCCAATTACATTGTTACTTGTACTCCCACAAAGTATTTAAAAGATGTAATACCCAAAGAAACATGAGTAATAATAAACCAAATTTAAGCCACTTTCTTATGTTTGTAGTGAAGCATGGACTCACATTCCTAATGAGAAAATGAAAGCATTACAACTTAAGAGTGAGAAATGCATTTTTGTTGTATACTCTAAAAAAGTAAAAGGTTATATGCTTATTCAACTTGATTCAACAAAAATCCAAGGTTTGTACCATCTTTGGCCTTAGTACGAGCCATTTTCAAGGACTATGCCCTCTTTTATTCCCAATTTTTCAATGACTGCCACTATTATGGCTTCTTCCTCTACATATGATGGCAATGAGGATGAAAATACAACTCCACTTTCTCGCCCACCTCCAGTTGACTCCATTGAACATGAACTTGCACTAGAACCAAAGCTTCCTAAATGGGTATGTACAACATGACAAGCAACTATTGATCTTTATTGTACATGTTCACAGTTCTAGTGAGCCTCCCCTCTTTTGGATCATTTTTTAGAGATGAGTGATCCAAAAACATTTGAACAAGCTTATGGCCATCAATATTGAGACGCAACAATGAACAAATAATATCATTTCTTATTTATTAATGATACTTCTAAAATGTCATATGTAAATGGGTGTATAGAACTAAGTATAGATGGAGCTCTTGATAGACACAAGGTCAAGTTAGTTACCAATGGATTTTTCCAAGTAGAAGGAATTGACTATATTGAAACATTTTCTCTTGTAGCCAAAATAAATTCCATTCACCTTGTTCTATCCCTTGCAGTGTCATATGAATGGGTGGTCCATCAAATGGATGTTAAAATTTCCTTCTTGCATGAAGATTTGTAGGGAAAAAATTACTTGGAATAACTCTTGGATATATCCAAGACTCCAATCTTGTTTTTCACCTTAAGATATCTACTATGGCCCTAAGCAAGCTCCTTGGGTTTGGCATGCTAAAATGGGTAGTTTCTTTCTTGACATCGAATTTTCTAGATGTCATTTTGATGCCAATGTCTATAGCAAGAAAGTGGGTGACCACGATTCACCTAATAATTTTTATCTATGTTGATGACCTTATACTCACTTGCATTATAGTGATCCTTAACCCTTAGGTTTGAATCGCAAACGAGGTATTCAAATAATATATATGCAAAAAATAAAATACAACAAACAAATAAGATAAAATATGCAAAATATAATCGTGTATTCATGATTATCAAAGAAAGAAGGAAATGTTCAATTGTCTCTTAAGGTAGAGAAACCTCACACTAAGTTGAGCGCCAATTACAATAATACTCAACAAAAACATTCCTTAACCTTCAAACTCTATAAATATTCTCAATAGAAAAACCCTAACTACTTGTGGTCCCATCATTAATGAGTACCTACTACCTAATTGGCCTTATTTGATAAAAAAAGACCCTTTCGCATCAAATACCTATCGACTAATTATCTAATGGACCCTATTCAAAGAAGATGGTAGCATTAATTAGTTGACTAAATCATAAGTACCATAAAGTAGGGAGGTTAGGGTAAGGCCCTAACATGCCCCCCCTTCAAAAGCAACACTGTCCTCAAGGTTGGAGATGTAGAAATTGTTTTAGAATCACGGTTGGTTCCCATGTGGCATATTTTGACTACATATCTTTCCAGTAGAAAATTACTTATCAAACTGTGTGCCAGTGCAATTTACACTTTCTAGTAACCAATATTTATTCTAACTAAATCCAAATAGACCCTTCTTTATCAAGTTTTGGTAGGTTATTTTGCACCCTACGATTAAATCCCACTACCGTTTTTAGTCAAGACACATCTAAGACTGGATGAAACTTGGAGTGGACTAGAAGAGCCAATTTGAATGCAACTTGTCCAATGCACTTGATGATCTTATAGGGTCCGTAGAACTTTGATGCTACTTTTTGGTGGATTTTATCTTTGAGGGATGGTTTTTATAGGGTTGAAGGTGAAGAAAATCCTAATCCCCTTTTGCAAAAGAATGTTATGAGTGATTTTGGTCTTCTGGTTGTTCCATTTAATTTTGATCCAAAACAAATTGTCCTTAAGTGTGTAGAAAATGATTTCTCTAGTGTGAAGTGTGTGATCCACTACCTGAACCTTGGAGGTTGTTGGTAAATAACAATCCATTCACAAGCCTTTTTTTCCATAGATAGTTTCATAGGGTGTCATTTTGGTAGCATCGTGATAAGTGGTAGTTAACCACCATGCTACAAGGGGTATCCATTGTTCCCATTGGTGCAACCTTTCTAAAGCAAAGCACCACAAATAGGTTTATAACAACTTGTTAACTGTGACTTTAGTTTGAACATCAATTTGGGGATTATATGTGATGTCCATTTTCATTTGGGTACCCTAAAGTTTAAACAACTTCTACCATTTTTTTCTAGTGAATGTGGAATCCTTATCAAACACATTGGAAGTGGGCATGCCATGTAATTTAAAATTATGATCCATGATAACTTGGGAAATTGAGGAATATGTAAATGGATGTGATAAGGGATAAATGAGCATATTTGGAAAGGTAATCAATTACGCCATGATGACTAATTTGTTACCCAATTTCGGAAGTCCCATTATAAAATCCATAGAGATATTAATCCATACAGTTGTTGGGATTTGTAGCGGTTGAATTGCCTTGAGATTCTTCACCATCTCACTCTTGTTTCTTTGGCAAGTGTCACATGCTGCTTTGAAAGGTTGAATGTATGTTTTCATTCCTTCCTAAAAGGAGGAGTGCTTAGCTCATTCATAGGATGTATGATAACCAAAGTGATATGTGATAGGTAATGAATGCAACTCCTATAAGACCAATTTTTTTAATGTAGAATTTTGTATCTAAACAATGTGCCCTTTATATTTCAATATATCTTACTCCCATGTATAATTTATAGGAGGGTTGGGATCTTCTTAAATTCATTGCATGATTTGAACCACGATGTTATTTACCAACCATTATTGATGGGCTTCATTGGCCCAATCGGGGATGTGTAAGGATAAGGTAGAGAGGGATCATTACTCCTCATATTTCCTTGATAAAGCTTCTACTACCACATTTTTTTACCTTCTTTATAGCAAATACTTCAAACTATGATGATAGGTACTGGTTTGAAAATGCCTCCCAATGAGATATGGGTGCCAAGTATTAATTGCATGAAGGATGGCTATCATCTCTTTCTCATAGGTAGATTTTTTCTGAATTATGATCACATAATTGCTTACTAGTGAAACACAAGGGATTCCCTTATTTAATAAAGACTCTACTAAGACCTTTGCTCGAGGCATCATTCTCCAGACAAAAATGTTAATGAAATTGGGCACTGCAGAGACTAGAGTAGTGCACATGGCATCAAGATTTAAAGCCAAGAAGGCCTACTAGGTAGCCTTGCTTCATATAAAGGCATTCTTTTTAGTAGGGTTGTTAAGGGAGCAACCATTTTTCCATATTTTTTCATAAACTTCATGTAGTAGCTTATAATTCCTAGGAACCCATGCAAGTTCTTCAAGATCTTGGGGTGGGTTCAATCTTGCATAGTCGTAACTTTCTTGGGATCTACTCAAACCCCATATTGACTAATAATGTGACCCAAGTATTCAACAGGTTCGAAGCCTCAAAAGCACATATGGGATTCCCAAGCCACAAGGCTCTATCAAGATGCTTTATATGGGACTCCCAAGATTTGTTGTAGATCAATACATAATCAAAGAATACCAACACAAAATTGTGTAGGAAGGATCGAAAAATCTTATTCATGAAGCTCTAAAAGGTGGATGGAGCATTTCAAAATCCAAAGAACATCACTAAAAACTCATAATAACATTCATGTGTGCAGAAAGTTGTCAAGTAGGCATTTCCCCGTGCTTCATCCTTATTTGGTGGCATCCTAAATGAAAGTCCAATTTATTGAAAAACTTGGGTGCTCCATGAAGCTCATCTAAGAGATCATCAATAAATGGAATGGGAAATTTGTCCTTATGATCAATTTATTAAAAGTCCAAAAATTAGGACACATACACCAATTGTCTTCTTTCATTAATACCATGACCACATATGATGAATAAGAGCTAGTACTAGGACGTTCTCCATACTAACTTGTAAATAACCCATTTTCCATACTAAATTATATAAAACACTTTCAACATAAAAAAAATTAAAAATATACCATCTTTATATCATTTCTGTCTTATAAGATTTACACCCTTATAAGTTAATTTTCATATACTTATTATATCCAAAAATTGTAAGTCTTTTCGAATTGAGACTGTGTAAGTTAGTGATATTGTGAGCAACTTCTCTCTTCCTCTTTTCTATATAGGTATTTTTTTAAACAAAAACTCAAAATAGTATTTGTATTAAAAAGGTTGTGCACAACCATCCATATACAGAAAGAGCGACAGTCTGAAAGATAAAACTGCTTTAGGCAGAAGACCTATTACATTTGCTTCTACAAACTTGCAAAAGAATTCTACTAACTTCCTTTCCAAGTCCAAAATAAGAGTGGAATATATCCTCACAAATTGGTTACACAAAAATAAGCAAAAGAACATGCAAAATTAATTGACATATGAGAGACAATCTTCTATTCATGCTTGTGTGTAAGGCCATCCTTCGGATATATGACTGATGCTTCCTCCATTGGGTGAATATTTGCATATGGAGACTCTTGGCAATGGCTGCACTGGTTCATTATTAGCCATCCTTTGAAGCTCTTACTTGATTTCTTCCACTGTAGCCAGTGATTCTCTCATATTCCCTTCCAAGTCTTCTATGCAGGAGTCCATACAGGAGAGTTGCAGTGTGTTATACTTGATTTCCTCATAAATGGAAATAGTTTCTTGGAAGCCTCTGCTTGTTGTTTTGAAAACCCTCCTCAAATGTTTCTTAAAATCTTCCATACTTCCCTTGATGAACGCAAACTTCTCAGTCCAGCTTGTCGTCTTTATCTTAGGAGGATCCATGCCTATCGTCTGCACCCAAGATTCACGAATATCACCAACAACTCTGCAGGAAAGGAACTTGAAGGGATGGATAATCTTGGAGCAGTATAAGGGCTAACTAAAACGCCCCCGACCCGCCGGAATCAGGCAGAGCAATTCTTGCCAAAATCGCAATTTGGAGTGCTCAGATCGCAATTTCGGTGATCTGGGTAGTTTTAAAATTTGGCAATTAGTCTAGAAAAGGCAATCCCAATTGCTGAAATTACAAAAATGCGAATAGGAATTTCCAGCAAGAATTTTAACCAGTTTTTATCCCAAAATCGCCGGAAAAGCAGGCCGTTTTGGTTGTCTTTTATCCACCACGGATAATCTTATTGTGTTGCGCATGCATTCTCATTTCCTCTGCAGATAAATAATTGAAATGACCCGAATTTGCCTCGGTCATACTTCTCATCGATTCCATCGAGGATTTCATAAATTCAAGTGTGCTAACCTGCAAAAGTAATGAGGAAAAGACACCAATTTTAAGAAATTTAACTCTCACACTGCATGTCTATATCCTTTCGGACGGATGGAAGGTTGCTTTTGCTAGTGACGAGCCAAGTGTCCCGCCCTTGTGTAGGATCGTTAAGGGAGGAGTGGGGTTTGGGTACGCCCTCAAAGATCGTTAAGGGAGGAGTGGGGTTTGGGTACGCCCTCAAAGATCGTTAAGGGAGGAGTGGGGTTTGGGTACGCCCTCAAATTCCTGTCTTGTTTCCAAATTGCTAATATAGATCTAGAATAAGGCCCGTTAACCTTGATTAGGGAACACATTTATTAACCTTTGAGTTATTGGCATAAACCACTATGCCCTGCTTGTTTCTTGTTCCTTTGTTTGCTAGCTTGTCTACTATCTGGTTGTTTTCTTTTTTCACATGGTAAAAACTTATTAATGGTGGCTTGTGGAGATGTGTTATGCGTTCATAAATCTTTTTTCAATTTGAGGTACCTGCTGAATACCCATGTTGCATCTTTTCATAAATCTTTTTTCAATTTGAGGTACCTGCTAAATACCCATGTTGCATCATGCTAAATTGATTTTTAATGCCAAGACCATCTCTAGGCCATGAAGAAGGGCCAACCATTCTACTTCATTATAAAGGGCCAACCATTATGCTTCATTATTGGTTTTCTTTCCTAAACCCAAGCAAAAGAATTTACTGTTTTTCCTCCTAGATCAAATATGACCCCTCCCGCACCTAGAGGCACTCTCTTCTATATAGATATTAGACTCTCTTCCATATAGATATTAGATAAAGTTCAAATCAATTTTATAATATACATTTTTGTCTTAAAGTTATTCCAAACCTAAAGATTGGAATTAGAAATGAAATGAAAAACCTGTACAGCCTTCAACAGGGATCAAAAGATAACGTTTGTATTAATCTTATAATATTTTTTAAAGTGATTCTAAACCTAAGGAATGGGTTAGAAATGAGATGAAAACCCTCTACCACCTTAACAGGTATAAATTTGAATACATTTTTGCAAAGACATTCCATTCCTGATGAATGGGTTTAGAAATCGAATGAAAACCCTGTAATTGGGTGTGGGTATCGATTCTTCGAAGGTGATGATAAAGAGATTATCATCATTTCTCTGAAAGCTTCGACAACCATGGTGCCAGGAGCTTCAGAAAGCAGGACCAGATCGAGATCATGGCAAAGCGTGGTGATGTAAAAAAGAAGATATGCCGCGATGTGTTCAGAAAAGCGGGGAATGTTGTGCTGGGAATGGTGCGCCTTCGATCTTCTGGAGTTTCGACTCGACAGCTTAAGGGCAACATGCAAATGACTTCAGCCAAAAGAAACCGGCAGCCGAGCTTGACCTTTAACGGCTGTTATCCCAATGGCGAGTACATGACCTACTCTTGCAGATACACATGAAGATATTAACATAAACCACTGATTTGATTTACTAATGTTATTTATTTGTTGTTTGTGCGTCCAGGTAACATATCCAATTGTGTAACAGTGCATTAACATAAAAGATTTACTAATGTTAATGTTATTTTTTTTGGTTGTTTGTTCAGGTAACATATCCTAAAATTCTGATTGGTTGATTGCCTACAAACATGTAAGTTTTCCTCCTACATACAAACTTAGTTTTTCTTGAATAAGAATTATGATGAAAAATAGTTTTGGTTTCTCTTGAGTAAAAATTATGATTAAAATAGTTTCTCTGGATTCGTTGATTGATTAAAATAGTTTTTGATTAGTTGATTGATTAACAACTTGAAAGTTTCCCCTCTTACAGATCATATAGACTATTCTAGAAACTAACTTGATTTTTGTTCAACCTTAATCTATTCTAAAAACTAACTTGGTTTTTGCTCAACCTTAATATGTAGATAGCAACCAATCTGTAGATAGCAACCAGTAAAAACTATCGTCACTATATAGCAACAAATAATAACTATCCTCACTGTGAATTGACAGCTGAATTAGATAAGTGTTACACATCTTGACAACTCAATTAGATAAGTGTTACCATTCTGCACAGGATGAATTCTATGTTATTTTTTGTAATCTGGATGTTGATTCAGGGTTATATAGGGCCTTCTTTTTCTGTATAAGTCATGTTCTCATAATGACTTAAGATTTTGTACTATTTGATTCCTAAATGAATACCAATAGTATGGTTTTTTTCTGCTGGAAAAAAAGATAGGTGTTACCATCTTTAAAAAGAAATCTCCCAAACAGTATTGTTGCATTCCCTATTACAGAGATATATCCACATACATTATTCAGTGCAAAAAGATTACATTACTGTATGGTTTTATACACTTATAATTATAATGAGAATTTAGGACTTAAACCCAGTGCAGAGAATAACAACATTCCTCCTAACCACGTGTTAAACGCTCCACCATACTTGATTGACTATAAGGATACTGCAGCCACTACTAGAGAAAAGGTTAATGCTGATAGGCAAAAACCATTGCCATAACCTCAACACAGAGGATCAATTCTAAGAAGCGGAATTTCATCTCCACGAAGAGTAATGATCAAGTTCGGGGTTCCACGAGAAGGGGATAAAGAGGCCGACTTGAAATGGAGAAGATGTTCCACGAGTTCCATCGTTCATAGAGCTTCAATCCTACAGTATAGAATTAGGGTTCTTAGGACATTTCGATCGAATGATATAGGGAGGCAAAAGAAGAGAATCGACTTTCCAATGCAGTGGAACGGAAGTCAATAGGTCACACAGAGAATTTATAGCTCATTCAAAAGAGTGATAGACAGCTATACCGAGCAATTGAGAGTTCGATCATCTGGGTCCATCAATTATTGAGGCCAGATTTGGGAAGTTACCGGCGTTGTAGCAGTTGAAGAAGGAGACAACATTCCGATTCATTGGGAAGGAGATTCGATACTCTACGAGCAGGGAGAAGTTATTCCATATTTGGAGCCATTGACAGACCCAAGATTCCATACTGGAAGGCGAAGTAAAGACTTGATGTCGGAGCCCATGGCAAAATATCACTTGCATATTGAATGGTGAGTCCTCCCTTAAAAGAAAGAAGAGGAGGTTATTGCTGATTTTGCTTGGTTCATAGCCTGACAGGCAAGAAATTCATATGCACACCAGTCCATAGCCTAATTGAGTTTTGGAAGAAGGGTTTGAAGTTTTGAGATCAAATTAAAGGATGCCCTCTCCTTTAGCGTTTGTGGAATTGGCATAAGAATAGATCTCTCACTGAGTCCTTTGTAATCTACATCTTTCTTAGAATTCTTGGAACCAGTAAAACCTCCTTTTGTTGTTGGTTTTCCTACATTGGATTTCCAAGGTAAATCACAGAGTAAAACCTCTTTTGTGTATGGTTGTATAACTTTACTGGATCGCATGAATGATTGAATACGGAGTGGTTTGAAGATATTAAAAATACGATCATAAGAATAATTACACGATAGTATACACACAACAAAAATAATGAGAAAACATGGCATCCATGCTGAAAACTGGAGTTTCCCATATGCTGATCCATTCAATTGATCATATTGGTATCAGATTGGCCTATCTTAGGCGTATCTTAGGCGAATATAAGTTTAAACAAATCAGCCATGGATAAATCTTTGAGAAGAGAAAGGTGTCACGTCCCCATTTTGACCCCCCTTTGTAAATGATGTAAATATTGTTACTTAATCGTGGTGAGGAGCTCAAGGCCAAGGCCCCACCATTGATTTAGCGTTTTATATATCGGCAATTAAAATAGATGCCTATGGTTCTTGTGCGAGATGGGCACAATGTATATAAGACATCATGTAAATACGAACTTTAATGAAAAATACCCACAACTAGCTATGCAATGCAACAAAAGAGATGGGGCATGATTCTACAAGGAAAAGGGAGGGAAATTATTCAAACCCTTGAGCCAATGGTATTAATCCATGTGTCAATGGGGAAACCCATAAACCACCAACTACCCATTTTGTCTCATGTACCCAATCATTTAATTCTTCCAAGAAATTGGTTAAGGCAGTTAATGCCTTGGAAATGAAGAAGTATGGGCAAGCCATTTTCGTGCATGGGCAAGCCATCAACCTGGAAATTCGTGTTTTTGCTTGTGGGGCAAGAAAACACCCACGAAATGGTGCCCAAAGCCATGGGGAATGGGCAGTCTTCATTCATTCACGCAGTTGGAGTTAGCTGGGTCTTTCCATATACGTTTTTCATCAAAAATCCTGCATTATTCCATGCCTGGGAGTCGTTTTTGCCTGGTATAACAGCTGGGAGAGGAAGGCCACGAATTGGGGACTAGGAGGGAGGTCGTTTTTGCCCTGAATTGACCCTGGACGTTTTACTAAAAACGGATTTGGCTTCCTGGGTTGTTCCCCAACTTCCCATTTCGTTTTTGTGGGTTCCCACGTTTTGCTGAGCTAGCTGAAACCCCATCTCATGCATCTACCTGTAAAAAAAAACGTTTTATCCTGCCCCCATGACTGTGTTCTGCTGTGGTGTGCATCCTCATTTTTGGTTTGAACCTGTGAATTGAAGTTTTGGAGTGGTAGTGGACAGAAGTAGCTTGATAAACCTAGTGGGGGAGACAACCTCTCAAGAAGATCAAGAGGGCTTTGGTTACTCTTCTATGCATACCCTGAGAGCACTAGATAGGGAAGGTATGGCTTGAGGGACTGTATAGCAGAGAAAAGAATACTTCCTTGTGCTGGGTGTGTAGGTATTGTGGGTGCCAAGCTAGATAGATCTTGCAAGGTTATCCCTGGCTCTGTGCTGGAGCTCACTAGCTTAGCAACTCTTCCTTTCCATCTCCTAGCAGCCTGATAAACCCAATTGTAGATTGGCTTGGCTCATTTTGGTGTATGCTTGGCTATGTGTGAGTCTGTTGTTCCCTGGTTCCTTGTAGAGATCATGCCCAGCTCGGGGGTGGCAGTGGTGCTGAGAGATTGAGGAGTACACTGGCCTACGGTTGGGTGGAACGTTGCAGTTGCATAGCCAGTTGCGTGGGACTACTTCTGTATAAGATAAGTATTCTCTTGTGTGTTAAATTGGCAATCGTTCCTTTGATGAATAGCTGGAATGTATTATGGATGTGCTAATGAATTTACTTCCGCTGTGTATTCAAATGTTTATGCATTTCCATATGATTTTATATAATTCTGCAAAGGTCCTTATTTGGCTGTCACAGAAATCTTGAGTGTATGATTAGATATCAACAGCATTTACTTAATTTCTGTTGTGTTTCTATTGCATGCACTTATACATGTCTTGGTATCAACGAGTTTAATTTAATGGATATTGGGCTAATTGCCCGATTTAACGTCACGATCCTCTCCACCTAGCTGGTAGGATGGGAGGGGACGTGACAGAATGGTATCAGAGCTGCGTTGCAGCACTGAGCCGCTATGGGCCAAAACTGATAGTAAAAGAGAAGAGAAGAAGTTAAGTTTTCTTAAGAGTTTGGGAAAAATTTTGTTTAAAGTCTGTTTTTGAAAATTTTGTTTAAAAAACTGTTTAAAGACTGTTTCGGAAGGAATTCCCGAATGTCTTCCGCAACTGCGGAAGCATTTGGCGAATCGTTCCGAAATTTCGGAAGCGTTCCGAGAATTTTTCCGAAAAAATTTGCGAAGGAAAGTTTTTCGGAAGGAATTCTCTTCCGAAATTGCGGAAGGATTTCGCAAACCGCTCCGAAACAGCGGAGAAAATTTTTGTAAGTGAAAATTTTTTTAAGTCTCAGCGTCGAACGGAAACTTTTTCAGAAGGAATTCTCTTCCGAAATTGCAGAAGGAATTCTCTTCCGAAATTTCGGAAGGATTCTGCGAATCGTTCCGCAACGCAGAAGAGTTCGGCGAGTCGTTCCGCAACTGCGGAAGACTTCGGCGAATCGTTCCGAAACTGCGGAAGACTTCGCCGAATCGTTCCGCAATTGCAGAAGCATTTCGCAAGTCGTTCCGCAAAAGCATTTCCGAAAACCCGCCCGAAAACCCCGGAAGCATTCCGCAAACGGCTCCGAAGCTGCGGAAGCCTTTGCCGAATGGCTCCGCAATTGCGGGAGCATTCGCCGAATGGCTCCGCAACTGCGGAAGCCTTCGCCGAATGGCTCCGCAATTGCGCGAGCGTTCGGCAAATTGCCCCGCCAGTTGCGGAAGCCTCCAGCCTATCGCCCCGGCCATTGCGGAATCTTTCAGCCTATCGCTCCGCCCATTGCGGAAGGCCAACCGCCCCGCAGTTGCGGGAGAATTCTGTGAACCACCCGTCGCGGCCGGATTTCGCGAACTGCCATTGCGGCAGGATTCAGTGAATCGCCCGATGAGGCGTGATTTGTACAAAAAAAAAAAAAAAAAAAAACGAGGGCGCTGCCCTCGACCCGCCCTGCAGTGGCGGCCATAAGGGGGCAAGCCCCCTTGACCCCCTTTTTGTTTTCTCCTCATATGTCGTTGTTCGTGACTTGATGAGTTGTTAGTATGGCATTTTCCATGTGCATAAAATAATTTGTGAATTTATGAGAATATAATGCAGCTAACAATTGTGCTGATGAACACATTTCAGAGAGTCACAATTACAGCAGGGTAGCTCTCTAGATAGTACAGTTGGAAGGTTTTGGATCTTGGTTGGGCCAAGAAAATGAACATCATGAATGATGCACAGGATCCCTATGAACCTGAGACAGATGCCATGGGAGAAAACATACATGTTGAAAATGCTGAAACAGAATCTAATGGGAGAAGAAATCAAGAGACTCCTCCAGGTATTGCAGCCACCATGAGAAGCCTAAGGGAGGAATTGCAAAGTTGCAGAGAAGATAATGAAAGGATGATTAAAGCTCAGGAAGAACAAAATCAGCTGAATGCAGCCATGCTGCAGATTTTAACAGACATCCAAAGGCAAATAAACTCTGGGCATCAGATATCAAATCCAGAAAAGGGTGGAAGTAGCTCTAGAAGAAATTCCCGTAAGAGGGCCAGTAGCTCAAGAAGAGTTTCTACAGACATGACATATACTCCAGAAATATCTTCTAATGAATCTTCTGACTCGGAAGAATCCATTGAGGGTTCAAGTTCTTCATCCCACATGAGTAAAATAAAGAAGCACTACAAGAACAATTCACATGGGGAATTTAAGAAGGCAAAACCTCCTACATTTGACGGAGAGGTGAAATCTGGTCAAGAAGTTGAAGCTTGGCTTCTTGGGATGAGAAAATATTTCCAAGTCCAAGACTACTCGGGAAATATGAAGGCAAGGGTAGCCATCTTCAACTTGAATGGAAGAGCATCTATATGGTGGGAACACACCAGGCAAGTGAAGAAAATCAACGAAAGGAAGATCGTGTGGAAGCAGTTCAAGAAACACTTCAAGCAGAAGTACCTCTCTGATAGGTACTATGATGATAAGATCAAAGAGTTCCATGAGCTGAGATTGGGACAATCGACCATGGAAGAATATGCAAACAAGTTCTTGGAGCTGCTGAGGTATGTCAAGTATATTCGAGATGATAAGGTCAAAATTCAGCGTTTCCTAAGTGGACTGCCCCAGTCGTATAAAGATAGAATTGAGTTTGATGAACCTCGAACTCTAGAGGAGGCCATAAGAAAGGCCAAGTACTGCTTTGATCAAAACAGGAGCAAACCAGAATTCCATAAAGCATGGAAAGATAGGAAAAATGAAAAGTTTGATCAAAGGAAGAAGGGGTTCAAGCCTCCTCAATTCAGGAATCAGCAAAGGCAGCCATCACAGGTTGTGACTAAGCCAACTAGGATGATGGGAGACAAGCCAAGAGATCCAAAGGAGCCAAGAGAACCACTTCAATGTTGGGGTTGTGGAGGAGACCACATGCTTAGGAACTGTCCGCATCGGAATGGGAATGCAAATCAAGTTCACAACATCCAGGGAGTTGGAACTGTGGGTCAAGTGGCGAAAGCAATCCCTAGAATCTATGCAGCAGTAGAAGACCGTCAGGCAGATCATCAATCAACCGTGGTTGAAGTTGAAGGTAAGATTGCTAAGCAATCTGTTTCTATTTTGATTGATCCTGGATCTACTCACAGTTATGTCACTCCTAGAATTGTTGAGGTTTGTGCTTTCAAGAAATTAAAGCATAGTAAATCATGGTTAGTTCAATTAGCCACTGGAACCAAGAGAAAAGTTAGTGAAATAGTAGAGAAATGTCCATTAGAGATGGATGGGCTATTCACTTATGCATATCTGAATATTTTGCCACTTGGTTCCTACGATATTCTCATTGGAATGGATTGGTTAGAAGCACACAGGGTTAAACTTGACTGCTACAACAAGACATTTGCATGCATGGACGAAGAAGGAAACCCGAGGGTTGTAAAAGGCATTCCAAAGGTGACTTCTGTTAGACAGGTTTCAGCCATGCAACTAAAGAAGTTCTGTAGGAAGGGATGTCAACTGTATGCAGCTCACGTTTTAGAGGCAGCAGAGAGTGAAACTCTTAGATTGGAGGACTATCATGTATTGCAAGAATTCAGGGATGTTTTTCCTGATGAGATCCCAGGACTTCCTCCAAAGAGAGACATTGACTTTACAATTGAACTTGTGCCAGGAGCGGCACCAGTGTCTAAGACACCCTACAGGATGAGTAAACCGGAATTGCTAGAATTGAAGATGCAATTGCAAGAGTTGCTGGAAAAGAAATATATTAGGCCAAGTGTATCCCCGTGGGGAGCGCCCGTTCTATTTGTAAAAAAGAAAGATGGAACACTCAGGTTATGTATCGACTACAGGCAGTTGAACAAAGTCACTGTGAAGAACAAATACCCATTGCCCCGAATTGATGACCTTTTTGATCAAATGAGAGGAGCAAAGGTATTTTCAAAGATTGACTTGAGGTCTGGTTACCATCAGGTAAAAATCAAAGAAGAAGATATTCATAAGACAGCCTTTAGAACGAGGTATGGACACTATGAGTTTGTAGTGGTACCATTCGGTCTCACAAATGCACCAGCTACATTCATGTGTCTCATGAATAATGTTTTTAGCAAGTATTTGGACAAGTTTGTTCTTGTATTCCTAGACGACATTCTCATCTATTCTAAGAATGAAGAAGAACATGAAGAACATTTGAGAATGACAATGCAATTACTAAGGGAGCATAAGCTGTATGCAAAATTGAGCAAATGTGACTTTTATAAAGATAGAATTCATTATTTGGGTCACATCATCTCCGACGAAGGAATATCTGTAGACCCTGAGAAGATTGAAGCCATTATGAATTGGCCAACTCCAAGGAATGTGACTGATGTGAGATCTTTTATGGGCCTTGCTGGTTACTACAGGAGGTTTATCGAAGGATTCTCCAAGGTTGCAAACCCGATCACTTCTTTGCAAAAGAAGGGGATAAAGTTTGAATGGTCACCAAGATGTGAAGAAAGTTTTCAACGGTTGAAGAATCTTCTTACAAGTGCACCTATTCTGAAGATTGCAGACCCGGAAAAGGACCTTGTGGTGTGTACCGATGCATGCAATCAAGGACTTGGAGGAGTTCTTATGCAAGATAACCACGTGATATGCTATGAGTCAAGAAAGTTGAAGGAGCATGAGAAGAACTATGCTACTCATGATATAGAACTTGCAGCCATAGTACATGCCTTGAAGATGTGGAGGCATTACTTAATATGAAGAAAATTCGAGTTAAGGACAGACCATTGTGGTCTGAAGTACTTATTTGATCAACCAATGTTAAATGCTAGGCAAGCTAGATGGTTGGAATTTTTGTGTGAATTTGATTTTGAGATCAAACACATAAAATGGAAAGAAAACAAGGTGGCTGATGCACTCAGCAGGAAGGTACATGAAATGTATGTGGCAACGCTTAGTACTTGCCAACCAGATTTGAAGCAGCAGATTGTTAGCCATATGGTTGAGGATGAAGTGTATGAGCAGATAAAGGACAAATTGCAGCAGCAAGACCTTGGCAAGAAGAATGAAGGCTATCACTTGGAAGAAGGCGGACTTCTTACTTATAAGGATAGAGTCTATATTCCAAATGCGGCAGATTTAAGGAAAATGGTTATGGATGAGATCCATAAAGCTCCATACTCTGGTCACCCAGGATATTAGAAAACAATTGCTACAGCAAGAAAATATTATTTCTGGCCAGGCATGAAGAAGGATGTAGCTGAATACATCTCTAAGTGCATGGAATGTCAGCAGGTGAAGGTTGAACACCAACACCCAGCAGGTTTATTGCACCCAGTGCCAATTCCAGAATGGAAATGGGAAATAATTTCCATGGATTTTATTACAGGATTGCCAATCACTAAGAGACAACATGATTCCATCATGGTTGTGGTGGACAAGTTAACAAAGGCAGCACATTTTATACCGGTTAAGTCCACACATAAAGCCGATGCCATAGCAGATATTTTCATGAAGGAAATTTTCAGATTACATGGGTTGCCTAAGGCAATAATTTCTGACAGGGATACCAAGTTCACTTCCAATTTTTGGAAAGCTCTCTTTGCAGATTTGGGTACACAGTTGAACTTTAGCACCGCGTACCATCCTCAAACAGACGGGCAAACAGAAAGAGTAAATCAGGTACTTGAAGACATGCTCCGCATGTATGTAATGGACAAGCCATCCAAGTGGGAGGATTATTTACACCTAGTAGAGTTTGCATATAATAATGGGCAGCAAGAATCATTGGGAATGAGTCCATATGAGGCTTTGTACGGAAGAAGATGTAGGACACCAGTGACTTGGGACAATCCAGTGAACAGAATTGTACTTGGGCCAGAATTGCTTAAGGAAATGGAACAAGAGGTTGCAAAGATCCGGCAAAATTTAAAAGCAGCCCAGGATAGACACAAAAGCTATGCAGATAAGCACAGAATGCATAGGGAATTCAATGTTGGGGATCATGTGTATCTTAGAGTAAGATCAAGGAAGAGTTCCTTGAAGCTTGGGAGCTGTGCCAAGCTATCACCTAGATATTGTGGGCCATTTGAAGTGCTTGAAAGAATAGGGCCAGTTGCATATAGACTTGCCTTTCCTGCTAACACTAAAGCTCATAATGTTTTTCATGTCTCTTTGCTTAAGAAATATGTACGTGATCCTAACCATGTGATTAATTGGGATGTGATCCAGGTGGAACCCGAGGGAGAATTCCAAACCGATCCATTGCGCATCATAGACAAGAAAGCAACATTGCTCCGGAACCGAGCCATCGGACAGGTAAAGGTGCAATGGAAGCACTACGGTCCCGATGAGGCTACATGGGAGCTGGAGGATGCCATGAGGGTGGCATATCCATTTTTGTTCAATTTTGATGAGCACTGAGGACAGTGCTAATGTAAGGGGAGGGGTATGTCACGTCCCCATTTTGACCCCCCTTTGTAAATGATGTAAATATTGTTACTTAATCGTGGTGAGGAGCTCAAGGCCAAGGCCCCACCATTGATTTAGCGTTTTATATATCGGCAATTAAAATAGATGCCTATGGTTCTTGTGCGAGATGGGCACAATGTATATAAGACATCATGTAAATACGAACTTTAATGAAAAATACCCACAACTAGCTATGCAATGCAACAAAAGAGATGGGGCATGATTCTACAAGGAAAAGGGAGGGAAATTATTCAAGCCCTTGAGCCAATGGTATTAATCCATGTGTCAATGGGGAAACCCATAAACCACCAACTACCCATTTTGTCTCATGTACCCAATCATTTAATTCTTCCAAGAAATTGGTTAAGGCAGTTAATGCCTTGGAAATGAAGAAGTATGGGCAAGCCATTTTCGTGCATGGGCAAGCCATCAACCTGGAAATTCGTGTTTTTGCTTGTGGGGCAAGAAAACACCCATGAAATGGTGCCCAAAGCCATGGGGAATGGGCAGTCTTCATTCATTCACGCAGTTAGAGTTAGCTGGGTCTTTCCATATACGTTTTTCATCAAAAATCCTGCATTATTCCATGCCTGGGAGTCGTTTTTTCCTAGTATAACAGCTGGGAGAGGAAGGCCATGAATTGGGGACTAGGAGGGAGGTCGTTTTTGCCCTGAATTGACCCTGGACGTTTTACTAAAAACGGATTTGGCTTCCTGGGTTGTTCCCCAACTTCCCATTTCGTTTTTGTGGGTTCCCACGTTTTGCTGAGCTAGCTGAAACCCCATCTCATGCATCTACCTGTAAAAAAAAACGTTTTATCCTGCCCCCATGACTGTGTTCTGCTGTGGTGTGCATCCTCATTTTTGGTTTGAACCTGTGAATTGAAGTTTTGGAGTGGTAGTGGACAGAAGTAGCTTGATAAACCTAGTGGGGGAGACAACCTCTCAAGAAAATCAAGAGGGCTTTGGTTACTCTTCTATGCATACCCTGAGAGCACTAGATAGGGAAGGTATGGCTTGAGGGACTGTATAGCAGAGAAAAGAATACTTCCTTGTGCTGGGTGTGTAGGTATTGTGGGTGCCAAGCTAGATATATCTTGCAAGGTTATCCCTGGCTCTGTGCTGGAGCTCACTAGCTTAGCAACTCTTCCTTTCCATCTCCTAGCAGCCTGATAAACCCAATTGTAGATTGGCTTGGCTCATTTTGGTGTATGCTTGGCTATGTGTGAGTCTGTTGTTCCCTGGTTCCTTGTAGAGATCATGCCCAGCTCGGGGGTGGCAGTGGTGTTGAGAGATTGAGGAGCACACTGGCCTACGGTTGGGTGGAACGTTGCAGTTGCATAGCCAGTTGCGTGGGACTACTTCTGTATAAGATAAGTATTCTCTTGTGTGTTAAATTGGCAATCGTTCCTTTGATGAATAGCTGGAATGTATTATGGATGTGCTAATGAATTTACTTCCGCTGTGTATTCAAATGTTTATGCATTCCATATGATTTTATATAATTCTGCAAAGGTCCTTATTTGGCTGTCACAGAAATCTTGAGTGTATGATTAGATATCAACAGCATTTACTTAATTTCTGTTGTGTTTCTATTGCATGCACTTATACATGTCTTGGTATCAACGAGTTTAATTTAATGGATATGGGGCTAATTGCCCGGTTTAACGTCACGATCCTCTCCACCTAGCTGGTAGGATGGGAGGGGACGTGACAAAAGGCTTGAAGATTTGAAAACCCTCAATATGCAGACTCGTGAAGAGAATCAGCAACTGAGAGAGAAATTGCATTAGTCATAACAAAAGAATGTTGACTTCCAGCATGAGTTCCGATCCTCAGAGGACTTTCATGCTTTCTATGAGGGAATAGATGGAAACACACCAAGCCTTCTCATGCCATCTCCATGACATCTCAAGATAAGTGCTGAGTGCAACTCATGTAATTGGGACAGATGGTAATTCAGCGAGATGATCAATCAAATGATGGCACAATTGCAGCAAGAATTGGTAACCAAGAAGAAAATATTATCTAAACTTCCAGCAGAAGTTCAAGTGATGAAGAGAGAAGCAAAGCCTTCCACTTTTACACAAAAATCTTGCACCATGACTGAAACAAACACTGTAATCACTTCGTCTGAAGCACTTTCTCATTTTGAATTAACAAATAAAGCAATCGGTAATTTTGAATTACATACGAGAGGCAAAGACTCTAAAATGATGAAGCCAATTGGCTAAAGTGGCCAAGGGCTTGGCAAGAGAGGTGAAAGGATTAAAAACCCCATTATACTAGTGCCAATTGGCTAAAGTGGCCAAGGGCTTGGCAAGAGAGGTGAAAGGATTAAAGACCCCATTATACTAGTGCATACAGTAAAACTTGAAGGCTTAGGATTTGGTGCTAAAGGATGAGAAGGATGAGTGCTCAAGGTTTATGAGGCATTGAGCATATTGCTTAAAAATTATACAACCCACCTCTTAAACAAAGTTTTGTTCCAAGGGTGTTAAGACCACCAAGAACACCACTGCGAAGGAAAAGGAATTTGGATGAATGGAAACTTAAGAAGAAAAGAAGACAATAGTGCATGTAATAGGTAGAAATTCACCACTTGAGCAATCTTGTTTAAGCTTGGAAGACCATGAAGATATGGCTCCAACATCTAAAATTGCACTAGCGCATGGAAGACCGAGCAAGTGAACCTATAAGCACAAGGGCAAACCAAAGAGGTATGTACAAGGAAGGACCACCTCTTATTTATTTCTATTGTAAACAAAAAGGTCACAAGGTTGAAGATTATCAATATTCTCATCCATATTGTTTCTTTTGTGGACTGAGAGGCTATCATGTAACTTCATGCTAGAAGAAACGAGCCCTTAACAAAAGGTTAGAGTGTTTTAATAAGAAGAAAGATCATAGGATCACTTCCTTAAAGAAAAAGAAGTATAGAAGAGCCAAAACAAGATGAGAGTACCAACTAGAAACTAGCATGGGCAGTAGCAAGAACTATTGTAAGACAAGCAACCAAGTAATGCAGAGCATAAGTAATGTAATGCAACATAATACCATCCGATGAGGAGATGTTACCTCTACCCTATGCTCCAACCAAAGCTAAGTGGGACCCACAAATGATGTAGAGGCATGTAGGCCAGGCAAGGGAATAGCATGAAAAGAGGTCTTTACCTTCGCCCTCCACCTCAACTAGAAAGGTTTTATATGTGGATTAAAGGGAGCATTAAAACCCAACGACCACATGTCACATGGCAAGGAGAAAAAAAGGCACCAAAGGAAAAAAAGGGTTTTAATGGGAAGACTTTGTATACAATGAGAAGATGTTGTGTGGAAATTTAACATAAAAATGTGCAAAAGGTCGTTTCGTGCACATAAGAGCTCAACCATCCTAGGAGGCCGACATATATTCTTGGGGTTATTTGACCCTTGGAGGGAAGAAGAAAAGTGGAAAAGTGGCATGAGGAGATGGTTAGACAAAAAAGGGTTTTGATGGGAAGACTTTGTATACAATGAGAAGATGTTCTGTGGAAATTTAACATAAAAATGCACAAAAGGTCGTTTCGTGCACATAAGAGCTCAACCATCCTAAGAGGCCGACATATATTCTTGGGGTTATTTGACCCTTGGAGGGAAGAAGAAAAGTGGAAAAGTGGCATGAGGAGATGGTTAGACTCCCTTAACAAATTGTAGGAAACTTAGGCTTTCCAATTTACCAAGAAGGGGATAAAGAGGCCAACATCGAATAGAGAAGGGGTTCCACGAGTTCTATCATTTATAAATCTTCATTCCTATAATTCAAAATTGGGGTTTATTGGATGTTTTAATTGGATGATGTCAGGAGTGAAAAGAATATATCTATCTGTAATACCCCTAGTTTTGACTTAGAATGTAATTATCCAAAATTATGTAAATGATGTAAATATGCTAGTGTGAATTCCTAGTGCGGAGCTCAAGGCCAAGGCCCAACTAGTGAATGTCTAGGCATGTATGATGTATATATTTTATTTGGACAGTTTGGTTGGATTTTATGCTGATTTAGAATATTATGTAAATATTATGTGCATAAATAATAAAATGGTCCAAGAATGGTTGTGTAAAGAGCACCAAAGGGGCTATGATTGCACCAGAGGGGAAGATGAAAGGGGGGCCATGGGTGACTAAATATTTGCTACCAAGTGTCAACCTTAAAACTCACACCTAAATTTTGTCATGTGCCTTGAATAAGCCAATTATCTCCTTTTTTGACCATTTTCCAATCATTAATGCATGTGTGTGGTTGGTGGGAAAAGTCACCTCGTGTAGTTATTGAAGCATGGGATTGACTGCACTTTTGTGACAGTTTTGTCATGACAGAAGTCAGTCTATGGCTGCCAGGAGTCCTTTCTTTTATTGACAGAAGTTATGTCAATTGTCTTTTCACCATTTTCTCATATCCCTTGGAGTCAACCCTCATTCTCTCATTATTCTTTCACGCAGATTCAGAGATGCAGAGCTCTCCCTTGTTGTCCATGAACTCACCATGTTGTTTTGAACCCAAAAATTTGAATTTGGAGACCATGTTGTAGATTTGGAAGTGAAAATTGTTGGTTGTAGGTGAGCAGAGAGGTTGGGCAAGCTAGGAACCCTTACCCGTGGAGTTTTGTTGCTCATAGGTGCTTGAGAAGCCACAAACTGAGGCTATAGGTGGTTCTATAGCAGCCAATATCAGGTTGGACTTCTTCTATGCACACACTAGAATCACCCAGCAAGATGGATCGCCCAAGAGAACCGTGAATCGGTGAAGGGGATGCCTGAGCTAGAAGGGTGTTGTGTAGGGCAAGTATTGTGGAAGCTGTGAGGGCTAAGTGAGACCCATGTAGAGCTCTGTATGCGCATTTGGCTAAGCACATAGACCAGAATGGGTTGTGGGTTGAGAGAGAGAAGCTTGTAGGTGTTTCCTTCGCCCTGGTGGCCTCATAGCCTAGCTTGGGGGTGGCCTCCCAGCAGAAAGAGTATATGCTGAACGAAGTGGCTATGGTTGGGTGGAAAATCGCTCTTACATAGCCAGTTGATTGGATCAACGTTGGATAAAGATAAGTATTCTCTTGCATTTGAATCTGAAATGTTTTTATTTCATGCCTGTAACGTTTATGCTTGTGTATTTGCATGCTAGATGTAAGTGGATAGATTTTAATTCCAATGTGCATGTTTATTTGCATTTCTACACACATTTGTTTGTTGAAATTCATATTATGGATATGGGGCAAAATTTGAAAGCCCAGATTTGGCTAGCATCCCCTCCCAATGGTCGGATTCGGTGAGGGGTACGTTACACTATCCTTCCTCTTTAATTGAAAGGAAAGAGATGTACCACATAGAGATACATCTCAAGTACTTCGAAGAAGTAGTAGAGATCCATGTCAAGTTGTCAAGAGTTCAACCTTCTAGGATCATTGATTGTTCAAGTGCATTTGGGTACTAAGGCCAGATTTGGGAAGTTTCCCATGCCATAACGGTTAAAGAAGGAAACATCATTTTTACTGATAGATAAGGAGAACCAATATGCTATGTGCAGGAAAAGAGATGTCTTTCCATATTTTCGGATCCATTATGAGAGCCAAAGGAGAAGGACATACTTGTTGTTGGATATTATAGCAAGAGATCACCTTTATATAGAAGAAACAAGAAAATGCCATTGTTGATTTTTCTTAGTTCATAACCTAAGAGGCAGGACACTGAGATGCATGCTAATCCATAGCATAGATGGATTTTGGATTGAAAAAGGGTGTGAATTTTTTAGATCACTGAATACAAATTTCTCTCCTATATCCAATGAGCAACTATCATAGGAGTAGAGCTCTACCTAGTCCCTTGATTACCAACGTCTTTTTTAGAATTATTGGAGCTGAGTAAAGCCTCCTTTTGTTGTTGATTTTCCCACATTGGATTTCAATGTAAATTACTATGTTCTATGATGTGTATGATTTTATGAATTTACTGCATTGCATTTTTTGTTTGAATACACAATAGGTTGAGGGCGAATCCATGAAAATGGATCACTTTTTAATTAAATGCGACCATGAAAATTTGACATTTTACATATGTTTTAAATTGAAGCCCTCAAAACTCATATAAGACTTATGGATTTTGATATGCAATAAAAGAACAAGTTGTAGGGAATGGTGGTCTTTTTAACGGTAATTTTTCCAAATATTAATGTCATTTAATGTGCCAAATTTTGCATTTAATTAAATGGTATTCTTGTTAATTTATGAAAAGTTAACAAGTGAGTTTTATTCCCATCAACTAATTCAATGTTCAATATATAATTTAAAAAAAACATACGAGCATGACCTACACAAAATGTAGTAGATCACACTATTTTTTGGGGGGAGGGGTGTTTCGGAAAAAAAATATTTTTTTAATTTTTCAAAGCCAACCGATTAGTATTTGAATGTTCTCGTCAAGTTTTTCCATATTGTTTACATAAATTAAAAAACAAAAATATATTTTTCAAGAGGAAGCATTCATGGTAATCCCACATATTTTTTATAATTTTTTATTTGTGTATTTTTTATGCTATTGATTTTCTCCATATGGCTTCCAAACTATGGGGAAAAAATTAAGTATAAGTTTTAAAAGAAAATAAATCTGAAAGATATATTATGAAATCGAAAGTGTGAAAATGAGATTCCATTGGATAGAGGATTCATTGATGAACCCATTGGCATCAACTTCGTCGCCTAATATGAAAGAGATGAAGGGGTTTCACCCCTTGGAAATTGTGGTTGCAGAAAACCTTGTAAGAAGTGGATTGGATTTGTGGTTTTCAACCGTCGCCACCTAAATATGAAATAGATGAAGGGGTTTCACCCCCTGGAAGTTGCAGCTACAGAAAATCCTACAAGAAGGGGGTTGGATTTATGGGTTTCAACCTTCGATATAGCTCAATCGATGACTTAACGAGGATTTTCAAAACACCTCGATCGAGGGTTAATTAAACCTTCAAGCAAGGTCTTTGTGGGTTTACAAACATAGATCGATCAAGGGACCTAAGATGAAAATAAGATTCCATTGGATAAAAAAAGGGACCTTGATTGAGGGTTTTCCACATCCATCAAGAAATCTTGATCAGGGACTTATTTGAGTATTTGATCGACGGAGTTCATATAAGTTGGATTGAGAGCTTAAAATTACCTCAAACAAGTGGATGAAAAAACATTTTTTTACACACTCTCTTGCCAAAAAGTGTTACCCATTTTCATGAATTTAACCTTGAAGATATTTTAAATACAATAATAAAATAATTGCACAACCTTATAAGAAAAAATAGACCACAACAAAAATTAATATGATAACATAATATCTTTGTTGACAAATTGAGTTCGCCATAGGTTGATCAATTACAAATGACTCTTGTCAACAAAAATAATGTCACTAAAAAGTTAAGGCTTTTGTGACGGTAACAAGTCGTCATAAAAAATGGGTTATAATAACCATGAAGTTTTCAATCATCCTACATCATCATTGAAACATAAAATGTTGTCTATGATAAGAGGCCTTTGGTGATGATGTTTTAAATCTAGTTGCCAATGGTTGTCAATTACAATGGTACTAAACCATTGTTGTAAAGTCAAAAATATATTTTTTTGACGAAATTGGTCTCATAAAGTCCATCATTCATTTTTGTCATTTTGCAATGGTTTGAGAATGTTAACATAAATTTGAAATTTTGATATTTAGCGCTCTTTTAGCAACGAGTGTGGGATGTCTATGTAAGATAAGAAGTGAAATTTTTCGTTGATATAAATTACATTTTACTTTGACTAACTATTTTTTTTAAATTAAACATTAAAATTAGGGCCCATTTCAGGAGTTTGGTAATGAACTCAAAGTTACCCGTAGAACCTCACATAGAGAAAGTGAAAATTGAAGTGTTTTTTAGATTTCAATAGACTTTGGCGATTCTCAACATTGTGTGAAACTAAAGATTGTATGAGCCATTTATACAAAAGGTTGTCAAATGTTGTTAATATTGTCAAATCTAAGTTTCCCCATAAGCGCAGTCACCATATTTGTTATTGTTATTGATGAAACGTCACCATAAAACATTGAATATGAAATCATTCTCAAATATAGAGGATAACCATACCTAACCCATGTACATAATCCACATAGCTAACCCATGAACCTAACCCACATGCATAAGCAACACACTTACACACATAAGTCATGTAGCTAATATAAGTAACACATTTGCACACATAAGAAACACACCTAAATTATGCACCTACCCTCACAACTAAGCCACACACCCATGCTTCTATAAGTGATTCCTCCTATCCCACATATATAAATGACACACTCACGCACATAAGTGGCATGCCTAAGAAAAGTGACACACCTAACCTATGCACCTTCCCACACACCCAAGCACACTATATACACACCTAATATAAATTGATGCACCTACCCATTCAATTGAGCCATGCACCCAACCCACATAGTTAACCTATGTGCCTAACCTACATATGTAAGTGGTAGACATAAGGGATGCAACTACCCACACAACCACACATAAAAGAGACACACCTAACATAATTGATGTAGTTACCCACACATCTAACCCATCTAACTACTATAATTTGGGTGTCTATGACATGAACAAATCATCTCCAAAAGCTATAGAGTAGTGGTTTTTTTCCATCTTATCATAAAAAATATTATTTCCATGTTGCAATCACTAAAGATAAAAAAAATTACCGCAATTTTAGAACCATCACTAAAGATGTCTATTGCAATCGGAAAAAGCCCTAGGCATCATTGTTTTTAAAGACGATGAGAAAAAATGTTATTAAAGACACTTTTGCAATGGGAAGGGAAAAAAATTCACTAAACACACTTTGATAGATGAAGAAAAAATCCATCCTTGAAGACTCTTTAGTGGGGGGAACTAAAAAATCAATCCTAGAGACTTTTTGGAAGCTAGAAAAAGCTATCATCGTTCACTCTTTGGTGACCTAGCCCATGCAGTTAATCTAAATACATTAGTAGCATACTTACACACATGAGCATTGTATCAAACATAAGCGGTGTTCACAACTTATGCAACTACTCACACACCCATGCACATAACTGACACACCTAACATTAGTGATGCCCCCTTTAAACTATGCACCTACCCATTAGTATCTAACCCATGCATATCTAACCTACATGAATGAACCATGTAGCTAATCAATGCACCTAACCTATGTATACAAGTGTGTCACTAATGATGCACTTAGCATAAGCTATGCACTTAACATAACCATGTACT
The DNA here is from genome assembly GCA_027924585.1 of Larix kaempferi. Taxonomy (NCBI): domain Eukaryota; kingdom Viridiplantae; phylum Streptophyta; class Pinopsida; order Pinales; family Pinaceae; genus Larix; species Larix kaempferi. The sequence goes on along the minus strand of BSBM01002098.1, from coordinate 4,286,765 downwards.
AACCAATGCACCTAATCCCATAAGTGGTGCACTTAACATAAGCTATGCACCTAACCACATAGTTGCATACATAAATGACACCACTAACACAAATGATGCAACTAATGTATGGATGAGTGCAAGTTAACCTAGAACTATTTTTGGAAAAATATATATGATTTGTTCCCTATAACCCTCTGAAAATAAGTCAATTAGCATGTCGTTGATTGATATAAAATGCACTATGTTTAACCTCAAAACGCCAAAATTCATTTCACATGAACCTCATCCACCGCAATTTGACAATGGAACAATATTGACCAATATATGTGACCAACATTTAAATCATATCATTCAATATATGTCAGTCCTTTGTTTGACACGACCTCACTCCATGCATGATCCATTTCATCCATGCCATCAACCCATGTTGTGAAGAATGTCATGATAATCTAAAATAACTTGCGAAAGGACCGTCATCCATGTAGGATCACACATAGACCTATACATCATTTAATGGTTATATCAATTGTTGTGCCACAATGTCATATACCATTCTATGCAATCATAGCAATTAATAATTATATAGAAAAGAACAATTCAAATGTTGCAAAACATATATATATATAGTATTAAGGACCATGATCCATGTAGCATCACACATAGATGAGATAAATCATTTAATAACGATATATCAATTGATGTGTCACAATGTAATGTAATTATAGCAATGGAAAGAGGGTACATGTATCAATTGATAATATAGAAAAGAGCAATTCAAAATTTGCAAAAAAAATTGCAAAACATATATAATATTGATTGATATTACAACTATTATAATAAAAATTAATTAATAACTTTGATAAAATATGTATTTATATCAAATGCTCGTTACTTTTTGTCTTATAAATATTTAACACATAAATAGTGTGATTTAAAAAAAATCCAAAAAAACACATATTTATCAATACTAAACTATATATATTATATTGATCAATCATATAAACCATATCAATATAATGAAACTATATCAATTGAATCATATAACATATCAATTCGACTAGAATTCGATTAACTAACCATTAGTTCTTCATTAATTGGTATTTTATATTTACACTATAATACAAAAGACAAAATGTTAGTTCTAACCATTATTTCTCATTAATTGGTATTGTTTGATATCTTGTATTCACACTATAATATAAAGGACAAAATGTCAGTTCTAACCATTATTTTTTTATTAATTAATATTGTTTGATATCTTGTATTCACACTATAATACAAAGTTTTAAGGACAAAATGTTAGTTCTAACTATTATTTCTTTCCTTTTTTGGTATTGCTTGATATCTTGTATTTATAAGACAAAAATGTAAGTACAAAAGACAAAAATGTTAGTTCTAACCATTATTTCTTCATTAATGGGTAGTGTTCAATATCTTGTATTCACACTTTACTACAAAGAAAAAATGTATGTTGTAACCATTATTTAGTCATTATTTCTTCATTAATTGATATTGTTTGATATCTTGTACTCACACTATAATACAAAGGACAAAATATTAACTTTCTTGGTGTGTTACAAAATATTAATTTTGGTGTATTCGATTGGGTTACTATGTCAAGTTCATTGTACATATTTGGCTTCAGCCATGACCTCCTAGAAGAAATTTAACCAACCAAAGGCAAAGTTTGTTTGATTCTTTCAAAGCAAAATGATTTATATTTTGGGGCCATCAAGTTTACTCCTGAGCATAAGGATCGTTGTGAAAGGTTGTCTATAAAATACTTTATTGTGGCAGGAATTTTTGAAGATCGCTCTCACCAATCTCAAGGTTTGGCAAGCAAATACACTCTATGAAAGAAGCATAAGCCATGATAGTTATTTATATTTGAAAAACATCGACAGGAATATGGTTTGACAAACTAGTTTTCATTGGATTTTGAATTTTTGTAATATGTTTTTTTAATGTATTTTTAATATGTTATTTATAAATAGAAATTTTATTAGAAATTATATTGTTTTTAGAGTAAAGAGTCTTATGATTTTGACCAATAATTATAAATTTTTAGAGATTTTTGTTTTAATATAAGTATAATTATTGATATTCAAAAAATAAAGATTATGATAATCCAATCCAAAAAGATCACTTACACTAATTTCATGTATAGTAATACTTTAGAGGAAGGGACATCATATAAATATCTCAAAACCGATCTTCATCACAAGCTTAACGAGAACTATAGCATTGAGAAAATGATAAATGAAGGGTAGAAAGATTAATCATGGACTTGAAAATAGTTGTAAATAAGTGGAGCTTTGGTTTTGGTATAAGAAGAAACTCTTCTTTGAGACTCTCGTCACTCTAATTATCATGGATGGTCACTGAAATTTAGGCTTGCATCATCTATAGAGAATTGTGGAGAATGATAGAGCAAATCCAAAAACGTTTTATAACTTATAATCTTGAATTAAAGGCAATACACCGTATCCTATCCTCCTCGTAGAAGTGAGTCTCTCCCATGTTGTGAGCATGACTATGAGTGGGTGTCTAATGTATAGGAACAAGATAAACATGGAAGACAAGGGGCTTCCTAATTTTGCTTCAAATTTGAGTCAAAATCACATGCAGCTCAAACAAGGTTGACATAAAGATGTCATGTCTTGGCTAAATCATTAGGGAATCAAGAAAGAGGCCACTTTACAAAATAGTGATGATATTAAAAATATTATTACATCTAAATTCAAGGAGAAATTGTGGTGCCATAAAGAAATAGAGAATAAGATCAAATTAAGATACTATAAGCATGTGATCAACCCTAATCTAGAAGATCAAAAATATCTCTCTATTCTAGTTCATGTAAAGAATAAAATCAATGTTGTTAAAATAAGAACAAACTCTTTTCAATTTCAAAGTGAAATAGGCATTGAACAATTCCTCAAACATCTTGGGTCTAAATAATTTGTTAAACTTGTGACACTAAGAGGGTGGAAGATTAAAAGCACTTTTTCTTAGAATGTCTTACTTACAACCAGATTTGATTACAACTTAAAAATATGTATTATGATAACAATCTTCCTAATGTTTTAACTCATCAAAACTATGGTATTTTAGGAATAATTTTTTAAAGATTTTCGAACAAATAAATAAAAATCTAAAACAAACCAAGTAATTCCCTATTTTTTTTAATGTTCAATAAATCAAAATTGGTTTCAATGAACATTAATAACCATCATCATTATCAATATCATAATATTATCTTTATATTTCTAAACAAAACAAAACCATGATATTATGACATCAACTTATAGATACTTTAACCATGAATCAAATTAATAATATCATAATTTTAAGAAATTGAATAATTATAATAATTTTTAAAATTATATAAATATAAAAGTACTTTAGAAACTAATTTAAATATTTTATACAATTACAATATATTTCAATTACTTTATTAATTTATGTATCCATTTTGAAAGAAGAAATTTATTACTTTGTTACATTATGTATCTATTTGGAAAGAACTGCATTTTTTTTTTAATTTTCTTTAGTGAAAAAAATTATATAATTTTTTCTTCAAATTTTGTAAATATTAATATTTATAATATATTTATGTAATTATAATTTTTTTAAATTTATTTGATTTATAATTTTTTTAAATATTATAAATATTCAATTTGATAAAAAATTTAAAACGATAACTTGAATTGCTCATCTGATTCAAAATTAAGGTATATAAAAGTAGATGTCTTAATATCATGGTTTTGCTAGTAATTATATTTAAAGATAAAAGTAATGTTTTAACATTAAATACTATTATTTGTTATGGTTTGTTTATCAATAGATTTGTTTTTAAAAAATTATATAAAAAATAAGGAAATATAATTTAAAAACATATATTTGTAAAATATTATATAATCTAAGTTTTTGAGGTGTAAATCAGTTGATGATAGGGTGTACTATTAAGGAAGTTCTTGTGACGTTGCATAAAGAATTGGAATCAACCTTGTGCCACATGATTACAAGCCCAACCTGTGTCACGTGAGTACAAGCCCAACCCCAGTTGTCATTCCCCAAGTTTATATATATATATATATTCCAAATGGAAAATATCTATCACTCTAAATAAAGAGTGATCGTAAACTATCCTCATGAAACTTCATTATATATCAAGAGAGTTACATAGTCTATGTTACATTCATATCTCTTCAGCATACAAAAAGATCCACATCAGTTATGTTCTTTACACTATATCAAAAAGATCATCACCTATTATGATTTTTACACTATATCATTTGTACATAATGTTCATCAACTTGATCATGAGTTTGCCCTTCCTCTATATATATATATCTATATATATATATTAGAAAATATCGACAAATGTTGTGAAACCATTTTTTTTTTTTTAACATCTAAAGCAGTAACAACAACAACAACAAATAAACACATTGCTACATAAATATATGAAAATACAACTAATGTATAAGATGCATAAGATGTCAAATGGTGGATCATGATCACATATCGACAATAAACTGAAAATACTGAAATATGTTCTTGATAGAATGATAGAAAATCACATCAAAGGATTAAAATAAATGTATATCATGAGATGAATCATCATGACTCATGAGGCATTTAGATACTTCATGGGACAATGATAAATAATAGGAATCATCAATCCCCTCTAGCCCTTTTGCGGGCAAGGAGCACCACTTTTCCTTTGGAAGTAGTAGGTGGTCCTGTAGGTGCTTTGGATGAGCCTGGAGTGGAACTGGAAGCTCCAACTGCTCGAGCTATGGTGGAAGGTGATGGGGTGAGGTGGAAGCCAATGTGAATTGTCTCCTCCCATAACTACATATCATCAAAATCATTGCCTATATCGGGATCCTATTCATCGATACACCCTATGCCCCCCTCCTCTAGACTCTCACCCTTGCGTCTACCTTGAATATCAAAGTTGATCATCCAAGGACATTAGTCAACAGACTCAACAACCTACAATTTTGATGAAACTTCATAATCTAATCATTAAAATAAGGTAGAAAGCTTCCCATGCCTAATAAGTATTTTGCTTGAGTGAAGGGTGCATTTTTTTAAGGTCATGAAAGAGGAGTTCAACAATCAACACCAACAATATCAAGGTACATAGAGGGGTCGATATGCTTGATTAAATGTCATTCCCATACCCTCATACATTATAGACTCCAATGGAAATGTTGCAATTTTGAAGTCTGTTGAATTCTGAATGGGATCTAAAATTGCACTTTTTGGATATGAAGTCCAATGAGGTTATAAACACTCTCAAACATCCTAAAACAATTAATGGTAATGTTAAAAAGTTAAGTAAAAGGATAGAAAATGAAAGATAAGAAGAATGTCACTTGTAATTTAAGAATTTAATATTACATTTATTACTGAACTAGACCAACTAGTTCCACTTCGGTTCTAATAACATTGCCAAAAACCTCACCTAACCCACTGCTTTAATCCCAAATTCGATTTATTTTTTAGCAGGGTGATATTTTCCAAAATATCGCAATATATTCCCAATATATCGGGACACATTCAATATATCGCGACACATTGAAAATGTGTCACGATTTTTACGGAAGATATATCGCCAAGGGGAATGACTCACGATGTATCACAATATGGGTTATATATCATCGATGTATGTAACTATGATACACACACACACACACACAAACACAACCTAATAAGGTGGCTATGCAATGATCGGGCGATCGGGGATGGGAAAAAGATGTCCTAGTGTTTCATCGACCTACTTCCTTGTCAAATCCACAACAGGTACGGCCCCTTGGCCCACCTCTCCCACTCAACATGTCTCAAATAACCAATTCGTCATGGTAAAACAATCCCCCTTGGATCCCACCTCACCAAATCAAAGAAGCTCTTAAAACCCTATTTCTTCATGCCTCCCTAACACTCTATTCCCATCTAAAACATCTTCCCTTGCATTCCATGTTGACATCCCTCTGACCTCTTACCCACTATCTTTTGACCCGACTCATAATGATCCTCCCTCCTACAGATCCCTCCTACCCGTACCTAGGAAAATGACATCACACATGAAGGCCTCAATGTATAAGATGTACTATGGATGCAATGAAGGCGATAATAGGCCCAACTCTATTCTAGGAGAAGGTGGTACTCTACACTAAAAGGGCTCTTATCAAAAGGTTCCATGCTCGTCATTTCATAGAGGAAGGATTAAAGAACTGGAACTCTCGCACTTGGGAGAAAATTTTCAAATGTGTCCCTCTCGCTCACACAGGGGCCCAAGGCTATATTATATTTTTTTCACTCAGCAGAAGACCACAAGAGGATAGCTATGGATGGTCCTTGGTTCTGGGGTAATGCTGCTCTCACTCTCTTCATTGGCACACGAGTTTTGACCCCATGAGCCCGTCAGATTTTGGAGTCCATCCTCTTGAGAAATATTAGAAGGGGAAAATAAAATTGACAGACAATGAAAAAGAGCACATCATCTTAAAGGAGACTCATTCAAAAATTGATGATGAAGTTGCAAAGGTAAATGCTCAACCCTTGGCTCGGTTCAAAGACTTGGAGGACAAACTCTCATCATCTCAGCATGGCCCCACTCCTCCAACTAACCCGACATGATAGGAATAGAAGAAGTATGGCCCTTCTCTTTCTCCTTCTTCCTCCTCACTCATCTCGTCCATCCCATCGCTTGGAACCAACCTCTATGATTATGAGGAATTGATCCCACCGAGGGAGCTCAAGGGGAATAATTCATCCAATATTATATTCTATACTAAATTCAAGCATCGATACTTCACTAGATCTCAATCAAAATTAAAATATGGACAGTCAAGAGGATAAAAGAATGACACCTTCTATCTCTACTTCAACCTTACATAGGAGGAGATCTCATATCAGTCATGCTATCAGTGATGCAGAGCATGATGTATTAGCTGGAAAACAACAAACTATCATCGAGGTCCTTAGTAGAGCAGCCCCTTCAGTGTTTAAGAAATTATCTTTCTCTCCCATAACATAAGAATCATAGGGAATGCCTCAAAACAAAGTGCCCTAAAGAAACTCTCTATCAAGATTCATCCTTCTATTATGTACATTCAAGAGACAATGTTCCTGATGGATACTTCACAACAAATTTCAAGAATCTTTTTCCACATCGGTATTTTATATTGGTGGATGCAATCGGGAAATATGAAGGTTTGGAACTGGGTAGGGATAGCTCTATCATACTAAACATGTCGGTAAGTCATCATCACTAGATCCTTGCTTCAATTTTCTCCTTAACCCTCAATTTCTCTCCATACCTACTAAACATTTATGCACCCTCCCAGACCAGATATATTCTTGGGAAACTTTATCTTCATCTCCTTTGCTCTCCCTCCCAAATCTCATAGTTGGAGGAGACCTATATTTTAGCCTACATAGCAATGATATCTGGGGCATCACGGCCAGGTGTGACTTGCTCTCGAAAAAATATTCACACCTCATTAGTTGCCACCTTCCTGTCAACATCGAACCTTTGGATAATGGACCCACATGGTCTAATAAGAGGTTCGATGATCAACATATCTCCAAAAAAATCGACCACTTCCTTGTGAAAGAATCTCTTCTCCTCACCTTGTTGGCATACAAATATGAATCTATCAAATTAGCCCATTCTAATCAATATCCTATATTCCCGGAAATCTATGTCAAGCATCTAAACCTCTAGCTTCTTTCAAATTCAATGCCCACTAGCTCCTCTATGATGAATTTACCACTATTGTCTTCGACAACTAGTCCCCATGCTCGATTTCTCATGATATCCCGGCTATGATATCCTTCCAGGAAAACATCATAAAGATTAAAGGCCATACAAAGAGTTGGGCTCAGAATACCTTCAAAAATGATGGCCAAAATCTCATGACTATAAAATCTAAGATATCAGGTAAACTAGCATACCTAGTGAGCTCTTGGGTGGACAAGGAAATCCTAGATGAAATTGCCATAATAGAGCAGGAAAAGCAACGCTCCTTGATTTTATAGAGGAAAAAATGAAAATTAAGAGCATGGCCCTCTAACTCTCAAAAGGGGAAAACAACAAAGCATTTTTTCACCAACATGCAAATGGAAGGAAAGCAATCAGTAAGATATGGAATGTCATAAACAATCAGGGTGAGAAATGTCAGGATTTCTCCTCTATTTCTCAAGCAATTGTTCAACATTATAAATCTCTTTATTCAGATATCCCAAAAGAGAACCTTTGGGATATTATGGCCATCTCATCTTTCTTTGATAGGTGGTTATCCCCATCCCAGGCAGAGGGAATCCAAAAACCTATCACAAAATCTGAAGTTCACAGATCTCTGCTTTCCTTTTAAGCAGGTAATTCACCGAGACCTGATGAATTGACCTCTAAGTTCTTCATTCATTTATTGGATCTAATGGTTGAATATCTAGTAACTGTTGTTGAAGAATCAAGGATCTGTGGTAAGATACATCTCCCTTTCAACTCGAATTTTATTGCAAATATTCTCGATTGTGAAACTCCAAAGGCCCGTTTGACCAATATAGACCCATATCCCTGTGCACCTACATTTACAAGCTCATCTCCAAGACCATTGCTCGCATAATTAAGCCTATCATGTCGTCTAACATTACTTTTCAACATTTTGGATTCCTAGACCAAGCAAGTATACATGAAGCCATCAAGGTTGCATAATAAGCATTGCACTCCATAAAATCCAAAACCCAACCCTCTTTCATGTTAAAAATTGACCTCTCAAAGGATTTTGAGAAGGTAAATTGGCTCTACCTTCGTCTCATCATCACTCAAGTTGGTTTCCCCCATGCCTTCATTAATTAGATCGAAGACTGCTATCAAAGTGTATCCTATGTTGTCCTCATAAATGACTCTGCCTCTTCTTTTTTTAACCTCTCCCACGGCCTACGCCAAGGGTGCCCATTATCCCCTCTACTTTTCCTAATAGTCATAGATGCTCTTATCAAATTCATAGACTATGAAAAATCAAATGGGAACCTCACTAGGGTTAGAATTGCAATCCTCTCTTCATATCCTAGGTTATGATCATAAATTACATCCTCATCTTTGGGAAAGCCTATATCCCGGAGGAAAAATGCCTAGACAATATTTTAAAACTTTTTTCCTCTGCCACCGGTATGGAGATAAACTTCAAAAAATATTCCATCCCTTTCTTCCATGTTCTTGTTACTCTTTAGCCTCTGATTATCCTTCTCCTTCCCTTCCCAGAGGAACCATCTAACTCATGTTTCAAATATTTGGGGTTTCTACTTAAAGCAAATGATTATAGGATCCAAGATTGGAAATGGTTGATCGTCAAAATCAATAACAAATTGGTCTATGGTACTATAGATGGATTTCATTAGCAAGAAGACTAACTCTCAACAAAAGTGTTATTGAAGCCATCCTAGTCTATTGGATGTCACTAGCATATATTCCAAAGCAATTTTGAACAAGATAAGGAAACTCTCCACGGCATATCTATGGTCAGGAAACAAGGACGAGGCAAGCATTCCTCTCTACATATGAGAATTATTATGAAAACCAAAAGGACATGGAGGATGGGGATTGAAAAATCTCTCTCTCTCTTCTTACAAGCCTTGGATACAAAAAGCCTCTGGAGATTTATCTCACACAAAGGCATATGGAAATTCTGTATATATCATAAGTATATAGCCCCGCACATAATCCTCTCTGGGATCCACTCAAATACCACAAATACAAGTGGAGGATCCCTCTTTTGGAGAGCCATCAATAAAAGTTTTCACATCATTGGCAAGGACTTATCATGGAATCCAGGGAATGGACAATCGATTCTACTTGGAATAGATCATGTTCTAGGCCTCTCCTCCAAGGATCTTATATCGTAAGAATTGGCAGCCTCACTATACTCTCTCCATCTCTATCATTTATTTGATGTATATGACTAGAACCTATTGGATCCCTGGTGGTCTAGATGGTATAAACCATCAAGAATTGATCTTACATGTATGCATGCAACACAATGGGATAGATACATGTATGATCTTCAAAGAGCATCCATACTCTTATCGGATGAGCTAGACTCCCTCATATGGATCAAAAACCCATTTGCCGGCACATATCAAGAAAAACTAGGATACAAGAAGTTCTCGATAAAGGAAGGGGAGGAAAACACAAAATGGTGGTAGTCAAAATTTTGGAAACTAAAGGCATCCCCAAAAGAAAAATGCTTCATATGGCTCACTCTGAACAATAAAATCCTTACTTGGAACAATTAATTGCAGAAAAGAGGGAAACAGGGACCAAACATATGTCATATGTGAAAAACTCATGGGGAATACATCACGCATATACTGGTATCATGTCATTTCACAAGGGAATTCTGGAATGCAGCCTGATCCCCAATGGGTACACCTCTTCTATCCTAGGAGGGTTCTTCTCTCAATGAAGCATGAGACAATTGGCATTCAAAATGAATAAACTATGAGTTCATATATATTCCCCTCCTAATTAGTTGGAGCATATGAATTACTAGGATTGATCTCATCTTTGAAGACGAGCCTTCCCATCCTATCTCTGCTCTCTTCATATTTAAATATGTCATTGGGGTCAATATCACAAAATCAAGGACAAAGGAAACAAAAGTGAAATCCCCTTCAAACTTTGATCGATCACAACCTTACAATTTATGTGATGGAGCCTCTCAAGGGAATCCTAGCCCATCTAGATCGAGCGGTCTAATAATTTTACATGATCAAAAAATTATTTTCCAAAGACATTAGAGGAAATTTGGATGAAAAATGGGCCTCCCAACCCTAATTCAAATTCCATGTCATCATGTATTAGCCAATCAAAATGCTTTAAAATTCAAAAGAGGTGCATGTCTGAGGCAATTTTTTAGTATATAATTTAGGGATAGGTGGAATTTTTTAATAATATAATTTGTCTACCCGCTGCCCAAGCTGCCCGAAATTATCTTAGATATTGATAATGAAATTAATATGGCAACTAATTTTAGGTAATTCGTGACCCATATATAATATATAATAGTAATATCAATTAATATTATAACTAATATATAATAATATTATACACCGTGAAAAGTCGGGTCCAACAATTTTTACTAATATATAATATATAATAAATATAAAATAGAAACTAATATATTCATCCATCTTTTAGGTAATATGTGACCAATCAATAATATATAATAGTAATAGTAATTAATATTATAACTAATATACAATAATATTATATTATAACTAATATATTATAATATTACGTGAAAATTTGAGTCCAATAACTTTGTCAAACTTCTGGGTATAGCCACAAACACAAATAACTATGTTGAACTTCTAAGTATAGCCACAGTTCTGACAGTGGCAATAGAAAATGATATCAGAGAGTTACACATCCTAACAGATTCAAAGTTGGTTGTTAAATATATCCAAAAGGACAACACTTGCACAAATCTCGAACTATCTCTTCTACTCAACAAAGTAAGGCTTCTCATGGAAAACTTCAGTAAGTGTACATTCCAACATACCTACAGGGAATACAACAAAGAGACATACACTTTGGAAAAACAAGCATGCAGACTTCAGGAAAGTCTAAACTTTTTGCATCATACAAACCATATGAGATTCAAATCTATAAACATAATCATTTTGTAATGAATATTCTCTCAGACTTCTAATGGAGGATTACTATATGATTATAGTCAAAGACAAGAGATTTCTATTAAATGTACATGTCAAGATATTTGGCCGTGTGAAATCACTCCCCTTATTTTTGTTGTTGAATTCATTGAACTAAGCCACATAGGCTTGTAACTTTTAAATTTCTTGAGGAATAAAGTTACCGATCTTTTTCTATATATATATTACAACTTTTTCACTTAATAAAAAGTCTGTTTTTCTTGTGTGAAAATAAAATATGAAAATTATTACAATAATATAAAATTATTTTTAAATTTTTTACCTTTTATTAGAATAAGCCGCTTACGAGTTTTCTTGGGTTTCAAAGAAATCAATCCATAATTACATAGAGAAATAATGGTTCTTGCCTAATAAATATATATAGTGAAGTGATCATTTCGAGATAAAAATCCACTTGCATAATTACATATATAAATAATTTGCGGATGTCTAAATTATTTGCCATGTATACATTAGAGAGCAACATTGAATGCATCATCTCGAATCTTGATTTATGTGCTCAAGCATGTGTCTCCATATAATTTGTTAATATAAATATTTGCAAAGGCACACGGTCAACTATTTCATCCATTTGCATGCTAATCCAAATGACCTTGTTTGATGTTGCTCTATTGGAATTCATGGAACATTGATACATAGCTTAGTGCGTCCTCAGTTGTTGGCGCTCAGTTGGGAACATAAATAGGGTATAATGGTTGCAAATATAGATCTTATAAATTTACCCCTTGAGAATCAGTTGCCTTTAATCAGTTTTCTAATTATTGTTGATGTTGATCCTTTACATAAGTAATTTCAATCAATTGAAGAGTGTTTAGAAATCTTCAAACATTAAGATCTTGATGAAAAAAATAATGTTGTTTAAAGAGATGATATGGTGTATCATCTACAACTAATTGACAAACAAGGCATGCACCTGTTCATAACAAATTCATTAGTATGCATATGAGATGGAAGTTATGTCCACACCCTAATGCATCACAATCTGAAAAATCAAAAGGTTTCTTAAAATTTTGAAAAATGATAATCTGCATTAGTTAATCATTATATATGTGTGTGTGTGTGTGTATATATATATATATAGAGAGAGAGAGAGAGAGAGATCAAAATTGAATATAAAAATTTGATATGTAAATTGTCTTGGATTTGTCACTGAACAGTTCGTTACAACGAATCTTACAACTTAGTTATTTTTGTTAGCTTATTTCCATTGAATGCTAAATAACTGGAACTATAAGAAATATAACTAGAGCAAAGAAATACACAGTCCACACAAACAATACAAGATTTACCCTGGGAAAACCCACTATGAAGAAAAACCAGCCAACAATGAGGACTATGCCTTGCTCTTTTATATAAAATGCAAATACAAAGGAAATGGTACTCGTTGTGGAGTTACCTATGACTCTGCGACCAGAATGGATACTACATGATCTCCTACTTCCTCTATGATGATCTAATATCCACTCATATATTGTTGCTCAACTATGGAACAATACAATAACATCATAAGATTGGAACCCCTTTTCCTCCTAACAGTTCGATATTTAACATAGCTTGATATCCGTCTAGGGTTTTTGCATGCCCCATCTCCCGATTAAGGTTAGGTTTTTGGACCTTCTAGAATATTATTGAAAGTACACATGTGACTAGCTCTGCATGTACGAGAAATGAGAGCTAACGTGGAATCCACTTTGTACCATGGTGATCCACTAGATAGGTCAACTTGCGGGAGGCATAACTTCCTCATACGGACTCTGATTGTGGCAATTTTTGGACTGTTGGAAAGGTCTTGGAGCATGCAATCATGTCAAGGAGCATTGCATAAGTTATGAATGTTTGACTCCAAACAACATCTTTTAAACCCTAAAAATTTCCCTTGAAGGTTCTAGACCCCAAATTTACAAAGTGAGACATGCCCCTAAAATGTGTCTTGCAAGCCAATTCATCCAATATTTCTACCCAAAAAGAACCAAAATAGATGACAAATTATATATTGATCCATTTCATATCAAAACTAGATGTTAAAATTCAAAATTAAATTATGTTTAACAAAATCAATATTAATGGTAAGGAAACTAAAAAGTTATTAGCAAATACTGCATGGATTGGATTGATATGGGATACACCTTCAAGGTTGTTTGTATGTTGAACCTCTCTGATTGGTTACAATTGGGAGAATAGTTAATGATATTTTTCTACAATTAGCAAATTAGATAGAATTTACTGAATCATTTCTCTGTCTTGCAAAGTAGGATTTTGGATACGTATTTGATCGAGTATGTAAATCCCCCTTTTTATGGATCAGTTGTAGCAGCTATTATGTTCATATACTATGGATAGACTATCTTTTCATGTGCTAGGGGCACCTTTGGATATATGTTTGGTTCTTTTTAAATTAAAAAATACACTTTTTTCCTTGGAAAAAAATGCATGGATCGAAGTATGGACGTTGTAGATGATTAACGAAAATTTTATATGGACTTCTCAGAGCTAACCCTAGAGGCATAATGTGATTTCTCTAGCATTATTTTGCATACAATGAGATATCCCTAATACTAGGGTAGCAAGTGCTAGTGGAGTGATTTGCAATCCTAAAGGGAATCGCATAGGCATTGAGGATGCCAATTATAACATGGTGAAATCTCTTTCTCTTTATCGAAGACTGAAGATTCTCGTTTCTCTAACAAAAAATATTGTAATTATAATGGAATTCCTAATTAACTATTGGTTCCGTGAGAGCACAAGTAAATCTAGCCTCTCTTACACTAGCCAAGCATATTCATCTAGCTAAAACCCTCTCCAAACAATTTGAGTAAGCCCGATTCCATCATGTCTACTAGAAAAACAACAAAATTATAGATAAAACATCCAACATACTAGAATAAGGAGGGACATCCAAACCCATCATCTTCACACATTATGTGAAACCACCAAATTCCACTCAAAAGCTCCATCAGAGCCACGGTGAGAGGAAGTTGAAGTGAAGCAAGAGAAGGGCCTAGGGACTACCAAGTTTAGTGACGAACCAAGAGACTTTGTTTGATACACATTGAGAAGCCAAATAAGTTTCAGATTAGCCAAAACTAGGTATTTTTTCTGGTTTAAAACAAAAGGATCATTCTTTAGATTGATTTAAAGCTAGGTTTGGATTTTTAAGAGAGAATCAATTATATTTTGATTTAAAGTCAGATTTTAAAATTTTCTTGGTTAAAATATAGATTAAAAATCAAAAATAGATTTGGGCAAATTTTTTGTGCTAGTTTTTTTCCAGTTATAGGAATAGATATGTACAACTATATGAACTATATAGAACCTATACCACGGACCAAAAAAAAATTGGGTTTTGTTTATCAACTTTAGATCTTTGAAATTTTCTTTGTAATTTCTGTTATCATGCTAAATTTTTGAATTTTTTTAGCAATTTATGCAATTTTAGAAAGAAGTTTCTATATTTCAACAATTGCTTGGTGGATTTGTTGTAGATCTATGCATTTTTCTATTAGCTTTTCATAAATTTCTCTAGTTTTGGTAGAAATTTCACTATGTAATGGTAGATTCGGCAGCTTGGAAGGAAACCCTTGGTTTTCTTGGCATATTTTTAGCAGTATAATCTCATTTCAGTATTGTTATCCACAAAATTATTTGGAAAATGGCTAGTTTTTCCAATATCAGGTTGGATGGTAACCCAAAATTCTTTGGTAAAACTTATAATACCTAGAGACATCATATGTTAGCCATTTTTTAATGTAGGTGTCTGGAATAGCTTGTGTTGGGGAAGAAAACTCAATCGACAACAAGCAATGGCCAAAACAAATATGATGAGCAAAATGGAGAAGCGGTAATGCTCATAAGCTATCTATGATTGATGAGATTCTTCCAGCAGTGTGGGGTTATGGCACTATGAAGGATGTTGTAATCATTTGGAAGTTTTTAAAAGGCTTGCACAAAGTCTTAGACAAAGTTGGAGCCTTTTCTTGAAAAATATATTGTTTTCTATTAAGATGAATGAGAATGAATCAAAGATTAAGGATATTAGAGAACAATTGAATGTCATAGGGTGGAAGATGGAAGAATAAGACATGGTGGTAATTACGCTCAAGAGTTTACTAGTTGCATTTGAACATTTTATCGAAACACTTAATATTATTGTTGTTGATAAAGACCTGAAGTTTTATGAGCTATGCACAAATATTTTGCAGCAAGACAACTGGAAGAAATAGTTTGACAATGAAAATAAAGTAGTGAGTTCAGAACTAGAATTGGCAACAAACCTCAAGGGTAAGGGCAAGTTTGCTCAAAAAAATGATGGTAGAAGCAATCAAGGCAGCATTGATGGATCATGTAATCAAAATATTTTCAAATGTCATTATTGTGGAAATGTGGGTCATAAGTTTTGCATAAAGCAGTTGTGGGATAAAAAGTACAATTAGGGAGGCTCTTGGCAGAAGGAGAAGGCCCGTGTTGTAGAACACCATGAAGAGACATATCTATTCACTTTCATGGCTAAGAAAGAATATTCATGGAGAGTCATGTTCTTAGTATATTGATTATGGTGCATCATGTCATTTCACCAATAGATGTGATTAGATTGTTCACTATGATGCTTATCTTTCATCTATGGTTTTGGGTGGTGGGAAGTTCATAATAGAAGGAAAATAAACTATACATATTACATTGGGAGGTAACTGGTTGGTCTTCCTTATTGTCTACTATGTGCCAAGTATGGAACAAAATTTGCTTTCAGTATGTCAAATTATGAGGGAAATCCCCCACTAACATGTTATTTTTAGTAACAGAGATGTTACATGTTTAACAAGGGAATCAAGAAGACAATTTCTCTTGGTATTGAAGATCATAGACTATTACAGTTAACCCAAAGAACATGTTTTGCTAGCCAAGAGTGTTCAAGAAGCAAGTTCACTTTGGCATCAAAGATATGGATATTTGAATTTGCACTATATTTCTCATTTGGTTAAAGGAAGGTCAATGGATGGTCTTCCATAGATTCAACAAAAGCAACAAGGAATTTGCAAAGCTTGTCAAGTGGAAAAGCAACACCGAGCTCCATTTGAAG
Source organism: Larix kaempferi (assembly GCA_027924585.1). NCBI lineage: Eukaryota > Viridiplantae > Streptophyta > Pinopsida > Pinales > Pinaceae > Larix > Larix kaempferi. Next base: position 4,269,958 of record BSBM01002098.1, on the reverse strand, counting down.
AAGGATGGGAGTGGAGATCCATGGAGGTTCTTTAATTGATTCACGCAGATGTTTGTGGGCCAATGAAGATAGCATTAGTCTATGATGCTAGGTATTTCGTGTTGTTCCTAGATGACTTCACTCGAAAAATATGGGTGAATTTTTTAAGTTAAAGACTAAAGTATTTATTGAGTTCAAAAAGTTTAAAGCAATGGTGAAAAAATAATATTGGGGTTACATTGGAATTCTCAGGTCTGATAATGGTTGAAAAAATTTGTTCCACAGAATTTAATAAATTTTGTACTCAAGGGGTTGTTTAGAGATAATACACTACACCCTACACTCCACAACAAAATGGACCGGTAGAGAGGCATAACCACAAAATTATTGATATGACACGTTATACATTAGGAAACAAATATGTTCCTTACAATATTGCATTGAAGAAGCAAACCACAGTGTATTTGCTTAATAGATCTCCAACAAAGGTAGTGCAGAAGAAGAATCCAAAGGAAGCATGGTTTGGACAAAAAGCACAAGTAAATCATCTCATTTTTTTGGTTCAATTGTATATGCATGAATCCCTAAAGAACAATGAACCAAACTAGATCCCAAAAGCAAGAAATTGATGCTCACGTCATTACAACAACACTCAAAATGTATATAATTTAGTTGATGTGGATATTGACAAAGTCATCTTTAGTCAAGATGTTGTGGTTGATGAGAATGCAGGGTTATTTTAGACGAATTTGGATTGAAAATTTCTAAGAATGAGGAAGATTTAATGAGTAACTCAGGTAGGATTCGTGTACAACCTCAACTTGAAGGGTGGGGGGGGATTCTGAGGATGAGTCTCTGGAAAATCCTAGTTATGAAACCGTTGTCGGTACTCCAAATAAGAAAAATGGCAATGTTTATGTGGAAAAAGAGGATCCTAAGAAGAGACCAAAATGGTGGCACAAAACCATTGGAGATGTGTTCTTATATGAGATGATGGAAGATTCAAGGGAGAGAAAGAACAAGTGAGAAATATGATACTATTAATTATGCTTTGATGGATAACATTCAAGACTTATATGAACCTGGAGATTATGAAGAGGCCAAAGTAAGACCAAAATGGAAGAAGACCATGCAAGGTGAGCTTTAGACTCCAATGAAAATGTAAGCATGGGTTCTTACAGAGCTACCTCTAGGAAAATAAACCATTGGCTACAAATGGGTGTATAAAGTCAATTGCAAATTAGATGGGACACTTGGAAATCATAAGTCTGGACTAGTTGTAAAGGGATTCATATAGAAAGAAGGAATTAAGTCTGAAGAGAACTTTGCTCCCACAGAAAAGATGAGCACGATCCATTTAGTTCTAGCCATGGTAGCGCAATTTGGATGGAAAATATACCAGATGGATGTGAAGAGTGTCTTTCCTCAATGGAGGTTTGGAGGAACAAGTATACATGTATTAACCACAACTTTTTTAAGTTCTAGGGAAAGAACATATGTTCTATCAACTAAAGAAATATTTCTAAGGCTTGAAGCGCACCCAGAGCATGGTACAACAAAATTGGCAAGTATTTGGGTGAACAAGGGTTCCAGCGCAACCCACGGGGTGTAGAATAGACAGTGAATGGGTGTAATGTTAAGGCATTCCTTATGTTAGGTCACTGGTTTGAAATTTCGTGGATACTAGCTTTAAAAAAAGGGTTCCAACATAGTTCTTCAATTCCCAATCTTTACATCAAAAGCATTGGAAATGATGTCATTATTCAAGTGATATATGTAGATGACATCATCATAACAGGTAGCAAGGAAGGGGGAATATCACATGTAAAATCCAATTTATGTGCATCTTTTGATATGATTAACTTAGGATTCCTACATTACTACTTAGGTGTAAACTTTTGGCAAACAAATAAACATACTCACGGACAATATGCCAAAAGTTTGTTACACGAGTTCATGATGGTAGATTGTAAAACATCATCTACACCTATAAAGAAAGGGTTGAAACTTTTAGCCAAGGCTAATTCTAAGGAACTTAATGAATCAGTCAACAGCAAACTAGTGGGGATCTTCATCTATATTATGACCACTAGAATTTATTTGAGTTTTGCAATTAGCTACATCTCTTAATGCATGACCACTCCAGAGGTAAAACATTGGGTAACAGCAAAAAGAGTGTTACGATATGTGAGAGGAACATAGATTTTGGCATTCTACGCGAAAGACACAAAGAACATCAATTGTGTGACTATAAAAATTCATATTAACATGATCAATGGATGACAAGAAATCCACATTAGGTTGTTTTTAGACTCTTAGTACTAGAGTAGTAACATGGACAAAAAAGGAGCAACAAGTTGTCTCCCTTTCTTCAATTGAAGCATAATATCAAGTAGTGGTGAAAGTAGCACGTGAAGCAATTTGGCTCAGATGAATGCTTGTAGACATGAAGATCCAACAAAACAAGCCTTCCCTATTGTACTATGATAGCCAAGTCGTTCTTAGGCTCAAAAAGAATACAATCTGCCATGAGCGTACCAAAAGTATAGACATTCATTTTCACTTCATCCGACAAATGGTAGAAGATGGAATAGTTGAGTTGCAATACTTCCCTACAAAGGATGAGACTATAGACATTCTCACAAACTCTTTGGGTTCAGAAAAAAAAATTGTGAAATTCAAGGACAAATTCGGTGTAATATAGGGGGGATCATCGAACAGAAATGGGCATACTAAAGGAATGATTCATCAAACGCGGAGGAATGGCTAATTTCTCCCTCATTTTGTTTTAAGGTTGAGACTTGTAAAGTAAAGAGATTGATAGTGGTAATGAAAAGTATCCATCAAAGACAATCTCAGACCTACCAACCGTCAATGTGACTATTGTGACTATGAAAAGAGGGCAAGGTTTAGAATGGAGATCTAAGAGGAAAAAATGTGTTTGATTTGTTGAGCTAGGTTTACTAGATTAACCAATAAAAGAGGGTGTTAGAATATAAAGGTCATATAGACTATAGATTTAGGCATATTAATAAAGTCACTTAGTGACTTTGGTTACTTTATGTTTAATTATTTTATTAAAGTACACATAAGTTCTTTTAGGGTTTTTGTAATTAGGGTTTGAGAAGTTAGGGTTTATTTCATTTCATTATTATGAAGATAAGGTTATTCTCTTTGTTTGATAACACAAAAGAACCATTTTATTTATTTGTGTTCTTGGTTTCTTTTTGTATTCAGTTTTTGTAATAGTTTGCATCCTAGTCCCAAACTAAGCAAACATCAATGAAATCCACCATCAGATGATTTCCATAAATATATGGCGGAGGGGTATATCTCTCCATTCTACATACCATGTAGCATTCAGATAGTTTTCCTAGTATCCTCCCTTCATTTGACCCTTCATTGAAGTGGTTTCAATGTCCAAGGAGGAATAGCGAAATGATTTAAACCCTTACCTCCCACTTGCATGAATCCCCATTATTTCAAGTGTAAAGTTGAAAACTACATAAGATTCCTCCACCTATCATTTCACTACATTGAGAAAATAGGGTATTAAGCCTTAGTATTAGCATCTCAAGTAATTAAAATCATTCTTAAGGAAAAGACAACTTGAGCCACACACTAATAGTGCATCCCTTAACAACAAACCTCTAAATAATGCAAAGATGTTACGTACATAAATAAATAATATTTATTTATAATAATAAAATAAATATAATGTAAGAATTATTTAAAATAAAAGAAGTCTAAGGTCGTGTCTTTTCTATTTCAAAAGGCAAGTTGGGATTATATAAGGCCCATGCATTGTAATATCATTCATCAAATTATCCATAAAATATATTATATAGAATCATTTTGAAATCAGAGCGATCCAGCATCCATCATCAAAGCGATTCATCAAATTGTCTATAAAATATATTATATCCAGGATCTGTTCTTATACTCCATTTGGTATGAGAGCGATCCATCATCAGAGAGATTCATCAAATTATCTATAAAGTATATTATATACAGGAACTGTTCTTATACTCCATTTGGTATCAGAGCGATCCAGCATCGGTTCTTCTCCACGCCACATCCTCACCTTTGCTCCTCTTCAATTTCGTGCCCTCCACCCTCATCACCATTTCGCTTTGGCTCCTCTGCAAATCTATTGTCTCCCCATCCCAATACCCTCTATCTCCTCCCACGCCATCGCTTCTCTTTTTTCCCCATCCACGTTATCCTTACGCACCTTCTGTCCACTTCCTCTCCCCTTCTCTTGTGCCCCCGCTACATCTCTTGCATTCACACACACCTTCCATCTGCCTCAGCTCCACCTTGTCGATTGCTCCCACATCGTCACCCCCTCACACCTCCTCTCATCGCACTCTCACACATATTCCCACACCTCTCTCGCACAAACCACTCTCTCCAATCTCCCTCTAAACCATCATCCTCTCCCCCCATCTCACGATACCACACCTTCATCCCTCGTGTTATTCACTTCATCCCACAACTGTGCCTCCCACCTTGGCTCGCTTCTCCAATCCCTCGCCCATGATTCTCCCATATCCACCACCATTCTGACTGCACACTCCTCCCCCTTGCCTTTTGCCTCCCTCCTTCCACCCAACATCCACACTCCAACAGGTCCACATCCCTCGACTCCCCCATGCCATTTCACCATTCTTCCAATTTTTCTTTATTTTTTTTTTATAATAATAAATATTATTAGTAAAAAATATTATTAATAATAAATATGATTAATACTAATATTATTAGTAAATAATAATAATAAAGATTTGTTATAATATAATTATTATTATTATTATATTTAAAACATAAGCTTGGACAAGCAAAAATTCCCCCTTGTACCAGATCACAGATGAATGATCGAGTGGAGAAAAATGAAAACAAACAAGCTTGAGATTCTAACACTCTCGAAAGTCTAAATTCGAGATTAGATAAAATTGAAGTCAAGCTACGGGGAAAATAAGAATTAACAGGGAATGTAAGAAATGAGATCGTCGACGTCGTATCTTGGGAAATGAGTAAGGTGAGAGCAGAAATAAACACAAGCGTGAAAGAAGGATTTGAAAAAATCATGAAGTTCATCAGGGATAGAGAAGTCTTTTGTCAATATCGATTCGCCAAAAATAAACCATCCAGATACAACTAGTTTCTTCAAAGTGGAAATTCCACAAATCCATATAGATTACAATAACTTTTCAAGCCTTAACCCCAACCAGTGGTACTCGAGTTCAATGCAACCAATGAGTGGATATCTAATGATGTCTAAGCTAGAGTTACCAAAGTTTGATGTCAAGACAAAACAAAGTGTGGAGTGGATCAATAAGGTGGAACAATTATTTTGCATACATAAAATCCTATTTGATGACAAGAAGATAAAATATACCTCAATGCAACTTGAAGGTGGGGCATATAACTGGTATATGTGGAGGAATATTACGACAAAAGTGTGCTCCTACAACTAGAACACATTCAAAAATGATTTTTTTTTAAGATTTCAAGATGTGACCAAGAAATAAATTTTTGCAAAAATCACCATATTACAGCAAAAGGGAGATGTGGAGGAGTACACCTATGAATGGGAAGCCCTAGAAACCTGAGTACCAGAGTTAACGGGCGATCAATGACTCAAGAAGTATGTACATGGGATAAAACCATACATAAAAGACAAGTTAGAATTACACAATAGAGCATCCAAATCCAGGTCGATGCCAGCAAATGGATAAGGCCAAGCGTAAAGCAAAAATTATTGAAGAAAAGTTTAGAAAGTCATGGCAAGAAAACCTTGACAAAGGTTATTTGCGACAAAAAGAGACACAATGCAAATATTGCAGAGACAACTGGTCACCGGGACATCCGTGCAACAATTCCCAATCATATGGATATAAAGTTGAAAAAGAATTAGACACGTCGATTAGTCATCACGACAACCATAGAAAAATAAAAAAACACTTGTCGTCGATGTGGCGAAAAATGGATCCCAGGTCATAAATGTATGTCCAGTTATACATCTCATTGCAAAATTATAGATGGGAAAGAAGTGCAAGTTTATACCAAAGAAGATACATCTGATTCTGGTTTGGATACAAACTCACCCGAGGTATCAATAGCGACAATCACATGCATCCAACAAACTTGTAAAAAAGAAGATTCAATGATGCCTGATAAAGCTGCCACCCAAAAGCAAGAAACTCGGTTACTTATAGAGAAATATATTCCGCCCCATTCAAGAAATAGTGATAACATTAAGGATGAACAATGCTTATTCCAGGTGACAAAACTAGAAAAAATAGGACCAAAAAGGTTACAACTTACAGGAACTATTAAGAATAAAGCCATCACAATTCTAGTCGATTCTAGAAGTACACACAATTTGGTGGATATAAAAAGGGAAAAAGAACTTAACCTGTTTGTATAGCCTGTGAAGAATCTCACGGTATCGACTATGGATGATTGACATGCAGAAGTAGGGAAATGCCATAAGGTTCCTTTACAAATACAAGACTTAAATCTACAACTCAATTGTTATGCCTTACCACTCAAAGGAGTAGATATGGTGTTAAGAGTTGAATGGCTAATGCATTTAGGCACCTACACTACCAACGCTACCAACCTACAAGAACAGTATATGGAATTCTGATGGAAGGGAAGTAATTATAAGTTGCATGGATTGAGAAGCTCACCACTCAGGCAGAAGGAATTACAACACAAAAGAGGTCCAAGTACATATAAAGATAAAGGAATCAATTTGGATCGCATATCTCAAGTCATCACTTCAACACAAATCCAAAATAAAGACAATATTAGCAAAATTAGCTTTGAGGACATAACTTCCCTTAAAGGGGGTGGTAATGTTGCATACATAAATAAATAATATTTGTAATAATCAAATAAATATAATGTAATAATTATTTAAAATAAAAGAAGTCTAAGGTCGTGTCTTTTCTATTTCAAAAGGCATGTTGAGCTTATATAAGGCCCACGCATTGTAATATCATTAATCATATTATCTATAAAATATATTATATACGATCATTTTGGAATCATTCTTGAATAGGAATTGTTCTTATACTCCAAAGGATATATGTAGCATTTAAAAAAATTGGAAAATGAAGTGAGATTATCAATTGTGTCTCTGAAATCCAAAGCATTAGAATTAGAGGTAGCAGCTAATGTGCTCAAGAATCTAATAGTTCACATATCCACCTTTGTGAACCCCCTAGCAGAGTTTTTAGTCCACCTATCTCACCACAATCTAAATCTAGCCATAGTGCCAGCAAAAAACTCAAGTTCCTCAGTTCATATGGAATCCGTAGCTAGTGCTTGAGATGGGTATTACATTTTTGTTTACATTGTAAATCATGTTTTATCGATGTTAATTACTATTAGAGCAACATAGTAGAAAGTACTCTAGTGAATTTTGGAAGTATAAGACTTGAAAGAATTTATTTAGTCCAAAGACAAAACTCTCTATATTTTGTAAACATATGCAGTACAGAGACAACCGATACCTTTTGATTATATACAAATTAATCATTTTGATTATTTTCAAAATTAGATCTACCAATGCTCTACGAAGTTTAGGATAACACTAAGATTGATTTTTTTTGTACTAGAGTCAATGTCCACGATGACGAGACTCCTATATGTCTCTCCAAAACTTAGAGCATAGTCTGTAACTTGACAATTGTAGTTGCTCATCTCATTAATAAGACTTGTCAATGTCACTCTCTAGTTATCATTATAGTCGGTCCTAACATTGGTGATATTATTGCTACTCATTGTCCATCTATCAGTGTATGTGTTCCTTACATTGAAAGGTTTGTTGCATCTCACTCTCAACACAACTACCTACTTGACGAGAACTATTACCTCAAAAGAACAATATACCCAAAACCACTTAATTTGGTCAAAATTTCTAAATCAAAAAGTGTTTTGCTAGCATCACCATTTTTTCTCAAGGTTGCTTTCTTAAACTTTTTCAATGATGATGTAATGTTTTTGAAAGGGGTTGATGTAATGTTTTTGAAAGGGGTTTTCTACAACTTGTTTTTGTCATTTTAAAAAAAATGGTGTTACCTGTATCACCACTTTTTCTCAAAGGGTTATTGTTCTATTTTTTTATTGTTGATGTAATAACAACATTTTTTTTAAGGATTTCCTTTCTTACTTTTTTTCTTTCAGGGGTGATCTAGTGTATCCAACTTTTATCATCATCTATTTTTTAGAATATATTTAGAATACAAAATATTAGTGAAATATTATCACAAATTTCACCACATCTCGTGAAATTTCCTTCATGGAGGGATTGGAGTGATGCCCAACGTCACCACCCTCCTCCCACCTGTCCCCATCCCCACCCAATCCACTTCCATGAACAAAATTACCTAAAATTGGGTAAATTTGGTGAAATTTCACCAAATTTTTATAAAATTTATGTATGGAAGGAGGAGGCATTGCCCCCATATCAACCCCACCCCTTATGATTAATTTTAAGGAACTTTACCAAATTTTGTGAAATTTATTGGATAGAGAGAGGTAGGTCAATTTCCAACATCCGCCCCCCAACGCCATTCCCAACATTGCTCGCCCCTCCCTCCATACTTTGAATGTAAAAACTTATGGCAAAATTGGATAAAAATTGCCATCTTTTTTTGCATTTTTTGGTGATTTTACACATGGAATGAGGAGAGAAATTGATAGGAATTGGCCTTTGTAGAGGTGAACACTCAACATCACCCTCGCTCCCTACATCAAAGTAATTTCATAAAATTTAACAATTCTTTGTTAAATTTCATAAGGATTAGTTAAAATTTTCCCAAAATGTTTAACATTTAAATTATGGAGGGGATTTCGATGTTGGGCGTTGCCACACCCTCCAAGCTTGAAAATTAAAAAATATTAGTGAAATTTTACCAAATTCATCCCAATTGTGACCAATTTTAGTGAAATTTACACACTAAAGCATATTTCAATTAAAGTTTGTGTAATTAAAAAATTTAAGGTGAGATTTGAGCAATTGCTCAATCCTGTCTTAAAATGATAAAAGAATCATAAATATAATTATTAGGGGAGCAATAAGATACTAGAATCACCAAAACACAATAAACTACCAAAATAGATGCTAAAAACATTGGAGCTATTATATTACCTCAAAAAGAAAAGAAAAGAAAAACACAAGAAAACCCTTGAATTTATTAAAACACAATGGCGTTACTAGATCAACACTGGAAAAATTATAAATAACTCTTGGAAAAAAAGTAGTTATGCTAGTATCGCCATTACAAAAACTAAAATTAAAAATTAAAACACACACGCACACTTCTTAGAGTACACCCTACAAAAACATTATTACTACATCAGCACTAAAAAAATAAAATTGCCAAAAAATTTGTGATGCTTGTGGCAATATTTGAAAAAAAATAACAAAATAGACCCCCTAAAACATAAAACTCTAAACGATTCTTGTCTCATAAAGTGAGGTGGAAAACTATGTATCCTTCCAACACCAACAATAGTTGGAAGTGGACACCACCAATAATTAACCTCCTTTCCTCCAAAAAGGCCTATGAACAGTTGCAATGCAAAACTCTACAATATATGTTTGTGGTTCAACCATCTCCCTTTCACTTCGAACAATCATAAGAAAGGTTTATTTCACATGCCATTGTATATAGGGAACAAGCTTAAGAGATTTGGATATAGCACTAAGCCCAAGACCAGGGTTCTTCACTTTCACCAAATCATTGATGAAGTGAAACCACAATGATGATCTCCCATAACCAATAGAGCTTCAAATGGATAATTGGACTAGGAGCAATTCTCATTTAAGTGCAATTGTCGCCATCAATGTGGCTATGTCAACGAACATTGTTTGAAGAAGTCGACCTCACCAACTCTGGAAAATTAATAATTTCAAACAATGAACAAAGACTCGAAGAAAAGGAAACAATAGCTTGACAACATCACAACCCATAAATTATGCAAAATCAAACACAAGCCAAAGGGTTTTGTAGCATTGGACATTGAAATCCCCAACAAAGAAACAAAACCCCTCCCTCCCTCGATCAAATATAAAAACCTAGTAGAGACAGAGCAATGAGCAAGTTCAATGGAAATCAAGACACCCTAACAAGCACAAACGTTTTCCAAGAAAAACAATGCAACACCCCAACAAGCACAAACTTTTTCCAAGAAAAACAATGCAAGGGCACCCAAAGGAGAAGCAACAACAAAAACCAATTGAAACTCCAAGAAAGTATCAATAGATTACCCCACTCTATCAAACCATCAAAACAACCACAATCATAGTGGAAACAAAAGTAGTAAAGGTAAGAATGTTAATAACAGTGAAAAAATCACTACCACAATTATAGATTACATGGTAGGAAGCCTGGAGAGTTAGCTCGAGTGGTTGAGTGTTGTGAATTGCAAGCCAAAGGTCACAAGGTCAAGTCATTGGGCTAGCTGCCTCTATAAATAGTATGGGCCTTCATCGATGTCCTCGCCAAATTAGGTTGCCAAGACTACAACCGAACAATTTACCCCAATACCATCCTCGAGATGAGAGAAGTGCTCGAAGGGTTTCCCTTAGTGTGCATTTCGTTGAAAAAAATTGCATGGTAGAACTTCAACCTGATTCAAAAGTCGAATCTAGAAGCTAGGTTGAGCATGTCTTGCTCACTAACAACAAAAAATAAAAATAAAAAATAATTTTACGATAAAAAACAAAGCACTAAGATCATAATCAAAGTTAATTCACCTCTCATTGGAAGAGGAAATTGATTGGAAGCAACTCCAAACCCTCTTGTGAAATGTTTCGTTTTTCTATTTTGATATGTAACCAATTTGTAGATGAATAGTCTTGCAATTCAAGAAAAAACAAAAGTTAATAAGAAATTAGGGTGTTTCATGAATACCCAAATGGGAGCGTGTTGTTGACCATCTTGAAGTTGCCATTAAAAGTCATCTTTATTCCTGTACTACCACTATACAAACGATCTATGATTTTGAAAATATAATACAATGTCACCCCCACAATTCTCCCAACATCGAATGCAAGGAAAAGGGTCATGAGATTCATACTAACACTGCCTATCTGATTTCATTGTGGAAGCATGTTTACAAATCCACTTCTTGCCAAAACCATTCAAAAGCTAAAATTAAGAGGTGATTAGTCAAGAGTTAGTAATATATGCAAACGCCTATCATCAATGATACAAGTTCGAAGATGTAACATCGGGCACTATATAAAAGTCCTTGTATAGCCATTTGAATTTCTAAACAAACAATGGCACTCGCCAATGATCTTATAATAAAGAAGGCATTTAAAAATGAAATGATCCTCAAACTCAAATTTCCGAAGATTTGGTAAAACCAGTGTAGACTCGTAGAGCAAAGAATGATAGGGAACAACATTAACAAAATGACAGAAGAAGCTTTCTACCTATGGTGGAAGAATGAAAATGTCACAAATCTGAAAGAAAGACAATAATATAAACAACATAGGGAAGCAATAGAAATAGGCATTTGAAATATATGACACCAATTGCAAAGGCATAATATCTTTAAAAAGATCAAAATTGTTTGATATGAACATGAACATAAAGTCTATGATTTAGATTTGTATTTCATTGAAAGATCTACGCAAAATGCCTACTGATACAAGTTTATATTAATCAAAAGAATACCTAGCCTCGTGCAATGAAATCAATTTAAAAGTAGACCCTCGGATCAATCACCTCCCACACATTTAATGATGAACTTCATCAATGCACGTAATTGAGGATTGTTGAAAACCATGTATCAACATTTCAATGTTTACAATAACAAGCCTGTTTTGTTTTGGGCAGGGATAATTTTAAGGACCCATACTTATTTAAAAGTGTATAATAAACCTTGGCGAATCTTGCCAATTCTTAAAATGTCAAATATAAAATATTTGGTGAAATTTTTGTAAAATTATTTCAATTTCTAAAGATTTATATAGTTTATATAATAATTTGGCAATTTTTAGAGTGAAAAAAGTTTACCCCATCAAAATTGGGCGAAATGGAGCTTCAAAAAATGCAAATTGGCGAATCTTTTTTTGGAAAAAAAACATGGAAAAATAGCCCATGGACTAAATTTCACCCCTAAAATTATCCTTGGTTTTGGGGAGGTTTTCGTTATGGAAAACTTGTTCAGAGGCATTCTTAACTTATTTATTCAGCAGCATTAGAAATGTCCACTTCTGATTGTTTCTCATAAAAAAAAACATAGAGATCTTATTCTTCCCTGTTGGATATTTGAGAAAACACAAATACAGTCGAATTTATAACTGCCATAATACTTTCATCTCGTTGTTTTGAAGATGAAGCTTGATGATCATCTTATATTGCTTTGGAGTTCCTCCCAGAAAAGTAATGTCGATTGCTAGGTGACAATTATGCCATGAACATTCATGGCAGATAGTCTTTTTTATTTTCAATGGCTTCTCAAATAAGTTAGGCAGCTTTTGTGTCCAATTTTGCATTAGTTGGCTGCCACGGAATAATCCTATAGAGAAACAAATGCAGTCAAACCTTATCGTTTCAGTATTAATTCACAGTTAAAAGCTGCTTTGACACAACCAATATTGCACACTTGCCGTGTCAAAGCTTTCACCAAAAACTGGAAATTTGAGGTTTTGCTCAATTCCTTGTACATCCCACCCCATCACAGATAAGTTATTCATGTCTAAGGCTCATAAAACCCAGAATTGTGAGACTCGGAATAGTGTTCTTCATGCAAATTCAAAAAGAATACAGAAAGGTATTTTATACAAGTTTTCACCTTCCCCAAATTCTACATTTCTCATATACCCTAACATTGTGCATGTTTTCTACAAATATTTACTCAGCTTCATGCGCATGCCAAAACTATATATATAGAACGGGATTTTAAGGAAACATTTTTTGTACTGTAGAAACCTTTATCCATTACAAATCCTTATAATCCTCAAAAATGTTAACTACAATTTTTTGATGAAAAGCTCGAAAAACTTTCACAACTTTGAAAAGTATTTTATATATATTAGAGAAAAAAATGGCATCTTTTCAAGTAAAATAATTTCATAATATAGGAATTTGGGCAAATTTTCATTTTGTATTGATGAATCATTTTAGAAAACAAACGAAAAAGCTAGCCAAATGGAGAATCTTAGCCCCTTAAATTTTTAAAAAAATGGCATCTTTTCAAGTAAAATAATTTCATAATATAGGAATTTGGGCAAATTTTCATTTTGTATTGATGAATCATTTTAGAAAACAAATGAAAAAGCTAGCCAAATGGAGAATCTTAGCCCCTTAAATTTTATATAACACGCATATGCACATGCACCCCCACACACACGTGTGTGCACGCACCAGAGAGATTCAAAATCATCTGTCTTGTCAAATTCCATGTCCGGTCTTGTCCTGGTCTGATAAAAATGTGAAAACCAATCACAAGATTTCGATAACATTTACTATGGAGAAGTTTAAAAAAAGCGAGTAGGTGCAAGAAAGTCACAAATGTTTTGCTCAAAGGGACCGAGGCCTGCCTAACAGCAGAAACTGAGGACGAATGGTGGCCAGAGAGATTCAAAATCATCTGTCTTCTCATTCTATGTCTGGTCTTGTCTTGGTCTGATAAAACTGTGAAAACCAATCACAAGATTTTGATAATATTTACTACAGAGAAGTGAAAACTAAGGTGAGTAGGTACAAGAAATTCACAAATGCTTTACTACCAGCATAGATCCATCTTAAACTCGGATCTATCAAGCACCGAGGGATCCAACTTCTTAAGATGTAAATTTTTTCATCTTAAACTTTGTACACATCAAGAAAAAATTTACACCTCAATAAATTTGATCTCTAATGGTGCTTGATATATCCGAGTTTAAGATGGATCTATACTAGTTATAATTTTTTTATTTTATGACCCAACATGATTTTTTTAATTATTTTTTTTTGGTAACATTATGTAACGTTACAACATCTTCCCCAAACTGAGCACTGAGAGTGCAAAAAGGGACCAAGGCCTACATAAGAGCAGAAACTGAGGGAGAATAATGTCCTATGCAAAATCTGATATCAACAGAAATAGGCAAATATGCCAACAAGTAATCCTTTGAAACCTGTCCCAAAAGAGGGGGCAATTCATTACTCATTCATAAAGATATAAATTTACAGATGCTTCCAATGGGACCTTGCCCTTAATACAAAATTGAATGGCATTCGAGAATCAAAACGATCAGACCATTACCAGTTCAGTTTTTATACTCTTAGGGAGATAATTTAACTCAAAATATGGAGTGATAACAATTTTGTGATCAACCATAAAGTTGCAAATGAAAAGATAACTCAGATTAACAGTCTCTGAATAATAACCATAAGGGAGCATGTACTGCCAATCTATCAAAGCCGGTGGTATTTTGCCAAGTAGAATAATGCCATCAATGTTGTTTGACGACATGAAAAATTAGATGAGAGCAGGCTGAAACTTTGCCCATGAAACGTGTGACAAACATCCTCACCATACCAAGAGAATTTATAAAACAAGGGTTGCAATCATCTCCTCATTAATACCCTGATAAAAACAGGCTGAAAATGTTACATATATCAATTTGCACTATCTATGCCACAAAGAAAAGCTAAATGGAAAAGAGAAAATCAATGGAATATACAGAAAACTTTGATCGACCCTGCCTGAATTTTTGAGAACAGAATGCTGTAGCTTGTAGCATCATCCTATACTCAGTAAATTAGGAAGTTATCACAAAAGCTTGAATTTGTGAACCTCTACTGTCTGAATTATCGTTACTTCTTCTTCCATTGGTAGAACATGCCCCATGTTACCTGTGAAAAGAAAGAGGAGGAAAATCGTCTTCTCTCCATGATGCTTCCCTGAGTGTTTATAAAACAGAATACTTAGTGCCACAAAACCTAAGGCTGAAGAAGGTAATCATGAACTAGAAATCACCACCAAATAACATTTTCATCACCAACTAAGAACATATAATTGGTCTTTTCCTTTCTTAAAACATGAACAATGTTCTTATTGATAGCGCACCTTTTGTAGTCCAATGGAGCACCAGACTTCTCTAGTATAATGCCACTTGAGGATGCATGCAGGACTTCTGAGTTAACCCACTGTCCATTCAGCTCATCTGAGTCCATATGCCTACTTTGTTCTGATTTCACTCTTGGGGAATGTGCACCTAACTGTACAGGTCCAAATGAACCAAACTCCAGCTGCTCGAAAAGAAAATCTGAGCCATTAGAATAAGGCTGTGTCATAGAAACTGGAGAACCACAAAGTTTATCTTTTACACCACTGGTAGGCTTCCCATGGCCAACCATATTTGATACTGAATAAACCTCAGTAGCCATTGTTCCTAATGTTTGTTCTGAAACTGTGTTACTTACTGATTGGTAAGAGCTCTTGCACAACCTAGATATGTCACCGTCCCTATCACCAGATCTCACACCTGCTGAATTGACATCAATGCTCTTATTTCCAATCTGTCTTTGAAAATTTTGGTCAAAGGTCGTTTTGTTTCGACCATTAGTACGAGGTCTGTGCATTTGATTACTTACACGGGGAGTAAAATCCTGAGCAGGTGCTCCTTGATTCCTGCCTTTGTTGGAGTACCTCTCTTTATAAGAACCAAGGCTCTGTAGATAAATAGTTGAAGTTAGCCTGCATGACCCATTGCAAAATTTTACAATCTAAAGAGTGAAAATGAAAAGAAAATCATCCATACCATATTGGGAAAGTATGTCCCTATTCCGTTTCTCGGCTTTGACAGTTCCTCCCCACTGAAAGATCCTGGTAGAATCACACGATTTGCTCCTATATAACCAGAAGGATGCAATAACTGAGAAGGAGCAAATCTGAAGCCATAAGAGTAAACATTTGGATTTATGTTAAAGTGGGGAGGAACCATGGGATGGGATAGACCAGAACCATATAATCCTGACTCTTGGAAAAACTTTGCATGTGCCAGATTTCTGGAGTGACTATCAAAATCACCACCAAGGTCAGCCTTCAGATGCCTTAAAACATCAAGAACAGATCCCATTGGTATGATGCCTAAACTTGAAGAAGTGACTGTGGCACAACTTGGAGTATTTGATTCTTCAAAGCAATTGACACCAGAGACTGGAGCTATTCTGCTTTGTTGATACTTCAAGTTTTGATTAGTATTGACTGAACATCCTGCATCTGAACTTGGTTGAGTTACAGACAATGCTTTATTTATATCAACTGAAGAAAACAAAACATCGGCAGAGGTACTTTCAGATGCTCTAGAAATGTCAGAAAAATTCAAGTTCAGAGAAGATGATGTTCGCTTTTCTGAGGAGGATGAATGTTCCTCTGAACTGGGAACTTTATAATTTGTTCGTATGGGATGACCACAAGCACCATTGACTGGTCTGTCACATCTAGAAGAATATAAACATGACGAAATACCATGTGGAGTTATATCAGTATCAATCTCTAATTGAGGAAATGCATCTTTCTGAATTTTTCCATTTTCATAAGGCTCATTTTCAATAGAATTGTTGCAAATACTAGACCCAGGAAAAATAGAGTCACGTGCAACCACACTCAAATGTGCAGAGTAGGGACCAGCAGCAGATGCAGGCAGAGATAAAGCCATTTGAGTGGTATTGATAACAAATTTATGACCTTGAACATCCTTTGGCAATCCTTGTTGCGTAATGCAACTCGGTTTTGCTGCTATGCTTCCATGTTGAATAGAAGCAGTATTAGTGATGGACAATTGTTCAATGTCGCTGGCAGATTCGCAGTCATCAGATTGATAGAAGGCCGGAGAGTTCATGGAAGAAGTGACGGTTGCTTCATTGCTTTCCCAGTTTCTTGCATGTTTACCCCTCAAATGTCCTTGAACTGCAATGCTCATCTCACTGGTCGAAGATGAGCACAGTTTTGAACTTGTTGACATTGAACTCATAACAGCTTTGCTTTTGGCAGTCCCTGAAGGCCTGAAATCACATCCATTTGTTGTTGTTCTTTGCTCAGGCAAACCATGTGGTGATTTGGGTGATTTGACTTTACAAATATCAAAATTAAAATGACTGCTGGCGAGATCTTTTGCATCACCTTCTAACCGATTACCACAGACAGGATTTCCTTCGGTAAGCAGCCCACTGTTATGACTATTTGAACAGTTGGGTGGCATATTAGAGAAACTAGGACACTTGATGCCCTGTCCTGTTTCATTTCCCACCAAATGAATCTGAGAGGGAGCTATATCAGAAACACAACTTGCCTGTTTAGATCCTTGGTCCATTTTATTAATCTGACCAGATAAGTTAGCCTGATAAGCTTCTACAGTTGTGGCACCATGTTCAGCCAAGGATGTAATTGAAATTTTATTACGCTGATAATTTTCACAGGAATCATTAAAGTGCACACTTCTTGCAGCAGCATTTATTTCCTGGAAGGACACAACTGCATTTTTATCAAACTTCTTCTCTTTAACATCTGAGTTTGACGCTTTCTGAAAGCCTGTAGTATCCCCAACCAGCCTACTTTCCAGAGAGCATAATATGGAATCTGGAACATCTGGACGATGTCCATTGCCATGTCTTTCCACTGTATTGAGAAAAAACGTGTCCAGTTCTTCGGCAATCTTCTCCTCAGAGCAAAGTAGTATTTGCCCCAACTTTTTAGCACCATATGTAAATGCACTGCGTATACGGTAGAAATTCCCTGCATAACACACAAGCAGCACTTACATGACTTGCTTATATCCCGGAGTAAATCAAACAATAGCTTTCCACTAACAGATGCATGAGAAAAAGAAATGCACTGCATATATGATATTGCGCAACAGTCAAACAAAGCATAGCAATTATGAGAAGATATCTACAAAATACAAGATGTATGGGAGGCACTCAAACCAAAAACAACTTACAGGGTAGCTTAGTTTTTAGCACAGGAAAATACAAGAAGGTATTCCAACATCGACATAAATAAATATAGAGAAATTAGAGAGTAAGCCCCATAAACATCATAGATTCACACTTAAATTTGGATTTCAAGAGAATAAATTGTATATACAATATAGATCCAATGTCCGAAGTTCTATTCTGAAGTACATTAAAACTAAAGGATTTCTATAAATCTTCTATGCCAATAGATAACGCTGCCATTCAGAATCGTATCTCTTACAAAAACAATGAATTGTTTTTAGAATATGAAACAGTTACTCCACCAAATGTTTTGGTTGTGTTTTATGACAACTCAAATGTTAAGTGGAAAATATTAAGGTAATGTGATAAACATTAAATACTCAGGGAAGATGGTTGCAAATAATGGTGTTTAAAGATGAAAGTCGAAAACGATTACATTAGTATGAGACTGCTTGTCATCCCTTTTCTACGTTCTAGTTAACTGGCAAAGTTTACTGAAACAAATCAATACACTCCAAAGGTAGCTTCAAACTTCAAATATGTGGAAAACTCTGGCTCCAATGAAAGAAATCTCCAAAAATGTTGAATCTGACACTTCAAGGTTTGTTAATATCCATGGATCCACCAAGGACAAATACATGAAAATATCTTGGGCAACACCAATGTGAACTTTCAGGGTTGGCAGGTGCGGGAGGGTGCTCTTTGACCCCAGAGGACAAATTGAGAAAACATATGCTTGGGGATTGGGAACAATGACAAATAATCAAGCAGAAACCTTGGCTCTGTGGCAGGGCTTGAAGCAGGTCGAAGACATGCAAATTCAACAATTGACTGTGATAGGTGACTCCATGGTAGCCATCCACCACTTAGTTCTTCAACCAGCCCAAAGGATTTGATCTTAAGTCGCTTGTTTGAGAAACTACGTTGTTTGATCAATGGATTTGGGAACTTCAGAGTTTTTAATGTGTTACGTGCACTCAACAAAGAAGCAGATCAACAAGCCAATATGGCTTGTAAGTTGTAATCTCGCCCAAGGAAATCTCATAAGTAATGGAGAGGAATCGCCACATTCCACAATCCCTTAGCAATGAAATACAAGTTGAAGGAACCTAGTAAAATTATGCATTTGAGAAGTGTCCTTTTGGGAATTGATGAGCATGTCAAGTGGCATGATAATCTTCGGCAGAGATTCGGCATCAAACTGGTTATTAATATGATATCACAGCTTGCACATTCTGCACGTGGGGGAACTGAGCTCATGATGGATCTTTCAATTAGCTTACCTCATCTCCACAGAACAGACAGGAATGAATTTACAACTCGACATTTGGTCATTGCATTATCACAAGAGTTTTTGCCTTCTACAGGAAGAGATGGAAGTTGCACTGTAGTTTTCTGGAAGTTCAGTCAGCACAGTGGAGAGGATCCTGGGTGTTCCATTGGGTATCCTTGGTGGAAATTGAATCTGCCCGACATCAAGTGGACCAGGAAGAAAAAATATTTCGCCCGGGCTTCTAGTGGAGGGTGTAGACCAGTGCATTGCAGGAGCACTGAGTTGATTGCCGTGAAATTTGAGTGTAACGGGCTGTACTTCCTTGCTATTGAAGAATTCAATCAGTGTTCTCTCTACTTGAAACCTTTGCCAGTACAGAGAACAGAAAGCAGAAGGGCACCTTGGAAGCATGATGTGGAGGTTGCGAACATTTGAAAACATGTTTCCTGATGATGGTGGATAAAAATCAATGAGAGCTGACAGCAGCAGTTTTGCTGCTGCAACAACGACTAAGGGCCGACCAGAACTGTCTCTGTTGGAGGTAAGAACCCATCCTGGCCTGGTAGTCTATTTGCATGGTCTCTGTGGAAAAGGTCTGGGAAAATTAAAAGTTGATAAATATTCTGCAATAGAGATTTTTCATCACCGTATTTTTAGCCTTGTATACCAAGCCCTGGGGACAGTCAGCTCGGTTCTTCTGGGTAACTGGTCAACCTGAAACCTTAGGGAAGAACCTTCAATTCTCAGAAGGTGCTATTACTCAGATTCTGTAGTAGGAATATTGTTCTGTGGCATTAGTCAGGTTGTTTAAAGTCCCATGGTGAATTTAGTCCAGGCCCTCTTAGGAGAGCCTTGCACCAATATCAGCAATATCATTAGCAGAATGGCAAGCGAATCGGAAAACAGTGAACACTCTGTTAGAAGAGATGGAAAAATGCAGGAGGAACCTTAAGTGACAGTGGACAGTGTGATAGAGCACTTGGAAAATTGGAGGAAGCAATGGGAAGCCAGATATGCAAGAGACCTTTTTGTTTCTAGAACCAAACACGAACTCCTTATGGCGCAGGTGAAACGTGTGAGGAGCAAGTTGATAATGGCAGAAATAGAGATTGAATTTTGGAAGGGAAAAACAGAAGGGCAGGAAGAACAAATCAGCGTTCTACGGGATAAAGTAAAGATTATAGAGCAGGAGCAGTATTACAGCTATGTATTGGACAGGAAGTTGATAGCCCCCAAGGGCTTAGTTGGATTAGATTGGATAGCGCAATCAGTGGAAGGGGAGTAAGCACCAACTCCCCATCTCTCACCTATAGCAGAACAGAAGAATGAGGCTCCAGAAGAAACAGGCAACAAAACAGCTTAAAGTTTTCTATGCATTATAAATGCATTTTGTTTTTAGGCCAATATTATAGAACCATCAGTCGGAATGTAGATTCTAGAAGTCTGTCTTTTTTGTGCTTTGCACCTTGTATGTAGTCCTGGGCTTTACTACTTTCATAACTCATTTTAGAAAGAAGCAGAATATATCCACAGGTTGTACGATTCGGTCGGAACCTCTTTTTGATTAATACCAAAAAGCAACTGTTTTTGTGAAGAAAAATACACCAACGTGAACTTTAGCGGATGGATCACAAGTCACAAAACAGAAAATATGCATTTCTCCTTATGCTGGAATTTTAGGATTTTCAAAGAATGATCTAGATATTTAATAGCTCATCGTCAATAGTTTCAAACTTTCACCAGAGCTCTAATTATGGGCATTTTTGTGTGCCCCCCAAAGTGGAAGTTCAATTTGCTTACCTTCTGAAGATCATATTTACCTTGTAAATAGGGAGGAATTCTAACTAACAGAACAGCTCAACGTATAGCCTATTTTCTTCTCAAACAAAACATTTATAATGAATCATGATAGCAACATTTAACTAAACAACCCAGCTTAGAGAAAGCTTGTTTCTTATATAGCAAATATTCCAACCGCATGAATTCATAAAATCTGATTTTACTGTTTGTTTGACTGAAACTTTATTAATATGGGGGCTTTCACTGCTCAACATAATGGTAATGATTCTGCTGGTTTTATGATGTGTAAGAAGCTTTTCAGCCTATGTGTTTTGGGTGAACACCACTCATCATCAAGGAAACAAGAAAATAGAATAGAATAAGTGTTGCAGATAGAAAAGTTGAGTTGTATATAAAGGGAAATAATTTAAGTAAAATAATGAACAAAGAGAAAAGAAGAGTAAAGAGAAAAATTAAAAGTTGAAAAAGTCAACTAAAAGGAAGAAAAGAGAAAGGACGTTTTATAGTAAAAATTAGAGTTGAAGCAAGTTTCTTACTAATATATGGGCATCAGTGGAGATGAGTTGTGGTGTAGCGGGTACTTATGGAAAAAAATGTCCCAGGTCTAAACATGGCAATTATGCTCCCCAGATTTAGTGTAGTAGTTATGTAATTGTAAACACAAAGGTATAGTCCTCTCCTAGAATCACTGACCATTTTTTAACTAACACACACACACACACATGTTTTCTCTCTATATATATAATTTCTCAGAAATCAAATTGGGGTTTGGCTGAAAATATAACGAATATAATATGCACTGAAATTAACATGAATTGAAACACCCACAAGTTATAAATAATACCTTTACTCACACTACGGCCTAGATTATTATTTTCCCGCAGTGGATCAATTACATTCAAATTCTTTGAGGTTAATGATCGATTTTGATTATCATGGCCCTTCGGAAGAAAAGAATACTGAACAGCGCAAGACTTCAAAAATTCCCTGCTTAGCAACAGGTCACCTTCATCTGTTTCAGGTGGTTCAGCTGTGACAATCAGGGAAACATTTAACATTAAATATGTGGTCTACGAAAAGAATGAAAAAGCAAGGTCCTAGAAGTATATGGACCTGCCATTTCAAGTAATATGAAGAGAATATAAGTATATTGCCTACCAACAATTTTGTAGAGAATACAAGTATATTTCCTACCAACAATATCAGGCAGAGAAGAGATGGGTACAGGGCCCTGCAAACTGAGGCAATAATTATCCCAATCAAACTTGCTGAAATAATCCAGAAATCTGTATAAAACCTGTCCAGTGAACGCTCCTTCAGTAAAGTTTAAATTTGATTGATTTATAGCTATTTATAATACCAGATTTGAGTAAATTGTTTACAGATGAATATTTCTCTTTTCCTTAGATGAGGAACATGTTTGGCAATTAGACATACACCAACCTCCAATGGACCATGCAATGATGCATGAAAAAGATGGAAAATGTACAGAACCAAAGTTTCCAAAGCATATGTTGAAATCAGACCATGGTGTGCACCAAGTATTCGACTTTCATAATAACACCATGCTTTAACCAGTATAATACTGCGCTTGAATAAATGGTCTTTGCCAATCAGCCGATCAACCTGAAAATGCAGTAGTCTCCCTATCAATTCTACTAAATTACCTTTTGTGTATTCTAACAAAGCAAATGCAGCCATTCTTATATATTTTCTGCCATGAGCACAAATATAAATAGAGTTTCAATGCAGTTTACCTCCTCAAGAAAGCAAAGGGTACACAGACCCCCAAGCTGATTGAAGGAAATATCTACTACAATATTTTCAACTAGGCACTTCACAAGTTTGACCTGTTTCCAAAAGACAAATCCCAATGTCAATCTTCAGTACTCAAATTATGACATCAGCATGGTATAGGCTCAAGTGAGTGCCACCTCATTATTGAGTACAATATAGACCAACTACAAAAGGATGATAAACATAAAAAAGAAATTTCTGCACAGAACACAGGAAATAAGCATCTTAGGAGGATTGAGTATCGAATCTCACAGTGAGAGAGCTAGCATTACATATGTTTTCTCAAAAAGCAAGGTCTTGTTTCAATCTGATTTTCTAAGTCAGATATTTTCATTTTTATCAAAAATAGCTAGTACATTTCTATTGTGATTTACATATCAATTTTTTTATGTGGATAGTCCAGAAGAGTTACAATGAGTTCTATTATCTATATGATATAAATGCGATCTTGCTGCAATTCTCTAAGTCTTAATATGGATCTGGCCTCCACACTTGCCAAGAGGATTTAAAACAAAAAACCAGTTATTCAAAACATCATTTGCACAAACTTGCTAACTAGACAAACTTTATAAAACTAGCAAGGGCCTCAAATAACATATAATTTTGAGTTTGAGTTTGAGTTGGCAGAACTCAGGACTCAAATTAGGCACCCCCGTTACCATGGCATGGGAGGTTCATACTGCCTGCTTGTATTCGCAACCACTATGGTCTATCCACTTATGATTTCTTTATAGTTGTCCTAGCGCGGCAAGACATTCTCCAAATCACCTTCCCACAAAAGGAAAGGGCAAACCCTACCCATACCCAAAAGGGGAGGGAAGCTCATTAATAATTTAATTCACTAGTGCATACCCTAAAGAGAGCACAAAACATACAGGCATGAAAAAATATGTGAAATAGAAAATGCATATTGTGTGTGTTATGAGAAAAAAAGAAATTTGGGGCCACAAGCATCTCTGTCTCATTTATCATTAAGTCCTCAACAGAAAAAAAACAGGCATGAAGAAATAACCCTAAGCATTCATTTGGGGTATGACTTATTTTAACAAAACACATAATAGACAAATTTCACAAACATAACACCTGCCACGATGTAAATAAAAACAAAAGATAGCAGGCAAAAGAAACTGACCTCGGCATGAATGTACTGAACTTCTTTCACCCTTAATTTAGCAACCTTGTTGTGCTCTTCTCCTTCAAGGACAACACGCACCTTATTTGCCCATTTATGCTCAATGTTTTGAAAATTGCCAATAGTGGTTAGGTCAACATCACCATCAGGAAGATACGTTTTTAGTGGTACTGAACCAAAAGCAAAAACCTACACAAGTTCCCAAAATAAATAAATAATTAAAAACCTCAATCTAGAACTGCTTGACATGTAAATGAATTCCCTGGAATCCTGATGCTAATACTGCCGATTTTGCAAACAAATCTCTAAAAGCGGGAGTATGCAAAAGACATGTATCACCATCATCAAGAGAAAAAAAACGAACATTATCCATTTCTTAGAAACAGAGACTGAATTTAAAATGTTGCATCATTCAATGTATGCACCCCAGATCTAAAAACGAAAATTTCTAGAGCAATATAGATTCAATAAGGCCAGAATACCGATCCACTGATTGCTGAATATGTCAAAACAGAAGCAATAAAGCAAAATTAGGGCTCTAAATAACCTAACCCATTGCATTAGATGAAAATTCATTTAAATTGTTCTCCTGTTAACATATATCCAATTTGTTACAGATACCAGTTTGACAATTTCAATTTTCATCCAAGAGAAGAGAAAGTCAAGAGAACCGGCAAAAGTAGAGGCATGAAGGCAAGAATCAAAGGTATCATACCTTCAAACACGAAACAGATTCTTACTATTGTTGTAGCCTAGATCAATTTGGCGCGTCAACACAAGAATACACAAGACAGAAAGTTTTACCAAAAGGCAATAATAAGCATTAAGAAAACTTAGAACTGTAGCCAATGTCAAAGTTATCATTGGAGATGGCCAAGAGCCAAAAGTAGAAGACCTTAAAATACTAAATACAGTCTACCTATTTTTGTAGCGCAGATAAATTTAACATAATGATTCCTGAAAAGTCAGAAACTAAAGGAAGTTTATGAAATAGCAGGAATCAGCAGTAACAGAGCTTGGAACACCAAACCTCTTATAAATAAATAAAATTGCAGTACTCTAAACACGCGATGAAATGGTCCTTTTCTGGACATTCGAAATAACAGGAGGGAAAACCGGCATTTTGGGGCTGAAATACAGCAGGAATCATTTTGAATTATGTAATCGCAGATATCAGATGTTAACATTGCACAATCCAGTTGTAGTAGGGATGTTCAGGGGTGCTGAATCCATTTATGCATTAAAAACATCAATCTCATCAATCCAAAATTAACGTTATCATAGCCTTTGGTGAATTTCTGCAACTCATAACCATGACATTTAGTCTCTTTGATTAATATTTATTATCATAATTATCCCTTAATTAGGTACATTGTAACATACAGCTTCTGAAGCATTTCAGACACATTTCCCCCAACAGAAGCTAATTATTGCTCTACTGAATCATCTTTAAAGACTCCCCTAAACTCTTTTTTCTCTAGTAAAATTTCCTCCATACTATTTTCCATAGTGAAATTCCAATCTCTGCTAAAATTGCACACCTTATAACTATTTTAAAATTGACCCAACACCAAAAGGAAATCATTTCATTAAAATTTAAACCCTTTTGCAAGCATTAGAGAGTAGGATCTGCAGCTTGACGGTGCATCACCAGATGCAGAATCGAATGCCAGATCTGACAGATCGTATCAATCAGATCCAAGAGTTAACGAGGCCAGGGGTGACTGCTCATTACAAGCTTGCAAAGGAGCTGGCTCGCACATCCCGAGCTAATCAGAACAATCAAAAGCAATGTTGCAAACATCGTGTCAGCAGATGTATCGCGCTGAGGGTCGGGAAAGCAACTTATTGGTAACAACAGAGAAAATATCAGTAAACTTTAAAAAAATACGAAAACATTCATTTTTCAGATTTTTAAACATCTAAAGTTTAAACTAACAACACCAAATAAGCATATTGCCACATAAATATGAAAAAGAAAACTGATATATAAGATGTCTAAGATATCTAGTGAATCGTGATAGATCACAGATCAATACCAAAACATGTCCCGAGTCCTAAACTCTGGCACTAAACTCTGACGTCCACTGGAAGAAGAAGGCCCAAGGTCTAGAGCTGGAATGTAACATCCTCTAGAAGAAGAAGAGGCTAGACTCTGATGTCCTCCATTTGTGCTACTGCTAAGTCCAACTCCCTGTGTCTATGACTGTGCCTTTGTCCATGTCTACCAACTCTATGAAGGTAGTGACGCACTCCCAACATCAATAGCCACCTCTTGTAAAGATGTTTACTTTGGAACGTACTCCTCTTCTCCACTCTCCTGTAACCATTCAAGGGCCAACTCCACGACAAGCCTCTCAGACTCCACCCTCCATGCAATGGTGGTGTCAATCCTATCCAACAATATGGCCTCCACGTCAGGTATTTTCTCAAGCTGCTTCACTCACAATCAAAGATTGTAGCAGACGTGGACCATGTCATTAAGGCGTTGAAATTAAAACATGTATGAGTCGTCATTAATATTATATGTTGATGTTTTAACTTAGCAGTATAATTTTCATCTCTTTCAACTTAATTCATAATTCATTTCATCCCACAATTATAGCATCATTCATTTGCAACGGAAAATAAAACAAGGCTCACTAAAAGATATCCATGCATGGGAAACCCAAACGGGAGAAAACCCAGCAAACTTTTCTCAGAAGAAATCAATCCAATACAAGAACAATACCAATCATGAAGTTGAACCCTTGCACAAGATAAGTTCGACCTCCTTCACAATAAACCGTAGCAAGGGTAGATAATCTTCCAAGAGAATCAAAGATTAAGAGAAACCCCAAAAATTATGCTTGTAGTGAACTTCACTTGTCCTCCTTGAGAAGTGTGCACCAATTGAGAGAGATGAGCTTGCTTGAATGTGAGAAATGAAGTGTGAACAGTGATAATACTTCTATTTATATTCTTTAGTTGACTTGATTTTTACTCTTGAGGCCGACCTGTACTTTTATTTTACTCTTTATTTATCTTTCAAGCCAACTTGTCATTTTGTATTCTAGGGTCAATTTATGCCTTTTGCTGGGGCAGTTGTGCTCTTTCTTTCCTTCCACTTTCTCTGGGACTTCTTCAATGGATTGTCTTGACTCCTTGGTTATTTCTTCATCATAGAAAAGTTCTCATTGATATCTCCTCACATGTGGTCACATTCTTTCAGTAGAGCTCTAATGTTGGTTTGACCATACTCCAAGAAGTCTCGAACACTTCTTAGAGCCAATTATCAAATTCAACATTAGATTAGACTTTGTCTAATATACAAGGAGACAAGATATCCTTGTAACATAGACAAGTCATCTCACTCTACAAGAATAGATCACTCTAGCTAAAGAGCACTCCCACCTGGAGTATGCAATGTGACCTCTAGCCTACTACCACTCTGATCAACACATGACTAGACAAGGCTAAGCATCCGGGCCATAAGACACTCAGTCAAGGGATACGACGGGATCATTCTCTCTGGGTCACAAACCCATCCAAGAGAATGATCTGCAGAATGTTTCCCCGATGTTGGAACCATGGACAACATCAACAGTATACATATTAGAGGGTGACAAGACATAAATTCTAATTTATAATGAATTTAAAATTTAATTTGAAATTATTTAAAATATTGCGCTTTTTGGTGTGTATTTTTTCAAAAACACTTCAATTGCACTCGCAACCTGAAGAGCTAAATGTTTGGCTAAGCACTGAACGACAAGTTTTTGTAAATTGGGCAATCTTGTAGATGCACCAAGCATGTACAAGTTATAATGAATAATAGAAACATAAGAAAAGAAATTAAAATTTGAACAAAGAAAAAAGAGACATTGAAATTTGAAACAAAGTCCTCAGTTGTTGAACAATGTCAAAGCCAAATGTTACAACAACCATCCTATATACTTCCATTTCTATAGAGACCTTTGCATGTTCTTGTGGACTTGGCACCATCCTCTAAACACATGTAAGGAATGTATCCATATCCTCGACATCACTCTAAAATTACATGAGTAAGAGAACATGGAGTTGAGTTAGATTCTTGTAGCATGAATGGGGTGATGGATTGTTTTGTTTCATCCCTTATCAATCATCTTCCATATCAATAATTGTTTCTCATATCATCCCTCATCCCCTTGTCCTCATAATAGGTATGGATGGCTTCTTTGGCCCTATCCATGGCCTCATGCAACAAACCCATTGCAAGTTTGTCTCCATCAACCAAGCAAAGTTGCCAAAGGTTTGCTAATGGCACACACCTCCTCCACTCCTACCCAAAAACTCTCTCAGTATGATACTAACCTGAATATGGCCTATCCCTCCAGTTTAGTGCTAAATATAAAGCATGACACTCATATAAAAGGAACATTCTCTGCACCCCCCACATACAAGTCAATGGAGATGGAAGAGAAATGAGGCTAGTGCCAAAATGTGTGACTGCGATATGCACCAACTCCTTATTACCTATGAATTCTATCATCAAGCCATGAATGGATGCATGATTTTATATAAATTTTGTGATGCTCCTGGCCAATCAATGAATCCTTGATATAGGTGATTTTTCCCATATCCTATAAAAACAAATCAATGTAATTGGCGACACGAGGAATCCAAACGAAGGTCAAATATCTCAGCATAAGTAACTTGCTAGCAGTCACGTAATAATGTTGCATCTTTAACATGCGTAGATGCATTGATAAAATTAATAAACATTCTCCCCTTCAATTTCCTACCCTTCCTATCAATACAACCATTTGACATCATGTTGCTTCGAGTGACTTCGCATGATTCCTCAAGCTCCTCCACAACTTGCAATCGAGCTTTTCAGCTTGAAGGATAGTCCCTCTCAACCATTCATAGGTGGGGGACCTTTTACCTTGGGCCAACAACTGCAGCAACATCAAATATAGATTGAATGGGTTATTCTTGGCAATGCTAAAAAGAATGTCACTCCATAACAAACATCTACCCACATTCATGCTCGCTTCTAGCTTCTCCTTTATTTTAATCATTGACCTAATAGAAGTTCATGCGCCAAATGTGGTCCACGGAACAAAAAAAGGTGAGTTCATTGAGAGCATTGTGGAAGGTGACGTCAAGCACAAGCTTTCACTTCCCCATGCCCCTAAAATGTTTGTGGCAAGCTTGGATCTTGCAACTCCTCCCACTACAAGCTCAAGTCTCAAAGCTTCCTTATCATCGTTTCCTTGCACATTTCCTTAGGTGATTGATTGGCAATACAAATGATTTATGAAGTTGAATTTGGAAAATTTCCACTTCAAGCCCCTCAATTTGTGCAAAGTGGTATTTCAACCTACCAATTGCCCTCGTCGTTTCCTTCCCACACAACTTGTAAGACAACTTTTGTCAATGATTAGGTTCAGCAAGGTTACCATATTCTCACAATGGGGCCAAAGCGTTATACATTTTTGTATGGAAAAATATTAAACATGTGGCAATCAAGAAAAGGAAAATCAACACAAGCTGCCAAAATAAAAACCGACCTAGATAAATGGTATATCTCCCATTAAAATTCGACAAGAAGAGGGAAAATCGATGGACATTGCAAACCCTATCAAAACTCACAAAACACAAACAAAACCCTGCTTAAATTATTAGAAATCCCTCCAAAAATGGTTACAATTGTGGGAACCAATCCCCACTCCACAATGAAAGGTTGATGGAAAATGAAAACACTCTATTTCCACTCTTTAGCACAAGGGAAAAACAGTGAACACCTCCCATCTTCTAAACCCCTTCAATTTATTTTGAAAAAGAGTTACTAAAAGTTAAACATTTTTTACCCCTATGGAATAAACCTTAGGACCTTCAAACCCTAACCAAACATTGGCCACTGAAACATGCACAATTGAACACCTGGAAAATAGGAATATGGCTATCTAGGACAGAGGATAAAAAGGATAGAGGAGCCTTGAGAATAGTAACCCAAAGAAACCTCTGAAGAAACCAAGGAAGGCAAAGTGTGTAAGCCTTTGAAAAAACATGATCAAAATTATCCTTGGCAAATGTTACCTCCTAGATCTGCACACAAGATAAGTCCAATCTTATAGGTGCAAACACAAGGGGAACTCCTGGAAGTTCTATCCACTATCACCTTAATAGAACCTCCCTTCACTTTAAGCCAGCTCTCCTCTAACACAAGGGGGGATTCCCTAATAAGATTTGTCAAATCTGTCCTTAAAACCAATAACAATTTCCAGATTTGACAAATTACCAGTATAGACCCATCTAAGTCCGGTTCTACAAAGTGCCGAGAGGGATCAAACCTCCAAACCTTTCACCACTAAACTACAACACACATCCCTCTTTATTCTTTTTTTTTTTTTTTTGTTATTTTTTATGGGACAGACAGACACTTCCACTCCACTCGGGCTGAAGAAATGCGCCTTCTAGGCGCAATAAATTTATGATTTATTTAAATAAAAATCCTAAAGGTGAGAAGACAAGCAAGACCAAGTGACTTGGCCTTTCGGCAAATGGAGCCAAAACCAAACCTAAAGAAGAAGCTCGACATCAAGGGGAAAAATCAGTAAGTTATAAACATTACCATTTAAATCAATCACACTGATGCATAGAACTAGTGAAAAGCTTTTAACAATGTCATTTCAAATCCAACTCAAAATCAACCAACTTATGTTATAAACTTATAACCATCAAAGCTAAGTTGTACACGAAACGGGGAAACGGGGACATGTTTCTGAAACCGGGACGTGTCGGAAACGTGACCCCCCAAAATTTAGGAAACAAGGAAACGCAATATATCTATATTATAAATTTATAATATTATATATATATATTATAAACTTATATAGGACATTTAAAAAATTGCAAATACATATTACAAACCAATGAATCATACATGTACCATCACAATTTATTCATGATTTCATAAAGAACACACATTTTATTCATAAATGACCTCATAATGCAAGTAGTAGTATCAAAAAACAGCCTTGATAAATGAGGCTAGTACATATATATCCATAATCAGCCTTGATAAAGGAGGCTAGTACATATATATCCAAAATCATCCTTCATGTATGAGGCTACAAGTACAATGCTGAAAGTAGTAAATAGTAAATACTGAACCAGTGAACAATGAACATTGAAGACTAATAATCAACATCCTCATCCTCAAAATCCTCCTCAAAAATGGAACAAGAAGCACGTCCAACAGTGGATTGTTGAGTGTGTTGAGTGGAAGAAGTGTCAGCTCCACCTCTGGGTTCCTCAATATTCAGGGCAGGAAGAGAGAGGTCCAAGTCAGGGGATTTTGGATCCACATCCCAATCTTTACAAGGCCCAGTGCTATATTCTAGACCCCTACGTGATGCAAGGTGAAAGTTGGAGTGCACAAAAACAAGATCTTGAGCTTGCTGTGAACCCAACCTATTGCACTTCACAGAATGGATAAAGCCATATGTGCTCCAATTCCTTTCTGTTGATGAAGAGCTTGCAACCTGTGAAAGAACACGAGTGGCAAGGCTTTGCAAATGTACACCATTTGCTCCATGAAAAATCCACCACCTAACTAGATTCATGGTGCTTCTCTCCCCCAAAGCTAGCAAATTCTTCCTTCACCTGCCTGTGTAGATGAGCTGGAAATACTCGCATAAGGGCCTTTTTCACCCCATTAGCCACCTCTCTATCCTGATGTGGTGCCTTCCTCTTCCCATTGCTTTGAGCAATGAGCTCCTCATCATAAAATCTAGGGTTCAATGCATGTGCTAAAGTATGCAAGGGAGTGTTGAACCCATTCCACCTGTCAACCATGATTTTCTGCACTAAATCAGCAAAACCAACATCAACAAACAAAAGTTGGGGTGACTCCTGTGAAATTATTTCCATGGTCTTCTCAATCATGGTGTCCATGCCATCATATACCTCTCCCATGAAAGGCTAGTATGTGTCAACGCTTCGGAGAAGCTCAAATGTTGGGCCTGTGAACTTGAACAAGAAATCTATCTTGCTCCACCACTCCTCATCAAGGCACACCCTGCGCACCATATATCCCTACTCTGTATCTGCTTGTCTCCACTTAGCCCAAAGCTGATTCACCACCATAGAAACCAATGCCTGCTTAACTTCAACAAGGCGACGCAACATGATGAAGTTGGAGGCATATCGTGTCTCGACAACTTTCAACAACTCCAATTTGGAGTATTCTCGAAATATTGCTTGAGAATGGTGGTGGTTGGTGATGAATTTTACTATCTCCCTTGCTTCCCCTATGAGTTCCTTTATCCATCGAACTTTACGGCCAATCTCTTCCAGGATCAAATTCAGATTATGGACAATGCAAGGTGTCCAAAAAATGTGCTCATACATGCTCTCAACAATTAACCCTGCATCTTTGCAAACTGGTGCATTATCTATGATAACTTGCACCACCTTATTAGCCCCTATTTGCTCAATAGCTTTAATTAAAACATTGGCAATAAACAGAGCATCTTTCACCTCCCCTGAACAATCTTCAGCTTTTAAAAACATTGCTCCGTTTGGTGAACTAGCAATGATGTTTATTAATGGCCTTCGCCTAGTATTTGTCCATCCAGCAGATACTATGGTAACCCAAGACCTAGTCCATGAAGAACGAATCGGTGCTAAGATAACCTCCACAAGCTCCTCCTTTTTAAGCAAATCAATGCAGACTTTTTCATAGTTGGGACCCTTGTACCCTGCAGGAGCTGTGTTGATTGACCTCACTAGATCTTGCCAGTAAGGAGACCAAACCACATTGAAAGGTATACCACGAGCATACATGACCCTAGCCACTCTTGTGTCAGCTTCTTCTTTGCCTTGAACATTTACCAACTTAGCTATTCTGCTCTGCTAAATTGAACTAGACCCAAGGCCAACAATGTTTTTGGATGGTTGTGCTTGCTCTTGGCAAGCTGCTTTCCTCTTCCTTGCTTCATGCACAATCCTTGGCTCACTGTTTGGAACTTGAACAGTTGCATTAGCAAGCTGGCCATGTCTTCGCTTTACCCTATCGGCCTCATCTTGCTCATTTTGATACTTCCTTCTCTCACCTAGGTCAAGTGTTTTTGAGCAAGGTTCAACACCCTTTCCTGTTTCATGCAAAATATGCCCTTTCACTCTTGGATAGGAATGTTGAAAAAGTCGACATCGGCAAAAAGTCGGCAAGGGTCCCGAATACAACTTCTAGGCAACATCGGCGAAAAAATCGGGAAAAATTGGCAAAAGTCGGCAAACATTTAAAAATACAAAATAGATTCATTTTTTTCATAATTTTAAACATATAACGCAACAATAACATCAGATAAACACATTGGAACATAAATATGGAGAAATCGCTAATATATAGATGTAGTGGATGCAAATAACTCGGAGCGGTTTGATTTCAATGACTCAGACTGTTAAAAAATACATAAAATTTTACAATTTTAATGAGAAAAATATATATTAAAGATTCCAAGCTATGATTCCAAAATATTATCAAAATGGCACCAAGTGCAATACATATCTAAATCAAAATTGAAAAAACATAATCATCAAAATCATTGTCTATGTTGAGATCATATTCATCAATAGCACCATGTTCCCCCACCTCTAGGCTCTAGACCTTGCCTCTACCTCTAATCTCGAAGTTGATCCTCCAAGGACATCAATTAACACCCTACAATTTTGATGAAACTTCTTAATCCAAGCGTTAAAATAAGGTAGAAAGAGCTTCCCATGCTTAAAAAGTGATTTTGCTTGACTGAGGGGTACATTTTTTATTAAGGTCATGACAGAGGAATTCAAACAACTTTAACAATCAAGCATCGACACCACCAACATCAAGGTACATAGAGAGTTTGATGTGCTTCATTAAATTCCAATCCCTTACCCACACACATGATAGAATCCACTGGAAACGTTGGAATCTTGAAATCCTGAAAACCATTAAGTCTGTTGAATTCTAAATGGGATCTAAAATTCTACTTTTTACATATGAAGTCCGATGAGGTTGGAACCACTCTCAAACATCCTGAAACAATTAATGGTAATGTTAAAAATTTAAGTAAAAGGATGGAAAATGAAAGATAAAGAGAATGAATTTAAGTAAAAGGATGGAAAATGAAAGATAAAGAGAATGTCACTTTTCTTAAACATTACCATTTAGTACTGTTGACATCAATGTCACATGTACAAAACTCATCAAATTTATAAAAAAAAAACGAGTTTTTAAAACTATGAAGAAGCCTCAGCGATTTTTTCCATTAAGGCGCACCAATTACCAAAAAGTCACGATTTTTTCAAACTTTAAAAAATCGCGATTTTTACTCGCTGAAAAATCGGCTAGAGGAAAAACTCGCAATTTTTCCGCTTTTTCCCGGAAAATCGGCAACTTTTTCAACACTCATAGGAGCCCTTATACATATTTTTTCAAAGCCTGCATCTCCAGTCCCATGATCCACCACCTCCACATCTGGAAATCTTTTCAACATGATTCCAAAGGGGGTAGTACTCAGCCCTCTTGTTGGGCTTGGGGGATGAAACAGGAGCTTGGTTGGATGCCATTATTGCTGCTACAAAAATAATAAAAAAACATACCAGCCATAAATAAAATGCATATTGGATGCATAAACCCTTAGAAAAATTAAAAACAAGTAAAAAATAGTGGCATAGAAGTTGGATCAAGCATGCTTCTTACCAGAAATTGCTTCATGTAGGTGAAGCTGCTCCAAAACACCCAAAAAAAAACCCCAAACTGATGGCTGTAGCTGCCCAAAAAAACCACAAAACCTCTATAAAAAAAATATTGCTGAGACTCCCTCTCAAATCTGCCTTCCTCAACGCTGAAATCTGCCCTTCACAATGGTGAAATCGCCCTTGCTGAAGTGGCTTCTCTTCACACCGGCAAAAAGAAATAAACCCCTGCAAAAAAACAGTCTCACTCCAAGAACAATCACTATGCCAAATTCGTGTGAGGCAAATGGGAGGGTCAACTTCACTTTATAACCTCCGGATGGCCTCTAGAACCTTCCCCGGGCAATTACTAAAACACGAAATTAAAAAAAAATGAAAAAAATCAGACTTCCGTAAATAAAAGTCTGTGGACCATACGGAAACGACCGTACAGCCACGTTTCCTATACGGACGCAACGTGTTTCTGTACAGGAAACAGCGCGCGTCGATAGGGAAACGTGTTTCCGTACCGTCCCAAACGCGGAAACGTGTTTCCGTACGGAAACATGGTCGGGATGGGTGGGGGGGGCGGGGTGTGACGTTTCCTGCAACGTAGCATCAAAGTAAAGAGAGCAGCAAACAGTCATCAAAATTATGAGTGAACAGAAGCCTTTATCTTCATTAGCAATTATGGATACATCAAGGGTCTCAAGGGATGAATGCCTCTTATAGAACCCTTCTCCAACACCCCAAGACAGCCCACAAAAAAGATGTAACAACCCTGAAACAGCAGAAATATACCAGCAAAAAATGATGTGGCAGCCCTAGCATAAATGTGACCAACAGCCCAGCAAAACAAGCATTCCTTCACCAACAGCTCTTCCTCCATTGTACCTGAAAATGACAATGTCTATGGCCTTCTAAGGGGATCTCTCCCCACTTAAACTTCTAATCTCCAAATGAGAGAGGGGCCTTCCTTTTATAATCTAACTCACAGGGTTCACCGAACTCGAACCTTGAGGTTCGAAATTCGGCGAACCTCAAGAAACAAAAATTAAATTCGTTGGTGTTCAGACAATGAAATCCGTCAGCTCATTGTACAGTGGTTTTTAAGGGGTTTTATTCCATTTACAGTGTGGTTTTTAAGGGTTTTTATTCTGTTTTTTCTAGTGATCTAAAAATACGAAGACTTTCATAGAGCTGTGAATTTCCGTACATTCTTTTCATTCTCAACAGCAATGGTAGACGGTGGTCGCTCTGTGAACAGTGACTACACAACTGCCAGCAAGTATTCCCTTCTGTTTCGGCTTGTTTTTTCGATTCTTCGACTGTGTAAAGATGTCGATGTGTATTTGGGACAGTGCACATTAGGGGAATAAGGTAATGCTCATTGCACGTGTTACTTCACGGTCCAGTAAAACCTGGGTTTGGCTTTATTGATCAAACTGAGTGAACACGGAGAGGTAATAATTCAGTGCCGGCGAGTGTTGAGATGACTGCAACAATGCTATGATTTTTAAAATATTATTGTTAGCATACATTTGATTTATGTGCTAATGTAACAACATTCTCAAGATGGGTATCCCACCCTGGTTGCACTATGAAGATCTACATACAGTGAGTGCCTGGAATTCAACCACCCTTGATCACAATTTCAAACGGATAAATATACCATTGATGTATACGATGGAGTTATACACATTCACACTCCTATTTTTCCATCATCATTGTTATTTGTATTCCCCTTGTCCTTCATTTTTATTATTAGTGTTATTTTTTTGCATCATTTATATTTCTTTTTCCCTCCAGTCTGTTGTTGATTATAATTAACTAAGGTATATTTTAAAGCTTCTAAGATATATATAATATATATAGATTATATATTATATGTTAATTATTTAATATTATAATGGTTTTTTATATATTATATATTAATAATATGTTATAAAATATAATATTTATATTTAGGAAAAATATATAGAGACGAATCTAATGGCAAATCTTATTCGAACCTCATCAAAAAATTCAAATCTGAATCGTACTTCTCATTCTTGTCGAACTCAAACTCAAACCCAAACCATGTGACTTTGGTTATAATTTCATTTTTAGCCAGCAGAGCCCCCTTCTAGAAACTTCACTTCTAGATACTTCTATCTAGAGTGTTCTTCTTAATATTAAAAAATGATTATTACATCAGACTCTCGATTATTCCAGCTAGAGTGCTCCAATAAATATGGGTTAAAAGTATAATTTAGCTTTAGATAATAAAGCAAATTATTACATCAGACTCTCGATTATTCCAACTAGAGTGCTCCACTAGATATGGGTTAAAAGTATAATTTAGCTTTCTTGCCCTAGAAAACAAAGCAAATTTTTAAGTAAAATTTAAAAAAAAAAAATAGTGTCACATGTGTGCATTGTCTGATTCCATGCTAACTCGGCTGAGTCAGTACTGACACGGCCAAGTTGGCCAATTTGGTATTGAATTGGCTGAGTCAAGTACCAAGCCGAGCACTCAAACCAATTTATGGGCCAAGAAAATACAATTAAGGGTCAACTCAACTGAGTCCAAGTCCAAGTTGACCAAGTATGAAAACATTGACAACTACTAGGCTTGATTTGAGTTATGCAATGAGTTTCATTTCCAGAGTCATGACAGCACCAGAAGTAGAGCATTGGACTGCAGCGAAAAGAGTGTTGAGATATGTGAAAGGGATGCTTCACTTTGGCATTTTGTACAATATAACCAAAAGATACCAAGATGTGTGGATATTTAGATTCAGATTGGGCAGGTTGCGTGGATGATAGAAAATCTACTTCTAGATATGTATTCAACCTTAGCACAGATGCAGTCACATGGACCAACAAGAAGTACCAAGCAATAGCCCTTTCATCAATAGAAGCATAATATTAAGGACTCGGGAGCAATGAAAGGAGCATGTGAGGCAGTTTGGCTCAGGAGGATTCTTTCAGATATGAAGATGCAGTAGACAGAGCCAATGAAGATGCAACAGACAAAGCCAACACCCCTACTCTACAACAATCGAGGGGTGCTAAAACTAACCAATCATCTAATGACCAATATTCCACGAGCACACCAAGCATGTTGAAATATATTGCCACTTCATTAGATAGCTTGTGGAAGATGGAACTATTGAGCTGCAATATAGTCCCACAAAGGACCAAACTACAGCCATTTTCACCAAGTCTTTGGGCCCTGTAAAGCATGTAAATATGTAGTTAGTGGATTGAACATTAAGGAGGGTGTTAAAGTAAAACTTAGCTTTACATAATGGTCAATTAGATATTAGACTTAGGCTTTAATTAAGTTACTTCTAACTTTATATTATTTTGCGCTTTTATGCTTTATGTTGCTTTATCGTATTTCTCGAACTATCCCACATTCATAAAGTGGATTGGCTCGACTTCATTGTAACCCTATATAAGAAAGCTTTTGCATTCTAATCTATGCAATACATTACAATAACTCTTCCCCATTATTTCTTGGATTCTTTATGTGCTAAATTTTTGTGATAATATGTGCATCAAATGGAACTTTCAAGACAATCTTCTAGCACATTCCAAGATGAGGGTTCCATAAAGAGTGATATGCAGATATTTCTGGGATCTAATTGCAATGCTTCCTCTAAAACTTTCTTTTTGCCCTGGACTCTTCTAACATGTTCCACATGTTTCCAAAACCTTCTAGAGCCTTCTAGGTATTTCACACCTTCTAGAGACTTCTAGATCCTTCTAAACGCGTCTAGAGCCTTCTAGAATGTTCTATGGACTCTTTTAGGATGTTCTAGACCAAGTGCTCCCCTTGCATTTTCAAGTGGTAACAACAAAGATGTGATGGTGAAGCAGAAATTAGGGCTACAACAATTGGCGTTAGTTGGAAAATTCTTCGAGAATACCATATCAAAATCTTCAATCAAGCAATGGATTTTCAAGGTTAAGAATCTTATCACTGGTTACTCTCCAGATTTCTTGTAATGTCCCCATTCAAATAATTGCATAGCAGGACAATCCCATCAATCCTACCAATTCCCTAGGTTGAATGGGTACATTTGGAATTGTAATAAGGGAGCAAATGAATAATATTTATACATTATAATAGTTCAAGTATTTAATAAAGAGGTTGAATAAATAAATTCAAGAGAAACTCTAGGTGGCAAATGGTTTTGAAGACATATGGAGGATGTGGGACCCACACTTAGCTTGATTTCTCACTACCACATGGCATATCTCTCTTGCAATTTCGAATCCATGAGAAGGCAAACATTATTGGGTGAGTTGATAAATTCATACACATGGCATTGAGCATCTTAGGTCGAATTGGGATGGAATGGTAACCTCCATGGAAGAGGAAGAGTCAAATTGGAAGCTTGTGGACACTTGGGCTAGATTCCCTAGCCCCTATGACAACAATGATGAAGCATCTATGACATCTATGACAAATTTCAGATCTTACTTCTGACATCTGACCATTATGACATGTCAACCCCAAAAATAGGCTCCAAAAAGGCGCTCATGGGAGTTGGAGAAGCCAAAGAGGTCCCTACTCGAATTGGGAGAAGATGGAAGGTTGGAAACTAGAGAGGCAAGTGGCAAATGTGGAATATTTCCTAAGTGGAAATCTCTAGAAGCTAATGGGAGGAATTCGAACCATAGGAGAATAAGGTTGGTTATAAAATACAGAAATCAAGTATGAGAATGGCTTTTGATCATTTGAGAAAAATTGCATTTGTGAAGAGAGAGCTAGTGGATGACTAGTTTCTTGCCTTAGCCAATTTCGAGGGTGAAAGACTCCCATCCAAGTTGGTGTTTGGAGAGGCCACTCAGGTCTTTCATGGAGCTTTAATGGAGTTTGTATTCGCAGGTGTAAGCTACAGGGCAGCTCGTGGGTTCTTCTAGTGCAGCACTTTCTCTCAACCATTTCAAGTTTCGATGGCATATTCTTGCTCCTTGAGGGATTGCGCTTTGGGTGAGCTCTTGTACTTCTTGGGAGAGCTTCTCATGACAAATTTCTGATTGTAATAAGCTTGATATACTCTGTTCTTCATCTTCATAAAGTCTCAGGTCGAAATACCAAGTGGTTGTATGTAAAAATGATGAGTAATGAGCAAACCATGACCATTTCCCCACTACATTGATGTATGTCATTGTAATGCTGATGATTTCGAATGAAAGAATGTTTCTCTGATATATTTATAATGGACAGTCATTGATGAGTATTACAAGTTTCATGTTCAGTACTTTAGCATTGAAGTCATTTTGCTCAGTTTCTTTGCATTTGGAAGAGATTTGGTGCCATTTCCCCAAGGGTCGAATTAGGGATTTTTGCTGTTGTTTGGGAGAAGGTTAGAACAAACTTAATAACTGATTAATGGTGCATATGAGACCTTATTAATGTCCCTCAGACATCCCCTACCTCTGTTCTGAATTTTGAATGGGTTTGGAGGCATTTGGAGCAATGTAGTCATACTCGGCCAAGACTCGCGAGTCTAGCCGAGTTTGCCTGAGTGACATCCGAGCCGAGTACTTGCCAGGGACTCGCTACACTAACTCGCCACTCGGTTGTACTTGTCGGAACTCGCCAAGTCCGTCTCACTCACCGAAAAGCCCCACCATTTTCCACGTACGCTCGGTTTTTTGGCGGGAATGCCCGGTGGGTATGCCTTTAAGACCACCATTGACCTGCTGTTCCACTCACCGCGACTATAACTGGGAGTGCGAGTGCGACTGGATTGGAGCTGTGCCAATGTGAACTTGTGAAGAGTTGAAGACCACCATCGTCGACCGGTCGAGCTGCTACTGCCAGGTTGGTGAAGGTTTTTTTTATTACAAATTGTTTTACGTTTTAACGTTTATTGTATATTTTTTAATTTTTTATAGTTTTTTTTTAATTGTATCAGTGTATGGTGGCCGCGTCCCTATCGGGCCTTTTGGCAGCCTGTGGAGGCTGCCTACAGGACGTGATGGCCGTGTAGGCAGCCTCCACAGGCTGCCAAAAGGCCACGAAGGGGACGCGGTCACCATGTGACCATAGTCCATACACAATGCACATAAAAATAAATTTAAAAAAATTATAAAATATATCGTTTGTTAATTTTTAATTTAAAATTTTAATTATATGGTTTGACTTTGGCCACGAATATATTTTTAATTTTTAAAACTTTAATTTAAAATAATGTTTGTTAAAGTTTAAAGTTTAAACCTTTAAACTTTAACAAACCTTATTTTAAATTAAAATTTTAAAAATTAAAAATATATATTTAGTAATTTAAGTAATGTTTTTAATTCTATGCTAGGTTATTTGCAAAGATGTATAAATAATCAAATTTAAATTATTATAAAATAAAAATCAAGATAATTTGTATTTAAATGTAATATATGAATTTAGTTTTAAAGTAAGATTTAAAACTCTTTCCAATTAGTTAAAAGTTTTTTTATTCATAAAGTAAATAGTAAAATATACAAATTTACTTTCTTTTATTTAATATATAAAATGTCAAAACATATTTACATTTATTATTGATTAGCGATAACTGCAATTCAACGTAGAGACAAGTGAATACTCTAGCATAGGCGGTAGACAAAGATCAGTGCACCAACTCGATAAGGTAGCATGGAATAGACTTTTACTGCAACTTAGTTTTCTAGAGAAAAATCATGAGTCAACCATGTATATGTATGGTCACAAGGAAATAGGAATGCCGTTAACAACCCACATGGCAATCATGAATGCGTGGATGCTCCCAATGAAGGAAACACGCAAAAAAAGTCTCCAAATTCCCTATTTTAGAGGATAAAAGTTCCCAGTAAGTTCCCAACCATCCAAAAGGGTTCCCGCTGGATTTGGAAAGTTTCCTACAAGTTCCCAAGTTCCCTGGAACGTCGAAACTTCGGAAACGAGTTTTCTAAAAGCCAGGAACGGTTCCCATGCTACATAGGTTTTTCGGTAATTATCTCTTGTCAATGAAGCATTGGGCACCTGGTTTTGACCCTAGCTAAGAAAATGAAAATATTCACCCCTATGGATAACTTGCCAATGTACACTTGGAATTGTGGAATGAGGAAACCTTAAAGGCCCTAAGACAAGCCCTAGGTACCTCAATGCCATCAATGACAAGAGTCTGATAAGAACAAAAACAATTGCTTGAGTTTGTGTAGAAATGAACCTAAATGAGTGTCTAACAAACAACATTGAAATATTGGTTGGAAGATATATTTATTACCATATCCTTGACTATGTGAAGGTTTCTTTTAGTTGCTCTGACTATCACTTGTATGGTCACTTAAATGACTCATGTTCAACAACTAAAGAAAAGAATTAGGTGTATGAGGAGATAAGGAAAAACCCATTTCTTTCGAGTCATTTTTTTGTTGAAGATCATGAATAAAAGCAAAAACAGGTTGTTATACAAAGGACTTCGTAGGATGAACTGAGTATGGCCCTAACCCACAAGCCAAAGGATGAAGCAACTAGAGAGCAAATAGTTGATGTGCCTAATCGAAAGGCTTCCTTAGTGATTTGCTTGCTCATTCTCTCAATAACCTTAGCATTCACTGTGGTGATTCTTTGAGTTCCCAAAAAAGGGTTGCTTTGGAGGACACCCGAGACCCCTTAGTGGACATACAAGAACCCTCACCCCTATCCTCAATCCATCAAATTGATGAAATCCCTTCCTGCTCCACTCTTTTTATAGATTTTATCCCTCTATTTAATCACCCAATATCTCTTGTGAATTCATCCCGCAAAGCTCTTTGAAAAAATCCCACCTTCAAGAGAAAGACATACCATCTCAAATGCGCCAACATTACAAAGATCCTAACAAACTCATCATTGCAAAAATGATCAAGTTGGTTGAGTTCTTTCCT
This sequence comes from Larix kaempferi, assembly GCA_027924585.1. Taxonomy (NCBI): domain Eukaryota; kingdom Viridiplantae; phylum Streptophyta; class Pinopsida; order Pinales; family Pinaceae; genus Larix; species Larix kaempferi. Next base: position 4,227,447 of record BSBM01002098.1, on the reverse strand, counting down.
AGGTTTGTAAACAAAGAAGAAATGAAGAGTTAGAGGCAGAAGTACCAACAAAAGAATGACAGCCCGAGCCTTGATGCATGGTCAATTGATTTTTTCAAGGTTTCAATGACTAGCAAGAAGATGATATCCATGTAATGGTGGAGTCTATAAAATCAAGTAAAGCATTGAGAGTGTTGAACTACCCTTTTCTAGCCCTAATTCCAAAAGAGGATAACCTAGCTTTATTTGATGAGTTTTGGCCATTATCTGTATGCACTTCAATATACAAAATTATTTCTAAAGTTGTTGGTAGAATGTTAAAAGTAATCCTTCCAATTGTTACATCTTTAGAGTAGTTTAGATTTTCGAAGGGAAGACATACATGACACAATTGGTATTGCACAAGAGGAATTACACTCAATAAAGACCAAGAAAATCCCATCTATGGTTATCAAAATCGATCTATCAAAGGCTTATGATATGGTAAATTGGTTATTTCTCAGACTTGTACACACAAGCTTTAGACTCCCCTTGATTAATTGGATTAAAGGTTGCTTAATGTTTTCCTCATCTACAATATTGATACATGGCTTAGCAGTCCAAGTATTTTATGCCCACTCGAGCTCACAACCAAGGCTACCCAATGTCTCCCCTACTATTTTTGTGTGTCCCTAAAGGTCTAAGCAAGATCACTGAATCCTATAAAAGAAATGGAAAATTGAAAAGAGTACAAGTTGGAAGAGGTCTATCTATCTCATCTCCTATTTGTAGATGATGTACATCTCTTTGGAGAATGGTCTATAAAGGCACTTAAAGAGACCCTTGATATCTTTAGTATATCAATTGGAATGGAGTTCAACAAGACAAAATCATCTATCTCTTTCTTCAGATAAATGGCAATCAAATGAGAAGAATCAGTCAAATCCTACCCTTTTGGAATTCGAGAAAGGACTTATATACTTGGGTTTTTCTTTAAAACCCAATAGCTATGGATCCAAGGACTAGCACATGTTATATGAAAAAGTGGAGAAAAGGGTATCAGGTGGTGCAATCATTGGCTTTCTAGAGGTAGAAGATTAACACTAATAAAAGCAATTCTCGAAGCCACTCCACTCTATTCGCACTCATTAGCATGCATCCATGTGGGTATACCAGAAAAAATTAGAAGGAAATGCTTTAAATTTCTATGGAAGGGCAAATCATAAAAGGGGATCCCATTGGTAAAATGGCAAAAGTTGGCAAAGCCAAAATCAATGTGAGGATGGGATCTCAAAAACATCCTCTACTTTGGAAAGGGCCTTACAGCTTTGCAAGCCTATATAGGTTGCTGAAAACATCGGGGCTATAGAAGAATGTTATACTCTCCAAATACATTGAGCCTCCCAATATGATGGAACCAACCAAACATAACAACAAATCATGTTCACATTCCTCCATGAGGTGAAAAGTCTTAGTATTAGCCAATGTCACAAGGTTCGGGTTCAGCAACCTTCGGGTTCGATTCGGGTTTGAATTTTCCGATGAGGTTCGGATGGGGTTCGGCATAGGTTCGTCTATATACATTTTTCAAATTTTAAATATTTTATAAAATTAACCTTTTTAATATATTTTTATATTCTATAAATAATAAATAACATTAATACAATTATATATAAAAATATATTTACTATACTTCGATTAAAACATTTAATAATTAAAATTATAACATATGTAATATAATGTATAATATATATAAATAAATAAATTTAAATATAAATACATTGACATTCTAAATTTATTTCGATTGAATGGATTTTTAAAAATTAAATGTAGTATGGATTTGGAATGACCGGGGCACAAAGTTCAAACAACGACTTGACCCTAGTTCCTAACGAAAGACCTGTCCACAGCAAAACCCGTCCGCGGCAAAGGTTATTGTCAACGGGTTACTCGAAAACATATCTAAAGTCGTCGCGACTCGCAGAACAGTGCCATAAAATCGCGGAACTCGATCTGAGGACCCATTCGCGGAACAATGCCATAAAATCGTGGGTCGTCTAAGGTTACTCGATCTGAAGACCCATTCGCGGAACTGTGCCATAAAATCGCGGAACTCGGACAACAAGGATAACTCGGAGAACTCGAACAGCGAGGATGGAGAGTTGGATAGAAATCGCGGAACTCGAACTCGAACAGCGAGGATGGAGAGTTGGAGAGAAATCGCGAAAGAGAACAAAAGGACGAAAAAAACCCTGAAAAATGTTCGGGTTTGAAGTTTGCCGAACCCAATCGAAATTAAAAAAATTTTGAAGTTTGGCGAATTTCGAACCTGATGGTTCAGGTTTGCCGAACCCTGTGACTTAGGTATTAGCCCTCCCCTACTAGGAAATATGCTAGCTTGGAAGATGGGGAATGGCAACAATGTTAGAGTTGGAATTGATCCCTGGACTGGAAGTGATGGAAATTATAAACTGAATCATGCTCTAACTGAGAAGCTGAGTCAACAAGGGATAATACACCTAGCAGATGTTGCAATTCAAGATAGAGCTAATTTATGGCATTATGGATGGAAGGAGGCTGAGACGCTTTGATTGGATGGTCAAGATACTAATCGTTGGAATACTTATGTAATTAGACTGGAGACAAATTATATTTTTCTGAAAGAAGAGAATGTTGCCTGTCATGGAGTCGTTCCAGAATCCAGAGAATACATTGCGAGCTTAGGTTACAAGGACATGTTTCTTAATGAGAAGTTAGGAGTAGAATGGTGGTGGAAACCTTTATATAAAATCAAGGCTCCAATAAAATCTAGATTAATGGACTGCCCATTTACAAAGGAGGTATGGAAGGAGGTTTTCTCTAACAGGGGCGATAGGTAAATGGGAAGGTCCTTCCTTGGTGGACGCTGTGATAGACAACTCAAGATTGGTGAACCACATAGCTCTGCCCTTCATTGTCTCTTTATTCATCTAGATCACCAGATATGATATTTATTTCAGCATAAACATTACATTCCCCTGGAAGCGTTTGAAAAATCAGGTACATTTATGAAGAAATATACCTGCTCCAAAGCAAAAAGCACAAAAGAAATCAGACCGCCTGTAATTGACAAATTCAAAAGCTGGGGTTTCCTGTATGGAACCAGCCAGGGGAACCCTGGACCTCATGGAGCAGGAGGAGTTATGTATCTCAATGAAAGATGCTACATCACCTTTAATCTGGGATTAAGAAGGGAAACAAATAATTGAACAGAGCTACATGCACTTCTAAATCTGCTGAAGTTACCATGGAAAAGGGACTAACCAGATTGCAAGTGTTTGGGGACTCCAATCTTGTGATAGAATGGGTGCATGGATCCCTTCATTCTACAAAACATCTCTGAGGCCCCTGCTTGATCAGATATTGACAGTGGCAGCACAGTTTGAAACTTTGAAGTTATTTATTTTTTACAATAGCACAGTTCAATAGAATTGTGGATGAGCTCTCTAATCAGGGTGTGCTGGATTGTTGCAAATATCGTTTTGGGGAATATATCACGGAGAATCTAGAAAGAAACTTAATAGAAATATCAGGGAAAATATCAACAAGAATAAACTTAGACCTGAAGAATTCTGAAAATCTCGGACAACCAGAACCCTGAAAAACTCAGGAGAAATCGGAGATATCATATCACCAAGAGCCCAGAAAGAAACATATTAGAAATATCGGGGAAAATATCGGCAATTATCAAAAAATATCAACAACAATAAACTTAGACCTGAAGAATTCTGAAAATATCAAACAAATTGGAAACCTGGAAAACTTGGGAGAAATTGGAGATATTTGCAACAATGATTTGGGACAGCAAGGTATGCTTCGGACTGCGGATCATAGGGAGGAGGAGGAGGAGCCTCTTGCTATGCCTGAATTCAATACCCCCTTGTCAGTCCACCAACTTATAAATGTAAAACTGGACTGTTTATGGTGATATGACGAAATGATGAAGAGGATATCTGAATCCTTAAGGAATGTTGCTGTTTTTTTTAAGTCAATCTTGAGGCCACAGGCCCCCCTCCCCAGCCTTTTTTCTGTATTTTTTTGTTAACCAGTAATACGATGCCCATACATGGACTCTAACCAGGTGCAATGCTTTAAGCATGCCTAGGATAAGTATGCACTGTGTCTGGACATTGTTTCCTTTTTTAATGTGGCGTTTGGGCAACTTCAAATGTAACATTTTCCTCTTTTTAATATTTATATATAAAAGTTTGAATTTTTCCATTGGAGAAAAATATTACTTAGAAGCATCTTACTTTCTTTTCTTAGCATAAAGAGTTACTAATGCATGCTCACATTTATGTCCCTCTGACTAGTAAGATCGTTTCTAACTCCACCTATATTTTTTGTTTAGTAACTTCCACTGATAAGTGTCAGTGTGTCACTCATCAAGGCATGTGATCACCAGATCTAAAAATGGCTTGGGCATTAGAGTAGGGTCTTTTGTTATGTGTGTTATTGGATGTAGTATGGATGAGACTCTCAGGGCCAAGAGTAGCCTGCAAAGTGCCTTGGATTTGGCCGGAGTTGGCAGTTGGCATCCATACCTTCTCAAGAAAGTTTCATACTTTATATGAAAAGGATTTGAAGCATTCAGTGGTTGCTACTTGTAGTTACTCTTGGGTTTTCGTCTGTTCTTACAGCTATAGAATCTGCTATCAATTCTACTGCAAGAAAACCGCTGGAATTTATTTTTTAGTATTGAATCTGATGTTGTGCTTTTTTACAATTATTGATGTCGTTTTCATTTCTGTTGTTTGCTGCTGATAGCACATATCAGTTTCAGGTTTTAAAAAAAGATAGATTCCAAGTTTTGGCTTATAACAATAAAAGAGTGGGGTCAATGGGACCAAGAACTTCTGAATCATATTGAGATGGGAAAAGTGAATCCACCTAGGAACTTGGAACCATGAGGGACAACCTCCATCGCCTCATTTTAATTCTGATAAATATGTTTTGGCCCCCTGAGATAGGAATGTCGGCCCTTGATTACTCAAGATTGAGTGGCTGCCATTAATGACCTTCATGTGGATCAGCCACACCCCAATCCAAAAGCTCCTTGAGAGTCCAGAAGAGAGAACATTCCATGCCCTGTTAATTTTCTATTGAAGGTCAGAAAATTCTCTGCATATCTCAGCCTTTCTGTTTGTTTTAGTCTGGACTATGAATTTGGAGAATATGGCAAAGCAAAGGATAACGAAGACAAAACAAGAGTTCCAATGAGGGCCATGACTGAATTATCACTGGCACATATCCATCTAGATCCTCGATCTATCAAGTACCAAAAGGAATCAAATCTCTTGAGATGCAAACTTTTTCTTAGAGTGCAAAACTTAAGGAAAGGTTTGCACCCTTGAGAGATTAGATCCCTCTTGGCCCTCAATAGATCTACCATTGTTTAGATCAAGGTTACAAGAATCATGGGTGCGGTTGGAATCAGCTGAAGAATCTAGTACGGATCCGGCACTCATCCCGAAAATAGGAATCAGGAATTCAGAACCCTAACCCTAATTTTTTTAATATATATATATTTTATATTTATATTTTTTAATTTATAATGAAAATATAAAAGCAGAAAAAAATCTCAAAATAAAATTATTGATATAACATCTTACATGATACATCTGTTAGGATATTTTAATACTCCATCCTTGTCCTACCTAGCATTATTTATTTTTGCTAGTTGTTGATGATGTCATTTTCCCCCTAGAGGTGTGCAGATGTCATCCAAGATCCATCTACCACTTTTTGAGCCCTGCATGCATCATTTTAGGACCACTTCAGTCAGTTCTCTATTTTATAGGAACTAACTGAGTGTTCCAGTGCAGTCCACCTGAGTTAGTTGACTCTTGTGGGGGGTTAGAGCTCCGGATGCCACTGATTGTGGCCTCATGCACCCATTTCTGATTGACATGCATGACAAACTCACTATTGCCCCCTCCTTAGTTAGTTAACTGATTGTGACTTCAGTTAGTTGAGTTTAGGTTCATTTCAGTTGAGTTTGAGTCTTCTGGAGCACTCCAGTGGTGATAATCCCTATGCTGGACCAACTGAGGTTCAAATTCTCCTGAGTGATTCGAATTCTCTCCATTGTAGCATCATTGTTGAATATACTGATTATTTGGATAGTGTGACATTATTCTGCTCCTATCTGAGTTCTACTGCATAATTATTTCTCTCCTCTTTTTACTGTAGTTTTCACCCTTATTCAACTTTTATGCTCATTCTTTCTCTATGAGGTATACTCAGCTCTTAGATCTGTTGTGACATAGAATTTCACATGGTATCAGAGCCATTGAGCGAATAGGTTGAGCAACTGCTTTCGGTAGTGCACCAAAAGCCTCTGGATTTCCACAGCAAATCCTAGTGCCATTGCATTGAATTCATTGGAGAAATCCAATGGGGTCTAGCCAGTTGTAAAGGATCCGGATAAAAGTGCCTACTGTCCTAAAGCAATGCTCAGTAGTAGTCTACCTTCATTATTGAGAGTTTTTTGCAAGTTATTCAAATTTTTTGAGTACAGCAGCAGTTACAGCAATTTTCTGCACTTGTAGCAGTTTTCTGCACTTGCACCAGTGTTTCTGCACCTGTGTCTTTTCTGCACTTGTGTTTCTGCACCTATGTTTTTCTACACTTGTGTTTCTGCACTCAATTTGCTTAGCAACAGTTTCACCTTGTATTCCCTCCAGCAGTTGTAATGGACAATTCGAACCCTCCTCTCTCTCCCAGGCTCCTGACACCCTTCAATTACCTTGATTGGAGGGATGATATGCAGATGGTATTGCGCAACAAATCACTGTACAGGGTAACAATGGGGAAGGATCCCGAACCACAATCAGCTGTGGAGAAAACCAAGCATCTGAATAGATTGGATGAAGCATTTGGTTTCATGTGTATTCATATTTCCAGAGATCTACCCTTCCACATCGAAGGATTGGAGAGTCCAAGAGAGTTATGGTTGAAGTCAAAGACCCTCTTCGGCAAATGAGTTGATTGCTCTTCAACCCAGCAGTTTCGAGACCATCCATCAATTCTTTTCAAAATTCAAATCTCTGGTTATGAAATGCAAGCAGTGTGGCATTGAAAAGAAGGATGAGCAGTTGGTGCTATCCATTTTGAGCAAGCTAGGTCCTGAGTTATCCATCTTTGTCTCTACCTTCCATTCTGGGCGAATATCAATCCCTGGTTGGAAGATGCCCTCCTTTGATATTTTCACTAAATCTCTCATCCAAGAACAACATAAGTTGATCCAAATGGGCGCCTTGATGGCCTCCAAAAATCAAGCTCTTTTGGCTGGAGAACCAAAAAGTGCAAATGGGAAGGGGAAGCACAAAGGCAAGGATAAGAGGCCATATGAACCCAAGAAGAATGCCAAGTCAAGTCCATCGGAAGGAGCCTCCAGCTCCAAGAAGGACAAACAAAAGGGATTTGAGAAATCCAAGTGTTCCTATTCAAAGAAAGAAAACCACCCAGAGAGATCTTGCATGCAAAAGAAGATAGACCAGATGACCAAGCTTCTTGAACAGCACAACATTGCCCTCCCAAAAAGTGCAAGACAGATTGAATCTGGAAGTGAGTCTGATGGTCATGAGAGATGCCATGCACTGAATCTCTCATGACTGGATTTTCAAAATCACAAGCCCTTCTCATAGATTCAGGAGCCTCCAACCACATGGTTGCCTCCAGAGAATCATTTTCATCTCTAGATCTCAAAGGTGGTTCGATTATTCACATGGGAGACAACTCTCAGATCTCTTCTGAAGGGAAGGGCACAGTACATATGGAGCACTCATGAGACACACCCACAATCACCAGTTAGTGGTGGAGGACACATTTCGATTATATTCAGATCTCGACTTTTTTTTAGCTATGTATACAAAGGAAAATACTAAATAGTGGAAAACTATGTATAGTATAGAATGAAAACAAAGTTTTACATAGTTTTTGAAACAATTCAGACGAATCATCTGATCATAGAGAATCTAAGCTGATAATAGTGAAAAAAAAAATGGTTCTTTGGGACCATTGCAATGATTTTGTAATACATAAACAATGAACATTGTCCAAGTGACAAGAACTTATTGTAAGTTTCTTTGATTCAACTTAATGAATAGCAGGAAACTATTTTTTCTTCCGGAAAAAAAAGGGTTAAAGTGACTTTTCGAAAGATGTGATTTTTATATAGTCGTGACTTTAGTGATTTAAGTCATTTTGAGATTAAATCACAGCCTTAGATCTTGTGGGCCAAGATTTGATCATGGCCATAGAAGATGAAAAGACAAAGCAGCTACCCTAAGTAAATAATAAAAGGAGTTTCATGAGACCATTGGCATTCATTCCAAAGAGAGCATTTTTGGAGTGGATCAAATTCCAAGAGAGGAGCTTGGAGAGAAATGTGAGAGGCACGATTTTCTAAAGAACAAGAGAAAGTGAGGGTTTGAGCTGAGAAAGAGAGAGAGAGAGAGAGAGAGAGAGAGGAGGCTGAGCTAGAGGGGGTGCACTTCTCTACGTGTGAGAGGAGCATGAATCCCAAGAAAAGCAGCAGCTCTTAATTGCAGCAAGTGTGGGCACATTTCCCAAGGAGCTGGGCACGCATTGCCAGGCACTTTGCAGCAGAGAGAAGTGAGTCTGTACAGCAGAAGAAAGGCAGGCCATACAGCTGAGACAGTGAGGCCGTACAGCACAAAAATCAAGGCAGCCTGTGGGCATGCAAATCAAGGTGATTTTACTGTATTTTATTCTTCTGTTTTGCAGTGTTTTCGAGCTGTGTTTGAGCTGTCAGAGAGGTTCTACTCTACAGGCCATAGTGTAGAAAACTGGGCACTGTTTTCTATGCAGTAGTTTGGACCTGTTGACTAGGTACTCTTTGGCACTGTTTCCAAGAAAATGCTTGCACAGGGACTGAGTAAAGTGCTGTGTACTTTCTACTGTTATATACTTGCTGTTGTACTCTCAGAAATATTTTCCTAAGAAGCTAAATAAATTCTCTCTTTATTAGTTTTCCTCCTAGGGGGTTTTTCCAGGATCTCGGACCAAATTTCCAGTGTCTTAATACCATTTACAGTCTGCTGCCGTGTTTATTTCCGCTGCTAAAGTGTACTTAAAAGTTAATACTGTATATCAGCATACAGTTAGTTGAAGAAGTATGCATGTGAAATGGGGTCATTTCTTTACCTGTTGAAGACTGATATCAGAGTTGTATTAAGTGTTTTGGACAGAGTTTAAGTCCAAATTTTAACAGTAACATGTTACATAAATCAATGATATTGATCATATAATCATACTGAGTAACTAATACTAGATACATCATGATTCATTCATCATAACAAATGCCTTAAATGTCAGAACTGGACTTTGAATCAGTCGAGGGTCAACTCGGCTCAAAACCTGAACCAACTGAACCATGCTTAATAAGTGATTTTGCTTGCCTGAAGGGTACATTTTTATTAAGGTTATGATAGGGGAGTTCAATCAACTCCCAACAATCAGGCATCAGCACCACCAACATCAAGGTACATAGAGAGTTTGATGTGCTTGATTAAATTTCAATCCCTTACCCTCATACATGATAGAATCCAGAGGAAACGCTACAATCCTGAAAACTATTAAGTCTGTTGAATTCTGAATGAAATCTAAAATTCTACTTTTTGCATATGAAGTCCGATGAGGTTGGAACCATTCTCAAACATCTTGAAACAATTAATGGTAATGTTAAAAATTTAAGTAAAAGGATAGAAAGATAAGGAGAATGCCACTTTTACTTTAAGAATTTAACATTACCATTTAATATCACTGGGTTCAAACTAAAATTCTTGTTAAATTCAAATTCCTAGTTTAAAAACCCGATTCCTAGTTTAAAAAACCGATTCCAAAATTCAGAATCGAATCCACTCAAGAAGGAATCATTTCCGATTTTCAGCATCGAATCCAAACCAGAATTTGTGATTTTTCTGGGATTTCGGTATGAATCCCCGATTCCCCAGTTCCTAATCGATTCCAGTACGGGAATGAGACAAGGGAGTCAATTTCGGTAACCTTGGTTTAGATGAATCTATGCTGCTAGAAGAAAATGATATTACGAAAATCACAATAAACCGATTTGCATTTGGAAGGAGCTCTAGAAACCCTAGGGAAACCCTTGGCGACTAGAAACTCTTGGCCTACACAATATCGAGCTCGGCACCATGGCCAGGCCTTCGGGAGGGAGCGGGGCTTCCTCGTTCAGCAAAGTAGTTCGGCAACCCTCATCTAAGCAAGAACGATCCACGACAAAAGCTTCCTTTGCAAAGATCATGGAAGAGGGAAACCGTCGGCCAGCAGAGCCCTCGACAATACTCAGCCATTGAACAAGACAGCCGAGGAATCTGATCCGCCTCAGAACACTGCCAAACCCAAACAAAAGGGTTGCCTTCCCAAGGCCGAGAACATTCCCAATCAGGAAGTCACATCGTTGAAGTTGGTGGCACATCGACAATATATGAAGGACCACGCACTGATCTGCAAGTTCATGGGCTTTTGGCCCAATGAGCACGCTCTACAGGGATGGATGGAACACAAATGGAAGCCGAAAGGAGAGATTGAACTAAAGCTCGGATCTAAGGGCTTCTTCACAGTCGTCTTCTCTAACCCAAAAGATCAAGAAAGAATTGTCAAGCAGGGACCATATTTCTTCAACAACGCAAGACTATTCATGAGATACTGGAAGGAAAACTACAGCCCAAACCGCGAATACTTCTCTGAGTTACCCATTTGGGTAAGACTCTACTCATTACCACGAGAATACTAGGACAAGGAAACCCTGATGGGAATAGGAAATACGCTGGGTAAATTCACCAAATGCTCGGTAAATTCATCAAATGCTCGAAGGTCACCAAGAGAGGAAGGTACACTTCCTTCGCCAGAATTTGTATCCACATGAATGTCTAGAAGCCTCTCCCTGAAGCCATCTATCTAAACTTCCAAGACGAGGAATGGCTTCAAACCCTAGACTATGAGCACATACCATTTCGCTACAGGAAATGCCATGAATATGGGCACCTCTTCCAGGACTGCCCCTTGCTCCCAAAACCTCTACCCCCACAATCCAATACGGCCAAAACCCAACCAACGCAAGACGGCTTCACCATTGTCCATAGACAATCAAAGAGAAATTCAAAGACAGAGACGGCTAACCCCAACAGGAAACCAGAGACCTCAACAAATTCACAGCCTAGAAGGTACAGATATGGAACAAGGAAATCCAAAGGGAGCAAATCCGGTTGAGGACAACCCGAGAAAATTCATCCCAAATCCTGTCATGCTAAAAGAAGGAAGTTGGAACCGAATGAGGATAGAACTAGGGAGGAAAAGGAAACCCTAGTTATAAACAAAGGAGGGGAGGAACCAGAAATCACCGACCACGAGCTCCAGAAGATTATAGAGAGACATGCAAAAAAGGCGAGCTAGCAGCTATCATTCCCACAAACATCAATCTAATTCAGCAAGCTCTTCAGGAAGCTTCGGCAGAATCATCTCAGGCTTCAGAAGGTCGAGACTCTCTTGGCAACCAGCTCGATATCCAACCCTCTCTCAGGCCGAATAGCCTAACCCACAACAAGAAGGGAATCGAACGTGGAAGGAAAACCAATCAGCAAAGATTGGCAAAGCTGGGAGAACATTTAATTGCATCAAGGAATCACAGATCCATCGTGGCATGGCTCCAGTCCCTCCATCTTCACCAATAATTTTCCTGATGAAGATAATATCTTGGAACATCCAAGGTCTAGGCGAGAAAGGTAAGAGGTGCTCCCTCCGATCCAAAATTCAAAAAGAATTACCTACGGTTGTAATGCTTCAAGAAACTAAATGCTCTTTTGATTCTCCCATTTCCTATTCTCATTTTTTATGGAAAAATTGCAAAGTCATAGCCATTGATGCCATAGACACGGCTGGGGGCTAGCCATCCTCTAGAACCCCTCAATCATTCACCTCTCCAATTTCTTCTCCACCCCCTTCACTTTATCAGCCACCTTCTCACTGCTCCACTCGAATCTCTTTGGCTCTTTAACCAATGTGTATGGACCCTCTAATCCGACCACCAAACTCAACTTTTTGACCTCCCTTCGGCACTTTAAGGAGTTAACCAACAGCTCCACTTGGATTCTTAGAGGAGACTTCAACCTCATCTCCTCCACCCTGGAGAAGAGAGGAGGCATCAACCGTCTGGATGCTACCAGTAAAGCTTTTGGTCCCCTTATCAGTACCTTAGGCTTGGTGGACGTCAGAACCAAAAATGGCACTCATACCTAGAATAACAAGGGAGGGGGGACCCACCAAGTAGTCGGAGGCTTGATAGATTCCTAGTCTCGGCTGACTTGATCAAATCCGGCTCTCTCATAGAATCCTTCATCCTTCCAGGAATTGGCTCGGACCACCAGCCAATCAGCCTTGAGTTGGATCTGTAGAGCATTCCCAGTCACCGTCACTTCAGATTTGAAAAATTATGGTTAGAACACCCAAAATTCATGGAAACCCTCTCTAATTGGTGGGTGAACTCCCCAACTCCCCACAACTTGTGCATGTACACGCTCCAACAGAAACTAAAGATTATCAAAAGAAATCTAAAGGTATGGAACAGGGAAGTTTTCGGCAACATCTTTGAAGTCAGGAGGCAGCTCGAAGAAGAATTGGTCAATGTCCAGCAGGAAACCATCCAAAGGGGTTACACTGAAGAGATTTTACACAGAGAAAGAGACTTACAAAAGGCAATAAATCACAGAATGGATCAAGAGGAAATCCTTCGGAGACAAAAATCCAGAGTCGGGTGGTTAAAGGAGGGGGAGAAGAATTCCAAATTCTTCCATGACTCCATGATTCAACGAAGAGCTCACAACAAAATTGCTCTCCTTCACTCAGAGCAAGGACAAATAAAACCAAACAGGAAGAAATAGCAAGGGAACTAGTCAATTTTTACAGTAACCACCTTAAGGACGACGGCACTAATCGTGAAGATGCCATGAATGCCATTCTGCAAAACATCCTAGCACTAGTTTCAGCGAATTAAAACGACATCCTTCTATGACCAATAACGCTTGAGGAGTTCACCAAAGCGATCATGGACATGTCGTTAGGAAAAGCTCTTGGCCTTGATGGATTCACCACTGATTTCTACCACCACTGCTGGAAAATTGTGCAACGGGAAGTGTGGGAAGCCATTCAGGAATCTCGGACTCGACTGGATGTTCTACCAGCCCTCAATGCCACCTTCCTCACTCTCATCCCCAAGGAGGACCACCCTGTGCATCCAAGTAAGTTCAGACCTATCTCCTTATGCAATGTCAATTACAAAATTTTAACCAAGATCATTGCCACCAGGTTGAAGCCCATCCTGCCCTCCCTAATTTCGGAAGAGCAATCTGGCTACGTCGAGGAACGACAAATTCTAGATGGCATCCTCACAGCGCATGAGACCATTTCATTCGATGCAATTGACCCCACAAATCCATGGAGGATGGAGGTTGAGAACCTTGTCATAGAGGAGGCAACTGAGTGGTCACAGCAAGATGTGAATGTGTTGGAGGAGGAGGGAGAATCAAAACAAGATGTTCAACTTCAAGTGGAGACACATTTGGAGGAGATTGAAAGTGTGTCTCAGCCACCACTTCCACAGAGAAGACATCTCACGTTGGCTTCCACCTTAGGCCCAACACCTTCCTCCTCAACCCCAACCATTGCACCTTCCACCCTAGGCTCAGCCGCAACACCTACTACTTCCAAAGGATGAGCAATGACCTTTGCCCATAAAAGGGGTAGAGGGAAACGATGATTCTATAATGCATTTACAATTATCGTATCTAGATCCTTCATGATGATTCATCTCATGAGACATTTATTTTTGTTTTAATGTGATTTTGTATCATCCTATCAAGACTATGGACCCAAGAAAGATGTCAAAATTTAGTATCAATGTGTGATGTATCATTTATATATTTGATATATCAATTTTATTTTTATGTAGCTATTTGTTTGTTTGATGTTGTTTTTTATTTAGATGTTTAATTGAAAAAAAAATATTATTTTGTATTTTTTTAAGTTTTCCAATATTTTCCCCCACATTGTCAATAAGGTGTATTCCAGACCCTCGACAATATATTCACTGACTCAATAAACAGAACATTGATGAAATTTATCCATACAGATTCTAATAATTCAATATTATTTGGCACGATATTTTTATCATTTGCAAATCCTTCACTTTGAGTAGCTATCATTAGGGTTATACCCAAGTAGCCACTAGCATGCTCCTCTAATTCCTATAGAGCTATCACTTTCAAGAACTAAATAGATGATGTCGATTTACATTGCATGTCCAAGAGTGCTTATAATGTTATACCATCCGCCATCCAAATTGACACAGAAAACAACCTTTTAGAAAGGAAAAACAAGAAATCTATGTTGGTTTCATTTGTATTACTTGAATCCTATCCTCTTCTCCCTTAATAACGTGTTCCCAAATTGCTATTTGTAAATACCTCGCTTGTTATCAAATGTCACTTCTAGTGGTCAAAATTAATTTCACTTCTTCCCTGAAATTCTCCCTTGACTTGTTTACAAATGTTAGGAAATAGTCAACGCAAAGCACTAATTGGTGCATCCATCCCTCGAATTTCAAATTGAAGTAATGGTCATAGAAAGATGTGACTATTGGCACTGAAGGAGAAAATTACACTCAACAAAGGGAAGCTATTTTTGCACCAAGAGGCACATTCTACAACCTAGTATGGTGTAGATTTGTAACATGGGTAACACTGATGTCAGCATTATCAGCGAAATACAATACAAACAATATTGAAGCTATATACACTATCCTAGATCCATCTTAACCACAGATCTATTAAGCACCAAGACAGATCAAATCCCTCGAGGTTGAGATGGATTTAATCTTGGCACTTGATAGATCTGGGGTTGAGAATCTGAGATAGATCTAGGCTGGTTTACTGTTTCTAGAAGGAAATATATATATATATATATATATGATCTTTTTCAACCCATGGGCATTTTGATTATTTGCCTTTATTCTCATTTAATGCCAGCTCATGTTTTCTTTTCACCCATATCAGAATATGTATCGGTTTACTGTTTCTAGAAGGAAATATATATATATATATATATGATCTTTATCAACCCATGGGCATTTTTATTATTTGCTTTTATTCTCGTTTAATGCCAGCTCATGTTTTCTTTTCACCCATATCAGAAGCAACATGTATTGGTTTGTAACTAAAAAGCAGGACCTTAGATGCACCACGAAAATAAAACAAAGAAAAAAATTGGTATAGTGCATTCCTTCAGAGTTAAATTCCATCTTTGCACCAACAATGGCACAAAGTACACAATGTTGAATATACAGCAAATACAGTGAACATCAACCCCCCTGTGTGAAATGTTTAATGTCAGATCCCAAAAGAATCACACTATTGGCAACATTCCTCAATATGCAGAATTCCTAGCATAAAGCTGTATAAATGTCATCTCATGGCAGCATTCCTCAATAATTAATATGCAGAATTCCTAATATAAAGCTATATAAATCTCATGTACCCTTTTCTATGGTGTCCCATAGACCCTGTTTGCATCTTCCAAGGACAACGATTAAAGTTTTATTTCATTTTGTTTTGTTTATAGTATAAATCTATGGTTCCAGAATTTTGGACCTTTTGAGAAGGGGGGAAGCTTTAAAAAAATATATATACTGTAGTGTTTCAGAGCTGAATTTCACATATTTTCATAAATAAAAATGCCACAAAGTACAGAATGTTGACTATACAGTGGACATCAAATTTCAACCTCTATAATGTAGTGTTTCAGAGCTGAAGTTCCCATATTTGCATAAAAAAATTGCACAAAACACACAATGTTGATCATACAGTGAATATCATCCCCCACGTGACATGTTTTAAGATCAAATGCAAAGATCTCAAAAAATACTCTCTTCACTACATTCCTCAATATGCAGGATCTCTAATTTCGGGCAGAAATATGCAGTTTCGGAAGTTTAAGATCCGAAGATTGAGTATTGCTTCAAAAATTACTATTCAGACTAGGAAACCTTAAACAGATGGATGACATCTTCTCTAACAGGAATGCAAGGAACAAGGTATTTACTTTAACTGGAAGTCTTGGACCTGAACTAGGGCAAGCCCAGATTGAGAATCACTTCAAAAATCCTTACTCTGACTGGCAAACCTTAAACAGATGGCAGCTTCTCTAACAGAAATGCAAGCAACAAGGTATTTAACTCAACTACAACAGCAGAACCCCAGCTCCAAGTAAGGACAAATAGCCTACAAGCAACCACAAAATATAGATATATGCTGCAAAATCAAATTAATATTTATTTATTACAGAGCACCACATTAGACAACGTGGGGCAAGGTGGCCCATAAGATTTGAACATAGGTCTCCTCATAATAAGTGTCCCCTATATGGAAGTTCAAATAACAATATTTTGAATAGTTTTCCCCTCCTAGTAAACATCCCCTAGTTATCATCCATGCATAGGGCAATGAAAGTTCAAATCAAACATTACCAGCCATTCAAATATAGGGCAATGGAAAGAAGCATAAATATATATGAAAGCTCAAATCGAAAATTAAGCGCGGCCATGATCTATGATATTATGCCAATGTAGATAGCTTAGTTAGACAAAGAGTCCAGTACATTTGGACAAACTAAGCTGAGAAACCCATTGCTAGATTTGACTAGACATTCAAGCCCACAATAGAGAGATTGATTTTGATGATAAAAACTTGAAATCTGCTAATCACTTGTACCCATTTGTCAAAATAGCCTATGTTCGGAACCCATTAACACTTTTAACCAGGCAAACAAACAATTTGAAAAACAACAAATTTCACAACAGCACACAGAAACTTTCAAATGTCCAAAGTATCTGACCTCCAGACCGAAGTGCATCCGAAGGAGACCTTGAACATACTCGATCACCTCGTTCCGCTTCTGCTCAGACTTCACGGTCGGCTGTATACATAGAATGATCTCCGAAGTCCTAAGCTCGGCCTTTGCCCATCGATTGGCGCCAATTGCCGACGGGTGAGGGTTAGCTGAAGGGGCAGATTCTTCCGTTGAAATGCCGTTTGGCTGAGGCCAAACTTGGAGATCGCCCATGCAAACCACCCTTGGGTTCTCTGCTAAAACAAGCCTTCAAATCTTCATCTACAAATAAAAAATCAAACTGCTTCTTCTTAATCAAATCAACATAGCCCAAATTCAAAGCAGCGAAGTAAAACCGCTGGTTTTCTTCAAATTTCTCGCTGAACTCTGAGAAAAATAAATGGCAGAGACAAATATAGATATGGTCTCGCCCCCTTGCAATGGCGGAGAAGATTAAAAAGCCGGGAAATAACGGAGAATGAATTCACGTCAACTGCAGGCATTAGGATTGGGAAAGACTGTTTCAACCGATTAAAATGATACAATGATCTCTCTCTCCCAAATCTTCCTCGGGCTCCCCAAAAATTTCTAAATATATTTTTCAAGAATTGTCTTCAACATTTTTATTATTAAATAAATATTTTTTTGGTTTTTACTTGTTCTAAAAATTTATTTTTATATTATAAAAAAAATTATTAAATTTGCTGAGCGCTGTTTCTTTTCTAACCATTAGTTTTTTTACACGCGAGATTAAAACTCAAGTTACTTCACTCTTAAAAACAAAGTGTTGTACTATTGTTTTTCATGGTAAAAATATAATTTTCCACTATGATAATAAATTCTTACTTAGTTTAGTTATCCAAGCAGGTTTATATTGGTTTTTTTTCCACCCAAGAAAGAAAGAAAGAAATTGTTTTAACGTCCATGAGGCTAACAATAGCCTATGGGACAGACCGCTTCACCCCCTGATTTCTACAACTCAGTCATTTTCTTGTTCAACTTGATGATGAGTGCCCCCAATTTCTCCACGGTCCCCTCACTGAATAGGTTATCCCAAGAGCTATCTGTCAGAATATTTGCATAGTTGGCCCTACTATCTTTGAGGCTTCAAACTCTAAAATAAAATGCTTTTTATGTTTCCACTTTCCCAGAAGTGCAAAATATATACACCCTTTCTTCCCAAGCTTCCTTTGGTCTTTTCTAGCGTCCAGTTTCACAACGAAGTTGATGGGAATTGGTTCTTAATTGAGCAATAAGTATTTTGGCTCTCCAAGGAATATTGGCCCCTATGTATGCTTTTTGATGGTGGTTGTAGGTGGGGTTAAACTCTTCAATATAATAATCTTTCTTTCTCCCCAACCCTTTATCCTAAGGAAACTATGTATTCTTCTTCATTTCAAGAATTGTACTAAAGGTAAATCGCTAGGTTGTAGTGAATAAACAACCTAATCCATTCGGGACATCACGTGAGGTTCTAACATTAGTTTTTTGGTTTTTCTTTTATTGGTCAAGGGATAGCTTTTTTTAAGGTTTGAGGTGTAATAACTTTGATGGACTCTTGTGACACATTAATTTAAGAGATTGCATTTTGTTAAGGACAATGTTCCAAAACCTTAATAGTATTTAGCGCTAATATCATGCATCGAGTTTCAATATGAATGCATACATTTTAGCATCATACATCAGTTTCCTACAGAGTGCAGCATCATGTATATACTCTAGCATATGTGCGCTCCAAGATAATTATGGAAGCCCAACAAGCATGTTTAAGGTGAGCACTGTTGTGGAAGGCCAACTAGCATGCCTACAACAACGACAACAACAATAAAACATCCACCACATTGTATTTAGGGAACTAAATTGCCTTCAACAAGAGCACAAACATTATTTTCATCAAGAGGTGCTTTCTACAGCCCAATATGAGGAAAAAGTGTAATTATGTGCTCAACGTGGAGCTCACACGTGGCATTTGTCGACCCTTGGCACTTTAATAAAATAATAAAATATTAAGTAAATAAAAAATTTACAATTTTGACCTTGACCTAAAATTCAAAAATAAAGAAAAGAAGTCTTTCCTAAAATTCATGTGGCATCATTTTCAACTTGACAACTGCACTCCTGAGAAAGCCGCGTCTGGTATAGGTCTCCTTGTTGATCGATTCCATGGACGTCGAAGGGGGACATCCCCCTCCTCTCCCTCCAGAGCTCGTAACCTTCAAGCGTTTGGTCGCCTCCTGCGGCAAGAGGAAAGGTAACACGAGCACCCTGAAGTTTGTGAAGAAAGCCGACAGTATCCCCACAGTCAACCTGCCTACAAAACGCCCATGACGCACTGCTCTGAATATTGCAGAGTGTGGGCTCATTGGACAGTTTACGGGCCTTTGGCGCTCTCCCAAGGCAATTGACGGGTGGGTTCAGCGGAATTGGAGGCCTCTCGTCTCAGAAGGCATCCGAAATCACCTGGTAGGCAAGGGATATTATGTCTTCATTTTTTATTCAGCTGAAGATCAAGATCTTATATTCCAGAACGGGCCTTACTTCATGGGCCCTCAAGGGCTTTCCCTGAACAAATGGACGTCAGATTTTGATCCGACCCAGGATGTGCCTTCAGCCGTCCCTGTATGGGTAAGACTACCACACCTCCCCTTACATTGCTAGAACCCGGAATCACTCAAAGCCATTGGGAACAAACTGGGTAAATATATTGATAGAGCAGAACAGGAAGAGTAATACTCGTGTGCCAGAATCTGTGTGGAAGTCGACTTGGAGATAGGGATACCTGAAGCGATAAAGCTAACAATAGTTGACTGGTCACATATCCAGGAGCTCAATTACGAGCAGCTACCTTTTAAGTGCAGTCATTTCCATGGCTATGGCCATTTCACCCGAAAATGCAAGAAGAAAGCGGAGGAAGAGTTTGAAAAAGAGAAGGGTGAACAATGGACACAAGTTCAAAAGGAAGGATCAACAAAACAGTTTAGCAGAACGAAAGGAAAAGGATGGAATATTGGTCTTGGAATGCCACGTGTCGGGAAGAAACATGTTGAAGTAGCAGCTGCAGAGAATGCTAAGGAAACCCAAAACCCTTTCGAGTTCTTGAGCACTCCTGATGAACAGACCTCACCAGTACTCGAAGAGGGCGAGGTGCGGCGTTCTTATGTATTGGTAGAGGAAGTCGATAAAGATTCAGAACCTCAGGAACTTCCTGGAATAGCTATTCAAGATCCCCCTGGCACAAACGCAGTCACCCGGGAACTTCCTGGTTCACTAACAAACGCCACATCCTCACCCTCGTATGCAGAAATGACCAGGAAGAAGCCGACAAAAAACTCGAAGTCCTTTGAAGAAGAATATTTCGAGAAAACCTCCAAAAGGGCAGGGAGGAAGTCTCTCAAGGAGGTTAGAGAAGAAGAGGAGGAGAGGTTAAAGATGCAAGGAAATCAATCCACAATCAAAAAGTCAATAGGTAGAAATACCAGGGCTTGACCCCCAAAGGGAGGCCAACCCCCTTCAGCCACCGGTAAATAATGCAGATTGTCTCTTGGAACTGCAGGGGGTTGGGGAATCCTACAAAGGCAGAAGCAATCAAAGAGTTAACAAGAATGGATCATTTAGACATCCTCTTGCTCCAAGAGACAAAAATAGAAGAGGAAACTCTTCTATCTCTAAGCAGAACAAAGTGGAAAAAGAATGCAGGCAAGGCGGTCAGTGCTCGAGGTACCTCAGGGGGAATCGCAACCTTATGGTCTAATGACAAGTTCTTTCCGGAAAGCTCCTTCGCAACCCAACACTGGATTTACATAGAACTTCAGCATTTACAAAGTAATACAACTCTTTCCCTTTTCAATCTTTATGTCCCAGTTAACTTTCTTGAAAAAAAAGGTTGTTGGAATTCTCTCTCTGACTTCATAGAAATATATACTCCCACAAACATCATAGTGGCAGGTGATCTCAACATTACTTAGGATCCCAAAGAGAAAAAAGGTGGAGTCAGTGGGAAGGACCCTATGCATAACACGGTGAAAAACTTGATTCAAACCCAGGATCTTCTTGACCTCAAGCCAAAGAAAGGTCGTTATACTTGGACCAACAACAGAGTGGATGATGCCCACATTTCTGCCCGTTTGGATAGGTTCATAGTGGAAAGCTCCTTATTGCAAGAAAAAAGAATAATCTCTTCAAAAAAAATGCCAAATCTTACCTTAGACCACAAACCCATCTCTTTGTTGTTGGAAGAAGAGGAAGATCTCGGTCCTATCCCGTTTCGATTCAGCCCTCTTTGGATCGAGCGGGATGGTTTCCTGGAAACAGTCACATAGGACTGGTCCCTTCCTGTAGTAGGATCTCCAAGCTATGTTTGGGAGCAGAAGCCCAAAATCACCAAGCTAGCCTTGAAAAGTTGGGCCAAAAAATCGCTTACAACTCCTACAAACAGCAGAAAAGAGACAGTGCAGATTTTAGCAAAGATTCAGTTAGGATTGGAGGAAACGGAAGTCACCAAAACTTAGCTGGCTAACGAGCAGACAGCTCAGATAAACTCCTTTATTTATTTCCGTCAGGAAGAGGAGTATTGGAGACTCAAGTCTTGCAGCCTCTGGCTGAAAGCGGGCGATCGAAATACTTCCTTCTTTCATCGACAATGCAGAGCCAGACTTTCACAAAACCACATCTCGAAAATCTCCTCTCGGGAGGGGGACGTTTTTAAAGGCTTTGCTCAAATAAAACAAGCTGCTGAAATGCATTTTCAGCAACTGTTTAGGGAGGATGGCTTAAATGATGAGGAAGTGGCTGCAGATTTTCTAACAAATATCCCCTCTCTCGTCACTACCGAGATAAGTGGTGAATTAATGAAGCCTTTCACGAAAAAAGAGATAGTGGGTGTCATTTGGTCAATGGAGCTGGATAAAGCCCCTGGGCCTGACGGCTTCTCAATGTATTTTTACAGAGTGTGTTGGACTGTAATAAGACCAGATCTTCTATGCATGGTAAAAGCTTTTCAAAAAAAATCCAAAGTGGGAGGATGCACCAACTCCACTTCCTAGCTTTAATCCCAAAAGAAGTCAATCCTGAGACTTTTGATAGGTTTAGGCCTATCTCGCTCTGCAATGCCTCGTACAAACTCCTTGCTAAATTTTTAGCAAATAGGCTCAAGCCTTTATTAAGGAAACTGATTTCCCCTCTCCAAGGAGGTTTTGTAAAAGGAAGGCACATCCTTGATAATGTGATTCAAGTGCAAGAAGCCCTACATTCCAGCAATCAGAGAAAGGAGAAAGGCATGCTCATCAAACTGGATATGGCAAATTCCTTTGACCGGGTTAAGCTCTCCTTCCTCTACAAAGTCCTACTCACTTTTGGATTCAACCCTAGATTTGTTAGCTTGATCAAAGCTTGCACAGATAGACCTTGGATAACGCCCCTTGTAAATGGCAGACCAACAAATTTCTTCCAAGCAACACAAGGACTCCGTCAAGGGTGCCCTCTTTCGCCCTTCCTATATATCATGATGGATGAAACCCTGAGTAGAAAGCTTTCGGCTGAAAAAGAAGCTGGGACTATCCCAAGCATCAAGGCGACAAAAGGAGTGGACTGTCTAAACCATGCCCTCTTTGCGGATGATTCTCTCCTTTTGGGCGAGGCCTCCCTCAAGATAGCAAGGGCCTTTATTGAAATTCTACAAAATTTTTACCTAATCTCGGGAGCATTGATAACCAAAAGGAAAAGTGTTGTCTATGGTTGGAATATAGATCATCCAACAATTCTCCGTATAGCTCACTCCATGGGCTTTACTGGATTTGATAGCTGGGATAAGATCAAATATTTGGGCCTACCATTAACTTTGGGACCAAACATTCCTTCTCTCTAGCACGAAGTCCTAAGTAAGATAAAAACAAAAATAGTTTCTTGGGGAGGCCAATGGCTAACAAAGGTCGGGAAGCTCGTTCTGATAAAGGCAGTCCTCTCAACTCTACTTATCTTTAAGTCCTCCCTCTTGCTCGCCCCCAAGTCAATAATGGATTAGATTTCCAAGTTACGCCATGACTTCCTCTAGAAAGGAGGCAAAGGAAACCAGAACAAAATACATCTTGTAAGTTGGGATATAATTAAAAGACCAGTTTTGGAAGGTGGTCTGCAGATCCGTGATCCTGGAATGGCCAACTTGGCTTTGGGAGGGAAAATTATGTGATAACTATATGCAGACAGAAGTCATTCGGTGAGTCAAATTCTGTGGAAAAAATACCTTAAGGGGGGCTCTCTGAGAAATCTGACGACAGAAAACACTCCTAAAGGCACACTAACATGGAATTTATGCCGAATAGGACTAGACCTTTTACAGTAGCACCTCTATATAATTCCTGGAAATGGTTCGAAAACTCTTTTGTGGAAAGATAAAATTCAAGGGAATCCCCCTCTATCCTCCAAAGAGTCACTCACTAAGATCAAGCTTTGGCTTGTTAATAAAGGCTTCCTTAGGCTTGCTGACATTTGCTCGTGGGATATCAAAGGAAATTGGACAGCGTGGACACTACCGAAAGTACCCGAATTCCTTCTACCTCAAAAGAATATGCTAATCACAGAGTTGTCGGGCTTAGCCCCTATCCATTGCTCTCTCAAGGATAAGTGGGGGTGGGGAAAGATCGACATATATACAACAGCGCAAGGCTTCCATTCTCTTCAATCCACTCAGGTCCCTTTACATTCTCTTGCGCTCTGGAAATCAGTCTGGAGTCCCTATGGCCTTCCCAAGGTGAACTTCTTCACCTGGATTCTTATGCATAAAAAAGCTTTGACAGGAGAAAATTTGAGCAAACAAGGGTTCCTTGGACCGCACAAATGTTGTCTATGCAATTCAACCTCTGAAACTTCATATCACCTTTTCGTTGATTGTGCCTTCACCCAAACAGTATGGGAGCTTGCTCTTCAAGGCATGCGTGTCTTTGTCCCTCCACAAACAGTTGTTGTCCTTCTCTACACTTCCTGGAAAGCTCATTACCCTAGAAAGATGTCCAAAAATTCAATTTGGAGCAACATATGGCAAGCTTTTCCAAAATACCTTTGGTGGAAAATCTGGTTGGCCAGGAATGACTGGGTTTTTAACAACAGGCCCTCGACCCCAGTGATGGTGGCAGCCAAGGCGAAGGTGCTCTTGCTGGAATCAGTAGGGAAGCACGCTCTTGATCCCTCATTATCCCTGGAAGAGTCATTGTGGTTGGGCACCTGCTCACCCGTGGAGAGGAAAGAGGCCCTCAGAAAGCCTCTTACTATCCCGCACTGGTGTTTGCATTTAACTGAACATGAGTTCATCTTGTGGCGGCACAGGAAATCCAAAGCTATGATCTTTTTCGACGGTGCGTCCAAGGGGAACCCAGGGATTGCAGGCGCAGGGGGTTTGATCCTTTCTCCTGACAGATTGCAAGAAAATCGATTCAGTTGGGGCTTAGGGAAAAGCTCGAACAACTAAGCAGAAATCTTCAGTCTCCTAAAAGCGTGTTAGCTCGCAAAGGATCTTGGCCATAAGGAACTTCAAATCTTCGGAGATTCAGAAATACTGATAAAGATCTTAAACTCTAAAGACCATTTCAGCAATCCTTCTTTGAACAAAACTTTGCAGCGACTTCAGTTTGTAATGCAAGAATTTGACAAGGTTTCATCATACCATATACTCTGGGAATTAAACAAGAAGGAAAACTCCATGGAAAATATGGGTTGCTTTATGTCTCAGGGAAGTTTCAGCTTGAACGGTGATCCCAGCCCATTCCATCCAATTCCATAAACGAGCTTTTTGGAAGCACTCTCTGTGTCTTCGGGGGTTGTTGTGCCAGGAACTAAATTTTATGTAAGAAGATTGAATTACAGGCAGATTTCACTTAGAAATTTTTGTAAAATGGTTGATTAGGCGCTAACCCAACCTCACTTTTCTTTTTTAAAGAAATACATATCCATTTTAGTTATAAAAAAAATAAAAAATAAAGAGATATAATTTCAATTAATTAAAACTAAAAAAATTAATGAAACTTGGATAAATATTAAACTAGTATAGATCCATCTTAATTTCGAATATGAGTGATCAAATCCCTTGAAGTGCAAACTTAAGTGTAAAATTTGAGGAAAAGTTTGCAACTTAAGGGATTTGATCTCTCTTAGAGCTTGGTAGATCAGGAATTGAGATGGATCTTATAATTGAAATGTACACATATGTATATTACATACCAACATAGATCCATCTTAAACCGAGATCTATCAAGCACCGAGAGGGATCCAATTACTTGAGATGTAATTTTTTTCTTGATTTATAAAAAAATTAAGATAAGTAAAATTCTAAGAATAGTCATGATGATTCGATTAGCATAATATATATTTAAGTTCATTGAAACATATGTAAAAAAATTCTTGTCAACATGTTTATTTATTTATTATTAAAATATGTCACGTTACATCACATCACATCACATCACAGCATCTCTCCCCCATATTGGATATACAAATCCTAGGCTCTATCAAGCGCCGAGAGGGATCAAATCTCCCGAGGTGCAAACCTCTCCTTGAATAGCTCATT
This sequence comes from Larix kaempferi, assembly GCA_027924585.1. Lineage (NCBI taxonomy): Eukaryota > Viridiplantae > Streptophyta > Pinopsida > Pinales > Pinaceae > Larix > Larix kaempferi. The sequence goes on along the minus strand of BSBM01002098.1, from coordinate 4,201,970 downwards.
GAGTGCAATACCTGAGCCACCTAATCCTAAGCTCTAAAGTCTCTAGTTTAAGTCTCATATTTACTTTTTACTTTGTGTTATTTTGTTACTGGACAAACACTGGACAAACACTCTAAAGTCTCATATTTACTTTTTACTTTGTGTTATTTTGTTACTGGACAAACACTCTAAAGTCTCATATTTACTTTTTACTTTGTATTAAAAGTAAAAAGTAAAGTCTCTAAGTCTCATATTGACTTTTTACTTTGTATTATTTTTTTTTGTTTATGGCCGACATAGTATTTACCACCTAATCCTAAGCTCTAAAGTCTCTAGTTTAAGTCTCATATTTATTTTTTACTTTGTATTATTCTTTTTTGTTTATGGTCGACATAATATTTATTACTTTTTACTTTGTATTATTCTTTTTTTGTTTACTTTGTATTATTTTGTTACTCGACAAACACTCAACTCACAAGATCTCCCCCATACTGGGCTGTAGAGTGCCTCTTGGCGCAATCACCTCGCTACTCTCAGCGCAATGATATGAAGTATACATAGACCGAGTTAGCATATTGTTAGTCATTCGCTTTTCGCTCATGCACTTTTTGCCGCAAAACATTGTATAGAACAATTTACAAATGAATACAAATGTAGCTTTGAATGAGATTTGTGGGTTGGAAGAAACAAAAATGCGTAGTTTCCCCTTTAATCTAAATAATTGTGTAATGGGTAATGAGATTATCCCCTCCATTGAATGGAAATTTTGAAAGAGATTTTTAGGTTTGAGAAATAAAAAAGAAAACTGTAGTTTCACCCTTTACTTGAATAAGATTCTGCAATTATAAATAATGAGATTATTTCATTCCACATAATGGAAGTCCTAATGTCAATTGGGTTTAGTTCGAGTGGTTGTGGGATTAAATGTTATCCTCTGTATCTAGGTTCCATTCACGTAAGTGACATGTTAAGCTCGTAATGAGTATATTGTTTTGCCCCATGATATTTACTTGGAAAAAAATAATGGAAATCCTGAATGAGTTTTGTAGCTTTCAAATAATAAAAAAGACCTTGGAAGCCATCGACAACATATTTAGAACCTCTATCTCTCTATGCAAGGTAAAATATGCAACTACTTTTGCACCTCTTCATATAAATGCAAACTTAGTGGATAAATGTTGTATCAAATAATGGTGTGTTAAGCTAATCACTAATGGTCATTGGTGGTAGATTATGAGCATATTGCATTCCAATGCCAATTGTACTTTAAGCGTGGACACATGGCAACCCCTTATCTAAACACAAAGGACCATAGGAGGCCTAGAGGAACTCCATGAACCCCTTCTTGGTGGAATAATTTAGTTAATACTCCTAACATGTGGAACTACCTAAGCTCCATGAAGGCATTCCTAAATTATCTAAGCTTCGTGCAGGCATTCATAATGTTACATTTATAGAAGCTACTAAACATTTTGTTGCTAATATTTTTTAGAATACCAAACCCCTTGCATTCCCTCCCAAGTAAGGGGGTGTTCCTTTGCACTTTTTGTCCTCCTTAGCTATGACAATATCCTTCTTAGGGGTTTGCAAAAGGAGATACGACTTAGACTCTTATAATCAAAATGATGTGGCTTAAATCCCTGAAGTTGACAATATACAGTTGATAACTCTATTATAAGCCATACAAACAAATTCTAGATTGATGTTAAGAAGAGAAACGAAAAGAGGCAAATAAAGCAAAGTATGAACCCTAGATATGTTGATTTTTTGTTGTCTACTTGTTTTAGATTAACATCTAATGTTCAAGGTAGCTCATTTTTGTAGTCTTCATGGCTTGGTTTGTGCTAATATTTGTAATAGTTTTATACGCAACTTGTCTTTTTTATTATAAAGTCATAAACATTTTGTTTTATTATTTTATTAATAGTTACAAAAAACTTTATTTGAAAAAAAAGACAATTTCCTCATCCAAAAACAATGCTAACAATGTGACATTCTAAGCATTTTGACTTGTTTTATGAATGACTCTTTCATTATTTGCTTCATTGTTTTGTGAATGACTCTTTCATTATTTGCTTCCTTTTGATTCATAGTTTGATGCCCATGATTTAACCATTCCAAATTATCTATCTATTTCTTTAATTCATGTGATAAAATTGAATCAGAAATCTATTTTTTTAATTCATGTCATAAAATTGAATCCGAAACCTATTTTTTTAATTCATGTCATAAAATTGAATCATCTAGTGATACCAATTAGTTATTATCTTTTAACCAAAAAGTTAATAAAAAGTTAATTGGAAACTTTGGGATTTCTTAAAAATATTAATTACAATTCATTTTCTAATTTGGTCAAAGGGATTGGGTCTCTTTCTTGTTTTAAATTGTTTAATTCTTATATCACTTTGCTATACTAAATTGTTTAATTCTTATATCACTTTGCTATACTTGAGTAATGGCATACAATTCATTTTCTAGTTTGGTCAAATGAATTGGATCTTTTTCCTGCTTTAAATTGTTTAACTTTTGTGTCACTTTGTTATACTGATGGTATATAATTTATTTTTGGAGTAGTTTAAATATTTTATGTTTTAAATTTTTTGGGATATATTTTTTCTGTTTATTTTATTCGAATTCTAGTTAGAAATCTTCAAAAAAATCATAGAGTCACATATATTAGTTGTGGAAATTGCATAATATGAATTTCAAAGATATTTGAGGATGTTGAGTTCATTTATGCATTCAAAAACACAATTTAAATATTTCCAAATTTAGATTTTACCTAAAAAAAATATCAAATTCCGATAAAAAAAAACCAGTAAAAAATTCAAAACATAAAATAAATAAACTACTTCTTCATTTTCTAGTTTGATAAAAAAATTGGGTCTCTTTCTTATTTTCAACTATTGTATCCACTTTACTATACTAATGACATAACATAATTAACTGAAGATATTTAGTTGTATACTAATGACATAACATAATTGACTGAAGATATTTAGTTGTATACTAATGACAACATAATTGACTGAAGATATTTAGTTGTTGTGATGAGTTTGACTCATCGGTCATTTTCATATCGATGCCTATGTATTCTATCTCAATGGGTGGCACATAATCATTTGTTATAATACAAAGTACCAATACTTTTGAATACAAAAATAAAATCACTGAGTAGTGGCTCATCTCCCAACTTTTTTCACCACATGAATATATTGTTTGATTGTTTTTTTACTTTAAAAATAACCATTACTTTTGATCATGAGAATATTATGTGTCCATATTTCCTCAACCGTTTGAGAATGATTCCTAAGGCATGCAACTAATGCACTTCTCGTCAAAATGTCGAACAAACATATGTTGAAATAATTTGGTTATTAAAGGAAATTTCAAATTATATAAGAAAAACTATTAATAAAGAAAACCTAACTAGTAGTTCGGAACAAAATCTTGTGCTCAATTTATTCGAAAAAAAAAGGTGTGGTTTAAATATTTTAAGTTTTCAATTTTTTTAGCATTTTTTTTGTCTTATTTTATTCAAAGTTTGGTTAGAAATCTTAGAATCACATATATTAACTATGGAAATTACATAATTTCACTGCCATAAGAGTAGTTGAGGGCGTTGAATCTATTTATAAATTCAAAAACACAATTTAAACACTTCCAAATTTGAATTTTACAAAAAAAATGGATTCCAACCAAAACCTATAGGTGTAGGTAAATACAATGCATAAAATAAACTCAAATACAATGCATAAGATAAACTCTTGGAGCCATGCATGGATTGTAAAATCAATATTTGGTTTTGTTTTAAGTATGTTATGTATTATGTTGCCTCTTACTTCTAGCATGTGCATAATGTTCGTTGGACATAATAGTTTATTTGCATGTGATGTAGTTTAATATGAACGTTTTCCAATGACTGAATTTAGTTTTGGAAGTTTGTGTGTAAGTGTGGTGTTTTTTGTTTGGTTATAATTTAATAGTGTGAAGTTGATTTGGATTTAAATTTTGATAAACACGATCCTCTTTTACATCGTTTGTTGTACGTGGTTGTTGATTACATTGAATATTATTGGATGGTATTGGTAGGGTATTAATGGATCCTATTTTTCAGTTTTTTTCAAAATTTATCATTTATAAAAAGATAGATTCCAATGTGAAAAAAAATGTAAGTGTACCATTGTAAATGCTCTTATTGAGGTCCAAGTCTTTCTAATGACACATTTTCCAATCATGGGTTGTTTGTGCATGTGTTTGTAGATGGGGTTAGGTGTAAGTCTGGGGTAACCTTGACATAATAGATACCCGTGTCAACAATTGCTTAGTTGATGAAATGTTTTTGTAACTTGCAAGATGCTTCTACCACATTGTAATATTTTACAATGAATATTTGTTGCTTACTAGTGTTGAATGGAAGCATTTCAAACAAAAAAACAATTGAGTGACCAAATTTGGTCAATATGACTTGGAAAGAAGTTATACAACAGAGAAAAAGAGCATAGAATTAAAAAATATGGGAGTAAGTACATTAAGGCTTTTTTCAAGAATAAGTTACAGAAATATGTGGAGATAAGAGAGACAAAGATAAAATATCAAGCTCGACTAGAGATCTACGAGGGTGGTTCAAGAATAAGTCGGAGAAAGACAAGCATATAAGAGAGACAAAGACAAAAGATCAAGCTCAACTAAAGGCGGAAAGACGAGAATAGTGGTATCTCTTAATACTCGAGGTCAAGAAAAAAGTTAACTGATACATTGTAGTGAATATGAACTCTAAGTGGGAACCAAGCTCTAAACTATATAAGATATTTGGTGCCAAGATCTCCTCAAGAAGTTGGTAAGATCCATGTGCAACTTCCTATTTGCTTGAATAAAAGAGTAAGACAATCGAGCTTTAAATGGAGCTAGATTTGGAAGTATGATGTGATAAATTCCTCCATAACTTAGTAAACTCTCCAATGAAAATGGAAACACACCTCTCATTTGCATAATGAATATAGGATCTCAAAGTGTGAGGATCTCTAAATAGACAATAATATTTACCATGAATTCCAGAATAGGTGGAACAAGAGAAATTTAGCTATTCTTCTAATATGGATTCCATGTTACATAACTTACACATATGATAATCACAAAGTATGTACAATGCTCACGAGTCTCCATCCTTCATTAGTGAGAACAATCCTTGAATTGCTCGAAATGAAAGCAAAGTCTATGAGTGAGTGAGCCCTTTTTTTTAAACAAAAACGAATTAAAATTGTATTAAAAGTAGTTGTGGCCTAGCTGGACAGTGAGTTAATACAAAGTGCAAAGCACATTTAAGTTCAAAAAGTTGTTGCTTTGTCATGACTGCAAACAATAACCCATATGCCTCATCAACTTTACAAACTAAGCATAGAGTAAGCCTACTAGTAGAACAGATCTTCATGAAAAAGACTCCCAATAAAATCTGGCACTTGTAGTACATAAGATATGACATGATTTTAAAAAATATGCATTTACTTAGAGCATCATCACGGGCTTGATTGGAGAGAAGAGATTCATATTTGTCCACATCCATATCTTCTTGTAGGTAGTGGATTGTTTCTTATCCTTTGAATTCCATTGGAAAGGATCCCACTGAAGCATTCATGTCGGATGTTGATAAAGTGGAGCTTTTGCCAAGAGTTATAACCATGGCTTTCAAATTCATGCATTCTTCCTCTAAGTCTTAAATTTTTTTATTTTTTTATTTTTTTATTTTTCTTCTGTTGGATCAATATGTTCATGACTATTGCATTTCGAGAAACCTGCCACTACTCAAGTTCATGGGTTTTAGAGGTAATCGAAAAGTTTGAGATTCTATTCCCATCGATGAGATCCTCTTGCTAATGTAGGAACCTTTTGGTTTCCTAAATGTTTATTGGTAGGCATAATGATTGTTGTCCATTTTATTTTACAAGAGAGGAGGTGGCGCCTTTGTTGTAATTCCCCACTCAAAATTAAGACAAGAGAAGAGAACGATGTCCTTAGAAGACTTGGACTTAATCGAATCCAAGGTAAAAGAGCAAGACCCCAAATGAAAGTCCCAAACTTCGACCATGTTAATCACCGAAAAATAAAATCGAAGAATCCCCTTCAGAGTCCTTTGTATAAGGTTGCATTCAGGTTTGACATACCTAAAGGGATAGGTTTGAAGCTAACATTCAAAAGAAACCATGGTTAAAATATTTAAGGCCTTTAACAGTTAAACCCTTAGTCAAATTCTAGAAATAGGGTAGAACAAAGACAGAGGGAAAATGGTGAACCCCGATCCCAGTCCCTAAAATCCACGATAATTTACATAAAAAAGAATCTATATAGACCGATGGGAGCATACCTAGAGATTATGAGCACCAAAACAATCAAGATTCAAGTTCTAAAGACTACCAAAATCCCCAATGCGCTCACGGTGATGTGATCCATGACGTTAAGAGTTAAGTGATACCAAGGCAGTGGTATGTGTGAGGGTAGGACACCTAATAAGGCGTCGTCCCTTCCTTCCTCGAGTGAAATTAATGTGGTTCAACATGGCTTCTCCATTGTAAAAGGTGGCATGTAACACAACATAGAGAAGCTCATAGTTTCCCCTCTCCTAACCTTGAAGCTTGGTTAGGAAGGAGCTTTGCTTCATGATTTAACAGACATAGGATGTGGAGATATTGGATATTGTCATATCCTTGGCTTTCTTTTCAGATCCAGACAATGATTAGAGCGAGATTGATGTCTTTGAGAGTTTACTTGTTGATCATGTGTTGCATGATGGTTGATGAGTCCCCAAAGACCATTAATTTCCTGATTCCACTCGAGAATGTCTTTGTGACTCTCTAGAGGAGAGTGTAGGCCTCTACTTGGTTGTTTGATGCCACTCCTAAACCCAAGCATAATTGATTTTGTGAGTTCCTCTAAGATTGATGATGATCACCACAACTTCCAGCCATGATGAGAAAGTGATCCCTTATGGTAACTTGGAGTGATTATAAATTCATTATCAATTTAGAGCCAAATACAATAATAATAAATATTAATGAAGAAGCTCAAAAGAAAGTGACCCACCTAGTGAAATTTAAGTATAAGTTAATATACAATAAGAAATCTAAATGAGTATATTTATTCATTCAACACATTTTTGTGTGTATTTGCTCATATATTATAGTTCACCACGTACCTCAGTGGTCTTTAAATAGATTGTACTGATAATTATTTGTCCCTGTCGTAGGCAGAGGCTATATGTTTCACCTTACCCTATTAGTTTGGATAGTGACACAAAGAAACAAAAGGTATCTTTAAAGTTTGTGAAAAATAATATTAATTTGTTTTTATTTATATAATGTAATTTAATATGTGTTGAATTCTGATTGGCCTATAGGTTTTGATAAGACCATTTTTATTATTGACCATATTAGATAAAAATAAGAAAAACAAATTAAATACATTATGAAAACTTTACAAAGTTCATGAAATACTTATGTGCAAGTGTTGTAATGTTGTCACACACACACATATTTCCTACATATTCCAAAAACTTATACAATTGAAATCCATATGCTTATAATGGAATAATACAATTTAGATTCTTAATCTTCTCTTATATATATAACTTAAAGTGTGGGCGGCTATATATATATATAGTCGCCCACACTTTAAGTTATATATCTTCCATAAGGAAAATATCAATCACTCTAAATAAAGAGTGATCATGAACTGTCCTCTAGGGACTTTACATTCCAAAAAACAAGATTTACATATTGTTATACATCTTCATGCATCTGCATGCTCTTTATACATATACAAATTTATGCCGTCTCCAAAATTACAAAAGTATATTTCACTCATGTTCAAATACATTCTTCTCTAATCATGGTATTCTGATTATTTACAAAAAATAACCCACAGAATCGTGTTCTCTTTTTTGCTTCAACCGGGATTCAATAACGAAGCCTTTGAAATGCTCATACCACTGTTATATGCTCTGTTGATTGTTCGTTGCTGATCTCCTCCTCTATGAAAACCCCGGGTTGTAAAGCCAAAGCCATCTTGGATAACAAATCTGCTTCTTCATTGACTTCTTTGTAGATATGAGAGAAGGATATAGATTCAAAGGAGGACAATTCAAATTTAATTTATGTTAGAAGATGTTGCAGGTGAGGAGCTTTGATTTGAGATTTTCCATTTGCCCAATCTATCACCATTTTCGAATCCCCATAGAGCGGAATTCTAAGGACATTCTTCCTTTGAGCAGTCTTGAGAACTGCCCAAAGAGTGGATAACTCTGCTCTGTTGTTAGTGGCCCTCCCAGGTGAGAATTTAATACAAATTTTGGACGAGCCTAGCAAGTATAAGACTCCTCCTACGCCTCCTAGAGCCGGTGTCCCTTGGCTGGCTCCATCAAAGAAGGCCCATGGCTCGTTTTTATTGATGTTTGGGGCTGTAATTACTCTCTTCTTTTGAGACAAAACATAAGTTTTGTGTTCCTGAACTTTCTGCAAAAGGATGGTCGTTGTGATGTTTATTGGGATACTTCTGTTTTTTAAAATTGATTGATTTCTCGCTTCCCATATACTATAAACAAAAAGTGCTGGAAATGCTTCATAGTTACGTACCCCAACTGACTGCCACCAATACTGGGTACGCTGCTCTAATGAAGCTTCCCTCTGCGTTGTTATGGAGCTGGAAAGTTTCTTTGAGGCTTTGTCCCATACTTCCCCTACATAAGGACACGAGCCGAACAAGTGAGAGGGCTGTTCTTCATTGGCATTACATAAGACATAGATGCTAGGTCCATGAAATCCTCTCTTATTTAAATTTTCCCATGTTAGAAGTTTGTCGTTCAGGGCCAACCATAGAGTCAAAATGGATTTCACAGGACTATGGATTTTCCATAAGATGCTCCACCACCATTTTTTCTCTCCTTGAAAGGAATTTCGTATCTCTGCTTCATATCCCATCTTGGCCATGAAATCCCCATCAATTCCATTCTTTGTCCAAATTAAATGATCTTGTTTACCATCTTCCAAATGCACGAAGCTGGTTACTAGTTTACTTATAAATCTATTCCATTCTTCTGCTGACTCTGCAGTCAAGGCAAGTTCCTAAGAATTTTTCCATCCATTTCTGCCTCTCAACTGAGGATTTTGTGCTTGTGCGTCAGCTATCACCAATATATTTTGCATTCTTAGCTTGTCTTTTAATTCCTTTGATAAGCGAAAATTATCTCCTGATCCTACCCACAGATACGCACCCAATCTTACCTTCCTGCCATCACCAATCTACCATGCTGTCCAACTTCCTATCAAAGGAAAAGCAAGTACAAGTGCTTTCCATCCTACAAAGCCATTTTTGTATGTTTTGGAGGGGTTCCGAAACCATTCATCGATTGGGGAGTTATTGCAGTATTTTGATCTCATAATCCTTCCCCACAGAGAGTTTGGGCACTGAGTCAATCTCCAAAGCATCTTGGCCGCTAAATCTTGGCAAAAAATATAAGGGTTTTTTATGTCCCAACCTCCAAGGTTTTTTGGAAGGGCAAGAGTAGTCCATCGCACTAGGGGAATTCCCTCAGTCTATTTGCTTGCTGTCCAAAGAAAGGAGATGCATTTTTTCGTAATTGTTTTTAGAATTCCTTTGGGAATATATGCAATTGAGGCCCAATATACCAGGATGCTCTGTAATACTGCTTTCAGTAGAACCAATATGCCTCCTCCAGACAGAAATATGTTAGTCCATAAAGAGATCTGAGTCTCCACTTTCTTATAAAGCCAAATCCAATCTTGGAAGGAATATCAATTTGGCTTGAGGGAGAATCCTAGATATTTCGCACCTTCTGAAAAGGAGATGTCGGGAAGGATACAACCTCCTTAGCATTTTGTAAGAGGTCCTCAGGGAATTCATTATAAGCCAACACTAATTTTTCTGTGTTTATCATCATTCCCGTAGCCTTCTGGTATAGGGCTAGCAATGACTCAAAAGTTTTGATATTTAAAATATTGCCATTTCCAAACACTAATACATCATCTACGAAGAGAGTGTGCGTTACTTCCTCCGTGGCTACTTTCACTCCTTCGACCTTTTTGCACAACTTAGCATGATGTATTATCCTACTCAAAGCATCTGCAACTAATAAGAACAAGAATGGAGATAAAGGACAACCTTGTCGAATTCCTCTTAATGGCCTGAAAAAAGAGGATGGGGCTCCATTGATCAATACTACAAAGGAAGTGGACTAGACACAACCCATAAACCAATTGACCACCTCTATCGACATTCCAATCTGTATTAAGAGTAGCCTCAGAAAAGTCCAACTCACTCTGTCATATGCCTTGGATAGATCCATCTTTAATGCAAATTCCTTCTGCTTTTCCTTCTTCATAGAATGAAAAGCTTCTTGAGCCAGTGACACTGCATCATGGATTTGTCTGTTGAAAAGAAAACCAAATTGTTCTTCCGTTACAATCTCACTCAAAATTGGTTTGAGTCTTTGAGCAATTATTTTGTAGATCACATTACAACAAGAGATCGGCCTATAATCATCAAAGGAGTTATTCCTTAGTTTCTTTGGAATCAGCGAAATGAAAGTTGCATTTAAACTTCCAAGAACTTTCCCAGAACTTTGATACTCCTATACCACTTTCAAAATGTCTGCCTTGATATGATCATAAAACCCCAAATAGAACTCTAAGGTAAAACCATCAGGTCCTGGACTCTTTCCTTTATGGAAAGTATGAAGGATGTGACTAACCTCTTCTTTAGAGTTTTTTTCCTTTAAAGCTTTGTTCATTTCTTCATTGATTAACTTTGGAAAAAGCTTTAGCATCTCTAGAATTTCTATTGTCGGGCATCCTGAAGGCTCGATAAAGAGAGACCGAAAATGTTTCACAGCAGTATCTGCTTTGTCTTGAAAGGAACTGACCTTAGAACCCTCCTCATTTTTTATCTCGATTATGGTATTAAGGTTCTTTCTGTGGTTGGAAAATTTATGGAAACATTGCGTATTGTTATCACCCTCTGCTAACCACCCAACTCTGCTCTCTAGCCTCCATAATTGTTCTTCCTTTGCCAGCAAAGATGCACTTTTACCTTCCAAATGTTTTAAGGTCTCCACTTCTTCCACAGAGAAAATGCCTTCTTTTAATGAAGAGAATAAATCCTCTAATTTGGCTTCTACCCCCTTCAGTTCTTCATGTTGTGGCTTTTTATGTTTTTTCTCCCATTCTTTGGATAATTTCTTGATTCTGGCTATATTATCCGCAAAATGTTGCATATAGGATGAACTTAGCGAATTGTTGAGAGGTTGCCAAGAATTTAAGACCAAAGCCTTGTACTCCTCTTCTTCTAGCCAAGAGGGATTAAATTTGAAAGGAGAAGTCGGCTTTTTGTCTGAATTTTGGACTGAAAGGAGTATTGGTCGATGATCTGAGATTCCTCCTACTTCAATAGAAGTCTGAAAGACTAGTTGGCCGTTGACTAGATCTTCAGCTACCAAAAAACGGTCTAACCTCTTGGCTATCACTTGGTCCCCTCCTCTTTTGTTCCTTCATGTCGAATTCAGCTTAATAGGTTGAATATCTATCAGTCCTTTCCTTTCGAAGAGGTTATTGAAGTAAGGTCTTAAAGAGTCGGGTCTAGCATTTTTTCCCCACATCTCTTTGGTTGAGAGAGTTAGGTTCATATCACCCCCTACTATATCATTGGGTTTCTCCAAACTTCCCGAGTTCCCAAGGGACTCCCAAAAGGACTTTCTGTCATAGTATGGGCCATAGACATTCAACATAGAGAAAGTGAACCTTGTTTCTCCATCCTCTAACAAAATCTCTATTACTGATTTTTGGGTCTTGACTGCCAACAAAGTCATCCCCGGTCTCCATGTTGTTAATAAACCACCTGAATGACCATCTGCATTAAGAGATACCATTTTCTAGTCTTTTAAACAATTGCTCAAAGTTTCCTTTGCTTTATTTCCTTCCAACATTGTTTCTTGAATCAACAAAATCGACGGATTAAAAAGACTTATTAGTCTTTTGAGGGCGTTTAATTTGGAGGTCCCCCCTATCCCCCTTGCATTAAATGAAAGAATGATCATCTTAAACCCCCATTAGGGGCTTTCTCCACTCTAAGAGCCCAGCTAATGGTCGTCTGTTTTCCTTGCTTAATGTCTAGAGATGCTTGTTTTGTGGATAGCAAGGATTTTCTACTCGCCTGCATCTTCAGTTTTTGGTTAAGAGATAAACCCCTTGTGAGGCATTCCCCCTCCTCCTTTTGAGTACTTTTGGACCCGAGGTCGTAACATTTTCTCTGAGCTAAGTGAAAAATTGAGTTTGATCCTCCCAACCGACTAGCAGGGAGAGGACTAACAATTGATGGAACGAGTTCGCCTTCCTCCTTAGTAAAAAATTTATCATTTTTAAATAAAAGGGAAGAAACAGACTGAATAGGAAAAATACCTTCAAATTCTTCATGTTCCCCGTTGTCAACTTGCGCCCCACTTCTTTCCTTGTCGTATGGTTGACTGATCAATTGGGACATCATGTCATTCTGAGTGTACTGCTCCGAGGGGGGCACTTCCTTGTCCACCTCCTTATCCACGTAGCTAGGGCTTTCGCTCTCAGACGACTCCTTACTGTCACAATTACTTTCGTCAACTTTCATAGGGCGGCCACCTTCATATTTTTCAGAGGAGAAGGAGCTCTCCTTTCTCACCCATACCTTTTTTGGCCTTACGGTCTCCTTTAGGATCGTACACTCCTTTTGTAAATGACCAACCCTCCAAAAATTGAAGCATCTAAATGGAAGTTTCCAATAATCAATCTTTTGTGACCAAGAGCTCCCATGCATATCTATCTTTAAAACTTCATAAAGACCTTCTCTCAGGTCCATTTCCACCAAAATTCTTGCACACCTACAATCTATCTTGGTTTCCCAGTTCTGTTCCAAAGCTATGAATCTTCCCAATTTATTTCCAATTGCCTCTAGGATTGATTCTTTCCAAAACACCATTGGGAATCCTAGTAAAATAACCCAGACCTTCTGCATATTGTGAGGCTCCCTTCTTGCATTGAAGTCTACTCGCCACTTCTGGAGAATCAAACCAAAGGGGCCCCAATTCCAATTGCAGGGAAGCATCCTTTGTCCGTCCTCTTCCTTCTACAATTTTATCATAAACCAACCTCACCACAGTATATGAAAGTCCGATGAATAGCCTAAGAAATCCTTCCAATTGGATTCTATCCAGTTCTAGAGAGCTTCTTTTCCCGTCACCTTTCCGCAAAACCTTCCGATCAGAGCATGCGTCAAATAGGTCAGGATTTCGTCGAGCTTGATATCCTTCCCAACAATTAACTCTGCACCACCTTTCCTCGGCTTGATGCTTCTGTAATTTTTCTGCACTGATTCAGTCTTAGGTGATCTGATGTCACCTTCGTTATTTCCCTGAGTGGTGTTGTTCATCATATCCGAGGGTGTGAGGTTTATCCGTACCTCTTCTTCCTTCGTGGGCGATGTCATCCCGGCCCCTGTACACATCTCTTCGTCCGTGTAGAAAATGGATCCTTGCTGGAGGTCCTCTTCATAATCCACTTCGTCCAGCAACATGATTCCTCGCTTGTGTTAAGGGTTAGTCTGTAAGCAAGCCTTAAAAACTCTGTCGCATTGGAATGATTAGTAGATGGTCCTTCCTCCTTCATGATGACGTCGCGAGGGTTTAACTGAACCGCACGTTGCCTGTCCTCCCTTCGCACGGTCTACTGCACCAACCTTCACACCCCCGAACGCAGAGCTCCATAGCGATAGATTCATATATATATATCCTTCAGGTCTCACACTTTAAGTTATATATATATATATATTCTCTACCCATTCCAACAAACTTATACATCTTAAATTTACATATTTAAATTGAAATAATACCATTAATATTATAATCTCCGCACACACACACACACACACACACACACACACACACACACACACACACACATATAATCATACTCCCTACCCATTCCAAAAACTTATACAACTTAAATCCATATGTTTATATTGAAATAGTAACATTAACATTTAATTTTTTTAATATATGTTTATGAGTGATATGAGACTACTATGATGCCAAATGTGCTTATGAAGGTCACCATGACTAAATTATATTGAATTTGTTAATTATTTAATTTAATTTTTATTGTGTCTTACTGATATTTAAAATTGAATTTTGTTTCTATAATATATGATATAAGGCAGGGACTACACTGCACGCCGCGCTTGATATTATTTAAAGAAACTTTCCAACTTTAAAAAATGATAAAAAACAACGTCAATGAAACTTTACTTGTCAAAATATATATAGAACGTATATCTTAATTAGGGTTCGTGGTGTATATATTTTGCAATTAGTAAATATAAGGGCATTCATATAGATTTATGTGATCATTTTTAATTAAGAGAGTTAATATTAAATATTATTATTTTATTAATAAAATATAATTAGTTGATAAATTAGGATGTTGTTTTTCGAAAATTAGTAATTCTATGTAAAAAACATTAAGTTATAGAGAACTATATTGATTTTAAAAAATAAAAATTGTATAGAGTATGCGTTGTTGGTCTGCCACAAGGGAAACCACACCAATAACAAAATAAAAGATTATCATTGATAAACAGTTTGATTTTAAAGTTTGGAGCAACAAATTACCTTAAACATGGACTAACCTTATAAAATTTGGACATCACTATACTAGAACTATAATAAAAGAAGGACAAAAAGAGACTACCAGGAGTCAAATTAGATGATTGTATCTTCATCAGAAATCGAGATTAAGGGGACTTCTTTGTTAGGAGCAGGCTTAACTATTTGTTAGGAGCAGGCTTGAGATCATTTTCAATCAATTTCAAGCCAATAGTGGCTTTGAGGGTGATGTTGAGCTTAGAATCAAAACGTTGAATGTGATCTAGAGCCTTGTCTAGTTGCAATAGTAATTCCTAGTGCTTAACCTTGCTCTCCATTAGATCTTTACCCAAGAAAACCTCCATTTGCTAATATAAAGAAATCGTCTTAAAGCATTTTGTTTCTCTAGACCTAATAGAGTCGATCTATTAAACCCAAGGGCCCATTTTTTCCTCAACATCCGCTTGGCGGATATACTCCATCTCAGTTTTCACCCAAGCATTATTTGGAGCATTCCATTTCCGATAATAGCGGGGCTCTACTTCCAATATGTCGCTTCTACTTCTACCGCTTCTTTCACAGCTCGAGTCTGTGGACTAGCCTTGTTTCCCTTGGTACCACGATGACCACAATCACTGCTAGCCATCGTTAGAAGGGCATGTGACGAGCTAACAACACAAAGAAGGGTAGCTTGGTTAGGAGCAGGATTAAGACACAAACTTGGCTACTAGAAAAAATCATAACAAACTTCTAGCCACAAGAATGAACCAGATCCCTCTCCCAGCAATAAGAAAAATCTAGACTTGCTCCCTATTGCGAGAAGGAACCAGAAATAATCTAATGTATACGCATGCAAATTAGGAAATAAGTTCACTACTTGTCACGGATAAGACCGAGTTCTCCCATCAACATAATCACCCATGAACTGTAATAACCTCATCCATAACATCATCATTAAGAATGCCGTCATGGGAGAGGCCAAATTACAGGAGTTTGGTGTGAATCGTCTCTTGCCATAAAGATTGAGTACCACCAGTACCAAGGTGACAGAGCCTCGCCACCACAAATATTTTCCTCATGCCCACCGTCCTTTCCCATTGCAGGTTCTCCCCTCGTGGTAGCTTCACGAGGGTGATGGCTTGCCACATTGCGCCATAAGCATGGACATCGAGTGGCACCATTATACCTCCGTATCAACTCATCTAAAGGATAACTGTATGTATTAATACTACACAACAAAATGTATAATAAATTTATTTTGTAACCAACTTTCCAAGCAAGTCTTAACTACCTATTAAGAAAATAAATACGAGAGTTTTTCAAAGACATATACATATTTATCTAAAGTTCACTTTAATTGTAAAAAGCAAAAAAAATGCCCGCAGGGGTGTAGCTCAACCGACGATTCACTTGATATGAAGGAAATGTTGTAAATGGAGGTCACGAGTTCAAATCAACCCGGTTTACCTATGCTCCATGCTTGCGGGTTGTGTAGGTGCACCTAGGGTATAGTGGTAGCGGACGAGATTGGATCCCTAGACCTCGTGTCACGCGAGTACCAAGCCCTTCCCAGTTGCTGATTCCCCTAGTTACAAAAAAAGAAAAGAAAAAAGCAAACAAAAACACTTGCAAACTATTGTTTAAAGTTTGCTCCCTAAAACTCACCCTAACAAGAAAAATCAAAATAAATTTTGTGGGTCCAAAATAACAAATGCCCACCCCTAGCTTCATAATAAAATCCACATTGATATAAAATGGGGAGTGACTCCTACCTGTAAAGCTATAGTTGTCTCTCCTTTGGATATGGTAGTTTGACCTACCACCTCTTGGGCCTTATTGCGTTCTTCTAACTCACAAATAACATGTATCAATTTATTGTGCTTATGATCAACCTGTTCTAGTTTATGGTTGAGTTGTTCTGAGTTTTTAATAATTATTTATACCAAGTCCTCTTCTCTTCAAGTTTATGGTTGAGTTGTTAATAATTATTTATACCAAGTCCTCTTCTCTTCAATGACTTGACTGATAAATTGATAAATTACTAAGTGTACAAGTATGCAGTCACCCTTTCCCAATACTTTGATATTCTTGTTTTTAGAGATTCATGTGTTTTAAATCTAAACCATGATTTCTTCATTAATTTGCTCACTTGGTATTTGACCTCATTTATATTTGTACATTAATACTGAAACACTAGATGCATTTATTTTTCTATATTGTCTAAAATGTATTTATTTTTCTATATCAAAGTATTTGAATCAACTCATATCCCAATTTGTGAAAGGTTGCGTAAATTGTTGCATATATTGAGTATTTGAAATTAAACTCATATCCCAATTTGTGAAAGGGTGCGTAAATTGTTATATATATTTTCAATATATATTTAGTCTTAGGCGGCTGAAATGAACGGTCAAGCGATGTGCAATAAAATATATGGTCTCTATTCTTTAGCGTCCAAAGGCGGCGGTCAACCGATGTTCAATCAAATATATGGTCTCTATTCTTTAGTGTCCAAAGGCGGCTAAAAGGGGCGTGGTCAACAAATGTTTATCTTCATGTCACTCTTTCTTTCTGAATATGAGAGGCCCTTTCCAAGGTGCTTCGTAACGGTTATTATTGTTATCGAAAGATAGACTATGGCATAATTATTTCTATAATATTTTTTTATTAATATTTTTATTGAAAGACACATTCTAATAAATCTATCAACCTTCATTAGTGGATTTTGTATTATGGAATTTGAACAAAGTAATACTAAATAAGGAAAATGTCCAACAACATTAATGAAAACTAATTAAACTCATTTTTTTAACTTGTGGATTATGTAAACTAATAAAATATTTTATTTTCAATTTCATTTTGACATTTAATTTATTTTTTGTTTTATATATGTTGACTTATAAGCATGGATGTTACACATGTCCCTAACACGAAAGCATCTTGCTGCTTAGTTGGTGTCATTGTTGCCAACCCATTATTTGTAATTAGTTATAT
Source organism: Larix kaempferi (assembly GCA_027924585.1). Lineage (NCBI taxonomy): Eukaryota > Viridiplantae > Streptophyta > Pinopsida > Pinales > Pinaceae > Larix > Larix kaempferi. The sequence continues at coordinate 4,184,323 of BSBM01002098.1, read as the reverse complement.
TATGCAAGACCATGACTTGATTCCCACTAAATAAATTGCACTAAATCTATGCCACACATTTTATATTGGTTACCATCCTCAAAATGGGAGAAAGTGCCTAGCAGTTTATAAAGAATATATATATATATATTCCTATATAGGAATATTCCTATATAGGAATATTCCTATATATATATATATATATAAGGTATATTCATATACCTTATATATAAGGTATATTCCTTATATATATATATAAGGAATATACCTTATATATATATAGCCTCGAGTGTTAGCTCAAGCGATGGCTCTCTTGATCCCCTCGGGGTTAGACTCCATAATTAGGGTCGACGGTTTACCTTGTTTACCATCCATGAATTACGAAGTACTCAGAGGGTTTTCCACGACGTTGTTCCCCTCTCTCTCTCTCTCTCTCATATATATATGTATGTATCTATGTATGTATACATATCTCTCTCTCTCTCTATATGTATATGTATATGTATATGTATACATATACATATACATATACATATATATGCTTGGAACTTAGACATTCCCTGCTTTACAATGGGTACCATCCTTGAAATGAGGGGAACTACCTAAGTTCCCATTGTAAAGTAGGTGGTGCCTAACTTCCAAGCACCTTTCCTCAAGGGAATCAAAGAGATTCAAACTCGTGATCTTCCCTACATTGGGGAAGATATCTCACATCTATCTTATGACCACTTGACCATCAAGTGAGGCACGCCACAAAGGCATCCAACTTAGCGCATAAAACCCAAGATCTCCTTCATGAAGCTTAAAACACTCAACCACTCAAACCTAAGAGGTTAACTCAATTGGATGTTGCTAATTTTGCTAAGCATTTCGCTAATTTCGTGTCAATAGCTGCTCGATGTTTGAATCCCAATGGGTGACGCTATCACATCCCCTTTAAAGGATTACCCAACCCAATCCAGCGAACAGGAATGTGACCCAAATTAAAAGATAAAAAAATAAAAATAAATAAATCCCCATATAACTTTGAACCCATTAAGAATTATAACGCCATTCAAATCGATACATGAATGCATATAAATAATGTAGTGCTTGGAAAATCAAATCATCAAGTTATTTCCATTGAATTATGGCACTTGATGGAGTTAAATGTTTGGGCTTTCACTTAAAGCCAAATGACTAAAATACATAGATTGGATATGGCTTGTAAAAAAAAATGAAGACGAAATCTCATGTTGGTGCCACAAGTGGTTTTCAAGGGGAGGCAAGTTAGTGTTGGTTAAGTCTATCTTGAAAAGCATTCTAGTTTATTGGCTCTCAATTGTACATATTCCAAAATATTTATTGGATAAGACAAGGAAAAAATGCCTTAGCTTTCTTTGGACAAGAAAAAGAGTTTTTGAAGGAATTCCTCTAGTAAAATGGTCAAGGTTTACCAAACCAAAGGGAGTAGGTGGTGGGGGTTTGAAGAACATTTTTTTTGTTTTTAGGCAAGCACTGGTAGCAAAAAGTATTTGGAGAATCATATTTAAAGATGGCTTGCGGGGAAAAGTAATAGAGGAAAAATATCAAAAGGGCAAGGCTTTAGAAGATTGGATCAGACATGATAGAAAATCAATCAAAGGGGTTTCCAATGTATGGAAAAACTTTGTAAGGGCCTTCCCTATTCTAGGTGACCGGATTGCTTGGAAAATTGGTCGAGGAAGTAAGATGAAAACAAGGATGGATCCTTGGATAGGGGGAAGTGGAAACTGCAAATTGTCAAATTCGCCAATCGAAGCCTTGCAGGGGAAAGGGATAACAAGTTTAGTTGATGCTTCAATTCAAGGGGTTTAGGAGGGAGGTTTTCAAATTTGGAAAAATCTTCAGAGTCTCTCAAGCTTTAGGATTAACATGCAATAGAGTGGAACCAATATACAACACTTCTTAAACATAGTGATATTATCCTTAAAGATCTAGATGATGAACTAAACTGATAAAGAAATAAAGTTAAGGGTGTGCTAACTACTAAGCTAGGTCATGGAGCTAAATGGAGGAGGTATTAGATGAAGAAAGATTATGGTGGTGGAGATTTGTTTGGAAATTAGAAATCCCTCTTAAAACTAAGATCTTCTTGTGGTTAGCCTTGGCCAACGTTATATTAACTTGGTACAATGGTTAAAAGAGGAGTTGGATAGGGTCATGATGGTACATTCTATGGAAGGATTCAAGTGAATATGTGGATCATCATTTTGTTCATTGGCCTTTTACAATTTGTTTTTGGAGAGATGCTTTGTGTTTTTGAAATGTCTGACAAACCCTCTCTATTTGATGTTGTGAAGGTTGTTGTTCTAATGGAATTGTCAAAAATCACAAAAGTGTACCTTCTTATGTTTTGTGAGGGGTTTGGTTAACCAAAAACAAGATGATTTTTTATGGAAAGGAGCTAACTTTAGGTGTTGTGTCTTGTCAAATAAGACTCTCACATGGAGAAGTTTAGAAGCCTCCAAAGAAAAAGAAAGCTAGAAGCCTAAAGGAACCGTATATTGACTTCTCAGAACCCTAGGGTTTTTTTAACGATACGTGCCAAAGGTAATGCACATATGTGTGGTGTAGGGATTGTAATTTTTCAAATAATGATCATTACCTCCTTTTAAAATACGAGACAAGTCAAGGTACAAACAACATAGCATAATTCTATGCCTTTTGAATATTGATGAAAGTAGTTGTTGATAAAGGTGTAAGAAGGTTACAAGTGCTAGGGGAATAAAATCTTTTGATGGATAGGGAAAAATGGCAGAAGTCAATTAACAAATATAACCCTATATTCCACAATGACAAAAATATGGAGGCAAAGATGCAATTTGAAGAAGTCTCCTTTGCACATATCTGCAAGGAACTCAGTTCCAAAGTAGACAATATTTTAAAAGAAGCCCTTTTAATACACGAATGAACTTTGGATGAACAAGAATTTGGAGGAAACGTCCTTTTTTATGAATCTCTTATATCATGATTTTAATGGCTTTGATTATTTGGTTAGTCTATTTCTCATAATATTTTTTATTGGGAACTGGTTTTTTATTGTTGGGTAAGAAAGCCTAGAGTATGTATAAGTCTTTCTCTCTTTGAAGAGCTACAAGTTTGTTGAAGGAAGACTACAATATGTCCTAGAAGTTTAGAGTGAAGACAATAAAAAAATGTCTAACAGCTTAAAGGCGTAATCATGTGTATTTTGATTTGAATCTCGTAAATGTAAAATACAAAGGTTTTCTGCTTGGAGAAAAGGAGATAAATAATGTAGTGGAAATTAACATGTATAAACGCATTTAAACCATGGTTTGCATTTCCATTTATTTCATAACAAAAATTAAACTTAAATTGCATAGTTATAAATAAAGAATGAAGTTCAGAGATGGAGCACTTATCATTTAACCAAGATGGTCCAAGAAACTATGTACTTACAATAAAATTTCCACCCAACAACATGTACCCACTATATATTCCACCCTTAAGCTTGGCTACGAGGCCACCAAGGTGAAGGAAACTAGATATAGACCCACTGGTTACTCACCTAACCTAATTGCTCTCATGCTCAACCAATTTGTTCACTACTAAGCACTCAAGGTAACCATCCAGCCATCAAACAATCTAGGCATTCTAATCCTTTACCCACACAACACAAGAAATACATCTCCCTTCTATGCTCAACAATCCTATGAAATATACTTCCTTCTAGTGCTCATAGTGTAGGTAGGAAGAACCCATCCCATTGATATTTTGGAATAGCTAACTTGAAAATCACATTTGGCTCCAAGGAACGCAATGTGCATCAATTAACAGGAGAAGGGGGAGGTTTCCCAAACAACCCAACATTAATGCTCCCCTACAACCATCTGTTTTAATCATGTAGAAATTCTAATAAGCCTGGATATAGAAACAAAGTAGTCCTCACAAGAATTAACTCAGAGATTTGCATAAATAAGAAGAAATATTGAAGTAGAACCATGAGAGACATAACTCAATTGATGTAAATATCATCTTTGTATTATTCAATAATTAGAATACAATATATAATACATCTCTTAGACAAAATTTGAGTGCCTTGGAGGCAATTTTGAAAAGCTCATACGTGGTAGACTTAGAATAGCAACAAATCTCCCATATAGGCAAAAGCAGATTCCAAATCTATGCTAGAGGTCACGAATTGGCTAAAGCAGTCTTGGTAGGCCACGAGTGACTCAAAAGAAGCATGTTGGAGGCTTTTCAGGAGAAAAGGCAGGAAGAGGTGGTGGCATAAAGTAAGCAGACTTGGCAAAGGCATGATAGCGCCCTTACCCAACCTTATCTAGTAGAAAATCAGTATAAAGTAGGATAAAGCTTTCAAAAGCAACCGAGCGCTCTTACTCAATAAAGCAGAGGTAAAAGCATGCAACAAAGCAGCAGTGGGGTGCACTTGTGGATAAACATCAAGAGTTGAGGTCCAAGTATGTTAATGGGGCCACAAGACTTAGTCTAACACTTAGGAAACTAATAAAACAAAAGAATAGAAGATATCCTAAGTCTAGATGGGGTAAATTTATTCCAACACCCCCCGTTAAGCCTAACTTAGTGTGAGTAAAATATGATGAGGGCCCACGCAACTATGGCCTATGGTCACCCTTTACAAAAATTCATTAGTCTATGTAGGTAAGGAAAGAATGAAACCCACTTGGGAAGAAAACCTCCCCTCAAAATTAACATGGAATACACCATAATAAGTCTCTCCAAACTCCAAGCAGGTGAGAACTTGGTCAAATGTCACGAGGAATCTTCTTCTTGGGAAGAAATTGAATGTGCTCACTAGACTTGAACTTCCTGAGATCGGATCCAAATGAGGCTTGATGATGTCCTCCATCTTCTGTGCAACTCTGAGAACATGTGCCAATAATCATGCAGTGGATTAGAAGCATGTTAGAGAGAGCGAATGCAACAACTCCATACAATAATTATGCCTCTATAACATCCAATAACACACCAAAAAGCGAACCAATGAGAGGTTATGAGTGTGTATGAGCTGCAACAATTGGATGATGATATTTATAATTTGAATTAGAAGCCTGAACAGTGGAAGTGAGATTGCAACTAACAACTTCACATTGCATGCTAGACTTCCCAATAACCATTAGATAATTAACTTGCACATAATCCTTAGTATCTGTAGTATGAGGGGAGAACAATGATGAGAGATGAAAAGATCTAAGTTCTTCTTCAAAAATAGATTTATGTCATTTGATCTTCAGTACCTACAAAACAAACTCTCTGAAATATTATACTAGAAGACTCATTTGATCAAGTTATGAGCTCTGCTTGGACAGTAGGCACTTTCGGGAGTGCTTCACACTTGGGTAGACCCCAATGGTAAGACAAAGGACTCAATGTTATTTCCCCAAGGATTTATGTGGTAATCCAGTGCTTCTGGTGCACTACAACAATCAAGTATGCTCCCTAGGCTGCTTAAGCTCTGATACCATGTAGAAATTCTAATAAGACTGGATCTAGAAACAAAGTCGTCCTGACAATAATTAACTCATAGATTTGCAGAAATAAGAAGAAATATTGAAGCAGAACCATGAGAGACAAAACTCAATTGATGTAAATATCATCTATGTATTATTACAAAATGTGAATATAATATATAATATATCTCTTACAAAGAATTCGAGTGCCTTGGAGACAAGTTTGAAAAGCTCACATGTGGCAGTCTTAGAATAGCAAAAAATCTCCCATCTAGGCAAAAGCAGATTCCAAATCTATGTTAGAGGTCAAGAATTGGATAAAGCAGTCTTGGTAGGCCATGAGTGACTCAAAAGCAATATGTTGGAGATCTTTCAGGAGAAAAGGCAGGAAGAGGTGGTGGCATAAAGCAAGCAAACTTGGTAAAATCATGATAGCACCCTTATCCAACCTTATCTAGTAGAAAAGCAGTATAAAGCAGGATAAAGCTGTCAAAAGCAACCGAGGTGCTCTTACTCAGTAAATAATAGGTAAAAGTAGGCAACAAAGCAACAGTGGGGCACACTTGTGGATAAACATCAAGATATGAGGTCCAAGTATGCTAATAGGGACACAAGACTTAGTCTAGCACTTAAGAAACTAATAAAACAAAAGAATAAAATATATCCTAACTCTAGATGGGGTAAATTTATTATAACACTTCCAAGGTCCACCAATTACTCTCCCATAGCTAGTGTGGTTATTTTCACGCTATTATTTTAGTCTAGGAAACGAGGTTGCAATTTTTAGAACATGGGTGGTGCTTGAACACAAGAATGACAAGTGTGAATTAGTGAGAATAGAAAGTGTGTGCATGAGAAGGGAGGAGAGTGAGTTTGCAGAAGGATGAGAAAATTACGCTTCCCTGGGATGATTGTACCTAGCCCTCGTGCCTTCGTAACTATGTGAGGTAGACTTCCTCACCAACCATTAGATGCGTTCAATGACTCACTTTTGAGTCAAAGATGGTGGATGAGATTTAAATAAAGTACGTGATAAAAAGGTAAAAATTCTTAGTCAACAAATGATTGTTTAACCAACCCTTTTTTCTCATCTACTAGTGGACTTATGATAAAATTAAAAAAATAATCCATACAATATACTTACATCACTTACACACAGGGTCATATATTTAAGCTCATATGGCTTGACTCCCATCATTATAAACACTGATTCACATAATTTATACATAATTCGAGCTAATACATCCAAAGGGTCAAAACCAGGGTATTGCATAGGCGCATTAACCTGCATTGATAGGTCTACTAGGGATTCCATCCATGAATATAGGGAAGCATTCTTTGGGTTTTCCTTGAAAAATACACACACATTATTAGTGTTTTGATAGCTTGAGATGTCACACTGGATAGTAAGAGCTCTTCTTATTGCCATATTTTTTGTAAGATTAGGTTCAAATTTGATGTATGGTCCATTTGGTAATTATAAATGTTGTTTATGGGGATCACTTGGGCCCATCTAGACCTGCATGGCATTGTGATTTTGCATGATTTTTGAATGTGATGCATTGTTCTTTTTTGAATCAATACATCATGTTTTTTTAGAGAGAGATACTTCCTTTTTTTCCCCGGGAAAAATGCAACTCTCATTCAAGTAGAATAAAAATTACAATCCAAAGGTGGCCCTGGCACTATCCAACAAATCCTTCAAGAGGATCCATAAAAAAAGAGCCTCAAAATATAGTATATCATAGAGCTAAACATAGTCCCCAAATGCACACCTATTTCTATACCAGATAATGAACCAATATTATGTATCTACAAAAACCAGAAAACCCTTTAGGTAACCACCTGCATAACAATAAATCCATCCTAACAGGAAGCAATCCTCCCCTTCCTTTGAATTATAGACTGCCCAACAAAAAAATTAGTGAGAGCAAAGTGATTTCCCATGAGTGTGAATCCTTGTTTTGAGAGCATATCAACATTCTAGTTTTGTTCTTTAAGAATGTTTGTAAACTTGATGACCTCAAACTGATTGGAAATGAGTTTAAACTTCACAGCTACAATGAGGAGATCGATACTCTGAATTCCAGGTTTCCCATTTATCCATAATGATTAAAAAAGAGTTGTCAAATACATGTACGGGTTGTATGCCTTTATTTAAAACAAATTATAGCAGATAGAATAATGCCAACAATTCACCCTTATTGTTTGTGGCTCAACCCAAATTCACCTTGTAGTGAAAGTAGTGTGAATCTTAGAGATATAACGAGAAGCCAAGATTGGCTCTTCGATTTTCACCTTGGCAAGCACCACCAAAATGACCCCCATGGGAAGATTAATCCACCTGTAAGGCCCTTAAAACCCTAGGACCATAAGGATTAGGGGCCTCTTTATAGAAGGGAACAAGACACAACACTTGTGTCGATACTTTGAATATGGGGTGTCAAGTGTCCTCGAGTTCAGAGAGGCATTCCTTGCAATCCATATGCCCCAAATTACTAGGTAGGGAACTACCCAAAAATATTCCAATTTCTTTATTGTAAACCATCCATGGGAAAAAGATTCAATATCTTGTACCCCCAACAGAGCTCTAAACCCTAAATCACCTTCAATATCCTTCCAAACTTGTGTTGAGAAAGGAAAAAAATTGAACATGTGTAAGTTAGTTTCCTCTCGATTCTTACAAAGTGAGCACATGACCCTTCTTTCCTCTCCTCTGTAAATGATCCCACATCAAAACTCCATTGGAGAGAGCAAGCCACATTAGTAATTTTGTTTTTGCTGGAGTCTTGACCTTCCAAAATGCTTTCCACCACCACCGAACGTCCTCATTTCCACTGAATAAAAGTGCCTGATATCCCAACTTTACCAAGTATTTGCTACCAGTTTTATTGTAACTCCAAATAATCTCATCAAGCTTTTCAAAAAGACAGTTGTGTGTGTGTGTGTGTGTTGTCAAGGAACAAAAAACTACCAAGTACTTCCCCTTGATTCATGGATGGCAAATGGGGTAAACGGTTTGCCTTAACTATGAATCCTAACCCCAAGGGGATCAAAAGAGTCGAACCCATGACCTCCCTAAAATTGGGGGAGAGATCTCACGTTTGGATCATGACCACTTAAGCTAACCTTCAAGGCTCTCTCATGGCTCTCTCTCTCTCTCTCATGGTTCTCTCTCTCTTTCTCATGGCTCTCTCTCTCTCTCTCTCTCTCTCTCTCTCTCTCTCTCTCTCTCAGGGCTCTCTCTCTTTAAAAGTTCCATAGCATTTAGTTATGCGGTACCTCTTATTATATGATGTGATGTTATTGTATACATAACACATTGAGACATCAAAGAAGAATGTTGCACCAAATTAACTATGCCAAAATAATGTTACGATTATAAACAAATAAATCAACTTGCTTACAGAGAAAACTGCTAATCTCGGATAATAATTTGTGGTGTATGCACATATTCCATGCATAGTAAAATACCTCTCTGCGGGTATGGTTCTTAATACATTGTATACAAATATCCCTTCCCATAATTGCTTAAATTCATCAATCAATGGTTATATGTAGACATCATGTTTTTCATTTGTCTTCTACGAGGGACTATAACAACCAACATAAGTTTGTTCATTCTTCACAGACGACCATGGGGGGGTAATGTTATTGATCACTACTGCTTGTCAAACAAAATATTTGATGTATTGGATGGAATACATGTTAACTCTATCCATCGATATGCTCATTCTAAGGCTCCATACTTCATCATAGAATTTATTGGGTCATGTATCCTCTATATGCTTCATGGCTATTGAACCTGCTGGGATCCACATAAATCTTGGGTCACTTACATGCAAGGCATGCCACCCTTGCAACATGGCTAGTTCTTTTCAACGAAAGATCCTTTGAATCCTTGGGGTTATAGCCATGTACATCAATATCTTATAAGGAGGACCATATGCTTACCTATCATGCCCACGTTCTAGACATATATCTTTATTCGCGTATTCCCCTCTCTATATATTACAATCATTTGGACACGCATGATATGATATGTACTCAACACCCAACCTTGCAACAATTTGCTTTGTCGAGAAAGACATTATCACTAGAAAGTACCTTATCTTTGAGTAACCTGGAATTAATAGGTAATAGAAATATACATTGTCATCATACATGCATAAAATCAACCCTTTTCAATGTTGATTGTTTGAGAAGAGTCCTCGAGATATAGAGGAATTAATGGTTAGTTACCTCAAACATGCTATGGAACACATGTTTGGCATACCATACCTTGCTTTCAAGTTGCATAGTAACATTGTTGTCCCTAGTTGGGTAGACTTTGACCCACGTCCAAAGACAAGGGCGATGGAAGTAGATTTTAGGATTTTAAAGAAGGTATCCATAATATAAGGATCATATCCTATCACATATTGCAAGAACACATGTAACAATATTCTCTCCATGGAACTAGAATCTTGTAAGAAATCAGCCATACCAAGATCTATGTCATTGCCTTTGTCCCTGACATGTGAAGAAAGGGTGTTATTATAAGCAATTTGAATTGGTGACTTAGAGCGTAATGGGAATTGAATAGGTGGTTTCTCTAACCATGATTGGTATGCTTCCTCTCCGAGTTGTGATCATTTCGTTACCTTCTATCAATTTGACATCATAGTAAGGTGAAATGGTAGATGGTGGACATGTGGGTCATTGTTATAATTTTTATTGGCAAAATATTGAATATTACATTAATGAAATTAGTAAATGCAATGCATTTGATATGTTCAAACATTATATGAAATAAGTTATAATTCTAGCTTAGTCCTTGCCCTTTAAAATAATGTTGATGTAAATATAAGATACATATTTAATTTAATACAGAAATTAATAAAATAATTACAAAAGAAAATAAAAGGTCAATAAATGAATTATAGTATATATAATAAAACATATATGTAAATAAATTGGATGTGGGGCACTATAAGTTAAATATAGCCACTACATTTGTATTTTTTCCTTTTTACATACCATTAAGAACCCCACCCTCCAACCCTTGAGCAAATGTGAAATATTCCTCAATTAACAATTAGTTTACCAATAGAAAACATGTTATAAGTGGGAATCGTACCCAAGTGGAGAGGATAACAATTCTTTATCTTAACCACCTAAGCTAGACCCAATTGACAGTTACTACTTTTGTATTTAAATCCTAGAGTCAATATATTAAGTAGAGTACATTTAAGCCCTGAGGGGTAGCTCAGTTGTGATCCAGATCTATGTGAGAACAAAATGAGCACTTCTCTAAATTAGCATATAACTTGTGTCGGCGCAAGGTGTTGAGGACTTGGTGGATATGCTGCAGATGCTCTGCCCATGTTCTGCTGTAGATGAGAATATCATCCAGATATACAACCACAAAAGAGTTAGTGAATGGCCGTAGTATATCGTCCATCATCCTCATGAAAGTTGCTGGGGCATTAGTCAAGCCGAAAGGATGACCAACCACTCAAAAAGGCCTTCACGAGATTTGAAGGCAGTCTTCCAAACATCGGTCTGCTCAATTGGAACTTGATGATAGCCAGACTTCAAATTAATCTTACTGAAATATTTGGCACCCTTGAGCTGGTCAAGAAGGTCATCGATACGGGGAATGGGATATTGATTCTGGACTGTGATCTTGTTTAGAGCTCGGTAATCAATGCAGAGTCACCATGTCCCATCTTTCTTTTGTACTAACACAATTGGGCTCCCACAAGGTGAGGATCTAGGACGAATGTGCCCCTTTTGGATCAATTCTTGAATTTGGCGTTTGATTTCTTCATTTTCCATGAGGGAATGCCTGTATAATGGCCCGTTAGGTAAAGGCGCACCAGGTACCAAATCAATGGTATGCTTGACCGGGAAATGTATTGGCACCCCGGTGGGTGTGGTGAAGATGTGTTTGTATGATTCCACGATCTTGTCCACCTATTTCTGTTGCGTTGAGGGGTTCTGCATGGAGGTGGTGGATGTTGCTACAATCTTTCATTTACCTTCAGACCGAACCATGAAGAGGAATAATTTCCTTATCTGGGAGATTACCTTCCTGCACTGATTAACTGTGATGAGGACACTGCAGTGGTGGGAAGTGTCTCGGGTATCCTGTAGAGCTTCTTTCCCAAAGTAATAATGACACTACGAGGTCTAGACTCATACACAACATGACGTTTCCACATATATGGTTGTCCTAAAAGAACATCACAAACTTCAAGCGGGGCAACATCACACATTACCTCATCTTTGAAGGGCTTGATCCCGTAGAAAAAGGCGGCACTGTTGCCTAACGCGGATGTCTCGTCCCTGGCTCAGCCAATCGATGTGGTATGGTTGGGGATGTGGAACCGTCGAAAGCTTCAATCTTTTGACAACCTCAGCCGAGATTGGGTTTTTCTGGCTACCACTATAAACAATGAAGTGTAGCGGAGTTCCTTGCATCCACAATTGTGAATGGAAGAGGCGCTCCCCTTCCTCTGGCTCCTCTGACTCTTTTGGTTGAATCTTTGTAGTTGCGATGGTGGCACTAGGTTCCGCGTCAATGATTTGCTTTCCATTTTCTTTCTCTCCATCATGTTTTGAGTCAGAGTCTGGATCCGAGGATTTTGTCTCAGCCAACAAGGATTGTTTTGAGTGGCACTCATCAGTGTTGTGCCAAGGGATCTTGTGGAATTCACACCACTTGCCAGTGTCCTTCTTTGATTTCCCATTACCCTTCTTTGCCTGAATCTTGGGATGGTTGTCGAGGCTTTGGCCGTCCTTGCTCTATCCTTTTCCTTATGAATTAGGGCCACCTTTGCCAAACTTCTGCTGCTGATTTGCAGACCCAAAATCACGCTTATTCTTTTGCTTGATCTTGACGATGTATTGTTGGAATATTCTCCCCATCATCTTTCAGCTTGCATGCATGCATGCATTTGCATGCAACTGCATGCATCTAGTCATCATCATGGTGGTCTCCCCAGTACCTAGAGCTTGATTCCAGCTCTTCTTTACATGCATGCATCCAGTCATCATCATGGTGGACCTCCCAGCTCCTGGAGCTTGGTTCTAGCTCTCCACATCCTGTCTACGGCCCTCAAGGGGACTCCCACCTACCAAAGGCGCCCTTCTCCAGTCTTTTGCATGACTAGTGCGCCTTTCTCACCTACCAGTCAGTGATCACTCAGTTCTTCCTTGATTTAAGGCTAGATTGACTCCCCCACTGACTGTTTCACTCCGATAGATCTCAAGTGAGACTAGTCTACCCATTCTGACTCCAGTTAGCTCCTCATGCGCCCTCCACTGAGCCTCCTTCATTTAGTTAGTGCCTACCTCACTCAGTTAGACTCAATTAAACCACACTTGATTGACTGCTACCATTGATGACTGATACATTGACTGGATGATGACTCCACTATCATTCAAGCCACACTCTGAGTTAAGAATTTGAATGCCCTACTTGGCCTATTCGAATCCTATATTATGCCATATTCATGGCTATTGTATTCATTCACTTACATTCTTATTCATTGTATAATACTGAGATAATATTCTATTCTACTGTGTTTATGAGTGATCATTGAGTGTCTCATTCTCTTCTTCTTTGCAACATTCTTGATAGTTGATTGTGAGTTGCTACAGCTGCCAGATCCCTTGCAGATTCTTACACGTATCTATATGTTGCTCCTAGTGAGGATATGTCCAGGAATTCCATCTCTGTTTGAATGTACTTGTGCAGGCCGCTGCGATACTTTAGGACCAAGTGTCGTTCAGAGTCTCAAATACCCAGCTTGGAGCACAGGGTATGGAACATGTTGGTAAACTTTAGGACTATTTGGTCCCTCTCCTGGCGCAAAGTCGTCCATTTGGTGTACTAGTCATCATAGTTTCCGTCAGGGTAGAATTATTCCTTGACGGCATCGACAAAATCTGCCCAAGTGGGGTCTATCTTGAATAATTCAGACTCGTCTCTTGCATGACTCTCGCAGTACCCGTCCCACCAATCTTTAATATGGGGAAGGGACTTAAGGAGCATGAATGTGATCTTTTCGCTATCGAAAAAATTATGAACAGAAAAGTAACCCTCTAATAGATTCAACCATTTCTCTAAAGTGTCTGCATCTATCTTTCCTTCAAATAGGGGAATGTCAAAGTTAACTTGTACCTTGAAGGGAGTCGCACCCACGAAACGACTGCTCGTTGAAGGTGCATCCACCGCCGTTGGCATCCTTCGAAAGATCTGTGCAAAATTATCCATCATCTCGTTCCTTTGTCGCGCGAGGGCTTCCTCAAGCAACAACTTAGTAGGATATCCTGCTCCGTCATCTCTCTTTTCTTCTCCCGCCATGGGATCCTGCTTGGGTCGACGAGGAGGGTTTTCCCCAAGCTCAACTAGTTCGAGACCCAACTCTCAATATTCGGATCTCGTCGGGGACATGCACTGAGAAATCACAAGAGCAGAAGGCTCTGATACCACTTATCCAGATTTATGTGAGAACGAAATGAAAGAGCATATATATATTCACATACACATATATATGGCGAGAAACACAAGTGATACAGTAAACTCAGATTCTATTAAATGAATGAAATAGGACAAATTGTAAAATAAAAGCAGCTAGAACGGTGGTAGCTATATTTTTGAGAAGAGATGTGGCGGCTCATTCATGACAAGATGGATACAAGAAGAGGCTGAAAGAGCCTATTTTTTTTTTCCTCGAAAAAAAAGCATAATTTCATTTCATCCATGGAGTACGAAATTACATTGATCAACTCACTCTTCTGGAGTGGAGTGTAGAACTGCTGTGATAAGCATCCTGTAGTGTGTCCAAAAAATAATTTCGATGTTCTCACTGAGTGAGCATTAACATCATTTACAAAACTCGAGTATATAATTCTATAATATCTTTACAGAAACTAGTATAAACTAGTACAAAATAAGATCTAAATCCAAAAACATGTCTGCATAAGCAAAAACAGTTTGTAGTTTTTCTTTCTTCAGATCAATATAAACCTGTAACAGTAACCAGTACCAAAAAACCCAATAAACCAAAACTCCTGATCATTCAATGAACGGTCTGTGGAAGAAGGTACGCTCGGTTCCATTCAGAAATTCAAATATTTTCTAAGTGCCGACCCCCAAATTGAGTCCTTCCTTTGAGGCCTGGTCCGCCTCAGCATTGTTCTCACGATAAGTGTGCCTGCAAGTAAAAGTTTCCAAAGTGAGAGTGACGCTCTGAATATGTTCCAAAACATGGGCAATCCTCCGATTGCTGCAGATGTATGTGCCATTAACCCAATTAACCACATTCAAAGAGTCTCCAAAAACATTAGGATTTTGGATGGATAGTTCCACAGCATAAGAAATCAGCATTTTGAGACTTAGAATCTCTGCCCAATTGTTTGTACCCCTCCCAAAACCAAAAGCCATCACATAGTAGTGTACAGGAGAAATAAATAGAGGGAAGATCTGGTCCCTGAAAGAGCCTATTTATCATAAGCATGAGGGTAAGAACCCTAAACATCCAAAACCTAACCCTAGAAGATGAACTGTCATAAAGTTTGCGGCCCCAAGTTGGTTAGTCGAACAGTCAACTTCTCGGGGTCATAATTTTTGCATACGATCTCCGTTTGGGGCACTCGATAGCCCGTTGGAAAGGTATATCCGAGCTATACAACTTTCGTAGGGAATCAAATATACACCATTGATAATCGTTTGGCCCCCAGAATCTCCAAAAAACGTCGTTTAGGGCCTCAAAACGGCCCCGGAAGTTCAGGACCCCGAAAAACTGTAGAAAAATTACAATAAAACTGCTAGAATGAAAAACTGTTTTGAGCCAATGGAATAGGTGGGTGGCCACCTATATCCATCTGGATCAAGTTGCTTGGAGATTCCGAGTCTAGGACTGAAGTAGTCGAGGTCAAAGGTTCAAATCTATGGGTCCTTTGGGGTTAGGCTCCCAAACGTGGAGCCGGCAGGATGTGGCCCCCCGAGAATTATTATCGTGGATGTAGCGAGTCCTCCATCTTCTGGGGTTGTGAACCACATGAAAAAAAAGTAGAGTACATTTGTTGTGAAAATTAAATAATTTTGAAATGATTACCTATAGCATCTAAAGAATAAAACATAATTTAAATTCACTATACAATGATCACCATCAATTGAATTAATTTTCTATGTAAATATTAATTAAATTATATTTTAAATCAAATAATTTAAATTATTTTATTATTAGACAATTGTTTTTTCTATGTAACTTATTATTAATATAGTATAATATTCAAAACCTCGTACACCATATTAGTGGAAGAAAAAATAGATAATTACATATTATAGATACGTATGCAATTAATAATTAGTATAATTAATTCCATTGTGAAATACAAAACAAATTATTTTAAAAGATTAATGGAAAGACCCTTTGCCTTGCATTAATATTGAAGTATTTGAAGTGGCTACAAAGATTACTTTGAAAGATTCTTTGCCTTTCATTATTGAAGTATTTGAAATGGCCAAGAAGGACGGCATTTTAATGGCTCATAAACTTATGCGAGGCACCTACATAACAAGAAAAATTGTTGAGGTGGAGCCATTGGGTGCCACTTTGTCTATACATTCTTTGATTACATACACAAATAGTTGTTACAATTTGTATACTTCATTGACATTGGAAATTTTTTCTACAAACAAAACATCATTGCTACTTGCTACATACAATTATGTGTATGTGTGTACATGCTTTTCTCTATAAGACTAGGAACATATGCAATAAGATATAACCATAATATCTAACCCACATAAACTCATATGGAAAGAATCAAAACAAAATAGTAAGATCTAAGAAACATGAGAGACAAGATTTACCTTGTAAAACCCCAAGGTGGGGAAGCATGCACAGAAGTAAGGTCTTCTTATTCTTCAACAAACTCCTCCCAATTACAACTGCTAGAGCACACACATGTATGGAGTTCAAATGGAACATGTTACCTAAAAAACTAGCATTCTTCCACGATCGAAGATAACTAGACCCAATTCATGTATGTGGACCTAAATAAGGTATGTGGACCCAGTCAAAATATGTGGACCCAGTGCTATGATCGACAACTCTTCAAGGAAGTACACTCACTGTCACCTCAATGCAACTGTCATGTCCCAAAAAATTTCATTGGGTCACAATGGCATAATCCCCTTGGCCATACTCATGATAGTTTGTCAAAATGGATGCTAACGGTCAAATAAATGCCAAGAATGAAGTCCAAGTTAGTAATAATTTGAAATTAGATCCAAATGGACAAGGTGGGTCACATTAAGAGAAATTCCCAATTCAAAGTTGTAATATACCCATCCAAATGAACTGCCATGGAGGAAAATTACTAGTTCCCTAGGTTGGGGGGTGGAAGCTTTGGGATTTGAAATAAGGGGGATAATAAATGATGTTTGAACATTAGAATGGAATAAATATTTAATAAAGGAGCTAAATAAATAAATACAAGGGAGAATCAAAGTGGCAATTGATCATGAAGACACATGGAGGATGTGGGACCCACACAAGCTAGATTTTCTATGCCACATGGCATCCTCCTCTTGTCATTTCGAATACATAAGAATCCCAAGGTTCTTGGGATGAGTTGGAAGGTCAATATACTTGGCATGAATCAATTAAGGTCGAATTGGAGTGGAAGAGCAACTCCCATGGAAGAAGAAAAGGTATTTTGGAGCTAGTGAGACACTTGGACTAGATTCCCTAGCTCTATGAAAACAATGGTGAAGATGCTATGACAGCTATGACACAAATCAGACTTGAAGGCTGACATCTGACATATATGACATGTAATGGCTAAAAATATCCTCCAAGAGGGCGCTCAAGTGAGTTAGGGCAGCCAAAGAGACACCAATTCGAATTTGGAGAAGGAGAGGGATAGAATTGGAAGGGCAAGTGGCATACTTGGGAATCGCTTCCCAACTTGAGTTGGCATGAAGATATTGGGAGGAATTCAACCCATGGAGGACATTAGAAGTTTATAAAAGACAATAACAAAGAAGGATGGTAGCTTTTGATCATTTTAGAATTTGCATTTTGCATTTGGAGAGGAGAGCTAGTGGAGTGTTACTCTACTTGCCTTAGCACTAATTTCAAGGGTGAAAGATTCCCATCCTAGTTGGTAATTAGAAAGGCCATTCAGACCTTTAATTTGGATATTTAATGGAGTCTTTTGTTACAGGTTGAATCTACAAGGAATCTCATGGTCACATCTCTTTTAGCTTGCTTCTACAACCATTCTTCTATTTCTTGGCATATTCATGATCCTTGAGGGAAGGAGCACTTGGTGAGCTATTGTACTCTTTGGGGGAGCTTCTAATGCCCCATTTATTTTTTAATATGATGAAAATTCTCTGTTCTTAACCTTCAGAAATTTTCAGGTCGAGATTCCAAGTGGAAATGTATAAATCTGATCATTAATGAGAAAATGGTGCATTTTCCCCACTATGTTGATGTTTGCCAATGTTGTGATGATAATTTCGAATGAATAAGTGAACCACTGATGGAATAATGATATATGGAATTTTAATAATGTGTATTACAAGTTTAATGTTCAGTACATAAGCTTTTGGATTCATTTGGTTCAATTTCATAGCATTTGGAGAAGTTTGCCTATCATTTCCCCCAAGGTCGAAACTAGTATTTTTGTAGCTGATTGGAGAGGGTTGTAACATAATTAATAACTTGAATGGAGATGCATATGAACCTATATTGATGTTACTTATATGTCCCCTGCCTTTGTTCATAAATTCGAGAGGGTCCTGGAGAGCCATTTCCAGGATCTACCCAAGGGGGATTTGAACCCCAAATTGCTAGTCAAACTCCCTACTTTGGACAGAACTTAAAGAAGAGTTGCAGAATCCTTTTGAAGTCTATAAAGCATCCATAAACTTCATATTCATGTTCTAATATCATACATACACCTTTTGTAACAATTTGGGAGCATTTGGAGACCAAGAGACCAATACTAGTCAAATAGAAATTGCTAGTCAAACTCCCTACTTTGGACAGAACTTAGAGGAGAGTTGCAGAAGCCTTTTGAAGTCTATAAAGCATCCATTCACCTCATATTCATGTCCCGATATCATCCATACATCTTCTATAACAATTTGGGAGCATTTGGAGTCATTTGGTGTTAGGACCCGTTTCAACCCTTCTCTTTACATTGTTAGTATATTGTTGTTGGACGCATATACTTTGTAAGTCGTCCTGTAGTAATTGTTGATCCATAATTTGTATTATCCCATGGTATTGACCCATAGTATTGGACGCATATGCTTTGTAAGTCGTCTCGTAGTATTATATGTCCCATGGTATTGACCCATAGTATTGGACATAGACTTAGTATATAAGTGTGTGTTGAGGCTAATGAAGGTATCGTGAAGTTATTTGTATTGAGCTTGCTCAAAGGAGGTTGCCCCCTCGAAGTGGCCTACGATCAATACACATATTCTGTGATCTCATATATTGTGCATTTTATCAATTAATTGTTGCAGGTTCCTCACCTCTGGTATCAGAGCACTTTCTTGGGTTTGTTGGGTGGAATTTCTACCAATTTGTTTTTCCACATCTGTTGCAGGTTCGGATCTGGGAATAATCCCTATCCCCTTAACTGTGGGAAGTACTTGGGCATAATCCTTAAAACCCATTGTGAGGAGTACCATAGGAAACCCGAATTAGCTGGCCCATTGAGAGGACCTGCCAGCGAAAAGGGCAACGACCCCTACCTGATTAACTAGTTCCCACCCGTGAGGTAAACCAAGAGCTGTCATTTGTGGCAAAGCGGTTATCAGTTTTACTTGAGCCGTGGAGTGAGGGGTACTGCCCCAATACGCAAGCCGTCAGACAACATTGGTGGCCGAGTGAAACCCCTTAACCGTTAGGAAGCTGAGCCTACCTGGGGTCCAAATCTATTTTCAGCTGCACTGTTGTCGATCACTTCCGCACCATTGTTGATCCATCTGTTTCTGATCACTTCCGCGTCGTTGCAGATGCATCTGTTGCTGATCATTTCTGCGTCGTTGCAGATCCATCTGTTATCGATCACTTCCGTGTCGGTGCAAATCCAGCCATTTCAGATCCATTCTGAAAGTCGTTTTCGATCCATTTCGAGCCATTTCAGATCCCACCGTTTCCGATCCATTCTGAAAGCCGTTTCAAATCCATTCTTCATATTTCATTTCTGAGGACCCTATCCCAAATTCCACTTCCCAAAACCAAAAATCCCACATTTGTCTATTTTTATGGTTTGCGATAACTTCTTCAATTTTCACCCAATCACCTTCAAATTTTGTTACCGCGTTCCTTCCCTAATTCTACTTATTTTTTTCTCTTTGACAAATTTTCTCATTCTTTCACCCTGCTCCTGAAATCCTCATTTTCTGCTTCCCTGCCCATTCGAAAGTGTCCAAAACCTAGTCAAACCCAAATTACCCATCAAATTTTTCCCAAATCCATGTTTTCCTTTACTGAAACAGTTTCTGTTTTTGTTTTTCTACCCACTCAAAAAAAAAAAACCATGGAGGAAGCACTTGAAGCCATCCAAACCAAATTCCAAGATCTGGATGAAAAATTTCTTGGCTTCCATCTTGAGCATTCAGCCATGAACAATAAATGACAGTTCGAGTCTTCATTAGACAATGGGTTCTATTCTTCTAGCAATTTCCGTGGTCCGAAGCTTGATTTTCCTGGCTTCAATGGTACTGATCCGACTGGATGGATCTATCGTGCAGAACAGTATTTCAGTCTGCATAATACTTTTGATGTCAACAAAGTCCCACTTGCATCCTTTCATTTGGAACAAGAAGCCCTTCAATGGTACCGTTGATACATCAAGGCCCATGACGAGCCAAAATGGACAGATTTTTGCCAACTCCTTTTGCAACGATTTGGTCCTAGTACTTTTGATGACTTCATAGGAGCACTCACTAAACTTCGCCAATTTGGCACTGTGAGAGAGTATCAAACAGAATCTGAAAAACTAGCCAATCACACAGAAGGATTGTCTGATGAATTCTATAGGAGTTGTTTTATCAGTGGTCTTAAGGATGAAATTCGCTCAAAGCTTAAAATGTTCCATCCCACCACAATGATGGAAGTCCTAGGGTTGGCTAAGTTGGCAGAGGACAAGATCACAGCCCAACAACACTCCAAATATACTTTTGTTCCATTCAGAAATATGGTTTCTCAACGACCTCCCATCACGCCAACTCCTCGCTCCACTCCTACCAAGCATTTGTTTGAAGCAGATATGCGGGCACGTAGAGAAAAAGGGATTTGTTATAATTGTCATGAGAAATTCACTCTGGGACATAGATGTGTTGAGCAACAGCTCTATCTATTAGATGTGGATTCTCCGCCTGCCTATGAACTTGGTGCAGAAGCTCCAGATACACTGGATAATCAAGTCGACATTCAGCAGCCGCTTGTTTACCCTCCATCTCCGGATGACCACCCAGACATATCTCTCCATGCTTTAGCTGGAGTCACCACCACACAAACAATGCGGGTCAGGGGTTACTTCAAGAAGATCCCTCTTACAATACTCATTGATTCAGGTAGCACTCATAATTTCATTTACCATCGGATTTCCAAACAGGCTGATTGTTTTGTCCATCCTTGCTCCAACTTTGAAGTCATGATTGCCAATGGGGGCACCTTACCTTGCAAGGGGAAGTGTCATAATGTGCGTATCTCTCTGGAAGATTATAACTTGCGCTCTGACATGTTTGCCTTGTCCTTAGGTGGATATGACGTGGTTTTGGGAGTTCAATGGTTACGCATACTTGGCCCCATCTTATGGGATTTTGTTGAACTTTGGATGCAATTTTCAGTCAATGGGACACAACACAAATTTACGGGCTTACAACTAGGGTCTCTCCGCATCATCAGTTCACATCGCTTGGAAAAGATCCTTAAGAAGAATTCACATGGTGACATCGCTCAGCTCCATTCCATTCATATGCACCGATCAACGGTCTCCACTACTTCCTTGGATATATATGCAGGTGTCTTTACTGAACCAGTGGGCTTGCCGCCTTCAAGAGACCTTTTCGGTCAAAATTTAGCTGCATCTACATCTAAGAAGGAAATGGTGGTTATTTTGCATGCAGTACAAAAGTGGCAGTCATACCTATTAGGGAATTATTTATGCATCAAGATTGATCACCAGAGTCTGAAAAATTTCCTAACACACTTGAAATGGGTTAGCCAACTCATGGGTTATACCTATGCGATCACTTCCAAGTACGGTAAGGACAATTTGGTGGTGGATGCTCCTTCTCGCACATTTGATGACCCAGTTTCTCTTTCAGCTATTTCTATGCTTGTTCCAAAGTGGTTGCAATCTGTTCAAGATGGCTATGTCTTCTATGAACTCCATGTTTCTTCATCAGCAGGGTACTCTGGGTTCCTCAAAACGTATGACTGAGAACAGTGTAACTTCTTTTGACTGGGACTGAACATGACAATTCAACAGATGGTGGTTGACTGTGATACTTGCCAGGTAGACACGGGTGAAACGACACTCCTTCCGGGACTGCTCGAACCCTTGCCCATCCCTACACAGATTTGGCCAGCTATTTCTATGGATTTCCTTGAAGCGCTCCGAGGGTACAATACCACATCTAAAATGACACCATTTGAAGCAATCTATGGAAAGGCACCTCCAGTTCTTCTTCCACCCACCCTCAGCAGTTCCCCAGTTCAGG
The DNA here is from genome assembly GCA_027924585.1 of Larix kaempferi. Classification (NCBI taxonomy): domain Eukaryota; kingdom Viridiplantae; phylum Streptophyta; class Pinopsida; order Pinales; family Pinaceae; genus Larix; species Larix kaempferi. The sequence continues at coordinate 4,162,114 of BSBM01002098.1, read as the reverse complement.
AAATTGATTCGGTTCTTCGAAACCATGACTAGATTCTTCTCATTTTATAGGACAATCTTCACATGGAAAGAATTAGAATGAAACAACCCGCCGATCAACACCGTTCTGAGTGCACTTTTCAAGCAAGTGATATGGTTCTTCTTTGTCTACAGCCTGCCAAGCAATCCTACCTGAAACTCAAAAGGTATCAACTTCTCTCTCAATCTATCACAGAGGTATTAATTCAGTGGCACGGAATGCACCCAGAGGATGCTACAGGGGAATCACTCCAGATTCTGCATCAATTTCCACCTCTAAAGCTTTGAGGACAAAGATTTTTCTAAGGGAGAGGGGATGTTAGGAACCCGTGTCAACCCTTCTCTTTACTTTGTTAGTATATTGTTATTGGACGCATATTCTTTGTAAGTCGTCCCATAGTATTATATGTCCCATGGTATTGACCCATAGTATTGGGCATAGACTTAGTATATAAGTGTGTGTTTAGGCCAATGAAGGTACCGTGAAGTTATTTGTATTGAGTTTGATCAAAGGAGGTTGCCCCCTCGAAGTGGAATGCGATCAATACAAATATTCTGTGATCTCATATATTGTGCATTTTATCAATTAATTGTTGCAGGTTCCTCACATTTGGAGACCAAGAGACCAATACTAGTCAAAGGTTGAACTAGTGGAAAAAGTTGAAAATTTCACCATTTTAATAATAAAAAAAGGGACATTACAACAACCCAATTCTTGTTCAGGTCTTGCTCTTGGGATCACGAGATGATCCCCAAAAATATGGTAAGTATAGACCCATAAGAAACACAATAGAAAGTACTTCTATCCCTACAAGACCTTCCCAATGTTAATAGACCAATGCCTGATGGAGTCAATGAGATATCTATACAATAAACCCTTTAACTCAAAAGGTTAGGAGAAATAATGAGTATGTAACTTACTGGACTGCAATTTTCTATAGTAAAAACTAGCAATAGAAAGCCAAAGATATATCTCAAACCAACCGTTGGAATTGCTTGAAATTGACCTCCTAACAACCAACAAGGGGGGACACACCTATTCCCCCTAGGGAACACTTGTTTTGGTGTATGAAACATATGATTTGGCACTGATTTATGCTTCAGGTCTGGAATTTACTGTAGTCAAGGTCAATCTGAAAATTCCTTGGCCACAAATCCCCCTAGGGTCCTCCCGGGTAACCTTGGATTTTACCCAAACTCCCTCAAAACCCTAGGATTTGAGTTCTCCTTTGAAATGAACATGAAATAACTCAATTGAAATATCTGAAACAACCCCTTAAGATTGAAGTCATCTAACCCTATGATGACTTCACATCCTTTAGGGCACTTTTACTGCCAAAAAATGATTTTTGTACAAATATTTTCAATTTTTTTGGATTTTTTCAATATCTAATTTAGATCTGAAATTTATTGTGGCAATTGAATATTTCATAAAATAAGAGGTTAAATGACTAGGGCACAAAAATAAATATTTTTGGATTTTTATAAAAATATGCAGTTTTTAGGGTTTTTCACAATATTCATTTTTTTGTATTTTTTGCAATATATAATACAAAATTTTGGTAAAAAGAGATTCTAAGTGAAGATGAGGGAAATAAATACCTAAGTCTCTTCCCTACAAGGCCACTTAGGATTCGTGTTTAGTGTCCTCTCGAGAATTGGCAATCCAATTTGATGAATTAGGGAAAAAACCAAGAAACCCTAGGATTATGTTGGATTTGACCTAATTAGGGCAAAAGAGGCACCAAAGGCGTAACAAGAGTGATCCTTTGAGGAGGGATGTCCACTTATAAGACAAAGCTCTTATGCATAAAAAAACCTAATTAAAATTTACGTTGGATGTCTATGTTGGTGGAAGAGAAAGAGAATAAGATATCTCTCCACAAACAAATAAAAAGAGAGAAAAGAGTAACCTACTAGAATCACTTTCCTTAAACAAGCCTTGAAAAATCAAGTATCAAACTCAAAACACCAATAAGCACCACATTGAAGCTTCAAGAGTGGCAAGAAGAGAGTGCGCACCACTATCCCAAGTAGACAAGTATGGAAATACCATGATCTCGATTTAAAATGAGGAGGAGTTGCCTTATTTATATGTGGCTTAGGCCAACTTAACCTCCTTTACAAGCCAAATAACATAAAATGTTTAAAATAACTTAAAGTGATTTTTCAATGAGTTTTTTAGGGTTTGTCACCCACAAGTCGGGGACTAAACCTCATATAACATAAAATAATGATAAAATATGATGAATTGATACAACTTGGATAAATGTTGAGCATGGGAGGAGGGTGTCATGCCCCATCTAAACCAACATTTTTCTTTTTCCCTCAACATCCTCCTTTAGGTGGTACGGGCTCTTCAAAGAATTACATCTTCATGAATTTGACATGCTTGGGCCAAGAGGAGGGTCAATACATAAGAGAAATAGGTCCTAGTGGGCATAATGAGGTTTTCTAAGATAGGTATGGCAACCCTTACACATGCAATCACCTCTATAAAGCATAAAAAACAAGTGTGACTAGGATCCCATAAAACATGTGTCCCAATGGCATCATACCAAGAAGCACCAAACACTAAACTTAAGCATAAATGCCCTACATGATGGGGGACATCCACCACATTAAGGGGCAATCAGCTGTGACACTAAGCCAACACTCCCTAGAATGAAAACCAAGAGGACTTGCCATGACCAAACCATGGGTCTAGAGCCCCACAAGGCCATCACTTTTACATAAAGTAAGCCCAAACTTGTCCTTTATATAGAAAAAAGAGCCCCTTCTCTTTGGAAATCCGGTATGGAACACTACAAGGCATATGGAGGGTAAAGGCTGGCTCCAACTGTGAGACATGCACTTCTCCTGGAAGTGTGTGAGAACCAATAAATATTTTGGGACCTGTAGAGCTACACACACTTCAAACAAATAAATCATCAAATGCATAAAAGGTAGACACTTATGTCCCGCCTTGTTCAAATCAAAATGAATGTAATAAACAACAAGTGCAATGCATGGGTAAAAGTAAATGACGAAATCAAATGCTTATGCAACCTACCTACCTACTCTAAGCATAATGAGAGAGATAATTCAAATGAAATCATACCACCAATGAAGCCACCTTAGCATATCATTCATGCTAGGGCTTCTCCCTTTGTCTTCGGCAATAATCCAAGACAAAACCATGCCAATGATGAATTGTGTAGAAGTCATTACCTTCATCGGAATGTAGCTGTAATGATAGAAGATATCATGGACCTGGTAGCCTTCAAATTCATGCAATAGAGAATTGATACCTCAAAAACTAGCACTCTTCCATGATCGAAGATGAGTGGACCAAATTCAAGTATGTGGAGCCCAAGTAAGGTATGTCGACTTGGTCGAAATATGTGCACCCAATGCTAGATTGAAAACTCTTCAAGTAGGTACACCCAATGGCACCTCAATGTAACCCCCTTTCTATTTAGGCCTTTCTCCTTTGGGCCATGGGAGGCTCCCCAATAACGATGATAAGGATAGACCTGTAAGAGACATAATAGAAAGTACTTATATCCGTGCAACACCTTCCCACTATTAATAGACCAGTGCTTAATGGAATCAAAGATATATGTCTACAATAAACCCTTTAACTTGGAAGGTTAGGAGCAATGATGAATATGTGACTCACTGCTGCAATTTTCTGCAATAAAATCAACAATAGAAAACATGAGATATCTCTCAAATCAATCACTAGAATTGCGTAAAATTGACCTCTTGACAACCAACAAAGAAGGGTGCACCTATCCCTCTCAAGGCACACTTGTTTAGCGGATGAAAGCTATGATTTGGTGTTGATTTACGCTATAGGTAGGCAATTTAGTGCAATCAAAGCGTTTTAGAAAATTCATTCGCCTCAACTCCCCCAAGGGTCCTCCCGAGTGACCTAGAATTTGACCCAAACTTCTTCAAAGCCCTACGGTTTAAATTTTCCTTCGATATGGACGTACAATAAATCAATAACCATAGATGAAACAATCCCTTAGGACTGAATTTGCCTAACCCAAGTATGACTTCACCTCCTTTAGGGCACTTTTAGGGCCAAAACTTGACTTTTTAAAAAATATTTCCAACATTTTTGGATTTTTTAAAATATTTTATCTATTTTTTTAATTTATTGCTGCAATAAATTTCAGATTTAAATTAGATATTGAAAAAATCCAAAAAGTTGAAAATATTTGCAAAAAAAATCAATTTTTGGCCCTAAAAGTGTCGTAAAGGAGGTGAAGTCATCCTAGGGTTAGGTGAATTTAGTAGTAAAGAGTTGGTTCAAATATGGTTATTGAATTACATAGGTTCATTTGAAAGGAGAACTCAAACCCTAGGGTTTTGAGGGAGTTTGGGTCAATTCCAAGGTTACCTGGAAGGACCGCGGGGGAATTTGAGGCCAAAACATTTTTTATTCACCTTGACTGCAATAAATTGTAAACCTAAAACATAAATCAACACCTGATCATATCTTTCATCCACCAAACGAAGTGCTCCCTAAGGAGAATATGTGTGCCCTTCCTTTTTGGTTGTCGACAAGTCAATTTCATGCAATTATGATAGTTGGTTTAAGAGATATATCCAATTTTTATTGTAGAGAATTGCTGCAGTAAGTTACATACTCATTATTTCTCCTAACCTTCCAAGTTAAAGGGTTTATTGTAGACATATATCATTGGATCTATTAGGCACTAGTCTAGTAACAATGGGAAGGCCTTTTAGGGATATAAGTACTTTCTATTGTGCTTCTTATGGGTCTATACTTACCATCATTCCATGGAGCCTCTCGTGGTCCGAGGAGAAGGATCTAAAGAGGAAGGAGGTTACCTTGAGGTTACAATGGGTGTACTTCCTTGAATATTTTTCGATCATAGCATTGGGTTCACATATTTCGATTGGGTCCACATACCTTATTTGGGTCCCCATACATGAATTGGGTCCACTTATCAACGATCATGGAAGAGTGCTATATTTTTAGGTGATGGGACCCATACAACTCTTCGCCATATAGATGATTTTGCCTAAGGACCCATAGGGTCCAAGCTAAAGATCAATACCATAAGCTACCCTCCACTTTATTCAAGACTAATGACCTTAATTTTTAATAACCAAGAGAAACTTGGACCATTGATCATAAGGCACAGTCAAGGGTGGAGATCAACCAATACAAAAAGGTTAATGATAATCTCATCAAGAGATAAGGGAGGAGTGTTGGATAAGAATGAACTATTAGTATAGGTCAATGTTACCTAACAAATATGTGACCACCAAATACCTTCCAAAACTATCTCCATGTGCACACGTGTAATATTACAAAAATCTAGTGAGGCCAAGTTACATGTGTAAGTTCCCCACAAATGATGCTATAATGATCATCAATATGATACTAAGTACAAGATTACATCAAGCCACTAGACAATATTGAAACACATTCTAACACTCTTAAAGGTGTTGTAGTTCAACAATTGCATTTTGTCACCATCGGCGAACAAATAATTAATAGAAGACCTTCCAATGCTATCTCACATTAGAATTTATATGCAACATTTAGCCATGCAAGTGAGCAACTTATTTGAATATTTGTTGGGATTACAGTGGTTGAACTCTTGGATACAAAGGGAAATGTTATTTTAAAAAGTCATAGATAGTGTTTTTTCTCATAAGTCAATGACAGCATAAATTTCTTTGTTTCATTATTTGATTATCTTAATCGAAGTATGACATATGCAAAAGTGTGTATATGCTTAATGCTTGTGACAAGGGAGGCACTTGACATCCCATAACTTGATGGGAATTTTCCCTCATGTTGTAACTCTTGGTTCCTAATGCCATGGGCTATAGCTCTTGTGGTAGGTTGTGATATAACTTTCAATTTCTAGTATTGTCATCTATAACTTTGGTGGTATGGTTTGATATAACGTTAAATATCTAATATTGTCATCTATAACTCTTGTGGAAACCTTTATTATTATATGGCATACAAATACATTGGAACACATGATTTCAAAGTGATCCCCTTATCTCCATATACTTTCAAAGACTACTAATGAAATGAGTCAACAATTATGTTTAAGGTAAAACATTGCCACAAGGATGGACAACCACCTTAATTGAGGAAGTTAGTTGGATGTCATTGACACTAGATAATAATGAATATTCTTCTAATGTCAAATGGGGATTAGAGCTGGGGATTAGAGCATATGTTTGCATATTCTTGTTTCTTTAATTGATGAACTAATGAAATGAAATAGCCAAAGGTAAATACCACGCATCATTTTGTTTAAGGTAATTATCTTAGCATTGCCTATGTACACATTAAAGAAAATATTCTACTAGAAAATATCATTATAGATTGATGGCTCTCTTCTCTTTTTGAGACATGCAACACATTGAGGATACCTGGCACATTTCCATGAACATGGTAATCCTTTAGGGTCTTGTTAGTCAATTCATAGTACAATAACAATATTGTGCTATACAAATATTAAATGAGAAGTTACAGTACTAATGCCATTGCACATATTCATGACATATATTATGTTGCGTTATGCTCAACATACTCTTTACAAACCCAATTCAAAATCCACTAATGAATATTGAATGCATTTTTAGTGCTTTTAGGTATGAAATTATTATATTCGCCTCCAACAAGTACATGGCAATCGATCACTATTCAATCTATTTTGACATTTAATTAATTTCAAGTAATATCGCAATCGATCACTATTCAATTTATATAGCAATCAAAGATAAGTGGATCAAATTCAAGGATGTGGACCCAAGTAAGGTATGTGGACCCGGTTGAAATATGTGCAACCAGTTCTATGATCGACAACTCTTCAAGGAGGTACACCCAATGTCACCTCAATGTAACCTCCTTCTAATAATTTAGGCCTTTCTCCTTCGGGCCACGGGAGGCTCCCCGATAACTATGATAAGGATAGACTTGTAAGAGACACAATAGAAAGTGCTTCTATCCCTACAACACCTTCCCACTGTTCGTAGACCAGTGCCTAATGGAGTCAAATATATATCTCTATAATAAACCCTTTAACTTGGAAGGTTATGAGCAATGATAAACATGTGTCATGTCCCCAATTAAATGATTTTCAGATAAATAATTAAGTTGGCCTACCCAATTCCTAAGGGTTATGTGGAAGAATTAAAATATTGTCATTTAACCCAAGGGTCTATAGTTTCTCATGAAAATTCAATATTCTAAATTGATGGTGGAAAAATAGGCCAATAAATTATGGAATAAATGTTAAATTCTCCAAAATGAAGTGGCATTAGGTCCTAGTTGGACTTGGGGGCACATAAGTGGACATGTGGGGTCCACATGAGAGAATATTCCTCCTTTAAACATGGATCCATCCCCAAATTCGAGTTGAAAGGGAAGAGGTAACATTCATGAAGGAAGAGGAAGAGTCATAGGGCTAAAAATAGGCAATGACAGATTCTATGACAACTATGACAAGCATTATGACACTTATGGAAGATTTTATGACACCTATGACACTTATGATAGATTCTATGACATCTATGACAATGTAAGAGCTAAAATTAGACCAAGAGGGAGCATGAGAGGAGTTTCACATCTCCAAATCATCCAAAAGATTCCCCAAGTCGAATTCATGGAAGAGTTGGAGACAAAAGATGAGCCAAGTGTCATGTGGGGCCAATGAAGGGTCATGACCCCCACTAATTCAAATTTCATGAGTAATTAGGAGATAATTTGAGTTCTAAGGAGGTAAATGACTCAACTAAAGTTATTAAATGGATTCCAATTTGAAATGGAGTAGCTTTTGATAATTTTTTATTTGCATCTTTGCAATTTGGAGATCTTCAAGCTTGTCCTTGCACGGTGGATGTTCATCCTCCCTGCCTTAGTACCAATTTCAAGGCTACAATATTCCCATCCAAGTTGGTTGATGGAGAGGCCATTCATACCTTTCAAAATAGATTCATGGAGATATTTTGATGCAGGTTCAACCCCCATTTGAGTTCAAGTTCATATTCTCTCTTCCTTCTCTACTATCATTCTCCTATCTTTCTCTCAATGTTCATGTAAAGTGAGATAGCACACTCTTGGTTGCATATAGATAATTGAAGGATGTTGTTTCGACCTTATGAACTTGTTAATGGATGCATAAATCTGTAATGGATAGATCATGAGAGGCACAGCTCGAAATACTGTGCACTTCATGTACTATTTCTCCAAGTAACATTGATATTTGAGCTAGTTTCCTCTTTCTCTCAATGTTATGTAAAAGTGTGATGGTGCGCTTCTTGTTGCATCTAGATAATGGAGGATTGATATTTAGAGCTTATGGACATGTTAGTTGCTGCATAAATATGTAATATTCATATCATGAGATCCACAACTCGAAATCCCTTGGACCATATAAGAAAACTCAAGCAAAAACTACCATTTTGAGCCATTGCGCCCTTGTATACATTTATGAAACTTTGAGCATTTATATATCAGTTTTGCACCATAATTCTTTTGATTTTTGTATCTATTTGAGGAGCCTATTAGTTACTGTACATGAGACATAAATGTTATGTAGACCCCTTTTTTCATTTGCTTAGAATTCGATGTAAAAATATCTGCTATATTGCTCACAATGTCCAAACAATGAATGTGTTTTGTAACCTTTTGTTTTAAGAGTGCCTTAGCAAGCTATACATCTGAATCAATGCTGCACCTAGGTTGTTTTGGAGGTCCTTGATATGATCTAAGTGTCTGTTCTGAAATTTGGGAGGGTCGTACAACATCTGCGAAGCCAAAAGAGTCATCTACCCTTGGGGGTTTTAACATCGATTTTCCTAGTATTTTTGCCTTTCATTCTCCTGTTGTAAATGCAAGTTGTTGAAGTATTTAGAAAGTTTCCACGCATCTAATAGATGCATTAGTGTGTCCTAATACACCTCAATCCACTCTATACATAATTCAAAACCATTTGGAAACATTTGGGACAGTTTGAGGTTTCATTAGTCCAAGGTTCGAAAATTGGCCAAATTGGTTAAATTTTCAAATTGGGGATACTACAGTGGTATCAGAGCATGGTCCTTGACCTGTGCATTAATATCATACATTGAAGAATAATTTTCAGCCATGTATTACTATTATGATGACTCCTATGAGTACAATGCTTATGAGTAGTATGAAGATGATTATGAGCAATATGATGAAGAATGTGAATGGTATGAGGAAGAGGTGCCATCATGCAACACTTCTTACAATTACATAAGAAATAAAGGTTATTCTTATGACCCTATGTATGATGAAGATGTATGTACTTAACTACCAAAGGATAATTCTATGAATGAATTACAAAGATTGAGAGCAACATGTAAAACCTTGCCCCAACAATATAGACATATCTTGATCTGTATAAGGGATATACACAAAAGGCCATTCCTTTTGAAGACTTTGTTGATTGGGTGTTTGAAAATAGGCCCAAAAATGAAGATGTGGAGTTAGTGAAGAAAGGTCTATGCCCTTCTTGCAAAATACCTTGGAGAGCAACTCATATATGTTTGAGTGAAAAGGAGGAGTGAAATGAGGAGACCCATGAGCCACCTAGTTCTGAAGGTGGTGGAGTAGAAGAAGCATTACATGAAGAGGATCGAAATTCACTCCCAAGTGACTCTGAAAAATATGAAGAAACATCACATGAGCATGAAGAAGATTCCATTGAAAATAATGAAGATCATTATGAGACACACTCTACTTTGGACATGAATCAAAGAGAATTTACTAATGGATGCTTGAACTATGGAGTACCTACTGATGGGTGCTCACACCTCTATGTTGGTGACATAGAGATCACTTTTTAAAGTGTTGCTGCAATCCAAAGTTCCATTAAGCATGAAAATGAAGGCCTTGAAGAAGAACCAAGATCAAATTCCCCATCACCACTTGAGCTTAATGAAGTTGGTCCAAGAAGAAAGTACAAAGAAGAGGAGGTCCCTCTACAAGAGTCTATTTTTCTTGAAGTGTCATCAAATATGAATGAAAAGAAGATACAATAGACCCTTAGCATACTCCATGACACTCAAGCATTGGTGTCAAATTCTTGTTGGAGAGTTTCTTCATTGAAGGATCCATCCTTCCTTGAAGATATGGAGAGGATTCAAAGAGCAATGTGCAACATCGAAGGTAATTTCGTGTCTTTGATTTTTGATAGAAACAATTTGGTTGAGCTTAATGAATGGTTACATGAAGCATACTTGAATAATAATGAGGGTATTCATAAGCTCAAAATTCAAAATGAGCAACTTTTTGATAGGTTGCAAGATACTTGTTCTTCCTCCTATGTTTCAGATTGTCAAATGGTAGATTGCTTGGAGGGTTCTCATGACATGATGAATCATGAGAAACATGGCAACTTGCATGTGCTTGATGTGCTTGAATATGATCTTGATGAGAGCCAAGCACTTGTTGTGGTGGAAGAGGAACTTGAGTTGCATCTTGGCAATAGTTACACAATTTTTGAAGAAGTGTATGATTCCACTACCTTGGAACCAACCTATGTGGAAAGTTTTGATCTTTTGAGGGAGGTGCATGATCCTAACATTATGGAGCCTTCACATGATGACACTTTTGCATTTTATGATCATTTGGGTGAGTTGTTTCATTCTCATACATCCTACACTTCTATATTTTGCAGCGTTCATCCTAATGAAGTATGGGTGAAAAGTTTCTTTTGATGGTGCCACATGAGGAGTATGAAACTCCTATATCTCCTTTATATGACAACATGATTATAGCACTTTCTTATTTACATTTGTAGCAGCATCCTTCGTTACCTTATGATGATACATATCTACATTGATGCACCTATGATGTTCACTTGAGTCACTTGAAGACTCACGATTTTCCTTGCTCCTTGCTTAGTTCAATTGATGTTGGAGGAACTTCATCCAATACTTGGGTGAAGAGATATATGATTGGAGAAAATTCTTATTGTCAGCAACATCCTTTGTTATTTCTTGATGATACACGTATTCATGGATGCACAAATGGTACTTCTGTGAGCCCCTTGAAGGGTCATTGTTTTCTTTGCTCCTTACTTGGTTCAAATTTTAGTGGAGGTTCTTCATTCACTTCTTGGATGAAAGAACACATTGTTGATTATTTTGATGCATCTTACATCCTTTTGAAGCAACATTATAGGACATGGGATCCTCACCTATGTCATTGGATCAAATTTGATTGGTCACTTGATGCTTGTATGCACTTGGCAAATGGTGGTCTACTTACTTGGAGGTACAAGCACTTTCATGATTCTTTGATGAGGCACCTCCTTGATGTACATTTGTATTATGTTGTTATGTACTTTGATGATCTATATTTTGTACTTATGATGTTTGGAAGAATGCATACAAGGAAATGGGATCCAAGAATTCTCTTTCTTGATGGTATGGGTTGGAGAGCACCCTTAATTGTTGGAGTGCAATACAAGCAATGTGACCCTGGAATAATTTTTAATCTCAATGGTTTCAAATTTTTTGGGGAAACAATTAGTATGAGAGATTGAGCCACCACTTAAGAAGGTGATTGTAATTAGAGTAGTGCAACAACAAGCATGGTGGTTCCTCTCTAAAATTTTCATGGAATCTTAAAGACTCAAAGTTGGGCAAATCAATGGCAAATTCAAAGAATTATACAATGGTATCAGAAAGGGTTTCCAAAATATGAAAGAGGTAAAGAGTAATTGTTCAAACTTTGTTTTGATGGATTTAATTAATCTTTTGGTGTTTAGTGGTGATGTCACAGGGGATATCAATATGAAAAAGAAAACCCACATCTCCTTGCTTTTTGGAAACACACAATTGCAGCACATGAGTGCCACTACTTAGAGTTTTGGAAGCAAATTTTTGGAAAGAAAGCAGGTTCTTCAACATCCATGTTTGAAATTGCTTGAGGACAAGCAATCTTGGGTGGGGAGGATTGTCATGTCCCCAATTAAATGATTTTTCGATAAATAATTAAGTTGGCCTACCCAATTCCTAAGGGTTATGTGGATGAATTAAAATATTGACATTTAACCCCAAGGTCTATAGTTTCTCATGAAAATTCAATATTCTAAATTGATGGTGGAAAAATAGGCCAATAAATTATGGAATAAATGTTAAATACTCCAAAATGAAGTGGCATTAGGTCCTAGTTGGACTTGGGGGCGCATAAGTGGACATGTGGGGTCCGCATGATAGAATATTCCTCCTTTGAACATGGATCCATCCCCAAATTCGAGTTGAAAGGGAAGAGGTAACATTCATGAAGGAAGAGGAAGAGTCATAGGGCTAAAAATAGGCAATGACAGATTCTATGACAACTATGACAAACATTATGACAGTTATGACAGATTCTATGACACCTATGACACTTATGATAGATTCTATGACATCTATGACAATGCAAGAGCTAAAAATATACCAAGACTGAGCATTAGAGGAGTTTCACATCTGCAAAGCATCCAAAAGATTCCCCAAGTCGAATTCATGGAGGAGTTGGAGACAAAAGATGAGTCAAGTGTCATGTGGGGCCAATGAAGGGTCATAACCCCCACTAATTCAAATTTCATGAGTAATTAGGAGATAATTTGAGTTCTAAGGAGGTAAATGAATCAACTAAAATTATTAAAAGGAGGCCAAGTCGAAATGGAGTAGCTTTTGATCATTTTTTATTTGCATCTTTTCAATTTGGAGAGCTTCAAGCTTGTCCTTGCACGGTGGATGTTCATCCTCCCTGCCTTAGTACCAATTTCGAGGGTGAAAGATTCCCATACAAGTTGGTTGATGGAGAGGCCATTCAGACCTCTCAACAGAGATTCATGGATATGTTTTGATGAATTTTCAACCCGCATCCGAGTTCAAGTTCATATTCTCTCTTCCTTCTCTACTATCATTCTCCTATCTTTCTCTCAATGTTCATGTAAAGTGAGATAGCGCACTCTTGGTTGCATATAGATAATGGAAGGATGTTGTTTCAACCTTATGAACTTGTTAATGGATGCATAAATCTGTAATGGATAGATCATGAGAGGCACAGCTCGAAATACTAAGCACTTCATGTACTATTTCTCCAAGTAACATTGATATTCGAGCTAGTTTCCTCTTTCTCTCAATGTCATGTAAAAGTGTGATGGTGCACTTCTTGTTGCATCTAGATAATGGAGGATTGCTATTTCGACCTTATGGACATGCTAGTTGCTGCATAACTATGTAATATTCATATCATGAGAGCCATAGCTCGAAATCCCTAGGACCATATACGAAAACTCAAGAAAAAACCACCATTTTGAGCCATTACGCCCTTGTATACATTTATGAAACTTGAGCATTTATATATCAGTTTTGCACCAGACTTCTTTTGAGTTTTGTATCTGTTTGAGAAGCCTATTATTTACTGTACATGACACATAAATTTTATGCAGACCCCTTTTTGCGTTTGCTTAGAATTCCATGTAAACATCTCTGCTATATTACTCACAATTTCCAAGCAATGAATGTGTTTTGTAACCTTCTGTTTTAAGAGTGCCTTAGCAAGCTATACATCTGAATCAATATTGCACCTAGGTTTTTTTGGAGGCCCTTGATATGATCCAAGTGTCTGTTCTGAAAATTGGGAGGGTCGTACAACATTTTGGAAGCCAAAAGAGTCATCTACTCTTGGGGGTTTTAACATCGATTTTCCTAGTATTTTTGTTTTTCATTCTCCAGTTGTAAATGCAAGTTGCTGAAGTCTTTATAAAGTGTCCAATCATATAATAGTTGCATTAGTGTGTCCTAATACACCTCAATCCACTCTAGACATAATTCGAAACCATTTGTAATCATTTGGGACAGTTTGTTTTTTCACTAGTCCAAGGTTCGAAAAGTGGAAAAATTGGGTAAATTTTCAAATTGGGGATACTACAACATGTAACTCATTGCTGCAATTTTCCGCAGTAAAAAATAGCAATAGAAAATATGAGATATCTCTCAAACCAATTATTGGAATTGTGTGAAATTGACCTCCCAATAACAAACAGAGAGGGGCACACCTATCGATCTTAGGGCCCACTTGTTTTGGCAGATGAAAGATATGATTAGGTGCTAATTTATGCTATAGGTTTGTATCTTACCGGAATCAAATCAAATCAAAAAATTCCTCAGCCTCAAATCCCCCAAGGGTCCTCCCAAGAGACCTAGAATTTGAATCAAACTTCTTCAAAGCCCCAGGGTTTAACTTTTCCTTCAAGATGGAACTACAATAACTCAATAACCAGATTTAAAACAATCCCTTACGACTGAAGTCTATTAACCGTAGGATGACATCGCCTCCTCTAGGGCACTTTTAGGGCAAAAAAATGACTTTTCTGTAGATATTTTCAACTTTTTTGGAATTTTTTAAATATTTTATCTATTTCTGAAATTTATTGCTGCATTAAATTTTAGATTTAAATTAGATATTGAAAAAATCCAAAAAAGTTGAAAATATTTGCAGAAAAAAAAAACAAATTTTGGCCTTAAAAGTGCCCTAAAGGAGGTGAAGTCATCATATGGTTAGGTGACTTCAATCTTAAGGGGTTGTTTCAGATCTAATTATTGAGTTATCACAGGTTTATTTCAAAGGAGATCTCAAACCCTAGGGGTTTGAGGGAGTTTGGGTCAATTCCTAGGTTAGCCAGGATGACCATGGGGAGATTTGAGGCCTAAAAAAATTAAGATTCACCTTGAGTGCAGTAAATTGCAGACCTGAAGCATAAATCAACACCGAATCATATATTTCATCCACCAAAACAAGTGATCCCTGGGGGGAATAGGTGTGCCCCTCGTTGCTTGTGGTCGGGAGGTGAAGTTCATTCAATTTAGATGGTTTGTTTGAGAGATATCTCCAGTTTTTACTGAAGAAAAATGCAGTAGTAAGTTACATACTCATTATTTCTCCTAAAATTCCAAGTTAAATGGTTTATTGTAGACATATATCATTGGCTCCATCAAGAACTAATCTAGTAACAATGGGAAGGTCATGTAGGGATATAAATACTTTCTATTGTGTTTCTTATGGGTTTATACTTACCATATTTCCATGGAACCTCTCGTGGTCCTAGGAGTAGGACCTAAAGAGGAAGGGAGTTACATCGAGGTGACAATGGGTGTACTTCCTTGAAGAGTGCTAGTGTTTAAGGTAACAGGACCCATACAACTCTCCAACATATGGTTGGTTTGACCTAAGGACCCATAGGGTCCAATCTAAATATCAATACCATAATCTACCCTCTACTTACTTTATTGAAGACTAATGACCTCAATTTTTAGTAACCGGGAGAAACTTGGACCATTGATCATAAGGCAAAAGCAAGGGTGTATATTAACCAATACATAAAGGTTAATGATAAGCTAATCAATAGATAAGGGAGGAGTGGTGGATAAGAATGACCTATTAGTGTAGGTCAATGTTACCTAACAAATAGTTCACCACCAAATAACTTCCAAAACTATCTCCATGTGCGCATGTGTAATATTACAAAAATCTAGTGAGGCCTAGTTACATGTATAAGTGCCCCACAAATGATGTTATAATGATCATCACTATGACATTGAGTACAATATTACATCAAGACACTAGACAATATTGAAACACATTCTAACATTCTCAAAGGTGTTGCAGTTCAACAATTGCATTTTTTCACCATCAATGAACAAATAATTTATAGAAGACCTTCCAATGCTATATCACATTAGAATTTATATGCAACATTTGACCATGCAAGTGAGCTACTTATTTGAATTTTTGTTGGGATTATAATGGCCCAAATCTTGTCTACAGAGGGCAATGCTATTTTAAAAAGTCATAGATAGTGTTTTTCCTCACAAGGCAATGGCAACATAATTTTCTTCATTTCACTATTTGATTATCTTAATAGAATTATGACATTTCCAAAAGTGACTATATGCTTAACTCTTGTGAAAAAAATGGAGGCACTTGACATCCTATAACACAATGGGAAATCCCTCATGTTGCAACTCTTAGTTCCTAATAGTATGGTCTATAACTCTTGTGGTGGGTTTTGATATAACTTTCAATGTCTGGTTGTCCGCTATAACTCTGGTGGTAGGGTTTGCTATAACCTTCAATATCTAATATTGTAACCTATAAGTATTTTGGAAACCTTTCTTATTATATGGTATGCGAATACATTAGAACACATGATTTCAAAGTGATCCCTTTATCTCCATATAGGTTTTGAAGACTACTAATGATTTGAGCCAACAATTATGTTTAAGGTAAAAATTTGCGACACAGATCGAAAACCACCTTAATTGAGGGAGTGAGTTGGATGTCTTTGACACTAGATAATAATGAAGATTCTTCTAAGGTCAAATGGGATTAGAGAATATGTTTGTATCCTCTCTTGTCTGTTTAATTCATGAACTAATGAAATGGAATAACCAAAGGTACAGATCATGTATTATTTTCTTTATGCTAATTCCTTCAACACTACCTATATACATATTAAATACAATATTCTACAAGAAAATCCCATTATAGGTTGATGGTTCTCTTCTCTTTCTGATACATACAACACATTGAGTATACCTGGCACATTTCCATGACTATGGTAACCCCTTAGGGGCTTGTTAGTCAATTCATAGTACAATAACAATATTGTGCTATACAAATATTAAATGAGAAGTTACATTACCAATGCCACTCCACATATTCATGACATATATTATGTTGCATTATGCTCAACATACTCTTTAAAAACCCAAGTCAAAATCCATTGATGAATATTGAATGCATTTTTAGTGCTTTTAGGTATTACATTATTATACCTACCTCTGACAAGTATATAACAATCGACCACTATTCAATCTATTTTTACATTTAATTAATTTCAAGTAATATAGCAATCAATCACTATTCAATTTATATAGCAATCAAATATAAGTGAGCCAAATTCAAGTATTTATACCCACGTAAGGTATGTGGACCCAGTCAAAATATGTGCACCCAATGCTATGATCGACAACTCTACAAGGAGGTGTTAATTTTTCAATAATTTCATTCCATTATCATAAGGATCTCTAAGAGAATAACATGTACAACATATCTCTACAACATATCAATCATAGACACAAAAGCAATCACACAAGATACACAGAGTTTCACCGGGGAAAACCAAGAAGGTGAAAAAACCCCGCAACTTCCTCAGAGCTAAGATAAGCCACCAAACAAGATCACAAGGATCAAACCCAATAAGATGTCTCTAGCCGATGCTCCTCCTCCTCCACTAGTGCGCCACTTTCTCTCTTAGCTATGCGAGATTGAGAAGTGAGTGAATTAGATAAATGAGAGACATCCCCTCTCTATTTATACATTGACTTGACCTGCCAATAATCCACTGGGGCTGACTTGCTACTCAAGCCTAATAACCCAACCACATGTGCTAACCAGGGCCGACCCTGCACTGGTGGTCTAATAACCCATCAATACAAATGATGACACTTGTCAATGCACATGACGACACTTACAAATACAAATGACGACACTTCCAATCAGAGGAATAATACATCTATGTGGGATATACAATAAAGTACACATGTAATATATGGAAGAATACCTTCTGAAGTTACAAATACATCAACACTCCCTCTTAACTAGGAAGGTATTCTTTCGTCACAGGTCATCAATACATATTGGCACAAGTCTTCAATTCTGGAGCTGGATCAACATCACTGGATCACGGAGCATCATCATCACTGTTGCTATACTCGACATCTTAATCACTGGGCTATCTCTGAAATCTGCTCGTCATAGGAAGTTCTACAGAGCCAGTCCTTTTTCATACTGGATTTAGGCCCACCACCTGTAGGTCTTCATCAACACCGGACATACTGTGGAATCCTCATGACTTATTACGTGCGTTAACAAACCTAGCTCAGACTATAGGATCTTCTACATGTTGACTGTCACACAACCTTAAAAGAGTGTCTTGCAACCTGCAATAACTCTAAAGAGAATCCTAGCTCAGACTATAGGATCTCCAGGACTAATTGCGTGTGACCTCCACCACAAAACCTTAAAAGAGTGTCTTGCATCTTGCAAGAACTCTACAGAGCATCCCAGGACTGATTACGAGCTTACTGCTCAACCTATCGGATCTCCAGGGATGATTACATGTGGTTAGGAAAAACCTTTAAAGAGTGTCCTGCAACCTGCAAGAACTCTATAGAGTATCCCAGGACTGATTACGAGCTTACTGCTCAACCTATCGGATCTCCAGGGATGATTACATGCCTCTCATAGAAAAACCTCGAAAGAGCATCCTAGCTCAGACTATAGGATCTCCCAGGATCTTTTCTATGCTACATGCACAACCTGTCCACGGCCACAGAGTATCAACCTGATACTCATCATACATCATCCCGATGTACATGATCGTCCTGATCATCAATACATCATTGTCCTAATGCATATCATCCAGAGAATCATCCTGATACTCATCACATATGATCATCCTGATCATCGTCACTGCATCGTCCTGATGCATATCATCTAGAGCATTGTCTTGATACTCATCACATATGATCATCTTGATCATCACCACTGCATCGTCTTGATGCATATAATCTAGAGCATCATCCTAATACTCATCACATATGATCATCCTGATCATCGTCACTGCATCATCCTGATGCATATCATCTGGAGCAACATCCTGATCATCGTCACTGCATCATCCTGATGCATATCATCTGGAGCAACATCCTGAAGCTTGTCATCTGTGATCATCCTAATCAAACAATGCATCCACCTGATGCATACCAAGTATCTACCTGATACATATACAACTACATGATCTACTTGATCAAATCAATGCATCCACCTTATACATATACAAATACACGATCTACCTGATCATATCAATGCACCCACCTGATACATATACAAATACATGATCTACCTGATCATATCAATGCATCCACCTGATACATATACAAATACATGATCTACTTGATCATATCAATGCATCAAACATGATGCATATACAAAGCAGTAACCGGAGCATCATCCTGATGCTCATCACACAGCGCTTACATCCACAGCCATGGGAAGGATCCTCCTCTCACCATGCTTGGAATGGCTCCTACAAATGTGTCTCATCACTTCTTCCTCAAAGTGTCTTCAATCTGAAGAACACCAAGCCTCTCTTTGAAGTATTCAAACTTCACTTTGGCTAGTGGTTTCTTCAACACATCTGCAACCTACTCATCTGTCGCAACATACAGGAGCTTCACTGCTCCTCTCTGCACCATATCCCTGATATAGTGATATTTGATCTCAATGTGCTTCGACTTTTCATGGAACACCGGGTTCTCAGACAGCTTCACACAACTTTGGTTGTCACAATAGATACCAGTAGCATCCAACGGGAGATCAAATAACTCAGACAGTAGCTTCCTCAGCCATACTGCCTCACAACTAGCCGAACAAGCTGCAACATACTCTGCTTTGGTTGTACTCAGTGCTACACAGGACTGCTTCCTGCTAAACCAAGAGATCACACCTGATCCCATACTGAAGCAACACCCAGAAGTGCTTTTCCTATCAGCAGCACTTCCTACCCAATTTGAATCAACATAACCCTCCAGGTTAAACTTTTGATTCGCATCATACTTGAGCCCATAATCAACTGTACCCCTCAGGTACCTCAGAATATGCTTTACAACAACCAGGTGAACACCTCTAGGATCCGTCAGGAACTGGCTCAATGTGTTCACCGCAAAGCAAATATCTGGTCTCATGTTCGTCAAGTACATCAAGGACCCAATCATCTGACGATACACCGTGACATCAACCGGCTCAGATGAAGCATCACACAGAAGCTTCAGGTTCGATGCCATAGGTGTGGCCATGGCCTTGCAGTCCATCATCCCGAACCTATTCAGGATCTCTATTGCATACTTCCCTTCTCCAAGGAAGATCCCATCTGCACTCTGCCACACCTCCATGCCTAGAAAATAGTGCATCATCCCCAAGTCCTTCATCTCGAACTCGGCTGCAAGCATCCTCTTGGTATCGACAATCAATCTATCCTCACCTGTAACAAACAGGTCATCCACATACAAAAGTAGTATCACTAGATTGCCTTCCTCAACCTTGTAATAAAGGTTGGAATCTGCTTTACTCTTGGTAAAGTTCAAACTGGATAGGAAACTGCCCATCCTACCATACCAAGTCCTAGGAGCTTGCTTCAGGCCATACAAGGCTTTCTTGAACCGGCACACATATGACTCTCTGTCATGTGTCTCAAAACCGAGTGGCTGCTCCACATACACTTCCTCTTCGACTACACCATTCAAGAAAGCTGTCTTTGTTAGGATATTCCTATACTCCATCCTAGTCCTCCTATCATTTCTGTCATTTTCATTTTCAGTCATGCATGCAAAATTAGGGTTTGCATGCATCCTAGTCATCAGTACCAGCACCTAGCCCTCAGCAAACTAGCCCCTGGAGCTTCCTTCAGATCAATTTTAGCTCTCCTAGAGCTTAGTGCGCCCTCCTTTCACCTATTGCATGAGAAGGGCGCCTTTCTTCACCTACCAGTCCAGTTTAGTTCATTTATCTTCAGTTCTTTCCTTGATTTAAGGATTAACTTACTCCTAACTGACCTTACCACTCCGATGGACCTCCAGTGTGACTAGAAAGCTTGTTCTGACTCCAGTTAGCTCCATCTACACCCTCCACTGAGCCTCCTTCACTACATTAGTGCTTCCATGTGCCAGTTACACCAACCACACTCAGTTAGACTCAGTTTGACTCCCGGTTGACCATTAATTGTGCATTGATGACTTCGCTGATGAGAAGGTGGACTCCTAGTTATGCATTGATGACTCTTCACTGATTATGGATCTGTGCATGAAGGCTAATTTGAATTACACCTAGTGAATTCGAATTACACCTAGTGAATTCGAATCCCCATACTCAGCATTGTATATTTACCAGTTTACTATTCAGATTTATGTAACATGTGTAATTATTCTGCCTCAATCAGAGCTCCTTTGGATCTATGTTCTAATGCTTCTCTCATCTTCTATTATTCCTAAATTCTTTCATTGTGAGGCTTACATCATCTCTTTGGATCTTATGTGGGCATTTTCATAGTCTTGACATCCATCTGGTGTATCTTCCACTTCATCACTGCAGCCATAGCAAGTACTGGTCTGATGGAAGTGTATCTGTCTACAGGAGAAAAATTCTCTTCATAGTCTATTCCCTCTTTCTGAGAGAAACCACGAGCTACAAACCTTGCCTTGTATTTTTCTATGCTACCATCTACAACATGCTTGATCTTATAGATCCATTTGGAAGTCACAACAGACTTCCCTTCAGGTCTTGGGACAACATCCCAAACATCATTCTTCATGATCGATTGATACTCTTCGACCATGGCATCCTTCCATTCTTTATTTTCCGCTGCCTCTTCATAACTGGAAGGTTCTTTGTTCATAATGTCACAGAGCAAGGCAACATAACTAGTGTGTGACCTTGTCCATTTCCTTTCTCTGTGTTCCTCTTCTGGAATACCATATCTTTCTGCATCTTGGATGATCTCTCTAGCCCATGCAGGTTTCCTCTTGTGAGATTTCTTCTCATGAGGTGGATCTATAGGTTGTTGTGGATCTTCAACTTCACGAGTTGCTTCTGGAATTGCTTCATTCATAGTGGTATCTTGAAATTTGGATTCCTTTGGTTCTTCATGATCTTCAACAGGTGTCTTCCTTGATTTGATGTAGGCCGAGTTCTCATCGAATGTTACATCCCTGCTGACATCAATCTTCTTGAACCTTGGAAAGTATATTCTGTAAGCTTTTGAGCTTTCACTATACCCTACAAAGATGCCCTTCTTTCCTGAAGGATCTAGCTTAGTCCTCTTTTCCTTTGGAATATGTGTATATACTGGACAACCAAATATTCTGAGATGGCTGACTTTAGGTTTCTCTTAGCCTTGACCAAGTCCTTCTTGTATAAGGCCTTAGCCTCATCTCCCTTTGGAACTGGAACCTCTTCTTTTATGTAGGTGTCCAAATCATTTTCTTCTAGGATTAACCCAATCCTATACTTCCATGCTTGGAAGTTATCAGCTCCATCAAGCTTATCCTCAAGCTTGGTGTGGTGAGACATTATTAATGAGAAACTCAAATGGAAATAAGAGATTTAGGTCTTACCACTTGATTTGCTGAAAACTGGATCTGGAGCTGGATTAGGGTTTGTCAGAGAAACCCCTAAAAATTCAAATTTTGAATTTCAAACTTCTGAAAGGATAGAAAGATGCGCCTTGATGAGCTGATCAACCTGGTATACTCAGAAATTGAAAACTGCAGAGTTTTGCCTTCAAAAATGCCTTTCAATCTCCCGGATTCACTAGGGAGGACCCTGAATTAGGGTTTGAGTTTCTCGGAGCTTCACCCAACCAAAATGTTCGATCCAAAGCTCTAAAATTCAATTTTTCCAAGGAACTTCCAGCTATGTCCTCAGATTTCAGAAATTCCTATTTTTGTGGAAACCCTAATGTTTAGGTCAAGACTGAAAATGCTCAGAATTGAATTCTGTCTCGACAGAAAGATGCGCCCTTCCAAGGAGAGTCAATCTATCCTTCTGCCTTTTATGATATGCGGAGAGTAACCCAAATATTAAGAAGCCCTAGCTTTGCAACTGCACAGTGCCTTCTTCTTAGGTCAGCTCTGATACCATGTTAATTTTTCGATAATTTCATTCCATTATCATAAGGATCTCTAAAAGAATAACATGTAAATCATATCTCTACAACATATCAATCATAGACACAAAAGAAATCACAGAAGAGACACAGAGTTTCACCGGGGAAAACCAAGAAGGTGAAAAAAACCCCGCAACTTCCTCAGAGATAAGATAAGCCACCAAACAAGATCACAAGGATCAAACCCAATAAGATGTCTCTAGCCGATGCTCCTCCTCCTCCACTAGTGCGCCACTTTCTCTCTTAGCTATGTGAGCTTGAGAAGTGAGTGAATGAGATAAATGAGAGACATCCCCTCTCTATTTATACACTGACTTGACCTGCCAATAATCCACTAGGGCCGACTTGCGACTCAAGCCTAATACCCCAACCACATGTGCTAACCAGGGGCGACCCCGCACTGGTGGTCTAATAACCCATCAATACAAATGACGACACTTGTCAATGCACATGACGACACTTACAAATACAAATGACGACACTTCCAATCAGAGGAATAATACATCTATGTGGGATATACAATAAAGTACAAATGTAATATATGGAAGAATATCTTCCGAAGTTACAAATACATCAACAGGAGGTACACCCGATGTCACCTCAATGTAACCCCCTTCCTATTTAGGCCCTTTTCCTTTGGGCCACAAGAGGCTCCTTGAAAACGATGATACAGATAGATCTGTAAGAGACACAATAGAAAGTATTTCTATCCCTACAACACCTTCCCACTGGTAGTAGGCTAGTGCCTAATGGTGTTAAAGATATATGTTTACAATAAATCCTTTAACTTAGAAGGTTATGAGTAGTGATTAACATGCAACTCACTGTTGCAATTTTCTGTGGTAAAAAGAAACAATAGAAAACATGAGATATCTCTGAAACCAATCATCGGAATTGCGTGAAATTGACCCCCCGACAACCAACAGAGAGGGGTGCACCTATCCCTCTTAGGGACCACTTGTTTTGGTGGATGAAAGATATGATTTGGTACTGATTTACACTACAGGTCTATAACTTATTGCAGCCAAAGCAAATTAGAAAATTCCTTGGCCCCAAATCCCCCAAGGGTCCTCTCGAGTGACCTAGAATTTGACCCAAACTTCTTCAAAGCCTTAGGGTTTAACTTTTCCTTCTAGATAGACCTGTAATAACTCAATAGCCAAATCTGAAACAATCCCTTAGGTCTGAAGTCGCCTAACCCTAGGATGACTTCGCCTCTTTTTGGGCACTCTTAGGGCCAAAAATTGTTTTTTTTTTGCAAATATTTTCAACTTTTTGGAAATTTTTCAATATCTAATTTAATTCTAAAATTTATTGCAGCGATAAATTTCAGAAATAGATAAAATATTTTTTAAAAAATCCAAAAAAGTTGAAAATATTTGCAAAAAAATCAATTTTTGGCCCTAAAAGTGCCATAAAGGAGGTGAAGTCATCCTAGGGTTAGGTGACTTCAGTCTTAAGGGGTTATTTCAGATCTATGTATTGAGTTATCATAGGTTCATTTCAAATGAGAACTCAAACCCTAGGGGTTTGAGGGAGTTTGGTTCAATTCCAAGATTACCCAGGAGGACCATGGGGGGGTTTGAGGCCAAAAAACATTCTGATTCATCTTAACTGTAGTAAAGTGCGGACCTTAATCATAAATCAACACCAAATCATATATTTCATCCACCAAAATAAGTTCTCCCTATGGGTAATAGGTGCACCCCTCCTTGCTTGTTGTCTACAGGTCAATTTCATGCAATTCTAACTGTTGATTTGAGAGATATCTTGAGTTTTAACTACATAAAATTGTAGTTGTAAGTTACATACTTATTATTTTTCCTATCCTTTCAAGTTAAAGGGATTATTGTAAACATATATCATTGGCTCCATTAGGCACTGGTCTAGTAACAATAGGAAGGTCTTGTAGGGATATAAGTACTTTTTATTGTGTTTCTTATGGGTCTATACTTACCATCTTTTCATGGATCCTCTTCTGGTCCCAGGAGTAGGACCTAAAGAGGAAGGGGGTTACATTGGCGTTACAGTAGGTGTACTTCCTTGAAGAGTTGTCAATCATAGCACTAGGTCCACATATTTTGACTGGGTCCACATGCCTTATTTGGGCCCACATACATGAATTGGATCCACTTATCTTCGATCGTGGAAGAGTGCTTGTTTTTTAGGTAACATAACCCATACAAATATTCAATGTATGGATTATTTGGACTAAGGATCCATACGGTCCAAGATAAAGATCAATACCATAAGCTACCCTCCACTTACTTGATTCAAGGCTAATGACCTCAATTTTTAGTAACCAGGAGAAACCTGGACCATTGATCATAAGGCACAAGAAAAGGTGGATATTAACCAATACATAAAGGTTAATGATAAGCTCATCAAGAGATAAAGGAGGAGCGGTGGATAATAATGACCTATTAACGTAGGTCAATGTTACCTAACAAACATGTCACCACCAAATAACTTCCAAAACTATCTCCATGTGCACATGTGTAATATTACACAAATCTAGTGAGGCCAAGTTACATGCATAAGTGCCCGACCACAAATGATGCTATAATGATCATCATTATGACACTGAGTACAAGATTACATCAAGCCACTAGACAATATTGAAACACATTCTAACATTCTTAAAGGTTTTGTAGTTCAACAATTGCATTTTGTCACCATTGATGAACAAATAATTAAGAGAAGACTTTCCAATGCTATCCAACATTAGAATTTATATGCAACATTTAACCGTGCAAGTGAGCAACTTATTCGACTTGTTGTTGGGATTACAATGGCCCAACATTTGGCTACAGAGGGCAATGTTATTTTAAAAAGTCATAGATAATGTTTTTTCCTCATAAGGCAATGGCAACATAAATTTATTCGTTTCACTACTTGATTATCTCAATCGAAGGATGACATTTGCAAAAGTGCCTATATGCTTAATACTCGTGACAAGGGGGGCACTTGACATCCCATAACTTGATGGTAAATCCCTCATGTTGTCCCTCTCAGTTCCTAATACTATGGTTTATAGCTCTTTTGGTTGGTTTTGGTATAAGTTTCAATTTCTAATATTGTCCTCTATAGCTCTCATGGTAGGGTTTGTTATAACTCTCAATATCTAATGTTGTCATCTATAGCTCTTGTGGCAACCTTTCTTGTTGTATAGTATGTGAATACGTTGGAACACATGATTTCAAAGTGATCCCCTTATCTCCGTATAACTTTTAAAGACTACTAATTATTTGAGTGAACAATTATGTTTAAGGTAATGCGTTGCCACAAGGATGGATAACCACCTTAATTGGGGAACTTAACTGGATGTCGTTAACACTAGATAATAATGAAAATTATTCTACTGTCAAATGAAGATTAGAGCATATGTTTATATCCTCTCTCTTAACTCAGAAACTATTGAAATGAAATAGCCAAAGGTACATGCCATGCATTTTTTTTGTTTAAGGTAATTCCCTCAACACTCTATATATAGAGAGATTAAAGACAATAGCCTACAAGAAAACCCCCATTATAGGTTGAAACATATGGTTCCCTTCGATTTCAAAGACATGCAACACATTGAGGATACATCGCACATTTTCATGAATATGGTAACCCCTTCGGTTATTGTTGCCACCTTGCTAAATTATGCAGTTGTCAATGATAATCAATTTATAGTATAAATTAATATCGTGCTATACAAATATTAAATGAGAAGTTAGATTACCAATGCCACCGCACATATTCATGACATATATTATGTTGTGTTATGCTCGACATACTCTTTCAAAAACCAACTGAAAATCCACCAATGAATATTGAATGTATTTTTAGTGCTTTTAGGTATCACATTATTCTTTATTGGTTAGCATTTATATGTTTTAAAACAATGTATGAGTACATCACGTATGGCCTTTTTACCATATTTGGTCATTACTTTCATTTTCATTTTTAGTCTTAGTCTCAAAAAAGTAAAGACTATATTGTTTATTTACAATTCAAAATGGTTCGACGAGTTTGCTTCTCTCACATGATTTTTCATAAATAAATATATATATATTTTTCCAAGGAAAAAAAGTGTAATTTAATTAAAGTATAATTAAATTACATATTGCAAAAAGGCTGTTATGAGCTTTTTCTTGATGATAACTTTTCAGCTCCAAAAAAAGATGTCACTTCAGTCAATTTACACTGCACCAGATCATAATCCCAATATACTGTCAAAAAATAAAGGTATCCAAGTTCCCTAGAAAAACCCCATAAGCAGTTTAAATAGTAGTCAACGACTAACCATGCAAGTCATTACTTTAACATACCATAAAAACCATAAAACCTGAAATCAAACTGTGTTGATCTAGGCCATTCCGTCAATGAATGGCCTATGGTAGTACTCATGAAAAGTGTCATTATTCTGTTCCAGGATCTTCCATTGTTTGTGTGTGATGTTTAATCCTTTCTTTGAGAGCTGGTTTGCTTCAACATTCCGCTCCCAAACATGCCGACAAAAGATAGAGTCAAGGACCTCCAAGAGTCTCAACACTTCTGTCAGCACAGTATTGAGAAAAATATTGTGGCATTTCTGAATTTTATTTATCCAATTAATGATGATCATGGAATCTTTGAAGATCTAAAGGTGTGTGCAGTTCTTCTCTCTTGTAAAACATAGTAGTAGTTTTAGTGCATAGATCTCAACAAAATTGTTTGACCCACGACCAAGACCCATTTGAATTTGAAAGAGACGATTTTCAGACAAATGTAGGATTGCAGCCCCACCACAAACCTCATTTTGAGAAGCCCCATCGAAAAAATACCAGGGCTTGTGTTTGTTGATTTCTTCCTCAGTGATAATTCGGGGAACTGGGGGGTTCTTTTACTGAGGAAAATGTGATGAAATGTCTATGCTTTTGTGTGCAACAAGTTTAGGAATATATGGCTTATCTCGGAAAACCACCCTTTTTCTGGCCAACCATGTCCCCCAAATAGAAAGAAGAGGTAATGCACTAATTCTCGCGGTCTCAGGAGTTGTGACCCAAGATTTATAGGCCTCCTCCACTGTAGAACCTCTCCATTCCAAAATTTGATGCAAATGGGTTTTTATCTCAACACATGTTTTTAAAGTAAACGTACAGGATATGAATAAGTGTGGGATCATTTCATTACATTTCTTGCACATGGAACACCATCCCGGGCCTTCTATATTCCTCTTTTTCATTCTTTCCCAAATAGGGATCTTGTTTGCCAAAATACACCACATGAAAATTTGTGTTTTTAAAGGACAATTTGATTTCCATTATTTTTCCACCACCATTTTTCATCACCCACATGAGCAGCCTCAGCCAACAGTTTGTATCCCAACTTCAAAGTGTATCTACAATGAGAAGTCGGGGACCAAATGAGTTCATCCGACATATCAGTAAGTCTGACATGTGTGCTTCTAAGAGAAATAATAAAATCGTTCCAAATGTTTCCAGGATCATCCGAAATACCCATATGAGTCGAGATTTTCCACCCCTGGTGCCATAATGTGGAAGAGTTTTGGTTTGCGATTTGATTTAAGTGATGAATACCCTGAGCATGAAGAAACTATATTAGTTGTGGAGGGAGGATATGGTGATTCTGGTAACCCAGCCAAGGATCCGATCCAGTGCGAACCTGTGAACCACTTCCAACTTTCCACGCTAAACCTCTTTCAATAAGGGGGAGGGACGATAGGACTGCTTTCCATATAACAGAGATCCCCACCCTATTTTTGATCGGATTCCTTACCCAATTTAAAATTGTATATGGAGCAATATATTTCTTCACCACCTCGGTCCAAAGATTGTTTGTGGATAAAATTCGCCAGCCCGATTTTGTCGCGAATGATTTTGCAAACAGATGAATATTTTTTAATCCCCAACCTCCTTAAGTTTTTGGTTGAGCTAGTCTTTCCCAATTGACCCAGGGGGAGACAAAGGAGTCTGAGTTTCCTGACCAAAAGAACCGAAAGCAAATTTTCCTGGCTTTGTCCAATATTCCTTTTGGAATCCAAGCCAAAGACATCCAGTATATCGCTATTGCTTCCAAAACC
The DNA here is from genome assembly GCA_027924585.1 of Larix kaempferi. Taxonomy (NCBI): domain Eukaryota; kingdom Viridiplantae; phylum Streptophyta; class Pinopsida; order Pinales; family Pinaceae; genus Larix; species Larix kaempferi. The sequence goes on along the minus strand of BSBM01002098.1, from coordinate 4,133,228 downwards.
GATTTTATGAGAACCAACCTGCCTGCTCTGGATAACCATCGATGACTCCAAAACTTCAATCTTTTTTCTAGCTTGGCGAGTAGCCACACCCAGTCATTATTTTTATAGCAATTTGGTTTTAACAAAAAGCCTAAATACTTGAGTCCATCATTGAGGTTTTTGGATTCAAAAGGGAAAAGAGCCGCCTACCTTTGAGCCTCATCATCCTCTAATAGAAAGGTAGTGAGAGTAGACTTGTGAGCATTTATAACCATGCCAGTCGCTTTCCCAAAGAGGTTCAGAATGTTGTCCAACTTTTCAACATCCCTCACAGTGACATCGCATAAAAGGAGGATTTAGTCCACAAATAATAAATGGGTGATATTAAGGGTGTGATTGATGCCAATTCCATTGAAAGATCCATGTCTTCTAGCATCCAAGGTGGCTCTACTCAACCCTTTCACTACTAGTAAAAAGAGGAGAGGGGAGAGGGGAAAACCTTGACGAAGACCGCTTTCATCCTCAAAAAATGATGTGGTGGCCCCATTGATTAATAATGCGAAGGAGGCAGTTGTGATGCAACTCATTATCCATTTGATGAATGAATAATCGAAGCCCAAATGTGTCATCACATTCTTAAATACAACCAGCTAACCCTGTCAAAAGCCTTTGATAGATCAATTTTGAGTACTGCACCTTTTAATCATTTTTTTTTAGAGAATGTAGTCCCTCTTGAGCAACACCTATGGTCTCATGAATCTGTCTTCCCTCCAAAAATCCAAACTGCTCCAGAGAGATAACCTTTGAAAGCACCTTTTCAAACCTCTTGGCGATGATCTTTGCCACCACCTTATAAGTGATATTGCATAGCGAGATTGGTATTTAGTCGTCCAGAGTAATGGGGTGATCCGATTTTGGAATCAGAGCGATAAAGGTAGATTTAATGGGAGGATGCATGATTCCCCCCACCCTGGATTCCTTCGCCAAATGGAGAAGATCCGTTCTAATCACCTCATAATGAGCCAAGAAAAACACAATAGTCCAACCATCCGCACCAGAGCTCTTATCCTTCTGAAAACTGTGTAAAGTTTCTTTGAGCTCTTCTTCCAAGATTTATTCCATGAGCTCCTGATTATCTCCAGGTGTTATAAATCTTGAGAAGAATTGAGAAAGGCGGATAACTTATGCTATGCTGGCCCTATTGTTGTCTTTATAAAGGGAATTAAAGTGTGAAATACATAGATTTGCAAGCCCGTCAAAAGAGGAAATGGCCTCATTGTTTTCATTTTTCAACTCCCATACGATATTTTGGTATTTCCTTCCTTTCACAAAAGCATGGAAGAACTTTGTGTTTTCATCACCACTTTCCAACCATATTGCTCTACTCTTCAAACGCCACATTTACTCCTGCTCCATTAGAATTTTTCTCCTTCTTTTCTCCAGAATTGCGATCTGAGCTTTTGTTTCCTGAGTAAGGAAACCTCCTCCCTCTGAGTTGTGTATTTGAAGAAGTTCCAATTCAACAAGTTTTCATTCTTGCTCATCCCTTTCCTTTTTTTTAAAGGCTCATTCCTTGATTTTGTTTTTTACCTGTGAGAGATTATGAACAAAGTGAATTGCAACATGATTCCCTTCTTCCGACTGGAAAGGAACCAATTTTATTTAATTATACTTTTGACCTCCTCTTCCTTCAACCAAGTTGCACAAAATTGAAAGGGTTGGGGGGTTTTGTGGAGTCACCCAAAATTTCAAGACAAATTAGCGAATGGTCAGATTCTCCACCCGAGTCCACCCATTGTTTGAATCTAAATTTTTTTTCTCAATTAAGTTTTCAGCTATCAGAAAACGATCCAACCTCTTTGCAATTCTACCTTCACCATATCTCCTATTTGTCCAAGTGGACCTCAATTTTGTTGGAACAATATCAATGACTCGAAAATCCCTAAACATAAGATCAAAATATTCAGCAAGAGGATCACCTCTCGCATGTGGTCCCCAGGTTTCATGGTTCCCAAGGGTAAAGTTAAAGTCTCTGCCCAGAATTAAGTTCTCAAATTTGAAGAAAGACTTTTGTCTGAGAAAATTCCAAAAGGAGACCCTCTCATCATAAGGACCATATACATTTAGGATAGTGAAATTTTCATTTAAAACAACATGGAAAACTTCAACCCCTAGCCCAAGTCCAAGCCCCTGAGAGTTTTTAACCTTAACAAAAATCAGGTTCCAACCAAGGGCAAGTCCACCTGAGTGCCCCCTGGCATCTATCGTAAGAAAATCATAATACTTGAACGTTGATTTCAAAAAAGCAGTAACCCCTTCTTCCGTTCCCAGGGTTTCTTGACGCAGGAATATATCCGGCTGATGCAAGTTAATCAACCTTTTTAGGGAAATGTTTTTAGGGTTACTTGCCAAACCCCTGCTATTTAGTGACATATTTTTCATTGGGTAACCCCTCCCAAGGCTCTTGCTGCTCTAAGCACCCCAAAAATAGACTTTTGTTTTCCATCTGCTAGGCCTTGTAAAGCTCGATGATAAGTTGTGGAAAGGTGTGAAGGCCGACCCCTTCCTTTCCATTTTGTGACAAGCTGGGGGTTTTTTCCAAGGCCTTGAATCTGAGATTTTCAGTCCGAGAGATCTGGGATATCCCCCGATCTCATATGAAAATGAATGGGACAATTTTCTAGTGATAAGGAGGAGGTCCTTCCAAAGAATGAGAGGGGACGGGTTCAGGAAAATTTTGGACAAGATCCAACAAAGGACTTATTTGTTCCAAAGGGTTGAAAGAGGGTGAACCATGAGGAGCAAATCTCAAAGATGCTAAATGATCCCTATTTTCAATAGTTAAAGAAGCTTCCAAAGAAGAGATAGGAATTATGGGACCTTCTTTCTTATGGAGAGATACTTGTGCTTCTGTATCAGTTGTGTGTTGTGCTTGATCCGTCCCATGCCCTACTTCTGTGAATGCCTCATCAGGATGAAGCTGAGATGTATTCTGACCTTCTTCTCTTACAATTTCCTCCAGGATATTGACCATTGGATCTGGCTCTTGTCATCCCACTAACTGTGTTTCCTCCACTCTACCTATTTTTTGTTGTCCCTCATCTGTTCCATAACCACTTCTTCCCACCATCCTCTTTCTTGGTCTGTCATATACCCTACTGAAACTTTGGTTACAATGCTTAGCCATATTCCCATAGTTATGGCACCTGTGGCATCTGAAAGGCACCCCTTCGTAGTCTAGTCTTTGCCTTCGTCTCTCCTACCCCCAAATAAAGTTCAACTCCTCTCTGAGCCCCGATATGATGTTTAATGAAACAAGAATTCTGGCTACTATAATCTATTTAGTGTGGGTGAATGCCATAACAACATCTATGAAGGCTCCTAAAGCATTTCTAATATCCCTAAGAGAGTCTCAGTTCTAGAATTCCCACGGTAGGCCTGGAAGCCTTACCCACACCAGAATGACATCAAATTTTTCTGTATCCACATCGAACATGGGGGTATTTCCCAAACTCTAGTGCTTCTGAAAGATTCGACCAACATCCTCCTTGATTTTGAGCATGAAAACAAACCATCCTCGCGTTAAAACCATTATTTCCGGTTTATAATTCAAAATTTTTGTCCAATTTGTGACAGCCCAATTCTCCAAACCCTTGATACTGGGGTATTTCCCTCTGGCTCTACCAACCACAGTCATCTCCTCCATCTCCAAATATTGTGCTACAGAGACATTTTTTCCACAAATCAAGTTTAGAGGCTCTTTTGTACTTTTCAAACACTTTCTCCTTTTCTGCCCTTGTGAAGGTCCCTCTAGGGAGCACTAGTTTGCTTTGGATCCTTTAGCAGCTGCCCTTGAATCCACCTCTGGGTCTATGTTAGTACCCTGTTGATATGATGATCTTAGAAAAGAGACAATGAAACCCTCTGGGATTTGAGCATTGAAATCCTTAAGGTTTTCTTTAGGCAGTGAAGTTTTACCTAGGGCCTCAGAGAACAACCATCCAAATTCCAGGAGATCCGACCCAAAACACAAGTTCAACTCAACCCAATTCTCCTTTTGAAATCTCGCATGACTTATCATTGAGTCCATCGTTAATGGAAACCCCTGGCTTGTTTGTTGTTGTGTTTCGAAAAGGGAAAACGAAGTTCCTCCCGAATACGGTGCTAGGGGTCTTGCAGAAAGAGACGCTTGTGAAGATGCCCCCGTCGCGGCGTTGTGTGGCGACCATCTGACCATACCCTCCGTCGCCATCTCCTCTCCAAGCGATGTGAGATCCCAATTGTCACATCGTTTACACTCGGGAACCAGGTGTCTTTAGAATGGAATATAGTTCCGGCGTCTGAGTTGCTACAATATATTGAAAAATCCTTTATCCCTCAAAGGGATCCGCCGATTAATCCACCTCATCCATCGTATGATACTTCATGTGTCCACCCATGCGTCCAGATGTTAGATCCCACATCACTCCCCTGTCGTTTTAAGAGATCAGTGATATCAAGTTCGATAGGGCTGCCTCTGTAGCCCCTTAGGCCTGTGAAACCCTAGCAAAACCCTCGCAGAGCCTCATCCTTCCAACTATATACATACATACATACATACATACACATATACATACATACATACATACATACATACATACATACATACATACATACATACATACATATATATATGTGAAAAATATTTTTTTATAATTATAAATAAATTTATCAATTTTTAAATTTCAGTAAATTAATTTTGTGATTAGGGAAGTACACCATAGATACGATACAAATACTTGGAGGTGGAATATCAACTGTTGTTTTTTTAAGTAAAAGCATTTCATATTAACATTTCTTCAAAGGGTACATAGCTTCAAGAGTGCATAGCTTCAAAACACTCTGATGACCGACTACCTATTCTACCTGAGAGATCTATCACAACAACTACCCGTTACAAAGGCCCAAAAAAGGGGCAGAATTCCCATGTATATCATCTACTGCTGAACCATTACAAAAGCCAGACTATCAACAAAAAGGAGTGTCTGGACAGTTAACCCTCCTATCCCAATTACATCTGAAACAACGATTAACATAAAAACAGATATAAGTCATAATTGTCCAGATAAATTGGAGACAACATAAGGCCGAAACAGAGAAGAATCGCTACAGAGATAAATGTTGATGCCCAGTCTACGACACAGGGCGATCTACCGTGCATTCGGGACCTAATCCCCACACCCCATACCCCTGCACATAGGACCTCCAGAGCAGCTTCCCGAGACGACATGAGATTGGTTAAGAGGCAGATACAATGGAATTCCCAGTTTCAGAGTGATGAGATCCACCTTTTCATGCATGAGCCTGCAGTCACTGTGATGTTCTCTCCATGCTTGCATGGGTTTAGCATACCCTAGAGCCTTATTCTTGTGGTTCATTAGAACGTGGACAAGCAATCCCTTCATGACCCAATAGGTGGAGATAATGCGGTCATGAGCGACAAACGCCCCGCTGTGGTGCCAAGGTCCTGAACCCATTCCTCGACGTCATCGCGGATGCTCTATAAGTTCTCCGTCGTAACTTGCTCCCAAAGTTCCTTTTCCAAAACCTCAATTTCCTCACGGATCTGGAGGGGAATTTGATTCCTAAAGAACTGGGCAGCTTGGGAAGCTTTGGCTTGCTCAAGGGTGGTTTCCTTAGCTATGCGGGGGGCCTTGGAACGATTCCCAACTTTGTGAGCCCTAGGAGTTTGCGGCTTAGGGTCCATGTCAGGGAATAGGACGCTGCAGGGAGGGATAAGAAACAAGGATTTCAGCTAGGGAGGAAAGGCACGCGCAGAAGCGCACAAGAAAGACCAACTGAGGGGGACGAGAGCAACTAGAAGGCGCAAGGTAAGGCATACCAGAATAACAACAAGAGAAACAGGAACAAGCATGAGTGCTTGAAGCCGAGGGGTTCCCCATTTTATAGCACAATTCAGACGACTTGCCATCATCCCTCTGTCATACATTGGATTTGATCGACGTACCACAGAGCTCGATCTGCCATAGAAACCACTATTTCCAATCATTATCTGCATTGAATACTCGGATGTGAAGGACATTCCGTCATTCCTATATCATCAAAACCAATTTCACGGCTTAACTGCTCTGGACAGTCTGTTGTTGCAGCAACACCCCTCCCCAAAATTTTGTACATGTTGGGGCCCCTCCTGTATTTTTGTAGAGAGTTTGCCTGAGAAGCCATCCCAGCCGTCAGCTCTGTTTTCAACATAAAATCTTTTTTCCCTACTGAACATCTTGCCATCAATCCTTCCTTGTTTCCCCAAAAGGGCCAAAAGGAACTTAGAACTTTTCCCCAACGTTTTCGAATCCCTTAGGCTATCTCCCCGAAACTCCGAAAAGCCAAACGTCCAACCTTTCCGGAGGAAAGACTTAGATTCCCTTTGTCAAAATCGCAAACCGTGAGAAAAGGTTATGGAAACCTTCTGTTTCTCTTCCCAAAATCGCGGGAGAACTTGGGAAAGACGCCCGAAAAAACTTAGAAAATTTCGGAAACCTGGTGCGGAAGCCTTTGGGCAATGCCTCCCGAAATGGCGGGACTCATTCGCCTTAGACGCCCGAAAAAGAGTTGGATTTTTGGGTCGAAAATCTGGGGAAACCTTCAGGCAATTCCTCCCGAAACGGCGGAGCCCTTCACTCAAGCCTCCCGCAACCGCGGAAAGATTCCGGTTTTCCACCCGAAATGGCGGGACTCATTCGCATTACTCTCCCGGAAGAAATCTTAGAACATTTTGTTTTGACCGGTCGTGGAGAGATTGGAGTTTTCATTCCGAAACGGCGGGAACAGTTCGTGAAACCCTTCCGAAACTCGAAAAAGAACTTAGAGAACTTTTTCGTTTCTTACCCTCCCGAAACGGTGGGGGAATTCAGCGAAACCGCCCGAAACGGCGGAAGCCGCCGTGATATCTCTCCGAAAAGAAACTCAGATTTTGGCCATAAGTTGCGGAGACCGTTGGTGAAACCGTGCCGAAACGGCGAAGCGATTCAAGTCTGTCTCCCGAAACGGCGGAAGCCATTCGCATAAGCTTACCGAAATAACACGAAGAAATTCATGAACTTCTTCCGGAATTGTGAAAGGACTTGGGATATCTTAAAAGAACTTTCCAGAACAAGCCGAGGACGCTTCGCGGAAGCTTTCAACATTCCATTCCGAAACAGCGGAACCGTTCATCAATTGCTTCCGAAACAGCGGAACCGTTCATCATATCTTCCCGAAATAGCGGAAGTGTTCGCCATGTCATTCCGCAGGGGCGGAAGCCGCTGGGTTAAAACCCATGAAAGTAACTCGGAGACTTTTCCAAAATCGCGGGAGGCATTCGCCAAAGCCTTCCGCAACCGCGGAAGCCTTCAGATTTTCCTTCCGAGACTAGCGGGAGCCTTCGCCATATCTTCCCGAAAAGCAACAAGGCTTGGAAAGTTTTGGTTTGCGGAAACCTTTCGCGAATAGCTCCCGAAACGGCGGAAACCTTTCGCGAATAGCTCTCGAAACGGCGGAAGCCTTGACGTTATCCATCCGCAACGCGGGGCTCTTTTGCGGAAGGTTTCAAGTTTCCCTTCCGCGACGCGTCCCGAAACAGCGAGAACTTCCCCTCTATCCTTCCGCAACGGCGGGTGTGACTCGTAAGACGGTCCCGCGAATGACGGTCGCATGAAAACCGAGATCTTTTGACATGACCGCTACGCGCGACGAATTTAAGCCTCGTTTTAATCGCGCCACCTACCAAATTGAATGCTCACACGTGCCTGGCCCATATAAATAATCAACGGGGTACGAGCCAACCCATTGCCGTTTTATTTTATAAACAAAGCTATTGGATGCTGCGCGACCGTTCCAGCTCGTCTTGTACAACCACGTTGCGGCCACCTCAGTTAGCATCTTCCGTCGGTGCCAGGTAGGATCTTAGCCTTACATGTCATAGTGCTTTTAAGATTGTCTCTTGTTCGAAAATGATGGTCATTGGTGGGGTTTTGGCGGACAAAACGCCCGTCATAGGCGAATTTGTCCGTCGAATACAATTTAAATTGAGTTCTGCTCATAAGGACAGGATAAAATGTTTTTGGGTGAAGACAGCCAGTTAGGACGGTTAAGTTTCTTCCATTTTCCTACCCGGGCCACATGCCTTGACTACTTTAAACCGCCAAATCCCACAGACGTTTTATGTCCCCGGCCGAAAACGCAGGACGTAAAACCCCGGGCCCTTCCGTAAGCCTCAGTCCCAACGCGCCCTCTACCCGGGGCAAAACCTTGTCTCCGGCACCATGGCCCCTGTTCAAAACCCGTGAATACTTAAGCTACGCCAGCCAGGACCCGAAACCATAGCCGCTCAAACCTTTTGCATCAGTATGCCCCGGCACCCGCGCCCTCGCTCGAACTACTCCCCATAGAACACCTCGGCAAGTGCCGCAAATGACATTAGCATTCGAATGCCCTCGCCTAATCATAAATGCGAAAGGGGTTTCCTTTTCGGCACAAAGTCTGCCTACCCGCGTCTCCCCGCCATTAACTTTTCGGACCGCAGCCATAACGAAAGACACCTCCTTCCGCAGGGCGGAACCGAAAAACCAACGGCTTCCGCAATTCACCCATCGAGCCGAAAACCAATGGCTTCCGCAACACAGCCTATCCCCTCAAGAGCATCCCAATCCCATCCTTTTAAGAGATTCAAGTGCTTCAAATTATGTTTCGTATTGAAATAGTAACAGCTTCATTGTATTTATCTTATTTGATATATTATCAAAACAATGATGCTTTCTGTTAAAACCTCGCAGTATGTTACTCAAGTTCATGCTGACTTGTATATGGGTGTTATCAGGGATAAATCAAGATGCCGAAAACCGGTAAGAAGAAAGCTAAGATGACAGAAAAGAAGCCTGCCCCTCTCAAGATTGAAACCTCACTCCAGGACACTAGGTGCACCACTGGTGTCCCTCCAGAAATCAGATGGGATGACATCTATAGAATGATCAGGGACCAAGAAATCCCAGATATGTTGCTGGAGGAAGCACCAATCTATCAAAATATCAGAGCCTCAGGCATAACTAGGGCCGCTACCCGCCCTGAGCTGTTCCCCTGTGCTGAAGTGATCGGATGGATACTCCAACATGCCGATGCTGAAGGAAGAGTGATAAATGATAGCGGGAAAGTGGCTATCGCCTCATTTCAACCCGCATATCTTGCGGCAGCCTACAGATTTCCCCGTGTCCAGCAAGCTCTGACTGATGAATGGTTAAGCCAGATGAACAATATCGAGATGGCCAAGAAGCTACTGGTGGCAGGGAAACATTTGAGGAAGAAAGGGAGTGAGGAGTATGACGTACAGAATCTAAGAGCTCCTTATAGATTGATTGCCCTGATGCTGTGCAGAATCTTCGGCATGCCCGATGGCACAGTATACAAGATTCAGTGGGTCCCTATCATTCACTATGTGGCATTTCAAGGAACAGTGTTTGACTGGGCCACTATCCTGTCAGATAGTCTGGCCTCAATGATAAGTGCTGCTAAGCCCGGGCTAGCCCTGAAGAAGGCTGAATTCTTCATGTCTTCATATCTGATAGATTGTATTTTGGCCAAGATAGAGTTCCCCAAATTGGGTTGTACCTGGGATAGGGCCACCGCCCCGGTCTACATCGCATTCAAGATGTTGTGGGCTCAGAATTACAAGCCCAGCTACAAACTCATCTGTGAGGGGTTCATCATGCCCCTATACGAGAAAATGTTCAAGGAAGAACCAAATTGCTTGTCAGAAAATGCTTTGGAAGTCCTTGAGGATTACGGGGACTTTTACTTTTCAGAACAAGGTACCTACCTGAGAATGTTTGGAGGGACTAAGCCCCCATACATATTGCCGCAGTATGCCACAGACTATGTGGTGCTCAAGGAAGCAGTAAGACAACTCTTCTTGGATGGGGTTGGAGCATTGCTCCACAAGCAACACAAGGCTTCCTTTCCCCCTCTACCTTTCTGCATCGGCGCTTACAAGTTTTCAGGAGTTGCCTCGGCCAATGAATTTGTTCAAGAGTTGAAGGCCTTCCACTTCGGTGAGGTCATCTTCCACAGGAACGACAGAAAGGGTAAAGTGGCCGAGCATTGCAAGGGGAACTATGCTCACTTCGAATACTCCCACTACCCTGATGCCGAGGAGGAAGCATTCAGAGGCATCAGCAACATGACTGAGCTACGCATCTGTCGCCAAGGCACTGGAGCAAGCTCTAGTTCAGCCAAGATTCAGGAGACCAGTCAGCGCCAGGAGAAAGAAGCTGAGGAGGCCCGAACTCAAGAGGAGCTCAAATTAAGAGAAGAAGCAAGAGTGGTCCAAGAAGCTGAAAGTGCCAGATTGCAGCGAGAAGTGGAAGAATCCAGGTGGAAGCAAGAAGCTGAGGTGGCAAGGATGCAAGAAGAGGCGGAAAAGGAAAGCCGGCGCAAAGAAGCTGAACAAGCTGAAGCAGAAAGGAAGGCAGAAGAGGAGCGAAAAGTGGAGGAGGATGCCCAAGCAGGTGGGTCCGGTGTCCAAGACATGGAGATAGACACCTCTCAAGCAGGTGGCTCCGGTACCCAAAAGGAAGGAGTAGACCCTGCTCAGGAAGTCCGGACCCCACCTATGGAAGAGGACATAGACATCATAAACCGACCAATTGTCCCGTACACTCCATCAGGAAAGCGTACGGTGTCCAAATGGAATGAGTTTGTATATGATAAGAAAAGAAAAGCGATGGTCCTCCAATCAGAAGAGAGGATTAAAAGTCCCTTCCATGAAGACATTGTTACTCACCGGGAGGTCATCGTCATGCAGAACACGGATCAAGATCCCATTGCTATGGCGTCCGCAGTTATAGCGACAGCAAAGGCATCATTTGCCAATGTAGACGTTATAGTTAAAGAAAATATATTGACAAAGAAGAGAGCACGCACGCTGCAACAAAATGTAGCTAACGAGCAAGCCCAAAGAGATATGGTAGTAAACAAGTATAATTGCTTGTACGCGGAGCATAAGGAGCTGTCAAACAAGTACAGCCAGCTGGAGGAGGAAAAGGACCAGCTAACACTTCAAATGATGATTGTGGAAGCAGAGAAGAATAGTGCAGAAGAAAAGGCATCTCTGCTAGAAGCAGACAAGCAAGCATTAGCTGAGCGCTTAGAGCAAGCGGAGAGCAGAACCGTGGACCTATCTCCCTTCCACGAGCTGTCATGCAATATCCTGCAGCAAGTGTATGGCTCCCAAGAGCTAATCACCGACGAGATTTGCAAACTCAAAGCCATGACGGTCAGGTTAAAAGAAATTAATGCGGAGGCCCACAGGCTCAAAGCTAAGAATACCCGTGTCAAGGCCAATGTCATAAGTCAGATGGCATGGAGGGAAGGGAAAGGAGGTTTTCCCCCGCATCTACCTTTTAAGGCTGTGGACGATTTTATTGAAGATATAGCCTTGTTGGAGTTTGGCAGGAACTGTGCCAATAAGCTGATGACCAGTGTGCAGAGGACAACAGATAGAATCAACAACCTATACCAAAAGCTCAAAGGGGTCCATGACAACTGCACATTGAGTTTCCCTCAGACCCTAGAAGACTTCCCGGAAAAGGAGCAGCGGTTGTCTCAACTGAAAGAAGAGCTAGACGTCCAGATGGAGTATGTGAAAAGGATTGATGTCCTGGCCATAGATGATCTCCAGCATTATATCGGTTCATCAACACTTCACAACCGTCTGCTGAAGGAAGCGCATCAAGCTGCTGAAGCAGAAGTCCAAAGCATCAAAACAGAGCTCGGGAAGAATGTGACTTCTCAGAAAATCCTGTTTCCTGCTGCAGCAAACATAATCATAAGGGACACTGGTGTGTGGCACAGCTACATAGCAGAGGAGGACAGGAAAGCCGCAGCAGCAGCAGGAGCATCAGTAGGTCCAGCAGCCTCTCTCCCAGCAGCCTCTTCCCTAGCAATGACAGAAAGTCTGGCCAGTTCAATTCCCACTTCCCAATTAGGAGCAACATCAGCAAGGGATTCGAGGGGATCTTCCCAGGCAGCATCAGTGACAATTAACTTGGGCGACCCTTTGCCAGCAGAAGCTCACGCACAGGAATGAAGCAAACTGAATTCAGATTGAACCACTCTCTTCAGCCAGACACGTGCCCAGCAAGGAAAGCTTTGATGTTAGCAAATTTTCTGTTATGTATATTTTGAATATGTAAGGCGTAAGCCATGGGACAACTGTCCCTAATTTTGTCAAAATATTTTTTGTAAAGGAAGTGGCCATTTTGGTGGTCGATTATAGCGAAAATTCCTGCAAATGACAGGTGGAGAAGGCTAGGTGTCAGCCCAAAGGGCAAATTTGTAGCTATAAATAGCATCTAGGAAAGATTAGACAGGACTTTTGGCAGGGAAGGAAATTTTGAAACCCATACGAGCTATCTTGTATCGGGCCTGTAAAATTGAATTTTCTAATAGAAGCCACGGGAGATGGACGTTTTGCCTGGGACGCTGGATTGCTCTGTATTGGACTATTCTTATGACTGCGGTTCTGTAATGTGAAATCATTCTTGACATCTGAACTATTTCTTTGCATTAATGATTTTGCTCCTCCTTGTGCATGCGTTTTTCTATTTTGTGAACAGTGAAATGTATTGCTGTAGATTTCTTTGTCTAGATCGAATGGCTAACTGTTCTTTCCGGATAATTCATGTGGCTCATTGTTCATGCCTTTAAATTGCTCCTTGCAGGGATCTTTAAGTTTAATTCCAGTTTTGCTACATCTAGATCTGTTTTCTTTATTCTTGTTACGTAGATTAAATAATTTTGCTTCCTTCAGTTTATGAGCAATAGATGCGTTCTTTAAGTTTCATTTCAGATCTGTTTCTTCATTCTTTTGCTTTCTTCTGTTTTATGAGCAATAGATGCGTTATATGTTGAATTAGAAGCTATCTTCTAAAGGTTTTCATCTTGCTGTAGCTTTGGTTGTGAGAAATAATAGCTATCTGTTCTTTGTTGCAATATCTGCTACAGCTGATTGCTCCTCCCTTAAGCGTGCTCCCTGCAGGGATAGATAGATTTATTCCAGTTTCTAGGCTTAGATCTGTTTTAATTGCATTTAGATTAAGTATAATTTAGGCACTTGCATCTCATATAAAAGACATAAAACCCAAAAGAAAGGTGGATTGGGCCATAACCGGTAGAATCGGATTTAAAGTCCAAAACCACGGTTGCCGGAACCGCTAACCGGACGGATTCCCTACACCAAACGGGAGATAGTCTAATTGGGACCATCTCTCGGGGAGAATCCCTTTCTGATTGATGCTACGATATCCGAGGCATCAACAGTTTTTGGCGCTAGAAGGAGGGCCTGAAGTGCATGGCTGATAGAGGAAAATCTTCCGCGGTCATAGATAACACTGAAAACCCGCTTATAGAAAGTATTTCAAACAGCCCAGATCTTGGATTAACAGACCAAGAACACCTCATTTCTGACCCTGAGCCTCAAGAAGCTTTGTACGCTGTTCCTTTCACAGAAATAGAGGATTTGAGAAGACATACCAGGTCCTACGTTAGACAGCTAGGTGGTTTAAACGCTGTCAACTTCCTCCCTAAGAAAATTACACCCAGAAAGGAGCCACAATACACCCGTGATTCAATTCTCGTTCAAAGTTTTGAAGAACTGGTAAATCTGACTTTGGAAGAGATTTCAGACACCCTGAACAAAACAGACCAAGAAAATCTTGAAGAAGTTACCACTCCCAAGAGTACTCCACAGGATTCACCCTACAATTCTCCACCAGGGTCTCCACGCCCAAACCCAGATATGGCTGTACCTGCATGGAGAGCAAGGGGAGCGCTGAATCTAGCTGGACCATTCCACAATCTGCCTAAAAACCCAGAAAAGGTCTTGCCTAAGTATGATCCAGGGAAAGCCATCTCGGCGGAGGATCACCTCAAGAGTTTTTACTTAGCCTTGAACCTTTTGAATGTACAGCATGAAGACGTAGTCTGCAGGTTGTTCCCATACACATTCGAGCCGAGAGTATCATCATGGTACTTTAGCTTACAACCCAGCTCAATCTCAAGTTGGGATGAATTCGAAAAATGTTTTCTAAAGAAATACGGAAACCAAAAGACTGTGGCCACACTTATGAAAGAACTCTTATCCATGAGAATGGAGAAGAAGGAAAAGGTTCAAGACTTTAACCAAAGATTCACAACACTATTAAATAACTTTAGTGAAGCTAACAAACCCGCAGAAGAATCTCTGATTGAATACTACACAACAGCGCTTGAAGGTCCAATCGCAATGTTCGTAAAACGATCCAAGAAAACGACCCTGATAGAGAATTTTGAGGAAGCTAGAAAGGTAGAGGAGGAGGCTGATAGCATTGCTAAACATGCCTTGGATATAGAACCAAAACCAGCAGCTAGCAAGAAACCTTTGCTCCTCACGAGAGGCAAAGAAGAGCCATCTACGGACATGGAAAATGTAGTTAAAATGATGCAGAAATTATCTAACAAAATCGTAGATCTCGAGAAAGACAAGGCTGCTAGTACATCTAGGAAACCTTTCAAGCCATTCTATAAAAGAAGGGAAGACGGGGAACAGTCTCATCCACTAATGAATACTGCCCCTGTTTTAAACTTGAATGAGATTGGGATGGAAAATTTCTGCACTTTTCACCAAGAACCACATTCGGAAAAGAGCTGCCCGCAATGGATCAATTCCATGAGCTTAGTCATGAACCAAATGTTAGATTCCCAGATCCCAGATCAGGATGATCCTCCGGAAGAGTCAAGCCCTGAGTTAGAGGAACCAACCCCGGACACTACTATGGTGTTGTGGGATTGGGCACCTATGACCGAATTAGTAGAAGAAGATCATGTAGATAGCTCTCCCTCTACCATAAATGTTGCCACTCACAGCAAGGGTCCAATTGCGGATCCTGTACCAGTCACCATTCCCCATAAGCCTAAGATTCCGAAAGATCCGCCTAGGAGGCATATACCGATCATCCCACCTCAGCCCAAAGTAAACCAAGCAGCTGCCAAACAGCCAAGCGCTGACAACGCAGTTCAGCCACCTAAGGTCACCATAAACAAAACAGATCAGCCGACTCGAATTGGGAACGAGTCCGACATAGGGTATGATATTATCGAAGATATCAAGAAAGTCAAAGCGAACATATCAATATTTGACATGTGTAGCTTGCCCCATCAACGAGACAAACTGCTGCATGTTTTACAACCAAAACCCAGCACTACGCTAACAGACTCTCAAGACAATCCTGAAATTAACGAGGCTAGCATCGGTGGGAAATCCAAATCCCAAACATTGCCATTCTTGTTGACATTTGAAATTTTTAATCACAATGTTCACAACTGTCTGGTAGACTCCGGAGCTTCTTTAAACGTTATGCCATTGTCAATTTGTAAGAAAATTAATGGGCAACCCGTGCCATCTCCAGCTCAAATTATCCAATTAGACAGGACTGCTGTCAAGGTTATTGGGGAGATGAAAGACGTTTTAATTAGATTGTCAGCTGATCCTAGAGTCTGTCAATTTATTGACATAATGGTGGTCGATATTCCTGAAGCTTATGGGCTGATTTTGAGTAGGGATTGGTCTACCAAGTTGAGTGGCTACTTTGCTACCGATTGGTCTCACCTATGGCTGCCATATCAGAACAGACAGAATCAGATTAAAGTTCTTAGGGAACCTCATATGAAACAAAACGTAACCCAGCTAGAAGAAAAAAATGAGGCTGTAACTTTCTCTTCCTCGGTCCTGGGAAATTACTTCTTAGAAATAGATCCGGGTAACTATCAATCTGAAACCTTTTGCCATGAATCAGACAAACAGTCCGATCTCCTTCATTTCTCTCGGACTGATGATGTTGATTGTAACATAGTCAATTTAGTTGCTAACATAGACCACAAAGAAACTAACCCAGCTGAACCTAAAGATATCTTTTGGACATTATACTTTGATGGCTCTAAAACTCTGGAAGGATCCGGAGCCGGTTGTGTTCTAATGGATCCGAAAAGAAACAAGTATTTTTTGTCTTGTAGACTAGAATTCGATTGTACTAATAATACCGCTGAATATGAAGCTTTGGTACATGGTTTAAAAAAGGCCATTGGCTTAAATGTTAAGTACCTGAAGGTTTTTGGTGACTCCGAGATAGTTGTCAGACAGGTAAGGGACACCATTCATTGTCTCTCACCGCACTTGAAAGGTTACCAGGCTGAGGTATGGGATTTAATCATGTATTTTGACGCTTTCAATATAAAATCGATTCCTAGATTGCAAAATTCTGCTGCTGATTTATTAGCAACATCTGCTTCTAGATTGGTGCCGTCAAATAATAAATGCTCAATTGAATTGATTTTCAGGCCTTCCATTCTCGATAACATCACGAACTTCAGAGTCTTCGATGATGATGAACAAATTATCAGTTTCCTGACAAACGAAGATAGCTTCCAAGGAGCTGCAATAGATGAGGAAGAACACGATGTTGATTTGATGAAGAAAGATGACGAGAAAGGAAATTTCATACCAAAGGGGGTAAGGTCCCTCGAAATGCTTTTCGATCTTCAAAATAAGTTCAAGAGACCAGCTAATACCAAAACTAACAGCTCATCAATGCAACACGAGTTGGTTAATTTGGGTACCGAGGCAGAACCAAAATTTGTCAACCTTGGCAAGTGTTGTTCACCAGGAGAAAGAGACAGGTTCATTAAATTGTTTAAACAGTACAAGGATGTTTTTGCATGGACCTATGAAGATCTGAAAACATATGACGTCCGCATTATCCAGCATGTTATACCAATGAAAGCGGGTGTCAAGCCATTTCAGCAGCAGTTAAGAA
The DNA here is from genome assembly GCA_027924585.1 of Larix kaempferi. Classification (NCBI taxonomy): domain Eukaryota; kingdom Viridiplantae; phylum Streptophyta; class Pinopsida; order Pinales; family Pinaceae; genus Larix; species Larix kaempferi. The sequence continues at coordinate 4,116,372 of BSBM01002098.1, read as the reverse complement.
GGATGCATCCCACTCTTGAACCGCTGATCCAAAAGGAATTAAAGAAGCTCCTAGACGCTAAGATAATCTTCAAAGTCCGGCATTCCGAATGGGTTGCAAATTTGGTTCCCGTAAGGAAGAAGTCGGGAGAGATTAGGCTATGTGTAGACTTCATAAATTTAAACAAAGCATCGGATAAAGACAACTACCCCGTACCTTCAATGGAACAAATCCTCCAAATGGTGTCAGGATCCGAATTGTTTTCTCTCCTCGATGGTTTCTCGGGCTATAATCAAGTGTTAGTAGCAGAAGAAGATCGTCTCAAGACCACTTCCAGGACTAAGTGGGGAACTTTCGCCTATAGAAGGATGCCATTTGGTCTGATAAATGCTGGAGCTACATTCCAAAGGGCGATGGATATTGCCTTCCGAGGATTGGGTGGGCAATGTGTTGTTGTTTACTTAGATGATGTGACAGTCTTTTCAAAGAAAAGGGAAGATCATGTTGTTCATCTGAGGCACATCTTTGACCGTTGCCGGAAGTATGGTATTTCCTTAAATCACAAGAAGAGCGTGTTTGCTGTACCCGAAGGTAAGCTCTTGGGTCATATAATCTCCAAAGGGGGAGTGTCAATCGACCAGGAAAGAGTCCAAGCTATTAATAAGATTCCAATGCCCCACAACAAAAAATCTATGCAGTCTTTTATGGGCACCATCAATTTTGTCCGCAGATTTGTTCCGGATTTTGCACAAATTGTTAAGCCATTACAGCAGATGGTTAAACAAAGCATACAGTTCAAGTGGACAGATTTGGAGAAGGACGCATTTAGGGATATCAAGGAAGCTGTAGCTAAGGCTCCTTCCTTAAGAAGCCCAGATTTTGATAAGGATTTCATCTTGTATACCTTTGCCTCGGATGACTCTCTCGCAGCTGTACTCACACAGAAGGTGGAGTTGGGGGATGAATACCCAATTTCGTTTATGAGCACTGGTCTGCAGGGGGCCGAGCTGAACTACCCCGTGGTGGACAAGCATGCCTATGCGGTCTTCAAAGCAGTCAAGCAGTTTAGGCCATACATTTTGAAGAACAGAACTAAAGTCATAGTTCCCCATCCAGCTGTTAGATCCCTTTTCGTTCAAAAGGAGTTGGGAGAAAGGAGAGGGAACTGGGTCACTACTCTGCAGGAGTATGATTTGGAATTTAAACCAGCTACAATCATCAAAGGACAAGGTCTGTGCAAGTTACTGGCGGGAAACTCGACTGATGAAGAGCACCATTGGAGAAATGAAGCTGAGCTCAATTCGGTTGAGGTATGTCATATCTTTACAGCTCCCCAGTCATGGTATAGGGATCTAGTGCACTATTTACAGCAGGGATATCTACCCGAGCACTGGAATTCTAAACAAAGAAGGGCACTCCGCTTGAAATCGGCACCCTATCAGATCATTGATGGGATTCTTTTCAGAAAGAATTATGATGGAGTCCTTCTTAGATGTTTGGAGAAGGAATACGCAAACAAAGTTGTCAAAGAATTGCATGATGGCCCTGCAGGTGGTCATTATTCAGGAGAGACGACAGCGCACAAGATACTGAGAGCTGGTTATTATTGGCCCACTTTGTTCCGAGATGCCCACACATACGCACGGAACTGTGATGTATGTCAAAGAAGCACTGGGAAGTTACCTAAGGCCGCAGGCCCATTGCAGCCGGTCATCATTTCTGAGCCTTTTGAGCAATGGGGCATAGATGTTATCGGAGAAATAAATCCAAATTCTTCATTGCAACATCGATACATCCTGATGGCTACCGGCTAATTCACTAGGTGGACGGAGGCCACCCCATTGCCCAAAATCAATGAAGACGCAGTCATCAACTTCTTAAAAGAGAACATCATAACCAGGTTTGGGGTTCCAATTTCCCTTGTTTTTTATAATGCTACTTATTTTTCATCTTGCAAGATAAATGAATTTGTTTATGAATGGGGAATTAAGTTGCATTATTCAGCCAATTACTACCCTCAGGGAAACGGATTAGCTGAATCCTCAAACAAGAATCTGATTCGAATCCTTAAGAAAACTGTGATAGAAAACCAGAGAAGTTGGCACGTGGCTCTCCCAAACGCCTTATGGGAAGATAAGGTAACCCCGAAGAATGCTTTAGGTGTCTCCCCTTTCACTCTCGTCTATGGAAAGGAAGCCATACTTCCCCCAAACATCTTACTTCCATCCTTGCAATTGTCCCAAGCCTCTCGGGGTTCTGGTAACCAAGCCTTACAATCCAGGATCAACACCCTGCTTCAACTGGAAGAAGCCCGACACAAAGCTAAAGATCGATTCCATCAACACCAGGACATAGTTAAGAGATGGTTCGATAAGAGGAAATCCGACAAGAGGGATTTTGAACTCGGGGATTTAGTCCTGAAATGGGACCATAATCACGAAGGCAAAGGAATGCATACGAAATTTCAACATCTATGGGTAGGCCCGTACCAAATTTCTGCAAAATTAGGCCCATCCACTTATAAATTGACAAATCTCGAGGGAGAGGAAGTAGCCCTTCCTCTCAATGGCCTCGCTCTGAAACAATACTTCGCATAGTCTCCTCGAGACTTTGTGTACATAAATAAAGTTGTCTTTTCGCTTTCGCTTTTAGCTGTTTTATTTTTCGGCCATGTTGTTTCTTTCTTTGTTATTTGAACTTTTCGACAAGTTTTGTTTTCTGAAGGCCCCCTTGTTGTTGAGTTTCCCGTTGAAGATAGCTCTCTCGAAGAAAACTTGCAACCCATGAGTCTGGAACCCTGCTCACTAAACCCGGTCTGCTGTGCTCTCGCTGAAATGTTCAAAAAAGGGGGGGAAGCCTACCCTGCTAGTCACACTAATCCTGTTTAATAGCAGAGACCCATGGCCATCTTCACTACTATCGTTGGGCTCCACCCACTCTCACACTTTAAAGGCATCTCAAGAAGGTTACCTAAGTTGGACCCATGGAAAGTGACACCTCTCGAGGACATAGGGTATTGAGATGACTCCATGCTGCAGATTTAAAAGCCAAAATGGCCTACATTCAAGAGTCTGTTTTCCAGGGATTCTCGCCTCAATTAAAGCATGGCTGAGACAAAAGCAAAAAAGACATGTAAAATCAAGAAGGCTGTCCAAAAGGCCCAGCTCAAAATGGGCTCCTCTCCGTCCGTGAAGTTTGATCAAATCAATAAAATCTCTAACTCACACAAAAGGACATTATGGATTGAGGAGCCCAAATCAAAGATCATGTCCAAAAGAAAATATCCCTGGAAGGCTCAAACAGCTAAGCTGTCCAAAGTACAAGCATCCCAAAGGGTGCCAGCAGCATGGGAATGAGGAACAAGAGCAATAATGTCCATGAGAAAGTGTTGCAAATCCTGTGGAGTCCGGCAGTAGTGGCCATTCGAGAGATGACCCTCCTAAAATGAATCTCATATGCTGGCCTTCTGAGAGTGGTGAAGATGCCTCGGTCAAAGCTCCCCTTTCCCCAATGGCTAGCAGGAAAAGTGCTCTTTTCCCTGCATGAGTCTAAAATGCTCAGCTGAGTAGTGCACCCGAGATGGATGTTTTAATGAGGTTCCGGACCATGTAGAGGATTTTTTCAGAGATCTGTGTTCGCCAGCGACTCGCCATTGTTGTTGCAGCAACACCCCTCCCCAAAATTTTGTACATGTTGGGGCCCCTCCTGTATTTTTGTAGAGAGTTTGCCTGAGAAGCCATCCCAGCCGTCAGCTCTGTTTTCAACATAAAATCTTTTTTCCCTACTGAACATCTTGCCATCAATCCTTCCTTGTTTCCCCCAAAAGGGCCAAAAGGAACTTAGAACTTTTCCCCAACGTTTTCGAATCCCTTAGGCTATCTCCCCGAAACTCTGAAAAGCCAAACGTCCAACCTTTCCGGAGGAAAGACTTAGATTCCCTTTGTCAAAATCGCAAACCGTGAGAAAAGGTTATGGAAACCTTTTGTTTCTCTTCCCAAAATCGCGGGAGAACTTGGGAAAGACGCCCGAAAAAACTTAGAAAATTTCGGAAACCTGGTGCGGAAGCCTTTGGGCAATGCCTCCCGAAATGGCGGGACTCATTCGCCTTAGACGCCCGAAAAAGAGTTGGATTTTTGGGTCGAAAATCTGGGGAAACCTTCAGGCAATTCCTCCCGAAACGGCGGAGCCCTTCACTCAAGCCTCCCGCAACCGCGGAAAGATTCCGGTTTTCCACCCGAAATGGCGGGACTCATTCGCATTACTCTCCCGGAAGAAATCTTAGAACATTTTGTTTTGACCGGTCGCGGAGAGATTGGAGTTTTCATTCCGAAACGGCGGGAACAGTTCGTGAAACCCTTCCAAAACTCGGAAAAGAACTTAGAGAACTTTTTCGTTTCTTACCCTCCCGAAACGGCGGGGGAATTCAATGAAACCGCCCGAAACGGCGGAAGCCGCCGTGATATCTCTCCGAAAAGAAACTCAGATTTTGGCCATAAGTTGCGGAGACCGTTGGTGAAACCGTGCCGAAACGGCGAAGCGATTCAAGTCTGTCTCCCGAAACGGCGGAAGCCATTCGCATAAGCTTGCCGAAATAACACGAAGAAATTCATGAACTTCTTCCGGAATTGTGAAAGGACTTGGGATATCTTAAAAGAACTTTCCAGAACAAGCCGAGGACGCTTCGCGGAAGCTTTCAACATTCCATTCCGAAACAGCGGAACCGTTCATCAATTGCTTCCGAAACAGCGGAACCGTTCATCATATCTTCCCGAAATAGCGGAAGTGTTCGCCATGTCATTCCGCAGGGGCGGAAGCCGCTGGGTTAAAACCCATGAAAGTAACTCGGAGACTTTTCCAAAATCGCGGGAGGCATTCGCCAAAGCCTTCCGCAACCGCGGAAGCCTTCAGATTTTCCTTCCGAGACTAGCGGGAGCCTTCGCCATATCTTCCCGAAAAGCAACAAGGCTTGGAAAGTTTTGGTTTGCGGAAACCTTTCGCGAATAGCGCCCGAAACGGCGGAAACCTTTCGCGAATAGCTCCCGAAACGGCGGAAGCCTTGACGTTATGCATCCGCAACGCGGGGCTCTTTTGCGGAAGGTTTCAAGTTTCCCTTCCACGACGCGTCCCGAAACAGCGAGAACTTCCCCTCTATCCTTCCGCAACGGCGGGTGTGACTCGTAAGACGGTCCCGCGAATGACGGTCGCACGAAAACCGAGATCTTTTGACATGACCGCTACGCGCGACAAATTTAAGCCTCGTTTTAATCGCGCCACCTACCAAATTGAATGCTCACACGTGCCTGGCCCATATAAATAATCAACGGGGTACGAGCCAACCCATTGCCGTTTTATTTTATAAACAAAGCTATTGGACGCCGCGCGACCGTTCCAGCTCGTCTTGTACAACCACGTTGCGGCCACCTCAGTTAGCATCTTCCGTCGGTGCCAGGTAGGATCTTAGCCTTACATGTCATAGTGCTTTTAAGATTGTCTCTTGTTCGAAAATGATGGTCATTGGTGGGGTTTTGGCGGACAAAACGCCCGTCATGGGCGATTTTGTCCGTCGAATACAATTTAAATTGAGTTCTGCTCATAAGGACAGGATAAAATGTTTTTGGGTGAAGACAGCCAGTTAGGACGGTTAAGTTTCTTCCATTTTCCTCCCCGGGCCGCATGCCTTGACTACTTTAAACCGCCAAATCCCACAGACGTTTTATGTCCCCGGCCGAAAACGCAGGACGTAAAACCCCGGGCCCTTCCGTAAGCCTCAGTCCCAACGCGCCCTCTACCCGGGGCAAAACCTTGTCTCCGGCACCATGGCCCCTGTTCAAAACCCGTGAATACTTAAGCTACGCCAGCCAGGACCCGAAACCATAGCCGCTCAAACCTTTTACGTCAGTATGCCCCGGCACCCGCGCCCTCGCTCGAACTACTCCCCATAGAACACCTCGGCAAGTGCCGCAAATGACATTAGCATTCGAATGCCCTCGCCTAATCATAAATGCGAAAGGGGTTTCCTTTTCGGCACAAAGTCTGCCTACCCGCGTCTCCCCGCCATTAACCTTTCGGACCGCAGCCATAACGAAAGACACCTCCTTCCGCAGGGCGGAACCGAAAAACCAACGGCTTCCGCAATTCGCCCATCGAGCCGAAAACCAATGGCTTCCGCAACACAGCCTATCCCCTCAGGAGCATCCCAATCCCATCCTTTTAAGAGATTCAAGTGCTTCAAATTATGTTTCGTATTGAAATAGTAACAGCTTCATTGTATTTATCTTATTTGATATATTATCAAAACAATGATGCTTTCTGTTAAAACCTCGCAGTATGTTACTCAAGTTCATGATGACTTGTATATGGGTGTTATCAGGGATAAATCAAGATGCCGAAAACCGGTAAGAAGAAAGCTAAGATGACAGAAAAGAAGCCTGCCCCTCTCAAGATTGAAACCTCGCTCCAGGACACTAGGTGCACCACTGGTGTCCCTCCAGAAATCAGATGGGATGACATCTATAGAATGATCAGGGACCAAGAAATCCCAGATATGTTGCTGGAGGAAGCACCAATCTATCAAAATATCAGAGCCTCAGGCATAACTAGGGCCGCCACCCGCCCTGAGCTGTTCCCCTGTGCTGAAGTGATCGGATGGATACTCCAACATGCCGATGCTGAAGGAAGAGTGATAAATGATAGCGGGAAAGTGGCTATCGCCTCATTTCAACCCGCATATCTTGCGGCAGCCTACAGATTTCCCCGTGTCCAGCAAGCTCTAACTGATGAATGGTTAAGCCAGATGAACAATATCGAGATGGCCAAGAAGCTACTGGTGGCAGGGAAACATTTGAGGAAGAAAGGGAGTGAGGAGTATGACGTACAGAATCTAAGAGCTCCTTATAGATTGATTGCCCTGATGCTGTGCAGAATCTTCGGCATGCCCGATGGCACAGTATACAAGATTCAGTGGGTCCCTATCATTCACTATGTGGCATTTCAGGGAACAGTGTTTGACTGGGCCACTATCCTGTCAGATAGTCTGGCCTCAATGATAAGTGCTGCTAAGCCCGGGCTAGCCCTGAAGAAGGCTGAATTCTTCATGTCTTCATATCTGATAGATTGTATTTTGGCCAAGATAGAGTTCCCCAAATTGGGTTGTACCTGGGATAGGGCCACCGCCCCGGTCTACATCGCATTCAAGATGTTGTGGGCTCAGAATTACAAGCCCAGCTACAAACTCATCTGTGAGGGGTTCATCATGCCCCTATACGAGAAAATGTTCAAGGAAGAACCAAATTGCCTGTCAGAAAATGCTTTGGAAGTCCTTGAGGATTACGGGGACTTTTACTTTTCAGAACAAGGTACCTACCTGAGAATGTTTGGAGGGACTAAGCCCCCATACATATTGCCGCAGTATGCCACAGACTATGTGGTGCTCAAGGAAGCAGTAAGACAACTCTTCTTGGATGGGGTTGGAGCATTGCTCCACAAGCAACACAAGGCTTCCTTTCCCCCTCTACCTTTCTGCATCGGCGCTTACAAGTTTTCAGGAGTTGCCTCGGCCAATGAATTTGTTCAAGAGTTGAAGGCCTTCCACTTCGGTGAGGTCATCTTCCATAGGAACGACAGAAAGGGTAAAGTGGCCGAGCATTGTAAGGGGAACTATGCTCACTTCGAATACTCCCACTACCCTGATGCCGAGGAGGAAGCATTCAGAGGCATCATCAACATGACTGAGCTACGCATCTATCACCAAGGCACTGGAGCAAGCTCTAGTTCAGCCAAGATTCAGGAGACCAGTCAGCGCCAGGAGAAAGAAGCTGAGGAGGCCCGAACTCAAGAGGAGCTCAGATTAAGAGAAGAAGCAAGAGTGCTCCAAGAAGCTGAAAGTGCCAGATTGCAGCGGGAAGTGGAAGAAGCCAGGTGGAAGCAAGAAGCTGAAGCAGCAGGAAGCTGAGGTGGCAAGGATGCAAGAAGAGGCGGAAAAGGAAAGCCGGCGCAAAGAAGCTGAACAAGCTGAAGCAGAAAGGAAGGCAGAAGAGGAGCGAAAAGCGGAGGAGGATGCCCAAGCAGGTGGGTCCGGTGTCCAAGACATGGAGATAGACACCTCTCAAGCAGGTGGCTCCGGTACCCAAAAGGAAGGAGTAGACCCTGCTCAGGAAGTCCGGACCCCACCTATGGAAGAGGACATAGACATCATAAACCGACCAATTGTCCCGTACACTCCATCAGGAAAGCGTACGGTGTCCAAATGGAATGAGTTTGTATATGATAAGAAAAGAAAAGTGATGGTCCTCCAATCAGAAGAGAGGATTAAAAGTCCCTTCCATGAAGACATTGTTACTCACCGGGAGGTCACCGTCATGCAGAACACGGATCAAGATCCCATTGCTATGGCGTTCGCAGTTATAGCGACAACAAAGGCATCATTTGCCAATGTAGACGTTATAGTTAAAGAAAATATATTGACAAAGAAGAGAGCACGCACGCTGCAACAAAATGTAGCTAACGAGCAAGCCCAAAGAGATATGGTAGTAAACAAGTATAATTGCTTGTACGCGGAGCATAAGGAGCTGTCAAACAAGTACAGCCAGCTGGAGGAGGAAAAGGACCAGCTAACACTTCAAATGATGATTGTGGAAGCAGAGAAGAATAGCGCAGAAGAAAAGGCATCTCTGCTAGAAGCAGACAAGCAAGCATTAGCTGAGCGCTTAGAGCAAGCGGAGAGCAGAACCGTGGACCTATCTCCCTTCCACGAGCTGTCATGCAATATCCTGCAGCAAGTGTATGGCTCCCAAGAGCTAATCACCGACGAGGTTTGCAAACTCAAAGCCATGAGGGTCAGGTTAAAAGAAATTAATGCGGAGGCCCACAGGCTCAAAGCTAAGAATACCCGTGTCAAGGCCAATGTCATAAGTCAGATGGCATGGAGAGAAGGGAAAGGAGGTTTTCCCCCGCATCTACCTTTTAAGGCTGTGGACGATTTTAATGAAGATATAGCCTTGTTGGAGTTTGGCAGGAACTGTGCCAATAAGCTGATGACCAGTGTGCAGAGGACAACAGATAGAATCAACAACCTATACCAAAAGCTCAAAGGGGTCCATGACAACTGCACATTGAGTTTCCCTCAGACCCTAGAAGACTTCCCGGAAAAGGAGCAGCGGTTGTCTCAACTGAAAGAAGAGCTAGACGTCCAGATGGAGTATGTGAAAAGGATTGATGTCCTGGCCATAGATGATCTCCAACATTATATCGGTTCATCAACACTTCACAACCGTCTGCTGAAGGAAGCGCATCAAGCTGCTGAAGCAGAAGTCCAAAGCATCAAAACAGAGCTCAGGAAGAATGTGACTTCTCAGAAAATCCTGTTTCCTGCTGCAGCAAACATAATCATAAGGGACACTGGTGTGTGGCACAACTACATAGCAAAGGAGGACAGGAAAGCTGCAGCAGCAGCAGGAGCATCAGTAGGTCCAGCAGCCTCTCTCCCAGCAGCCTCTTCCCCAGCAATGATAGAAAGTCTGGCCAGTTCAATTCCCCCTTCCCAATTAGGAGCAACATCAGCAAGGGATTCGAGGGGCTCTTCCCAGGCAGCATTAGTGACAATTAACTTGGGCGACCCTTTGCCAGCAGAAGCTCACGCACAGGAATGAAGCAAACTGAATTCAGATTGAACCACTCTCTTCAGCCAGACACGTGCCCAGCAAGGAAAGCTTTGATGTTAGCAAATTTTCTGTTATGTATATTTTGAATATGTAAGGCGTAAGCCATGGGACAGCTGTCCCTAATTTTGTCAAAATATTTTTTGTAAAGGAAGTGGCCATTTTGGTGGTCGATTATAGCGGAAATTCCTGCAAATGACAGGTGGAGAAGGCTAGGTGTCAGCCCAAAGGGCAAATTTGTAGCTATAAATAGCATCTCGGAAAGATTAGACAGGACTTTTGGCAGGGAAGGAAATTTTGAAACCCATACGAGCTATCTTGTATCGGGCCTGTAAAATTGAATTTTCTAATAGAAGCCACGGGAGATGGACGTTTTGCCTAGGACGCTGGATTGCTCTGTATTGGACTATTCTTATGACTGCGGTTCTGTAATGTGAAATCATTCTTGACATCTGAACTATTTCTTTGCATTAATGATTTTGCTCCTCCCTGTGCATGCGTTTTTCTATTTTGTGAACAGTGAAATGTATTGCTGTAGATTTCTTTGTCTAGATCGAATGGCTAACTGTTCTTTCCGGATAATTCATGTGGCTCATTGTTCATGCCTTTAAATTGCTCCTTGCAGGGATCTTTAAGTTTAATTCCAGTTTTGCTACATCTAGATCTGTTTTCTTTATTCTTGTTACGTAGATTAAATAATTTTGCTTCCTTCAGTTTATGAGCAATAGATGCGTTTTTAAGTTTCATTTCAGATCTGTTTCTTCATTCTTTTGCTTTCTTATGTTTTATGAGCAATAGATGCGTTATATGTTGAATTAGAAGCTATCTTCTAAAGGTTTTCATCTTGCTGTAGCTTTGGTTGTGAGAAATAATAGCTATCTGTTCTTTGTTGCAATATCTGCTACAGCTGATTGCTCCTCCCTTAAGCGTGCTCCCTGCAGGGATAGATAGATTTATTCCAGTTTCTAGGCTTAGATCTGTTTTAATTGCATTTAGATTAAGTATAATTTAGGCACTTGCATCTCATATAAAAGACATAAAACCCAAAAGAAAGGTGGATCGGGCCATAACCGGTAGAATCGGATTTAAAGTCCAAAACCACGGTTGCCGGAACCGCTTACCGGACGGATTCCCTACACCAAACGGGAGATAGTCTAATTGGGACCATCTCTCGGGGAGAATCCCTTTCTGATTGATGCTACGATATCCGAGGCATCAACACAGTCCTGATTGTCGCTGTTATAATTCCCTCCCATGTCATGTGTTAGGGCATGCTGTTGAGAGGTGGCGGATCGAACGACCTTGTGGGAGATTTTCGGAGGATCACAGCTGGCTTAGGTGTCGCTCTCTCGTTGCCTCCTGTCATGATCATCTTTATTATCCAACTAAATGCATTGCGAAGTCCAAGTTAAATTCATAAAGAGTGATAGGGGCCATTCTCGAAGTCTATGAGGGGAGGTGACTCCAACGTTTGCCACGGTGTCAGCCACTTTATTCCTGTATCTCCTGACGTGGCAGAAATATCAGGCACGAGGGTTGCGAAGAATGGTCCCTAGTTATTCCACCCTATACGCCAGTCTCCAACTATCCGTGACTTGTTCTGGGAGGCACCCAAGTTGGATATTTTTAGCCATATGGATTATCAACTTCGAGTCCCCTTCTGCTATGAGGGGTTCCCAACTGTTAACTTATGCTATCTTTAATCCCTGAAGAAGACCTTCTAGCTCGAGAGTGTTGTTCGTGTCCTGTCCAATATGACCATGACAAATATGCAGGATTTGGCCATTATGGTTTCGAAAGACACCTCCGTAACCAGCAGATCCTGGGTTACCTTTGGAAGCTCCGTCAAAGTTGAGCTTATAGGAACCAACAGGGGGGCGACCAGAATTTGGGGCTTGTGGGGTTAGGGGATTGCTTTGGCTTGCGATTCCATCTAGGGTCCGATTTATTTTGACCAAGCTGCTCCAGAATCCGTGCTTCATGATTATTGGCTTCCCAGTCCTTATCCAACCAGGGAGTGATCTTGATTATTTCTTGAATGCGATTCAGAATTTTGTTCCAAATAACATGAACAGGAGTTCTTGTTTCTCTGAAAATTCGCTGGTTGCGCTCCTTCCATGTCTCCCATAATAGGAAACCGGGAAGCATGAGCCGCGCAGAATTAACAATGTTGTTGTTGAAAGCCTTAGTGTCCCAAGATTTTACAGTCTGATCAGGATTCCCCTGTTTCCTATTGGTACCTCTAAATAATTCCGCTCCCCGATCCCATAAGGAGGAAGAGAATTGACAGGAATCAATGAGATGATTCATAGTTTCCTCGGCATTGGAACATAGGGGGCATTGAGAGGGGACAACTATTCCTCTTTTTCAGAGGTTTTCACCAGTGATAATTCGACGGTAGATGACCGACCAAACAAAACAAGCCACCTTTGGCCAAGGATTTGATATCCATATTTTCTTCCATATACCGTCATCCGGATCAGTCTCTCTTTTTTCCCAGATATCATAAGCTTCCTTGTTATTGAAGTTTCCTTTGGTTGAATACCCCCACCTGAGTTTATCATGACCTCTCTAGATTTTTATGATTCTTTCTTGAAGGGTTTCTTCCATGTGGTGACTACCATCGGGAGTACATCTTTGTAGCCACCAATACAGTTGTTGCCATTCCCTGTAAGTCGCATCCTCTATTTCAGGTTTCCAAAAATGGGCCACTTTGGTAAGATTTAGGGCATGGAAGAGATCCTAGCACTCTTGGGTGGGAGGAGAGGAAGCAAGTTTAGGGCTTTGTTGCCAGGAATCATCCCAAAGATCTGCAGAGATCCCATCGCGGATTTTCCAAAAGCTATGGTCTTGGATGATGGTCCTGTTTTGGAAGGAATTTTTCCATATATGAGAGACCTGTAGCTCCTCATTAAATCTAATGGGATCCTGCTTTGATCTATCAGGTGCGTATTTAGCATGCCACAACTGAGCCCAAGGTTCTGAATTATGGGTGACCCATCTCCACCAAATTTTAGCTTCCAAAAATTCATTATTTATCTCAGGATCTCTCAGACCGAGGTCCCCCTTAAGTTTGGGGAGAAAAATATTTTCCCAACTAACCAGAGCCCATTTTTGTTTCTCTGCATTGCCACCCAATAAAAAGGTTCTTTGGATGGCTCTGATTTCCTTAATCACGTATTTGGGAGCAGTAAGAACTGAAAAGAGATAAATGGGCATTGCCTGGAGGACAACTTTAATGAGACTGAGTCTGCTAGCCAAGTTTAGGGGTCTGAGAGTGCAATTATTTAGATTTTTCCGCATTCTATCTAGAACATCAGTCCAAGACACGCGTCTGATAACACCATCCGCCAGGGGAGCACCAAGATATTTGGATGGAAGGGAGCTCCCTTGGAAGCCAAGAATACGAAGGATATTCCTTTGGGATATGTTGGGGGTGTTGAAAAAGTAAACTTGCGATTTTTCTCTGTTAATCTCTAACCCGGAGGCCTTGGAGAAGGTATTAAGACATTTCTTGATGGCTTTTGCCTCTTGGATGGAGGCGTGTCCCATGAGCATCGTGTAATCCACAAACTATTGGTGGGTTTGTTTAGCAGCATGTGGGTGAATGTTGAGGCCTCTCATTTCTCCGTTGATCACCATAGATTTGATAAGTCTGCTAAGGCCTTGCTGAGGCCTTCTGCCATCAAGATGAAGAGGAAGGGGGAGAGGGGATCACCTTGGTGGATGCCTCTTAATGGACAGAAGGTTCTAGTCGGGGTGCCATTAAGAAGAATGGAGAAGAAATTTGTCGAGGTCATACTCATAACCTAGTCAGTCCATTCCCCATTAAAGCCATAGGATGTGAGCATTTCCCTCATGTATTTCCAACTTAACTTATCATAAGCTTTTGAGATATCAAGTTTTAGCAGCATTCCTGGGATTTTGGTGATCTTGAGGGAGTGAATAAATTCATGGATAAGAATCACCCCATCCAATATATGTCTTCCTTCAACAAATCCAGATTGCTCTGGGGCAATCAGATGGGGAAGAATGGGTTTAAGTCTGTTGGCCATGACTTTGGTGATTATTTTGTAAATGACATTACATAAAGCAATGGGACGAAACTTACCTGGAGTGTCTACACCCTCTGCCTTGGGGGTAAAAGTGAGGAAAGTGGCGTTGAAAGCGTGTAACACTCCTCTGTTTCGTCTGGAGTCTTCAACAATTTTCCACACATCTTGCTTGATCATGCCCCTGAAGTGGTGGAAGAAGTTAGTCATGAAGCCATCAGGGCATGGGGCCTTGCCTTCCGCCATTTGATGGAGAGCTTCTTCAACTTCTGTGATAGTCATCGGTTGTTTCAGGAGGTCTTTTTGTTCTGCAGTGACTGTGTGGGGGATAAGCTGGGTAATTCTGGAAATATGCTCGGAGAGGTTGTCTTGGTCTTCTTTCATGATATCCCCAAAATATTGAGTCAGTTTTGTTTCCATATATTCTCTTTTTTCCACATAGTGGCCAGATTCCATCTTGATTTTATGAATCCTTGACTTCTGTCTGTTCTGGATGACTGATTGAAGAAGGTGGTGTTTCGTTCCCCATCTTGAAGCCATTGGTTCCTGGACTTCTATCTCCAGTAAATATCCTCTTGCTTTTCTCTGGCTTAAAGTTGCTCTATGATTGTTTGTTCTTGATTGTTCAACTCTTCACTATATCCATTATTCACGCCTTCACGTTGGAGGATTTCTAGTTGTTCACTTAACTAATTTTTGTCTTGGAATATGTTCCCAAATTCCTCTTTATTCCATGTGCGGATATTGGATTTTAAGACTCTTAGCTTTTGTTGGAATTGGTACATTCTTGTCCCTCCTGGGGGGACGATATCTTCCCACCACTGTTGGACCAATGATTTGAAGTTCTTGTGTTCCATCCAGAATTGTTGAAACCTGAATGGTTTCCTGCCACTAAGCCTTGTCCTATCCCAGAGAAGGTTGATAGGCCAATGATCAGATCTTGCCGAGGGTAGAATAGAAGTGGTCAAATCACCACACTCTGTAGTGAGATCTTCGGATATTAGAAATTTGTCTAACCGAATGGCCACATGATGGTCCTCCCTCTTCTGTTATTCCATGTGAACCATTTGTTCCTGGTTTCCAGGTCCGCCAGCTTGTTGGATTCGATGAAGTCTTTGAAAGCTTCATTGGTTGGTCCAAGAATGCATATGCTACCTTTCTTGTCTTCTATGGATGTGATCATATTGAAGTCCCCTCCGATAAGCCAGTGCTTCTCCCCAATCCAGTATTCCATCCAGTTGAGAGAGTTCATGAATGAATTCTTTTGAAGGTTGATGCTTGGGGCGTATACGTTTGATATCACTCCTTTTGTTCTTGTCTCAGTGATTTCGAAGTCTGCTGAGAGCGCAAACCCGGTAGCCCATAAATTCTCGAGGGTGATCTCGTTCGATTTCCAGAGAATCGCAATTCCACCAGCAAACCCACGAGCCTTTATGGCTACCGTTTGGCTTCCTTTCCACACCTTGTTCCCTATTTCTTGCATTTTCTCCATACTACATTTTGTTTCTTGGAGGAAAATGATATCTGGTTTCTCCATCATGATCTTATTCTTCAGATTATTTATTTTACGCGGGTGGTTCACCCCTCATATATTCCAGGTGATAATATGCATTGAATAACTTCTATTAGCTTCTGTGAAGGAAGACTTGATGGTGGGATACTGCCCTGACTCAATGAGTTTGGTTCCTATCTCAGCAATTCTTTGTTTGTTCGATTTTTGGCCTCGCTTTTCACCTTCTTCTAGTTGCTTTCGCTTGCTCCCTTTTTGGGGTTCCTTTGCAATTCCCAAACAGGGCTTAGCCTTGTCCTTGACAATCGCTTCCTGCAGGAGTTCTAACTGTCTTCGTGAGACATAGCCCTTACCTTTCTTGTCACATTCATTTTCAACAGCATCAAGGTCTAGTTATCCCAGATCCATATCTTCCGTGTCCTCTGGACAGTCATCCTCCGTATCCTTCGGGCCATCCACTGGTACTACTTGGGCAGAGTTCACGACCTCCTGGATTGGATCTTTTCCATTCTTCTTGTTCCTTAGATCCTCCAGGGATTCCTCGGCATTGTTTAGGGTGTCAAAACGATTTAGAAGGGTGGGAGTCTTGAACTTAGGTTGATCATTCACCTGATGGTTGTTCTTTCGTCTTCCTGATCTCTTCCGGCTAACCTGAGTGAAACCTTCATTATCTGCCATTTTCCCCTTCTCCGTAGCAGTCGGGGAGGGATCGGGGCTTTTGATGTTTTGTCGGCAATCCCGGCTGAGATGGCCATACTCATGGCATATGCGACAGCAGAAGGGGAGGTGCTCGTAGTCCAGAGGCTGGTTCCATTCTCCGTCATCTCACATTAGGTTGATAGCTTCTAGGAGATCTTGTGCCAGATCCATGTACACATAGATGCGGGAAAAAGAGGTGTAATGTCTCTGGAGAGTCTGCTCAGAAGCCTTAACAAATTTACCCAGTGCATTACCAATATCCTGCAGGATTTCCGGTTCCCAGTACTCACAGGGGAGGGAGTACAGCCTAATCCATACTAGGGAAATATTTAGATCCTCCTTGTTAGGGTTGAATCTCTCCTTCCATGGGCATAGATAAATCCCAGCAGAAAAGAAGAAGTATGGCCCTCCTTCCAGAACCCAATCTCTGTCTTCTTGGTTAAAAAACATAATTGTGAAAAAACCCTTGGCTCCTAAATGTAGATCATAATGACCCTTAGGGATCCATGTAGTCTTGATCCATCTAGTTAGGTCTTTTTCCTTGGTCCAGATGCCTATGAACTTCCCGATTAAGGCTTTTTCCTTCAATAGCTCCACATGTTCCTGTAATTTTTCTGATATTATCTGCAGGGATGGATCTCTTTGGCTCTGGGGAGACACCCCCCTATGGTTTTTCCCAGAGCTTTGATTAGCACGGTCGTTTCCATCTTTCTCCAGATCGCTTCCTCGTGTGTCTTCAGAATGATTCGGCATGTCCTAGGATGACGAGTTCACATACCGGTGGGAATAAGAGGATGGGGATCCACCCCCTCCAGGAGTCATCATGGGATGCAAACCCTCGCAGCGAAAAAACCTAAAACCCTAGCAATTGCTCCTCCCGACTCCTTCCTATAATTCGTCTACTTGTCATCAATGTGTTAACTGGTTAAGTTGCAACAATTTTATTCGGAATATCAATTGTTAGATCACAAAATTAGAATAAAATAATTTGAAAACAAAATTCTCTTATTAACCACATTACCTATCACTTTAAATGAAAGCTCAGGTCGCAGGGTCGTACTGTCTCTCAATATCCTCGAGGAATGGTCATCCCACTCTGATTATAAATTTAGGCTTTGAATGCTTAGGATGCAATCTTGAATGCAGACTACATGGCCTACTATTTGCGACTATCCCAAGGTAAAGTAATTTTAGCATGTCTTACAGGTCGATCCTGAAGACATGGCGTACTCAATCTTCCATGGCTTTAGAGGAATCACCATAGAATTGAACTACTTAAGGCTCCAATGATTGGAGCGTGCAAGGGTTACAATGATACCCACAATAGAAGGATTAGAGGAAAATCCCTTCGCAATTTTGTTCTTGTAATTTTATATAAACAAAGGTGGTATTGGAAATATACATGGTTGGAAACATTATATTGTAGGGACCCTGCTAAACCTACTAACCATGCGTATCTATTCATAAAAATAGATCTAAATTTTAAGCAGCATAATTTTTTCTTCTTCTAAGAATCGTAGATCTATAACAATGCTATATTCACCCCCCATGATGGGTTCCATTAGGAAACCTCCATGCCAAGGGGAGATGTATCAGATCATTAAACCAAAGGCTTGCGGGATGGCAGGTGGGCATTCCCACTCGCTAAGTAATCACCACCCAAATCATGTAATGGTTTTTCCTTTATGTGCTTAGTGCCTTACTTGGCTTGAATTCTGGTTGAGGGTATGAGGCTTTGAGTAGTTCATTATGCCCACCTTAATGGCCTCCCATGTCAGCTTGAACCATTATGGGAAGGAAGGTTTTGAATTAATGAGAAGGTTTACCCAGAGGGGGAGCTATAGTTGGCAATTCCCTAGATGCTCTCCTGATGATTTGAGACTTCTGCTTATCCATGAACCTGCAACCCCATCTATGGAATTGTTTTTTCTCCTTCTCTTCTGCGGCAGACCTCCTTCATCCATGCTTTTCACTTCTTCCCAATTCAAAATGGTGAGAGAACCAAGGTAACATAACGCAAGACTAAGAATGGCCCAAGGCACTCCCATATGCTGAGAGTTATCATAGACATGGAAGTGGAAAGATGTTTCTTTGAGAACAGAGTTAGTCACCAGGATTGGGAGTGCATTGAATGCATGGAGATGAGACACAGGAATCGAATATCGAGGGATGACTATCAAAAGTTTATTGAGGAATTCAGGGATCTGGTAGAATATATGGGATCTTCTCGTACCATGGAACATCGCCACACAAGAACCCTCCAATTATTATGGAGCATGAAAGTTCTATTCTATAAGGGTTTTGAGGAATGCATGGATGGTGACCTACAGAAAGAGATGCACCACCCTTCTGTGGAATCTCAGGTAGCAAGTCTGGAAGAAGGCATGCATCGATTGGCCCCAAACTAAGTCATTTTTTATGAAGATATCAACATCAAACTAGATGCACTTGTTAAAGATCTCACTAGAAATCAATTTGGCACCTTCGCCCCTACTGGCCCCACTACAAAGCAAATTGTGTTCAAGCGTGGCCCAGATGTTTCTCCTTGTGAGGTAAAAAAGGAAACCCCAAGTTCCAACCATCCCATAGTTATTGTCTCTGATGATGATTCGATCTATATCATTCGTCCTTTCTTTCTTTTCAGTTTTGATAGATCGTTTGCCTTAGTATTTTTGATACACTGTTAGCACATATTGGGTTTTATTTGCTGGTAATAACCCCCTCCCCGGCCTGTGGGGGAACCCTATGACAATAAGAATTCCATTATGCTCAAACTTAGTCTAGTTAGCAATGCTTCTCAGTAATCTTCAATTTTGGGACATTTGTTCCTTCATGAACATCTGTCTACACCAAACAGTACGTTGTTTTGATATGGATATGTACATATTTTCTCTATAGTGTAATATAAATACGAACTTTACAAAAAAAAACAATGATATAATCACAGTTTTAAAATGGCTACTTTCTTAAACATTTATAGATCTGCAATGTGCATAAAATCACAGTCTTATACTAACTAATTTCTTAACCTTAATTTTAGATCCACAACATGTATAAACCCATAGATCTAACAGTTATATAGATACTCTTGAAATGATATAACGAAAAACATGAAAGATCAATGTATTGACCTGATATCCTGTGAAGTTGTTGAAAGTTGTGGTAGTTTCTGAAGGTCAGCCGCAAGCTCCTTTATTGATTTCCCAATCCCTATTGGTCCATCGAAAACCACCATACCATACACAACGGGTACTCTTATTCCCTGGGGACCCCTGAGTTGCAACAAGGTTGAATGATCAAGAAGCTAGCAAAAACCTTGGTACATAGATTACTGCTACGAGGATCCCAGCCTCTCTCATACAAAAATGAACCACCCCTCCAACAAACACCTCAAAAGTGTGACATAACCTCTAACACTAGGGTAAGAAGAGATGAGAACCTCATTGTCTCTCCGTCTCTTTATAACTTTTCGAAACCCTCATGCATATCATCCATGCATTCTTTTTTAAATTATTTTTATTTATTTTATTTTATTACTCATCCTCCCAGTCTCAATTCTCTCAAATTTTCCAATTGTTTTATTTCTTTGCTGAGATTCACTTTAGTTTCGTTTCCATGATTTCCTCATTTAATATTTCATCAATCTTTTCTAATTTTGAGTTATCTAATTGTTATTTGCTAACTTTTATTTATTCACAAATGCACAACTAAATTAAATAATCAAGATTTCTTTCACATAATAATTCATTGGAGCCTTTTTTTAAGTATTATGGAATACTTTTATTGCCACCATTAATAATTTAATTTAATGGTTGATTTTCTCTTTGCAGCAGGAATATCAAGGGTGCCATGCTCCGTGCATGCCCTTCAAATATTCACTCGCTTAATATTTTTAATTAACTTCCATGTTCTTGTTGCAATAGGGAAATCAAGGGTGCCATGCTCCGCGCATGCCCTTCAAATACTACCCCATGGTGGGGATTTGGTACGATGACTGAGACCTCATTAACTCAGTTTGGTTGACCCTATTGAGGGACTGGTTGTTCCTGGAGAATTAGGTCATGTCCTTATTGCGTGCCCCCCAGTAAGTGAGTTGTGAGTGATCGAATTCGTGGCCTACCCTCACGAAAACATGCATCTGACGAGCAAGACCCTCTCTCGCTCTTTCCCAACTTGCCACATGGAAAATTCTAGTCTTACATCATATTTCAAGTTTGACCCGTTACATGATGTGGATCGATTGGAAATCACAATCCAACACCTACACGTTTAAACATCACGTGCATCAAATATTTTAAAATAAGATTATAATATAAATATAAATATCAGGTTAACATCATCTGTCGATGATACTCAACTCAGTTCGGATTCCATGGGGTATAGACACAACCTTGTGTCACATGTACCTGCCTTTCCTGTCACACTTTATGACCCATCAGAGTACATGCTAAATATAATCATATGCAATTATAAACATTTGATCACCATCGAAACCATTTCACATTTTATGTACACATTCAATCACTATGTAAATCATGACATAATCACATAACTGATCATTATCAACACGATGCCAGTTTCCAAGCTATTGTCTTTAATAATCAAATACCAGTTCCACACGTAGTCGAGTCATCCAAAACCAAATTCCCTCAAATAATAAGACGACATAAAATATAGGTATCAATCTACAAATAACTGGGTCATTCGCAACCGAATACCCTCAAATAATAATGTCGCAATCAATGTCAAAAGTCAATGACAAAATGGGGCACTACATACACCCTCACTTCAGGAAAATTCGTCCCAAAGTTCTAAAACAACTAGGGAAACTGTCCATGCATATCCAATGCATCTTTCCAGGTCACATAAGTGGGACTATAAATATCCCAATAGACCTTGACTTGGTCAACTAATCAATGCCAAAGATGTTGAGTTCACTGCCCCAGAATACAGATCGACTCGGCTACCAAAGCCCCTTCATACGATATCTGAAAATTACTCAAGTCAATGGAATGAGATGGATCTAACATATAATGTCGCAAAACTAAAACATGAAAAACACCATGCATCTGATTCAATGATGATGTCAAAGCAAGATGGTAAGAAACCGGTCCCAATCTCTCATTGACCTCAAATGGTCTGACAAACTGTGGTGACAATTTGCCCCCCTTACCAAATTTGATAGAGCTTTTCTGCAGCCTCACCTGCAAGAATGATCTACCCCCAATATCCTAGTTCCTAGCTGTCTCATATGCATCAACATAAATTTTCTGTCTATCCCGAGCCTCTTTCAACCGTGACCGGATGGGTTGCATTTGCTCCTCCATTTCCTAGATCAATTCTGGACCCACAGGGGATCTATCCTCAAGACAATCCTAATTCAAGGGTGTCTAACAAGGCCTACTGTAGATAAAATAAAATGGTTCTATCTGTATCGAGATATGATAACTGTTATTGTAAGCGAATTCTACCAGCGATAGATATTCCTCCCAACGACTTTGTTGGTCCATCACATACATACCCAGCATGTCCACTAGAACCTAGTTGACCCTCTCGGTTTGACCATCTGTCTCTTAATGGTATCTAGTGCTGAAGTTCCACTATGTGCCCAATGCTTCCTAAAAACTCATCCAAAATATCTTAATAAATAGTGACCCCCTGTTAGAAATGATCTTCCGATGTATGCCATGTAGTCCAACTATCATGTTCATGAAGACTCATGTTATCTTAGGTGCTTGATAAGTAACCTCGATTGGAATAAATTCCGTGCTCTTGGTCATTGTGTCCACCAAAACAAAAATGAAATCATGCCTCCTAGAGGTCATCGACAATCCAACAATAAAATCCATCAATATCACCTCCCATTTCAACTCTGGGATGGTAAGAGGTTGTAATAATCCTACCAGATGGCAGTGCTCTAGCTGGCATTTAAGGCACCTTGCCACATAATCCACAACATCTCTCTTCATTCCATGCTAGAAAAAAAACAGTTTCAAATACGTGTTCATCTTTTTAACCCTTGGATGGGCCATATAAGCTGCCCTATAGGATTCAAATAGGATAAAACTTAGAACTTCCTCGTTCGCTGGCACATACATATGTTGGTTGTGTATCAACAATCCATCATCCTCAAGTGTATACCCTTGTACTTAGGAACCTTCATGGTTTCCTTTTCAAGTTATGTCCTAACTTCATTATACCAACTACCCGACACTTGAGTACCTTCTCTTGCAAATTCATCTTTAGTGTCAATATTGAAAAGATGAGAAGCCTTCAACTCAAGGCATCTGCTACCTTGTTTGCTAGCACATAAGTACTTTCACATATAAGTGAAGGTGAAAAATGTCTTCAAGCACAATAATGCACATGATCCTAGCTACAATGGGGCATTACATACTCCCCCTCTTTAGAAAAATTCATCTCGAAGTTAATGTAAAACGTTAATCATCCATCATATACATTTTTATGTACTGACGCAATATTATCAAACTCATTTACATTCCATGTCCATGTCTTTATATATAGTTATCCTGCTTATCCTCATCATTGATATAATTCCAAAATGTCGAGTCTTTAGCAACTTAGACGAACATATTAAATTTTATTTCCCATTCATTCCGTCAATACCATTGTGTCCAGGTCAAGGAGCTCATCATGCCCATACCTCATTTCACCATTTTTGTTGTTATATGACCTCTTCGGTAGACTTTCCAAGTCACATCATGTGTGTCGTCATAGTCTCATCGAGTCATGTTTGAATAGTCATCTTTTCACCGAGACATCACCATGTTAGGTAGTCGGCCTCATTGTGCTCATCGTGCTGATTGTCTCCATAATTTGTTTCACAAATCCCTCTTCGTTTGACTATTTCGGCACTTGGTGGAAGTTTCAGCACGTGTTATTGCATCATGCCAACAAAAATAAAAGGCCCATTTTCTGTCATTTGGTAAATCCCCCAAATGCATTTGTGCGATGCTTTTCTCACTACGTCCAAGCCCAGAAAGAGGAAAATTTTCCCTCCCTTAGAAAACTTTGTCTCAAAGTTTATTAATATAATGGTGTCAACTCATTTTTATAGCATACCCATGTCATAAATATCAGTCTTAGATCATTATTGATTTGATCTTTTCACATTAGTTTACACAACCCACTATGTAATACCCCAGTTGTTAAGCCCCGAACATATGTTATAAATTTTATTATTATTGGGCAATAGGTGCCAAGACTATGGACTTTATTATTATTATTATTATTTAATTAAATAACTAGCTTCAATATGGACAACTAACGAGAATTGGGGGCCATGGATTCCACTTGTGAGGGGGTTAGAGACTTGGAGTTGTTGTTCTCCCTAACATTAATTGTTGGACCCTATTTTTTGTTATTTTGGCTAATGGAGGTACTATTTCACCCTCCTTGATGTTTGATAGGACCCTCTTGGCTAGTGCGCCCTCCTTGGCTATTCCAAGCCTCTTGTGATGCTCCCCATGTGCTAGTGCACCCTCATTGGCTATTTTTAACTTGCACTCCTTGAAGACGTGTAAATCCCCTCTCTATTCCAGCTCTTGTTATTATGGGAAAGGGAATATATAATTGTCACCTCCCTCTCATGAATTGAGTAACCCTCAATAAATTTCAGTTACCTCCTTGGGAATTCGAATGGCTATAGAAGGATTGGAAAGGGGATCTCTTTCATTCTTCTTCTTCTTTCTCTCTTGATCTCTCCAGTGTAGTGGAATTCTCTCTTGTTTTGGAAAATACATGCTCTTGATTAGGAGATGCATTGTATTGTTGAAGATTGAAGGGATTGTAATGAGGTTTGAAGACCCTGTAATGGGGATTGAAGATTATCTGTGCAAAACACAACATGAGTCCTTATCCCAATGCTTGTCCATGTATAAATATTTTCATGTGAAGCCTGATGGTGGATAGTGATGTCCTAAGGGACTTGTGTAGTGAAGGGAATCCCATTGCACTAGGTAGTGTAGATGGAAGGGGAAGTTTAGATGGAGAAATGTGCAGTTGTGGTTTCTAACAATGTGAAAAGGGCGGAACCATATGATCCGGTTCAGAATGTTTCTGAGCATTTTTGGGTTGTGAGACATATTCTATTGCATCCATATTAATGTTTCCAGTAAGGAATACTTTTCGTTTCATCGAAAAAGGTTTATGTATGACTATGATATGGTCGTTTTGGTGTGGCAGGGTTTTCTCACAGTGTTGAGAAGGGCGCAACCATACCTTATGCTTCAGATATTTCTGAGAATTTTTGGGTTGTGAGACCCATTCCATTGCGTCCAAAATGTCGTTTCTAGTAAGGAATACTTTTTGTTTCATTGGAAAAAATTTCCGTATGACCGAGATACAATTATTTTTGTATGGCAATGTTCCCAGTGTTGAGATGAGCACACCATGCATGTTGGGTTGAGAGTACCTATTCTGTGGATCTATGGCCTCGAATCGGGGGTGAATGTCATATTGAAAGATGCATGAGCATAGAATGTCTATGGTAGGGTGGAACGTTGTCCTGTTGAAGTTAATTTCCCGTGATTAAGATGAGTATTTAATTATATAATTGTTTATTGCATTTTGAAAATAAATGTGTTTATAGATCTGATTTGCTTATGATTTGCATGGTTGTAGGTGACATACATGAGATCTGATGTTATATGGTTGTAGATGCCATCTCTCATATATGAATTTGTTTATGTTTATATGGCTATGGTTGGTAGTCAGTGTTGAGTATTTTATTATATGTTTATTTACTGTATTTCTGATGTATATGTGCTCTTGGATCCGGTTTGCTTATGGTTTGAATGGATGTAGGTGACAACCATCAGATATAATGTTATTAATTTTTTATATGGATGTAGACGGCAGCCCTCATATCTGTATTTTTTTTATGTTATTATGTTTGTAGGTGGAAGATAGTCGATCTGGTTTTTAACACTGTTAATATGGTTGATTGTGCCAACCTGTAGATCTGTTTATTCACATTGTTTATGGTGGCTTGTAGACATGATTATTTTAAAGTTAAATGGCTGTAATAAATATGATATATCATGCTTGAAATCATGTTAATAGCTTGCTCATATCTGGTTTCATTTCATGCATGCATTTACCTTGCATAACATGTGTATTAGGGAATGATTTGCATTGTATTCTTGCATTTCATTTTAAAAAGGTTGAATGTTTTATTTTATAGGATTTTTGGCATGTTTTCCTAGAGTTAGTTACCTTTATTCCACTGTGCATTACCTTAATTCATCCTTTCCCTTGGGTTCCCAGGTTTCCTTGGTCTTGGTTCAAGGGTCGAGGACATCACACACTCAAATCTAGTGTTCAAGCACATAACCTTCGAGGTCAACACAAGTAGGGGTTCATATTCCATATTTAAACCACCCATATAAATATGCAATGCAATTATGTAGTCCTCTTCATGAGTATTAACTTTTCTCTTACTATGTATGCATGACCCTTACACGAGTTATTTAATATGCTCACGTGACCCTTAAATACGACTATTTATCATACATTAAAATCCCTCACCATAATACCTAATTATGGATGGAAAACTATCACTGTCACCCAATCATTTCATCAATTTTAGATTATTATTATCTGTCTCCATATACAACATTTTTTTCACGTCCAAGAGGGTACTCCTACATTCCCATGGTGTTGTGGTGACCGAAGTTTTACAACACCATTAACATATGGAAATAAGCTAAATAATCCTCTCAGGGTAACCGTGTGTACATAAATATAATTGTTCCTTATTATGGAACACCCTGCAATCCAACCACATTGAACCCTCCCTACAATCTTCAAATTTCTTTTTAATTTAGAAGATGCAAGTTAAACATGTCTATATGAGTAGTTGCTCTTCTATGCAACCATTAGTACCATTCCCATAATATATGGGTTAATCTAACAATATATGTATCAATTGAATATATAAACTCAACAGGGTTAATTGCCTTTCACCATCAATTATACATCCTCAATTAAATATATATGAATGTCTAAATTCATATCAAAAATCTCTATGCCATGTATTATTCACCATCTACCCATTGAGCATGGACAAATTATGAACTTCTACGGAAATACGTATTTATTCTCAAAATATATATATATATTGTAACCGTAACAAAATGTAGACTTGTAAAAGGAATTTCTTCCATTGATCATGGAAGTTTATTGTTTGTAAACTCCATTTTGCCGAGTCACAACTATGTTAAAAATAAACGGGAGGAATTCCAGGATAATCTTCTTTTTTATGTTGGAACTTATTTTATTTTTGTTGATATGTTTTAATTCTAGTTTGCTAGACCTGTCCTGGAGGCCACTTTTTTGAAGATATTTGAAGTTATTTTTTGTAAAGAATAACTGGTATGCACATTTCAACTATGTTCGACATGAACTAATTTTCTTTTTTTGAAGACTGGATAGTCTTTAAGATTGTCATAAAGACTCGATATATACTTTTTGATTCTTTTTTTAATAACAAAAGTACAATTTTTTCTGCTGGAAAAAATCAGCCGACCCCTTTCTTAGTGGGAACCGATTTAAACTTCCTTTTACCACATAATGACCACAATTACGATTGCGATCTCACCTTAATTATTCTATTTTCATGATAATAACTTCTTTATATTCGAATTGCATGATAATAACTTCTTTTATAAAACCCGTAGTTATACCATTTGTCAAGATTTAATCTCTCACAAGCGTAATGTAAACCGATAGGACTGCACTATTCGAGATTTTATTTCCTGCAAGGATTGATAGTGTGATATAATGAAACGTAGGAGTGTGAATATCTTGCACTAGACCATTAGACCAATAATTAAGGCAACGAGAATTTGTACTAGTTGGACTTTACCCTACCAATGAATCATATTTTTATAACTTGATCAATGCCATTAAAAACTGACTTACAAATAACTAGAATGGCACTTGAAGGGATAATGTTTTATTTATTTCATATCATTGTTCATAGACATGATTTCGACTTTTAGATGATCCACATTCATGTAGGTTGGCTATTTAAAAGATGCTTCAATCATTTTTTTTTGTATTGTTAAACCATTAGTTTATTTGATTTGGATTTGACTCATGCTTCAAGTTAGCTAATCCTAAGACCGTGTTCCATACTGCCATCATCATTGATTTATTATGATTGCTTGTGTGGAGAGGTGGCACACCCATTTCACTATCTTACCTTACCTAGCCTTATTCAACAACCTTGCAAGTGAAACCCAAAATATGTTTCCTACCCCATGCACCATTGGCTATGAGTTTGGGTTGTGTTATTGAATCTTCTAATTGACAACAAATCCCTATATATATATATATATATATATATATTATTGTTATATCATTTGATGTTAGACTTGTTTGTGGCCATCTTGGGCCCGTAAGACCTTAACTTCTATAAGTAATACAAGCCTCCTTCCTATGGTGCTAAAAACATGCTTAATTATTCAAGTCTATGTAACTGAGTTTCAATGCTACTTCTTGACCATTATTCTAAGTTTGTCACTCATATATATACAAATAGAATTTGTTTTCTTATTATGGTTATGCACACAAGAATATTAAGGTTTTCGATGCCTTTCAAATAATGTTCAAATTGGCCATGTTACAATTTGATATAATGTATGATACAATGATCTGTGGACCATTACGTTTATTCTGGAAAATACTAGGCCCATATTGGATATAATGCTTGCATTACAAAGATGCTTCCCATTCAATTCAAATTTCCTCTCATTGTATCCACTAGCCTTCATCTCATTAACCTGTCAATCCCAATCACAATGGATTGAATGGACATTTAATGAAATGTCAACTTGATGAGAACCTTACTTGTTTCAAGTTATGAGTGTTGAAGTGTATATTTTATTGTCAGTAGATGAGCTTTTATAGAGAGAAAATCTCCCAGTTCTATGAACGAACCCCCTAAAAGGAAATTCTATGAACCTTAAAAAGGGCGATTCTATGAGAGCAGTCATAGAGGGAAAAGCCCTCAATTCTATGAGGGTTTTTTATGCTAGAAAAGAAAGGTCCATCCTTAGTTTCAGAGTTCGTCCCACTCCTGACACCGCATATCTAATAGATGGAACCATTTTATACTGATCACTTTGGTATTGTTCTTTTGATCCCATCACAAATGTTAAAACGCCAGGTTTCATAGCTGTCGGGCCGTAGAGGGTTCTACTCAGAAAAAAACATGACAGATCATGCTTCTCTGTGGAATATTGTGCCTCTATTTAGTTGGAGGCACCATATTTGCTACAATTTGAATGATTGTAGGTAAAATTAGACAGTTGTGTTAAACATCAGATCGAATCTGAGTTGAAGATAACAAGTCGTGTTACATATGCGTAGAGGCTAGATAGAGACTACCTTGTAGCACAAGAGCTAAGGCATAGGCATGATTTTCAAGAGAAGGATCTAAGTTGAGGTCAAACTAGGTGCTAACTCAGATTTATCTTCCATATATTTGAGCCATTGTCATGCATGAAGATTAGAGTCATGTCAATATCGAAAGAGGAACTGCATACTGAAATCGTGCGAGGGGATACACATGAATTCACTTCAAAACAAAGGCTCCTCTCCTCAATCCGATTTATATCTTTGAAGAATAGATCCACTTGTCTACATCCTCTATAGAGGATGCAGTGTGGGAGAGATTTTCCATAGAAATGGTGCCTTGGCCGTATTGAGATACAAACTTTTCTTAATTTGGAATGATAAATAGAAATAGGGTAGGTGGATATCCCTCTATTCATTGTTTCATTGCATTCACGATCATCTTTATACTTCCTCAAATAGGGGCATCATGGATACAAACAATTCCTAATCTTTGCGCTTTCAAAAATAGGGCACACCGTGGATACCAATGACTCCAATCTTCATTGGCATTTCATTGCTTTCAATTAATTATTTTATACGATACCAATTTTAGATGAGATGCGAAGTCTGGGCATCACAGCAAGGCTTGATGACGTATTTTAGTATCGTCGTGGAGACATTGGCTCCATGGATCAATTGGAAGGGATACCAGTTCATATCTTAGTATGAAAACAAACTTCAAATACCTATCCGTGAGTGTTGGTTTGCAATAGTAATACTAAAGAAAAACATATTTTATTTAATTAAGGGAAACCCAAAGTAATGTATATATATATATATATATATATGATGATGATCATGGGTCCAAGTTCTTGAACCGTGCTCTAATACCTTATATAGGGAACCTCCCGGGGACCCTGCTAAACCTACTAACCACATGCATCTATTCATAAACATAGATCTAAATTTTAAGCAACATAATTTTTTTTTCTAAGAATCATAGATCTATAAGAATGATATAATCACAGTTTTCAAATGGCTACTTTCTTAAACATTTATAGATTTGCAATGTGCATAAAACAACAGTCTTATACTAACTAATTTCTTAACCATAATCTTAGATACACAAGATTTATAAACTTATAAACCAACAGATCTAATAGTTATACAGATACACTTGGAATGCTATAATGAAAAACATGAAACATCAATGTACCAACCTGATATCTTGCGAAGTGACCGAAACTTGTGGTAGTTTCTGAAGATCCACCACAAGCTCCTTTCGCGATTTTCCAATCATTATGGGTCCACCGGAAACCACCCTACTGTACCCAACAGGTACTCTTCTTCCCTAGGGACCCTCGAGCCACAATGGTGTTGAATGATCAAGAAGCTACAAAAACCTCAGTACGTAGAATACTGTTACGAGACTCTAAACCTCTCTTGTACCGAAGTGAACCACACCCTCCAACAGAAACCTCAAAAGTGCGGCAGAGCCTCTGTCGTCCAGCACTAGGGTAAGAAGAGATGAGATCCTTATGCTCTCTCCGTCTCTTTATAACTTTTCAAAACCCTCATGGATCTCATCCGTGCATTCTTTTTCGAATTATTCTTATTTCTTTTATTTTATTACTCACCCTCCCACTCATCTCTCTCCACTTTTCTAATTGTTTTATTTCTTTGTTGAGATTCACTTTAGTTTCGTTTCCATGATTTCCTCATTTAAGATTTCTTTAATCTTTTCTAATTTTGAGTTATTTGCTCACTCTTCTTTATTTACTAATTCATAAGTAAATTAAATAATCGAGATTTCTTTTCACATAATAATTCTTGGAGCCTTTTTCTAATTCTTTTGGAATACTTTTATTGCCCCCATTAATAATTTGATTTAATGGTTGCTTTTCTCTTTGCAGTGGGATTATCAAGGGTGCCATTCTCTATGCATGCCCTTCAAATATTCACTTGCTTAATAGTTTTAATTAACTATCGCGTTCTCATTGCGATGGTGATATCAAGGGTTCCATGCTCCATGCATGCCCTTCAGATACTCCCCCCATGGTTGGGATTTAGTATGACGACTAATACCTCACTAACTCACTTTAGTTGAACTTGTTGAGGACTGGTGGTTCCTGGAGAATAAGGTTGTGTTCTTATAGTGCGCCCCCTAGAAAGTGCCTCGTGAGTGACCAAATCTGTGGCTTACCTTGACGGCAACACACATTTGACGAGCAAGAGTCTCTCTCGCTCTTTCCCAACTCGTCGTGTGTAAAATGATAGTCTTACATCATGTTTCAATTATGCCCCATTACCTGATGTGGACATATTAGTAATCCCAATCCAACACCTGCATGTTTAAACATCACATGCATCAAATATTTTACAATAAGATTATAATATAAATATAAATATCAAGTTAACATCACTTGTCGATGATACCCGACTGAGTTCATAGTCCATGGGGTATCGACGCAACCTTGCATCACATGTACCTATCTTTATTGTCACACTTGATGACCCATCAGAGTACATGCTAAATATATGTTAGTTTTTCATCATTTAATTCAATATGATCTAGGGTCTTAACTGAGAGAACAACATGTACAGCATATCAAACATAGGAGACAAGAGACACAAAGCATTTCACCGGGGAAAACCAAGAAGGTGAAAAACCCCGCAACTTCCTCAGAGATAGAATGAGCACCAATACAAATATCACAAAAATCAAACCCCAAAACAAGAGATAGTCTCCTAGTAGCTTCTCCTCCTCCACTTGTGCGCACTCCTCCTCTCTCTCACTAATGCGAAGTGAGTGAGTGAATGAATGGATAAATAGAGAGGTGCTCCTCTCTATTTATACTTTACCTTTACTTTCCTTTTACTCTAACTGGGCTGACCTCCCTTAGGAGAGTCTAATAACCCATTACCACTTGTCACTGGGCTGACCCCACTAGGGTGGTCTAATAACCCTTTACCTCATACAGGGCCGACCCCTTCAAGGTGGTCTAATAACCCATCAAATATAAGTTACAACACTTACAATGTAACTTGCGACACTTACAAATACAAATGACGACACTTCTGATTGGAGGAATAATACATCTCCATCAAGAATACAATAAAGTACAAATGTAATACATAGGAGAATATCTTCCAAAGTTACAAATACATAAACACTCCCTCTTAACTAGGAAGGTATTCTCTCGACACAGGCATCAATACATATAGACACAAGTCTTCAATACTGGAACTGGATCACTGGAGTATCATCGTCACTGCTGTTGTACCTGCGATCTCTATCACTGATGCTATCCCTTTTTCATGCTGGATGTAGGCCTAGCCTCCTGTAGGTCTTCATCATCTCTGCGAGCGGGCCATCCGATGGAATCTCAAGACTGATTACGTGCGTCAACAAAACCTAGCAAGAGTATCTCAGGACTGATTACAAGCTTACTGCTCAACCTATAGGATCTCCCAGGGAGATATTACATGTGACCTCACAAAACCTAGCAAGAGCATCCCAGGACTGATTACGTGCCCAACACAACCTGCAAGATCTCCCAAGGAGCTATTATATGCGACCAGGCAAGCAAAACCTAGCAAGAGCATCCTAGGACTGATTACGTGCCCAACACAACTTGCAAGATCTCCCAGGGAGCTATTATATGCTGCTAAGAAAAACCTAGCAAGAGCATCCAAGGACTGATTACGTTCCCAGCACAACCTGCAAGATCTCCCAGGGTGAAATTACATGCTACGGACAAAATCTCGAAAGAGCATTTGACAGATCTCCCAGGGCGCTATTATATGCCATAGGCAAAACGTCGAAAGAGTATCTGCAAATATCCCAGGGCGCTATTATATGTCCCTCTAAGCAAAACCTCAAAACAACATTTTCCAGATCTCCTAGGGAGCTATTATATTCCATAGGCAAAACCTAGCAAGAGTATCTGCAAATCTCCCAGGGCACTATTACATGCTTATCGCACAACCTATCCACGACCACAAAGTATCATCCTGATACTCATGTTCACACTGATCATCTTCGCATGGAGCATCGTCCTGATGCTCATGATCATACTGATCATCATCATACAGTGCGTAATCCTGATGCACATCATCACATGACCATCCTGATCATCATCATAGAGTGCATCATCCTGATGTACATCATCATCACATGATCATCTTGATCATCATCATAGCATAGCATCATCCTGATGCATATCATCATCACATGATCATCCTGATCACCATCATACAGAACATCATCTGGAGCATCGTCATGATGTTCATCACACAACACTTACATCCACAGCCATGGGAAGGATCCTCCTACCACCATGCTTGGAATGGCTCCTGCAAATGTGTCCCATCACTTCCTCGTTGAAGTATATTCTATCTGAATAACACCAAGCCTCTCTCTGAAGTACTCAAACTTCACCGTGGTTAGTGGTTTGTTCAACACATCTGCAATCTGCTCATCCGTCGCAACATACTAGAGCTTCACTGCTCCTCTCTGCACCATATCCCTGATATAGTGATACTTGATCTCGATGTGCTTCGACTTGTCATGGAACACTGGGTTCTCAGACAACTTCACACAACTATGGTTGTCATAGAAGATACAAGTAGCATCCAACTGGAGATCAAACAAATCAGACAGTAGCTTCCTTAGCCATACTACCTTACAATTAGCCGAACAAGCTACGACATACTCTGCTTCGGTTGTACTCAATGATACATATGATTGCTTCTTGCTAAACCAAGAGATCACACCTGATCCCATACTGAAGCAGCACCCCAAAGTGCTCTTCCTATTTGTAGCACTGCTTGCCCAATCTAAATCAACATAACCCTTCAGGTTAAACTTTTGATTTGCATCATACTTGAGCCCATAATCAACCGTACCCTTCAGGTACCTCAGAATATGATTTACACAATCAGGTGAACATGTCTAGGATCCGTCAGGAACTGGTTCAAGGTGTTCACCGCAAAGCAAATATCCAGTCTCGTGTTCGTTATGTACATCAAGGACCAAATCATCTGACGATACATCGTGAAACCACTAAACTCTGATGAAGCATCACTCAATAGCTTCAGGTTCGATGCCATAGGTG
This sequence comes from Larix kaempferi, assembly GCA_027924585.1. Classification (NCBI taxonomy): domain Eukaryota; kingdom Viridiplantae; phylum Streptophyta; class Pinopsida; order Pinales; family Pinaceae; genus Larix; species Larix kaempferi. The sequence goes on along the minus strand of BSBM01002098.1, from coordinate 4,082,996 downwards.
TGGCCATGGCCTTGCAGTCCATCATCCTGAACCTCTTCAGGATCTCTACTTTGTACTTCCCTTGTCCAAGGAAGATTCCATCTGCACTCTGCCACACCTCCATACCTATAAAGCAATGCATCATACCTAAGTCCTTCAGCTCGAATTCGGCAGCAAGCTTCCTCTTCGTGTCGGCAATCAACCTATCCTCACCTGTCAGAAACAGGTCATCCACATACAGTAGGAGTATTACTGGATTGCCTTCCTCAACCTTGTAGTAAAGGTTGGAATTCGCTTTACTCTTGGTAAAGCCCAAATTGGACATGAAGCTGTCTATCCTGTCGTACCATGTCCTGGGTGCTTGCTTCAAGCCATACAAGCCTTTATTTAACCTGCACACATATGACGCCCTGTCATGTGTCTCAAAACCGAGTGGTTGCTCCACATACACTTCCTCCTCGACTACACCATTTAAGAAAGTTGTCTTGACATCCATCTGGTGTATCTTCCACTTCATTACTACAGCCAGAGCAAGTACTGTTCTGATTGAAGTGTATTTGGATACATGTGCAAAAGTCTCTTCATAATCTATCCCTTCTTTTCGGGAGAAGCCACGAGCCACAAACCTTTCCTTCTATGCTACCATTTGCAGCATGCTTGATCTTGTAGATCCACTTGGAAGTCACAGACTTCCCTTATAGTATTGGGACCATATCCCAATCATCATTCTTCATGATTGATTGGTACTCCTCGATCATGGCATCCTTCCATTACTGCATCCCGGATCCTGGGAACTTTAGATTCTTCAATATCTTCAATAGATAGTTTTCTTGAACTTCGTTGCTGGAACAACTGTTGTTTTCCTTCTTTTGCAGGTGATTGTATACGATCTTTCCTACAAGTCAAATTCAATTGCATGATTAGAAACATCTCATAGTTTTCAGAACAAAATCTTACACATAAGGACATATGTCATACAGTCATGCAATTATCTTAGCCAATGCTTCAATACAACATTCATCCATATCCCGTATTCATATGGCAACTTTCTAGATGCCTTCCATCTCTACCAGAACATTGTTAAGAGTGTGCACAACTCCCAACATTTCAAAAAAGAGGTTTCATTCTAGATAAGTAGCAATGGAATGTTTTACAGTACCATAGGCCACTTATCCATTACTTGCATATTAGTAGTATCTTGTTCATTAATGCAACTTTTCTAATATGCATAATACACATCCTAAATCTAGGAACATAAGTATCTACATGACTAAACAACATCATTTAAGTAATCATATATATGAGAAATGACAATTCAAATACTTATCTTTGTTTGCTTGTTGGGTGGACTCCCTCTCAATCTTTGCTTCCTTACAGGAATTACTGGAGTGTGCTCCCTCTTGATCTTTGCTTCCTTGCAAGAACTATTGGAGTGTGCTCCCTCTTGATCTTTTCTTCCTTGCAGGAACTACTGGAGTGTGCTCCCTCTTGATCTTTGCTTCCAAGATTATCTGTCTTTGAACTTATATCCATCCTGGACCACTATGCATGCTTAAGTGTGCACTAGTGTCATCATTGTGTCATCCTCAAGATCTCATACATAATCATACATGCATTAGTATAATCTCAACACTATCAAAACATTATGATTATAAATATGTATGGTCATGATCATTTCATACACAAGTAATTTATCACAAGCATTAGTAATCAAGGTTTCAGGGAGTACTTCTTTTACTCATGCAAATTCTTATTTGACTATAGGACTCTTCTAGTTTTCATATCATTAATCAAACTAAGAAGCATAATATGCACAAACCCATGATTATTTAAACCTATAACTTCATGAATAATCATTATCAATCATACGAAAGTATACTTATATGAGACCCTAACACAAGGTAGGATTCTAACTTGATATAGGAAAAACATACCTGGATTATCATGTTTGCGATTTATGTCTAACATACCCAAACAATGTCTTCTTTGTTCTCTTCAATGATTTAGAGACCTTGTGCTAGTAACCTGCATATCTCATAAGTTAAGCATTGTAGAACCAAATTATACATACCTCGTAAATAGAGCTTCTATGTGATCAATGGCTATGGATGAGTCTTTGTCTTCATGTCACCATGGTCATACGTTCTTGATCTAGAACTTTATTTGTCTTTCTTGATGTACCTTTCAGGTTAGTGGACAACATCATCCTCATACAACACCACAATGCATTAGTACAATCATAAGTGTCAAAACCCTAATCAATGAATGTCTTCTATCATTCACATGCATTCATACTTTTACTAAGGTGATAAGACAAGTCTAAAATTAATCAATATTGTACTAACCTCAATAATATGAAGACAAACTTAATCATGAACAGATTTCAAAACATACCTATATCTCCTCGAGTCATACCTATAGGGATTGCTTGTAGACTTCTTATGTAAGGCCTTAGCCTCATCTCGCTCTGGAACTGGAGCTTCTTCACTTATGTAGGTGTCCAAATCATTCTCTTATATGATTAACCCAATGTTATACTTCCATGCTCGAAAGTTATCAGCCCCACTTGATTTGTTGAATCTGGAACTGGAGCTGGCTAGGGTTTGACAGAGAAACCTTAAAAATCCAAACTTGGAATTTCAAACTTCCGACTGGACAAGGAAATGCAATTCACTGAGGTGAGAAAGCTGGAGTACTCAGATTTTTAAAACTCCAACAATTGACCCGTGAGTTTCAGAGCTGCAGCTTCTGTCAAATTCTTGTTTTCTGGTCAAAATCCCGAACTAGAGTTTGATAGAGCCCAGGGTTCTACCCAACCAAAAACTTCGATCTTGGTCTCCAAATTTTTATTTTGATGAGGAGCATCCAGCCGTGGTCTCAGATTCCAAAATTCCAACTTCTATCAAAAGCCCTAATTTCCCGCAGCAGTGACGAGCCAAAAATGAAAGTGCTCAGAATCCAAGTATCTTTGGACAAAAATATATGCCATATTGTTTTTGATGTATCTCTGAAATTTTGGATCCTCAGGGTCTAAAACTTTGTCCTGCGGTAGAATGACCTATCATCTTTCCAACCCACAGATCTGAGCTCCAATGGATTCTCCATGAGAGAGATATGCTAAGTGTCACAACATGACCTGTTTATGGGATGAAACAACATAGCGAACTTGTACGAAGTGCCATGTGTCACTGTTTCAACTTCGGCCTCTGAAACCCGAACCTGTGAAACTATAGTCCGTTCCCTAACTTCCACTTTTTACGGAATTCCATTTGGAGTTTCCTAGCTTGATATATGACCTTTGTTCCTAGGTCACTTGTTTAGGGTTGCATTCTGTAAGAGGCGGAAACCCTAAATTGTACAGATCATATCTCACAAAGTACAATGAATTTGAGGCTGAAATTTTTAAACAGGTTACATCTATGTCTGATATTCGTCCAGTAAAAATCTCAAACCCTAAACCTTCGCCAAAACAGATTTATAGAGAAAGTGCCACGATGACTAGTTTTTACTATATCAAGTCCTAGCTTCCAATTTGTCGCAAGTGCAACAACTGTTGTAAATGCCATACAATGCCTTCCTTCAGGCTAGGTCTAATACCATGTTATTTTTTCATCATTTAATTCAATATGATCTAGGATATTAACTGAGAGAACAACATGTACATCATATCAAACATAGGAGATAAGAGACACAAAGCATTTCACCGGGGAAAACCAAGAAGGTGAAAACCCCGCAACTTCCTCAGAGATAGAATGAGCACCAATACAAATATCACAAAGATCAGACCCCAAAACAAGAGATAGTCTCCTAGCAGCTTCTCCTCCTCCACTTGTGCGCACTCCTCCTCTCTCTCACTAATGCGAAGTGAGTGAGTGAATGAATGGATAAATAGAGAGGTGCTCCTCCTTGTTTATACTTTACCTTTACTTTCCTTTTACTCTAAATGGTCCGACCTCCGTTAGGAGACTCTAATAACCCATTACCACTTGTCACTGGGCTGACCCCAATAGGGTGGTCTAATAACCCTTTAACTCATACAGGGATGACCCCTTCAAGGTGGTCTAATAACCCATCAAATATAAGTTACGACACTTACAATGTAACTTGCGACACTTACATATAAAAATGACGACACTTATGATTGGAGGAATAATACATCTCCATCAGGAATACAATAAAGTACAAATGTAATACATAGGAGAATATCTTCCGAAGTTACAAATACAACAACAATATAATCATATTCAATTATAAACATTCGATCACTATCGAAACCATTTCACATTTTACATATACATTCGATCACTATCAAAATTATAACAGAATCATATAACTGACCATCATCAGCACATTAGACAATTTCCAAGCAATTTCCTTTAAAAATCAAATACCAGTTACACACATGGTGGGGTCATCTGAAATTGAATGCCTTCAAACAATAAGATGACATAAAATCTAGGTCTGAATCTACACATAACTAGGTCATTCGCAACCAAATGCCCTCAAATAATAATGTCGTAATCAGTCTCAAAAGTCAATAATAGAATGGGGCACTACAAATACATTATTATTATAGTTTCTTCAACATGATTAATATTATGATATGGATTCTCAAGACAAAGGGTTGAGGGATATGCAATACCTAGTGGATCTTGAATTGAATACCAATGAATGGTCTGATCAATCTAAGTTTCAAATTCCAGAGGATATGTTCATTGCTAGCATTTACCATCTTCCTCATGGGTATTCTTTAGCTATATTAAGGGTTCATACTTCAATATGTGATAGAGCCTTTGTAGCTACAATCCTGACACAAATTCTTGAGGTATTCTATGAGAAAAAATATGGCCATCCCCTCCTTAGAAGGCATCCAATTCCCAGACAAAAAAGATTGGATGTCATGGAGAAAACACGAATTATATGGCTATAGAGGATGCAATTCCAAGAGGTAAGGCCAACAAGTTTTTTTGGGCTCATGGAGTTGACTTATTGGGATATTCTTTGGTGTCTAGGAGGCAAGCAAATCTGCCATTTGAAGATCCTAATTCTCCTTTCCATTTGCAAATCGTTTGTCTATGCTTTTCCTCAGAGGGGACAACTCAACTTTGAAATGTAAGTTGACAATATATATAGATATATGGATAGATAGATAGGTAAGTAGGTAGGTAGATAAATAGTTTTGTGGCATTATTGCAAGTAAATACCCAATACCCAATAATGTGTAATGGTTGATTTTAGTAATATCAGAGAAATCCTATGAGGAGGATAGGAATTGTGTTATAACTATGGATAGGAAGTTCATAAGGGCTATTGCCTAGTTATAAATAGGTCAATGAGGAGGATAGAGACTTTGTTGTAACCGTGGATATGAATTCCATATGGTCTATTTCCCAATGATAACTAGGCCATAAGGCCTATTATCTTCCACGTTAATGGATTTTATACTCCATATAAAGGTCTCACATATTTGCATTATCAATGCCAAATGGAACAATATGTTTTATTCTATATGTTATGTCATTGTTGATGGATTACCACCACAAGTTTGTAAGTCACAAGGAACAACAATGTGTGGAGAGTTAACAAGAATTGGGTTTAAAACCACTGATTTTCTCAAGCAACTTGGTAATCTCTCAGAGCATTACATTGTCATAACTCTGGTTGACCACAAAAGCCTTGTTTATCAACAATCTATCTGATCATATTATCAGTGAGGATTGCCAATTCCATATTTGCATCAATGCATTATTTTGTTTTGAATCATTTCCACTTCTTCAAATCTTTGCCTAGATTTCATAGTGTGGCATTGTAATTCATTTACATTTTTTTTCTATAGGTTTAATTTATTTTAAAGCATGGTTTTTGAACTGTTTTTTTATAATGTAAGTAGTGTCTAAGCACTCATGTCGTTCTTAGTATATATCTTAGCCAAATTGTACAGATATACCTGTATTCAATAGGAAATAAATATATTTCTTAGATAGGGGTGTGTTTCTACCAGTCGTAAACAATACTAATATATCTTAATTGTTATACCCTTTATTTTTTATCAACTTTCTTTTGATCAATTCTATGTGTGTATTTGTGTTGGTTCCCTTGACCCTTTGTTACTCGTGGGCATGATGATTTATTCCATTATGCTATTATGAATAACCATCATATCAATGAAATAGTGTGCTTTTGGGAGCTAGCAAGATAATGCTCAAATTCACTTGATACTTGTGAAGACAAAAGCATTTCATAGAAATGAGTGATACCAACTTCCTTATGTGCCAGGCAATTCAACATCCTTCCTTATCCCATCATCTTCACTAGGAACTTCACTTATTGTTGTATTTGAAGGTCCCGTGGTGGAAGACATGGGTGAATTTAAAAACATAATAGGCTTAGAGGATCATATGGGATGCTCTATTATTCATGGAGTAGGACCTTCTCTTCCGTTTTTTGATATATTCATAAAGGAACTCTAGATTTTTCATGTATATATCATGCAGCTTTACATTTTAGAAATCAAGTGCAAAAATTAACTAATTGTATGAAGAGAACCCTCATCGGTGTTGGTAAGTGTTGAGAGAAAAATTCAATGTCAAGTGCAAACCTTGATAGAATCATGACTGTGCAACTGGGACAAATGATATCTTCTAGGAAAAATTTAATCCTCAAATCGCGAGACATTATCTTTCTTTGTAGTCATTGTTTTCACTCATGTTTTCGCTTATGGAAAGCATTGTTTTTTCTAGCACATAACTTTATCATTCAAAACTAGTTGTAATCCATATCTAAGCTTTGAGAACGGGCGTCTCTTTTTGTGCCTCAGTGGGAATTCTCTGGGGGTTTTGTTTTGATATCGATTCTAGTCGTTTTGAATGATTTTGAACATTATGTCTATGTCAAGATTCCTGTTTGGTTGGTTTTAGCCGGGAATGTCTATGGTTATGAAGATTCTGTGAGATCTGTGTCTAGATTCCTGTTTGGCTGTTTTTGGCCGGGAATGTCTCGGATTATGAAGACTCTGTGAGACAAGCTATGTACTTAATTTCAGCAGTAATATATAGTGTTTTATTTACAAAAAAAACTTTATCATTCAAAACTACAAATGAAAAACAACAATCTTATCTCTCAACCTACAAGTGTTTGTTTATATTTTCCCTCAAATATTTGCAGGATGAAAATCCTAATTGAAAAAACAACATATACAAGTGTGTCCAAACTTAGTATCATATTGAATTCATAAGATGCAAAACAATAAATCGAGTCCCTCTATCCTTGGATCACCTATAATATGCGAGCTTTAAAAAATCACCTATTATAATCATGGACGATAATATAGCATGAATCCAAAGAAATGCAGTGGTTTCATCTTTCTGTACGTGCATAATAAAATTGATGTTGATAGCCTCTCAAAGAATTCCGTGGGTCCGATGGATGTCATGCTTGTGATAAAGGAATATCAGACCGATTCTCTGGTTAGAGATTTCTTATTAGATATGTGCTAGCTAGTTGTAGGAGTGTTTTCTAGACTTTTCTATCAGGTTCTTGTATGAAGTTGTGACAATGTTGTGGAAGTTTTTTATGGCAGGTGTTTCCATGGACTCTTTTTTATTTGATAATATTAGCTATGCATAGACTGGATCCACGTTATGATTGAACTCTGGGGCGTTATGTTATGAGAAGATCTCGCTTCTTGTAGTTACGCTATATGTAATGTTTTGACACATCTTTTTCACTCAATAAAAGGTGTTTTTTTTCGTATTGAAAAAAAAAATGCATAAGAGAGAGTATATACATAACACAATTTCTCTTTGCTTTATTTTATCCATGGTCACCTAGAATACCGTGGTTATTATTGTAGTCAAATGGATACATAATGTTTTGATATTGTTGTATGAATTAAGGTTGTGTTCTTATCTATTATGGTTGATCTATAAATTGAAGCATAACTAGAGGTGTTTTTTTTTTCATAAGAAAAAAAGCATAATTCCATTCATCCAAAGAGATCATAATTACATTCAGTATTCACTGTAAAAGTGAATTGACCATATCCAAAATTATGGTTCACGTGATGAGACTATTACGTCTTCTTTCAAAAAGCAAAGAGTGTCGCTTCCCTGTTTTTCAAAAAAATATATGGTTCTGTCCCAACGGACTGTTTTGCTATTACAGCTTCAAAAATTTATATATCACATCCATTCATGCTGATGATATAAAGGAGTGCTTAATACATATTTAAAACATTGTTTTTCAAACTATTTATCATATACATAAACTGTTTTATGCAATGTAAGGTCTGAGAAAGAACTCAGTTCTCTGTCCATCCTGTTCTTCGACTACTTTCCAAGTGCCGATCTCCATGTTCTGCCCTTCTTTGGATGCCTGGTCCGCTTTTTGGTTATTTTCCCTGTAAACATGACGGCATATGAAAAGATCAAAGGATTGTTTGAGCCTCTGAATGGTGTGAAGAACATTAGCAAGTCTAAGAACTCTGCATGCTTGAGTTTTGTTGGTCCAATTTATAGTATTCATGGAATCTCCATAGACCGCCAGCCTAGTAATGCCCCGCCCAGCTGCAAATATGAGTAATAATTTTAAACTCATAACTTCATCAAAGTTGTTTGTGCCCACCCCAAGTCCCATAGTGATAGTAAAAAAGTGATATTCGGTTAAATAAAGAACAACTCCCCCACCGCATATCTCATTGCTGGCAGCTCCGTCAAAAAAACCCCACGGGTATGTTCTGTCAATTTCCACATCCAGATTCCGTCGCTGCTGAGCAACCCTTACATGTTCGGGGTATGCCATGTAAAGACCCACCGTCATAGTACCAATAATCTCTGGTATGCACGTTTTATCCTTAAAAATGACCCCATTCCTTGCCAACCATATCCCCCATGTGATCAGCAGTGGTAGAATCTTTTGTTTTTTAGTGTGCGCCCATCTCCACCATCGCTCCCATGCTTCGCCAACAAAGTTTCCATCCCAGCGACAGTCAAAACCCACCAGTTTTGAACATTCATTCCAAACAGCAGTCGTGAACCGGCACTTAATGAAAAGGTGAGTAACGGTTTCCAATTCCATTTTGCACAAAGCACACCATCCCGGGCCCTGGAAACTTCTTTTCTGCAAAATATCCCAGGTCGGCACCCGATTTTCCAAAGCACACCATATAAAGAGTCTATTTTTCGCTGGGCATTTAAGTTTCCACAGTGAGCTCCACCACCAGACCTCATCCCGTATAGCAGCTCCAGCACTAAGTACATGATAACCCATCTTTGGTGTATAATTGCCCGCCGGATCAAGTTCCCAAGTCATTACATCCTCCTTATCCGAGAGATGTATGCCAGCCCGATTCAATCCATGGATGTAATTACCCAGAAAAATAGCCTCCGGATCCTCCAAGCCCAATACATCCGCAGTTTTCCAATGTTGAATCCACGGTGCACCCGGTCGCAGATCAGCCAGTTGATTAAGTGTGTATATACCCCGATTTTCCAGCGTATGAATAACATGATCGGGCAACAAATGTGATTGTTCACATCCAATCCATGGATCTCTGCCAACTCTCACCTTTTCTCCATTACCTATATCCCAAGCCAAATTATTCTCCACCAGTGAGAAAGATTTAACCACAGCCTTCCATATCACGGATCCCCCAGTATGTGATTTCCGAGGGCTCCTAATCCATTCCTCCAGACTAGTGTCTGAAAGATACTTCCTTATAATAACCCTGGTCCAAAGACTATTAGTCTTGATAAGTCGCCATCCTCCATTAGCTGCCAGCGCCTGAGCAAACAGAAAAATATTTTTTAATCCCCAGCCCCCAAGACCTTTAGGAACAGCAATCCTCTTCCAATTGACCCAGGGTGTAACCTGACCTTCCTTCTTACCACTCCACAGGAATCTAAAGCATAACCGCCTGATCTGTTCAAGAATTCCTTTGGGTATCCAAGACAAGGACATCCAGTATACAGGGATGGCTTCTAAAATGGCCTTAACCAGAACCAGCCTGCCAGCACGCGATATCCACTTGTGACTCCAAACATTCAATCTTTTCTCCACCTTGCCAATTAACCATCTCCAATCCTTCTTAAGATAAATATTTGCTTTAAGAGAGAATCCCAGATATTTCAAACCCTCATCAAGAGTAGTTAATTTGAAAGGAAAGTTTTCAACAAGTGCCCGTTCCTCCTCCTGTCGAAGCAAATGGGTAGTAAGGGTGGACTTATCAGCATTAATATCCATCCCCGTCGCTATAGAGAACAGTTCCAGGATCTCCTTCAAAGTCCGAGTATCCCTTCGATCTCCTGAATAGAAGATGATGATGTCGTCCAAAAATAAAAGATGAGTAATAAATAAACGATCCCCAATGTTAATGCCTTTAAACCGCCCCTGTAATTTAGCATCAATAATTGCCCTGCTCAAACCTTCAGCCACCAGCAGAAAGAGTAGTGGGGATAGTGGACAGCCTTGCCTAAGGCCTCTTTCCGCATGAAAAAAAGGGGTGGCAGCTCCATTCAATAACACAGAGAATGATACAGTAGTTATGCAAGACATGATCCATCTAATAAAATTTATACCAAAACCCAAATGAGTTAGGAGAAGCCTGATATAAATCCAACTCACCTTGTCGTATGCTTTGGACAGATCAATTTTAAGAATAGCTCCTTTAATGTGCCGAGTTTTCATGCTGTGTAGGCCTTCCTGTGCCACCCCTATAGCCTCATGAATCTGACGTCCCTCAAGAAAGCCAAACTGTTCAGCTGTGATATGTTCAGACAGTGATACCTTGAGTCTCCGAGCAATGACCTTCGACACAATCTTGTAAATACAATTGCACAGAGAAATAGGTCTGAACTCTGAGAGAGTAACCGGATTATCGATCTTTGGTATGAGGGCTATAAAGGTAGAATTAAAACAGGCAGGAAGCCTCCCATTCAACCGAGTATCCTCAACCACCTGAAGGAGATCCAGTCCCACAATCTCATACAGTTCTACAAAAAATTCCACAGTCCATCCATCCGGCCCGGGGCTCTTGTCTTTCTGAAAGCTACCAAGAACCTCCTTCAGCTCCTCCTCAGTAACAGCCCTCATCAGTCTCCTATTATCCTCTTCCTCAGCAAATATTGGAAATAATTGAGCAATCCTAATAACTTCTGCAATGGAGGCCTGTACAGGAGCCTTAAATAATTGCTGGAAATGACCCACCCCACATCTAGCCTTGCCTTCAAAGTCGAAATGTTCAGCACCAGCTTCATCTTTCAAGCTCCAAATAGTATTGACCGCCTTCCTCCCCCTGGCATATGCATGAAATTTTTTTGTATTCTCATCCCCACATTCCAGCCAGACCGCCCTGCTCTTGAGTCTCCAGGTTTCCTCCTTTTCCATCAAAAGTTTATTTCTAATGCCTTCCATCCTGATCATATCAGCCTTGGATTCCAAAGTCAGAAGACCCCCTCCATCCCCCTCATATATCTGTAATAGTTCATCCTCAATCTGCTTCAAAGCAGCATCATCCCTCATTTTCTTTTCAAAAGCCCACTTTTTAACAGCTCCTTTTAACCGTTGAATGTTCTCAGCGAACTGAAAAGCCCCAGTACGAACATGATCCACATCATACGACCTCCAAAGGTCCAGAAAGAGCTCTTTAAAAGATTCATCACTGAGCCAATTCTTGTTAAATTTAAGAGAGCTGGGTGGATTATCAGGTCCTCGCCTGATCTCAATAAAGATAGGGAAATGATCAGAGTCCCCACCGCTCCCTACCCACTGTCTGATCTGTAGAAACCTGTCCACCAATTGTTCAGCCACTAAGAACCGATCCAGTCTTTTTGCCACCCGAGCCTCTCCACTCCTGTTGTTCCTCCATGTTTCAGCTTGATAGGTTCAATATCCAGCAAATTCTTATGAACCAATTTCTGTTGAAAGTACCCTGCCAAGGGATCCACATGTGCCATAGGTCCCCAAACTTCTGAATGCCCTAAGGTGAAGTTTAAATCTCCTCCCACCACAACCGATTCACCATCAAAGAGCGGATCCTGTAGTAGTGATTCCCAGAAAGGAGCCCTATTAACATAAGGCCCGTAGACATTAACCACAGTGAAGCAAGTGCCCAAATCAACAAAGAGAAATTCAGCTCCCAGCACAGAAGCCATTCCCCAAGCATTATTCAATTTAATCGCACAATTTCTCCATCCCACAGCTAACCCCCCAGAGCGACCCCTCACATCCAGGGTCATAAAAGTCCATCCCACCAACCAATGTTCCAATTTCTCCTTGATGATAATACCTAAACCTAAAGTCTCTTGTAGCAGAATCACATCAGGGCGTTCAAGAGTAAGCACCCTCATGAAGGCTGATTTCTTTTTTGGCCCAGCCAGACCCCGACAATTGAAGGACATGATCTTCATATCCGCACATTCGTCCGGGCATTCACTGCTCTAAGTGTCCTCTCAATAGAAACTTGTTTCCCATCCCTTAGATCCAAACGGGCTCTGCTCTGAGCCTTAGATAAATGAGACCTTCGGCCTCTGCCCCTCCGGGCCAGCACCTTCGTCTTACCCAAACCCCCCCCAGAAATTTTAGTACAGGAACGGAGATTATACCCAGATGCAGATGATTCGGGTGAAGAAGGCTCAGGGGACAAATCCACCTTCCCAGGGTCCGGTTCAATAGAAATCAATTTGTCCTCCAGAAGAATAGGTGTTAAAACAGGGAGGTGTGCATCAGGTTCACCCACCGGGAAAGTACAACCCCCACAAGAGGGCGAAACAATAGAAAGTGGAGCATTCTCAGTAAGACCCGACAAAGATAAATTCTTCAGTCCCTCAACCCAATCAAAACCGACCACAGAGCATCGATTGATAAAAATATGTATAGAGGGTGAAAAAGAAAAGGAAGGAATACCCGGCATGGAATGTCCCGGCACAGCTACAACAGCCGATGAAACAGAGCCAGTAATGTCCTCAGATTCAATAGGTTCTCCATCGAGAATGTCCCGAGCCGCTTCAGAATCCGGGCCAGCAGGATCCAACACACCGACAATCCGGTCCCCATCCAATCCCATCCGCTCAGTCACCGTCTCCTTGTTCAGCAATTCCGGGGGTTCATCCATAGTAGCCTTATCCTGGGGGTTTTGTAACCCCCCATTCAGTGGACGGGCCGGTGGTTGACAATCAGACTCCGGGTGACCATAGACATTGCATCGCCGACATCTAAAGGGTAAATTCTCATAATCCAGCAGCTGGGTAATGCTAACAGGCACCCATTCCAGAATTATATGCTCCGGCAGACCTTCACGCACATTTAAATTTACCAATATCCTCGCAACCTGTTTGTAATGCGTCTTCATAAAGGAAAGATCAGCTTCCAGGAAATTTCCAAGAATATCCCCAATCTGACGAAAATGACGAATATCCCAGAAATGCAGTGGAAGTCCCGGTAATCTAACCCACACCGGGGACAGATCAATTCTCTCCCGACTCGCATCGAATAGAGGATGCCAAGGCTTCAACAGTACCGGCTTCCCTTTTAAATGTCAATTCTTGTTCAGAATTCTGGGTATATCTTCCTCTGAACGAAGTACCACCGCAAACCATCCACGGAGCAGCATGTCCACCTCAGGAGTGTAACCCAAAACCTCGCGCCACTGTGAATCCACCCAAGCCATCACCGTGGGCCGAGCAAAAATTCTGCCCATAACCCTACCAACCAACGTCAAACAAGACATCTCAAGGACTTGTTCCCAGGCAATGTCTTCTCCTATAGCATAGCTACCCACAGAGCGAGTTTTAACCCAGCTTCTCTTCCTACGCCTGTTAGGTCCTTTACGAGCAGCCCCGGCCCCCAAAACAGTCCCATCACGAACCTGCTGAGACCCAGCAACCGTCACAGGGCTTCCAAACCCCCGATGTTCGTTAATTTCCAGGGGCACACGCAAATCCCCTCCAGTTTCACCTCCAAACGTCCCAACCAGCTGCTAAACCTGACGAGCCACACCTGCATCAGCAATCTTTTCAAAACCTACCACAGCTTCAAAGCCATCCTGTAACCCCGACACCTGAAAGCCCAAGTTCCGTGCGAAGAAGTCATCAGCCGCTCTCCAGTCCGGACTACCCAAAAAATCCTCAGCCAAACCATCGTTTTCCAGACTTTCCGGCAACAAAACACATGGGGAGCGAGTCGAATATTCCGAGGTCAGTAAGCCATTTTCCGGCCTCACCTGCCCCCTCCCGGTTGTTACAGTACAACCAGGCCCCATCAGAGAGAAACCATCCAGGCCCCTCATCAGCCCTCCACCTAGCGCCCCCCAGCCGTCTAAAGCCTCCATCTGTACACCGTCGAAAGCTTCCAAATCCATACCTTCACCGTATCAAAAAGCCCAAACACCCATACAAAACCCTTCAAAATCCCTCTGCACCGACACAATCATCAGAACCCTGACACCTCTCAGAAAACTTCCAGCGGCATATAAAAAATAAACCCGTCCCCGAGTAAAAAGCATCCGTCGTTTTCTGTGAAAACAAGGTAAGGTGACAGTGAGAGGGATGGCAACGACCTCTCCCCTACATCGACCGGTAGCTCCCAGCTACCAGCCACCCACATGAAACCCTACCTCCATCTCAGAGCCCGCCGCCTCCAGCCCCATAACTAGAGGTGTTATTTGTTTCAATAGATAATTTATAGTTTGGTAATTCATTAATAAGAAATATGTTAGTAATAGTAACCTTGTTTTTGTGCTAGTGAACAAACATTTATATTTAGTTGGTATATAAATTGCAAGATTTGAAAACAAGAGGCTCATGATTCCAATTAGTAGGAATTTCTCAAAAGACTTTAACACTGGTTTAATATAAAATACCTATCAAGAATATTAAAATTCATATTTCCAAAACCATTTCAACCAATTTTGCATCTAAATAATAATAAGTTCAGTACCTATAAACGAATTCACATATATACTTAAAAACTTGATGCTAAATGGTATTGTAAGCCCATTTCTTTTTATTTAAATTTAAGAGGATGGCTCGTAAATGCCCTAGGATCAATGTTGGTAATGTATGGTCTTTTTTAAAGTGTTTTTGTTTTGTTTTTCTATCTAGGTTAAAAGTACAGAAATTATATGCAAAATTTAACCTTGTTATGTAGTTCATATATCATGTAAATATATTGTTCTTTGTTCTCTATGATGAAGCTAACAATCTTGATGAAGCTAACAATCTCTTGAGTATTTTTGAAATTCATTGAGAACATTATTGATTTTGTAAAGTTTTTGTAGGCTCTTTGTCAGATCTGCAACCTAAATGTTGCATCCATAAGGTTCAAGTAATGAATTGTACATGTCGTAAATTTAGCTCTAATCTCACCTTGATTAGCAAACTTAAGCATGTAAACAAATTTACATTTGCATTTAAATTATAACATAAAAAGGATAACATAATGCGAATAATGTCAATTCTTTTCTTTTATGGAATAAGAGATCCACATGGTATATGTGAAAATAGATATATGCATATTAACTATAGTTAGATAACATTAATTTTGTTTCATTAGAGTTATGTGAAAATAGATATAAGCATATTAATTGTAGTTAGATAACATTAACTATGTTTCACTGGGGTTTGTGTTTAAGGTTAAGCTTACTATATATGTTTTTGTATAATATTGTCCTTGTCATTGTTATTTTGTGTCACATTAGATTCATTGATTTTCATTGATTTGTATTTACTTTTAGTGGTGGGTTTCTTTCCCAAGAGCCTCTAAAATCCATTGATGGCTTAACAAGGACCTTAACATAAATCATTTGATCCAACTTGGAGTTCAAAACAATTTATTTTTGAAGATAAGGAGAATGCTAGTCTTTGCAAATTCATTCCTAAAGTTTATCACAAGGTAATGAGAGTCCTTGTGGGGATATCCATGTTGATATTTTTGCTTTTGATTAAGATATTGTTTGTGAAACATGCATGTGTCATTGGATTATTTTTCAATTGTGCACCCCCAAATTCATTACTAACGTTTATCACAAGTAATGAGAGTCCTCAATAAGATATCCATGTTAATATTTTGCTTTTGATTGTGACATTGTTTGTACATGTGTTGCTAGGTTATTTTTTCAATTGCGTACCTCTAAAGGCCATGACTTCAGCCTATAAGAGGTACAAAGCTACCTCATTGGCCATGACCTGGGCTATAGGAGGTACAAAGATACCTCATTCGCATTGCCATAGTACCTAACACTTATCCAAAAGTGTTTTTCTTGTTATAGCATACAAATGTATATAAATATTTAAAAAAAAGAAATAATGTATATAAACATTTTAAACACGGCAAGGACTAAATTGCTTTGCTATCAAACATTTCAAAAAGGGAATGAAAATTTTCACTTTTTTAATTGTATAAACTCATTTCTATTGTTACCATTTTGATTATTATTATTATAGTAAATATGGCAATGTATGTCATTGTAAGGATACCTTTATAATATGAACAAGTTAGTTACTAAAGAAATTGTACAAAACATTACAGGTCATTATCTACCAAAATAAATATTAAATAAGAATAAGTAGTTGTCTAAAATTGATTGAACAAAGTAATCACATAATTGTAAGTATTTCTCTAAAAACTTTAGTTATGTGTATAACATTATAATATTATCTATTTACATGTAAATCCATAATTAACATTAAGAGAAATCATTTCACACGCACAATTATTTATGGAGTGCATCGTTCACCATTTTCTTCTTTAATTCCTACTACAATATACAAAAACAAGACAAAGTTTGTGACATGTTTGTGACGGAATGAGATCCCTGTATAAATGCATATATTCAACTCCCATCCCAATAGAAGTAAAGTTGTGCATAATTGCACATCTTTATCATTTGGGAGAGTGGGGTGAAGGCATGCATTTGTGTAAATTGTTCCCTCCCTAATGATGAGGTGAAGTTATACATTACGTACTTGAGAATGTGGGTACTGACAATAAAGTTGAACATTTGTGCAAAAGCACCCTAGAACCACCCACCCTTCGAGTATTTGAAGCGAGATATATTATGAACAAAATTATATTTTAATTTAATTAGTGCAAGTGGAATCTTGTTTAGGAGATTGCAAACACGTCATGAAAGGAGGCTCATGATTTTAGGTATAGTTAATATTTATATGTTTCTTCAATAATCTTAGAAAACCATATTTTTATAATAGGTAAAAATTTATCAATTTAACACTAAAAGTGTGTTTACATCATTGATAAACAAAAGGGAATGAGTGATGGGTGTGCGGCCTGTTGGGCCCATCCATGCAGAGGAACACGTGGCGTACAAGGTGGGGAAGTCATTAAAACTTGATGGCTCATCATCAATCCAGAACCTGCTGCGAGGTACGATTTCAGGGACAGTGAAGGATCCTAAGGTCTGTTCTATGTCCTTCTTCTCGCTCAAGCCCTCATGGCCACCCTGGCTAGCTCTTGTGATGATTTCAGAAGGATAGTCAAAACAATGCAAGGGCCTCGACAGTTATGTCGTCGTTGTATGATGCTTCTTGTCGAAGCAATCTGGGAGAGACTACCTATCATTGAAGGGAAGCGAACTGGGGGCTCGTTGGTGTATTGGTCCACCCTTAGGACGCTTGAAACGCTGCGTGAATCTCCTTCTTGGGGCAGGCAACATGGTTTGAACAAAATCCATTAGAAGGCGAACTGTTAATGGACCCAAGAGAACACACATGCCGCGTGCTCTCAAAGAAATGGGGAAGGTGCAAGGTTTCTTTGAGCAGGTGCTCTCGCCTGCGGTCAGGGCTTTGGTGGAACGCCTAGAGAGGAGGTTGCCGAGAGGCACTGGGATTTCGGGTGTGGGTTAGCTGGCTCAAAAATTTGGTCAATTGGCGGAGGACTCGGGGTCCAATCGCACCAGGGAAACTCGCCACACCAAGACTCTGACTTTATTTTGGACTGTTAAATACCTTATGAGCACGATGATGGAGGATTACAAGTTTGGAGGACGGACTTCGAGTGTTGGTGCAGGAACAACGAATGGAGATGGCTTGAATTAATACGAAATTGGATGCCCTATCCCAAGCACTAACAAGGAATACTTTCAGCCGACCCCAGCTCAGCAAGCAGGCCAAGACTCAAACTTGTGTTTCGATGCTGCTTGGAGACTGTTCAACAAGTGGCCAAGTCAAAAAATTCAGGTGTTGTTCCTTCGCAATTTTTAATTTCTGATGATGATTAATCGCTGTGTTTGTTTAGTGAGGTCTCAGAAAACATGGTGTTGTGTAGAGAACACTGTAATTTCAACAAAAAAATTGTGGTCATAACCCCCGGCCTGTGAAGGATCCAAACTCAAACTCTTTTAGGTTGAAAAACTTAAGTCACAGGCTCTTAACATGGAGAGCCTTTTTTAGCTATTAGGGAGCTATTTTGTTTAGTAATATTTGGTCTTGAACTCTTAACATGATGAGGACATCAATGGCAATGCTTAGTAAAACTCGGTTTTTAAATTAATACAATTTACAAACTTTACCCAAAAAAAAATACTAAAATTAATAATGAATACAAAACTATATCATATGTTACTAAGTTAAATTTTCTATTATTTAAAATAAATACTAATGTCATTTGTTCAGTGCAATACTCTTTTCAAATATATAGTAAGGATAATTCTTTGTTGTTTTATTCAAAGCTTATATATAAAGATAATTCTTTGTTGTTTTACTCAAAGCAATATAAGCTTTATGCAATAAACTTAGAAAAAGAAGTTAACACTCTTAAAACTCAGATTCATGGATGTTTTCTATATTATTAGGATAATATTTATATCATAAAATAAAATAAAATATGATGTGTATGTGTTATATTTTAATCAAATCAATATTAAACATAACATAAAAAGCTTAACAAAAATACTTAACATGTAGTTGTAATTATTTAAATGTATCATAATATATCCCATATAGCTATAGTTGTACATGCATATAGTTGGGTGTGTTCAAATTTATTATGGCATATCTTTAAGGTGTTTAATGAACTTTGGTTTTAAATTTGGAGAAAAGCCTTACTCATGTACAAAATGTGTTTCTTAATTATTAATACAATGTTTGTTTTTATTGGAAATAATTATAATTTTTATTAGATATAAAGTATTTTCTTTACAATAATATTTTAGTTTTTTGTTTACAATTTTTTTAAGTACATTTTTCCCCACGAAAAAAAAACTATATTTTTGTTATTCAAATGATTTGAGTAAAAAAGTATATCTTCTTAAATATTTAACATAGTTTTTTTAAGAATAAATCTATATCTATAACATACCACTAAAATAAAAATATGTATCCAAAAACAAACTAAAACTGTTGTCATGACCAAAATCTCACATAGACAAATAATATCTAAAATATCACCAACATAACCTCACCTCTTTAGTGTTCTATTTCTTCCCAATTATGTGTAGATAAGTTTTCATTTTTTATTTTTTCAACATCTTTGCTCACACATCTTAGTGGATCGCTCGTATTTATCGTGTCGTGTTTAATTCATTATCCATTATAATTATCATTATAAAGAGTGTTATCTAGAATCATTTTAAGTTGTATTGTTAAATTATTTAGATATTTTTTTGGTTTAATTTGTGGTTTTACAAACTTTTAAATGCTTAATCATTTACTTTTTTTTAAAATATCATACTTATATCTACATTAAATTGCAATTTAAAAACATGCATTACAACGTTAATCTTCCTAACATTTTAAATCATTATAACTATGATGATATAAGAATGTTTTTCTTAAAGCTTTTCGTACATAAAAAAATTATAATGTAAACTGAGTGATTTCTTACTTTTTTAAAGGTTTAATAAACCAAAGTTGAAATGAACCTTAATAACCACCAGCATAGATCCAAATCCTAGGCTCTATCAAGCGCCGAGAGAGATCAAATCTCCTGAAGTGCAAACCTCTCCTTGAATAGCTTCTTGAGTGCAATACCTGAGCCACCTAATCCTAAGCTCTAAAGTCTCTAGTTTAAGTCTCATATTTACTTTTTACTTTGTACTATTTTTTTTGTTGATGGCCGACATAATATTTATTACTTTTTACTTTGTATTATTCTTTTTTGTTTACTTTGTATTATTTTGTTACTCGACAAACACTCTAAAATCTCATATTTACTTTTTACTTTGTATTAAAAGTAAAAAGTAAAGTCTCCAGTTTAAGTCTCATATTTACTTTTTACTTTGTATTATTCTTTTTTGTTTATGACGGACATAATATTTATCACTTAATCCTAAGCTCTAAAGTATCTAGTTTAAGTCTCATATTTACTTTTTACTTTGTATTATTCTTTTTTGTTTATGGCTGACATAATATTTATTACTTTTTACTTTGCATTATTCTTTTTTGTTTCCTTTGTATTATTTTGTTTATGGCCGACAATATCGACAAACACTCGATTAACAAGATCTCCCTCATATTGAGCTGTAGAGCGCTTCTCGACGCAATCATCATTATCATTATTAAACACAACTATACATACAGTTTAAAATAATTTTTAATTTTTAATTTTCAAAAAATATAAATATTAATAAAATGTTTTGCAAAGATAAAAGAGAAAAAAATATGTCTAGTACATAAATTTCTAAAGAATACTTTTAATATAACGAGCGTTAAGAGTAGTATCAAAATTATTTGTTCAAGTAATGGACGAATAACAAGTAAATTCTTTTAATATAACGAGCGTTAAGAGTAGTATCAAAATTATTTGTTCAAGTAATGGACGAATAACAAGTAAATTCCCTATAACAAATACAAGCCAAAGCACACATCTAAACAGCAATGATAATAACAATTGATGGGTTAGGAAAAAAATGAAACATCTAGATACTATACCATTGGTTATCCCAGTGCAGCCTAATCTATTAAAGCATTTTGAATACATTAGAATTGGTTATCCAAGTGCAAGTAACATTGGTTATCCAAGTGAAACCCTAATCTAAATATTTTGGAGTGGTTGAAACAAATACAATCAAAGCCATTATTATATTTCATTTATGATTATATTTTCTAGAAAGATATAAGTGCAATGTGTTATCATGTATTTAATCTAAAAAGAATTATAAGATAAATTATAAATAAGGGACATAGTAATAAGGTTGTGAATGGTTACTTAATTGGATCTAGTACAAGTGATTGTAGGATAGAGTGTTTATTGTTTTGTTTTTATAAATTAGAAACCTAGATTTTAATACATATCTCTAGCTGTATATTTATAGATGTATGTTTATGTTGATTTAAGTAAGTATTTTGATTTTCCTTTATTGAAAAAAAAAAGGTTTTGTTTTTTCTTGAAAAAAATCATAAACTTTTATTTTCATCAAAATTTACATTCTTTATGATCCTAAGTGGCATCCATCAAAATAAGTTGAAAAACATCAGACTAATTCATTATTTTACATTTTTCAACTAATTCCATTCATTTAAACCACACCAGGCATAAAGAAGAATCAATAAGACAAAAAAGGCAAAACAGTCATTACATATTTCATAATTTGAGCATTCATAAAGGTTCAAGTTCCAAAAAGCAACATTTCATATTGTTCTTTTCATATCTCTGATATCTCAAGAATTGCTGACTAAACTAGTCAATAGAAACATAACTTCTTTTCACTGTAGCATCATTAATAATAGCAAAAAAAGATCAGCATAAAAATCCAGCTTTCCACAGTCTTATAAAACTGAATCGTCATTTCTTCATGGCGGTTCAAATATTGGACGGTGAAAGAAACCAGTGGAGACACCATTTAATTCTTCAGATATGTACCACTCTCCATGCCTCATTTCCATGCCCTGGTTTGAAAGAGAGTCTGCATCTTGATTCCTTTCCATGAATATGTGTGAGAAGGAAATCATCGAGAAAGACCTTTTCAGGAGTCTTAACACTTCATCTAGTAAAGGCTGTAAGTAAATATTTAGACAACTTTTTCCTTCCGAAACCCAGTCTATGACAAGTTTCGAATCTCCAAATACTTGCAAGTGAAGAATATTATTTTCAATTGCAAGAGATAGTAATAATCTGAGGGCATTTAACTCTGCATAGTTATTTGTCCCAACTCCTAATCCCGCTTTGAAAGTAATTTTCTTATCTTTTGAAATATGCACAACCCCACCTGCTCTAGATTTCTCCTGTTTAGAATTAACTGCTCCATCAAAATAAGACCATGGAATCTCCTTATTGATTTCTTCTTGCGTGATTTTTCTTTTCAAAGACACCTTGTTGATGTGAGGGTAACTCTTGATGATAGCTATACTACGACTGCCACAAAAAAGAGAAGGGGTCACTACCCCTTCGAATAATCATTGATTCCTGGCAGTCCATACTTGCCAACCTATTATAAGAGGAAAACGTTTAATTGCCTTAAACCTAAGGTTTAAGTACCAGTTACTAAGACAATTTTGCACCGAATCCCCTTGCCAAGATAACCTATGTTTTTACAGTGTAGGGGAGGGATGCCAGTTGTTGGAGACCCCACGTGGCTCCCTCCCCCATGCCACGCTGGAGAGTTGACACGAATGCAGCCCGGGCCCAGATGGCACCGCCACCTGTCGTGGTGGGTGGTATAATTAAAGCGGCCTTTATGGCACGCTTTTTCTCGCTTTTTCGGCGCTTTTCCCGCACACTCTCCATCCTCCCGTGTATTGTTGCTCGGGCCCTGTCTGTGAACGCTCCGCCACCCCACTTCCTGTTCACGCCCGGTCTGGTTCTGCACCACCCCCGCTCTGGTTCTGCACCATGGGCGCTCTCGTTCTGCCAGTATCGTCACGTGCTACTGTTATAT
Organism: Larix kaempferi; assembly: GCA_027924585.1. NCBI lineage: Eukaryota > Viridiplantae > Streptophyta > Pinopsida > Pinales > Pinaceae > Larix > Larix kaempferi. Next base: position 4,060,192 of record BSBM01002098.1, on the reverse strand, counting down.
GGCGGACGCTTGTTGCCTTACCCCCCGACGGATGGCGTTCGCCGCTGCTGTGTGTTCTGTCCGATAGCTCTCCCGATGTTGACCCTCGCTCCATGGCCATAGCGCACCACAGGCCCTCGAAGTTGTCTGCGGCGGACCCCGTTGGAGGTTTTCATCGGTTCGGTGGTAGTGTTGTTGGGTTGCCGCTCGGCTGGTTTCGCTGATGGCGATGGTGGCTTCCATCAGGCTGTTCCTGCTCACGGCGGTGGCGTTGGCTGTTCCTGCTCACGGCGGTGGCGTTGGCTGTTCTTGCTCACGGCGGTGGCGTTGACTGTTCCTGCTCACGGCTGTGGCTCGTCCCTTCACGCTTCTTCGGTTTCGGTGGTAGGTTTCCTACCAACCATTCCCTGCAGTGTTTGTCAACACTCTCAACCTTCTGGGGATTTCGTGGACCATTTCTGCTGCTTTTAAAGGTTAAATTCTGGTTTTCTGGGTTGTGAATTTGTGCATTTCTGTTGGTGAATTGGTTTGGTGCCCTCCTGCTCGCACTTTGAATTGTGTATGGTGGGTTTACGTTGCGTTTGTGGCAATGGTGAAATGCATTTCGTTTATGCTGCAGCAGGGTTTAGGAATGGTTTATAATGCAATAGGGTTTATGAATGGTTTATGATGCAGTAGGGTTTATGAATGCAGTCGGGTTTATGAATGTTTTAGTGTTTATTCATTTATTAGGTTGGAGGTGAATTTGTTTCGGCTGAATTACTGAAGGTGAATTTGTTAGGTGAATTTGGAGGTGAATTTGTTTAGGGTGTATGAATTAGGGTTTTGTAATTAAGGTTCTGTGGTTAATGTTGAAGCTGCGTTTAAATTTTTTTTAGGGTGTATGAATTAGGGTTTTGTAATTAAGGTTCTGTGGTTAATGTTGAAGCTGCGTTTAAATTTTTTTAGGGTGTATGAATTAGGGTTTTGTAATTAAGGTTCTGTGGTTAATGTTGAAGCTGCGTTTAAATTTTTTTTAGGGTGTATGAATTAGGGTTTTGTAATTAAGGTTCTGTGGTTAATGTTGAAGCTGCATTTAAATTTTTTTAGGGTGTATGAATTAGGGTTTTGTAATTAAGGTTCTGTGGTTAATGTTGATGCTGCGTTTAAATTTTTTTTAGGGTGTATGAATTAGGGTTTTGTAATTAAGGTTCTGTGGTTAATGTTGAAGCTGCGTTTAAATTTTTTTAGGGTGTATGAATTAGGGTTTTGCAATTAAGGTTCTGTGGTTAATGTTGAAGCTGCGTTTAAATTTTTTTTAGGGTGTATGAATTAGGGTTTTGTAATTAAGGTTCTGTGGTTAATGTTGAAGCTGCGTTTAAATTTTTTTAGGGTGTATGAATTAGGGTTTTGTAATTAAGGTTCTGTGGTTAATGTTGAAGCTGCGTTTAAATTTTTTCTAGGGTTTATGTTGCAATCATAGTTTGGGCAGAATTATTGCAGGTTCTATGGTTTGTGTTGCAGCAGGTTCTATGGTCTGTGTTGCAGCAGGGTTTGCAAATTTTTTAGGGTTTATGTATTTGTTTCGGCTGAATTATTGAAGGCTCTATGGTTAATGTTGCAGCAGTGTTTATAATTTTATTTGGGTTTTTGAATTTCGTTTGTTGCTGGTTTATGTTGCCTTATGTTGTAATAGGGTTTGTAATTTTTTTGGGGTTTATGATTTTAGTTTGTTGCTGGTTTATGTTGCAATCATAGTTTGGCCTGAATTTTCTATCTTCTATGGTTTATGTTGCAGCCGGGTTTGTAATTGTTTTAGGGTTTATGAATTTAGTTTGTTGTGTTGTTAATGTTGCAATCATAGTTTCTGCCGAATTAATGAAGGCTCTATGATTAATGTTGCAGCAGTGTTTATAATTTTATTGGGGTTTCTGAATTTCGTTTGTTGCTGGTTTATGTTGCAATCATAGTTTGGGCTGAAATATTGAAGGTTCTATGGTCTATGCTGCCTTATGTTGTAGCAGGGTTTGTAATTTTTTTGGGGTTTATGATTTTAGTTTGTTGCTGGTTTATGTTGCAATCATAGTTTGGCCTGAATTATCTATCTTCTATGGTTTATGGTGCAGTCGGGTTTGTAATTTTTTTAGTGTTTATGAATTTAGTTTGTTGTCTGTTAACGTTGCATCATAGTTTGGGCTGAATTATTGAAGGCTCTATGGTTTATGATTTTGGTTTGTTGCTGGTTTATGTTGCAGCAGTGTCCCTAAATTTTATCTGGTTTATGAATTTAGTTTGTTGTTGGTTTTTGTCGCAGTGGAATGGTAATAGTTAAAAGGCAAAACTGCATCATATAATTTAGTTTTTGATATTAGCAAGTTTGCCAAATTGGCTATTGTTGATGCATTTTACAAGCGATCTGCTCCACCTTATCATCTGTTGTTGTTAATGCAGTTTACAAGTTGCATGCTATTGTTAAATTATAAGTGTATGATGCAGTTTTTACTTTTACCTATTAACATGAAGTGATCTATTGCATCTTATCTGCTGTTGTATGATCTGCTGTTGTATGATGCAGTTTTTACTTTTACCTATTAACTTGAAATTTTGGGCAAAATAGAAGAAGTTAAATTAGTTGTTGCATTATGGGCATTTATATAGACATAGTTTTATTAAACAGTTTGTGTGCTTGATTATTGTTGTCTGTTGTTCTAGCCTTCAAAAGGATATTGAATTTGTTTATAGGAATGTACATACACTGGATCTAATTTAGGCCTGTTATGTTGATTAGTATGATACTGTATTAAGTTGTAATAAGTCATGCATGAGAGCCCTCCATGGAACATTCCTTATAGAAGCATGATTAATAATAGGAGAGAAATAGGCACCATGTTGCAGTACAGTTAGCATCGAATGGATGGGTATCACACCCATGCAATGGTTCAACCCCATTCCTAGCATCTGTGTGCTTCCATCTGTTTAATGGGTGCATTTAATGGGTAGGTGTCATTTATTGAATACAGAGGGTTGGAATGTTGAACAATCTTGCAGTTATGGCTGACACTATCTTTTTTTATGCTTGAACAGGTATCAATGAATGTTTGAACAGGTTTCAATGAATGCTGGGATATTTAGGCTCCATTAGATATTCGTGGGTCCTCCTTTGATAGGTACCTTGCAGTAGGTTGCAAAAACGAGTTGTGTTATTTAGCTGTTTATGTACTTCTGGATATTTGAGCAGATTTGTACTTTGTTGGGACAAGATGTTTTGTACAGTTTGTCATATAAAGACTATTTATTGACAGCTATTGGCCCAGTCAGTTAATGGGCAATTTTTGGACATAATTTAAATATTTTCTGCACTTAATATGGAATGTGTATGTTTAATTTATGGGTTTATTTGTGTCAAGATATGGTGGTTATGTGGGACCAGTACTATGTCAACTACTGGTCCCTGTTCAACAATAGACAACTCTCCCCTACCCACATCCATCCATACATGTTTAGCATATAAACAATCAACTAACATATGATATCTAGTTTTCTCATCATTTTTATAGAGAATACACCACTCGGGACATGCATAGCTCCTTCTTTGTAATTTTTCTCACCTTAGGGATTTATCCATAAAAAAACCACATAAGGATTTTAGATTTAGGGGTTAAATTGAATTTACAGACACTTCTCCACCACCAAAATGGGTCCTCTGTTTGAGTTTGTTTTATCAGAGACAAATAACCAATCTTTGGAGTATAATCCCCATGAGGATTATTTTCCCACACCAAATTGTCCTTCTATTGGTTAAGACGAATATTGCAGGATATATGATTTCCATTTGAGTTCATCATCACCTCTAAAACCTAACGAGTTAGCATTCCTCCAGACTTCTTTCAATATTGTTGAAGAATCACAAGCCAATAATTGATTTAAAGCATAAATACCTTTGAATCTCAGTTGCATTACCATATTGAAGGGCAAGAGATGAGATTTATCACTTCCCACCCATGAATCTTCTCTAACTCTAACACTTCTACCGTTACCTATTTTCCAAGTAAGGCCTCTTCCAATTACATCAAAAGCTAGTATTGTTGCTTTCCAACACACTTATACATTTCAGTTGGATTTTTAAGGATTTCTAATCCATTCTAATATAGTAGCAAGAAGAATGTATTTATGAACAATCGCCTCTTTCCATAGACCAGTACTTGAAATCAACCTCCAAATTAATTTAGTTGCTAAAGACTTAGCAAAATTTGGTAAAACCTTTATACCCCATGCACCTAAAAATTTAGGTAAACAATCGATTTCCAATTGATCCAAACCGTCCCTTTTTGCTTTGATTTACCATCCCCAAAAAATTGGAACATTAATTTCCTTATAGCTTTAGAATTCCTCGAGGAACCCATGACAAAGTCACCCAGTAGACTAGCATTGCCTCAATCATTGATTTAACAAGAACTAGTCTTCCTGCTTTGGATAGCCTATTAAAAGACCAATTTGAGATCCTTCTTTCACATTTAGTGATAATCCAATCCCAATCTTTCTTTAGATATGAAACATGTTTGAGTTTGAATCCCAGGTAGCAGAGTCCTTGATCAAGTTCAAAGTTAATGAAATTAAACAGTCTATGCATAAGAATCTTGACATCCCCATCTACTCCTTCCTATGCAATCAGAGACTTATTCACATTTACTTCCATACCTGTTGATGATCAAAAAAGCTGTAGAATAATAGATAGATTCTCCAATTCTTTGCACGATCCATCACAGAAAATTAAAACACCAACAACAAACAAAATATGGGAGAGCATGATATGCCCAACAATATCAATTCCTTTGAATTTTCCTCTCATTTTAGCATCCATTATAGCTCTGTTAAATCCCTCCGCTACTAGCAGGAATAAGAGAGGTGCAAACAGACATCCTTGACAAATACCACGAGTCGGTTTAAAAAAATTTGAAGCTGCACCATTGACTAGGATAGCGAAAGATACTTAAGAAATACAAGCCATAACCCACCTAATAAAATATGAACATAAGCCAAGTTGAATCATTGCCATTTTTGGATAAGCCCAACTTACCCTATCATACGCCTTTGGCAAGTCAATTCTAATGACCACAACCTTTAAGTTCTTTGTCTTATACAGTGTAACCCTTCCTGATCCAATCCAATTGCATCATGGATTTTCCTACCAAGTAGAAATCCAAATTGCTCGTGAGAGATACCAATTGACAATATTGGCTTGATTCTTCTTGCTATAACTTTAGATATTATCTTGTAAATTGAGTTACATAAAGAAATTGGGCAAAATTCATTAAAAGATTATGGATTATCAGAATTCAAAATTAAAGCTATAAAAGTGGCGTTAAAAACTTCTAAGACTTTCCCTTATTTCCTTGAGTCCTCAATAACTCTAAGAAGATCATGCCCCAAAATCTAAAAAAACCCATTGAAAAATTCAGCTGGAAAACCATCAGGTCCCAGGATATTATCATGTTTGAAACTATGAATAACCTCTTCCAATTCTTCAAGAGATACTTCCTTCATCAAATTACGATTATCAATGTCATAGACAATAGTAAGGAGGAGCTGAGCTATACTTACTGTGAGAAATACCAGATCTACTAAACTAACTACCTATCCATGAATCCAACAACATATCAATCATTTTTATTGTTTCATTTAATTACTTGTTACAATTTCTGTAACTCAAATAATAGGTGTCTATAAAAAATCAGGTTGTTATGAGGGAAAGAATAGAAAGAGAAAGAGGACAAGAGTACACCAGATATAATTGGTTCACCTGTAATACCCCCATTTTGACCCTTAGAATGCATTTGCTTAATGTGTAAATATTGTGCATATGCGATGTATAAATTCCTAACATGGAGCTTAAGGCCAAGGCCCTGCTAGTGAATTCTCGGCATTAAAAGGCAAGTATTTTATATTTTGTGAACCATGTGTTAGTAAATCATGGGAATTGTAAAATCATGTAAATATTTATGATGTAAATAAATTTCAAGAACTGGCTATGGAAGCAACTAAAAATGAGGGGGATGGATGTAGCCACTAGGGAGAGTTGAGGGGGTTGGGGGATTCAATACTTTGTTTCCAAGTGTCATTTTGAGAACCCATCTTGACTAACCCGCTAACATTTAATTATGTTAGGAAGAGGCAGTTGAGAAGTCAACCCATGAATTTAATGGAACATGGGCAAGCTCAGAAATTTGTATTGCAAGTTATGGGCTCAGTTTACTTGGCCCAAAAGTTAACTTCCTCATGGATATTCATTTTTCCTTCATCCCCATTCCATTGTTGACCAACCAGACATCATTTCCTAGCCATTATGCATGCCCAACAGGGAAGAATTGCAGAAATCGCAACCAGATAAGAAGCCACGGTTTCGAGTGTCAAAAACGTCTAAAACTTGATGTGAGCAACAAAATCCAATGGGGGATCCATAGACATAAACCTTGGGGCGAAATTGAGAGTGTCAAAAGCCCATAAATCCATAGGAAAACCCAGATTTGGAAGCCTGAAATTTCAATTCCGTTTTGGGAGTCAAGTAACCAAAATTTGGGAATATCCAAGAGTGGATCGAATTGGGGAATAGATCAGAGGTCGGAATTGCTTGATATACCCAGTGAAGGAAAGAATCTATGTGGATCTAACAGCTTGGACCTTTCTATGCCCACCCTGAAGAGAACTGGAGGGAAGGGGAACCTAAGGGAGTGTAGCAGAGAAGGGGACCTTCCTCGTGTTGGGTGTGGTAGGTATTGTGGGTACCAATGCTACCTGATATCATTTGAGATGCTTGTATATTTGTGGTTGAGCTCACCGGCCTAGCATCCTCCTTCCGTATCTCTCTGCATGCTTGATAAACCCAGCTGTGAGCTGTCTTAGCTTGAGTGCTTGTGCATGTGGCTGTGAGTGAGCCTAAGTAGTAACTCCTTAGTGGATACATAGCCTAGCTCGGGAGTGGTCTCTTAGCTGAAATAATACAGGTTGAACAGAGACCTATGGTTGGGTGGAACGTTGCTCTCCCGTAGCCAGTTGCTTGGAAATCTTCAATTAAAGATAAGTGTTACTATTTATTTATGATAATTGTGTATTATGAATGACTGTTAATTATGCTAAGTTGAATGACAAGACCCAGTTTGAATGAGCCAATTTGAATTGATGCAATTGAATGATTGCAAACATCATAAGATTAATTTATCTATGTACATGATTGATTGTTATGCTTGTGTTGAATATTCGCGGATCCGTCATGTTCCCTCCATCAGTCGGTTTGCTGGGAGGGGACATGACATCACTCAAATGGGCTACGCCCATGGGAAGGTTGGCTTTTATTATCTCCATAAATCTCCTTCAATCTTACAAAGAGAGCAACTCCACAATAACCCCGATACAAAGATAACACAGTGCTTGTATGATTTTGATATGAGATGATGTGTCTTAAGAGGTTCCCTTGATTCTATTATAGACCAAGAGATGTGGAAGAATTACTCTCACATATTGCATGTGGGATAATATAATTCTCCTTTTTAACACTTCCCTATATAATATTATATATTATGAGTATAATATTCCATAATAAATATGGGATAAATGGTTTACTCTTTTACATAAGATTGTGGACAAATTCTGACATAATACAAAGACATTATTACCTTCTAAGGAATATAAAATATTCCAATACTCCCCCTTAATAATGGCTGGGAGAAAATCCCACGCTAAAGGAGGAAGGAGTCATTACTAATGCTCCCCCTTGATGACAACTTCCCGCATCCCAAGCAAAGCACGGAGACGCACAAACTTTGCCTCTGTCGTGGATTTGGTGAATATATCGACTGCTTGCTGCTCCGTAGGACAATGCTCCACAAAAATAGTACCATTTTCCACAAGATCTCGAATATAATGAGCATCAAGATATGTAAGGTTTGTCGTTACACCAAAACCTGCAAATGTTGATGAACATTTGAAGCCAAGCACAATGTCCTATTACCAGGAGTGGCGATTATTCCACATTTTTATATTCCTAGAGGTGTGGAGGTTATACCATGTGGTACCGATACTCCAACAGACCCCTTTGACGTAGCTCGGGGGAATTGAACCTGAGACCTTGACTCTTATACCATGTGAGAAATACTAGATCTACTAACTAGCTACCTATCTATGAATTCAACAACACATCAATCATAAAAAGAATAGAAAGAGAAAAGGGATAAGAGTACACCATATATACATGGTTCAATGAAATGGGATACATCCACGGGAAGGTTGTCTTCTATTATCTCCGTAAATCTCCTTCAATCTTACATAGGGAGAAACTCCACAATAACCCCAATACAAAGATAGCACCATGTTTTCATTATTTTGATATGAGATGATGTGCCTTGAGAGGATCCCTTAACTCTATCATATACCAAGAGATGTGGAGGAATTACTCTCACATATTGCATGTGGGATAATATAATTCTCCTTTATAACGCTTCTTTATATAATATTTTATATCAAGAGTATACTATTCCATAATAAATATGGGATAAGTGGTTTACTCTTTTACATAAGATTGTGGACAAATTTCGAAATAATACAAAGGCATTATTACCTTCCAAGGAATATAAAATATTCCAACACTTACCATATCCGCTACATTTTTTTTCTCCTTAGCCAGAAAAAGACTTCGAAAATATTGAATTATTGTTGAAGAGATATCTTCAAAACTATTGACTTCAACCCCTTCTTTGATCTTAATTTTCCAAATAATATTGCATTGCTTCCTTTGAATTGCAAATTGATGAAAAAATCTTATATTGTCATCACCTTTATCCATCCATAGCGCACGACTTTTTATTCTCCATTATGCTTCTTGAAGAGCCAAGATTTCTCTGTGACACTGCTCCAATATTAGGACTTTTTTTAGAACTATCCGAGAGAAAACCCAATCTTGTACCATCATTCCAATCTGCCGAAGATTTCTCAATCTCTATAAGTTCTTTGTCTAATTGTTTTCTCTTCTTAGTATCCCAATTACAACACATCTCCTTAATATTTTTTAGATTATTTAAAAATTGAATAGAAGCTGATTCAAAACTTGAAGAAATAAAATTCACCCATGCAGATTTAATCTTATTCACAAAATCTCCTTCACTTAACCAGAGGGAACAAAACTTAAAAGGTGAAGTTGGTTTTGAACTAACCAATTCAATCTCCATAATGATGGGCTTATGATCCGAATCCCCCTCAAGCCTACCCATTGTTTGAATCTAAAAGGAAATTCCAACATGCCTTCAAAAATTAAGAAACGATCAATGTGTTTTGCAATACAAACAACACATGTTCTTTTATTACTCCAAGTTGGATTAAGTTTAGTCGGAACCAGATCCATAGAGCTACTCTCTTCCAACTTCTGATTGAAATAATCTGCTAAATTATCCTTCTGAGTAGAGACTCCCCAAATCTCTAAACAACCCAAAGAGAAGTTAAGATCTTTGCTTATAATGAGGTTTTTAATGCTGATCATTTTTTTGAGAAAAAGAATATCCCAAAAAAGCATTCTATCATAATAAGGCCCATATATATTAACTAGAAGGAATTCCATTCCTAAATCCCTAGAGACCAGCTCAGTTCCAAGGACATAATCCATTATCCAAGAATTAATAAGAGACAGAACTTGGGTATGTTGTCCATATATTAACCGACCAGAACGCCCTTTAGCATCTAAAAAGCAGAAATCCCAACCTGCAGACATCTTTTTCAACTCACTAACTATCTTGCCTTCACACATCAATTAAAAAATACATTTGGCTTACCAATTGCGAACCATCTTCTTAGAACTAATTTTTTTTAGAGGGTTTAGCTATCCCTATGCAACTTTATCAAATTATATTGGAGATAAGATAAGAGTTTGGTTCAATTGTTAGATTACAAAAATATACATAGTGTTTCGAGAATGGACATGAAAAACATCAACGCAGAGGTTATGGATTCCATATTTTTTGAGATAAAAAATAGTAAACTCAATTAGTGAAGTCAAACATGATTGAGATAAAGTAAACCCAAAAACACTCCAAATCAATGAAAAAGTAATTTTAAGTCTTGCTTTAAGACCATAATCACAAACACACCTAATCACCATTAAATTATTTTTAAGATAATTTAAATAATATTAATTTAATAAAAAATACAAATAAAATTATGGTGTCTCGTGCACTTTTGAGTCTCCGGATATAATATTCCACAAGAATAATTAACCAATCAAAACAATTTATGAGTAGAAGCAACCTCCATGAATTTCGTTTGTCATTTTTCAATATGAAAATGACAATTTTTTGGGAATTTTTTTAATTTAATAATCAAGCCATTATTCTCACTCTCAAGTAAAAGATGATGTTGGGTCTCTTTATATAAGCAAGGCAACCCATAAACTATGGGTTTTATTATTATTTAAATAAGATCGAGGGCCTTTCACAATAAAGGTAATAATAATTTAGTTGTAGTTTCAAATATATCGTTGATTAGTTTGATGTGAACATTGTGATTTTTTAAATCGAAAATTTTGTGAATCTTTATTTTATTTTTTTGGAATATATAGATGGAGGACAATTCAATCACTATTGACAATAATGGTTTGTAATTTTAAAGGATTCAATCATATTTGACTTTATGATCTATGGCTTCCTCATTGGAAATGTGATTTGGAAATTTGACTTGGGTAGATGATCCAATCAATTAATTTAATTTTTGGTCTTAAAATGTTTGGAAGCATTTCATCCCAATATTAAGTATTTAAGTGAGAGTGAGATTATTGGTACCTTGCCAATTTCAATTGGTCCAGAGAGACAATTATGTTATAACTGAGTTTTGAAATTGAGTGGGGAGAATAATATCTTGTTCTTTTAATCGCTCAAGCTAAACCTAATTGGTCAAACACTGTTATTGATAAGTAGAGTTATAAATTTTCATTTTACAAATAAGATATAAATATCCATTTTATTATATCATCAATACGTATTCCTTTAAAATCTATTTAACCAATTTGGTTCATTGAACATGTGTTAATTTCCTTTGATAATGGAGAGAAACCAACTTTAAGAGGCAAAAAACCCTCCTTCTCACACACACATGGGTTTTACACCCATCAAGGTTTGAATTTGGATGGTTTGCATGGCAATGTTCCATCCCAACCATTGAGCAACAATCTGCCAGATATATTGAAAACATTTATTGATAACACCCCTAATAAACTTGTCACCATACACTAGCATGCCTCATCTAGGGGGGTTCAAACCAAGCACTTGTTGGCATGAAACTAGTCCAATACGCAATACAATCGATGACAATTGATTGAACTAATCAGTTGAATTAACCCTTTGATTATATATATATAAACTCGTCATCATAAACTAGCATGTCTCACCTAAGGGAATTCGAACCAAGCATTTGTTGACACGAAACTAACCAAATACACAATAGAATCGATGACAAGTGGTTGAGCTTATCAGTTGAGTTAACCCTTTGATTATATATATATATATATATATATATATATATATAATCCATTTGGAAAATACATATCACTCTAAATAAAGAGTGATCGTAAACTGTCCTCTAGGGACTTCATTATATGTCAAAAGTATTACAGAGACTGTCTTACATACATTAATAGTTCTGATTGTCATTTTGGCTACAAAAAGATCCTCACTTATTCTCTTCTTACACTAAACCCTATGTACATAATGGACCTCTACTTGGTCATTAGTTAGACCTTCCACCTCTACAAGGCTAGGGGGTAGAGCTAGAGCGAGCTTTGACAACTTATCAGCTTCAGAGCTAAGTTCTCTGTATATATGTCGTGAAATCGACTTGCTAGAAGTTTGTTATTGGTTCTTTGATAGAAAGAAGAAGATGTTGTAGATGTAGAGCATTGATTTGAATATTTCCATTAGCCCAATCAATGACCATCTTGGAGTCTCCGAATAGCTGCAGATCTTTTACATGTTTTTCTGATGCAATCCTTAAGACTGCCCATAGGGATGCAAGTTCTGCTTTGTTGTTTGAGGCATGCCCTGGAGCGTATTTGATATGCCATTTACTGTTGTCTGAAAGCTGGATAATTCCACCAGTACCACCTAGGGGAGGGATTCCCTGACTTGCGCCATCGAAGAAAGCCCACGGATGATCCTTGTTTATAAATGGGGGAGAGATAATTCTTTGAGATTTCTATGTTGGTGTGGATTTGTGTTCATTGGTTTTCTGCAGTAGAATCAAAGCTGTAACATTTGGAGGAATATATTCATTGCAGAAAATTTTGATTATATATATATATATATATATTTATATTGATTATATATATATATATAAATAATATATAATATAATATATATAATATAATAATAATAATATATAATATATTAATATATAATATATAATATAATATATAATAATATATAATATATAATATATAATATATTATATATTATTATATATTATATATAATAATAATATATAATATAATAATAATAATAGAGTACTGCGGTGAGGTTTTTTTTTCTTGTGCAGACTATATCTGCGATTGTGAAGAGCTTCCTCTTTTTGGATCAGGTTCAGAGGGCCTCTGCGCGCGCGGGAGCATGTGTGGGGGATCACCTTGCAGTGCTGCGAGATTATAGGCCCTTTTGCTGGCATCTATAATGGCGTTGAGCTCCAATCTAATTGCATGCTGAAGTTTGATGACAGACTCCCTGTACTTTTGGGATATGGTGGATAGGAACACGCAGCAATTTTCTTTCAGAATAATCCACCCATTTCTTATTGATGGCTACGGGTATTGAGATACCCTTGCTCGGATCTCGACGCCTAATTCCACTGGATCCGATTCAGGGAGAAATGGATCATGTATGAACCTATGTTGCAGGTGCCACCAAGCTGTCTCTGGGACATTTGTTGAGATGCTGTGCGATACTGTTTTATTGGATATGGGGGCTGTGTGGAGTATTTGCTGGGGCATGCTGGTGGTCGATAATTGTACCCTTCTTGGAGGCGTTCGTAGTATAGATCGATGATGGAGTGCTTTGTGGCTTGGGGACCGAACAGCTGTAGATCTTGGTTTTTATTTTCTTGATACGGTTCTGTCCGTGCTGGGGTTGTTTGTCTGAGGCCAGGGAAGGTGTTCTGGCTGTATTTGCTGCTTGGGACTGGTGAACGAGCTGTACAGGGGGCACATCTGGGGTGGAATGGAGGAGGTGGCGGATTACACCTCTGTCAGGGTACACGCCAGTGGGATTGCTGCTGCTGGAATTGGCATCGCGGAGGTGGATGGGTCTGGGGCTTTTTCTGGGGCTGAGGTAGCGGGGGATCGGGATGGGCATCTTTTCCATCGATCCGGGGTTTCTGCGAAGGCAGAATCACAAAAATTATCTGCAAAACGGGTTAAAGATCGAAAGAGACCTGATAAGTTGGTGCTGGGAGTTGATATTACGATGGAAGAGGCGGAGGATTTTACACACATCACTGTGGTCGGACATGTTCGGGGAAGACGAATTGGTCGTGGTTTCCTTCAGCGTTGGGCAGCTGAGCAGTGGAAGGATATTGTGTCCTCTGCCCCTGAGATACGGGTGATGACGAAGGGTTGGTTTTCTTTTATTCTACCGAACAAAGGAGAGGTTGACAAAGTTTTGAGACGACACTGGTCAATGATGGGCGTCCCGATCATTCTGAAAAGATGGACTCCCTTTTTCGACTCTAAATCAGAGAAAATTGATGCAGAACCACTGTGGGTGAAGCTTCCTGGATTCCCCATGCATCTTTGGAACGAAACTCGGTTTGCAGAGATTGGCAACTTTCTTGGGGATTATGTGTGTTCGGATCATTCCCATCAAGAGACTGGAAAATACACGGTGGCCATGATCTTGGTCAAAATCGACCTTCGGCAGGGGCTCTCTGCTGAGATTAACGTACAATCCAGGGATGGGGATTTTGTACAACTTCTGGATTATGTGGGGGTGCCGTTTAGGTGCCACCGATGCCACGACCATGGACATTTGGTAGCCAGATGTCCCTTATTGTTTCGGGATTGTAAGCCATTGGTCGGGGAAGGCGTAGCAAAACGTGCGGTACAAATGGTGAAGGTTAATCCTCTGATGGTGAGGGGTGATGGTCGTGGGCCAGATATTGCCCGTGGAGAGCAATGTGATCCTGGGGTATCATCTGATCGTCGGACTCATTGTGCTGGGGAAACTATGCCTTCATCGATAAACTTGGCTTTGGAAACTATTGGTTCTGCAGACTTGGCTGATGTGGGGGCCTCTATTTCAGCGACTTCTATGACGCGGGCCTACACCAGCGTGCTAAGGGAGAGATCCGATTTACAAGGGGGATCTGATGCGAATCCTCAGGGTAAGTCACACTACATCTCACCTGTTGATTCTATTTTAGTAGTCCCTGCTGATTTGGGGGGGGGTAGTCATGAGCCTCCTCCATTAGCCAATCCCGATTTACAGTGCTATGCTGCAAATTGTTTGATGTCTTCTGAGGACTGTGTATCCACACCACCCAAGGTTTCCACAAATGACTCCAGATGTTCTGAGGGTCGTAGTATTCGCTACGCCCTTAGAAATAGGGAGATTGATGCTAACGGATCGGGGGGGAAGGGACTTCTTGATTTGGCTCTAAGTATTGGGGGTCAGGCTCGGGGCCGAAAATCACTATTGTCAAAGGCACAGGATCGGGCTAAGGTTGACTTAGTACTGGGCACACAATCTTCCATTGAGTGGGCACTTAGAGCCGAGAAAGCCCTGGATGGGGGTCTCTCATGAAAATAATGTCCTTTAACTGTCGCGGGTTGGCGAGTCCCATTAAAAAATCGTCACTTAGGAGGTTGGTGGACTTAAATCAACCGGATGTAATACTGTTGCAGGAAACTCTGGGTGGCTGTATGGATGTTGTTCGGACTTTAGAAACTTTGCTTCCAGGTTGGAAGTTTGTAGGAGTGGATGCACGGGGGCGTTCTGGAGGGCTGGCCTCGGGATGGAAGGAGAAGAGCTGTAGATGTGACTGTTCTTGGGGAATCTCTTCTGGTATTGGTTTGGAGGTTTGGGATGCTGAGATTGGTAGGTTGATCACGGTTCTCAATATCTACGGGCCATCTTCTAATAGGGTTGGATTCTGGGATTCCTTGTTAAGCATGGATCTTTTTGATGGCAGAGATGTGATTCTGGGAGGGGATTTAAATCTCTCTCTGGGGTCTTCTGAGGTGTGGGGGCCTCGGGCTGCACCGGATACTTTGGCATATTTTCTCATTCAAGCCTTCGCTAGGAAGGATCTACTTGATATACTACCTACAAAGTTAACACCAACTTGGTGCAATAAGAGAGCTGGGGACCAAAGGGTGGCTAAAAGACTGGATAGGTTTTTGGTGGCTGATGTATTGGTACTGGGGGTTGATGTCGTCAGGCAGTGGGTAGGGTCAGGTGGGGTATCTGATCACTGCCCAATATTACTAGAGTTAAGAGGCAGAAGTAAAAAACCCCCAAGTCCTTTCAAATTCAATCCTAGCTGGCTGAAGGAGGCGGATTATCATAACATGGTTCAGAATCTGTGGGTTCACAGACCTTTAGATTCACCAGAGTATGCGGGTGCACACTTTCAGCATAATCTTCAGCGTATAAAAGAGGCTACTATCCTATGGGCACATGAAAAACGGGTTCGTGATGAACAGAATCTGCTGGCTGCTGAGTTGAATATAGATAAACTGCTTCATTGTCCGGGGATGGGATATTTGGATGAACAGCAGAAAGGTGAGTTGATGGAATGGGAACGACGCAGAAATGTGATTCTGTGTGAGCGCGAAGAGATGTGGAGAATGAAAAGTAGGGCGATTTGGCTACAGAGCGGTGATGAGAACACAAAATTTTTTCAAGCATATGCAAAAGGAAGAAAATCCACTAACTCTATCTGGGAAATATCTTCTGCTGAAGGGGAACGGGTCTCCAGTTTTGATGGATTGGCGGAGACGGGTGTTAGACACTTTGGAGATTTATTCACTGCACAACCTGGGGCCTCAATTGCTGAGGTATTACGGGTGACTCAGCTTTTCCCTCGTTTTGTGGGGGAGGAAGATAATCGACTGTTGATGGAGGAAGTATTGCCGCATGAGCTCTTGCAGGTAATGCATTCCTTTCAGAAAGATAAAATCCCTGGGCCAGATGGATGGCCTATTGAATTCTTCTTGGGTTTCTATGACTTCTTCGGGGAAGAATTATTGAATGTGGTGGAAGAATCGCGAAAGGCTGGGTTTGTACATGGTCCATTTAACTCGACCTTTATTGCTCTTATTCCAAAAGCAGACAAGCCTGAATACTTTGAGGAATTCAGACCTATCTCTCTCTGCAACTGTATCTATAAGATCATCTCTAAAGTTATGGCGAGGAGACTTAAGAATATTTTGTCTCAGCATATCTCTTGTGAGCAATTTGGCTTCTTGGAAGGTCGACAAATTCATGAGGCTATCGGGGTTGCCCAGGAAGGATTACACACTTTGAAAGTGCGAAAACAGAAGGGTGCTGTGATCAAGATTTATCTCTCCAAAGCATTTGACAGAGTTAGTTGGCTCTATCTCCGGATGCTTCTAACTCATCTGGGTTTCTGCTACGATTTTATCAGATGGATTATGGCCTGTATCACTACGGTGAGCTTTGTTGTGCTGATCAATGGATCTGCTAGTCCATTCTTCCATGCAGGAAGGGGTCTACGACAGGGATGTCCCCTTTCTCCGCTGCTATTTCTCCTTGTAGCTGAAGGACTCAGTCGTTTTATACTGAAAGCCAAAGCTGATGGTTCCTTTCGTGGCATATCCATTTCTCAGGTACTGTATATCTCACATCTCCTTTTTGTTGATGACATACTGATATTTTGTGATGGCACCGGACAGGATATAGATAAGGTGGTTGAAGGTCTCAATTTAGTGCAAGTAGCAGCGGGTATGTTGGTGAATATTGACAAGTCATCAATCACTTGTTCGCACTTAACCGAGCAGGAGATCCGCGTTTTGTCACTCGGACTACCTTACAAGATTATGGATATTGATGATGGCTTAAAGTACCTTGGATTTCACTTGAAACCAAATGCTTATCTGAAGGCTGATTGGCACTGGTTATTAGCTAAATTAGAACAGCGACTACATGGATGGAGTCATAAATGGCTCTCTCGGGTTGGGAGGTTGGTTCTGATTAAATCTGTTTTGGAAGCAATCCCGGTGTATTGGCTGTCTCTAGCTTGGATCCCCAAAGGAGTATTGGAGCAGATACGTAGGTTGTGTTTTACTTTTCTATGGAAGGGTAAGTGTGACAAAAGAGCGTTGGTGTGGGTCAGATGGGAAAAAATCGCAGTTCCAAAATCCCTGGGAGGATGGGGGTTAAAGAATATATTTCTGTTCGCAAAAGCATTGGGGGCCAAGGTGGCATGGCGGCTTATACACACACAGAGCCTTTGGACACGAGTGGTTTATCATAAATATATTGCCCCTCTTACAATACTCGATTGGATCAGGATGGGCAATAAGACGAGGGCAAATTGCTCTGTGGTTTGGAAAGCGGTGGTGCAACATTTTCATTTGGTAGGATCTGGATTAGTATGGAGGATTGGAAATGGGAGACTTACTCGTATTGGACTGGACCCATGGGTTGGCTGTAGAGGAGGACAAGTCCTACAAGTGGAATTGCGGAATATATTGGCTGCTAGGGGTTGTCATTTTTTGGCTGATATAGCGGATCTGAGAACATCTACACTTTGGCATCAGGGCTGGTACACTGCACATCGACTTGAGATACCTGGTGAAATGCATGGGGCTTGGGCGGATTATCTTTGGCATTTAAGGCTATCTAATATTCGACTGACCGATAGGACGGATGAACTTATTTGGGACCATCATCCCTCTGGTATATATACCCCAAAGAATGGATATATACAGTTGAATGCGGTTGTTCATAATAGGGGATTGGTATGGTGGTGGAAACATCTGTGGAAGCTAAAGTGTCCTGGTAAAGCTAAACTACTCTTCTGGGCTATTCTGGAACAAAGGGCCCCTACCTGGGACATACTACAAAAACGATTCTTACAGGGTCCGGGGTACTGTCCACTTTGTAGTGAAGCGGAAGAGACTAGTACTCATCTTTTTGTACATTGTCGGTATTCTCAGGCAGTTTGGACTGAAGCCTGCATATTCCTGGAACTAGATGTGGGGTGGCAGGGTGCGAGTGTTCTTGAGGCTTTCCATATGTGGTGGACATCACATATGACATCAAACATCCGAGCTTTCCCCTGTATTTTTGCCTGGGGCATCTGGATTGCCAGGAATAAAATAATCTTTCAAGATTGCAGGGTTCCATTGGAGAGTGTAGTGGCACAAATCGTGGCTATTACCCTACACTACAAGGCACCTGCCCCTGTCATTAAACAGCGACCTGTGTGTGTGGAATTGATTGACAAATCTATGCCGTGGGCATTTTTTGATGGTGCTTCAATTGACCATCAATCAGCATGTGGAGGGGGCGGTGTTCTATACAAAACAGAGTCCCATTACTATCATCTGTTGGCAGGATTGGGGAGGGGATCCAATAACTTTGCAGAACTTATGTCACTAAGGCTGCTGATGTTATTCGCACTTGAACAAGGATGTTTATCACTACAGATTTTTGGTGACTCCATGTTAGTGATCGAATGGGCTAAGGAGAACACTAGATGCAATGTGATGATACTCCTACCTATCCTGGAGGAGGTGATCCGGATAAAGCAGTCTTTTTATCATATAACTTTTACACATGTCTACAGGGAGTGAAATGGGATTGCCGATCTGCTTTCCAAGGAAGCAACGCAGCAGCACCTACCATTTGGCACTTGGAGGATCACTGTTAACACTCCTGAGGGCAATTACAGCTATTATCATAGATCATTTAACGAAGATCTTGAGGCACCGAATCGAACATTAGCTCAGTCTTGAAGTGACGAGTCTATCTCTGCATTTGATGACCGGCGTCTCAGCGATGGAGCAACCACTGTTCATTGATTGAACCTGTGATTGACTGATTTTGGATCATATGAAAAATCGTGTTGGCTGTAGGGACAGTCGAATACACAGAATAGAAGACCGGCGTCTCAGAGATAGAAAAAACAGTTGTTATTTGATAGAACCTGTGAATGATAAATTGTGTTGGCTGTGGACAGTCGAATACACAGAAAAGAAGACCTGTGTTCAATGTTTGATTATCTGAATTGGGATATAAGTGGCTTGTATGGACAGTCGTTATATCTGTGTGATACATGGGACATCAGAAATGATGTTGATATGGGAACATAAAATGTGAAAATGTAGGGATCTTAGTGATTCTATTACATGTGCAGAATGTAATTTTGTTCATTTCATGAAATAAAATTACTGACTTTTTCCAAGGAAAAAAATAATAATAATAATAATATATAATAATATATAATATATTATATTATATAATAATAATAATATATATATATATATTATATAATATAATAATAATAATAATAATATATATTATATAATATAATAATAATAATATATAATATATTATAATATATATATATATATATATATATATATATTTTTCTCGGAAAAAATCGTAATTTTATTTCAAATAGATGAACAAAATTACATTCTGCACATGTAGTAGGATCACTGAGATCCCTACATTGTCACATATTTACTGTCCCTTATTATCATCATATCTAATGTCCCATACATACAATAAAAACAATAATGTTGTCCAAAAATACAGCCCGCATATATCCTATTACATAAGATAAAATACTGTAACAGAAATAATCAATATTGATCAGCAAAAGCTGAGCTATTGCTCAATGTTGTGCCTCAATATCGTCATGAAAAGGTCTGTGATAATAGCTGAAAGTGCCCCCTGGTGAATGAATAGTAATCCTCCAAGTGCCAAGTGTTAAGTCATGTTGCGTCGCTTCCTTGGAGAGCTGATCGGCCACCCCATTCCTCTCCCTGTAAACATGAGTAAATGTAATGTGGTTAAAGGACTGCTTTAACTGAATCACCTCCTCCAGGATAGGTAATAGTACCATCACATGACAATGTGTGATCTCCTTTGCCCAGTTGATTACTAACCTATATTATAATATATATATATATATATATTATATATATTATATATTATAATATATTATATATTATAATATATTATATATTATAATATATAATATATTATATATTATTATATTATATAATATATATTATAATATATTATATATTATATATTATAATATTATAATATATATATTATATATTATTATATATTATTATTATTATATATATATATATATATATATATATATATTTATAATATATATATATATATATTATTATTATTATATATATATATATATATATATATATATATATTTATAATATATATATATATATATATAATATATAATATAATTTATTTATAATTTATATATATATATATGGTTGTGAAGTTTGGAGTTGCAGCATATCTCAAGAGTCTTAGAGAAAGATTGAGCAAATTCAAAAGCATTTTATCACGTATAATCTCAAAATTAAAAGCAATAAGCCCTATCCTATTCTCCTTATAGAAGTGGGTCTTCCCCCCATCGAAAGCATCGCTATGACTAGGTATCTGATGTACAAGAAGAACATGATAAATAACATTGAAGACCATAGACCCCCTAAAATTGCTTTAATGTCAAGACCATTTACGACTCAATAGAGGCTAGTATAAAGTTGCCATGGCTTGCTTAAACTATTAGGGGATTGACGAAAATGTCACCTTGCAAAATATCAACAACATCAAAATACTATCACATCTAAGTTCAAAGAGAAAATGTGGGATGCAAAATATTTAGAGGTTAAAAAAAATTAAGATACTACTTGGAGGTCATTAACCCTAATCTGAAAGATCAAAAGTATCTCTCTGTCTCAACCAGTTACAAGAAGAAAATTAATATAACAAAGATAAGAATGAATTCCCATGAGCTTCATAGCGAAACAAGGCGTTGGGCAATTCCTAAAACACCGTGGGAGGATGTGATTTTCCAGCAATGAGAGACTATGAGCATTGAGGATGAGTGTCACTTGCTCTTATAGTGCCCTATGTACACTCACATTTGATCACAATTTCATAATATTTGCTCCAATACTAACCTTTATAATCTTCTACCATATTTCAAATATCTAGATTTAACTGTGTGCAAAATTTAGATTCTAACGTTTCAGGTGGACACTCCACCCATCATCAGGGATCATGAAAGCTAAAGAATAGATAGGGAGATTTTGGATATAATGTTGAATTAATATGAGAAGAATGTGACTCTTGGGAAAGTAGAGAATAAATATAATAAAAATAAGGTGTTTGCTAAATAATTAATTTAATTAGATAAAAAATAATTATTATAATGAATTAAAATGTAAATATATCTTTGAAAAAGAAAAAAAGGAAGAGAAGGTGCAAATTAAGGGCAAAATAAAAAGTAATAAATAGTATAAATTTAACAATAAATGAAATTACAAAATTATTTAAAATAAATAAAATTACAAAAAATATTTTAATTAATTAAAAGTCAAATCTATAAACGGTAAAAAAATATTATAATGAATTAAAATGAAATTAATATTTAAATTGGAGAAAAAAAATGGGATAAAGGTCGAATAAGGAAAAAAGGTTTTCAACATAATAAGAATTAATAGTAAAAGGTAAAAAAATAATAAAAGTCAAAATTAAATAATAAATAGTATAGATGAAATTGCAAATAAATATTTTTTAATGATAAAAATATTTACATGATGAATTGTGAAAATATATATATTATTATCTTTTAACATGTCAAAACTATGATGACTTAGGAATGTTTCTTTTTAAGTTTTTTAATCATGGGAATAAAATTTTACAACAATCTAAATAATCCCTATCTCTTCTCTTAAGGTTCGATATACCAGGTAAGTCTCAGTGGATGTTAATCAATATGTGTATGTGTGTGTGTGTGATAGTGGTGCTACCTTATACCTGTCGAACTCACATTACTACCATCTAAAAATGGAACTTGGAAGTGGCACCAACAACTATGCCGAACTCCTAGCCTTAAAACTTCTCCATTGCTTTGCACTAGAGAATGGGTGCAAAAACTTACAAATCTTCGGTGATTCCATGAATGTCATCAATTGCATAAACAAAGTTCAAAGTTGCCAAAACATTTTGCTTCTCACTTTGAATGAAGAAGTACTACCTTTATTGGATGTCTTTGACACTATCTCTTGTCGTCATGTCTACAGGGATCAAAATATTACAGCTAACAAACTCTCAAAAGAAGGCTTGAACATCCCACTAGGTCAATGGAAAGTCACTGAATTTAAAGAAGGGACAACCTATGAATTTCATCACAGACCCTTCATTGAAGGCTTATATCTCCCACAAAATCCACAGACAACTAAAGGACAGACATGACTACTCAACTACTCATAGCAGATATTTTGGGCACATATCTTGGATATATGAGAGCTCAGATATCTCACGAGAGCTTTTTGTTAACACAAATGGGCTTCAGCTAAAAAAGCTCTACTTTTGTAAGCATGATTCATGTAATTTTTTGTTGCATTATGTACTAGAAAATATTTTGAAGGAAGGTCTACTTGGTCCATCTGTGGATCAACATTTTTGAGTTGAAAGGCTTAACTTAAATTGCATGGAAACATGCATTTCTGTGGATGTGACTTTGTTATTATATAATAAAATTATTTTTTTTTCCTTGGAAAATAAAATTATATATATATATATAATTTATTTTTTTCTCGGTAAATTGTCATGAGAAATTATCTGAGCATTTCTCCTTATTTCGAAGATGGTACCGAGGGTAAACTGTAGTTTCTTTAGGCAAGGAAAGGTCAACAATAGGGCTCGAAGTTGTTACAACAACATAATGTGAGCTCAACATTTCACTTATAGGGATAGAACTTAGGTGGGGAGGATAATATCCCATCTCACATTTGCTTGAGCTAGACCTAATTGACATGTGCACGTGCGCATGCGTGTGTATGTATGTATCCCAAGGAAAGCATCAAATAGAAACCCAAGGAATGTTTCTCCACATTCGTGGATGACATCACTAGTAAACATGTGGACATAGACTAGTGTTCCTCGCCTAGGGGAATTCAAACCAAGCACTTGTTGGCACAAAACTAGCAAAATTACCAACAATATTGGCAACAATTGGTTGAGCTAATCTCTCGAGTTACACACACATAGACACAATTGATTGAACCATCTATCTAAGACATGTTGGTATCGTAAAGGTCATAGAGCACATGTTTAAATCTAGTTGAGTCTCTCGAGATTACCAACCGTTGTTGTGGCTGGCAGTTGAACCTCTCCCTATCCAAATATTTCATGGAAAAAAATGAAATCCAACAAAATTTTCCTTGAAGGCAATAATAAAAAATACTACATACAAACATACATATAGATTTATTGTCCTCCCCTTCCTAGCTTCAAGTCCCACTTTCTGACATTCTTGCTCTCTTTGTGAGCCAATTTTTTATTGTTAACTTGTCTCCAAGCCTTGAAGAATTCAAAATACCCTAGGTACTATCATCGGAATGAGGGGAAGTACCTAGTGGATTTCACTAGGAAATACATTACATGGAATATATATAAAATCGTAGTCTAAATGCTCTATGAATTAGCATTTTCTTGGCTCCTAAAAAATAACAAAAAGAAAATCCAATATTTTTGTTCTAAAGTTGACAAGATTCATTTTACATATATGAAATCATAGATATAATGTTAACATTTCATAACCTAATTACAGTAGGGATATTTAAAGGTGTTGAATCGAGACTAACATTATAAATAATAATAACATCTATCCAAAATTTTAATTTTGATAAAAATTGCATACTCAAATTCTAATAATAACAAACTAAAAAACATAAAAAATAAAATGTTTAATCTTCTTCTATATGTATATGATTAATTAATATTTTAGCTTCAAATATTAACTTAAATAATCACGAATCAAACATAAAATCTCCCCCTACCAAATTGGAGAGGTCCACCCAAATTGTAGAGGTTCATGAACTGTGATGATTTCAAAATTAAGTGCTGATAGCTTAAGCCTTTTAACACTACCACATTTCCATAATTACCATTAAAAATTCGAACATGAGGAAAATAACATTTACTATATTATATTTTAGGTCTCCATTTTTTTCTCGTTTAGCTTTTAGCATAGACATGTATATATAGATTTGAAAAGATTTTGCTATCATATGGTTGTTAAGAATGATGTGGTGAGTGATCTCATTGTACATACAAGGACGTACCAAATCAATCTTTAAGTGCTTTGCTTTTACTTTATAGAATACTAAAATAAGATTATGATTTTTTTATATCTTTTAGTTACATCAAACTATAAATTAGAATATTGGAGATGGGAACAAATCTTTATTGTTGGTGAATATCAACCCATCTTCCAACTACCCCACCTATCCAAAAGTTTAGTGTACATACTGGTCATTGTATTTAATTATGTGTATTGTTTTATTTTTAATTTTTTAAATTTAATATTATCAATGATGTGGTGAATATTTTTGTACCAGTATAGATCCATCTTAAATCCGTATCTATCAAGCATCGAGAGGGATCCAATTTCTTGAGTTGTATTTCTTTTTTAAAATTTAAACTCAAGAAATTTGATCTCTCTTGATTGATAGATCCGGGTTTAAGTTTTAAATTTTTATTTTATAAACGAACATCTATTTTTTAATTACTTTTCATAATATTTTATTTTATGAACAAACATGGATTTTTTTAAAATACTTTCCATAATTTAATTTTTTATTTTATGAGCGGACATGAATTTTTTTAATTATTTTGCTAGTAACGTTACATGACACACTCACACATGTTAAAACATCTCCCCCATACTGGGTTGTAGAGCACCTCGTTTCACTCGGTGCAATAATGTTTTGATATATGGTTTAAATATATTTAATGATTATTATTTGTGATTATGTTGAGAAGTACTTTTTACAGTTCAAAGTGGATGAGATGTGTCACATTTGTTACTTTGGTTAGCTTCAAAAAATTAATATTAAAATATTATAAAACCAAGCACATGTCAACTCCAAATTTAAATTAGCTAGATTGTAAAATACGTTTATTTAAATATACATCGAATTTCAATTTCATTTTCCACTCACGCATCCTCACATTTTAAATAAAAAATTTCATAAATAGCTACCAACTAAATCTTTGTGTATGAGTTAGTTTTGCTTTGATTACAAGACAACTAAATCTTTGTGTATTAGTTAGCCTTGCCTTGATTTGATCTACAAGAGAGACATACATTCACAACAAAATAACTGCATATGAATTGATAGCAACTATTTTATCTCATAATCAATGAATGAATGAAATTTTCGTGATAATTGCAAATTAATAATAATTGGGTGAATTGCAAGTATTTCACTTCATAATTAATTAATCAATGCACCACTTTTGCCTATTCGTAGGATTTATGTGTTATACTTTACAACATGAAATAGTTGGCACTTCCACTATTAATTTAGGTAATTGGAATAGTTGGTTTGACAATTATAATGCATTATGTACTTTTAAGTTAATAATAGAACAATGAGTTAGATATTAGTTTTGGGTAAATAATGAATAAATAACTATTTTACTTCAGTAACTTAATAATAGAACAAATAGGCATCGATGATGTAACTCTCACTATTTGTAAGATATCTTGATTGGAATAGTTGGTGAGTGGATGATTATGACTGAAAATATATTAGATTATGTACTTTTAAGTTAATAATAGAACGATGAGTTAGATATTAATTTTTTAAGAACTGTATATTAATAAATAATTAGGTAAATTGCTAGGTACAATTAGGTAAATGAAAGATATATGCATTACTTACACTCAGAGTGTTTATGAACTATTAATGATTGCAACACAAGGGATTTGATCCCTCTCGATGCTTGATAGAGCCACCGTTAAGATGGATCTATACTGGTTATAAATTATGTTATTGAGTGGTTGTAAGAAAAAGTTTTATTGTTTTAATTAAGTTTTATTTTAATAAGTTGATTGATTATTGATTCTTTTATATAATATATTTGATAATTAATTTATTTTTTAGTAAGAAAAAAACTGTACTTTTGTTATTCAATTCTTGAATAAAAAAGTACATTGCCATTTATGTTCATCATTATTCTAGATGAGCCTACTATCATCAAAACTCACAACAATCCTCCAACATGAAGAGACCAATATCTACACAGGATACCTTCAATACATATAAAAAAACTCCAACAAGTAGGAGATATCATCCAGATAACAGTCCCAAAAGATGAAAAGTACTAAGAACAAACTACATCAAAAATATGCTAAAGGAGCCTATGTTTGTAACTGATGTATCTTCATATTGTTCCCACCCGATGATGCCTTCCTCCTCATAAAGAACTTTTTTTGAAAGAAGATATGCTTCCACATTCATTTCCCTATATATATGAGCAATTTCCACTAATATGAAAGAAGAAAGAAGTGATTTAGTACACTTGCACCAGTTGTACAGAGACATCACTTGCAATTTATATTTACTCAAAGCCCACTGCACAAAAACCCGTGAATCCCCAAATTTTCTTATGGAATCAATTCCAAAAATTGTTGCTACCTTGCATAAGCACCATAATGCCATCACTTTTGTCTTTGTATTTGTGCCTATGCCACAATTCAATTTTAGCTTGAAGAAGTGATCAAAATTCAATTTGTGAAGTACACCTGCTGCACACTTACCATTCTAGGCAACTCCATCAAAATAACCTATAGCAACATATTCCAAAGAGATATTTATCAACTGATGATCTTTTTTACTATTGGTCTTTCTAACATAATGTTCATTGTAAAGACAAATAACCTTCCTAAAACTATCATTTAAATTCAGTTTATTGTCTTCAAAGGCAAGAGCATTTCTTTTTTTCAACCATGGGAACAACAACCTCCCAAGGTATATCCAACAACCCGCAACCCAGATATACCAGTAACTTGTGACTCAGTAGGGGCCAAGGCGTCCTGAAGCCCACATGGGTAAGCCTCTATTCTAGGGGTTGCCTACCCTTCTAGCCTTGTCACAACGGGCCAATGAGCAACCCTACCCCCCGTTGGTTTTGAACTTGTGACCTCTACAGAGATAACACATGTTCTTAACCATTAGGCCCACTCAGGTGCTATATTCTTTAAATAGGAGGACATGGGGGTGAGCTTTATTACACTTATGTGTCCACGAGTCATAAGATCATTTAATACAATCTTTCTTTGAGAGAATTGCATACTCAATACCATAACTGCTTAGGAAAGTGACATGAGACTAATATATGCTCAACAATCTCCTAGATAATTAATTTATTATGGACATTGAAGATTTTATTTTATTTTTTATAAATAAGAGGTGGGTCCTTTTATTAATAACTAACGGTAAAACATAGTACAATATGAGAATACAAAATGCCTTTTATCCTGCCTCTAGGAGAGACATGGTTGTAGAACATAGTTCGACTTGTGAGGATACTCATGATAGTTTTGAAGCCAATTACAATTTTTTTATAGAAAAAACGTATTTTTGCTTAGTGTCTAATACTAGAGCCTAAATATCTTAAGACAATAGAGCTAGCGAGGATTATAACAAAAAAGGCCTAGTCGGGCTCGATGGCACAAAAACCTAGAAATTCTACTCTAATGAACTTTGATGTTGTGGTGCTTACTCTGGGTTGTAATCAACGACGATAGGAGTGTACTTCGAGCTTCCTGCTAGTGTAGCTCCCCATGTCCTGTGAACATCTAAGCGCTTCCTGATTATACAAACCTTCCCTTCCATTATCGTGTTCATCCTGCACTGGTCCTTTAGGGCCTCCACCTTTTTCTTAATGATGCCAATGACCGAATTATGGTCCTCTATAACCCTCTGAATCGAATTTTTTAAGACCTAGTGCAACACCATCTAACACTCGTATAACATATCTTTTCTTTTAGTGTCCTCGGAGTTTTGAATCCAGTCGGCTAGAGGATTCAAAGTTGCTTCCTCCTAGAGAACCAGATTGCTTTGGATCATGTCCTTAGTTGTTTCTTAGTCATCATTTTCCCTCGGATCCCCCTCATTGGAACCAAGAGTTGGCGCAGGGGTTCAAGGTATGAATTCAATCCTTGTCTTGAGCGCAAACTGATTCAAAGCAAAATTTAGACAACTAGCATCGTCTAGTACGCCCTCTTGAGTCCTCAATTCATTCTCCATTCTATCTCTTTCCCTCTTCTGGTCCTCCAGGATGCAACCCAACAGAACTTTCCTAGTCTATAAGCTGACCAACGAGCACTCATATAGAGCTTGACGCACTTCGGAGCCCCCCAAATCCACAATCCAATTAGCCACCTCTTGAAACTCCCCCACCTCCTGAAAAACAATAGTCTCTTGCCAAATTCTAGTTTCCATCCCTTTGATTTTTATTTTATTATCCATCGAAATGCTATTCTTGTAGACGTTAGTTGCTTTTGCTGCTCGACGCTGGCTGGTTGTTGGACTTTTTTCCTATGCTCTTCTCCTCTTATCCACTTTAACCTTGGCCATGGTAACTCTTAGATTGTTCTTAAGCGGCTTGCCACCTCGGTCTCTTGTCCAAATCTCGACGAGGAGAATAATGTCAAGATGTCCACCACCCTTGATGTTAATTATCCCAAAGGTTCTCATAATTGGAAAATCTAGCATCAACAAATGAACTTGGAGTTCGTCATGGAGTTGTACTTTCCTTGTCTTGGCTTTGCTCTGTTCGATCTTGCCCCACACTCTTGCACAAGTTGGTAAAGTTTTGAGTGCATGCACATTAAAAAATATCGTTTGACTCCAAGTGCTCTACATGGTCAGTACCAGCCATGCATTCCGCTCAGGACATATGGCCATGAATTATGGTTTGCATGGGACCCCGCAATTGACACCTTTCAACATGACTTGCATCCTCCCTGATGGGTCCGTTCTCATCATTTCCCAGCCTACGTGGGTAATGGATGATGAAAATTGTTATCAATATCTATAAAGATTAATTTTGGTTTATTAAATCTTTAAAAAGATAATGAATCACTTAATTTGCTTTCAAATTTTATTTATATGTTTAAATATCTTTTAAAAAAGCACTCATACATCACCATAATTTTGATGAGTTAAAAATTAGAAAAATCAATATTGTAACAACTATTTTGATATTGTATTTTAATACAAATATATTCAAAACATCTAAAAAAAAAAAAATTCTTAATTTTTTTTACATATAACCTTCTATTCAATCTAACACATATAAACTTTTATCACATTTATAATATTTCATCAATTTTATATTAATATCTAGTTTTTACTATTTCATTAATTTTATATTAATCTCTCACTATAATTATTAGTAAAACAATACCAGGAGACTTTTATCACATTTATACTATTTCATCAATTTTATATTAATATCTCGTTTTTACTATTTCATTAATTTTATATTAATCTCTCGTTATAATTGTTAGTAAAACAACACGAGGAGATCAATACAATCATGTGATTTTATAACCAGCATAGATCCAAATCCTAGGTTCTATCAAGCCTCGAGAGGGATCAAATCTCTCGAGGTGCAAACCTCTCCTTGAATATCTCCTTGAGTGCAATACCTGAGCCACCTAATCCTAAGCTCTAAAGTCTCTAGTTTAAGTCTCATATTTACTTTTTACTTTGTATTATTCTTTTTTGTTTATGGCGGACATAATATTTATTACTTTTTACTTTGTATTATTCTTTTTTGTTTACTTTGTAGTATTTTGTTACTTAACAAACTCGACAAACACTCTAAAATCTCATATTTACTTTTTACTTTGTATTAAAAGTAAAAAGTAAAGTCTCTAGTTTAAGTCTCATATTTACTTTTTACTTTGTATTATTCTTTTTTGTTTATGATCGACATAATATTTATCACCTAATCCTAAGCTCTAAAGTCTCTAGTTTAAGTCTCATATTTAATTTTTACTTTGTATTATTATTTTTTGTTTATGGCCGACATGATATTTATTACTTTTTACTTAATTGTATTATTCTTTTTTGTTCACTTTGTATTATTTTGTTTATGGTCGTCAATATTGACAAACACTCTACTTACAAGATCTCCCTCATACAAATGTTATTTATGGCCGACAATATCCACAAACACTCAACTAACAAGATCTCCCTCATACAAATGTTATTTATGGCCAACAATATCGACAAACACTCAACTAACAAGATCTCCCTCATACTGGGATGTAGAGCGCCTCTCGGCGCAATAAAGTAGTTTAGAGCATGGAAGCTAGTATTAACTTTTATTTTTACAAACTTCAAAATTAGGTCGAGCCGGTCTCTACCTCGTGCTCTCTTTTCCTAAAAAAAATTAAATAAAGACTAATGTAAAAGGATTACCATGTATTTCACGGATGCATGTGACGTCGGCAAGAGGGCTAGGTGTTGAGGAGATGGGATACTCGTCTCGCCCTCTACCATATTCTCCATGTAATTAAATCGTTGCATGGAATGCATTAGCAAAAGACGGTCGAGCATGAGGTGGGACGATCATACAATGTGTTGGAGTGGTATGAACTTGGCTCCAATACTTAATTGTTTCTACAAGATGAGGGCATAAATGATAACCAAGTGGAAGTCGAATGCAGGGAGGACTCTGTGGTATGTTTTGGTAATTGTAGTTGGACTATCGATGGGAAAGCTAGTATGTTGGAGTGGTATGAACTTGTATCCAACACTTAATTGTTTCCAGAAGACGAGGGCATAAATGATAACCAAGTGGAAGTCGAATGCAGGGAGGACTATGTGGTATGTTTTTGTAATTGCATTTGGACTATCGATGGGAAAGCCAAACAATGGGCTTAATGACCCACATGGTTCATTTTGTGACCGCAACCTCCTTTGCCAGCCTCTGGTGGCAGTTGTTAAGTATGTGGGAAACTGTTTGCACTACTAAGGTTGCAAGGTTGGCCGCACTACGGAGCAAGAAACTCAAGTTTGGAAAGGAGGGGGAATTGCCACCATTATCGTTCGCACCATGGTGATGCATAACAAGGGATGGGAAGTGGGAGACTCATATGCCTCACGTCAAGAGAGAAGTTGGAGAGGCAAAGTAGTAATTTTTTAGGGAGGTGTTAGGGGTTGCTATGCAATAATTGGAACGGTTGGAGCGGGATATTGATTGAGTGAAGGATGAGACGGAAGCTGAAGAGGCCCAGATGGAATGGGAGATGAACATTATGGATGTCGGTTCATCTCACTCGAGGGAGGAAAAACACGGAAAAATGACTCTCCTGTATTGGAGGATGAAGATGCTAATGGGGATGGCTCTGGCGGAGACCATGGATAGAAAAACGTGAGATAGGGACCGGGCTGAGGAAGAAGCTGCCTGGACCAAGAATCAAATACCGAGACTCCACTCCACCCTCAACAGCATAGTGGACGCTATGAAGGACTTGGCCTAGAGAATTAACATCTTGGCCCAGAATACCATAGGCAAAGTGTTTGGAACCAAGCCTGCGGATGGCCAACTCGAGACCAACACGAGGCATCGTCTCATCACGTGGTCACCATCTCCGACAACGCCTAGCTTGCGGGTTGGCATATTCCTTTGTGTTTTTGTCTTCTCTATCCCTGTTTATCTTCAACCTATAATGGCTATGGAAGGTCAGTTATTTCGTAAGCTTAGCTTTGTTTTGGGTGTGTTTTAGAAACTATTTTGAAACTAGTGGATTCATAACTCTAGGGTTAGGCAGGTTAGGCTTCCCACCGAGCTAGCTTTGCCTAATCTCTCGATTTTGTTTTGATGCATGCTCGACATATGGCTAGTAGTTGTATTTATTTTTGAACCATTAATATAATGTAAATAGAGCTTAAAAAAAGAATTACCATGTATTAAATATCAAACATTCCTCGAATTAACTCTTCATTTTGATATCATATTTTTTTTATGAAAAATGTGGAGAAGTATATTATTTTTTTAAGTAAGTATCTATATATATATATATTTGATTGAATAGTAAATGTACAGAGAGAGAAATTTTGAGGGTTTTTTTCTAATTTTAGATGAAACATAGTTTAATTGTTAGCAATACTAGTCACCTGGGATTGGGATTTGATTGGAATTGAATTTGTGATCTATAGCTTCCCCATTGGTAACATGTCTTGGATAGGTGGTTTGACTTATTCAATTAACCCTTGGAGCTAAATCATTGTTTTTGTGCTTTTGTGCACACACATACAACTTATCAATTGGGTCTAGCTCCCCCCCCCCCCCCCCCACACACATATAACCAATCACCCTTTCTCTCTCTAATTTGTAAGCAAGGGTTAGATATTTCTCATGGCTCATGAAGAAATATTTGAATCAAGGAGGGGGGGAGAACAATTATTCCTCTCAGCCACCCAAGCTAGACCCAATTCACACACACACACACACACATTGTCATGTCCAAATTTTTTGCATTGGGTCACAATGGCCTAAGCCCCTTGGCCATACTCATGATAGTTTGTCAAATGGATGCTAAGGGTCAAATAAATGCCAAGAATGAAGTCCAAGTTAGTAATAATGTGAAATTAGGTCCAAATGGACAAGGTGGGTCACATTAAGAGAAATTCCCAATTCAAAGTTGTAATATACCCATCCAAATGAACTGCCATGGAGGAAAATTACTAGTTCCCTAGGTTGGGGGATGGAAGCTTTGGGATTTGAAATAAGGGGGATAATAAATGATGTTTGAACATTAGAATGGCATAAATATTTAATAAAGGAGCTAAATAAATAAATACAAGGGAAAATCAAAGTGGCAATTGATCATGAAGACACATGGAGGATGTGGGACCCACACAAGCTAGATTTTCTATGCCACATGGCATCCTCCTCTTGTATTTCGAATCCATAAGAAGCCCAACATTCTTGGGATGAGTTGGAAGGTCAATATACTTGGCAGGACTCAATTAAGGTCGAATTGGAGTGGAAGAGTAACTCCCATGGAAGAGGAAGAGGCATTTTGGAGCTAATGAGACACTTGGACTAGATTCCCTAGCTCTATGACAACAATGATGAAGATGCTATGACAAAAATCAGACCTGAAGGCTGACATCTGACATATATGACATGTCAGGGCTAAAAATAGCCTCCAGGAGGGTGCTCAAGTGAGTTAGGGCAGCCAAAGAGACACCAATTCGAATTTGGAGAAGGAGAAGGCTAGAATTGGAAGGACAAGTGGCATACTTGGAAATCTCTTCCCAACTTGAGTTGGCATGAAGCTCTTGGGAGGAATTCGACCCATGGAGGACCTTAGAAGTTTATAAAAGACAATAACAAAGAAGGATGGTAGCTTTTGATCATTTTATAATTTGCATTTTGCATTTGGAGAGGAGAGCTAGTGGAGTGCTACTCTACTTGCCTTAGCACCAATTCCGAGGGTGAAAGATTCCCATCCTAGTTGGTAATTGGAAAGGCCATTCATACCTTTCATTTGGAGCTTTAATGGAGTCTTTTGTCATAGGTTGAAGCTATAGGGCAACTCATGGTCACATCTATTTCAGCTTGCTTCTACAACCATTCTTTTATTTCTTGGCATATTCATGATCCTTGAAGAATTGCGCACTTGGTGAGATATTGTTCTCTTTGGGGGAGATTATAATGATTAACTATTTCATCATATGATGTAAATTCTCTATTCTTCATGTTCATAAAGTCTTCAAGTTGATATTTCAAGTGGAACTATGTAAATCTGATTATTAATGAGCAAATGGTGCCAATTTCCCCACTATGTTGATGTATGCCAATGATATGTTGATGTATTCGAATGGACAAGTGAACTATTGATGATTTAATGATTTATGGACTGTTATTTATCTTTTATACAAGTTTCATGTTCAGTGCATAAGATTTTGGAGTCATATTGTCCACTATTATATCATTTGGAGAAGATTGCCTATCATTTCCCCCAAGGTCGAAACTAGTATTTTTGCATCTGATTGGAGAGGGTTGTAGCAGACTTAATAAACTGAATGGTGATGCATATGAGACTATATTGATGTCCCCTAGATATCCCCTGCCTCTGTTCAGAAATTAGAGAGGGTCCAATAGCATTTGGAGAGCCATTTCCAGCATCTACCCCCTGGGGATTTGAACCCCAAATTGCTAGTCAAACTCCCTACTTTGGCCATACTTTAAAGGAGAGTTGTAGAAGCCTTTTGAAGACTCTAAAGAATACATTAACCTCATAATGATGTCCTAATATCATCCATACACCTTCTGCAACAATTTGGGAGCATTTGGAGTCATTTGGAGACCAAGAGACCAATACTAGTCAAAGGTCGAACTATTGGAAAAAGTTGAAAATTTCACCATTTTAATAAATTTCCAAAAAAGGGACATTACACACACACACACACACACACACACACACACAAAACTTATCAATTAAGTCTATCCCATGTCGTTATATATATATATATATATATATATACCATTTTCATTATCCTGACTAAGGTGTTCCATCGTCTTATATAATATAACTCGCTAAGAGAGATAACAATATTTATCTGTGACGATCCATCATCCTCCAGTGGTTAACCAGAGAGATGGTTTACTTTCCCCCTATCCTGGTGAGAATAGAATTCGCGAGCTATTTCCCATCAATCAGACAAGGCTAGCAACTATCACGGTAGCACACACATTATTACCGTAGCATCCAACTATCGCCCCGGATCGACCCCTTAAATAGTATAGACGAGAGCAGAGGAAGCGCCCAAGCCATATAATAAAAGTATAACAACTATCTAGGTATATAGCATTATCCCTGATTTATTTCCCAGTGATTGCTATTTTAATATTACCCCTGTTTCACTATATACAGGGTAAACATAGCCAGTATGTGGATATACAAGGTATTAATATAAAGATAACA
Source organism: Larix kaempferi (assembly GCA_027924585.1). Classification (NCBI taxonomy): domain Eukaryota; kingdom Viridiplantae; phylum Streptophyta; class Pinopsida; order Pinales; family Pinaceae; genus Larix; species Larix kaempferi. The sequence goes on along the minus strand of BSBM01002098.1, from coordinate 4,025,170 downwards.
TATGTAACAGATATGGGTAATATGCAAAATATAGGTATATGATATCCAGGTATACTGCATTCTATGGTACTCTTACAATCCACCTAATAGTTCCGGGCATAGATTTAGCTTAACTTATTTTAGGACCTATGTTAGATATGCTTTACGATATACTCTTGGTTACGTTATTCTCCAAGGAAAAAACTCATAGAGAAATCTTATACATGTTTCTCTGCATTCATGGATATCATCCCTAGTAACACTATCAAGGTAGATTAGTGCACTTCACTGAAGGGGAATCAAACTGGGCATGTGTTAAACCTAGAAATAGCCAAATGCCCAATAACCATAGCAATAGTTGGTTAAGCTAACCTCTCGAGTTTATATTTATGGAAAACATCCTCGCATAAACCCTTTAGGTGCTTCCTCACATTCCATGAATGGCGCCCATGATAACTCCATTCGAAGTATGACATGTACTGCTAACCCAAAGGGACTCTACAGGACTTCAAGCCATGACCTCTCAATGATCTCTACCTTACAACATGTTAACTTAAATAAATTGAGCTAACACACTAGGCTAACCTCACCCCGCCCTCTCTCTCTCTCTCTCACTCTCTATCTATCTATCTATCTATCTATCTATCTATCTATATATATGTGTGTGTGTGTGCTGGTTCAAAAGGGTATTTATGTACCTGAAATATAAAAAAGAAAGTATCCGACATATATTTAATAGAGGGCGGGTCTAACATCACTATTTTCGAAGTAACATAAGTCTACAGATTCCGATAGTAAAATTGACAAACGTTTGACAAATTTACGAGTGCAAGACTTTTTAAAATAAAACTTGTTAGTGCAATTGCAAATATATGTGATAGATATTTTGGGAAGAAAAAATTACGAGTACACCATGTTTGAAGAGACTCTCTCTCTCTCTCTCTCTAGGTTAACAACACAATGCACTCAAACTCGAAAACTCTATGCCCCATCCTACTAGTATTTTTAATTGTGAAGATGGGGTTTTTTAGTATTAAGCCATCACATATTAGATATTCAAGTTCAAGTCCAAGTGTTGGTATACATGCTCCTCACGCTAGCTAGGGGTCTTTTAACAAGGTGGTTGAATCCCAATGCAATAGGAAGATCCTAGATTTTTTTTAAATTACACTCCATAAATACTTGCTCATGGGTCATTGATGATTGCAAAAAAAAAAACTTAGACCAAAATAATTATAGAAGTCGAATTTTTGAATGAAAATAGAAATCAAAGCAAATAATTACATACAGATGCTACACCAAAGCAACAATTAAAGCATTAAATGCACATATGCTACAACAAAGCAACAATTAAAGCATTAAATGCACATATGCTACAACAAAGCAACAATTAGAGCATGTACCCAACAAAGGTGGCCTAGTCCAACCATAGTTTAGAGCATGTACCCAACAAAGGTGGCATAGTCCACCCACAGTTTATAAAGGGCCACCCAAATGTTTGCCATATGAAATTGAAGTGAGAATGATGATTTGGATTATGAGCATGTACCCAACAAAGGTGGCCTAGTCCAACCATAGTTTAGAGCATGTACCCAACAAAGGTGGCCTAGTCCAGCCATAGTTTATAAAAGGCAAGCGAAATGTTTACCATATGAAATTGAAGTGAGAATGATGTTTTGGCCTTATGTCAAGAACTTTTGTTAGTATTTGGTTGTTGGTAGGAAGGAAGCTACAATTATAATAGTCATTATGTTTTTGAGTGTTGTTATCATCAAAAGAGTTGGCATCTCACTTTCCTCGACAACTTATATATTTTGATACGGCTTTTCTTATAATAAAAGTTTTTTGTGTGAGAAAAAAAGCACATAATTTTCTTTGGCCATGCTTAATATGCTTAAGTGGTTGATATTTTCCCATATAAACTATAATTTTTTAAAATAATAATAAAAATACTATTTCACACGTATTAAATTAAATTTAAAATTTAAATTGTTTTAATTTTTTATTATGAAAATTACATTTGTTATAAAATGGGTGGTGATATTTTCTATTTAAAATCCCAACATGTAAACATTACTCATAAACCAATATGTTTATTATATGAACTCGTAAGAATACTCCACATTTCATTTCAAATATATTTTTAAATGTTGGCAAATTGTTTATTTATCTAGTTTTAGATAAACAAAAATGTTTATCTATTTACTATTTATTAATAGTATGTTATTTTTTTTCCCAGTTTTATATTTATAAAAAACTAAAAATAATATTTTATCTTCTTTCTCTCCCCACCTTGGAAAAAGTAGTTAACACGTGGACAATAATTTCTCTATTGTCCGATTAACACTCCACCTTATCCTTGACTTTTGAAAATGTGCACCCGTTCATGCACCCTGCGGGCCAACATGAAGAAACAAACACGGGATTGTTTGTTTGAGATCGCACCCACACACTATTAATGTGTGCACATATCCACGCCACATTATATAAAAATAAAAAATAAAAAGATGAGAAGAAAGTCCAGAATTCCAAGCAAGTGGCCAATACGAAAATTCCGAGAACCAAGAAACGTTTGACAATTCGCATCTTCTAACGAGAGAAGGTTCAACACACGGTTAAGGTTAGGTACAACGTGACAATACCTTCTAGAAACCATGATGGTGGAGAGCACTCAAATTCATTTGTGTCTTTGTCCAATATGAACGCCCTGCCCTCCTAAGGACCATCGCTTTAGGGGGACCCCTGGTTCACTCCATGGGACCTCTTTGAACATTCAAGTTATTCAACTTTTAGGGTTTGAATGTTATCAACATGAAATTGACATAATATAGGTTTGTATGAATGTAAAGTGAAGGGCAATCAAATTATTTTATTGTTAAAATTTGTGTTTTTAGTGAGGGAGAGTGGACGACAAATTTCAATACTACTTGATAGATATGTCTGAAGTTTGGATTTGAATAAAGATAAAGCATGTCATTCACATATCCACATCGAAATCCAAGCATCGTTTAACCTAGTGTATACTCTGATACAATGTCCTTAATTAATGGGGTGCATCTTTTAACATGCATTTACACTCATTTACACTCATTGACATCACTGTAATTACATCATTGCATGCTTTTTTTGATGATGATGATGAGGATGATTAATGTTGATTAAGATCTACTTGGTTTATTGGATATTAAGAGAAGAGAGAGGGATTACTTGGATTGTTGCAAAATTTTATTCTTATGATAAAAAAGCTTAAAAAGAAGTGTTCCTAGGTCACCATAGTTTTGACATGTTAGAAGGTTATGGAGGTTTGTATTGTAGGAAAGATTATGAAACTGCGATCAAATGTGGGTGACATTCATCCTCAACACTCGTAGCCTCATAGAGATGGCAAATCCTTTCCACCCACGATGTTTTAGGAATTGTCCAATGCCCTGTTTCACTATGAAGCTCATGAGAGTTCATTCTATCTTGGTTATATTAATTTTCTTCTTTGAACTGGTTACGACAGAGAGATACTTGTTACACACACGATTATGATATGATTATGATTGTAATAGGGAATTAATGCACATTAGACCCCATTTTTAAGGCCATAGTCTAAACATTCTATGAATGGGTCCATTTTCAACCACTTGTAGGGAAACCGATATTTTTGGCTTGAAATTCGAGCAGAATAATTTTGGATTGATGGAATTGCATATATCAAATGTTAACATTCTACAATCCAAAGATAGTAGGGGTATTCGAGGGTGTTGAATACATTTATGTATTAAGAACAAGAATTTCATCTAATCTAAAATTACAATTTTGGCAAAGGTTGCCTCGCCATATTTTGGTGATGACAAATTTTGAAAAAATCAAAATCGTAAAATGTTTAGCCTTCTTCATTTTTAAGCGGATATGCATAAGTATATGATGTGCATTTAAAAGATTAATAAATCCAATAATATTAATAATAATAATCTATTTGGTGTATGAGATTGTCTTGTTTGTGGGACAAAGGATCCCCCTCTGCGCAACAATGTAACTGCTAAAGTTTACAGAGGTGTACATACCCTATCTCCTCTAGATCTATTATTCTATAGGAGGATATCAATGACAAAGATTCTTTTAATTATCAACCTGTTAATCAATAACCCATATTTTCTTTTTTAAAGAAAATCTTGGAATTAGTCATTGATACTAATAACTTCCTTAAAACAATTGTTGTTAGATTAATTAATATGGTAACCAATGATCTTTAAATAGACAACACTAATGAAATATACACATAAAAAATACTTCATACATGTTGATCAATGTACACCAACCACTTACTATGTTGGACAAACAAAGTGAGAAGTGAGCGTTTAACATAGAATCTATTTACTTCATTAACTTTCTATGGATTAACATTTCTTCAGGCCTCGGGAGGAGCACAACTAATCACGTGAATGGATGGCTTTGAAATTAGTATTGATCTTGGCACTATCAAAGGGTGTGCATAAACTATAAGTTTTCAGTGACTCCATGTTGGTAATTAATTAAATGAGATTAAAGAGATCACCAAAAAAACATTTTATTGAAGCCATTATATGAGGAGTTAACTGGATTGACTGCAAATTTTCAGGATATCCAATACCAACACATATAGAGAGAAATGAACAATGTAGCTGACCAATTATCAAAGCATGTGCTCCAGGTTGGTGATATAATTAGGTAGAAATGGGAATGCACAAATGGAACAATCATTGAGCATGATCCTGGACTGCATCTAGAATAATACAAAAATTAAGATTGATAATTCATAAATATGATATATTAATGCCCCCGATGGCAATTAACAATTTTTTTTTTTTTTTCGTAAGGAATAAAGGAACAATTATGAACTCTTTTTTTTTCCTAAGGAACAAAGGAACAATTATGATATGAACTTTTTTAGACTGTTACATAAAATATAAATTTGTGATACATATAGTTTTTTGTGATAGGTAGATGGTGCAAATGAACAAACATAAGCTCTTTTTTGTTTTTCTATGTTGTTTTTGGTGGTCTATGTAAAGAAATATATATGTATGTTCTCATAGGCCCATGAAAAATGTGGTTTATTTTAAGTAATGAATTGTGGCTTTTTTTTCCCATGGAAAAAAAACATACAATCTATTAAATATAACAACTTTAAATGTTCTTACAATTATCTTCCAGGAGACGTCTAAAAATTTGACGATTTGGGCTGGATGGCCATTTTTTTCCCAGAATCCGACATTTTTTTTGTTGCAAAATTAGAATTTAACTGTGTTCTAATCACGATTATGATGATAAAAATGGATTCAACACCTTCTCAAACCCTCGAGGCACCCAAAATTCTAGAACCTTTGAGGTACCCAAAATTCCAGAACTTGACAAATATAACCTGAATTTCGAAAAATTCCGACCAAATTCTTTTCAAAGTCATACTGAAAAAATTTACCTATTCCAACCCAAATCATCGAAATTTTAAACTATACATTTTCTTATGTAATGTGATACATGAAAATTTAAAACTACGTAATAGTTTCTATGACTTTAAAAATTCCAATATTTATGTTCAAACTTTCATCCATATCAGTGACTTTAAAAACTACAATATTTATGTTCAAACTTTCTCCATCTGAGTGACTTTAAAAACTCCGATATCGTGTTCAAATTGTCATCACGTATATCCTATTTTAATTGCTTTTATGGTAATGCTTGCATGGGTAATGTATTTCCTTAATTAATATATTTTTAATATCCATGGTCAAATTTCTTCCCTTTTAACTTTATTATATAAAATTTAGATGCAAATAACGCAAACACTTTATCCAAATATAAATATGAACATGTGAAATGTGAGTCAAGGAATCATTCACCACCCAATCGTTAACGTGTGATTGAAAGTCCATCTCCCTTAGTCAAATTCCACGCAAATATCCCCCACCCTTGCTTAACCCGGGTTAACTCAAAGCGCGTTAAACTTCTGTTCCGGGTTAGCTAGGCAGCCATGCTAGACTACATGACCCCCTCGGGGTTCGGACCCCAGCGGCACAAAAAGTCCGAATCTTAAGCCGGGGTCCAGAGATCAAGGTACGAGACTTTCAGTTGTTGAAAAGTAGCCCAACGATATATTCTGCACGTGCGAGAGACGGGAATGTGGGGCCCACTCTGCCCCCACGCGTGTGTGATGCCACGTGAACGGGGCGTTCCCTAAAAGAGCGTGCGACAGCGACGGCACGACACCACCGCTCTCTTACTTTCCTCGCCGTGCAACTGGCGGTCACATGCTCCATAAAACCGATGGCCAGGCCCCCGCACGCACACGCCCGGTACCAGTCGGCGGGGCCCGCCACGGCCGCTTAAACCTAATCCCATGGGAATTATTTTTATTAAAATTAATGACCTTCTCACCCCGCCACCCACGGCGTGCACGTTCAGAGGCGTAATCATTTCGTCTTAATGGCCCATTTTTTTATTATTATTACACGCGCACGTATACGTAGAAAAAATAAAGCCGGACTCCAGTAATAATTATAATCTTATGTATAAAAGACCAGTGCCACGTTGGTTCCGTATAGTGCGCGGAATGATGTGGCAGGCAGAGTCTCCCTGGTCGTTGATCAGAAAGTTCCCGGGGCCGTCCACGTGGACCTCAGTGACGCGAGTCACAGTATTAGTAGCCCAATGGGAGTACGTCGTTCCAGCAATCTGCTTTTCCGCGCAGGTCCCGTGATTCCTTGTGACCTGCCCCCGATTTTCAGTTCCTCCGAAAACTTAAAGCCTGGGTTCCGGCAGCTCACGAGTTTGTTTGGAGTTTATGCTTGCCGGCCCAGGATCGAGTCGCAGCAACAGCAGGAGCAGTAACAATAGTCTGCTTTGTGGACATAATCATACGCGAGTTTTTTCTTGTTTGTCAGCCCAGGGTCAAGTAGCGGCAGCAGCAGCAGCAGCAGCTATGACGTCTGGTTCTAGGCTCCCGACCTGGAAAGAACGGGAGAATAACAAGAAGAGAGAGCGGCGAAGGCGAGCGATCGCGGCTAAGATCTATGCCGGGCTTCGGATGTATGGAAACTACAAGCTGCCGAAGCATTGTGATAATAATGAGGTTCTCAAGGCCCTGTGTGCGGAGGCCGGCTGGATGGTTGAAGAAGACGGAACCACTTACCGCAAGGTGAGGATTCGAAATTGTTACTACCTTTCGCTTTGTTATTTTGGGGTTTCTTACTCTTGATCTGTTGTTAGGGTTGTTCTTTTTTGTGACCTGGTTTGTTGTTTGTGCAGGGATGCAAGCCGACGGAGCGCATTGAGGTCGCGGGATCGAGTTCCGTGAGCCCGGCGTCTTCTTACCATCCGAGCCCTGCGCCTTCGTACCAGCCAAGCCCTGCGTCGTCGTCGTTCGCGAGCCCGGCTTCGTCGTCGTTCGAGCCCGCCGGAACAGGGGCAGCGAGCTCTCTGATCCCGTGGCTCAAGAACCTCTCGTCGTCGTCGTCGGCGTCCTCGTCGGGCAGGCTGATTCACGCCGGCGGCTCAATCAGCGCGCCGGTGACTCCTCCGCTGAGTTCCCCGACAGGCCGCGGTGCACGGGCGAAGCTGGACTGGGATGCCATGGTTAAAGCCGTTGCCAACGAGAGCAATGATTGTCCTAACTCGGGTTTCTCGACCCCCGTGAGCCCCTGGTCGAATTTTGTGGTGTCCTCCACCCCGGCGAGTCCGGCTCGCCACGCCGAGATGGCTACGCAGCTGAGCAACGCCGTTGTGGATAAGGGGCGTTGGATGGGTGGGATCCGGATGATGATGCCGTTCCCCTCCGCGGGGCCTTCGTCGCCCACGTTCAATCTGTTGACCCCGGCCGCGCAGCTCCAGCACAGCCTGGCATCGGAAGGCGGCAGGCTGTGGACGCCGGGACAGAGTGGCGTCTCTTCTCCCTGCAACAACCGGGCAGGCGAGGAGGAGAGGTTATCATTGCCTCCCTTTCAAGAAGGCATGGATGCTTCAGACGAGTTTGCCTTCGGCAGCGTAGCGGTCAAGCCATGGCAGGGCGAGAGGATTCATGAGGAGTGCGGGGGAGAGATTGGATCCGATGACCTGGAGCTTACACTAGGGTCTTTCTCGTCATCTTCTTCAAAGCTAAGATCTGACCGAGAACCCTTGTTTTCTGTTAAAGAGTAGCTTGTACCGAGAACCCTTATTTTCTGTTAAAAGAGTAGCTGTATTGCAAGAAGAAGAAGCAGCCATCCATCATTATGCAGTTAATAATGGTGTGTAGATTCAAAGCTCGTTGTTGTGGGATTCTTCTTTCCTGGTTTTGTTTACACCCTTCTCCATTGACATGTAAAGTTAGATCTAGGATTTAACAATTTCTAGTAACTGTAATCCCCTTTTGGCTATATGATTACAATATGTAATCCCCCTTTGGCTATTTGATTACAATATGTAATCCTCCTTTGGCTTATTTGATTACAATATGCAGAATCCTTTCTGTTTTCCTGCAAATGCTTCGAGAAACACAACCAACCCCGAGGTGTGCACTGCATCGAACAGGTTTCGTTTCATAGAGCGGACTTCGATGGTAATGATATGTGATTACTGCTAAAACGTGGAAAGCAATGAACATAGAAGCGACCAAACAAGTTTTCACATTAACAGAAGCTTGTTTCGGCTCGCTTTGGTTTATTTTCATAACTTTTTTATTCTATTAACATAATTGATTGATCATTTGCAAGGTATGTGTATTTATCTGGTCATTCTTGAGATGCAAATAATATAAATTAATATTCCTTCAGAAATACTGCATTGTTGTCATCTTGAAATGGTTTTACAACTTCAATATTTCCTTTTTATCTTTGCACGTGAGTTTTGACTTTTGCATTCGCGTGAATTTACATACCATGTTCGAAGGTTTAGTTAATAACAGACTAACCTCAATTTAAATACCAAGTTGGAGGGATAAGTAATCTGCAACGGATCTAACTCTTGCCTTGAGTTTAGAGACCATGTTTGAAGGTCTAGTTAATAACAGGCTAACCTCAGTTTAAATGCCAAAGTTGGAGGGGTAGCTAAATCTGCAAGATCTAACTCTTTCCTTGAAACCCATACTAGGTCGAAGGGCTAGTTATTTTCCCCAAACCCTTCATCCCTTTAAAAGTCTATGGTGTGCTATTCTTTCCAAAATTACCTTATCCTTTGAAACCCATCTTAGAATGAACTTCCTTGACATTTGGTACTAGGCATATGACCAATATTCATTCCTGCCAATTTTTCTTTATTCGCCTGAAACTCATGAACGATACTTTTCTTGTCAAATTTGCTTGATTTGCGTGGTCTCTGAAACTCGTCTTATAATGGGCTTCCATGACATTGGGTGTTAGGTATGAGTGAAAACCATTTTGGCCAAATTTGCTTTCATTCCTTTAAAACTCGTTCCATTTGGTGGTGGAAACCGCAGTGACAAATATTGGATTGTTTCATGCTCTTGTCAATCAATGCCCTTTACCAATGCCCTTTACCAGTGAATCAATGCCCCATTACTATTATTTGGATTTATATAATGTTTTTTTAATAACCCAAAGACATGGATAGTTTAATGTTCATTGTCAAATTTCGATTTATATAATGTCTTTCATAAGTTCTCAAGGAAACATGGATAGTTTATTGTTCTTGGTCAACTTCACTGGTAAATCAATGTCCCATTAATATCATTTGGATTTTATATAATCATTTTTCATAATTTCTGAAGACAATGTGGTCTAAAGAATAAGGATTTTAGCGCAGTCCCATCCTACCCTAGAATAGTAGAGCTCTGTTAGGATTTGTAACACTGGGCAATAGAATTTCTCATGTGATACATTTACTGTAGGATTTGCAGCCGTAGCCCTTTTAGAATGTGACTGGCAGAGGAAGATAATTTTCATATCGTCTAATTCTCAGGTGGGCGTCTTGCCAATTTATTCCTTTAAAGCAATTTCATTATTGGTAAGCACTTTGGGTCTCATGCCTTGGACTTTGAATGGGCAGAGCTTGTCAGTTAAACTGGGTTGCTGCTTTCTTGCTATATTTTTAGTTATCCATGACAATTTTATGCTTGTGAGTCATGACACAATTCAGCCCTCTTATACAGTCAGAAATTTAGCTTTTTGATGATTTTCTGACTTATTATCTCATGCCGTTTACTCTTTATTAGGCAGCATCAGTATTGTATTGTCAGAGGTATCTTGTTGAAGTTAGACAATTGGCAATTTGACAGCTGTCAAAAGTGTTTCTGCTAAGCAGGATTTGCTTATTAATGCAGGTGTTATCTGCATTGGTTGATCTGACCGTGTTCTGTGCATATGTTCCTTATAAAGCTATGACGTGAACCATCATTGGCATTTTAAGTCTGCCTTAAAGTGAGTTTCATCATTAACATTTTAAGCCTTAAAGTGAGCTTCATATCATGGATTGGTATATAAAAACATGATTTTAGCATTTCACAGAATTGAGTTTTCATCGAAAAGAAAGTTCATGACATCTCAAGTTATCTGATGAAAAATGTTATATGATATAGTTCTGGCATTGAACATGTAAGGTCGAGGAACTATGCATCCTTAAATTTATCGAAATTCCATCCAGTGATGATGGCATTCACTTTTATTTTTGAAAACCGTTAACTGATGGAACCATGTTGGAGGAAAATGCATTTAATTTTCTCTCACATGCTTGTAAAATCAATTTATGTAAATAAACATTCCGATATACATTCATTAAAAAGGTTAAATCATTAGCTTCATTTTTTAGTCAATTGAATATTTTGTGACAGCTAGCAACCTTATGTGCCCCTTTAAAAGTCACAATTCATGCCTCTCAGAGAAAGGCAGATGTAGCTGTACCTGTTATTCTAATTGGTCAAATTGGTGTAAGGTCTATTGACCAGACTGACAGATGGATTTGTTATATAAAAGCTGAATTGTGAACTACTGACACAAAACTCAGTTGCTGTGGTCCAGTGTTAGATTGGCATGGGTTAATGGGCTGTGGTCCAGTGGTAGAGTTTACAACTGCCCCAGATTTGATTCTCATTGCATTTGGTGTGCCTTGAGATCGCTGTAGTTAGGGGTACTAACAATGACTAGAACTGCAGAGAAAAAGTATTCAGACAAAATTCGCTGTTAATCGTTGTCATTGTTTTTTTAACCTTTAGAGGTGGCACAATACAATTTCCAGAAGAACGTAAGAAAGTACTCCGTTTGCTTTTATAGATCAATTAATGGCAAGGCGCTATCAAATATTGGACGGTGAATTTTAGTAAACTAAATGAATTAGTAAATAATAATATTCAGGGGTATATCCAGTCTTCATACCTACAGCTTGCAAAACATAAATAAATATGAGGGTGATATTACTAGGTGCAAACTGGATTGGTTGCAGTTATGTTGCTTGAGTTTGTGGTATCATTTTTGTAATTTTGTAACATTGGCAAAGTATTTTTGTAATTTTGTAATATTGGCAAAGTTATATACTTTGTTAGAGTTTTTGATATTATGTTTGTTTTTAATTTTGGCATGTTGTATATTTTTAGGATGTCTTATCTTTCTTCTAGTTATTAGGACTAAAAACAGAATCAATAATAATCTAGCATAGATTCTTCTCTTACTCGATAGTTTTTATGGACATAATTTTTTTTAGTTACTTTTTAGTTTTGGTAATATAGTATTAGTTACGCATAACATCTCTTCCATACTGGATTATAGAGCACCTCACTTCTCTAAGTGTAATAACCATCTTTTAATAGAACCAAGTAAACAACAAACCTTCCAAAAATTAAATATCTCTCAAAAATAAAAATAAAACATGTATAATAAAATAAAGTCATAAATTAAATTTATCTCTCAAAATCGAGGAAACATGTCTAAAGGAGACACGAGCGAGGAGTTATATGCAATGGATGCATCATGCAGGTCAAGTATGAATAGTACTCATTATATAAGTGAGAATTAATATACAATGGATGCAGGTACAGTGATGTTGGATTGGCTGATAACAAAGTAAGAAGGCGTGTACAAAGATGCATTCATTACACAGGATGCTGCTTTCTTCAATGAGCATGATTATAGAACTAAGAAGGCGTGTGAAAAGATGCATTCATCATACAGGCTGCTGCTTTCTTTAATGAGCACGATTATAGAACTTGTACAATTTTTGGGATTAGGCAATGTTCTATTTGATTGACTTTCGATGCAGGAGGAAATGATAATTGTGATTGTTGGTTATACTTTTCTTCACATCTTTGTCAGTAATGTCAAGTTTTTTTTTAATAAAGTTTAATGTTTCATTAATAATTGGGTAGTTGAGTAATTTGAGTATTTATATTTTTATAAATAAAAAAATTCATATATAAATTTGAAATAGTTTAAACATTAAATGATTTGAAATAGTTTAAACATTAAATGATTTTGTCTATCTTTTACCAATTTAAATAGTATTATTAAAAATCTCAAATTATTTTACTGATATTTTATTCTACTATAAAGCCACAAATATTAATCATAATGACAATGTTAAAATGCAAAAAGTGACTTAAATATCCGCAGTTGCAACATCAAGTGTATATGGTGTCGTTAAAAATAGTGTATACGGTGTTGTTAAAAATAGTTAATTGGATTTGTGTTATAATTTTGTTCAAGTATGGATGAACATGTGTAGGATAAAAGACAACCAAAATGTCTCGTTTTTTAAATAATTTTGGGAAAAAAAGTGGTTAAAATTCTTGTTTAAAATTGTTGTTTTTGTATTTTTGTAATTTCAGTAATTAGAATTGCTTATTTTAAATTAATTGTTTAATTTTAAAATTATCCAGATTGCCAAAATTGTGATCTAAACACTCTAAATTACGAGTTTAACCAAAATTACTCTACGAAATTCCGGCCAGGAGACGTTTAGTTAACCCTTATACAGCACAGCTCTGGATGAACATAGTAGTTGTGTTGCTTAGGTTTCTGCATTAACTCCTTGTGCAGAGTGCACAGTGTAGCTTAGTGGTTTGTGCAAGAAATACGAAATAAGAGTAAAAACATTGTGGTATTGACGCTAGTGTCAATGTAATAATAAAAAATTATAGTTTCTTGAAGATTATACGTGTGAAATAGAGGGGAAGAATATATAAGAATATATAATTTTTTGTAAGCGAAGTAGTGGAATCTATGTTTAGAGTATATAGGTTTTATAATTTTATAATATGATATATAATTAAAAACTATTATTGCAGTTGCATAACATAGTTAGAAGAGATCAATGTGATACACAAGTAAGATTATTTAATGAATGGTATGAGAGATTTTCAAAGAATGTTGATTTGATGTTAAAATCATTTACTAATTTTTTTAACAAAGTTGGAAAACAATGTTAAGCTGCAAAAAGGTTGAGATATAATGAAATTGAAAATTTTATTAGGTTCAAAAAGCATAATAAATTGAAAGAATTTTAAGTAAAAATAAATTAAATAAATAAAAACAAAATTAAAGAAACAATTTAAAAACACTTTACAATGCCATAGAAAAAACGTTGAAAAGAAAGTGTGAATTTTATTTTCAATAAAAAGATAAAAATAAAAAAAATCCAAAAGCATAAATAAATAAGTTTTAATTTAAAAAAATTAAATCTATTATAAATCTATAATAGAATATTGTCATAATCTAGATGTGTTAGGAATTGTTTTGTTTGTTTGTTTTTTAAACTCAAAATTATCGAAATAAAATTTGTATTTTTTTATTGATCTTTAATAACAACATTTTGGAATAATATCATAAGTTATTTCACAATTTGGTCGTAGTAAAGGTATTTGAGGATGATGAATTAAGTTTTGCCTTGTAAATAACAATTTAGCTTTATAAGAACCAATAAAAAATTGTCATCTTTTTTATATTTATATCAAGAAAATGTTATTACTTCTTATAGCTGATTACTTCTTATATTATTGCAAGACTTTTAAAAGCACAATTGTTTTGCAATACACATAAACCAGTCAAATTAAATAAATACATGGAAGTTGAAATCTTCCTTCTAGCTGGTATTAGTGGGCCAACTGTCTTTACGCTCGCTCCATATCCTCATCTTTGTGACCATGCTCTTGTTAATGCTAAATTATATTGTTTTCTTGTCAAAGAGAGATATTATTGAATTTGAAATTTGAGGTGGAAGAAGTTCCTTTGTCTAGATTGACAAGATGGGTTTTAAAGGATAGTCATTTTATATCCAATACTTGAATTTGCTCCCTTTGCTATAGAATGGTATTCATCAGGACTTCATGTTCTCTTTTATTAGCTTTATCACTTTCATGGACATTAACATAAATAAAAAGGAGGGTGGTTATACTATCTTTTATGAGGTCCTCATGCTTACAAAGGGCCCTCTTAATTTCTATGTTATCATAGATGAGACAATTTCCTCCATGCCCAACACTATCCATCACTTCACAAATTTTGATCTGAAATTGTTGAAAGATTGAATTCAACACCAATTCTTTCCCTAATTTATACCTAGAACAATTAAGAAATGGAGATTCGATTTCACATAGAAAGATAACCAACTTGGTATTGATAATGTTCTACGCAAATTAGCTCTTAAAGCTCTAAGCCCCTATCTTGTTAAAAAACCTTAACCATCGTTATCATAAAACCAACAAAATCTTCACAATGTTGTCACACTCTAGATTTCTCAGTTGATAGACCCAATCGATTGATGTTTTCCAGTTTGTCATGCTTTGAAATTCTTCATCGCGAATCTTGAACCATCGAATTTTTTCCACTACCACAATTTTCAGCATAGCAACTCCAAATCAAAAAGCACTGAAATTTCACATAGCTTCATTAAAATTCCACACCCTTCCATGAGATTTTGCATGTAGGATTGATATGGCACTGCTGAGCCTTTGTTATACCTTGGGTGATAACCTTGGTTATTTGGGTCTTCGGGGGGGCTAGAGAATAGAATATGGTCTTCGAGTAACTCTGAACTGCCTATCTTCGAGAAATGGGTTGTTGGACGAGTTCATGCTCTCTCTTATATTTCTATATGTCATGATCATTGATATGTAAAAGGTGTCAATTATAAAGGAGAGTACTCAACTTTAATGATAATTAGTTAGGGAATAGGGTATATAATAACTTCCATTTTTCTAAACAAGTGTGAAGTTAAGAAGATTACAAAAGTAGAAGTTTGAAATGTGAAGTTAAGAAGATTACAAAAGTAGAAGTTTGAAATGTGAAGTTAAGAAGATTACACAAGTAGAAGTTTGAAGTAAAAAATGTTGGAAATAAATTTGATTTAAAAAAGTTAAAAATAAATGTGAAATAAAAAATGTTGAAAATAGATTTGATTTAAATTAATTAAAAACAATTTAAAGTAAAAAACGTTAAAAAATAAGTTTGATTTAAAATAGTTAAAAGAAGTCACAAAGATTGTAAAAGTAAGTTTAAAGTAAAAAAGATAAAAATGGTATAAATTTCAAGTCAAAAAGATGAAACCTTCTAGCATCCATCTTTATCATGAAGTGACTCTTAAATTACATTAAATTACAATAATATGATAAATATATAGGGGACACATAAAAAACTAGTGATGTGATTAAATATGAGATGTAGACGCCACATGTTATGAGAATTATATAAATTAATTAATATTGTTAGTATTTTTATATTACAATACGATTTGTAGTTTTACATATATCTATAGTTTTATTAAATAAGAAAAATTTAAATGATACGATTATATGGATGATGGAAAAATGGACTTCGTTAGGGTTTTGCAATCCGAAGGGGTTGTTGACTGAAACCAAACCTTGATAGTTTTCCCGTGATACCGATGCGGATCTCGATGGAAAACTGTGACACGACCATTGGACATGGCTTGGATTACCATACGGTTGACATCGTATATTATATTGCGGATACCCTCGACGGTCAACCTATTTTTTACCATGTTACTATAGTTACTTCTCCGAGCGTTAAATTTTTTTTTTTGACATCTAGATCCGGGTCGGCAAGGAACATGCCAGATGGGGATAGTAACCCGCAGAGGAGTTTTTCGTCTACTGGTTGCTGGTCCTGGGAGGAAGCGGTCATACCACTTGACTCGTCTACGACTCGACCTCTAGCAACGACACTCGAGGGTTTGCCGTTATCGCTCTTTGAAATGCCTCAAAACCTCTGTTTAGCCTTCCCGTTAACGGTGGATGTGACTATTACTCATACTACTCCTCTGGCTGATGTTTGGGAACCTTTCTTACCCACTGAGACAGAACTGTTGGAATGCGGATGGCTGCATGGGGAGCTTCTGGTACAACAACTGACCTCTCTAGTCTTTGATGAGGTAAACAACACCCAGAGCCCAGAGGGATTCATTGCTTCTTTCTTGCAAACTTCTGACCAACTGGGGTTTCTTCCTTTGCTTGAGAAAGGGCTTGAACAGACAGTTCCATCAATCTATGGCAAAACCCTTGAGGGTTCCACTTCCCGGAAGAAAAAAGGGAAATGTCTTAAAAGCTTAAGGGAGCCCCTCAACCTCATCTGACGTAAAAATTTCTCTGTTGCAAATTCGCTGGACATGGCTGAATCGATGGTTGTTGGGAGGGCTAGGGGAAAGTATCCAAATTTTGATGGTTTGGAAAAATGGGTAACCCCAAATTGGTTACACTTTCTGGAATACAAACCGGAGATCATGGTGCTTTCAAGAGGCTGGTTTGTTTTCAAATTTTGAAATAAGGCAGATGTAGGTAGGGTCTTACAGAAACATTGGAGCTTTAGAAATGCCCCAATTCTCTTCAAGAACTGGACACCAATGTTCGATGCTGACACAAAGAATTTTGATGTAATTTCGATTTGGGTTAGATTTTCAGGATTACCTTGGGAATTTTGGAACTGAGATTCCTTCAAGGACATCAGGAACGCTCTCAGAGCATTCATTGATGCAGATTTGTCTTACACTCAGACTAAAAGGATGTCGGTGGCTAGGATACTGGTCTCCATCAATGTGCAAGCATGGCTCAGAGAGAACTTAAATTTTATCTAGAGACAAGAAACACAAACACATAAACTGGACTATGAGGGTGTGCCCTTCCGGTGCCACAAATGCCACTGCTATGGTCACATGGAAACACATTGCAGACTTGCCTTTAATAAGAGATCAGACAAATCCAGGAAGTGGGTGGATGGTAGTGGCTTGGGGGTGGCTGAGGGTTTACATAAAGCGGGACGCCTGAATGAAGATATGCGGGAGGTACACTCTGAATCAGATGCTGCTCTTCTCTATTAGGTGCCCATTGAAAATGATGAAGCTCCGACACACCCTACTCCACATCCTTCTAAGGAACACATTGCTGAGAAACCTGCGGCGGAGTCGGAAACATAACTTGCTGATGCAGAAGCTCTTTCCCCTCCGGGTAAGGTTGATGCACTTTCTTCTTCTCTCCCCTCTATTGAATCTTCCTTTTTTGCTTTATCTTTGGATTTGGATGGCAATGTTTCTCTTCCCCCTTCATCTACCTCCCCGCATATCCCTGCGGCAACAAACTTTCTCCCCTCACCCGACCCTTATTTTCCTCTTGTTATCACTAGCTCTCCCATGGATATTACCCCTGCTTATCTGACACATCCCTCTCAAACTTCCTCCCCCATCTGTTTCCACCTTCGTTCCAGGGACATTCCTTTCCTATCAGTCCCGCATGCCTTCGGCACTGGACTGGGTTGAAACTCACAGTTGGGTAAACCTAAGAACAGGGGTAGGCCCTCCCACCTTTCTTTTGCACAACAAAGAGCTTTACAAGACCTTGCGGATGGAACACATAAATCCATTGTTGGGTCGCTTAAAGCAGCGAATGCCCGGATTGGGGTTTCTTAATGAGAATCCTATCTCTAAACTGCAGAGCGTTGGAAAGTAAGCCCAAAAAAATTGCTCTAAAACAATTGATCTCTCTTCAACAACTGGATATACTGTTGCTTCAAGAAACTTTGGGAAAGGAAGATGATGTCTCTGGTGCGCTCAAAACTTCTTTCCCTTTGTATGATTTTACTGCTATCAATGCTAGAGGACACTCAGGTGGTCTCGCTCTGGGCTGGAACACGAAGCTGATAAATGTAAAAAATAGCTGGGGTTTTGACTCTGGTTTGGAAGCGAAATTCTATCATGTTGGCCTAAATTTGATTTTTACTCTTCTAAACATCTATGGTACTTAATTGGAGAGAGAAACCGACTGGAACCTCCTCCGGAAAAAATATTTTCTAGCAGTGGAAAATTTGATTCTGGGAGGCAATCTGAACTTCACTCTGGGATCACACGAATACTGGGGACCTACTGCTAGAGGGGACCCCCTAGTGGGGCTCTTCGAGTCACTTCTAAGGGACGCTCATCTCATTGATGTATGTCCCACCAAACTAAAGCCAACCTGGACTAATCGACGAACGGGGGAGGAGAGAGTTGCGAAAAGATTGGATCGTTTCTTTCTAGCTGAAAACCTTGTCGGTCGGAATCTTCGTTTCAGACAATGGATGGATTTTGGAGGAGACTTCGATCACTCATCAATCTGCCTTGAAATCCTGGGAAACTCTACAAAACCTCCTAGCTCTTTCAAACTTTGCGCTACATGGTTAAAAGAGGAAGATGTCACTACTATCATAAAGGACTCTTGCATTTCTTATCAGACTGTTGAAGGCTCTTTTGCAGCCCCACGCTTTGTCAAGAATCTTATTAATACCAAACGACTAATCAAAGATTGGGCCTTCAAAAAAAAGAAAGAGATGATTGTGATCTTATCTAGGTTGAAAAGGATATCTCTCTCCTGCAAGACTCGGTTGGAGGAGGCTTCCTCTCCCCATAATCTACTGAACGCCTAAAAACCCTGGAAGGTTGTAGATGTAAACTACTCTTGGAACAAGAGGAAGTATGGAGATTAAAAAGTAGGGCCATATGGCTAGAATGTGGGGATGAGAACACAAAAAAATTTCAGGCCTTTGCAAAATGAAGGAAATCTCAAAATACTATCTGGGAATTAAGAAACGAACAAAATGAGACCTCGACTTCCCTTGAAGATTTGGCTTCTTTGGGTATTTCACACTTCAAATCACTCTTCTTGGAGAGCAAGAATGCTAGCATAGCGGAAGTTATTCGACTCTCCTAGTTTTTTCCAGGTTCTATTACTCAACAAGACAATTAGGATCTCATGGAAGAAGTCACTGAAGAGGAACTTAAGGAAACCCAACAAAGTTTCCAAAAGGACAAAAGCCCAGCACCGGATGGCTGGACTATCGAATTCTTCCTAGTACGTTTTGATGTCATCGGAAGTGATCTTCTGCACCTTGTGGAAGAATCACGAAAAAGTGGTATCGTTCATCCGCCTCTCAATACCGCATTTCTTGCTTTGATTCCAAAATCTGATAAACTTGATACCCTGGATGATTATAGACCTATCTCTCTCTGCAACATTACTTACAATGTGGTGGAAAAGATCATGGCAACAAGGCTTAAAAGTGTCCTCTCAAAACTCATCTCTTCGGAACAATTCAGCTTCTTGGAAGGCAGACAAATACATGAGGCTATTGGGGTGGCACACACTCACAAAAATTGAAAGGAATAAAAGGTGTGATTATAAGACTCGATCTATAAAAATCCTTTGACAGAGTAAGCTGGATCTATCTGAGATTCCTTATGACTCACCAAGGGCTTTCACTATGCTTTCATAAAATGAACAATTAGCTACATCACATCAACATCCTTTGCGGTCATAATCAATGGCTCTCCTTCGCAATTCTTCTGTGTTGAAAGGGGCATGCGACAGGGATGCCCTCTATCCCAACTACTTTTCCTTCTGGTAGTCGAAGGTCTAAGTAGAGCTCTCTTATACACAAAGCATCAGGGTACTTTCAAGGGTTTCCACATCTCCAATTCTCTCAGTCTCACACATCTCCTCTTTGTAGACGACATTCTACTTTTATGTTATGGCTCTACTAGGGATGCAAAAACTCTAGACAACATTTTGAAACTTTTTCAAAGAGTGACAGGTATGGTTATCAACATTCACAAGTCCACCATCACCTTTTACAAACTCAACAATGAGGAGAGACTAAGGTATGCAACCCTCTTCCCCTTTGAAATCTTAAATCTAGATGCAGGACTAAAATATCTGGGTTTCAACCTAAAGCCAAATGGATACCAAAAATGTGATTGGCTCTGGCTGATTTCAAAACTGGAAAAAAGATTAATTACCTGGAGCCACAAATGGCTATCCAGGGTTGGCAGACTGGTTCTTATCAAATCTGTTTTGGAAGCCATTCCGTTCTACTGGATGTCGCTGGCTTGGATTCCTAAAGGCACTCTGGAAAAAACAAGGAAACTGTGCTTTCGCTTTTTATGGTCGGGTTCTTTAGATTCCTTTGTTTCTTCGTGGGTCAATCGGGAAAGACTGGCCCAAACGAAATCCCTGGGTGGTTGGGGCTTGAAACATGTTCATCACTTTGCAACGTCCCTTGCAACAAAGGGAGGATCGTGACTCATTACATCCGAGAACCTGTGGACATAATTAATAAAACAAAAATACATTTCCCCTGACTCCCTCTTACACTGGATCAAAAATCCCTCAAAGTCTAAATCGGGCATCTCAATATGCTGGAAAGTTGTCCTCACGTATTTTTCACTTATAGAATAGGGTCTTCCTAGAAGGTTGGCGATGGTTCACAGGTCCGAATTGGAACTAATCCATGGTTGGCTTGCAAAAATAAACATATCCTTCCCCTCCCTCTTATTCGAAATCTACAACAACAGGGCATTTATCACCTCTCATAGGTCGGGGATCCAATTTCCACCAGCCTTTGGCAACAAGGTTGGATGGGCATTGATGCACTCGGCATCCAGGATGAGTTCCACAACAACTGGAATGATTATCTTATAACCCTCAGAAGCTCACATGTTAGACTGAATGACTCCCCGAACGAGCTTATCTGGTCGTCAGCCCCAAACGGTAAATACACTCCCAAGCAGGGTTATAATCTACTAGCGGAACAAAAGAAACAGAATGAGGTAAAACTGTGGTGGTGGCAAAAACCTGGAAATCAAAATGTCCTTCAAAGGCAATTTTTTTTATGTGGTGCACTCTAGCAAATCGGATTCCAACATGGGATTGCATGAAAAAGAGAAACATTGTTGGCCCCAGTTGGTGTGCTCTCTGCAACCGAGACGAAGAATCAATCTCTCACCTTTTCCTGGTTTGCCCCTTCACGGTTAGTGTCTGGTTTGAGCTGAATGCAAGACATCCCACTTCCCAGGCGTGGACTGGAGTGGATGCAGAAGAAGCTTGGAAATCCTGGATAGAAGCTCTGACCACAGCTTACATTCGTGCACTGCCATTAATTGTCAACTGGAGAATATGGCTCACGCGTAACATGTCAATTTTTCTTGGAAAACCTTCCACCCCGTCGCTCTCCGCTGATTCTAACATCAATATCCTATCATACTTCCCGCATGAAAACTATCAACCCATTCCCCGTTCTATTGTGATCAAAACCATAAATCCACATATTCCACGGGCTTTCTTCAATGGAGCATCTCAGAATGATGTGTGTGGAGGTGGTGCTATTCTATACTTATATGAAAACCACTCTTTTCAGCTGCATATGGGATTGGGACAGGGCCCAAACAACTTTGTTGAACTATACACTTTAAAACTTCTACTCTTCTTTGCCCATGAACAACAGTGCACCCATCTTCATATTTTTGGTGACTCTATGATCATTATAAATTGGATAAATAAATCTCAGAGATATCACAACCTGTTATTAAACACATTGTTGATCGATACATTGCGGATGGTTGAGAGTTTTGACTCTTTCTCATGTTGTCATGTATACAGGGAAAGAAATTGTGAAGCTGACAAACTATCAAAACTGGGACTAAATCTACAGTTGGGTCGTTGGTTTGTCAAGGAACAAAATAATGGCATTTTCCATGATTTCTACCACAGACCTTTTATAGAAGGCTTAGCACAATAATTATACAGAAAGTTAATTGAACTTTTTATGTTTTGTATATATATACAGAGATTTTTTGAGTTTCTTTCCCACGAAAGAACTTGGATCTTATATATTTTTGGTTTGAAAAACTTGGAAATAGGGGATATTTTTGAAGATGAAAAGTTTTTTTCTAGAAAGAGCTCACTGAAGCCTTTCGACAATATGTAATTTTTTATTATAACTAATAAAAATTACGCTTTTTTCCTTGGAAAAAAAAATAATTTCATTAAATAAAAATAAAATAATTTTTTAGATGTATAAATATACTTCTTATAAAATATAAAGAAATCTAAAACTATATTTATGATAATTGGTTTTAAAATATTTTTTTTAGTTTTATAACATTTTATATTTATATTTTTAGAAGAAACAACAATCTTCACCGTTCCACGAATATATTGAAACATTACAATATATATATCACACCATTAGGAACCATTCATCTAATCACCTAATTTCATAAATACATTACCATAAGTGTCATTTATTACATGACTTATTTCCACTTTATGGTATTATTATTTTAGTACATATATTAGATATATTTAAATAAATTAAACATTATATAAACATACAATATTTAACTCCAACTTATAGTGTATAATTTTGTTGCTCATTTCTCTCAAAATATGGAAAAAAAATATTGTTAAAAGAAGCATAGGCTAATCTAATATCTTCAAATGATGGCCTCAACATATAATTTGCCAACTCATAAATCATGTTCATCTAATTTATATTAGGTTGAGAGGCCCCATAAATTCAAATACTTATGACAACTTTTTAAACAACTAGAGCCACCAACATCTTTAAAACCACGAGCTTAGATATATTGTTTGAACCCCTACCCAATCCGACTTTCAAAATATGATCTTTCATTAAGAAAAAGGACCCCACTTTCTCCTCTTGAAAGATGATTTCCTTAACACCATCAAAATACACCCAAGAAATGCTTTTATCAATATGATCTTCTTGAATTAACCTAGGCCTTTTAACTATTCAAGAAAGCCATCTCTTGCACAACACATTGAAAATGAGGAACAACTTTGTGTTCAAAAATCAAAACATTGTGATCTTGCTAGATTCCCTAAGCAACTATCAAAGAGCCTTTCTTTTTTTGACATAAGCATCACTACACCATTTTTCCATCCCCTCCTCAATAATTGTGCCACTTCATCTCCCTCAAATCCATGTACCCTTGTCCAATTCCTTCCATACCTATAAAACATAGGGACATGTCATGAGCAAATGATCAATAGTCTAAGCATTCCTTGCACAAAATACACCAACCTAGCCCATTATTGCCTCTCTTCTGGAAAGTATCCGATGCAAAAAATTTATTTCTAAGAGTTAACCACATAAAAATGTGTGTTTATAGATGACACTTAAAATCCCACATGAGTTTCCACCATCAGATTACCTGCACCTCCCCCACTAAAGAACTTAAGCATTGTCAACTTATCCTTGGAGTATAGAAACAATTGGCTACATTTTGTCCCCAAATCAACTCATCTTCCAAGTTTTTGATTCTCACATGACTAACTTGTAAAGAGACGATAAATATCTCCCACTCATCAACATCTTTATCTATCAATCCAATCATTTCATCATCTCGCCATTCTTTCCCATATGATAGTAAGACCTAGAGGAGTGCTCATAAAGAAATACCCAACTCTACGTAATTTTTCAAATCAAACCCTCAAACAACCTAAAGTTCCTCCTTGCTTCCTACCCAAGGATCTACACGATGGCTTTCCATATAATTGAGGCATTGTGCCATTTTTTGTTTGGATTTCTTATCCATCTTTCCACATATTCACGTTGTATATCTTTTTTATGCATGACACGGCACCATAAACCCTTCCCTTCTATGAACCTCCAAACACACTTTGTAGCCAATGCCTTATTAAACATATCGGTATGTTCTTGATGCCCCATCCTCCTTGATACTTTGGTAAAGCAATTTCAGTGCATTTTGCACAAGCTAGTCCTCTTTTGTCGATATTCCTAGCACATAAGAATTTGAATCTCAACTGCCTAATTTTCTCAAGCATTTCTTTTGGAATAAAAACTAAAGAAAAAAAAAGGTATTCCCTCATTAACATACTTAACAAGGACCGATCTATTGTTGTGAAGAGCCAACAATTACACCAAACATAAAGTCTCTCCTCCACTTTTGCTATAAGCCATAAGTAATCCTTTTTTATGTCCATGACATTTAGTTTTCATGTAGGTGAATTAATCTAACACCTAGTTTTAAATTTTGTATTTCACCAATGTTGCAATATAGTATGAATATTATTTTATATTTGCAATTTTTTAAAATTGATATTTATTTGGCATTTGATTGGTTGCGTACAAGTGATGTTATTTTCGATTTTCACGTCCCAGGGGCCGGCGACGTTGTTGCGTAAGCTTCTGTAGGGTGTTAATTAATACAGTTTGTATGCCCATTCCATGAAAGCATGGCGCCCATTCCTCAACAACGTGTTTGTACAAGAGTACATGGGTCCTCGAGTACGGGGAATACCTTCAATATTATCACCATATGATTCATCTAGACTTGGTCGGATTCCCATTCATTCGAGCCCTTTAGGATGGTCTCGGTCATTATGTCCCTGAACTCTAAGCTAGTTTTTGGTCACTAAGCTTTGCCTGACAGTTTAGGTATGCCCGCTGGTTCTATCCCATATTACTGTATTTCGGTTTCATTTTGAGCGTTCAAAGGTTTAATTGCAGGAGTTTTGTTGCTCCTCAAGTGGCTTACTTGCTAAATTCGGGGTTGTATATCACCATATCTTACTAGTTCATTGTACTCGGATGAATACCTGATAACATTTACATATTCTCTTACTGGTTCATTGTACCCGGATGAATACTTGATAACATTTGCATATTTGTTATGCATCAAACTGCTATTTGCATGCTTATGGTCATCGTTTAAATCTCTGCATTATCTTATGGTTGATTCATTTGATGGTTTCCATATGCTAATGATGGGTCCCTATTTATTTGCGAGGGAACCCATCAACTTTCTTGCATAGATGGTGCTAGAGGAAACTTCACTTTGCTTGCCCTTTATAGGTATACACTGGTTCTTGTTTGGGTTTTATTATGCGTTGGTTATATTCATTTTTAGGGTTTTACCAATTCATGTTACTTTGTTTTGTCTCCACAGATGAGGGTTCAACGAGTTCAGAGGTTGGATAAGCCTGGACGAGGGTTTCTTGACCACTCCTCGCATATGTAAACAATATCACAGCTTAGCTCTATTAATGTTAACCTTTGTATATTTTCTATTCGAGGAAGAAGTCTAACTCACAGCCCTATCTATGCAGGTTTAGCCAATAGGGGTGTAATCGAACGCGGCTGCCTTAGAGCGACATCCATGGCCAGGTACTCGGGTTCCAAAATAATCTCCAGAGTCGAGAGGGTTCTCTAATTTGAAAAGTGGTTTGAGTTTCACGGCTTGGTTTGTGTGCTTGCATACTTGTCATCACTTGGGATGGATCTGTATGAGCGTGTCCAGTTCCCCCGTGGGACTAGGTTATGCCCAGTTGGGCTAGTCGACATTGTAATGTTTACCTTTTTATAACTTCTCATAATGGTCGTGGTTCGATTCATTGAGCTTGTTTCTATGATGACTATGTTTACATTTAATCAACAATTTAACAATAATGAAATCTATCGGTATTGTGATATACGTTAATGGTTTTTATGGTGCTTATAATTTTATAGTGCATATAGATTAATCTCCTTGTCGCGTTTTGGTAATTTGAATGTTGAGGCTATGGTAGAGTTTTCGATTCGCATGGAGGATGCACCATGCTGCCTGGGTCTATCCATAACTTGGTCCGCTTGGCTTGACACAATTAAAATCGGTTTTGTTATTTATAAGTGGAGAAAATAGGAAACCCTTATGTCGATTGCATATTCCCTCAACCTGCATACGTGGACACTTGGGCCCTCCTCTCCATATCTGTCTACATAGACAGACTTGGCCCGCACTGGCAGAATTGTTTTCCCTCCAACTATCGGAACTGTTTGCTCTCTAACTGTCAGGAAATCGTACACTATGTCTTTACTAGATAATTAAATGCATCAAGATTATGGAGATCCATCTGTGCCATATTTTGTAGAGACCGGCAACAGATGAGGGGATTGTTATGGCTTACCTGAACAACACCTACACACCATCTATCTACCATGCTAGATGGCACCGATTACCATGTTTGATGCCACCATCCATCTACCATGCTTGATGCCACTAATTAATGCATATTTTAAAATTTGAAATTTGAACTTAAATTAAATAATGTTAGAGTATGAGTATTATGTTCAGTGGACATGTGAAACTAAAGAGCATAGGGGGTTGGAGTGCAGGTACAAAGCTTCAAACGTTACATGTTTGTGAGTGCTCTGAGTTAGAAGCGCTGCCAAGTATGGAAACATTGTTATCTATGGAGTTGATGCAAAAACTCTTGTACCCGGAAAAAAATCTTGGAGCTTCTCTATCGGGGCTAGTGGAGATTTATGAGAGCCAAACACTGTTAAAGGGGTCGAGTGGCAACTAACATATAGTGTTTGTGTCTAAAACACATCCATTTCCCCTTACATGAAAGTGATCCCCACTCACAGGTATGTAGTTGTTCTACCTTATGCACATATGTTTATTTCAAATTTTAACTTCTTAAAGGTGTATTTGAACATCCACCCAGATATTTTTTAGGTGGATAATTCTATATAGCTACCAAATTTAGTTATTCCAACGACTTGTAGAAGAGATTTATCTACTTGGTATGTGGTAGGAACACACTTGGCATTCATTGGATTGTCGCCC
This sequence comes from Larix kaempferi, assembly GCA_027924585.1. Lineage (NCBI taxonomy): Eukaryota > Viridiplantae > Streptophyta > Pinopsida > Pinales > Pinaceae > Larix > Larix kaempferi. The sequence goes on along the minus strand of BSBM01002098.1, from coordinate 3,998,335 downwards.
ATAGCTTGTCTTACAACGGGTTGATCTAGGACCAAAGGGATGCCCATGGATTTTAGATGTTATCTCGACCCAAATCCACTCAATATTAGGAGATGGGGGCTCCCGAGAGCAGTAGGCCTTGCACTTCTGTCCTTTTGCAGCTTTGTACATGACGCCATAAGCTTTCATATTCACATTTCTTGGGTTACATAGTCACATTTTAATAAATACAAGATACATATATTAGTGTTCGAAGATAAATATAAAATATTTGGACTATCAATTGCTATGAAACCTCATGAAAGTTACTCAAATGTAGCACGGAAAGAATCATGCAGCTAAACTGCTATGAGAAAATCATATTAAATGCTACTGATGTCACTTGAAAGCAACTTAAATGTTGTCAGCTTTGCTAGAAAAGTTGCGAACAAATCGTTAAAACAATTGCCAAAATTATGTTTCACTCTTACTGGATTCATTAGATCACATAGAATAATACAAGGCCAGTGAGGAATTTAAATCACAGAAAAATTCATGTTGTCCTTTTCATAGAACGAAGTATCACAATGAATTCACTTACTTAGCAATCAAAATCAAAGAAAACTTCATTTTTATGTTTTTCTTTTTAAAAATGGAGCATGCACAATTAATTTGGTGATTGTTTTCCTTTTCTAAGAATGGAGTAATCGCAATTAAATTTTATCTTTTTATATGTAGAGATGATAAATAAGATAGCAGATTTTATAGCTGTAGAAGTCTGTACATTCACACAATATTTCCAAGAAATGAGATGAAAAATAAACAAACATATTCACTTAAAAACGAACGAATAATTGAATCAGTATGCAATACTACTTATGGAACACTACTTAGCCTAAGGATCATGAAAAGTTGGCACTTTGCTGCAAGGATCAATTCTCACAACCAATATCTGATCTGAAAACAACAGATAGATATGTGCAACCATCCATGAAGCAACGCTATGGCAGAAATCTATTTAGTTTATACATCATAATTGCTTGCATAAATACATCATTTAATTTAATTATCACCCCTTAAATGTATTTAATTTATACGGTCTGCCTTCATTATATTATAGCTATCCCCAGTAGTTTATAGTCAAACTACCTTCTAGGTTATATTAAATTTTATTTTAGTTTATATTAAATTTTATTTGTGGACAAAATGTTTATAATGTTAATGTTCTATAAATATCATGTATTAAATTATTTTTCTTAAAAATAAAATCTTAACCATTTGCTCCATTAAAAAATAAAAATTTTAAAAATAAAATCAAGTCAATAGATATAGCTCTTTGCTCCACTGAAGTCGAACCAATACAGACAACTCTTTGATAGATAATGACATGGATACTATTAAAATATGAGAACAATGAAATTTGAATAATCATTCATTTTAGAAAACCAAAATTAGTTTTAATTAATATTGGCCCTTGGATAACACCGTGCATAGACCAAACTGGCTTTTAGTATTGTACTTAGATGCTAGCATTTTGAAGACTAACAATAATTATGTGAGATTTTCACTAGTCTTGTACCTGCAAATACTGAAACTTTGCAAGTCTTCCACACCAGACACCAAATGCTCCAAGTTTCATTGCTTGATACACCAAACTCCATAATTGGGTGTGTGCAACACTGACATCCAACTTCCATTAAACATCTTGAGAGCGAACATGAAAAAAATCACAAAGACAATATTTTCCAAAAGAATGAGAAGCCACCTGAAACAACTGCAGCAACAAATAACCAAGAAAAATCATGAAATAGCCAAAATCATGGCTTGAAATGCAAAGTCCGGTATGCAAGTTTGTGACATTTCTTCTGTGTTTTGGAGTCTTCAAAATATAGTACATAGAGAAGAACTCAAGTACCTCCTTCATGTGTTACTGCATAAGAGATAATCGAGGCACAAGTTGAAACACTTTCATCATTGGAGGATGTGGAAGGAAGTCTTCTCAATGTTCATATGTTTGATTTTTCTCGATGTTGTAAGTTTGTTAGAATTAAAAGTGGGAGTGATACATGATAAAATGAAGTATTCTTTGATACAAATTTTGAATTTAAACTAGTTTCAAATGTAAATTTGCTTTTTATTTTTATTTTAAAAATAATTGTATTAAATTTAGTTTCAAATATAAATTAATTTTTTATTTGTATTTTAAAGATAATTATTGCCTATATAATAAATAGATACTTTGTTTTAAATTTTAGATGTTTTAAAATTTTAATTCTATTTTTTAAAAGTTTTAATTCTATTTTTTTATAATTTAATTATAATTAAAAAATTATTGTTGTAATAAAATATGTAAAATGTATTTGACCAGTTCTCCCATCAATCAAGAGAATTCTGTCAACGACAATTGTAACAAACAAGTAGCAATGTCATGGCAATCGCCACCTCGTGGCTATTGTTCCACATATGTTTGATTTGAGAAGAAAACCCCCCCACAACGGCTGCCCGACGGTGGCCAGGACACGCAGAGGCATCTCAGAATGTCATCTAGGTCGACTTGGAAAGTGGCACGGAGGATCCCCACCAAGTTAATGTGGAAAGGTTGTGGCATAAAGATGTGGTACAAGGGGTTTTGTAGGAAAATGATGGATCAAAGGGGTATTGGGATGGATCACGAGAGGCGAGATCAAGGTGAGATGAAATTTGGTTTGATCTTCACCATTGGAGGTTCAATGGAGATTGTAACCGTTATTGCCTCAAGGAATGGAAATCTATTGCAATGGCCGTGAGTTTGTTAATTGGAAGTTGCAGTATTTCGCTTAGCCTCCAGGGCATATGTTTCTTTGGTCTGGTTATTTGTTTTGTTTGTGGCAGGATCTGTCTAGAAGATCGGGGTATTTGGTTCTCGAGCACCTGGGTCAATATCCTTGGCAAAGAGTGGTGAAGGGGAGTTTGTCTTGACGGGGAAATCAAAGTCCCATGCACATGCCCCACATGATGGAGGAATCTCAATAGCGAGGGCCACCTATGGAAAAGTGGTGTCAATCCATGTCCATAATCATATTGAAAAAATAAAAGGATGGGTAGAGGGTGAAAGGAATGTTACAAGTTTGAAAGACATCCAAGCAGAGGTGGGGAAAATGGTGGAGGATGTTGGTTCATCCTGAACCATATATACCAAGTACATGATGGAAGTCACCATCTACTAGTGGCTCAAAACTTTGTTGGGGAAGTCTATTATGGAGTAGGAAGAAGAGAAGAAAAGGATCTTGCTTAAGAAGGATGAAATTCTAGATCAACAGAGGCAAATCATAACAACCCTCAAATTGCTTGCCAAAGGCCAAGTGGAGCTTGGAGCAAAACTGAATGTCTTGGCAAAGGCTACCACATGCATGGTATTCAGAGAGAGAGATTTTATAGGGTATCCAATATCTGCACTAACAGATCCCGAGGTTCCCACCACTGTTACCATTTTTTATGATTCATAGTTTATAGTTTGTTTGGTCTAGTTTTTTTTGTATTTGGTACATAGGGATTGATAGCTTTCTAGTGAATAATGTAAGGTTGTTTAGTATTCCTACTTTAGGCCAAGTCTTCTTACGGTTGTCTGTTTATAGCAATGAATTGGATAGGAAGAAGGGACTGAATTATGGTTTTTGTTGAACTCGACTCCTGGTGACAAACTGTAGTTTTGTGGTTGGTCTGGTTTCCCCTATCGCAGGGAAACCACATCAGACACTATATTTTTTTGAATATCTTGTAATATAATATAGAATATAGCTTACAAAAAAGAAGGAAGCGCAAATATTTAAGACCATTTTCAATCTCAAGCTACTGGAACAAAAATAATTAGGCATAAAACTGAATCTCCTCATCATTTATCCCAAAATAAAAATTTCAAGACTTTTGAAAGATGATTAGCATACATGTAGGTTTATAACATAAATCAAGGATCTCCCTTAGTTTCATTACATTCCTCTTGGATCCATCACATACAAGTAATATATCATTTATAAACAACAAATGAGATAAATAAGCATCGTCATCCATGCAAATCCCTTTGATTTGACCATTCCTTTTTGCCTCTAAAATTGCTCTACTGAGTCCCTCTAGCACTATGAGAAACAAAAGGGTTGACAAAGGATGAACTGCCTACTAGGTCTAAAGAATGCCAAGGATTAACCTTTAAACAAGAAAGTACATGGAGGTTAAACAACTCATAAACCAGTTTACAAAATGCACACTGAAACCTAAATGTAGCATAATCAACCTCATATACAACTAACTTACCCGGTTGTAAGATTTAGAGAGGTTGACCTTAATAATTATATATTTCATATTTTTTTGTTTTGTTTTAATGGAGTGTAACCCCTCCCAAGCCACATCAATCATCTCATGAATCTATCTCCTAGTTAGGAAATCATATGTTCATTGGATATTGTCTTAGATGACAACCTTTTAATTCTCATAGCTACCACCATTGAAGCAATTTTATAAATGCAATTACACAAGGAAATGGACCCGTATTAATCAAATTACCTTGGATTATCCACCTTTTGAATCAAAGCAATAAAGGTAAAGTTGAAAATTGCTACATTTTGCTTCTAAGACTGGACTCATTCAAAACCCTAAATAAATATTGCTCCAACAAATCCCCAAGAAAAAATTAATGGGCCACTAGCATTTGGCCTCAGGCTCTTATCTTTTTGAAATCTATGCAAAACCTCATGAAGCTCATCCTTTGAAATTTCTTCTAAAATCATTTATTTCCCTTTCATTCACAAACCTGGGAAACAAATTGTCATTTGGACAACCTCCACTATGGTTCCCTTGCTCTCTTCCTTATATATATCCTTGTAATGATTCACCACCAACTATGCAATATCCTTGAAAGATGTGGCCATCAGTCAATCCACCTTTGAGATGTGCCAAATAGTGTTGGCATTCTTCTAGTGGTTGGCATATCTATGAAAGCATTTTTTGTTATTATCACCTTGCTCAAACCATAAAGGTCAACTCTTAAGTCTCTAGTGCACTTCCTTCTCAAACAATAACTTCCTCCTTTTTTTCTCCAAATCATTCACCTCCTTTTTGAAATCATCATAGGGGAAACCTACGATATCTTTTTAAAACACATTGTCTAGTTTTGCTTCAATGTTCACAAGCATTTGTTCATCCTTCATCATTTTCTTATGAGCCTATTCCATTGTGATCTACTTTATATCCTTAAGATTCTTGAGAAACTGATTTTTTGTTGATTCATTAGAGGAGTCATCATAACTATGTCAAGCTACCTTTACTTGACCCATATAGTCCTCGTCTCCTAACCAGGTTGAGTTGAATCTGAAAGGGCTCGCGTGATTTTCTCCAACTTTTGCAATTTATGAGAAACATAGTCATATGATTATATGCTCCTCCCAATCCTAGCCACTTTCTAATTATTTGATATTCTTGAACAAAGGCATTGCTTTCCAGAAAGTGATCAAATTTCTTAGCAACCCTAGCTTCTCTTGTACGCATATTCCTCTAAGTAGGCTACATTTGCACTAGCTCTATATCATACAAACATAAATCACCAAAATTTATAATAAAATTGTCAATTAGTACATCTATATTTACCACATCCCCCCAAACTTTATAATTTTCCAAAGAGAAGTTCAAGTTGCCTCTATTATGAGCATCTTTTGTTGCATAAATATTTTGGTCAAAACATTGTCCCAATACTCAACTCGGTCCAAGTATGGGCCATAAATTTTAAGAACAAGAATAAATTCTCTAATCTATTGACCAAAGAGCATAATTCTAAGACCTGTAGAAAGGGAGAAAGTGTTAGAACATCTAAAACCCCTTTTTCACCTAGCTAAAATCAAACCCCCATAATGACTTGAAGAGTCAATAGAACATAAACCACATTCCCCCAACATTCCTTTTTCGATAAGCATAAAAAAATCCAAATTGTGCAAGCCCACTAGTCTATGCAAAACCAATTTTTTTGAAGACTGGCCCAAACCTCTAATGTTCAAAGACATGCTTCATAAAGCACCCTTTCAAGGGGTATTTGATGTTTTAAGAACCCCATCCAACATATGTTGTTTACTCGTCAAATATTCCTTTTTTTCCAAATGTTGCACCAAAAAAATAGAGGATTTCCTACCTCTTTTTTGGCACAATGAAATTGAAGAGGATATAGTCCCCAAGCCCCCCACTAGATTCATAATCTCTTAATTTAATCCTTTTCCCTAGACCTAAGCAAGTATCTACCCAAAACATCTGGCTTGCCATTATCTTCCACATAACTAAAATTTGCCATATGATCTACCCTCTCAAAAGGAATATACATTTCAAAACAAGATATGTCTTCCCTAATAACAGGAAGTGTTTAAATATTTCAAACCCTCTACAAATAATCTCACATCCAACCATTCTTGAGACCCTTCCCATTACTTCACCACTACTATCACTTTTAAATTTAGAAGGTAGGATAGAAGAAGTTATAGTATTTTTCTTACCCGGAGAGGAGGATAATTGAGCCACTTGATGCTTATTTTAACTCCTGGATCCAAGCCTCCAGGAAAAGAATCATTGGATTGTATGCATGTGACCCTTGATTTACAGAGGCACCTGGAACACTGTCTATAGGATTTGAATTCCCTTCCTCCATATTATCTCAAGAAATCCTTCCATCCTAAATTTTAGAGCCCCTTCTCTCTCACACATCCTCCCCTTTCTAAATCCAAAACTAAATTGATAGTCCAAAGTTTGAGAATGAGAGGAGGGACCGTGTTGTATAACTACCTTATCCTCTAGCCCCTCCCTTGTGTCTATATCCACTCAGATTCTACCAATGGTTCATACTTCCAATCTCTCCAAAACTCATATCTGTATCCATGAAAGTCCTAGTCGAGTTCCCGATCTTCTTGAAAACTCCCCGAGACCATAAATCTAGAGGAAAACTAGGAAGTTTCACCCACACAGGGATAACGAAGGATTTGATCTCAAACCTCGCATCGAAAAGGAGGACCTCCATTTTGATAATAGAGGTGTCGGATCCCATTACATTCGCCACATCACCTTGGTCCCTGAAAATAATTTCCGTCCAAACCCTCGCAAGGATATGTAATTGAGGAGAATATCCTACAACTAAATCCTAGTTCTTCACAAGCTAGTCCCACGAAGTTTTATCACACATTATCTTGTTTCTATTCCCCAAAAACTAGGGGATTAGAGGTTCTTTTTTATGAACATAAATTTTCCCCCTTTTTGAACTAGCCTCCCCACACCCTTTCTTTCAGCTACTATCAAACCTTGTCCGACTAGTAAAAACATGAATCTTAGTTATGATTTTGCCTATTTTTTCATAAAATAGTCTTGTTAGGTGACTCCAATTCCTTCATAATTAACTTTGAATTTTGACATAATTTTTTTACAATGCACAAGTACATAGAATGCAGTAGTGCTTCAATTATTTTTCATGTATGTTTTCATGAATGGTTGGCACCTCAAAGTATATGTTTGAATACCATGTTGTCACAAAAGACGAACACAAATTCATGTTTTTAAGGTTTTTCAAAGTATTTTGTAGGTTCTCCATTTTTTATATGAGATAAACCCCAATTCTAAAAAACCCATCAGATTAGGCCTATCCTCATAACAACCATGTCTAGATAAGGGCTTCAACGAATCCGTAGCAAGATCCTCACTATAGCAAAGAAACTTCAACATTACTCTTGAGCCTAACCTTACTTGTAGATACATTACTAGGAAGCAAAAGAGAGAAAGTTGGAGAAGAGGATCAATAGATGACTTCAATACAAAAAACTCATGTTGACTTATCACATTTAGGGCGCTTTTAAGACCTTTATTAGATGTATATGTCCATGATGTCCCTATCAGATCATACCCACCATAGATCTCGACACAACCAACCCTAAGGTCAACATCACTACCATTCTCTACATAAGTTTGATTCTCTCGTGTGCTAGCATGATGGTGATTGACAAATTTGTTTGGAAATATCTCCAATTTAAAAATCATGTCCCGTATATAATCCACTATATCATCATAACCCTTATTCACTCTATCAATATTCAATTGATATATTCATGTGAGTATTCCATTGTTTAGAAATGCAAAACGTAGCACATTGTCTCTTCCCCAAACTGTTCTAATGATCTCAAGAGGTGTCTTCCCAAGACTGATCACATAAAAGCCAAAGGAGATCAATGGTTCAAGGAATATGGTTGTTGACTATGATTTTCTTGATTGGCTTGGGTTTCTATTATTTTTGAACGACAAAAACTTTTATCCTAATTGCCCCATAAATTAGATGGCTCGACCACAACCATGGATAAGGTAGGTGTGGTGATTTGTGGGAAAGAATAATGGAGGGGCAAGTCCTTTCAAGCTTGAGTTGTTTATGCAAGCTGCTTTCGAGTTCTTTATGCAAGCTGTGATTAGTAATGTGTTGAATAATGGTGAATTAAATTTCTCGACCTTCATATTCTTGCTTTGAAGGATGCGATCATTTCAGCTCACATATTCCAACTTCAAAGCTGAGAAGGATGTCCGATCCAACTAATAAAAATGAAGCCATATTCTAATCATCGCCAACTTGATCAATTCTTTATGTTGAGATTTGTTGGTTAAAATGAAAATAATGAATAAGATGACTAGATTTTACCAATAATCATAGAGAAAAATAGATAGAAAGAAAAATAGATTTGTTGATTATAAATTGAAAATTTAAATTTAGGGTTTCTTTGTATTACCTTTCTCTTACTTTTCAACAACAAACTTATTTTTTAATATATATGCGTGGTGTTGTTTCCGAGAAATGCATAATTACAAATTGCATATTTTATCTTCATTGTTTTTAGGAAGATGGTGTTATACTTTCCCTTTCATCTTAATTTGTCTTTTAAGGGAAGGTGATATGAAATCCACCCCTTTCGATGAATACACTTCCTATTGCATTGGTCAAAATTCAAAATATTTTGAGTATTTTTCTTTTAAATATTTTCAAATTATTTTGGTATTTTTCAAATATTTGCCTTAGGTTTTAACATTTAGAATGATTCTATCGTTTGTATAACCTCTTTATTTTACCTTTGGAAGTGAGTTCTCATTGAGTAGGATAAAAAGGAAACACTTCATAAAGGAAATTGAAAAATTAGGAAAAGGTTCCCATGTATCTTTTGATTTTTTAATAAATGCTTATAAGGTAAAATGATCAAGTTCATGTACAATGTCATTATGATTAATGTTAGAAGGGTAAAGGGTGCTCAAATTTAAATGTGCTTATACGAAATCAAAAGGTGGAATAAATCCAAGAAGGATGCATTTGTTACCTTGCATTTAAAATGATATTAGAATTAAAATTAATTATAAAAGTTAATAAAAATAAATAATAAAAAATTATATTAAAAATATGTATATATTTAAAGGTGTAATATATTTTGAAGTATAAATTAATGAAGGGAAAGTTCTAAAATTAATATAGATTCATTTTAAATCCGTATTTATCAAGTATTGAGATGGATCTAATTTCTTTACGTGTAACTTTTTGTAATCCTAGATTTTTTACACAATTTTTTTTTTTTGTATTTTATGAGTGGACATGGATATTTTAATACCTTTTCATTTGATTTTAATTTTTATTTTATGGGCCGACGGGAGTTTTTTAATTACTTTTATTTTTGGTATTGTAGCATTACGTTACGTTACAACATCTCCCCCATACTGGGCTGTAGAGCACCTCTCTCCTCTCGATGCAAAAAAATTGTATAGATTGTATTTTTGAAATGCTAAGAATAATGTCAAATCTCACTAGTTCATTTGGTTAAGGTGTGGTCTCATCAGCAGGGCGACCTGAGCTGAATTCCCCTTAGGGGTGAGCTAGTTGGGAGGAGGCACCCAAAATCCAACCTGTTGAGGGTTGGTGTGGCCTAGGCCGAGTGCGATGCCTGGATGATTTTGACGGCTTAGATGCCCCTGGGTCATGGTTTCTTAGACCAAAGCCCACTCCCGCAAGTCAAGGAGATTCTAGCAAACATAAAAAAACTGCTAAGAATAACAAATAAAAAGAGGCAAAATCTTTATTTATGCTAGACTATGATAATAAAAAAACCCACAATTTAAATATTAAGTTAATAATACAAATTGTAATGTCCTATTACATAGATATGGTTGGTTAAAATGAAATGAAATTATTGAAATTAAGTAAACAACATACCCTTCCTATTAAGAAGATTTGTACAATAGAGACCTAAGTTAGAAATTGTTATTTATGTATATATATCCTCCCTTTTAAGAAATTGTATCCCAACATTAAAATACAAAAGCAATATAAATCTAAACTAAAAATTGATATATATATATATAACCATCCAAGATTTAAAATACACCATATACAATTGTACACCAAATCTCATGAAGCAACCTTACACATGGTGCAAATACTTTTAGAGTAACCAAAAAATTCAATGCAATTTTGTTTTAACGCTAATATACTAAAACAAAAATAAAAAAATCCCATTTCCCTTTTATTGATATAGTATTTTTATGAATAAAGTAATTGTACTTTAAAATCTTGTACTTTATCGTCATGGTGACAACAGTTTGAAAAGCACTCCAAAGGCCAAAAGGTAGCTCTACTATAAAATTTAGGTAATTCGTTGTTTTCTTCAAAGGCCATATTGAAAGAAAACAACGAATTACCAAAATTTTATAGTAATGCTAATATAAATTTAATATAAATTTTTTATAGTAAAGCTATTACAAGAATAGATTTATCTAAATATTGAATCTAACAATATCACACAATTTTTGTTTTGATATCAAATTGTAGTGTGCATCATGTTCTCAAAATGACATTATAATCGCAAGAATAAGAAAGAGTAACGACAAAATGATATTATAACTACAAGAGTAAGAAAGAGTAACGACAAAAGATATGATCACAATGCAACTCAAATAATAGCATAAACATAAAGTGTTTGGAGTTATAGGGTGGATTGATTGTGAAAACTTGATATCAAATTGTAGTGTGCATCATGTCCCCAAAATGACACTATAACTACAAGAGTAAGAAAGAGTAACGACAAAATGACACCATAACTACAAGAGTAAGAAAGAGTAATGACAAAATGACACTATAACTACAAGAGTAAGAAAGAGTAATGACAAAAGATATGATCACAATGCAACTCATATAATAGCAAAAACATAAAGTGTTTGGATTTATAGGGTGGATTGATTGTAAAAACTTGAATAATAGATGAAACTTTGTTCATTGCATGTTTAAAATGATATAGACTTGCAAATAAGATGAAATTTTGTTTTTATTTCCCAACCCACTCGAGTTCAAATCTGACCAACCTTTAATTCCAATGAAAAATAACAAGTTCAACAATTTTCTATTAAAAAAACACTATTTATATACGATTGGGAAAAACAAAATTACAAATTAAATTATTAATAAAAATGACAAGACACTTTTTTTTCCATCAGAAAAAAAAATCGTACTATTGCTATGCATTCCGAATCAAATAGTACAAAGATAGTCCCCAAATACATAGAAGATCCAAGTCATCGTCTCATGAACTTGATCTCAAAAAAAGCTACCAGCTTTGTCAGCTCTACAAAAAAGAGGGTTTATCCAAAACATAACTTCTCATGAAGTCATACAAAAGTACATACATGATATCAAACTAGAAGAAAAATAAATTACCCCTGTCCATCAGACATGATTCCATCCATTCTTCCCAAAACAAAACACCTTCAGACCCCACTAGAGCCTGTTTTGAAAGTTGATCAGCATGAGTATTGTGTTCTCGGAATATATGTTCAAAAGAAATATGATCAAAGTTTGATATCTCATGGCGAGTAAGAAGACACCAATGCCTAAGAGTAGTGATATTCAGATTGTATTCATTTGATGCCCACTTGATGGTCACCTGGGAATCACCAAAAACTTTGAGATTGACCAGGCCAAAGATGTTTGCAACTTTTAATCCTGTCCACAAAGCCAACAGTTCTGCCTTCATATTTGACCCCCTGCCGCCATTAAGTCGAAGAGTGAAATAATGATCTTCATTTAAAAATATGACACCACCCGTAGCACACAATCCTGCTTGTGCTGCCCCATCGAAAAATAATGTAGGCTGAGTTATCTGAAAAGAGAAAGAGCAATCTCTCTCAATATTCTTGGAATCTTCTTCCTCCAGAAATGAGTGAATCATCTTGATAACAATCTTTACACAAGGAACCACAGCTCGTATCCTATTTTGAAAAATCATCTCATTCCTAGCAAACCAGGAAACCCATGCTACAAAAATAGGAAGGAACAAAGGTTTTTTGAAGTCCCTAACCCAACTGAGCATAGCAGAGACATAATCTGAAACTGTCCAATTCAAATTTAGTTGAAGTTCTTTACAACATAGCAACCAGATTTCCTACATAAAAGAACATTTCACAAACAAATGATTTATCGATTCAGTGCTTTGTTTGCATAAGCAACACCAGTTCGGACCATACCAACCACGCCTGAGAAGATTGTCCCATGTCTTGAGGCTACCATATAAAGCATGCCATAAAAAGCATTTTACCTTTATTGGGAGAGGCCACTTCCATATATTCTGATACCACCAGTGCCTAGGAAAAATACAAACTTCTTGCATTATTCTGTCATATGCAGATTTTGCAGAAACAAAACCTTCTTTTGAATTAGCAGACCATAATAACTTATTAGAGCTCCCGGTAATTTTAATTCCTGCCTTCCTTATAGCCGAAATATAACAATCCCATTCACGTGAGAGATGGTCTGTGAGATTCAAATCCGACGCTTTCAACCATGCATGCCCAAGATGTTGATTGTGGCAGGGAACGTGAACATAATTTAGAGTAAAGAGCCCCAAGGAATTCAATTGTGCAATCAACCCATCTGATAGCTTATAAGAGTCCTCCATCCCAAGAACAGGATCCACACCAATATAAATACTACTGCCATCACCAACCTGCCAGCATAAATCATTGGCAATCCAATCATAAACTTTAAGAAACCCCCTCCAAATTGGAGAAATCACACCACTAACAAGCTTTGGTTTTCTCATCTACGATATTAAATCAGTCTTGATATACTTAAGATAAAGAACCTTCGACCAGAGAGTGTCACTAAAAAGACCAAGCCACAGACTCTTTAACTGAAAAGCTGTACTGAAAATGCTAATATCTTTTATTCCCTATCCACCAAACTTCTAGTAAACACTTATTATTGCATCTTTTTTATAAATAATAAAAGACTATATTATAAAAATATATTAGTAATGACAAGGCACTTACCATTGCATCTTTTTACATATATTAAAATACAATAGTATACAAAAATCTAACAAAAATCTAATGACAAGGCACTTATCATTGCATCATTTTATAGATATTAAAATACAATACTATAAAAATCTAATGACAAGGCACTTATCATTGCATCTTTTTACATATATTAAAATACAATACTATAAAAATCTAATGACAAGGCACTTATCATTGCATCTTTTTACATATATTAAAATACAATACTATAAAAATCTAATAACAAGGCACTTATCATTGCATCCTTTTACAGGTATTAAAATACAATATATAAAAGCCTAAGATTAAAATATTATTACAAAACATAATTTTCCATAAAAATAATTCATTTACATAATTTTAATGCTTAATAAAGATGGCGTGCACGCACAAAATAGAATCTAGAATCTCAACCTATGAAGTTGAAGGGGACAACATCGCTCAATAGAACAACATCAAAAGGCATTTTGTAATCATTATAAGTTGATCTTTTATTATAAGGTGTCCATAGGACCCTATGCAAACATTGTGCCTTTGTTAGCAACCCATATATATATATATAACTTGTGCTTAGACATTGGAGGAGCTATACTTCTTTTATGAATATAGTTATTGAAAAGTTTTTAAGCCACTTCTCAGGCCTTGATGGCTTAGCATTAGAATTTTTCATAACTACATGAGATTTTGTGGGCCTATATGATGTCGACTTTTGATATCAAATTCATACCAAAGGATAGGAATCCGAAGTGGATGATTAATTAGTATTTAAGTACTTTGTTAAATAGTTTTTATAATCCATTTATGCATTGACCAATGTTTTGATGCTTATATATGAAATATCAAACTTTATAAGGAGAAACACTATTGTCAAACTTTGTAACATCACTACATCCTTGTACAATACTACTAACGAACTTTATGACATATATTTCATTGGAAGAAACTAACAATCAATGTTTTGAGGATGTAATGAGGAGATGAATCCATCGTAAAATACTACTCTCAAACTTTGTAACACCACTACATCCTTGTACAATATTAATAACAAACTTTATGACAAAGATATTTCATTGAAAGAAACTAAATACTAATAACAAACTTTACGACAAAGATATTTTATTGGAAGAAACTAATAATCAATGTTTTGAGGATGCAATGGCTTCTAGTACAAACAACAAAATAGAAATAGGGTTTGTTAGTCTAATAATGTAATGACTTCCAATACTAATATCAAAATAGAGTTTGTTATTCTAATAAATCAATGATAATTTAATAAATCAATGATGATAGCAGAAATAAAATTTTCTCTACAATGTAAGATCATTTTTAAAACCTTTTTTCTACTTTTATAAATTCAATAACAGTGTTTGACATTATTTCAAACTTTAAATGCAATATTTAGACAATGAAGAATTATGGTAAAGAACTGTATTATGTTTTCACAATTTCATTATCTAGCAGGTTTAAACAGAAAAAATCAAAGTCTCTTTAAGGGACATTTCATCAACAATTGCTAAACATGCCCTATGGTTACAATTGAATAACCTAAGACAACCCGTTTTTATTTGACTACTTGCATTTCTACATGTCGTTATCATGAAGTGAATATATATATATATATATATATATATATATATATGTGTATATATATCAAGAGGCAACTAAATACCAGAGGTCACACTTTAAATCTACAACCATGTCAATGAGTCTATCAAGTGAATCTAAAGCATGCTACAACCACCATAAACAATTGAAATGTGAGCTTTTGAGCCACAGTACAACTATCTGAATCATTTTGACTTCCAAGCCACACAATCAATCCAATATCTCTACAAGCCATAAATTATGCCCATGAAACAATAATTCCAATTGGCTTCCAAGCCCAATATTTGACAATCTATGATTTCTGCTTGTGGCATTCTGTCAAATACTTAGAAGCAATAATTCCAAATGGCTTCCAATCCCAATTGACAATTTATGATTTTTGGTTGTGGCATTTTGTCAACACTTGAAACAATAATTCCAATTGGCTTCCTAGCCCAATTGACATTTATGATTTCTGGTTATGGCATTCTGTCAAAACAATAATTCCAATTGGCTTCCAAGCCCAATTGACAATCTATGATTTATGGTTGTGTCATTCTGTCAAACACTTTCCGGAGGAGCACGCATGCAAGAAGGAAGTTTTAGTTTAATGCAAATGGCTAAAATAGCTTCTGCATTATATATTCATCAAAAGGATAAAAAGTTGTTATATTTATCGATTCTGACATCTCCGACAACCGGTGGAATGACTGCTAGTTTTGGCATGTTGGGAGATATCATTATTGCCGAGCCTAAAGCGTACATTGCATTTGCAGGTAAAGGAGTAATCGAACAGACATTAGGTCAGAAAGTGATTGAAGGTTTTCAGGTGACTGAGCATTTATTTGGTCATGGTTTATTTGATCCGATTGTTCCACATAATCTCTTAAAAGGTGTTTTGAGTGAACTATTTAAGCTTTACGGTCTTCCTCGTTAAAAAAATGAACGTTGAGTTTTTTCCTTATAAGGAAAAAAGATCAAATCGAGTGTCAAAACAATAATTCCAATTGGCTTCCAAGCCCAATTGACAATTTATGATTTATGGTTGTGTCATTCTGTCAAACACTTGACAACCATCCTAAGTGAAAATAAGCAAACTCTTTGACTTGGATAAAATCTCTAGCTCTTTTTAAGCACTACATAGCTTGCTAAAATGCTAAGAAATTCATGCCCATTGGGAATATTTACTACCACACGCCAAAAAAATAATTCCAATTCGCTTCCAAGTCCAAGTCCAAGTCCAATTGACAATCTATGACTTCTGGTTGTGGCATTCTGTCAAACACTTGACAACCATCCTTGAACAAAGTGACTCATAAGCAAACTCTTTGACTTGATAAAATCGCCAGCTCTTCTTAAACACTCCATAGTCTGCTAAAATGTTGAGAAATTCATTCCCATTGTGATTATATACTCCGACGGGCCGAGAAAATATTTTATTCACAGTTATAATAGTTGTCCATACAATCAAAGTTCTAGCTAATGTGTGGCCAATTCGGTTTGCATATACCATCCATAAAAATTTAATGTAAACACTTTCTCATCTAGTTTTTGATGGGCGTTCACTACAGTTTCACAAGAACTGAACATACAATACAATACATAAGTTCAGTTCATAAATGGGCATCATGATTTCTCTGCAAAACGTTTTAAACTAAGCAGATATCAAAGGGGAAGAGAATGCTCACATCCAACCCACCTCTCATCCATCAAAACGGTTTTCCAATTGTCAATTTTATGAATGAAAAGAAAAGGTTATGGGCAACAATTTGCTCACCCAATTACACAACAAATTCAATAGAGAAATAATTTAACAGTGCTCACATTTCATTTTCCAATTCGAATTCAATATACACATGGTAATTTAGATTTGTATGGCACACTTGTGTAGCAATATTTTTTCCCAAATCACATTGCCCACACATTTTTCCATATAACTTGTTGAAGCCCAATGTTGGACATTAAACATCAAGCACAATGAGTTTCTCTCCCAAAAGGATGGAACAAATCCAAATCCAAGTGACAGGCCAACAATAGTGCCATCACTAACAAGCAAAAATAGAGTCTCGTTTTGGCATCTACAACATTATTCTAACCAAAACAAACCATGCCCAAGAGAGCCACGTTTTTTACAATCAACAACAACATATACATGAAATTTCATAACAATTTCAAAGAATCCAAATACCTTTATATTCGCCAACATAAAAGAATTTTTCCATAACAAGAAGAAGACAAGGAAGAACTTATCTCATTCACACGAGTTCCCAATGAATCAATTGGGTGTGAGCAATTTTCCTCTCAAACATAGACAATCCTTTGTGGATGCCACCTCATTGTTGGGCTATGAGACCACTAAGGTGAAATAGACAAATTCAAGACTTCCAAGTCACTTTTTTCATTCCAAAAAGCTTCTAAGATCCACCAAGAAAGCCATTGCTAAGTTCTTTGTTCTTTGGTAGCTTAGACACTCACTCTAGTACCCCATACAACACAAGAAGACACTCCCTTCTCTGCTCTCCAATCCCTTAGGAATACTCTTCCTCTATGTGCTCTTTAATATGTGTAACAAGAATCAAAATCATTGTCAACTTTCAAATTTCATCCCCAACAATATGTTGCTCCTTGGACAACAAGATATAGATTCTTGGATAACACAAAAAGGTCAAGAATGGTTAGAGATTTAAGAGAATATCTCCCTACTGATTTTTGGTGCCTAATATCGCATAATAGTCCCTCTTCCACATCTCCATCGATCATACAAGAACTTGGCTAATTTTTCTTCATGAAACTTTTCTTTTCTCTTCAAGAACTCTATTTTTTTAATGTTTCTCTCTCTTAATTCAAATTCCCCCCTGTTTCCTAAATGAAAGGGTGAGACTGAGGAGCCTTCCCTCCACTCCTTTCTTGGTTCCGGAGTTGGTTACTTCAAAATATGAGGTAATTGCGTGAATGAAGGAGATAATTACATGAGGTAAATAAATAATTTAACTAGACTCCTAATTTAATTGATATTAACATTATGAAACATGATAATCACATAGAAGTTAGGATATAGCTATGGCAAGGTCATTAGATAGAGTCAACAATGACTACATTACATCTATATATACTTATTCACTCATTGGACATGAGGCCCCTTCATTAGGATGACCACTATTACATTTACATTTACTTCTTTACATATGCATTTAGCCTTATATATACCCCCTTGGGGTCATATCATATACATTTAACCCCATATATGCCTCCCCTTGGGTCATATCATTATACAATGTGCTATAGTTTTCTTTCTTTCTTTTTTATGTTTGACACATATAATTATATTTCAAGAGAAGAAGCAATAATGAGATTTGCACCGGTTTTCTTAGAAAGAAGTTGAAATGCTAATTATAAAAATAATTTATTGTTCAAGGATTTTCTTCCTCATTACCTAAATTTAACACCTAAGTTAGAAAATGCACATGAAAGAGATGTTTGTGGAGCATGTGAGATAGAGAATTTTGCTGCCCATTTCTTTTGTAATGCTTGAAATTCGATTAAATAAAAAATAGCAAAAAGATACATATGATGTTGTGGTCAACTGCTTCCAAGGAAGCACAAATAACCACACAACCAAAGTATGGTCACAAGTTCCTATTCTGAATTACTTCTAAATAAAGCATAAAAACTAGTTCTATAGTTCCAAAAACTGGAATTTAAAGTCTGAGGCCCCCATAGGTCAATGTTAATAGCTGAGATAGCCAAAAAAAAAACTAAAAAGCAGGAGTGGAACCAATATAGGCAGGCCTAAAGAGAAAATTGACATAATTTGCATAAGAAGAACCTGGAATCAAAGCATAAGATATAATCATCATCATAGATGTTGACCTAGGGGATCACTTTCAGAATAGCATACTCGTATTTTGGTTCAATATTCATCTTCCTATGAAAGATGAGCCTAGCCGAGTTACCAAGAGTAGACTGCTTCTTGAATACTTTACCAATTAAATCACGGGCTAGAGCATTCATTCTGGAATCCAAGTCTACCTGTATTGTAGGCATTTGACACAGTCGACCCTCCATGCGATCCATCCACTCAACAAGACTGACACCCCCGATTATCCTCCAGAAGCACGCCCTCCACACTCTCCACAAGATTCCAACCCAACAAAGTCTCAACGTATCGAAGGACTCCTTGGTCTAAGTAGTTGCAGAGTTATCCATGAGCCCACCCAAATCCACAATGAGCTGCGTCGACTTAGGGAGAGTCGAATTGTTCTGCAGCCTAGCCTCCAAATCATGCAAACGATGGCGAGAAGAGGGGGAAACCATGCTAGATAAGCTATCCTTATCTTTCTCCTATTTATCAAGAACGCGGGGCATGTGGGTGTCGAACCCTAGTAGGGAGATTTCACTCTCTCCACTTGATTCTAACCATGGAGGAGTCAAAGAAAAGCCCCGAGGGACTTAGATGAGACTTATACAGATGAGATAGAGAAAGCCTAAGCCATAATTCCCAGAGCTACTCAAAACAGGCTATGGAATGAATCCTTCTTCGTTTTCATCAAGAGTGATGTGAGACAACCACACTTTCTGCCATGATTAATGGCCAAATCTCCACCTAGAACCCCAAAACGCAGCTGGATTGGAGAGCAATACTTTTCATTAGAGGCTATGAAGCCATGGTTAAGAGCTTATATGAACTAGATTTTCAGTAGTACTACCACTTGGGGGGATGATACCTTCCATTAACCACCATAACCTTCCAAATGATCGACCACCCAGACCTGTGGTACTTACAAGCAATTCTTCCATCTGATGGAGATTGGCCCGCACTTCAATGATTGCATCCAGACCTTGACATGCATGACGTGGAGTTAACGGGTGGCACCCGACATGGGGGTTAGAATTTTGTTGTACATTATGTCTTCGTAACAATATACATTTAACCTTAGTATATGCCTCCCCTTGGGTCATATCATTATACAAGGTGTTTTAGTTTTCTTTCTATTTTTTTTTTTTTTTTTTTTTTTATGTTTGACACAATAGAATTATATTTCAAGGGAAGAAGCAATAATCATATTTACATTGTTTTCTTAGAAAGAAGATAAAACATTAATTATAAGAACAATTTAGTGTTCAAGGTTTTTCTTCCTAATTACCTAAATTTAACACTTAAGTTAGAAAATGCACATGAAAGAGATGTTTGTGGAATATGTGATATGGAGAATTTTATTGCCCATTGTATGTGAGATTGTGTATGTTGAAGATATAATGGACAACAAAATTTTCCATATCACGATTTTCATGAACTTAGCCACAAACATTTATTTTTATTTTTTAGCTCAAGTGTTGAATTTAAATTATTAAGAAACACATAGTTGAACATGCATCCATTCTCTTCAAATTTAGACTTAAGTTTTGTTTTAATTTAAGTTGTAGAGAAACAAATACTTAAACATGTATTTCTTCTCCTTAAATCTAAACTTTTTTCCTTTAAAAAAAATACTTCATCATATTGCCTCTCTTTCAACACCAATGTTCATGATTATTCTCTTTAAATATGATCATGCCTTATCAATAAACACAAGAAACAATATAGAAAAAGACTCTACCACCACCAAACATTGTATTCTATTGCACAACTAGCCTAGACTTACAGTTATAATTGAAATGTGTTTTAATATATCCCAACATTGTATTCTATTGCAAAGCTAAGCTAGCCTAGACTTAAAATTAGAATGTCTTTTAATAGGTATTTTGAAAACTTTTGATAGGATGGGGATATAAGAAATGTACAAATATATTAGATAAACAACCTAATGTTTCTAAAATAAATTACTAAGACCCACTACCTTTTTTTTCAAAGAAAAATAACATACCATTAATTAAATAGTATAAAATGTTTACCAGAAAATGGAGCCTAGACCATAAGTCCATAAAGTCCCATCGGGACGATAAAAAAGAGAGACAATCTTGATCAAGAAGATGGCCCTCAAAAGGCCGATAAATAAGTCCAAAAAAGAGTACAAAATACATGGTCGACACAAAGCTAAAGGAAATGACCCCGAAACAAGACTGTAGAGATAAGACAAATAGTTGTAATCGGCCTCCGAAATCTAGACAAGGAGCAATCCCTGGTAGGATTCTCCTAAAAGGAAACGGAAAAAGAGTGACAACGAGCAATCCCTGACAGAATGCTCTAATCTTGAACAAAAAAAAATGGGCCTAAAAAATCCAATAGGGCGTTGGAAGCTCCAACAATATACTAAACACCTGCAGAGATAATAACGCGGTTGCAAAAGGGTAAACAAAGCTAAAAATAAGATAGTAAATATAGCTGCTACAAAAAATTAAACAAACCCTGGGAAAGAAGTTGATCGGTGTCCCTTTCTTCTGAAAAGATAGGTCCCTCGGGAACTAAACGAGCCTGCTTTGAGAACTCATATACCAAGTGGTTGTACTATTTATAAATATGCGAAAATGTGATATTTCTAAATTCGTTGATGATACTTATGGTATCCTCCATCCAAGAAGTTAACGAAAGAATCCCGAGAGACGGTATACCTTAATCCCAATTGATGATCATCTGGGAATCACCAAAAACTTGTAACACTTCAATTCCAACAGATCTGGAAAGGAAAAGATGCATCCAAAGCGCAAGCAACTCACTTATGGAGTTGGTACCTTGACCGCAATGCATCCAAATTTTGTAGAAATGGTTGTCTGTTAAATACATAGTGGCACCATCCCCACTAGACAATGCACCATGTTGTGAAGTCCCATCAAAATAACCACGAGGAGTGTGTTCAATAGGAATAGGACGAGGTCTCACAATTTTCACATGCAGTAAGGAGGGCAAATCCGATGGAGGATTATACTCTTTGAAGGATGCCACCGCACAATTGCAAATCAAAGATATAAATGGATCCTTACCTTTAAACAAGAGCTGGTTCCGGGCCTTCTAGAGTTCCCAAGATACAAAACAAGGCAAAGCTCCCCCATAATCTTCACTATGAGTCCAATGAATCCAATTGTCCTTGAATGAATTTGAGCGCCACCTCGATCCCAATCCTGCAGTCAACCTTATATCCTGCTAGATCTATGATGTAAAGGAACATTGAATAAATAAGTGATTAATTGATTCTTCAGCTTGACAACAAAGCGAGAAACGATTTGGCCCATAGCCCCCTCTACGCAAATAGTTGTCCCAAGTCAGTATGTAGTTGCCCATCGCCAGCCAAATAAATAGGGTGATTTTTAGTGGCATATTCCATTCCCATAATTTCTTGTACCACCAATAACTGTGACCCGGTGCATCAAAGAAGAAGGAATCATAGACCAATTTTTTCGTGACAGTACCCGTGGCTTTATTCTAAGACCATTTTAAGGAATCATCCTTATCATTTAACTGAATATTAATTCGTTTGAGTCTCGATATCTGAGCAATCCATTCATCACCCAACGAACCGTAAAGGCCCAATTGTGGGGAGAAAGCCACGAGTGATGTCTCGTCGGTTCACATGGATGGTAGTCATCCGATTCAATGTATAATAGCCATTTTCCAAAAGAAAAAGGCAAGCTCCTTTGAAAGTATGAAGGGAAAAGGGCCACCCAAAATAGGGTCTTCACCAACATGAATCTCTCTACCATTACCAAGATGCCAAGCCAACCACTAAGCAACCGAGTGAAAGGATCCTAGTAATCCATTCCATAAATTTGAAACACCTTTGGATTTCTTTTTGATCTGTCAGAACCATTGCACCAAGGAGACATTTTTAATATATTTTTCTTTAATAATTTTTTACCAAAGTGTGTCTGAGAATAGAAATCTCCAGAGACTCTTGGCTGAAAGAGAAGAAACAAATAAGTGAAGGTTTTTCATGGCCCATCCTCCAATATGTTTCATCCTATCAAGGTCATTCCATTTTACCAAGTGGAATTTCCTCTTTTCCGATCCCCCATTCCAAATAAAATTAAACTTTCTCCAACAGATACTGTCCATAATTGATTTAGGGACTTTACATAAGGAAAACCAGTAGACATATAGGTTTTGGAGAATTGATTTTTCCATAGTGAGTCGACCACCCAAAGACAACTAACGCAAACACCAGTGTTTAATCCTTTTGTAAAATTTCTTCAATAACTAGAGCCAGTTGCTTGCATGGTAGTTTTTGGTTTAATATGAAATCCCAAATACTTGGTACCATTTGATAATGGACCAAAATTGAAGGGAAGAATTTGACTGATTTGTAACTTAGAATCATCCTCCAACTCATTTTCCAGGAAGGTGGATTTTTCATTACTGATTAGCATTCTCGAAACATTACAAAAAAGATCAAGTAAAACTTTGTAGTTCCTCCACTCATTCAAAATACTCCTCCCAAATAGCATGACATCGTCCACAAAAATCATGTGAGTCATAGATGTAGTAGCAGCCACTTTAATCCCTTGGATCGATCCCACAACTCTTTCTTTCATGATGATCCTACTTAGGCCTTCAATTACAACTAGAAACAAAAGAGGAGATAGGGGACAAACCTGTCTCAATCCCCTTGAACCTTTGAAGAAATTTTTTGGAACACCATTTATCAGGACAACGTAGTTTGCGGTAGTCACACATGCCATGAACGATTTACTAACAACCCAGGGAAGACCAATCTAGATGAGGATCAATCTAAGGAAGGTCCAGTCCACTCGGTCGTATGGCTTGACTAGATCCAACTTTAAGATAAGGGATTTAAGGTGTCTGGATTTGGTGTTGTGAAATACTTCCTAGGAAACACCCATAGCGTCCAGGATTTTTTGATCATCCAAAAACTTGAATTGCTCAGATGAGATAAATTTGGATAAAATTGGCTTCAGTCTAACAACTATAATTTTTTATATAACTTTATATATTAAACTGCAGAGAGAAATTGGGCGAAAATCTTGGAACCCCACAAGATGTGAGTATTTAGGAATTAATGCCAAGAAGGTGGAAATAATGGATTCTGTCACAAGGCCTTTGGTGCGATATTCTTCTACAACTGCTAATAAATCAGGACCCATCAAGTCAAAAAAGGAGAGGAAAAGTTCCACAGTTCAGTCATCCGTGCCAGTAATTTTATCTTTAGCAAAGCCTTTTAAAACAACTTTGATATCCTGTAGGTTAACCATAACATACATATTGATCCCTTCCTCGTCCGAGAAGTATCTTTGGTATTATTTAATCACCTTGAATTGTTCCAACATAGATGTAGTTTTTGGGTACTGGAGCAGTGTTTGGAATTGATATACTACCTCCTTTTGTAAATCCTCTGTCGTAGAGATTTCATTACCATCCCGATCTAATAATTCCCAAATGGTATTCTGGATCCGCCTATTTTCTGCAAATTTGTGAAAAAATTTGGTGTTTGAGTTGCCCGCCTTAATCCAAATGCCCCGACTCTTTAAATGCCAAGACTGCTCATTCACCTTTAAGATTTCCAATTTTCTACTCTCCAATTCGATCAAGGCTGCTTGGTATTTTTGGGATAAAGGACCATATCTATTTGTTGACGATATGGATTCAATGTCAGATTCCAACTTAACTAAGTCCTTGTCCAGAGCTTTCTTTTTTTCTTTTTCCCATTTCACCGTAAAAGTCTTGAACGTTTTTAGCTTGTAGACTAGTTTGTCCATCGCAGAAAGGTCCCTCAGCACAATCATAATGGTCTGCTATTTGATTTGAGAAATCCTGATCCTTAAGCGAGACTGAATTAAATTTATAAATTTATAAGGGACCCTGCAAATCTTGCCTTCCACATCAAACTGCAAGAGTAAAGGGAAATGGTCATTGATCCTTGTTTGGTCCACTCACGACCTGTATTTAAATAAACATTCCAGCAGTTGTTATGAGATAAAAAATATGCCAGGACGTTTCAATATACAATCCCCATTCTTCCTGCCATTACACCAAGTTGGGACAAGTGGGACAGGCTCCATGTCGATCAAATATTTTGCTTCGAAAATCTCTGAAAATAACGTCCCAACGGAACAAGTTTAGAATGTTGACCCCAAATTTCTGAAGCAGCCCAATTGAAGTTTACATCACCAATGATTATTAACTTTTGCTAGTCTAGTAAATGATTCGCAATAACACGGTCCCAAAAAAATTTCCTATTCAAATAGGGGCCATAACAATTAATGATGTTGAGTTCCTTATCAAACCTCACAAGCCTTCTTGCAAGAAGAATGCCAATTGACGTCTTAAAAGGGAGGAGTGAAAATATGTGAGGGTTCCAAGCTAATAACAATCCCTCAGAAAGACCTTCTGCACTGATGGGACAAATCTCCCAGTCATGCCTTAGTTTGGTAAAAAAAAGCCTTGCATTTTCCTCGTTGACCATCGTTTCTTGTAATAACACAATATCCGATTGAATAGTATGTATAACTCTCTTCAGGGCTAGTAATTTAGGGAGCCCCCCCCACTCCCCTAATATTCATAGAGAACATAATCATTTATGAACCCTTGCAAGGGCTTTGACCTCTCTCGGAGCCTTGGTTTCAGATGAAGGAATACTAGTAGGATTGAATTGAGGAGGTTGAACATGGGGGATTGACTATTCAAATTTATGACATATCTAGACTCTATATGATCGACATTGTACTCAGTCAAAAAATACCATATACTAACATAAATAAATTCTTCCACATACTTGTGAACCAAGCTTTAAAAGATTTGAATTACTCACAAAACACCACAATAACCTATAAACACTTAAATTCAATCAAAGATAAAAAAAAATGTTGCAATTTCTCGAGAAGGTCATTGCCCCCCCCCTCGAATTCATCCTCTACTAGTTGAGATTAAATACATGTGAGGATCTCCTTGGACAATGAGATTGCCTATCATTTAGGTGCCTAGATATATGAGAGAAGGAGATCCATATAAACTGGCATGCTATATCCTTTAAATGAAATCCCAAGTTATAAAGCCCTGTCTTGTGCACCTATGATTCCTCTTTCATCCATTTTTTAGTGATCTTAGAATCTCCATAAACCTGCAGGTTCCCGTGACATTTAGAGAGTGCAACCTTCATTAAGAAAAGTAAATCCTTAAACTCTCAAAAATTATTCCTTCCTTGTCCTATGAAGGCTTTACCCTAAAAAAATGATCATCTTAGAAGTAAAGAAGATATCCAATACCACAAGCCATCCCATCTGTCTGGCTTGCTCCATCAAAGAAACCCCATGGTTTAGATTTATCTATCACAAGTGCATTCAGTTGATGTTAAACCACCTTATTACTCTTAGGACCATTGTTGAGGAGTGTTACAATAATAAAACTAATATTCTTTGTTGATTTGTTGACTTGTTGACTTTAGAAAATCATTTGACACGGTTCCCATAACTAACCTTTGGAATAGATTAAAAGAGCAAAAAGTCCCTTTCGAATTGAGAGATGTTGCGATAAGGTTGTATGAGAAGGTTATTGCCAAGTTCAAGAACTCTGAGGGCTGTCCAGAAGAAATTAACTGTAATATAGGAGTGAAGCAAGGTTGTCCTCTATCCCCTACACTTTTTGGTATTTACATTGATAGTCTATAGGGTTGTTTGCAAGAGGCAGGTTGTGCTGGCACGAATTTGGCTGGTATAGTCATCATCCTTCTTATCTATGTTGATGATATTGATCTTATGGTGAGGAGTGCCTATGATCTCGACAAGCAACTAAAAATTCTCAAGGAGTTTTGCTCTCATATGGGTAACATTGACAAAACAAAGGTTATGTTAATCAAATCCCAAAATATCACTTATGAGAATTTCATGTATGACAACAATAACTTGGAGGAAGTGACTTCATATAAATATCTTGGAATCGATCTTCATCACAAGATTAACTGGAACTATAGCATTGATAAAAGGATTAATGGAGATGGAAAGCTTATTATGGACTTGAAAATAGTTGTAAATTAGCAAACCTTTGGCTTTGGGGTAGGTTGAAATTCCTCTTGAGACTCTCATCACTCATGTTATCTTATATGGTTGTGAAGTTTGGGGATGCAACATCTCTAGAAAATATTGGAGAAGAATAAAGCAAATCCAAAAGTGCTTTATAACATATAATCTCAAAATTCAAGGCAATACATCGTGTCCTATCATCCTCATAGAAGCAAGTCTCTCCCTGATTGAGAGCATGTCTATGAATAGGTACCTAATGCACAAGATCAAGATAAACAATGTGAAAGGAAAGAAGCTTCCTAAGATTGCTTCATACTCTAGTCAAATCCACCTGCGACTTAAGCGAGGTTGGCATAAAAATGTCAAATCTTGGCTAAACTATTGGGGACTCGAGGAAGAGGTCACTCTATAGAATATCAATAATAGTAAAAGTATTATTACATCTAGATTTAAGGAAAAATGTTGTGTGATAAAGAGTTAGAATATAAGAGAAAATTAAGATATTATAAGGAGGTGATCAACCCTAATTCAGAAGATCAAAAGTATCTCTTTGTTTTAACTAGAGTAAAGAAGAAAATCAACATTGCTAAATTAAGAGCAAACTCTCATGAGCTCCACAGTGAAACGGGGAGCTAGATAATTCCTAAAATGCCATGGATGAAAGAATCTATCATCTTTGTGACACAGAGAGTGTTGAAGATGGAAACCATTTTCTCATAGAATGTCATGTGTACTGTCAAAACCCAAAATTTCAGAAAATAATTTTTTTATTTATTAGAATTAAATGTTATTAAATGTAGTCAATTAACTATATGTTAAACTTATGCGATTGTATGGATGTCTAAATGGTCTTTGTTGTACTTAAATATTAATATGAGTTTCTCAATTGTTGCTGATTGTTTTTCTGTTTTCAACCACAAGGGGGATCTGTCATTGCCGACTGTGCTTACTTAGCTCCCGAGCTAATGCATCCAATGTCTTTCATTTACAGGTATACAGGTAAAATACGGTTGCTACAAATAATTTTTAAAAGCATTTTAATTCCTTTCGCTGTACCAAAATGCCCAGTAAAATTTAAACATGCGAGGCAGGTTGTCAACTGAAAAAGGTAGAAGTTTTATTCCTGTAATATTCATATAATCTTACTGTTAGAGAGTTAACCATTTTTGCATGGTAATATGATAGGTATTGTTCTTTTTCAGACTGTGTTACTTACCCTCATGGAGTATTATTCTTGCTATTATTATTGTGTCGCAATAATATCTTTTATCTCGCATCATGAAATGTCACGGCAATTGGAATTTACTCTATTTTGCTTATCTGTTGTTACTGTGTGATGTATGATTACACTTACAAGGATCTAGAAGTTTTGCAATGTATAAATAACTTATTACTTGTATAAGATTCTGTCAGTTCATAACTTCTTTCTTCCACTGGTTTTGGAGTAACACCAGTCTGAGTTTTGTTCCATTCACGTATTGTATGAATTACGGAGTCAAGGTTTAATCTACACCAAAAATTAGGTATTCAAGAATTATTAGCCTATGTCTTGGTGATTAAAGGATGACCTAGGATAATTGTATCGATCCCTCCTATAAGGACTCCATGCAAAAATTCTATGGCTCATGCTTATCTATTATTTTTATTTACAACTTAAGGGATACACCTTTGGTGTCTCGGATACTATTGTCATATGTATAAATCAATTGATTTTATGGCAGGTATATAATTTAATTGTACACCGTGCAAGTTCGATAACGTTGGTTTCAAATATATATAATTACACAAAAGTCTTATGCATGGTATCACGACCTTGTAAAGTCACCCCTGCTATGATTTTGTTTGTCAATTTGCAACTTTTAAATGATTGTAAGAATGATTTGGGATCTCTCCATGGACTATAGGTGTTCGACCCACAGCATGCAAAAATTTAAAGGGGCGACGTGTTTGTTTCTACGCCAAGTGTTGGGAATATTTAAGCGTGGCTCAACCCTAACTGGGCACATTTCCCTCGCCCTCGGGCTCGGCCTCCCTGTGGAACCCTCCTGTCCAAACCCCATCGATACGTTTATGAGTATGGTTTTACTGTATCAGTGATCCTTCAGGCTTGTGGTCTATGTTATAAGAGTGTCAATATACTGTGTTAATGGCACTGTAGTCGGTTGACATTCCAGGTTTTTTTTTTTTTATCCTTTTTAAAATGTCAAGTTCACCTTGCCTCTGCGTTTCAACAATCCTCGGCTTAGTCCGGTTGGAGATTCCATTTTGATAGCTACCCTAGTCCCTACTAGCTTGTGGTTTGTATTAATGATAAAGGGTTTCTCACACTCATCATACCTGCGGTCTCCATACTGAATACTGTGCATCAACCATTACCAAGCTCGGTAAGTTACAGGTAGTATTCATTGTGTTTATATTTATACATTGGATTTCTTATATCTCCGCGTTTTATTAACTAGTAGCACATGTGAATACAGGACCTGTCTACTCGTGATGGTGTACAGGGCGCGTTCTTCAATCAGTGGCTTCTTCGGGTAAGCCTGGTCGATAGCCATGTCAATCCTTCTTGTTGGTTGTAGGTTTTGGGTCTGTGTTGCATAAGAGGATATAGGGTTTTTCAGCATGGTTTGTTATGCGTTGTATTGATGAGCTAAGGGCGTAGATCCCCGATCATGTAGAATATTACAGCTATGGTTCAGATTGTAATTTTTAGTTTTTATTACTATGTTGATAACTCCTGTGGATAAATTGCTGTGTAAATTTTAGAGCGAGCCTGTAGGTGGCAGTATGGCTTATTAGTTTTAATGCCGGCTCAAACAAAAGCATTCAGGTTTAATAATGCGTAATGGGTATTAACAATACCTGTAAAAACGAGTTCTAATGAAAAACTGGTGTGTGTTCTCTCCTGTATGTCTCTAATTGGGTTGATACATAAGTTTATGATTTTCTAAGCTCTCGTAGATGTTTATATAAGGTACTTATACTGCTGCCGTAAGTAAAACTTAGGGTTTGCAATCTTGGTGTTTATCTTTAGAAAGGAGAAGCACGTAGAAGGATAATAGGGTTCTACCCGACCTCTGCTATCGTGGATGGTTTTTTGGTTGTGAAAATGAGAAAAAAATAAATAAATAAAAGAACTCGCTTCTGAGTTCGGAATAAGGGTTATGCTGTTTTCGTGTTTTGTTTTTACTAGATGATGCTATCGTTGTGATTCCCTTATGTTGAAATTCATGAAGCTAGCAAGAGATAAAGTAATAATACAGACGCTCGACAATGAACAAAATTACTACTCTGAGTGTTTAGTGTTGTAAATAAACTCTATCAATGAGTGAGTCAAAAGAAAGTAAATAATACTATCTTTAATGAGCTCGATGCCGAGCCTAAGAGGTTCCTGCTAAACTTATTGTTTTAAAAACTTCTCTGTAGGGTTTGATAAGAGGATTGTAATGTATCGCTTTAGAAATAATACGTAGGGTTTTGTGATAAAAGGGGACTCGACACTGAGCTGTAAATCCGTGCTATCTGTGTTGTTTGGTTTATAATTTCTCTGCTAAATATATTTTTACTGTTTAAACATTGGAATGATCAGTTTCAAGTCACTCCTCATTCATAATGTCATCTAGTGTCACGTTTCAAAGATTCTGTTCTTATAGTGAGCTTGGAGGAGAATATTATGGTGATGTTTTTAACTCGACAACAAAGTTCTGTAGGGTTTTTACATAATCGTTTTATTTGATAATAAATAAATAAGGAAATGTTAACTATGTTTTCGTGAAGTAAAAGGGGTAACTCTAGACTGGGATTTGCATTCTGAGATGGAGATTTTATTTATGTTTACAACATCTCCTATAAGGTTTATCGACCTAGATATGAATTGTTATAATATCTATTGTTTAGATTTTCTGTTTGTATCCTATGACTGTATAATAATGTTGTTCTATACAGGGTACCAGTTCCTGACATGCTACCCCTATTTGTTTATAAAACACAAACAAAATATAATTAACTAGTTCTACAATTATGACTTATACGTCATTACCATAAATATGTACAGTTTTCTCAGGGAAATTATAAATACGTTAATATAATTAAAACATAGATTAAAATCATACTGACAATGCAGAAAACACAGTATCTGTTAGCAAATCTTACTTCTGATATTCTAGGATATTTGACCTACTCATTAACTAATCTCAATTCAGACATTTTAATAATAAATGCAGCATACATTCATTCATCCTTAAAGAACATAGAGGGTAATTAACAGAACCTGTCTTGATTCAGGGACAACAACAGCAATGGGAGGCTGTTCCTCCCTACCAATTCCTGGAGAGTGCCCAAACAACACTTCTCAGGACCCCCGAGTTCGCTCTGGTCTCCCTGGCTGGAACTAGGTGCAACAAAACATTTCACACAGCCAAACAGCTAAACTGGAACCAAGTTACTGCAGCTTTCTCTCTCAAAACACTTCCTTACTGTTTTTCCCTCTTCTTCAATGGGACTCCTGAATAACATTCACCTGAATGTATTCTCCCTCCAGAACTATTGTTGAACCCCCAGCTCAGTTCATTGAGTACTATTTAAAAGATTGCCTAGGTCTTAGTTGGGTTAACTGTCATTAATGAGCCACCTGCTCAGATTCCACTTTCTTGGGGAATCATGACCCCAAAATATAGGGAAGTTGCCACCTGCAACTTAGGAAGTGTTTGAGGATGCTGCCACTTGTCTTTTTGCCTTTCCACCTAGTTCCATCCACCAGTTAGACCAGTAACCTCTTTTAACAGCTCTCCCATGCTGTTGTCTCCATAATTTATTTATTAATAATAAAATATTCAGAATTACATTCCACTTCTGGTGACTCTGCTGAGTCATCAATTCCTACTTAGCATTAAATTTAACATAATGTCTCAGGAATATAATAAAATAATTACATTATTTTTGCAAAATTGGGGTATGTGACATGTACACCACCCTATAGTGCAACTTCAAAACATTTGCTACAATACTGGCCTTCCTAACCTTTTAACTCATCACAACTATGGTGATTTAAGAATGCTTATTTTAAAGCTTTTCGAGCATAGAAATACAATTCTAAAGAAAATCAAGTGACTTATTTTCCTTTTCAAGGTTTGGTGGACCAAAAGTCCAAAGTCCACAAAAACATACATTTCAAACTCATTGTCCCAAAATATATACCAAGAATATGACAATCCATCCAAAAGGCAAACTCCAACCTGCAAAATCCTACAGAATAGTACTAAAAGATTGATTAACTAATCATCATCAAGGAACCTTCAAGAGCAACAGTCTCATCGATAATTTCTTTGAAATACAAATAACCTTCAGGACCTCTTACGTCACACTTGGAAAGTATGCCAACTTCTTAATTGAAAGACTGGTATATATGGCTGAAGGAAATATGAGAGAAAGCTGTTGATAATTCTCTTTTACGCTTACACTAGTGATCCAAAAGCATAACCTACAACTTATTGTTACCATTGATCCAATTTATGATTACCTCCGAATCACCAAAAACCTGGAGGTTAGTGATACTGTTCATAAAACCAAATTACAGAAGCTCCCATAAAGCAACCAATTCAACCTTTGTGTTACTACCTTTCCCATTGCCCATCCAAATCCTGAAAAAATTATTCTAAGTGATTTTAAAAATCATTCCACTTCCAGAATCGCCATCTGAAGAGGCTCCATCAAAGAAACCAACAACATAGGTAAATGAGACAGAGGGAGCAGTCAAATTTTTTAAGATATTTTTCCTTGCCTTCCTTTCTTGTAATCTTCATATAAACTTAGACATCTCAGACTACAAACCTGCGCATTAGGAGATCTATCTTCAAATAACACTTTATTCCTCATGTTCCAAACACTTCAGCAAAAGAAAATAGGAAGCAAATTGTGATGAGCTACAAGATTTCCCCAACTCCTAAAACTGGTATTTAGATCACCATGGCCCCACGAATGGGAGACAACCATAATATCCCTGAGCTGAAGCCAAACAAATTTACCAAAAGGGTAGTAGACAAAAATATGATTAATAGACTCATTATCCTTTTTACATAAAACACATAAGCCAAGTCCCTGCCACCCCCTACGCACTAAATTATCCCATGTCAGCAAACAGTTTTCCAAACATAGCAAAAAAAACACTTCAGTTTCATAGAAAAGAACCATTTATAAATTTTTGAATGCCACCATTTAGATTCAAATGGTCCCAAAGAGCAAATAATAGAATTGTAGGCCTCCTTGGCTGATATGACCACATCACTCTTGTTCCAACTCCAATCTAATTTATCATGCTCATCATTTAGTCGAATACCTGCAATATTCCGGGGTATAGTTGAACATCTGGCTTTGTTATTATTTATAAGGTGAATTTTTTGTGGAGTAACTCTTATTCCTTTTCATAAACCGCTTATCTACTCAAGAGTCATTGTAACTATTTTGATATATATATTTTCTTTGATTCTATGAATATCAAGAAAATGATAATTACGTACACTCTTGTACATGTTATTTTAAAGATTCCTTATATGTTTGGGAATTGAACTTAAGTTAACAATAAACTCCCACATATTTACTATAAACCATATCTCAATCCAACACTTTATATTAATATAATTAAAAAAAAATATAATATTTTTATTCCTTAGAAAAGAAAAAGTTAAACGAATATATAGAAGTATATATGTGGTTGAATTTTTTAAATTATAATTTTTTTTTTCATCATTTAAGTTTAGCTTTGTATAATGTAAAGGGGTATACTTTATTGATTTTGAGTTTAGTTTTGTAAAGGGGTATTTATTGATTGCAGATATATATTAATGAGTAATGTTTTGTTTGTTTATTTATTTATTATGAATTTCAATTATAGGGTTGGGTTTTTAATAATTGATATTTTAAATATGGATTTATCAAGTATTGTGAGGGACTAAAAATTTTAAGATAAAAAAATTACATTTCAATAAATTTGATCTCTTTAAATTTGGATTTATGTTGGTTTTAATTTTTTGTTGTTATTTATATTACATGACAACATCTCCTCCATACTAGGCTCTAGAACACCTCACTACTTATGTGATAACATCTCACCGTACTAAATTATAAAACACCACACTATGCTCAATTAATCTAAAATATAATAATTCTCATTAATTAGATTATTTCACATTTTTAATAAAATAATTAAGTAAAAAAATTTACAATGATAAATCCAAATACTTAATTCATCTTTATATCCATTTTTTGCACCTCTAATTTCAATATGTAAAGTGACATTTAAGGTATTGTAGGTGGAATTACATAATGGACCATTTATGAGTGACATCACTAAGAATGCCAAGAACTCATAACCGATAGTAGGTCGTATATCAATCAATCACTCGGCTCTTAGAAGCACAAGACATGGTAATTGATATCAGTTGGCTATGGATACTAAGCAACTATAATTATAATAATACTTCATGTGATGAGCATAATCTATACAATAAAATATGATAAATCTATAATCACATAATATATTAAATATTTAGTTAAAATATAAATATTGAAATTTTTATGGTTATAAATTGTATAAAATAATTTTTTACATAAAAGTTTAAAAAAAATGAGAAAAACTATAAATAACTTAAATACATCTAAATATTATAATTATAAATGATTTGATTTGATATTATTAAAAGATGAATTTTAATTAACCTAAATATATTTAAATACAATTATCATAAATCGATGTATGTAATAATGATGTTATCGATCTCTCATATATATATTAGTTCTCATTTATTGGTCATGTATATCCACTAGTTTAGATCCATTTTAAAGAGCCAAGTTCAAAACACATTGTGTATAAATTGGTCGTAAATCTTTTTAAATATATAATTACTTTAATTAAATTTGCCATGTGGATTGCTCGCTCATACCACCTTAGTTAATTGTTTAATTAAATTTGCCATGTGGACTGCTCGCTCATGCCACCTTAGTTAATTGTAGCCATAAATAATTAAAAGAAGGGAAAAATAAATGAAATGAAATATTGTGCATTTGCATGCAGGGTCTCGATTCTTAAGAGCTGTGGAGTATAAATGTCAGGATCCATTACCAGCCCCTTTGTATGCAAAATTCCATCGCAGGGCAGCCGCAGAAGGAGCTTTTTTTCAACTGCCAGAATGAGCACTAGCTCGTTGTCTGCCTCGGCCAAAACAGTAAGCAAAATGGCGAAATTCTCTGTTAAATATTGTGTATTTTCGACTTAACAGACGCACTGGAATTCATTCGCATTCGAATTCAAATTATGCATGCAGGTGAATGTGCGCGTGAAGGGCATAGTGCAGGGCGTGTTTTACCGGAAATGGACGGCGGAGAACGCCGCGGAATTGGGGTTAAAGGGGTGGGTCCGTAACAGAAGAGACGGCACAGTGGAGGCCGTCTTCTCCGGGGATCCGCAGGTCGTCGATAACATGCTCGAGAGGTGCAAAAGGGGGCCGGCGGCGGCAGTCGTCACAGGGCTGGAAAGCTCTCCGTCTCAGGAGACCGTGGGCGAAGCGTTTGAGCTGAAGCCCACTTGCTGAATAAATACTGGAAACACACTAATATTGCTCAGGGTATGGAGTTCCTTCTTTTATTTTCTCAGATACATTGGGTATTTAAATTCTCTTCGTAACTGTGTTTGCACCCTCTTGGGGTTTGAATTTGTATTTCGCGTCTAGGGTTGGAAATACTTATCTATGTTTTTTTTAAATTACACTCTGAGAAGCTAGGGGAACTTAATGGATGATGAGATGTGTAGCCATGCCTCCCTATAAAAAAATTAGTAATTTAAAAAGGAAAATTTAAAAAACCAAATATATATATATATATATATATATATATATATACTTTATGTGCTTATGCAAATCCCTAAGGACCTTTTGGACACAGAGATCTGCATCTTAATTTTTTTATATCCGTGTGTGTGTATATATATATTAAGCACATAGAGGATCTTCTAGACATAGAGAGATTTGCATCTCAATTTCTTTTTGAGCTTTCTTGGTGCGTAATTGATTCGGAGTTATCATGTGCGGGAGTTATGAACTCCAATATCATTTCCGCTTCATAGGGGAAGAGAGCGAGATCACCACCAGC
The DNA here is from genome assembly GCA_027924585.1 of Larix kaempferi. NCBI lineage: Eukaryota > Viridiplantae > Streptophyta > Pinopsida > Pinales > Pinaceae > Larix > Larix kaempferi. The sequence continues at coordinate 3,962,404 of BSBM01002098.1, read as the reverse complement.
TATACAAACCTGGGGGTATACTTTTTAGGTTCTTGTTTCATTTTGACGTAGGCTCTTCAACGTCAAGTCGACAAGGCCTGCTGTGCCTTAGTTTGCTCGAGAGACAGTGTTTTTGGCACCGATTCCAGGACATATTGTCCAAGATGTCTCTCATGGACTCCATTATCCAACCCACAGTTCTTTATGATTTAGTGGTTTGGGGCCTTGTCTTCTCGAGTTTAATTGGGCCATGGTTGAGAGGGTTTAGACTCTTCTCCTTTGATGCATTATTAGGTGCAAGCAAACAAGTCCTTGGACCTCAACCCATCATAATGCAGATTTTGGTGCCTGCCTCCTCTGACTTGAGATTGTGTTCAGCTTGGTTGCACTTCTTCATTGTGTTTGGAGGATTGCTAACTTAGTTGTGGGTTGGGATCAGTTTCTGTATCTAGCCTTTTGCTCACCAAAGACCAATCCCTTAGCTAGCCCCTAAGTTGCCAGGGTACTTGGGTACTGGGACGGGTACGGGTACGGGTACGGGTACGGGTACGCCACTTTTTGAAATAGGGTACTTGGGTACGTCGGGGTACTGTAGACATATATGTATATATAATTTTATAAATTTATAATTAATAATTATATTAATATATTTATAATTTTATTATTAAGTTAATAAGTTTTCAACCAGTAACACACATTTGACATTGGTATTGCTTCTTGCACATTAATTCAAATTACATATATGATATTGTCATTGATATTGATATGAAATTTGAATCATTAGCATAATAGCATGATAATTTAGCATAATAGAATGATAATATGATAATATGATATATGTCCATGACTCCATGAGTCCATTGTCAACTACATCCAAAATTTGGCAAATGGCATGCCTCACTTGCCATAGTTCTGAATATGAAATACAAAATAACAAAATGAAAATAGTTGATTTGGCTTCCTCAAGCCATCTCTGCTAGGTCAACATCACTGTCATCTGCATCAGCATCAAGGAGGTCCATTAACGCCCAATATTAAAAAATCATGATCATCCTTCCATTAACGCCCAACAGAAACTGAAAACTCTGTTTGACAGTTTGTTTATTGTTGAATTTTTAATTTTTTAACAGTTGGATAAGTTTACTGTTTAATTTGAATTATAAATTATAAATTTATAGGCTAGCTGTCATGACATTAAAACCCAGAATTATATTCTTGATACTATCAAAATGCAATCTTTATAGTTTATAGTTTATACTGATAATTTAATTTTAATTTTTAATTTTTAACATTAATGATTATCATTAGACATTACACTTATAGCTTAACTTTTAAGTTTTAACTTTATTGTTTGAGGCTATGAGCCAAATTAAAATATAATTAATAAAACTGAAAATTAAGCTAAATTAAAATTAATAATTATTAATACGAAAAAATTTAAAATTGAAAAACTTTAAAACAATGAAACAGAAAATTTAAACTGGGTATGATGGCAGATTAACAAACTTTAAACTTTAAAACAATCCACTCCATGAACAAACTGGGTATGATGGCAGATTAACAAACGTGATGTGTAACAACAGTGATCTGTGTAGTAGTCGCTGGTGATTATAGCAGATGACAGACATTGAAGGTGGCAGATGGTTGTTAATTATTTTATGGGTGATGACAGAGAAATGTGGTGGAGAGGGGATAATGTTCATGACGGTTGTTATATCCACAGGTAGCTGGCAGGGTTGGTTCTCTCATTACAGGCAGCAATTTTTAACCGTCTAACAGTTCTTACAGGCAGCTGGAAAGAATGCTATGATAGTATGATACCATCTGTCAGAGACCAAAGACTTGAAAGAAAATACATAATATTCATACCATAAAAAATAAAAGGTGAAATACTTATTACAATATACAATATCTAGGAATATTTATATTTGTGAGAGAGAATGTCATGATAAATAGCCATGACTCCTTATTTAATACTTATTAATAGTAAATAAGTAATAACTGTGAAATTTCCAGTCTGCGTTTCAATTTCATGCCTGGAAGTACCCTAAAATCCGTGACCAAGTACCCGGTACTTGGGTGAAGTACCCGGTACTTATGCGGTACTCCCAGAGGTACCAGTCCCGGTACCCGGTACGGCGGTACGGGTACCCGGTACTGGTACGGGTGCCCAACCCCCCGGTACGGGTACCCTGGCAACTTAGGCTAGCCCTCTTGGGCGAGCATGTTCTTGGTTTGTCTGGGTCTTGGATCTTTTAGAAATTTTGGATATTTTGATGGATTGTCTCCTCCCTTGATTCTCCCTTGATTCACTTGACCACCTCTTACCTACTAGGCATGAGTTGAACATGATTACCTAGGACGACATTTACAGGCAATTCATTTATGTCACTTGGACAAACTCATTGGGTAGGTTATGTTAGAAGATGCATTATATGTGGAGCACTTCATGGAGTTGAGGGATTGCCTCATTGTTTGACTTTTGTACACACATCGCCATTGGATACATGCTCTTTGCATTCCCTTGGGCTAGTTCAAAGTGGGATCACATAGGCTTCAAGTGTAAGTCAAACACCAATTAGATTGGACGGATAGGATCTACCAATTGTGCCATCTTTAGGAGATCAAACAAAGAAGCACTTCATATTTTGTTGAACCACTTATTACGAGATTTGGGGGCAGTTCCATTGCCTATTTAGCTTTGTTGCACAAGTTTCTAGAATGCGAGAACGTAGGCAACGTGGGTACGAGTATCGAATACGTCTAGAATTTTCCCCTAAATTTGCAGGAAATGACAGGTTGGGAACGACAATAATATATATTAAAAAATATAAAATTAAAATGATTAAAAAAACATGAGAAGAGAAGAAACATAGAGAAGAAAAGAAACGTTAACACAAACTAGATGACTTAGCTTATCCCTTATATTACGGTTGTAACTAGAATCTCTTAGCAGGTGAAAATGGCAATAAAATCAGGATTACCATCCACATCATTGATTTTATATGGTAGACTCTTTTTAAAGTGGGGACTTTTAGAAGTTATAGTCCCTATATTTGTGGCTATAAGTATTAAATTTAAGTTTTTGTCAACTATGATTAAAATGTATTAGAATATTATATGTTTACAAGACATTTTATGTTAGGGTATTTGCAAAGGTGTATAAATAATCAAATTTAAATTATTACAAAATAAAAATCAAGATAATTTTTATTTAAATGTAATATATGAATTTAGTAAAGTAAGATTTAAAACTATTTTCAATTAGTTGAAAGTTTTTTTTATTCATAAAGTAAATAGTAAGATGTATAAATTTACTTTCTTATATTTAATATATAAAAAATCAAAATATATTTACATTTATTATTGATTAGCGGTAACTGCAATTCAGCGTAGAGACGAGTGAATAAATAATCAAATTTAAATTATTACAAAATAAAAATCAAGATAATTTTTATTTAAATGTAATATATGAATTTAGTAAAGTCAGATTTAAAACTATTTTTAATTAGTTGAAAGTTTTTTTTATTCATAAAGTAAATAGTAAGATGTATAAATTTACTTTCTTATATTTAATATATAAAAAATCAAAATATATTTACATTTATTATTGATTAGCGGTAACTGCAATTCAGCGTAGAGACGAGTGAATACTCTAGCACGGGCAGTAGACATAGATCACTGCACCAACTCGACAAGGTAGCACGAAATAGACTTTTACCGCAACATAGTTTTCTAGAGAAAAAATTATGATTCAACCATGTATATGTATGGTCGCAAGGAAATAGGAATGTCATTAATAACCCACATGGTGATCATGAATGCGTGGAAGCTCTCGATGAAGGAAACACACAAGAAAAAGTTCTCAGGTTCCATATTTTAGAGGGTAAAAGTTCCCAACTATTCATAATGATTTTCGCTGGATTTGGAACATTCCTTACAAGTTCCCAAGTTCCCTAGAACGCCGGAACCTCGGGAACGAGTTTCCTAAAAGTCGGGAGAGGTTCCCATGCTACATCCTTAGAGAGTTACAAACCCTCTCCACTTTCGTTTTTTTGGAATCTTGACTAGAGATGCTTGGATTTATACATGAGGTAGGCCCTCCTACTCCATTCCCCAATTCTCCAGCCATCGCCTAGACCAATCTCAACTAGAAGAATTACTTTCTTTTTTAGGTGCTTCCATTCGCCAGGTGTACCAAGTGTTAAAGCAATAACAACTTTATTTTCCATTCTAGATGAGTAAGGATGCCAGAGGACATTCCCCTTTCTGTAATGTCCCTTTTTTAAAATTTTAAGAAAATGCCCAATTTTCCACTTTTTCCCCAATTTCGACCTTTGACTAGTTTTGATGCTTAGGTCCCAATTTTGGTCCAAATGGTCCCAAATCTTCAGGGAAGGTGTATTAATGATATTAGGACTTAAATATTATGTTCAGTGATGATATATGGCCACCAAAAGACCTCTGCAAACTCTCTTAAGATTCTGGTTCAAGTATACAATTTTACTAGTAATTTGGGGTTCAAATCCCCCTGGGGTAAGTACTGAAAAGAGCTTCCCAAATGCCTCCAAACCTACTCAAATTTCTGAACAGAGGTAGGGGATGTTTCAGGGATGTTATCAAGGTCCCAAATGCATCATTCATTAGTTATAAGGTCTGTTCCAACCCTCTCCCAAACAACAACAAAAACCACTATTTCGACCCTTGGGGAAATGGCACCAAATCTTCTTCAAATGCAAATAAATTGAGTATAATGGTTTCAAATGCTTAAGTACTGAATATGAAACTTGTAATACACATTAATGGCAGTCCATTCATCACAAATATATCAGAGAAACATTCCTTTATTCGAAATCATCATCATTATAATGGCATACATCAAGGTAGTGGGGAAATGGACATTGTTTGCTCATCAATCTTCATTTTTACACACAACCACGTGGTATTTCGACCTGAGACTTCCTGAAGGTGAAGAACAGAGTATATAATGCTATTACAATCAGAAATACATCAATATAAGCTCTCCCAAGAAGCACAATAGCTCACTAAAAACGTCCTCCCTCAAGGAGCATGAATATGCCTTCAAAACTAGAGATGGTTGAGAGATGGTGCTGCACTAAACAAAACCACGAGCTGCCCTGTAGCTGGTACCTGCAAATAAAATTCCATTAAAGCTCCATGAAAGACCTGAGTGGCCTCTCCAAACACCAACTTGGATGGGAATCTTTCACCCTCGAAATTGGCTAAGGCAAGAAACTAGTCATCCACTAGCTCTCTCTTCACAAATGCAATTTTTCTCAAATCATCAAAAGCCATTCTCATACTTGATTTCTACATTTTATAACCACCATTAGCCTTCTAAGGGTCGAAATCTTCTCAATAGCTTCAAGAGATTTCCACTTACGAAATATTCTACATTTGCCACTTGTCTCCTAGTTCCAACCTTCCATCTTCTCCCAAATTCGAATTTGAGTCTCTTTGGCTTCTTCCACTCCCATGAGCGCCTTCCTTGAGCCTATTTTTGGGGCTGACATGTCATAATGGTCAGATGTTAGAGGTCAGGTCTGCAATTTGTCATAGTTGTCATAGATTCTCCATCATTGGTGTCATAGGGGCTAGGGAATCTAGCCCAAGTGTCCACAAACTTCCAATTTGACTCTTTATCTTCCATGGAGGTTACCAATCCATCCCAATTCGACCTAAGATGCTCAATGCCATGTGTTATGACTTACCAACTCACCCAAGAGTGTTCACCTTCCCATGAATTCGAATTGGCAAGAGAGAGATGCCATGTGTCATTGAAAAATCAAGCTAGTGTGGGTCCCACACCCTCCATATGTCTCCCAAAACCACTTGCCACTTAGAATTTCTCTTGAATTTATTTATTCACCATATTTATTAAATACTTGAACTCTTCTAATGTCTAAACATCATTTATTAGCTTCCTTATTACAATTCCACATGTGCCCATCCAACCTAGGAAACTAGTAGGATTGATGGGATTGTCTTACTATGCAATTATTTGAATGGGGACATTACACTTTCCCAAAGACCCCAATGACATTGTTGTTCTAGATATCACACAAGTAGCTAGATGGGCTCGTCCAAGCCTTAGAGGTGGGTTTCCTCTTCTAGGTAGTAACGCATCACAAATACCCAATCTTTTTTCATGTCCTACCTCAATAGTCGTCTATTAAGAGTTTCTTCCATTTGGCCTTGAATGATAGTGGAACTACTTCTAGTGGACTTTGAAACACTCATGTTATTTTTATTTAGGATCTTTGGTACACTCTCTTTGTACATCTCTCTCCCAAACTTACTCTCCACTCCTAGGTTTTAGTCACCCAGTGCTTAGTTTTAACTCTTAGCTTAGGTTAGTACTTTAGATTTTGCAACTTGCTTTATATCGACGCTATTGTACGCATAGTCCTATTGACCTACTTTTGTGGTCATTTGTTGGACATTAATAAAATTATCTTATCTATGCTCCCAAGTTTGAATTTGTGTCGTTATTACAGGTCCCATCTCAATCGCTAGACCACTATTGATTGATAGCTTTGGGGTTTTAATTATACACATTACATTGAGAACATTTAATTCTTTTTGGAGTGAATGATGGTACTGGCTTATTGGGGTTTGATAATTCTCCTCCTAAACCAAATTGTTGGTGATTGCTTGCCCAATCCATCACCTCCATGAGCTCCTCCTCCACCTCCAATGCTACCATCGTCGCCATTGCTCACCCCTTCATTGTTTTTGTAGTCTACACCTCCACCTCCTCCAACATCGCCACCGATGCCCTCCTTTCTATTGGTGCCCCTTCTTGCACATTCTCCTCCTCTAGAACAACAACTGCCACCTATGTCTTTACTATCATTGCCACCGCCACTAGCTCCTCTTCGCATGCCGCTTCTATTTCCTCCACCACTCGCAAGTCTTTCTCCTCCGCCAAATCCCTTGCTAGAACCACCATCTTCCTGTGCATAACCATGCCTTCTCCCAATTACACCACCAAAGCCACCTCTAATCCTTGCACCATCAAATAAATTGGGTTTGGGAATATGTTGTTCAACAAAAATAGTACTTCTTCCTCTACAAAGATGATAGTCAAACCTGCAATGAGAAGCATGAGTTTCAATTTCATAATTGATAGCTCCAACTCTAGATCCATGTGTCATTGAAATTATGTTGTTAGTTTGCATTGTGTGATTAGTTTTCTTGGCTTAGTGGATTCCCTAACCAATTGTTGAATTTTTGGGCAAATATTTAATAGCGAACATTATTTTTTGAAATAACATAAGTGTGACAATATTTGTGGTTAGCAATATGCATTGAGGGACCCTAAGGTAAGATGCTCAAAATAGATCCAAATATTTTGTTGAGATACATCTTTTGAGTTATAGCCATGTAGTCACCTTTTGAATTTGGTGGCGAAGGATGCAAAGAATGAATTCTGGCACCTTTGTGGATTTTTTTTTGCTGGTTTTGTATATGATGATCCAAAATGGATCTACATAGGTATGATTTGAATTTCTAAATTCTCTAGATGGGGGGGATTAGAGTTTGGGAGATCTCAAAGATGGTGTTGATTTTCTTAAATTCAAGTCATGAACTTTTGACACATTTTCGGTGGTGCCATAAACAACTTTTTTGGGCTCGGTGCTAAATAATGATATCATAGGCTTGCCTTATTCAAAGTGGAAATTGTTCTTCTCATTGAGATTTCCAACGAGCTATTGTTTACCTAAGACAGAGTTCGTATGCAAAAGTTATGGCCCTAACAAGGTAATGGTCCAAATATTCCCCCACATGTTTATGTGGCAATCATGTCGGCTCACCATATTTCAAATATGGGTAATTAGTAATGTGTGGGAGTCCATTAGAGACTTTTATAAGCATCATGGAGGTTTCTTGAGTGTTTTGAAACTCTAAACCTAACCTTATTTCTTGTTATCAAAAACCTAACATAATGGAGGGAAAGGGTTCACCTTTTACCTTATTGCCCACTGTTCCATAGTATGAGCCAAAGTGTGGAGGAGATACTAACAAAGTAGAGAGATGGAAACATATTGTAGAGGATTATAGAAGACCATAGTTTCTCATGGCTTTACAGTAAGCTTGAACAATTGTATAATTTGTATTGTAATAATCATAACAGAAAAAGGAAGGCATAATCCTTCATTGAATGTTGATTTAGCCATTTGGGTTTCGAGGGCAAATGTTTGTGATCTATTGTGTGTTTTTTCTATTGTAGTCTAATTCATATTCCATAGCAGTTAAAGCTTTGAATGTTGTGCCTGTATTTCTATCAAAGCATGATACGAACCGTTACACCAAAACCCCAAGGTGTTAGTGAAGGCCGTCCACTAGGATCTTAACATCCCACCACGCTCCGCAGTCCAGACTCTGGGCTGGATGTGCGCCCCTACGGTGGTGTCCCCTTTGCGCCATATGAGCCCCGGGCGAACACTACAATGCCGACGTTGCCACCCGCTTTGTGACTTGAACTTGGGTGGAGGCTCTGATACCAAATGATACGAACCGTTACACCAAAACCCCGAGGTGTTAGTGAAGGCCGTCCACTAGGATCTTAACAAAGCATTAAAAATATAAAAGTGATAGTTACATGGTCGAGCATAGGTTCATTGTTGTTGTTTTAAGTTTAGATCTATTTTGGCGAGCTGAGCATTGGAATATCCAACACGATTTATACATCATATTGGTATTAGAGTGGGTTTATTTGGGCGTTTGGCGGTTTGAGCATAGTATATGTTTTTTTTTGTAAGCTATATAGAACCTTCTATTAACAGAGAAAATAAAGTACAAAGATTCTAACTGTCTGCCCCTGTAGGGGGGTTGGCCAATCAAGCTATAACATGACAACACAATACTGAGTTTGTTGAAATGGTAACTCGAGAAGTCCTCTTGTAATATAATGCCTAAGTGCAAGTAGGACTTTAATGTTTCTCTAGTAAAATGTGCTTATGTTATAAAAGTCATAAATATTATGACGTGACTTTATAAAAGTAAAGTGACTTTATTATGTTGTATTTTAAAGTTCACTTAAGTTATAAAAGTGACTTTTATAAATAGTTAAATGATTAAAAGGCTAATTAATGAGAGCCTTTAGATCTTAGGGAAAAGATCTAATCCCGACCATTGGAAAGTTAGTTAAGGAAGTTAGAGTTAGGGTTTAGTGATTGATGAGAGAAGAAGTGTGAAGAGAGACAAGGTGTGAGAAACACTTCAGTTTGAGAGAAGGAGAATCAAGAGAGAAGAAGGGTAAAACATTTTCCAAGAAGAAAATCTTGCACACAAACCAAGAAGAAGAACAACATTTTGATATCCCTACAGATTGAAGATTGCCTGAAGATTGCAGGTCATACATCACAAATCTCGAGGCAGTTTGCAGACACGATTTGCAAGGCAACCAACATTAAATTTTTGTATGAACAAGCTGTACTTTTCTGTCAGAGTATTTATGTATTGATTGTTTGTGAATCTGGGCATGCAGATCGAGATATCTGAAGTGACTACTGGGCCATACAACATACAATCATATTGCTCCTGTTGGCACAAATATGGAGACAAGAAGTATGTTTCGAATACTGTTTTTGCTTGGAAAAGTGATGAAATACTGAATGTGAAATTTCTGTGTAATGTCCCCAATATTTCACTATGGACCACTCCATTGGACTAGGGAATTCAATGGTCTAAAGCAATGTTACAAACATCGGCGCGGCGAAAAACTCAGCAAGGTCCAGGAAACATCCTCTCGGGATTTCTCGGCAACACATTGGCAATAACTCGGCAAAATACAAAATTACAAAAGTATTAATTTTTTTCAATTTTTAAGCATCTAAAGTAACAATAACATCAAGTAAACACATTGCCACATGAATATGGAAAGAAAACTGATATATAAGATATAAGATGTCTAGAGATACATCACACATCAAAACTAAATCGTGTCCTGAAGCCTGAGTCGTAAAAAATTAATAAATATATCTCATGATCCTCATCATGACTCATGAGTCATCTACAATGAAATAAAGTAAATAAACTATCGATTCCCTTTGCACATCACACATCAAAACTAGATCGTGTCCCGAAGCCTGAGTCATAAAAAATATAACAAATGTATCTCATGATCCTCATCATGAGTCATGAGTCATCTACAATGAAATAAAGTAAATAAACTATCGATTCCCTCTGCCCCTTTTACGGGCAAAGGTAATCGCTGTGGAAATGGCCCTTCCTCTAGAAGTAGAAGTAGGTGCCCTTGAGGCTTGTGGGACTCGTACTGGAGTCCGACGTCCTCTAGAATAAGACCTTGCAAAATAACCTCCTCTAAAAACTGGAGAAAGTGGTCGAAACTGATGTCCTGAAGAAGAAGTAGGTCGAGGAGGCAGTCCTCCTCCTCTATGAGTACCAATGCTATCACCGGGTCTATCTCCCTCTATTGCTGACCGTGGCACACTCCCATACTCAGCCTGAAACTCCTATGGAATTGGAAAATCCTCATCCAGAGTCTTTGTATCATCATCATCATCATCATCATCATCACTATCATGATCATCCTCTAGCCAATCAGGGGTTGCCTCCATAACAAGTTCCTCACACTCCGCCCTCCATGCAGCAGGGGTGTCAATCCCATCCAATGAGATGGCCTTCGCATCAACTTTTCTATCAAACTGCTTCACCCATAAGTTCACAACCTGAGATTGTAGTGGACGTAGACCAAATCATTTAGGCACGGAGTATCCAACCTGTAGGAGGATAAAAAGTATTATAATTAAATTATAAATTTACAACATATTAATAATTTAATACATTAGTTAGAAGGTAAAGGGGCATAAAATTATAAATTAGAATTTATTAATTTAAATGAATTTGAATTTTGAAATTCTCTAACCTGTTGCGCTTTTTGGAGTGTACTTTTTCAAATACACTCCAGTTGCGCTCGCAACCAGAAGAGCCACATGTCTGGCTGAGCACCCGAATGGCAAGCCTATGTAGAATAGGTACACAATTGTCGTAGTTCTCCCACCAGCTATCTACAACGATTTAAAAAAAGTCAAACATAAAGACAATGAAATTTAAAACAAAGTATTGGAAAGAGAAAATGAATTTTGAAAGTTGAAAGTTGAAAGAAGGTGAAGCTTACTTGGCATCAGGTTGGTCCTGTCATTTATTGCTATATCAAACCTAAATAATCCTGTGCCTCTCTTATACTCTTCCAACTCTTGGGAGTGCTGTGTACGATCATCTGCACTAGGCACCATCCTCTGGACACACTCGTAGAATCTAGACATAACCTCTCCATCAAATCTAAAGGCATATGAGTAAGAAAATGTAGGCTTGAGGTACAACCCTGCAGCATGAATGGGGCGATGGAGTGTGTGGTTCCATTGCGCATCAATCACCCCCCATATTATTTGTTGTCTCTCCTGCCTCTGATCTCCCTTGTCCTCATAATAGGCATGAATGGACTCTTTGGCCCTGTCCATGGCCTCATATAGGTAGCCCATCGCGGGCTTCTCTCCATCAACCAAGCGGAGAACCTTTACCAAAGGTTTGGTGATAGTGCACATCTCCTTCATCGCAGCCCAAAAGCTCTCATCATATGTAACTAACCTGAATGTGGCTTGCCCCTCTGGTTTAGTGCTAAATGATAAAGCACACCAATTAGGTGAAAAGAACATGGCCTGCAAGTCCCACATAGAACTCAAGAGAGACTGAAGAGAAATAAAGCTCGTAGCAAAGCGTGTGATGGCAGGTTGCACCAACTCTTTGTCACCTGTGAACTTTCTCATCAAGCTAAGCACTGTTGCATGATTGTATATGAATTTGGTGATGCTCCGTTCTAAATCAATGGTATTCTTGATCCAATCAATCTTGCCTTAATCCTATAGGATCAAATCAATGCAATGGGCGGCACAAGGAGTCCAAAATATTGTGGGATACCTGGCCATAAGCATCCTACCAACAACCACATAATTCGCAACATTGTTCATTATGAGTTGGACAACATGCTGCAGGCCAATCTCTTGGATGAACTCATCCAACAAACTACATAGTAAACCCACATATTTGATATGTGCGGATGCATCTACTGATTTCATAAACATAGCCCCCCTGGGACAATGGACCAAGAAGTTGAGAAGGGTCCTACCCTTTGTTAGAGTTTGCACTTTAATTCAATTAGTTAGATCTTTAAACTGAAAGATAGACAACCACAACAAAATACAAAATACAAGAATTTTCCTCGGAGAAACCATAAAGGATAAAACCCCGCAACTACCTCAGAAAAAGATTTGTCACTAGTATAATATCAAACAAGATGGAAAACCCAAAATATAAGATGTCTTCTGCAACTCTCTCTCTTTCTCCTCTAGCGAACTTGTCTCCTCTCTCACTTGGTGCGAACTTTCTTGAGTGAGTGTGAGTGCCAAATGGAGAGTGACTCTCTATTTATACTTTATGTGTGGGTGACCTAATTCCTCAATGGGGCCGACCTCACTTACTTAACTGGGCCGACCTCTCCTAGGGAGACTCAAAAATACAATTTACATTTTACCTTTGGGGAACTATTGCCCCGACTTACAATGGAGGTTTCACCTCGATATTCTAGTATGACCAAATACAATAATGACATCCCCAAACGAAGGAAAAACATCTTCGATGGAGGTACAATAAATGTACAATAAAAATATAATAATAATATACAAATGAATATCTTCCGAAGTTACATTTACAACAACACTCCCTCTTAACTAGGAAGGTATTCTCTCGCCACAGTCATCGTCACTCTGGACAACGTCGTCATCGCTGGATCATCCTCTCTGGATCATCATCGTTGCTGCTGTAGCAATCCTCATCTTGTTGATAATTGACTAGTGACATCTCTTGAATTTATCCGTCATGAGAAGTTCTACAGAGCCAACCCTTTTTCATGTCGGATGTAGGCCTAGCTCTCATCTGGGTCTTCATCATCTCTATGAGCAAGCCATCAAGTAGGTACAACTTAGGACCACACATTACATTGCCACAACAATCACCTGCGTCTCCTACTATCATTGTATCTAGATCATCATCACACACGGAGAGCTGCCCAAGTGCATACATCATGTCCAACAGACCACCTGCGTCTTCCACCCAGTGGATACAACCCAGGAGCACCCCAGGTGCATTACGTCTCTCTCGGTCAACCTGCGTCTTCAAACATGTGGATACAGCCCAGGAGCACACTAGGTGCATTACGTCCCTATGGATCACCTGCGTCTTCCACCATGTAAGATACAGCCCAGGCGCACCCTAGGTGTCTTTATGACCGGTGGACCTACTAGTGTCTCCAAACATGTGGATATAGCCCAGGAGCACCCCAGGTGCATTACGTCCGTATGAACCACCTGCGTCTTCCACCATGTGAGATACAACCCTGGTGCACCTGCATCTTCTGGTCCCATCACTCCCTCTTTCGAGGAACATCGATCTGGATAACACCAAGATTCTCTTTGAAGTACTCGAACTTCACTCTTGCAAACGACTTGGTCAACACATCGGCTATCTGCTCGTTTGTCACCACATACTTGAGCTTCACTGCTCCTCTCTACACTATCCCGGATATAGTGGTACTTGATCTCAATATGCTTCGACTTGTCATGGAACACCGGGTTCTTAGACGACTTCACGCAACTTTGGTTGTCACAGAAGATACAAGTTGCCTCGAGCTTGAGATCAAACAAATTTGACAGCAGCTTCTGAAGCCATACCGCTTCACAGCTGGTAGAACAGGTTGCAACATACTCTGGTTTGGTTGTACTCAGTGCTACACATGACTGCTTTCGCTAAAATAAGAGATCATACCAGATCCCAAATTGAACTAGCATCTTGAAGTACTTTTCCTGTCCGTGGCACTGCCTACCCAATCCGAATCAACATAACCATGCAGGTTAATCTTCTGATTCGTCTCATACTTGGGCCCATACTCAATTGTACCCTTCAGGTACCTCAATATATGCTTTGCAGTAATCAGGTGAACATGTCTCGGATCTGTCAAGAACTGGCTGAGGGTGTTCACATCAAAACATATGTCTGGTCTTGTGTTCATCAAGTACATCAATGAACCAATCATCTACTTATACATCGTGGCATCAACCGTCTTTGAAGAAGCGTCACATAGTAGCTTCAAGTTCGATGCCACATGTGTGGCCATTGCCTTGCAGTCCATCATTCCGAACCTCTTCAGAATCTCTACTGCATACTTTCCTTGACCAAGGAAAATCCCATCCGCACTCTGCCACACCTCCATGCCTAAGAAGTAGTGCATCATTCTCAGGCCCCTCATCTCGAATTTTGCGACAAGCCTTCTCTTTGTATCTACAATGAGCTCATCCTCCCCTGTTACAAACATGTCATCTACATATAGTAGTAGTATTACTGGTTTTCCGCCCTCAACCTTGAAGTAAAGGTTGGAATCTGCTTTACTCTTGGTAAAGCCTAAGCTCATTAGAAAGCTGCCCATCCCGCCATACCATGTCCTGGGTGCCTGCTTCAATCCATGCAAGGCTTTCTTCAACTTGCACACATGAGTCTGTCTATCATGTGTCTCGAATCCCAGTGGCTGCTCCACATACATTTCCTCTTCAACTACACCATTCAAGAATGTTGTTTTGACGTCCATTTGGTGTACCTTCCATTTCATTACTGTCGCCAATGCAAGTATAGATATGATGGAAGTGTATCTTGCTACAGGTGCAAATGTCTCCCTGTAGTCTATGCCTTCCTTCTAGGAGAAGCCACGTGCCACAAATCTTCCTTGTGTTTTTCTATATTATCATCTGCAGCATGCTTGATCTTGTAAATCCATTTTGATGTCACAACAGACTTCCCTACTGGTCTTGGAACCATCTCCCAGACATCATTCTTCATAATCGACTGGTACTCCTTGATCATGGCATCCTTCCATTCCTTCTTCTTTGCTGCTTCTTCGTAGTTGGAAGGTTCTTTATCAATGATGTCACATAGTGGGGCCACATAGCTGGAGTATGGTTTGGATCTCTTGCTTTCTCTATATATCCCATCTAGAGCACCATACTTCTCTGCATCTTGTATTGCTTCACGTGCCCATGCTGGTCTTCTTTTGTGGGAGTTCTTCTCATGAGGTGGATCTACAGGTTCTTGTGGATCTGCCATGTCGCGTTCTTCATGATCTTCTTGAATTGCTTCTTCCATAACCGTGTCTCTAGTTCTGGGAACTTCAGGTTCTTCAATAGGTAATTTTCTTGATTTGTTGTATGCTGAATCTTTGTCGAATGTTACGTCTCTGCTGATCTCGATCTTCTTGAATCTTGGGAAGTATATTCGGTAGGATTTTGATGTGTTGCTGTATCCCACGAATATTCCCTTCTTTCTTGAAGGATCTAACTTGGTTCTCTTTTCCTTCGGGATATGTATGTACGTCGGGCAGCCAAATATTTTGAGATGGCTGACTTATGGTTTCTCACCTGAGAAGGCTTCTTCGGGATTCTTGTTGTTCAATACACGGTGAGGTGTACGGTTTTGTACACACACAGTTGTCCTTGCTGCTTCTGCCCATAAGTGCATCGGAAGATCTTGATCATGTAGCAGTGCCTTCACTGCTTCCATTATTGTTTTGTTCTTTCGTTCTGCAACGTCATTTTGTTGAGGATTGTAAGGAATGCTCAACTCCCTCTTAATCCCAGATTCTCTGCAAAGGCCCTTGAATTCTTCTGAAGTGAATTCTCCGCCATTGTTTGATCGTAAGGTTTTGATCTTCCTCTCGGTGTGATTTTCAACCAAGGCTTTGAATTCCTTGAATTTGCTGAATACTTCATCTTTTCCCTTCAAGAAATAAATCTATGTCTTACGGGAAAAATCATCTATAAAAGAAACATAGTATACATACCTGCTTAATGAGATGGAAGACATGGGACCACACATATCCGAGTGGACTATCTCCAATATTCCTTTTGCCTTGATTTCACTGCTGGGGAATGTCTTCTTCACGTTCTTTCCTTGTGCACATCCCTTGCAAATGCCTTCATGCTTTGTCTAGATTTCTGGTAGTCCTGAAACTGCTTTGCTTGCAATTCGTAGTGCTCTATAGTGCACATGTGCAAGCCTCTTGTGCCATAACTCACTTGGTTCGATGGAGTCATGGACTAATGCTTGTTCTGGTTGACCTTTCAACTTGTACAAGCCTCCCTCTTGCTCTCCAATTACTATTGCATCATTTATTGCCTTTCCTTTTGGCCACATGAGAACTTGGCCATCAACAAACGCAACCCGCATTTCTTTAGCATCTAATGCTGAGATGGAGAGAAGGTTCTTCTTCAATCCTGGTACATAGAGAACATCTTTCATCTTTAATGATTTGCCAGAATTTAGCTTGTAGGAAACTTCTCCACTTCCTTTGATGATATTGATAATCATCTCCAAGTTTCACCTTGTGAGGTGACTCATGTTCTGATAGATTGATGAAAGATTCCTTGTACCCCGTCATATGCTTGGATGCTCCACTATCTACAAGCCAATCATTGCTCCCATGTGTGACGGTGCCCGTGAGTGTTGATATTAAGATATATTCTTCATCACTTGAAGAATCATCCCTTTCTTCTCTGGTTCTTTTCCTTGCCGGTTCATCATCTTCAACAGTGTGAGCATGATGCCTCTTCTTGTTGGTCTTCTTGGAGGATCCTTGATTTTTGGGACAATTTCTTGAGTAATGCTCCTTCTCATCACATGTGTAACATCTGATACTGGAGAGATCCCTTCTAGGTCCATGGTGCCTTCTGGATCTTCTGTGATGATGGTCCTCCCTCTTGTTGTGATTTCTTTTAGTGTGAATAGTTAGAGCTTGGTCATCATTAGCTCCCATCTTCTCTTCTCTTGCTACTAGTCGAGCTTATTCTTGGGTGCATTCTTCCCATAGTCTGTTGATGGTGATCAGCTTCTTCCTGGCACATATTCCTTGAATGAACGAGTCCCATGATCTTGGGAGACCATTCAAGGTGGTCATAACTATCTCTCCTTCTTCTACTTTGTCTTCAGTTGCTTCAAGGTGCTCCTTGATTTGAGAGACGCTTGTGAAGTAAGATTGCATGGTCTCTGAGTGTTGGATCTTCACATTCTTGAGTTGGTTCCTTAGTGTCATCTTCTGATTGATGTTCTTCCCTTCGAATATCTTCGTCAAGGCATCAGACATCTCTTTGGGAGTCTTCAATGATGATACATGAGGGATGAGGTGATCTTTGATGGAGTCTTCAATAATCCTCTTGTCCTTGACCAAGTTCTTCTTGTGGATTGCCTTTGCATCTTCTCCCTCTGGTTCTGGAACCTCAGCATTGACATACTTGTCCAAATCATTTTCTTCTAGGACAAGAGAGATTCTATACTTCCATGCTAGAAAGTTATCAGCTCCTTCAAGCTTATCCTCAAGCTTGGTGTGATTTGTCATTTTGAAATGAGAACCTCAAATGGAAATAGAAATGAATTAGTTCTTACCAATTTGAGATGCACAACCTGGTTCTGGAGCTGGCTGACCTAGAGTTTGTCAGAGAAACCCTAATTTTTCAAACTTTGAATTTTGAACTTCTGATTGGATAGAAAGATGCGCCTCCTCAAGGCGAGTTGTCCAATGTACTCCTTTGTTTGGATTGATGGAGGAAAACCCCAAAAGTTTGATGCCCTAGTTTTCTCTTGGCACCAACGACTGGGTCAAAAGTGAAAATTCTTCAAATTGAATTCTGCTTCCCCCCAAAAATGCGCCCTCCTAGGGCGAGTTAGCCTAGCCCTCTTTTCTTGATGATCTGTGGAGAGAAGTCCTTGAACTAGGAAGCCCTAGTTTCCTGCTACTGCACAATGCCTTCTTTTCAACTTGGCTCTGATACCATGTCAGAGTTTGCACTTAATTCAATTAGTTAGATCTTTAAACTGAAAGATAGACAAGCACAAAAAAAACACAAACGACACAAGAATTTTCCTCAGGGAAACCATAAAGGAGAAAACCCCGCAACTTCCTTAGAAATAGATTTGTCACTAGTATAATATCAAACAAGATGGAAAACCCAAAATATAAGATGTCTTCTGCAACTCTCTCTTTCTCCTCCAACGAACTTGTCTTCTCTCTCACTTGGTGCGAACTTGCTTGAGTGAGTGTGAGTGCCAAATGAGATAGTGGCTCTCTCTATTTATAGTATATACTTTATGTGTGGGTGACCTAATTCCTCAATGGGGCCGACCTCACTTACCTAACTAGGCCGACCTCTCCTAGGGAGACTCAAAAATACAATTTACATTTTACCTTTGGGGAACTATTGCCCCAATTTACAATGGAGGTTTTACCTCGGTATTCTAGTATGACCAAATACAATAATGACATCCTTGAACATAATAAAAACATCTCCGATGGAGGTACAATAAAAGTACAATAAAAATATAATAATAATATACAAATGAATATCTTCCGAAGTTACATTTACAACAACACCCTTCATATTGGTCCAACCATCTGACATAATAGTGCATCCTGTTAAGTCCCATGATATTTGAAGCTCTGCCAACCTGCGAGTGCAATCTGCCTTTTCATCTTGGAGGATGGGCCCTTTCAACTCCTCATAAGTGGGGGGCTTATACCCCGGTCCAACAATAGCTGTCGCCTCAAACATGGACACATAAATTGGGTTCCTGGCAATGTTGAATGGAATATCAATCCACAAGTTTGTTTGCTTCTGAGTTCTCCTTTACTTTTACCATGGACTTCAAACAAGGTTGTGCACCAGGTGTGCATCTTGGCACAAAAAAAGGTGATGTTGTCGAAGGTGAAGGCACTGGGGACTATTTTGTGGAGTGGGTATCCGGACTTGTCCCACTAGCCCCCACTCCTATCACAGACCCTGTTCTTGAAGCAATTTGATTTCTCACGGCCACCTTGTATTGTTTTTTAAGCCCAACTGACTCAATTGCTTGTGTGGCCTTAAGAATGAGTTCTAGAGTTGTTGGTTGCAAGGACCTACATCATGCCCTACTATTTGTGCAAAGTGGTATTTCAACCTGTTTATACTACCCATCATTTTCTTTCCACATAGATTGCAAGTGAGAACCTGTTGATTGTGTGGGTCAACAGGTGTATCCCACTCCCAAAATGGATCCAAAGCTTTCGGCATCTTGTATATGGAAAATTGAAGTTTGAACCTAGGGCAAAAAAAACATTTTTTAGCACATGTGTTTGATGGAAATGTAAAAGACACCAAAAAATCAAAGATTTATTGAGCATTTAAAAATTGATTTGACGAGAGAAAAAAAATGGACATTTTTGTGAGGATTTTCAAGAACCCAGGGCAAGAAAAAAAGACAAAAACGTTTTTTTGGCATGCACATTATTGCAAATAACATAACAGGTTCAAAAAAATTGTTCAAGAGCCTTTAAAAATCAGTTATGAAGCCATAGAAGTCATTGCCAAATCAAACCAACAAGAATGCCTCTCGGGAAAATGAGAAATGATGTAATTTTTTTTTACTTACTTTCAGCTGTGATAACAGTGGAAAAATCTCCAAATTGCAAGCTCCAATCTTCAAATTTGATCCTTGATGACGAATGAAATGCTGGCTAAAATCCTCCTTGGGCTTAGGTGAAATGATCCCTTGCTCCTTAGCTCCTCTCTCCGTCGCTGCAATGTCAAAATGAGACAAAAAATGGCCAATCGGACATGAGTTTTTGTCCGATTTTTTGAGTAAACCTCGGCGCCCGAAAAAACTCACGAGTTCTCGGCGGGAGAACTCGGTCGAGTTTTGTAACACTGGTCTAAAGTCACATGGAAAAATTTAAGAAGAATAATAAAGTGGTGATTTGGGGTCATGAGGAACTATTCAGCAAAAACATTATTCCAACATATTAACTGCACAGTAAGAACTGTCTTAATATTCTGACAACCAACACATAAATTATTTATTATAACAATTACTAATCTTTCTAATTCATGGAATGTAATGACAAATTCCTTACTAATCCAACCCATGGTATTTTGCTTACAACCCATACGATTCCAATTCTTGTAAATAAAAACAAATACCACCCATTATTAGCCTAAAAACAAATACCACCCATTTTTAGCCCATGGTATTTGTAAATATGACAAACAATTTCAACCTGGGTTAGTTAATGCAAAATACCAACCAATGCAAAGCACAGTAAAATAAAACAAGCAAAATCAACTTGTGGTTTTTGAAAAAAAAATACCATTCAATGCAAGGCACAATAAACAAGCCTTGGCACATGGTAATTGTTTCTATTAAGCAAAAATGGGTCGAGCCCACCATATTAATTGCACAGTTCGAACTGCCTTAATAACTATTTTCTTCCAATTATATGGAAAATAAGAATTTAAACTCCTAGAAATATATTAAAAACATTTCATTTACAAACCCAAAAATTAGCCATTACTACAGGAAATAAATTTCCCATACTTCGACTTAATTAAAGAATTGACATTCATGATATGTTAGTTTCAGTCTTGTAATTTATGCATTATTAAAAAGCATATTGCAGAGTTAAATTTGCACTCATTCCATACATAGGAATTCAACCAATTAAGCTTGAATTCATTCTTTATATCCCAACTCAGAAATTAAACAAGGAAACCATATAAATTTTTACCAGTCATCAATTAAATAACATTGAGAACTTAAAACACCATTTCCAGGAATTAAAACTTATTTGTAAAAATACTTGAAATGGGCAATTTGCTGTGTGTGAGGCACGCTCCACCCAACCGTAGGCAATTTTGCTCATTAATCTCTCAGCAAAACGCCACCCTCGAGTCGAGATTCATGCATTCACCAAATAGACATCTCATTAGTCCCATAATTTTTGAATTTCACACTTTGGCAAATAAGAAATTGGCTTAATGCCAAATAGTGCATTTCACCTCCTCAGTTTCATTATGACAACACAACAATGAGATACATCACTGTTATCAGTGCTCAAAAATTCACCAAGTCAGCTACCTACACCATTTTCCATAATTACAGGGATGACTAAGGCAAAAATGGACACAATTTTCAGCAATACCAGACTCAGAATTGGTTCTCAGACTCAGGATTCAATACCAGTTTTCTTCCATAGACAAAAATCGCTCCCCCTATTTTCTCTGACTCTCCAGGCACATGGGCCAATGTAGTCATGGATTCTCACCAGGATGAAGGAATGACTTTCCTTTGGCATGCATTAGTTTAATGCATGGAAAGATGGAACCACGTGTGTTCTCCAAGAGCCCCACGTTTCGTTTTTTTAAATTAAACACTATCTTTAATCCCACTCAAATCACAATTATGATTTTACAATAAGTCTAAAGTCATTTAAATGAGATTATGACTTAGCTAAGACTTAGGATATTCTAAGGGTCTAAAGGATACCAAAGCGTCATAGGATAATTCCCCCCATAGGACACTTTAACCCCATTACTGTCTCTGGTGAATACATGAATCCCCAATTTCTTCAGCGTACTGCCTTAGCACAACCAGTTGTAGATTTTAATATCAATAATTGTAAAAATACAATATGTTCAGCCTTGCAGGCATTCATAGACAAAGATACATATGGCCATCATCAGACAAGGGATTTCAAACAAAAGGTGTTATAGCAGCACTCCTTGAAATGAGAACCAAGAGGACTTGCCATGACCAGACCAAGGGTCATGAGCCCCGCTAGTCCAACACTTTTACATAAACAAGTTGCAACTTGCCCTTTTGAAATGGCAAAAGGACCCTCCTCTTTGGCACATTTGGTAGGGTGTCTTCAGAGAATCCGAAGGGTAACAACTGGCTCCAATTGCGAGACATGTGCTTCTCCTAAGAGTGTGTGAGAACCTCTGAATCTTCTTGGACCTGTAGGTCTACACACACTTCAAACAACGACTTCATTGAATACACGAAGGCAGACACTTCCTCTTGCCTTCCTCAAATCAAAATGAAATGCAATAAGAAAGAAGTGCAATGCATGGGTAAAGCAAATGAGGAAATCAAATGAAACTAAATCCACTATAGTACAAGGGATGTCTTGTGGACATCAGATATCACTTGAGTAGAATTTCTTCAAGGCTTGCCCATTAACAGGAAATGTCAGCTTATCTCTATGTAAATGGCTTAGGCAAAAGGAGTTAGTACTTGCAACATCATCAATTTGATATGAAGCCAACCAAAGAATTTCAAACTTACCATGTTTACCTGTTTTTTCATTTCTTTTGTTCCACATGAGGACGAGATCACCTTTTCTGAAAGTTCTTTGACGGGCTTTCTTGTTGAACCGCCCTTTGTTTTCTCTTGATGTTGTAGTAGATGATCAAATGCTTTTCTTCAATTTTCATCGAGCTCTATCAATTGGTTGATTTTATTTTGGATTGCGTCTGGATTTGAGGCATGCTGTTGTAGGACTTTGTATATTGGAATCTTCAAATGGATACTGGATAGGCATTGTTTTTTTCATTTCATGTTCTAGCTCAAATGGGCTTTTCCCGATTGCTTCTTTCCTTGTTATTCTATTGGCTTATAGAGTGTGCTTCAATTTGCTATCCCAACTTCTTTTGCATTCTCCCAATCTTTTTGATTATAGTCATTAAATTCTCATTGCTTGACTTGGCGAGACCATTTCCTTGCAGATAATAGTTAGAAGCATGAGATAAAACAATGCCATAATCAAAACAAAAAGTAGACAAGTTACCTGAACTGAAAGCTTGGGCGTTGTCTGTAGTAATCGTTTCTGGAACTCCAAATCGAGTGATGATTTTATCCTCAAGAAAGTCGATGACAACCTTTGCCGTGGCTTGCTTCGTTGGAATAGCGTCAACCCATCTCGTAAAGTAATTTGTAGTTGTTAGGATCCATTTATGTCCATTGCTTGATTTTTTTTTATTTGAACTCACCAATGAAGTCAAGGCCCCATTGTTGGAAGGGCGCTTCCACTACTATTGGCTGTAATCGTAAAGCTGCTAGCTTCTATTTACTTGTAAAGAGTTGACAAGGTTGACATCTTCTTATGAATTTGTGCACATTCTGGAAAATGGTGGGCCAATAATATCCAACCCTGAGGATCTTATGCACTGTCTTAGTAGCTGAATGATGGCCACCACATACCCCTTTGTGAAATTCATCCACTAGTTAATTTGCTTACGGAGAATAACACATCTGAGAATCAATTCGTTGGGTTTTTCCATCCTAGGCCTTTGTTAATGAAACAATACTTTGAGGCCTTTAACTTCAATGCTCTTTTCTTATATTTTTGAAGGTGTGGTGGACTGTTGAGCCCATGGGTGTTGACCTTTCTTCGAGATTGAGAGATATCTCATTTTCTTTTGCCATCAATTGAGCGAGACCTCGTCCTTTTACCAACTTGGTAGCCTTGATTTCCAAATCATACTCTTGGATCTTGGCGATCCACTTTCCCTTGGTTCCAAGAGTGTCACGTTGCTTCAATATCTCTTTCATTGTTGGATGAGCCACGTCGGGTAAGTGCTTCAATGATATAACCAGAGCATAAGCTTGCTTTTCCATGATGTGATACTTTAGTTCTGCATCCCTTGGGGCTTTGCTGATAAAGGCTATTGGCTACTCTTCGTCTTGCTCATTCTTTTGTAGGAGAACTCCTGCAATAGTGTCAGTAAAGACAAAATAAAATATTTGAAATGGTTTGGAATAGTCATGACTTACTGGTATCGGTGCTTGTACAATAACATCCTTGATGTCCTCGAAAGAATCCTTTGAATCTTTGTCCCATTTGAAAGCTACATCTTTCTTAAGCAAATTGTTCAAAGGTTTAGTAATCTCAACAAAATTTGGAATGAATCTATGAACAAAGTTAATCCTTCCAAAAGATGATTGCAAACCTTTCCAATTTCTAGGTAAAGCAATTTCTTTCATACCTTTAATTCTTTTAGGATCTACCTTTACTCCATCCTTACAAATAATATGAACAAGTAGCTTACCTTCTAAAACTCCCAAAAAATGACTTTTTAGGGTTTACAAAGATACCATACTTACGACAACGTTCGAATACTTGTAGAAGATGATTGAGATGATCCTCTCTTTTCTTGGAATAAACAACGAGGTCATCTTTGTAAATTTCCAAGATCTTCTACATAATGTCCTAGAAAGCATAATCCATGGCTCTTTGGAAGGTAGTTCCAACATTCATCAAACCAAAATGCATTCTCAAGTACTTGTAGGTACCCCACAGAGTAGTAAATGTTGTCTTGGCTCTGTCTTCTTCCTTTGCTGCAACTTGATTGAAACCTGAGATTCCATCCAAGAATGACAACATTTGGGAACTTGTGATTCTTTGTAGAAGATGTTCTATGTTAGGTAGAGGGTAGTTATCTTTCTTTGGTACCTCATTTAAATTTCTGAAGTCTTCGCAAATCCTTATTTCAACCTGTTTTCCTTTTAGTAACCATTGAATTTGATAACCATTCTGAATATCTGATTGGAGCAATAATGTTGGCCTCTACCATCTTCTACAATTATTTTTGGACCCATGGAGCCAACTTTGGATTTATCTTTCTTAACTTTTTCCTATATGGTCGAGCATCCTTTTTCAATGGGATGGTGTGTTCAATAATATCCATGTTATAAGTCTTCAAATCATCATAAGACCATGCAAAAACGTCTTTGAATTCACTAATCAAGCTTTCAAACTCTTTCATTTCCAACTGGGTGAGCCCTTTGCTAATTTTCACAAGTCTTGGGTTTTCAGGAGACAGTTTATCTCTTCATATTCTTTTGGCCGAGGAACTCCTTCCCCTTTTCCTTTGTATTTATCATTTTTGTCAAAGATTCTTTCCATTTGAATTTGTTAGGTAGGAGCGGGATTGCCCCTTTCTTTATCTAGTGAGCCTACCTTGTCCCATTCAACTTTGTAGTTTGAAAACTCTGCAAGATAGTTCATGAATGTTTGTATCTGTTTATCATCATCAAATACTTGCCAATTTCCCATATTGTCAAGCACAAAAGGCCTAGTGTATTTCATCCCTATACCTTTTCAACCCTTTCATTCTTACAAGCAAACTTTTCTTTTAACTTGCATTACAATGCGGTCAGACTCCAGAGTCTCCAATAATTCTCAAAAATTTAATGCCGCAATCTTTAGCTAATTTAAACCCATGTGAAAGAGCTTCATGCTTGACCACATTGTTAGTACCATATGCACCCTGTTACCAACTATTTTGTACAATAGTTGAACCTCCATTGAGTCGCCAGTGTTTGAACATGATCAATGTTCAATTCCAGAGAATCAGGGGTTCAGTTTGTGATGATTAGCCAGTTTTGGCTAGCCATTTTTGTTTTCCTGTTGAAATGATCATGCCCTATGGGGTCTTTGTAATAAGTGTGCTAGTAGGGTTTTGAGTGGCTTGGTTCCCCAAGATTTGACTATCAACTAAGGTATTCTAGGGAGTTTTTTGCCTTTGTCAATTATGCTTTGCCTATAGCCGAGCAATAATCGATGAGGTTTTCTCCCGCTTCCTCCCAAAGTTGGAATGCCCGATTTTGAAAGTTTGGGCCTTGGGGGGTTATTAGAGTCCAACTGATGTATATGAACCTACTAGACACTGTGTATGTTAGATGGTCATTTCCTAGGTCCCTTGTTCATTTAAAACGTTGTCCGAAATTTTTTTACTAGACGCGTTGGACATTTTTTATTATTTTATTATTAAATTTTCCAAATATTTGATTGGAAAATTTCAACATGTAATAATTAAGTGGTTTGGGGGTGGATTTAAAAGATTGAAGGCTGAATTCCTAAGCCAAAAATCCTAGTTAAACCCCAAACCCACTTATCCTAAGTTTTGGACAGTCATTCAACCTCATAATTAATATTTTCTCAAAAAATCAATAAAAGAGAAATATTAATTAAAATAATAAAAAAAATTAAATTGGAGATAATCCAAATCTCTCCAAAATAATTCAATTGGATTAAATAAACAAGCTAAATGACATGGCATGAGGCATTTATGAAGATTCCAATCAAGTCCAAGTGGATTCAGTTAACTATCCAGTCACCCTCAGTCATCTTCAATCAAGGAATTTGCCCTCCTCATGAGCTCTCACGAATTTGGTTATGTGGCAAGCAATTAATGGATTGCTGGGTATGCATTTGTGGAATGGTGGGCGCCTTCATGAGGTTGAGGCCACATCACAAGGTTCTAACCAACAAACTCAAAGTCTATCATAAACTCGAGCTCCAAGCTTCTCCTTGATTGATTCACGCCATCCTTGCATGTCTCACGAGTTTATGAAGTGGAGGCTATCTATTCGCTTGATGGAGTTTCCAATGGAGAGTGGGGGGCGCCTTGCCTAGGTGGAGGCCACCTCCCCACACCTATCTACCACAAACTCGTGTTAACTTAATGATCTACACTCCAAGCTTCTCATGGATTGGAATTCGACTTCTCTTTGATTGGAATTGGCTCTCTTCTTTGCCAAGTTCGAATTAGGTCTTTGGATCTTAGTTTTTGTATAAAAGTAAGAGCCTTGCACCATTGTTTTTGATGGAGAATATGCAAGAGAACTGTTATCACATATATAGTAGCCAGGCTACCACACATTATTTTTCAGATTCCAGAGCACTTTTCAGCCAGTTCCTTTACATTGAGATGATGAGATGAGCATCTATCTATGGATCACTATCAGATTTTGGATAGCATATGTATTCCCCATGCCATGACTGAGTCTCAGGACACTCAGAGAGATGACCGATGCAGCCATTATATCATTTATGTAGAGCAGTCAGTAGTGCCCAAGAGTTACACTAGCAGTTTCAGAGGACAGATGATGGTTCAGAGGATGAGCATTCAGGTATATGACTCAGCAGGTATATCATGGTTATATTGCTTTTATATTCATTCTTATGGCATGTCTTAGCACTTAGTGCCATGATCTGGCGATCATATAGATATGTGGACCTAGTTGATCTTATTATATATATTCTACTGTCCCTACTCAGGCTTAGAAGTTCACTACTCATACTCATTGGTTTTACCCTCCCTAGGGAGAATAGAGGTGATCATTCCACCATACCTTGGCTTGCTAGTGTTGGCTCCATTATTCATTGTCTTCATCCATCCATTACCTACCTTTTAGTGTATCACCCTGACTTACTACTTGACTAGTGACATGGAGGATCTTTTCCCCACTGTAGCCTTCTGTATTGGATGAGCTTCCCTGTTTATTGTGTCTCGGCTCTGAGTTGGTGACAAAACTTACCTCTGGTGAGTTGGATTGTAGGCCTAAATCATTCTGGTCAGTTGTCCCGATGTTTGTCATTGGCTCGAACTCCCCCTAGTCACTTGAGATGTTGTTGGCTAAAACTGAAAGCTCATGTACTACTTGTGGAAACTTATAAATTTGCCCATGGAAACTAAAAAGGGCAAGAGCGATGAACTGCTAAAAAAAAATACTCCTCGAAGAGTATAAAAGAAAGGTCCAAAAAGCAATGATTCTTAAAAGCTATATCTAAACAATTGCTGACCTTATGTATGTATAAAAAACATGCCCTGGATGCAAGCTGCAACTAGTTGTGCTTATCAGCACACCTGAGATCCGAAGGGTTATGTAGGCCAAAAAGGCCATGAAATGAAATTGAATGATCCTAATGAACCTGGATCAACTTGATGTAGACATGAAGCCTAAGTTGAATAAGCACTCTCTAAACAACTTATTCATTTGTGAGACACCGCCATTCCCTGTGTTGTTGCTCATTCAGTATATACTATGGTGTGTATTCCCTTTCCCATATCCAAAGTGTCACAATGTTAAGTCAGTCAGTCACCCTTTAGCCTAGCCATTTTATTCTAAGCCTTCATCCTTCACTAGCAAATTGATCACAACTATGAAGTGAGTATGGTCTTGAAAGTCTAGTCTGAGTCATATAAATAATTAATGACAATATATATTTGGATTTAGATTGCCAGTAATGATTACTTTGTGTTATAATTGCTATTTGAATGAGTTGTAGAGCATGCATTAACCTTTGACACTTTGCAGCAGCTTCAAATGGTAGTCTAAGTTATATTGGGTCAATATTGACCTGGTCAAACCTAGTTTGACCAAGGTCAATCACAGGACATGAGATTATTGGACCTTATGATGACACAGGTAGATGATATATGGTCTATGTACATGTACATGATGGTTCTATGCATCAGATACAGGTTTATGATGATGATCTATGGTTTTCAGCATTATTTGATCATTTACAGATTATTATTATTTCACATGTTCCGGTATATTGGGTATATTATATGATCATGCAGAGAGCTATATGGTGTATGAGTACACATCTTGGATAGTTGTGGACCTTCTGAGTCTAATGAGACAGTCTATTTTCAGTTCAGGGCAGTTACAGTGATGATTTAGCCTCAGTAGGCTGTCCTAGTGTAGTTTTGGTCTGTCGAAGACCCTGTCAGAGCAGAGATGATTTTTATTTGGTTCACCTAGGGCGCTGATGATGGAGGGGGTGGTTCATCCACTTGTTTTACCATATTACCCCCCTTCCGAACACACTGGTGCCTTCACCTTGACAGTGCAGGCACTCAAGGAGGCAGTTTGGGGTAGGTACATGCTTCCCGAGGCAGTTTTGGATTGGTAGAAATGGCTACAGAGGAATTCGATTTGGGCTACTGAGGCAAAGTTTTGGCATGGGATGATCAGTGATGATGAGTGGGATGTCTTCCGCACCTTCTCCAGCAGTTTCAGCTTCATCGGGGCCCACATCCATCACTTATGGCACTTTCTGATGATTTTTGAGGTCTTTTGAGGCCTACGATTTGTCCATAGAGGCACGATTTGGTATATTGATGACTATTTTATTATTATTGTGCTATGCGGATTGACCAAGGGTGGCTAAAATTACCCCTTGGACCCACCATAAGCTTATTTTTATATTTTGTCATCATGATTTGGTGGGATCCCCTCTCCTAGGGCGATTTTGTCCACTTATTGTTATATTTTATGGTTGATCCATGCATTTTATTGTTGAGCTCATCTCAACCATTGATTAGATCTTTTGATCTTTTAATCTTAGCCACTCATGTAAAAAATGGTTAGGATTATGCTCTCTCCCCATCCTATTTAAGGAGGGAGCCTCTCATTGTAAAATCATCTAGAGATTTTTGGCTCTTGGCTCTTGGAATAAAATTTCTATCTTTTGGAGTACGTGCTTGGGTTGGAGTGGATGTTGGTTGTTTTGATTGTAAATGCTTTTGTCCATTGCATTGGAGGATCTATTGTAGCTATCTTGCATATTTGCCATATCTTTTACAGGTGGAGAAGACTTCTTCAACAAGTGCGAATTGGTGGGGAGGCTTGCCCTTCAAGTTTGGAGGAGGACGTTTTGGGTTAAACAGGGAGTGGTTTTGTCTTTGCACCAACTATTCTTTGCTTATCTCTTTCTTGCTTGTATCTACCTTCAACATGTTAAGCTGATTGATGCTTTGCTCCTTGGTTTTGACAAGTTAGAGGGACACATATGTGGCTTGGAAAAATCGATTTTGCAAGAGGGCTTAAAAAATTCTCCATTTGATCTTTGGAAAAAGTAATCCTCATCTCAACCAGCATTCATCTCTTCATCCAGGTATGCTCCAAAGGTATGATCTTCTTCTTCTTTGAATCATCCATAATTTCTAGATCATAAAAACCCTAATTAATCAAAACCCTCATTTTGGTTTTTCTTAGATCTACTTAGATCTAGCCTTGCTTTTGAAGAGATATTAAAAACCCATCTCTATAGCATCTAACCAAACAAGCCTCTCCAAGGAAGTGCGATTTGGTTCAAGAGGGCTTTATTGCCTTGAAAAGTGTGTCAATTTTAACCCAATCACCACCAAACTATAGATCCAACTAGGGGTTGCAATCTACACACTTGATAACCTACCCCTAGACTCTTACTTTGGTGATTTCTACCTTGTGGGCATCATTCCACATTTTAAGGGATTAAAACCCCCTTTTGAACTACTTGGCACCTCAAGACTCAGATCTAGTAAGATATAACCCTTGGATTGACTTGATTTTCTAGATCCACATAGATCAGTGCCTAAGCTACTTGGATCTACAATTTGGTGGCCATTGGACTTGATTTGACACACCTTGTCCACCTTTTAACCCTTCTTGAGCAAGGTCGCACTTCCTTGGGTGACTGAGTTTGCCCACTTTTAGGACTTGGGTAGTTGAGATTTCAATGGATTTGGAACGGGCATACCTTGAAACCTATATCTAGAGTATCATTTTGTGACGATCTGTCTTGGGGGTAGCATTCATTGTTTTAAGGGATTGTGGTCCACTTGGGTCATTTCATGAAACCCTAGATCTAGCAAGATCCAACCACTCTATCTCAATTAGCCCACTTGTCTTGACCTCTAGGTGTCTTGATCTACACTTTGACATATCTCCTGACTCCATTAACCCATCCAACAAGGCACTAGTCCTCCTTAAGCAAGTCGCACTCCTTGGGAATTGTGTCAAACCTTAGCTCCAGTACATGGGTACTCCTAATTTCAACTTAGATCCATAGATCTACTCATTACATATCCTCTAATGCCAATTGCATCTCTTAATTTCACCTTGTGGGTCCACATTAAGCCATTTCACATATCCCAAGAAAGTAGGACCCACTTGTGTAACACATGGTACTATATCTTATCATTATAACTAGTCATGTGGCCTAAATCATACATTGGTTGAAACACTAATCATTCTTCAAACCACCTTCAACCATACTTTAATTTCTAGGCCTACTTTACCTTGCATTGGTTTCCGTAACTTACCATTTACTCATCCGTAGGAACCTTTGTTTGGGTCCAATCATCTTTGATTGGTTATAGGGTCTCCCCCTAGGTCTTGATTCACCTTGACCTAAAGTGAAGAGTGCCTCGGTTGACGTGACTCCCACCTTGCATTGGGAACCGTGGCATCTCTTGGGTCACCTCTTTAGGTGTCCATCTCCTCTACCATCCCGGATGGGATACCACTAGGGACAACTACAAGTTGTGTGATAACAAGAACTTTGCCAAAATTGTAATGCTTACATTTGTTTGAAACTGGAATAAAAGCGACTTTGGAGGTCAATGCATGAGTTCTTAGTGTTGTGGTTTCATCTTGTGTGAGGTGATATATCTCTCAACCCTACTCTCTCTCTTGCAAATGTATGTTCATTGCTAGCTTTAGAAGGCTATAAATCTAACACATAAGGTTAATCATTTATTGTCTTTAAGTTGATTATCTATGCAAGGTCTTTCAAATATCTAGATTGAACAAGACATAGTCAGTTATACTAATGTTTTTTGGATATTTGTTTGATTTAGTATTCTAGCACTTGATCTTGTTTGCTTCTTGAGTGTTGTGTTTTTCAGCGATCACCAAAGGTGGAGAAAGGGTTGAAGTTCAACTTCTTCTTCATAAAACAAGAGCTTTTATCATCTAACACTTTCATCTTGCAGGATCTACAAAAGCTTCTACTTCCAAGTCAAGAAACTTAGCCAAAAGGGCTCTCTCCTCATCCATCACTCTTTAAATTTAAAAACTTTTTTGGTTACTTGGTTATTAGATCTACCATTTTAAAGTTGTCGAAGCCTCAAAGAAGTATTCTTCTCCAAGCTTTAAACCTGCTCAAGCTTGCCTTTTGATTTTGGACTTGCTTGATCCCTTTTTTTTATTTGCTTGATCTCCTTCTCCTTGATCATCTTCTCCTTCCTTTCCTTCGTTTTCCTTCTCCCTCTCCCTTTCGTTTTCCTACCTTTTTCTCCTCCTTTCTCCTTTCGTCTCCCTCCTCCTTCTCTCCCTTTCATCCTCCCTCCCCTCCATTCGTTTCTTTTCATCTCCCCTTCTCTTCATTTGTTGATCTTCTATTAGCTCTCTCTCTGTCTTCCATTCGTCTTTTGATCCATCTTCACTTCGTTTTTCCTTCTTTGGCCTCTCTCCTTCTCGTTTTTTGCCTCTCTTCCTCATCTCCATTCGTTTCTCTCCTTCATCCTTCTCCTCGTCTTCCTCCTTTGCTAGCCTTTTCCTCCCTCTCTCCATTTGTTCTCCCTCTCTTTCTTCCTCTCGTTTCATGCCTTGCTCTCTTTTTAGTTTGACTTGCATTTAGATCTCAATCTTGTTGCATTTGTTAGTTTGCATTAGATCTCATTCTTAGATCTTTGTTCATTTCTAACTTGTAGTTTGCATCTAGTTTCCTTTTAAAAGGTTTTGCATCCCCATTTCTAGTTTAAGAGTTAGATCTCATTTTGAAAAAGTTTTAAAAGCTTGCATTTGAAAAGTTCATTCTTTGCATACTAGCTTTGCATCTAGATCTTAGTTTTCAATTCGATTTTTGATTAACAATAATGGGTACTTGAAGTGTTTGCTTGTTTCAGGTATTTGAAGGGAAGAAGCAAAAAAGAGAAGAAACAAGAAACTTGAAGAAGACAAAACCAAGAAGAGGCAACAAAAAAAAAAACCAAGAAGCAAAAAACTTGAAGAAGCAAAAACCAAGATGTTGATGTATTTATAACTTCGGAAGATATTCACTTGTATATTGTATGTATTACATTTGTACTTTATTGTATCCCCAACAGAGATGTATTATGCCTCCGATTGGAAGTGTCGTCATTTGTATTTGCAAATGTCGCAAGTTCTATTGTAAGTGTCGTAACTTATATTTGATGGGTTATTAGATCACCTTAGTGGGGTTGGCCCTGTATGAGTTAAGTGGAAGGGTTATTAGACTCCCTTAGGGAGTCAGCCCAGTTAGGGTAAAAGGTAGGTTAAGTTAAAGTATAAATAGAGTGGTTGCACCACTCTATTTGCTCATTCACTCGTTCATCCAACTCGCATAGTTGAGAGAGAGGAGTGCGCACAAGTGGAGGAGGAGTAGCTGCGAGAGACATTTATCTTTTGGGGTTTCATCTTTGTGATCTTTGTATTGGTGCTTATTCTATCTCTGAGGAAGTTGCGGGGTTTTTCACCTCTATGGTTTTCCCCGGTGAAATGCTTTGTGTGTATTGTCTCTTGTGTTTGATATGCTATACATGTTGTTCTCTTAGTTAAGATCCTAGATCATATTGACTTAAATGATGAAAATCTAACACGAGGCAAACAAGAAGAGGGCAAAAAACCAAGAAGACAAATATAAAAATCCTTTTTGTAAAAGCCTTAAGAGCTTCATAATCTTTTTCATTTCTCAAGTTCTCTTCAAAGGTTGAAATCCCAAAAAATTGTAATCTCATAATAAGAAGGGCAAGTGGGATTTAAGGCTCCCACACCCAACTTCCCCATTTGGGGAAGTTTGTAGTGTCTTGTTTCTTTGCTTGTTTCACTCTTAGATTAGTTTTCATTTTGCAAAGTAGAACACTAATTGCTAGATTAGCTTTTCATTTTTGCATTTAAACATTTGATTAACTAGTTTGTTAGATTTCCTATTGTGCATTCTAGAACATTAATTGTTAGATTAGATCTTTTATCATTTTATTTGATTTACTTGTTGTGTTCTTGTTTGCTATTGTTTAAATCATAAAAGGAACACAAAGTCTCTTGAACCTGTCATAAGACAAGTCAAGAGCACTCTCTATCGGAGAGCATTGTTGCATCTTGCATTTGCATATTAGATTAGCTAAGACTCTTGAATCTCACCATAAGGTGGATCAAGAGCACTCTCTGTCGGAGAGCTTTGTTTTTGTGCTCTAATAAAACATTCACAACTCACCATCTCCCTTAAAATTGGAATTTACTATTTTCCATACCACTTATGCTTTGCCCTTCCTTGAGGGATTGGGTTATTCAGAAACGGTATTGGTTTTTTAATTGTTCACATTTAATCCAATTTTATCCATAATAAAATCTTCATCCCATAACCAACGAATCCGGCGTTTATCATCAAAATACTCGAAAGTGGGCAAATTCCAAGTGGGGGCATTGGGTAGCCATATTCCGTTTTCAGTGGCTAGTTAGTTATTGAACGCCTCGCTGGAAACCTGGGTGGTCCAACATGTCTTCGAATGGAGACACTTATAGTATTCCCGGATAGATTTCCAGTACCTTGCGTATCGCTTGGAAATTCGCCTCACCTTTAATAATCAAGATCACCCCAAAATTTATAATAAAGTTTACAAAGAACACTTGCAAAACGATCTCAAGCACCATACCAAGACTTGTATCTCAGCATCCCAAGCATATTGTTTGACTCTATAAGGCATTGGTCCTCCTATTGTTTCATTTATTTTATCTATCATAAGTGCATGTTATAAACTGCTTTAATTTGTCTCATAATGGATGCTATTGCTATACGTTATTAAACAGTGGTGTATCTTTAAATTGTTGCAAGTATATCTTTGTCTTGTTTAAATTTCAAATTATTATAAATCTGTGATCACACAAAAACTCCTAAACAACACCCATCCGCATCACAACACCATAAAAACATTTAAACACAAGAGCCTTATACAACTCTATGTTAGGGACTACTCCCCTTGGCTTCGTTAGGAGTTAGCCTAAATGGAGGAGCTGGGATTAGGTGACAACACCTCGCTCATTGCTTGCCCCCAAGGCCACACCTTTCCCACTTTTAGTGAGGAAACAACTTTTGAAATATTTCAGTTGTTGGTGTGCATCTTGGCGGACAACACACCCATACCTGATCGGGATTTGGCCCCGTTGAAATTGATCGTCTAAAACTTGTCTTTGTCTTGATGAGGAGCAACATCAGTGGCCAAGATTGTGTAGGATCTAATATCATTCTGGAAACAGACCATCTCATTCTCTAGCTCTTTTGGATATTCCACATAATATCTTCTCATTGGTTCTCTATATAGCACCACAAATGTTCCTTCTGTTGTCAGAATGGTGGCATATTATAAGTCCATTTGTATGCCATCACCCAAATCAACGACCCACTTTCTCGATAGCCGCACACCCCATGCTTCTGGCATGCCAATGACAACGATATTCATTAATAACTCAATAGTACGGTGTGTCGCAAGGCTCACTTGGACATCCTTGATTAATCCACAAACTTGGACTTCTTGAGAGTCGATAGCATAGATATTTCAATATGGTCTTGAAACTTTTAAACCCAACTTGTACATCACGGGCAAAGGCATTACACTTGTCGAGGCACCTGAGTTCAACATATAGTTGTGCAGAATCAAATCACCAATCATTAATGATAGAAAGAAGGGTTGATTGGTTGGATTCTTGTTATCCACGGAGTTCATATTTTGAAGGATTATGGGTAAATATTCATTTTCGCTAACGACACATGCACTTGGCTTTACTTCTTCCAATCCCTATGATTCGACTGACTTCTCACTGCTGGCATCTTTACTAACTCAACCAATGGAACTAGGACTTATAACATTTATCGTATTTGAAACATCAAAGCCAAGAATTTTATTAGTAGTAAAACTAGCTGAAGACTTACCTACACTTACTTGAATCTACGGGGAAACCTTGTTTTTAGGCACCCTCGATAACTTGTTGTTGGCTTGCTTGTGGAAGAGCCTTCTTTCTTTTCAGATAGGTAATGCCTTTAAACCTGTTGTTGTACATTTTATTAATCTCTTTAGGAAAAGGCATCTCTCTTAGCAACTTGGTGAGCTTGTCAGCTTTGACATATTTCTCTTGACTCCCTTCATATTTTCATCAAACAAATGAAACTACTGTCGATCTTCGAACAAATTGTTACTTGTTTTGGGATTATCTTCACTATTTTGATTTTGATCCTTCTTCATTTCCTGAAAGTAAATACATGTACTTTCACCATGGAAATCCTGACAAGCTCGACAAAAAGTGCGGGAAGTCACCAACCATACTTGCCGGTTCCAATGATGTAAGAGGTCTCGAATTATTTGGAGGACCATTGTTGAAATTTCTTGGAGTAAACTTGGTCTGTCGTTGGTTCCTTTCAACTTGGATAATCCTGTTTAGTAGAGCGGTCGTCTGTTGAGTAAAATCAATCCTTATTTTCTTTATTTCTTCAAGCAGTAGGCTTATAGCATTTTCAGGAGCTTCGCTGGCTAGAACTGAACTCGTCTTTGATTTCTGCTCAACTTTACTCTCGGCATGCAAAATATCAAGTTTCCTTGGTGCCCTCCAGTTTTCATTGAAATCTTTCACTCTTTGCTTAATTGTTTCCAAATCTTGAGGCTTAGCCATATTGAGGTGAAAGAGGAACTCTCCTTGGAATGCATTCGTGTAATGTGTCAATATGATAGCATCATTCAGCTTGTGAGTCTGAGGGATCTTTCGCACGGTCTTGTCAAATCTGTTATGGAACTGATCAATTGATTCATTCTCATTTCTCTTTATGTTCATAAGATCATTCGATAAAAATCAAAGATCCCTCTTTTCAGCCAACTAGTCATAAAATATTTCTTGCAACTTCTTGAAAGTACCAATGCTATTATTGGGTAAAATTGTAAACCACTTGTCAACTTCACCTTCCAATGTGAGAGCAAAGCACCTGCAATAGACATCAGTCAATCTAACACCTTTTCTATGCATGCATGTCATAAACTCTTTTCAATGATCGTCAACATCAATAGCATTAGTTCCATTAAAAGTAGGTAATTTACTGAGTTTCGGGAGATCATTTGGATACCCTGGCATCTTAGTAAAATCAAACGGTGCATCCAAGTCATCTAACCAGAGAGTTGCCATTGGAACAATAGGATCGAAAAGATAATGGATATTTAATGAAACTTCAAAATATATATGATTACTTTCCTCCCTTACCTAGACATGATGCTTCTTTTTTCGATAAAGAAGGACAGGGTCAGGGACGAAGATAACATTACCTCAAGGAAATATTGTTGTTGAGGACCTTTTTTTATTTTCTTGAATTGAAGTCGCTAGATAAGACCTGCAAGGTTAGTCCTTCAACAATAATCTTATTAAGGTACAAAACAAAAACTCACCTACTCTGACCTAACACCAAAGATCTTGATATCGCCGGAAATGAATGAACTAGACTTGGGAACACCTATAGTGGAAGGTTGTCACTTTTCCTTTGGGTCCTCGACAACGACACCAAAAAATGTTGTCGCTTGTCAGGTTTTGGACTTTTTGAGAACAAGGACTTCATGAAATGCTTTCTCACAAAATATGTTGTTCATGCTATAGGGAGATTGGGCTTTTTGACCCAACAACTTGCCCAAACTGTTATGCAACAATCTTCAAGTAGTTCCCCGGCAACGGCAACAAAAAATTGTACCTCACAAATTAACAGCCTTTTGATTAGGTCACAACAACCAATGTTAATATCGGCAACTTTTCAGGAGACACACCCTTTGTCACCACAATGCAATCTCCTCTCAGTTTAGTCTTGTTCTTTGGGCCACGAGCTTTCCAAAATTGGTAGAAATAGACTTGTAAGATATGCAACAAAAACAACTCTATCTCTACAAGGCCTTCCGATTGAGTTAGTAGATTAGTGCCTTAATGGAGTCAACAAGATATGCAATAAATACCCAATGAACAAGAAGGTTTAGGAGCAATAAAACTTGAAGATAATTGATCAACAAGGAGAACCACTTTTTTTGTAATAAAAACCATCAACATAAACTTGGAAGAAAACCCAAATTGATCGTGGAAATATCTCGAAAAGTACCTCCCGACTATCACTTCCCAAAGGAGGATGTATCCCCTCTAGGGCGCACTTGTCTTGACGGATGAATGTTGTGTTTTGGGACTGATTTCACCTTCAGATTTGTAATTTCTTGCAGTAATGGTTGAAAGGCTTGACCCCCCTAGGTCAACCCCAAAAACTTGGAGATGAACTAGGAACCCTTTCCACTTGTTAGGGTTTAATTTTCCTGTCAAAATGAACTTGCAAAACACTCACACCAGATTTGCAACAGGGCTGTAACAGTCTTGTGAGAGTGACATCACCCTCCCTAGGGCTAGCATCACCCCTATTTAGGGATTTTTGAGCTGAAAAAACACCTTTTTATGGATTTTTTAGCAAGATAATCACTTCAGAAATTAATAACAGCAGTAAATATGAACAAGTAAGTCAATTACAATGACAAAAAATAAATATTTTTGGATTTTTTAAAATATTTGATTTTTTAAAGTTTTTTCCTATTTTTTGATTTTTTTAGTACAAGGAATTTTGTAAACTAAAATTTTGGTGAAGACGAGGGAATAAGACCTAGGTCTTGTTCCTTGTGGGATCGAGAAATCAGGGTTATCGTTTCTCCTAAGAATTGGCAATTCACTATTTGTATAAACTATGGCAAAGCTAAGAAACCCTAGGTTGTGTTAGCTTTGACCTAGTTACGACAAAGAAAGATGCCAAGGCCCAAAACAAGAGAGACCCTTCAAGAGGGATTCTTACTTACAAGACTATACTATTATGCATAAAATGCTAGGTCACCCTTACCTTGGATGCCTTTGGCAATGCAAAACAAGAGACTCAGAGATCTTACCACAATTGAAGAAGAAAACCGAAGATATTAAATGTCCCAAGAATCTTTTCACCTTAGACAAGCCTTGAAAGATAGTAAAGAAACCTTCATGCATCAACTTTATCCTTAAAACCCTAGAATTGTCCAAGAAAGGAGGTATGCAACACTTGATTAGCTCATGTACACAAGAACAAAAAGAAAAAGTGTTTTATTTGATCCCATGATCTTGATTACAAATGAGGAGTTACCTTATTTATACTTGAAAATGCTAACTTAGACCTCCTTTAAGCTGACCTATCTAATTTGTCTTTAAAATGACTTTTAATGAGTTTTAGGGTTTGTCACCCACAATCCAGGGACTAAACCTCATAAAACATAAAATAATGATAAAATAAGATGAAATGCTTCAACTTGATGATGAGTTGAGTTTGGAAGGAGGACATCATGCCCCGTCTAACCCCAACACGTGTCTTTTTCCCTCAACACCCTCCTTCTTAGGTTGGTACGACCTCTTCTTGCTTGCTTGGAAGGTGGACAATTTGCTCTTCAACGCCAATGTGACTAAGAGGGAGGAATGATACAACAAAGATAGGTCCAAGGGGGTATCCATGAGGTGTGCTAAGGTGGGCATGACAACCCTTACAAGCACAATCACCTCTGCAAAGCATGAAACATTAGTGTGGTTAGTAGCCCCAAGCCATGTGTCCTAATGTATTCATGCCAATGTGCACCAGAACACACACCTAGGGCACAAATGCCCAACATGATGAGAGACTTCCACCCACCAATGGGTAGTTAGCAAATCCACAAGGCCAACACTCCTTGAAATGAGAACCCAGAGGACCTGCCATGACCAGACCAAGGGTCACGAGCCCCACTAGACCAACAATTTTAGATAAACAAGCCCCAACTTGGCCTTTTACAATGGCAAAAAGACCCCCTCTTTGGCACATTTAGTAGGGTGCACTACATAGAATTTGGAGGGTAACAGGTGGCACGACAATTGACTAGTATTAAACTAGCGATGAGCACAAACACAAGAGTTTACATAGTAACACATGACCAGACCAAGGGTCACGAGCCCCACTAGACCAACAATTTTAGAGAAACAAGCCCCAACTTGGCCTTTTACAATGGCAAAAAGACCCCCCTATTTGGCACATTTAGTAGGGTGCACTACAAAGAATTTGGAGGGTAACAGGTGGCACGACAATTGACTAGTATTAAACTAGCGATGAGCACAAACACGAGAGTTTACACAGTAACACATAACATTAATCCACACTCATACAATAGACTCGGAGTCTGACTCTTTTATAGAGATTCCAAATGGTTATAAGATCTAACTAATTCCTATGAGAGGAGTGATTATCTCAACTCCAACAACCTCTATTCATAACTAAATGCCTAATGACTAGTTACAATCTAACATTATTACATAAGTAAGCCTTATAATCTAACACCCCCTCTTAAGGCTTACACCACTAAAAACAAAAGTCACTGAAAGAAAACACACGTTGACACAACTAAAATAGAACCATACATTCTTTAGAGGCCTCCTCTTTGAAAACAGTTCTTGGACCAGTAAGACTCCTTCAGGCTGCTCCCTATTTCACCTAAAGGTTTAGTCTCCTAGCTGTGATCTGAGTTCCCTGTATCATTGGACACCATTTACACTTGAAGTGTCTCATCGCCCTTGTAAAAGTATGATGCTGATCTTCCAGATCTTGGATCTCTCCTTAAGTATTGGACATCAATCCTCACTTTCATGTCTCATAACCCCAATGAGGTATAGTTTCCCTGATCCACAAGCATCCTGGACTAATGAACAGCTATCTGCTTCAAATTGAATGTGTTGATTTGCAAGGGGAATATGGACTTGGTTTGGGAAATTTTTTGTTTATGTCAAGGTTCATTATGTATGCTGGTCTCTGTTTGTATTTCAGCATAAAAAAATTAATAGAAAATCCCTTTCCCTTTCATTGGACTGTTTATCAAGTTTCATTTTCAAGAACATGCTTTTCTCCATGCTATTTGCTTAAGATTAAAGTGTTGATTTGCAAGGGGAACATGAACTTGGTTTTGGGAAAAAAATTGTTTGTGGAGGTTCATTATGTATGCTGATCTCTCTTTTGTGTTTTAGCATAAGTTTGAATAAAAAATCCCTTCTCCTTTTTGATGATACACTTAGAGAAACATTGGGCATCAAAGTATTATGATGTGGCTAAATAATTTGGCAAGAACAGCGAATATCATCTAAAGATTATTGTCATATATTGCAGGTGTAACTCATGTTGTGATGAAGAAGTAGATTTCTCAGATAACTTTATCCGGCACAACTACTCTTGTACATAAGCTTGTATTTTTCAGAAAGATGAATATAAACAGTATTCAGCAAAATTATTTTTTATTTGCTGTCTTATGTTTCAGAACACGTTGCCGATGAAGAGTTGATGGTTATTAAATTGCTAGCGTCTATGAAGTGGTCCATAGACTTCTTAGTGTAAGCATAGGTTTCAAACATGGTGGCTATAATAATAAGAGTATAGTAGTCTAAGATTCTTCTAAATGTGTATCACTTTAGCTTGCATCCAAAGTTTAAACACATGCACACACCATATTTTAAAGTGAGATATTTCAATGTTTAAACAAGTGGTACTATGCTACTGTTTAACAGAATAATCCTAGGTTGCCTGCTGTGATTTTCTGTTTGCCTATTCGTTTGTGAATGATATCTATTGTTCAAACTTGTAAGGGATTTCAATATCTTTATCAGAAATCCCTTTCTAAAGTTTCCCTATGAATTTTGGGTTTTTATTACTTATAATGCGGGTCTATGATAACCTTTATCATCTTTTTTAGAAATGCTTCACCCAACGACTAGCTTGTATGTAATGTACGTGGGAATAAATATTCTTAATTAACTCCCTTATCTATATTACCATATAATTTTAGTCTTGATCAGAAGTTTAAAAGTCTAATGAGATGCTTTTCCCTTTTGTTGCAAAATTAGGAAAACCTGTTTTGGGAGAGTTGCATTCTCATTCATGATTTGCTGCATTTTTGGCATCTGATCTGGTGCAAGTATATATTATCTGATGATATCGATCCTGTCCCAGATTTGGGAGAATTGCATTCTCATTCATAATTATTTGTTGCGTGTTTTGTGTAACCTAAAATTTTGGCATCTATATTCGTCTGTTGATATAGATCTTGTAAATATCTGTATGTTCTTTTAAGCTAATTACAAATATGCATATATTTCCAGCATGATCGTGGCTTTTACCTACCATAGCTTATGGCTATCATTGGGTAAATCATTTGCTCATGGTTGCAGAAGTATCTTTTGAAAAATATAGGCGCATTATACAGTGAGGGAGATGCATAATGTTTATGCTTATCCTTGATGAATTTCCGGGGAGATGCATAATAATGTTCGTGCCTATCCTTGCTTTACGAACATGCATGGATTTCCGGTATGATGGGGGGCTTTTACCATATTAACCACCATATTAACCATAGCTTAGGGCTATCATTGGGTCAATAATTTGCTCATGAAATAGAAAATGTCAGTGCGTCCTACCGTAGTATGAGGGAGATGCACAATGGTTATGCTTATCGTTTTTCAAATATGCATGGATTTCAGCGGAGACGCATATTGTTTGTGCTTATCCTGCTTTACGAATATGCATGGATAACGATATGCGTGGATTTCAGGGGAGATGCATAATGTTTGTGCTTCTCCTTGCTTTACGAATATGCATGGATTTCTGGTATGATTGAGACTTTAACCAAATTAACCACTGGCTAAATCATTTGATCATGAAACAGTTGTTAAAGTATTTTTGTGCCTTTTACAGTAGTTTTGCTTATGAAATGGTTATTACAAGAATCTTTTGTGCTCTCTGTAGTAGTACGAGGGAGATGCATGACGTTCATGCTTATCTTGCTTTTCGAATATGCATGGATTTTTGGCGATACGCATAATATTCATGCTTATCTTGCTCTTGGAATATGTATGGATTTCCGGGGAGATGCATAATGTTCGTGCTTATCCCTGTTGTATGAGTATGCATAGATTTACAGCATGACCGTTGCCTTTATCATATCAACCATCGCTTATAGCTATCATTAGGTAAATCATTTGCTCATGAAATGGTTGTCAAAATTGTCAAGTATCTTTTGAAAAATGTAGGTTCATTTTAGAGAGCAATCATATGACATTCACTTTTATACAATGCCCCCTAGTATGAGGGAGATGAAACCTAATCCCGATCTTGCTCTTGATGTGGCATGCGGCATACGTTTGGTCAATATTGTATTAAAGAAAATAGTATATCATGGGTGAGATGTGCAACACAATATATAGTGTCCCAACAACAAAAAGGAACAAGACTAACTCAAGGATGAGATTAAATTTTTCTTTCAAACTAAATTGAAATCAAATATTATAACTTCCAACATTTCAACCCAGCATTAACATAACATCTCAATCAGATTTACATTTTAAAAATGAACCATTG
The DNA here is from genome assembly GCA_027924585.1 of Larix kaempferi. Taxonomy (NCBI): domain Eukaryota; kingdom Viridiplantae; phylum Streptophyta; class Pinopsida; order Pinales; family Pinaceae; genus Larix; species Larix kaempferi. Next base: position 3,919,455 of record BSBM01002098.1, on the reverse strand, counting down.
GAGACACATTTATTTTCCATTGTTAGGGTTCTACCTTGACCTCCTGTACTTTAGGCTACATAGAGGTTATTGAAGTAATGTATGTGGCCATCTCCTTTGAATAAGATCAAGTAAACACTAGTGGACAATTAATTATTGTAAAAAAAGGTCTTTGTTAATTAAGACCTGCTAGGTAGTTGGTATTCATTAATTATGGGACCATGAGTAGTTAGGGTTTTGGTTATTTGAAGCCTATTTAAAGAGCTAGGAGATGGTTTGTTCCGTTAAGTATTGTTGTATTTGTAACTTGGTTCAAGTGAAAGGTCACCCAAACTTAGATAGGTGAACATAACTTTTTGTTGGATTATCATAATATAAGGGTCTATTTCTAACATTTCATTTCAATTATGTGTGCTTGGTTCTTTTGCACTATAATTTATGGTTTCTTGCATCATAAATCTTGTATATCTTGTTGTGTTCTAAGTTTAAGGGTTAAAGAACTCTAAAAGTGGTATTCGAGCACTTTCCTAAGCTTGTACGTGTCTATTATATATATATATATATATATATATATATAGGGTAGAGATGTGTTTTGACTACTTTAAATAATATATATATGTTTTGTTCGACCGATAAAATTGCAATCAAAGGCGATATTATGCAGGAAATACAAGAGGTTTCACTTGGTTGGACACCCTTGTAATTCTTGTTGGTATCCCTTTCGGTAATACTACATCGGGCAACGCTTATATACATAATTTCACTTTCACGTTCCCTTAGGTATGTTAATTGAAATCAAATATTATAACTTCAACATTTCAACCAAGCATTAACATAACATCCCAATCAGATTTACATTTTAAAAATGAACCATTGGAGACACATTTATTTTCCATTGTTAGGGTTCTACCTTGACCTCCTTTACTTTTTAAAAATGAAACATTGGAGACACATTTATTTTCCATTGTTAGGGTTCTACCTTGACCTCCTTTACTTTAGGCTGCATAGGGGTTATTGAAGTAGTGTATGTGGCCATCTCCTTTGAATAAGATCAAGTGAACACTAGTGGACAATTAATTATTGTAAAAAAAGGTCTTTGTTAATTAAGACTTGCTAGGTAGTTGGTATTCATTAATTATGGGACCATGAGTAGTTAGGGTTTTGGTTATTAGAAGCCTATTTAAAGAGCTAGGAGATGGTTTGTTTCGTTAAGTATTGTTGTATTTGTAACTTGGTTCAAGTGAAAGGTCACCCAAACTTAGACAGGTGAACATAACTTTTTGTTGGATTATCATAATATAAGGGTCTATTTCTAACATTTCATTTCAATTGTGTGTGTTTGGTTCTTTTGCACTATAATTTATGGTTTCTTGCATCATAAATCTTGTATATCTTGTTGTGGTCTAAGTTTAAGGGTTAAAGAACTCTAAAAGTGGTATTAGAGCACTTTCCTAGGCTTGTACGTGTCCAATATATATATATATATATATATATATAGGGTAGAGATGTGTTTTGACGACTTTAAATAATACATATATGTTTTGTTCGACAGATAAAATTGCAATCAAAGGCGATATTATGCAGGAAATACAAGAGGTTTCATTTGGTTGGACGCCCTTGTAATTCTTGTTGGTATCCCTTTTGGTAATACTACATCAGGCAACGCTTCTATACATAATTTCACTTTCACGTTCCCTTAGGTATGTTAGAAGTCCTCTAGGAAGCTAGCTTTAGATAATCCGATTGATCGTCTTATTGCTATAGTTATATCGCACATAACACTCTAGAAAATTAGTCTCTACTGCCTAGGTAGTCAGGTAGTATGACTAAGGGCACGGTTGAGACTCTTTAATGCATGCTATTGGGCTAAGAACTATTATTGGATCGTGTAAGTATATTAGAGAGCTATAACACTTGAAGTTGACATTCCTTTGGCCTTGGGACCCTGGAAACCTTGCCTTTTGTGACCAAGCAACAAAATTCCTACATCTTCGCATCTAGAAGGAATTTGGAAATTTTGTTTATGCAGTGATATTTTGCAAGGAGTAATACTCCAATTAGCACAATGAAAAAATGTATGGGACCTATCAACGCCATTGTGGGAGACTTATTTCAAAAGAATCCCTATATCATACTAATCGTGTTGGTATACATCTATAACTACTCTTTTTGTATGGATTTGCAAACCCAACATTTGGTGGTACCTCTCAAAAGACTCTTTAGCCACTAGTTTTGAGATAAGTTGGTGTTAATACTTTCCAGATCCTAAGCAGTCCCATGGTCAACACTCGCGACTGACCAGATATGGAGAACCAAAACATATAGTCGCCCCAAGGCACCTAAAGATATTGAATTCATGGTTGCGCACTTGTATATTTCAATGGTAGATATCAACACTACAATGGTTAATCACATCAAAATATTGGAGAAGTTATGTAAGCGCACATGGCTAGATTCCAAAAAAGAGGATCTCACTTGGTTGGACACCCTTGTAATTCTTGTTGGTATCCCTTTCGGTAATACTACATCAGGCAACGCTTATATACATAATTTCACTTACACGTCCCCTTAGGTATGTTAGAAGTCCTCTAGGAAACTTGAAGCTAACTTTAGATAATCCGATTGATCGTCTTATTGCTATAGTTATATCGAGCATACCACTCTAGAAAATTAGTCTCTAGTGCCTAGGTAGTCAGGTAGTATGACTAAGGGCATGGTTGAGACTCTTTAATGCATTCTATTGGGATGAGTACTATTATTGGATCCTGTAAGTATATTAGAGAGCTATAACACTTGAAGTTGACACTCCTTTGTCCTTGGGACCCTGGAAAATCTGCCTTTTGTGACCAAGCAACATAATTCCTACATCTTCGCATCTAGAAGGAATTTGGAAATTCTGTTTATGCAGTGATATTCTGCGAGTAATACTCCAATTAGCACAATGAAAAAATGTATGGGACCTATCGACACCATTGTGGGAGACTTATTTCAAAAGAATCCCTGTATCATACTCATCGTGTTAGTATACATCTATAACTACTCTTTTTGTATGGATTTGCAAAGCCAACATTTGGTGGTACCTCTCAAAAGACTCTTTAGCCACTAGTTTTGAGATAAGTTGGTGTTAATACTTTCCGGATCCTAAGTAGTCCCATGGTCAACACTTGTGACTGACCAGATATGGAGAACCAAAACATATAGTCGCCCAAGGCACCTAAAGATATTGAATTCATGGTTGCGCACTTGTATATTCCAATGGTAGATATCAACACTACAACGGTTAATCACAACAAAATATTGGAGAAGTTATGTAAACACACATGGCTAGATTCCAAAAAAGAGGATATCACCCCATAAGCATTTGTTAATGAAGTTTAGGGCTTTTACTATGTTTTTAGACAACTAGTCTCCCTTTCAAGATAACAATTATGGCATCACTTTTTAAAGGTAGATATGTGCAAATTTGATGGCTTGGATCCCTCACATTTGGTGACCCAAATGGAACATTATTTTTTTATCCATGGCATCACTGGTGATCTAAAAAAGCTAAAAGTGGGGGTCTTATAGTTAAATGTAGAATGGTATCTTATTGTCGCTATGTCCTCCAAACCCACTTTGTGCATATTCTTCACGATTGTTTAGAATGTGACACTCACTACTTGGGACGTTGACAAAATTATGCCAGAGCGATACAAATATAGACTATATTACAATCCGAGCAATTGACAATCCACATATGGCCTCTCTAATTTCTTTTTATGGAATGTTTAATTACTGGTCTCAAAGATGCAATTCGAGCACATGTCAGAATACAACGCCCCAAAACATGGTTGGAAGCTTATGATAGAGCCAGAGAAGTCGAGATGGTGATCAATGCTCAAACAAAAAGTCTTTCATTTCTTACTCGCACCATGCTCCCTATGGCACCTACTCCCAACATCTCTAATAAATTATCATTAAGAATCCAAAAGTTGTCTCTCGAAGTGATAGCCAAATGTCAGTGCCTTGAACTTCGCTATAATTGTGATGATCGATATTTCATAGGGCATAAATGCAAATACCATAAGTTGATTCTAAATTGATGTCTCACCACAAGAACACCCATAAGACAACAATTGAAAGCACTCAAGAACCAAAAGTGGAGGATTTTGCTCTGCCTATGGAAGATGAAATTGATTTGCAAGCTCTGCGTGAGGAACCCCAAATTTCTCTCCACGCCTTATCAGGTTTCTCCACACCCTCAACATTGAAGTTGATCAATTACATCAAGAATTGCAAAGTAATTGTATTAATTAACAACGGTAACAAACCCACAATTTTATTCACAGGAGAGTGGCATAAGAAACCCATTATTATGTTTGACCTATACCAAATTTCCAAATTATGATGACAAATGGTGGTATGATGAAATGTGGGGGCTGATGTGAAAATATGAAACTCCAAATGGGTGATTACTATCTCAAAACACATGTTCTCTATTGAAATGGGTGGCTGTGATGTAGTTCTGGAGGCAAAATGGCTATGGACTTTGGGACTTGTCATCATAGATTTTGGGACCTATATATTAGCTTCACTATGGAAGGACACAAACATAATCTCAAGAGGTTCACTTTAGGTTCCTCGAAAATTACCACCTCCCATCGTATGGAGAAGTTATTGAAGAAAGGCTACTAAGGTATTATTGCATAATTCAACGCCATCAAGTAGTGGACACATCTCCACATGGCATTCACCTTAACTTGTAGTTGGTCTTATTTAAACATCAACAGGTGTTTGAATCATCAAAGAGTTTACCACCGCCCGGTGGGGAGCATGAGCATGGTATTCCACTAATTCCAAGAGTCAAATCCCCAATATACGTCCTTATCGACACCCTTTTGCACAAAATAATGAAATAGAAAAGACCATTTAGGAGTTGGAGATTGGGGTCAGTTGTCTCAGTACAAGTCCTTATTCCCCATTGATGGTTGTGGTATTGAAAAAGGTAGGCACTTGGTGCATTTGTCTTGATTTTAAGGTTCTCAATAAGATGACTATTAGGGATACATTTACTATCTTGGTCATTGATAAGCTTTATGGAGACACGTTCTTCACTAAATTGGACCTTTGTTCAAGATACCACTAAATAGGGTTGTAAGAAGCAAACAACCCTAAAAATAACTTTTCGCACCCATGAGGGTCATTATAGGTTCTTAGTGATGCTTTTTGGCCTTTGCAATTCTCCATCCACCTTTAAGAGCCTTGTGAACAAGATCTTCAAACCTTTCCTCCACAATTTTGTGTTGGTCTTCTTTGATGATAACTTGATCAACAACACAACCTAGGAATGCCATCTAGAGCATGTGGATCATGCTTTGCAACCATTATTTGTGAAGCTTTCCAAATGTGCTTTTGGGGTTATTGAGGTTGAATACTTGGGTCACATTGTGAGTTAGGATGTGGTATGAGTGGACCCAAAGAAAGTGGTGGCTATGCAAGATTGGCCATGCTTTAAGACCCTCAAGAGCTTCCCTGAGTTCCTAGGACTTATAGGCTACTATAGAAAGTTTGTGAAAAATTATGCAAAACTGTAGCTCCTATAATGTCCTTGCTAAAAAAGAATGCATTTATTTGGAGCGAAAAAAGTTGAGTAGGCCTTCTCAAACTGGAAGGATGTGCACTACTCCAGTGTTAACAATTCTTGATTTCACTAACACTTTTGTTGTAGAATATGATGCTTCAAGAAGAGTTCTGGGAGTAGTATTGTTGCAAGAAGGGCATCCTTTGGCCTTCACTAATAAGCAGTTATGTGATTGGAATTTGGGAAAATCTACATATGAAAAAGAGATGCAGACCATCCTTCATGTAGTTGAGACATGTTGCCCATATCTAGTAGGGAGACATTTTAAGATCAAGACTAACTATCATAGTTTAAAATATTTCCTTGAACAAAGGTTGTCATCACTAGAGCAACATACGTGGGTTACTAAGACGCCGTGGTGTGATTATGAAATTATGTATAACATGAGTGGGACTAATGTTAAGAACTTGTGTTTCCTCATAGGAGGTCATATGTTCAAATCTAGGTGGGGGTGTATGTACACCTCCATAGACTTTAGTAGCCAAATCGATACATGAAGGGGGGCCTTTGTTCCACAAACAAGAGGGTCTCATACACCAAATAAATTGGCGTCTGGCTAGGTCATAACCTTATAAAATAGATAATAATAATTATTATTATACCAGCATAGATCCAAATCCTAGGCTCTATCAAGCGCCGAGAGGGATCAAATCTCCCTTATATTTACTTTTTACTTTGTATAATTCTTTTTTGTTTATGACCGACATAATATTTATTACTTTTTACTTTGTATTATTCTTTTTTGTTTATGGCCGACATAATATTTATTACTTTTTACTTTGTATTATTCTTTTTTGTTTACTTTGTATTATTTTGTTACTCGACAAACACTCCACACAAGATCTCCCTCATATTTACTTTTTACTTTGTATTATTCGTTTTTGTTTATGGCCCACATAATATTTATTACTTTTTACTTTGTATTATTCTTTTTTGTTTACTTTGTATTATTTTGTTATTCGACAAACACTCGACACATGTTACAAGATCTCCCTCATACTGGGCTGTAGAGCGCCTCTCGACGCAATAAGAAGGGTAGCGAAAATGTGGTGGTTGATGCGTTTTCTAGATAAGTTGAGGGCTCCCTATTTGCCTTATCTTTACCAATTTCAAATTGGCTCGAGGAAACATGTCAATAATGGGATGGTAAATGATTGAATAGTGTGACTCATCCAAAGGCTTTAGGAATATATCAACTCTCCTACTAGGTATACATGGAACCAAAATACATTACGATATAAATAGCACATTTTTCAAGCATCAAATTCTGCCTTAAAACAATAAATTTTAGAGGAGTTACATTCATCACCTACAACAGATCACTTGAGCTTTCATAAAACCTATGAAAGGATTAAGTGTTCAATCTTCTGGGAAGCCATGAAAACAGACATTCAAAATATTGTCACGGTTTGCAACACTTGCCCACGCCACAAGGGAGAAATTGTGAAGTTGCTAGGAGCCTTGCAACGACTTTTGATCTCAACCCATATATGCACTAGTATTTTATGGATTTTATAGTGGTGATTCGTAGAGCTAGTAATAATCAATCATTATGGTGGTTGTCGATTGTCTTTTGAAATATGCTCACTTTTGTGCCTTGCCACACCCTTTTACACCATTATTATTTGGCCGAGTTTTTATGGATCACATTTTTAAGTTACAAGGCATGTCGACTTCCATTGTCTTCGATAGGGAACCTACATTCATGAGCAATTTTTGACAAGAGATATTTAAACTTTATCACCTAGTTGAAAATCAACACAACTTATCACCCCCAAATAAATGGGTAAATGAAAGTAGTCAATAAATGCTTAGAAACCTATTTGAAATGCTTCACTTCGGAAAAGCCACACCAATAGGCATAATGGATTCCTCTTGTAGAATGGTGGTATGGCACCACTTATCACAAGCTATCAAAATGACCCCATATGAAGCAATATATGACCAAAATCCCTTGTCTATGGTTTCCTATTTACTAGGCACTTCCAAGTTCCACATAATGGATAACACACTTAACATTAGAGAAGTTATTCTCCACACACTTGAATATAATTTGGTTATGGTTCAAAAGAATGAAACAATAAATGAATCAACATCACTTTGAACATTTGTTTGCAAAATGGGATTAGGTGTTTCTTTGACTTCAACCTTATAAACAAAAATCACTCAAATATAACCTCCACCTTAAACTAACACCAAAGTTCTATGGGCCTACATGATCATACAACATATTGGGTAGGTGGCCTACAAGCTAGTTCTACCATATCACTCCAAGATCATTTGGTCTTTCATGTGTCCTACCTTAAAAAGGTTGTGGGCTCTAATTGTAATGTGCAGACCAAGTTACTAGAACTTGACGAGGAAGGCTCCATTTGGCTCTAGCCAGAAGTAATATTCGATACCAGTGAACATCAATTGTGCAAGTGCATGGTTAAAGAAGTCTTGATCCAGTGGAAATATATGCAATTAGAAGATGCCACATGGGAACCAATAAGGATTTTACAACAATTTCCTCACCTTCAGCCTTGAGGACAATGCTACTTTTGAAGGGAGAGGACATGTTAGGTTCTTACCTAACCCCCCTTACTTTAGGCTACATAGGAGTTATTCAAGTAATATATGTGGTCATCTCCTTTGAATAAGGTCGAGTAGATAATAATGGATAATTAATAATTGTAAAAAGGGTCTCTCTCTTTATTAAGACTCACTAGTTAATTGATATTCATTAATTATTAGACCACAAGTAATTAGAGTTTTGACAATTTGAACTCTACTTTTAGAGCTAGAAAGCTATGAATTGTTTTGTAGTGTTGTTTTATTTGAAGCTTGGTTAAAGTGAAAGGTTGCCAACCTTAAGAGGCATGTGACCATTGGTTTTTTAATTGGATTATCATAATGCAAGGGTTTCTTCCGCAATATTTTATTTCAATTATCTTTTTGTTTGATTATTTTGTTTTATAAATTTTTATTTCTTACATCATAAATCCCTATATATCCTATTGTGTTATAAGTTTAAAAGTTTATAAACAAACTTACTATATTATAAGTTTAAAATTTTAAAAACAAACTTATCAAACTTACTTTCTAATGCTACAGGTCTTTACCTTTACAAGCATTCTCATAAGATTCTACTAGTCTTTACCTATACATGCATTCTCAATCACTCAAACACATTAAGGGAATGCAATTGTTAATGGATATAATTGTATCCCTATATATATCCTATTGTGTTATAAGTTTAAAAGTTTATAAACAAACTCACTGTGTTCTATGTTTAAAATTTTAAAAACAAACTTATAAAACTTACTTTTTAATGCTACTAAATTCATAAGATACTTTTTAATGCTACAAGTCTTTACCTTTACAAGCATTCTCATAAGATACTACTAGTCTTTACCTATACAAGCATTCTCAATCACTCAAGCACATTAAGGGATACAATTGTTATTGCTCAAACAACGTAATTCATATATTTTAAAGCAACTTACAATTTCATTAATAAATGCTGTTTAAAGTTATAGGTAGATGACATAATATAATTCCAAGTATTTTTTTTTTAAACAGGAACAGGTAATAGATTGTATTAACAAAGGCTATGCACAGCCATTCAGTACATAAAAGGCAAAAACCAGCACTCTGTATCAGTAGAGGGAAAATTACAGAGGCTTATAGAGTTTTCCCCCCGAAGTTCTATGCTGTCAGATTTCCTGTAAACTCTATTTCTGCTAGTGGTATAAACCCTTACATATTGTTTGCATAACTTAAGACAAAAAAACATTCAAATAAACATCTGTAGGAACCTGCACACAGAAGACTGCCTTCATCCAAAATTCTGGTATTGAACTGAAGCCGCTTCGACCATGTCCTGATTGACTGTTGGAGCCTCCTGCACACAACTGCACTGCGTTTTGTAGACGAGGGTGGAGAGGTCTGCTTTGACACTATCGAATTTCCCCAGCAGTTCTATTATGTTTCTATCAATGTCCTCCATTCGCGATTCCAAGCAAGAGAGCCTGGAGTGGACATACTTGTCTTCCACGGCTAATTCATCCATTTTGTTCACAATATTGCAAAATGCTGAATAGGTTCTGGTAAGGTATACCTTAATGTCTGAGGTGAGCCGACTCAGCGTTACAATTGCCTGCCTGACACCCTCCATATCACAGCCAGGCGAGAGAGAACCGTCTGAAAACAACACCGTGGAGTCCTGGGAAATGCAGAGGCTCTGCAGAGCCGGGCCGAGAGCTGGGTATGGAGCTCCTTCCATGCTGAGTGCTTTACAACCGACGGACGCCTGGGTGATTAAATGCTTGAGCGTGAGTGCTGTGCAGACCACGGGAGAAGCACGTGGAGTGACAGGTGACAGCCAAGCTGAGTCTTGGTTTTGGTGAAAACAACCATAGTTGGGATCGTGAAAATGAGGGAGGCTATTAAGCCTATGTTTGATCCAAAAAAATTTCTTCCTTGGCCTTGCACTCATTAAGGTAGATAGTGATGTGTTAAGACCTTGTTATGAATGACTTGCCCCATTTCAAGGTTGACTCCGGCATTAGCTAATTTATCCGCGATGCTATTGTGCTCTCTTAGCACATGGTAGTAGATGGTGTCCTTTGGGAGGGCAAGGCACTTAATTCTTTTTTGGATCCGTAGGCTTTTATCTCTGTTATGAGGATTGTCGATGCACATAGCTTGAATAACATGTCTGGAGTCCCCAAAAACCTGTAAGCGATTCATGTTGAGAGCGACCGCTGTTTTAAGGGAGTAATACAATGCTAACCATTCTGCTTGATTGTTAGTGCTGGTGCCCAGTCCCCAGGAGAAATCTACTACTTTATTTCCTCCGGGGTCAAAGATTACCCCCCCGCACCTGCCGCCCCCGATAATTCCAAGTATTAAAGTTTAGTTCTAAAGAAATTTTATTTTAAATTATACCAAAAGATATAATTTTATAGCCCTCTATCGGTTAAGATACACATAGGTTTTAACAAAATATGTATATAGCAATTTCAAGGTTTTAACAAAGATATGCATATATTAATTTCCAAGGTTTTAACAAAGATATGCATATCAATTTCCAAGGAATGATTATTTTTCATTACACTTTAGTAACCCATCATTCATGACACCAAGAGATTATCAACGAGGTTCTTAATTATTTTCTACTATCATTCATGAAACCAAGAAACCAAGAGATTATTCATGAGGTTCTTAATTTTTGTCTACTAGTTTCTAGTTCATGGATTACCTTAAATATTTGGCTAGAAAACTATTAACAATAAGTATTTAGCCAAGAACAATGCTTATTCACAATACACCTAAAACTTGGATGCAAGAATTACATATTCATGGTTATATAAACACCTTTATGAATATATCAAAATCCATTTTCATACTACATTAATATACAATTTTCAGGTCTTGCAACTTGAGATTAAGCTTTCACACAATTGCAATATGAAAACAAAACAAAGATAAAATTAAGTAGATTTAGTTTGATGTCACTTGTATCTTTCTTATTACATGCTTATCATAAAAATAAATAATCCTACATTGGTTGAGATACATGATCTAGAACAACATATAAACTTCAATGTGCTCTAATCCTTATGCCAATGGGGGTAACCAGAAGGGAGTTGTGCTTCCTATTAATATAATGGCCAACATCCATACAGTCAAAATGAGTTGAATGGAAATCTAACCATAGTATTCCATGTTCGGATTTACACAAGAAAATTATTCTTCCTCTTCCATTGATAATTCTCCCATTATTAAACTTAGTGATGAAATTGAGCACATAAGGCCACAATAACCACAAGAAAATTGATTTGGCAAATACAAGTTTTACCAAGAATTTATACTAAAAATAAGTTGCAATATTGCCATTAGCATTATAATTTAGAATGATGCCCTCAAAAGGTTTCATTTTTGCTACAACAAAGTCAATTATTTATAAAACTATAACTCAACACAGTTCCCATGAAGGGCCTGCGTTTTATCATCCAAGAAAATGTCTTGCCATAGTTATATGATGCCATAACATATTGTCTAATAGAGGTGGTTAATATGATGACATTTTGCCCAAGAAAATTGTGGTAATTTGAAGCAAATTCCAATAATTTTACCATGTATAAAGACGACAATCAAAGTTGCTATATATGTCATCAATTTACCCAACTACATCATGGAGATTAGAAGCAAATTTAGGAAATCAAGGGACGGTAATTTTAGTTACTAATTTTCCATTTTCATTGCTTCCTTCATACCATAACTTTGATTCATACTTTTGTACAAAGACTTGGCATGCAAGTTAGGTACAAGAATTCAAGGGATAAGAAGAGTAGATTCATGGACATCTACCTTAGATATGGGTGGAAAGCCCTTATAGGTGTTTTTGCACTTTTCAAAAATCTCCAAGATGATAATATTGAATTTTCCAACTTTCTTTTGGATTCAAAAGAAGGGTTTGAAGTTTGTATGGCACAAATTCCCCATGATGTTTCCCTGCATCTTTATTAAAAAATAGTTTAACAACACATAGATTACCATTGAAATCATCACAAGAAAATAAATATACCTTGATGCAACTCAAATCTTTTCTTGAGACGTACAAGAATTTAACCATTATTTGTACAACATTTTAGCAACATCATTTCCTACTCTATTCAATGGATCCCTAACTCAAAGGTACCTTGCTATATTTATAAGCCCCAGGATGATTGACATCTCATCCTCATCAAAATTTCCATTTACTTAATTTCTTATTTAGTTAATATTCAACACCAAGGTGACATCTTCTCCATTTTTCTCTGTTAAATGGGTGAATAATCAGCCCCCTTATGTGTCACTTGGAGATTCTCCAATATATATATTTTTATTAATTCATTAATTCCCATTTATTATTAAAATATTAGTATCTCACCTTGTCCCATAAAAGTGGATAATTTTCAATTGAATTAATAGCATCATGAGATTTACTTATAATTTACCATAGTGTAGTTAGAAATCTAGAAGGGTTAATTTTCAGGATGTAAGGATTCCCACCTTATTGCATGCCCCCTCTCCCTCTCGATCATAATCGTAGAGTAAGAATTTACCACCCTTATTCCCATGCTGGAAGTACTCAAAGTAGGTATGTTACCCCTACTGGTAGATATTGGGTATGTTAGTGGTTGATAACAATGTATTTGTTGACCTACCCGACTTCCTTATCCTTGAATATTCTTCAAAACACTATGTACCTTTTCCTTGGGATTGCGTAAGAAACTGGAAGAAGCACGACCCATCCTTGTAATTGAGTGTGGGTAGTAGAAGCATCACTATTCGTCCTTGAGGCAGAGTGGATAAACACCATTACTTTGTGTTCGAGACCAAGTGGTAAGTAGGAGCACCACTGCACATTCTCGAGCATTGAGTAGGTAAGCAAAAGTTCCTCAACTCATCCCAAGTCAATGAAACCAAACTCTCTTGGTTATCTCCCATACCCATTTGTTAGTGAGTTGCTAAGGCTTCACTTTGTACCTTGCACATGTATGAACACATATGCATACATCAATTAGGTTGGCAACATAAATAGTAAAGAAACGTTAAATGTTCAATCTCATAAGTTACCATTTGTAGTTTTTACTATCAGCCTCCAATCTTAGAGTTCTCATATACAATCATATGCACCTATATTACCTTCCATGTGAGTGGTTTATTGTATCACTAAGAGCAATGGAATCATATTACAACACATGAGCATAGATATGAAACATAATCAAATATGCGTTCATATTTTGATGGTTTAAGAAGTCCCATTATGCCCATTAGAGCTAATTTGTAGTTTAAAATGGGCCTCCTAAGGAAAATAATAAAATAATAGTTAAAATAAAAAACAATAGTTATAAATTTTGAAGGAAAAATGACATTTTCTTCTTCTTCTTCTTCGTATTTTCAGTTTATCTCTCTGTGGTTTTACTCAAATTTCGAGCGAGAGCACTCGTTGGATGCAAAATTCAATTCCGCATCCAACGAGTACCTGAAACTATATACTTTCGATGGACTCACCTCACAAAAAATGAGAAATACATAAAAAAAAAACGTGTTACTTGAAAGTTAGAAGATCAATTTTGAAGTTATTGTGCAACAAATAAGTAGTAAATTATTACATACAGAGCAATTCCATTTTAAATTTATGGCATACATATACATTAATAAATTTGTTTATAACAAAAACTCCACACTTATTTGGTCAATGCTTATATTGATCAACATGTGTTTCTTTTTGGCTTCATGCATGCCATTTCAAAACACATATTTAATGCCTCACATTCCCCTTTCTAGGACATCTAGATAGGAGGATAACCTTTCCGATCATGCATGTACATGTTACCCGTTATCATTGTATTAAAATTTTACCATTATAATGACCTCTATGTTATTTTTAATAATGCATTTTTATAGTACTCTAGTCCTCTTTGTAACATTTTCAACAATTTTTTGGGTAAAGTTTTTAGTACCCCGTAAAGTACACAGTACATTCTTGTTGAGATGGTTATGATTTTATATAATATTATTACATATTTATTAGTAGGAAATTGTGAAGCACTTATCAACAAATTGAAGTCATTGAAGTGATGCTCATACCTTATAAGCAATGTTGCACCTATTACTAATGATCAAACAAATCACGATCTCACTTTTTCCACCTAAGAAACTCGACTAAGGCGGCCATTGTTATATAATGCATTATACCACTCTTCTTCTTGGGGATTTTCTCTCCATTCCATCCCCTATATTGGTTATGAAAACATTGTACATAAATTTATAAGGGTAAAAATATTTCCAACCTTGGTAGGAGACAAGTGCTTGAACTTGAGTGGGGTCTAATAATTGTGATGGAAATTGGGAGGTGGGCTCTAATGAGAGATTGATTTAAAACTATTTCTTGAAAACCAAAACCATGATAAGTTTGTTAAGAAAGTGCCCTTTCTGTGCATGCGAATGTCATGTCATTGTCATGAATTTTTTTTTATGAGTCTTATCCAACAATTGGATAAAGGAGGTATAGTTATATTAGAGACTCAACCCATACGTGTCTATTCTATCATGTGTGCCTTCTAAGTGGATGTTGAGTACGACCTTTCAAGTTTTATATTATTATTTTTTGATAAGATGAAGGATCTATAACCATAGGCATGGAGACATGTTGTGAGATTTTGGAAATGATGCACAATTGAGTTAGAGAATTCTCAATATACATAAGTATGAGGCATAATGTCCATTGAGTGTTCAAGGAGTGCATGCCTGAAGAGGCATGCCAATGAGCTACAATGTGAGATAAAAAAAAAAATTGTATATCATTGAGTAGGCCTTTGCTTGATTGGATTTGTCTCTACTAAAACATGTTAGAAGTTACCTTCTTTGTGCATCTCATGGTTGTCTCTATTTATATAAAATACAATATTTGAAAAGGTCAATGGCATAGTGGTCATTGCGTTGAAATCTGATTAGAGGGTTAATATTTGAAAACTCATCCACGATGTTGCATTCATTGTGTGAGGGCCATGTACCTAATAAAATTCATGTGTTTCCATTGCCATTGCCTTGTTTCAGTGAATATTTTGCATTTTTTCACCCTTAGGAGAGTTCAAGTGACATGTCCCTAAAGTGTTTAGCAACCAAGCTAGAACTTCAAATAAACAAAACCCATGTATTATTTTTACTGGATGTGTACACTCCATTGAATTTATCTTCAATAAAAAAGGCTAACACTGCCCTTGTCCATGTACATGATCATCTAGGCCATAGAAAACACAATTATCAAAGAGTTAAGTTTCATGGTGGTCACTGCATTGGAATTCAATTATGAGCTCAATATTTGAAAATTTGATGACTTGCTAACTCCACTACGTTCACTTTGTGGGGGCCATGGACCAAATGAAACCCACATGTTGCAACTAATGTCTTTGACACACTAGTCACATTTTCCCCAAGTTTGTTCAATGCATGTTTCTCTAAAGTGGCCCAATAAGCACACTATGACTTGAGATAAAACACAAACCTTGCACTTGTTTGATTATACGCATGGTTTGTTGCATTTGTCTCCACTAAATTAAGGACTGGAATCCAATGGAAGAGAAGAACACCAAATCTAGTTGTGCACATGGTAGATCGAAGAGCAAAATGTTTCAACGAATTTTACAAAGTGGCTATAGTGATGAAGTAATGATGGAGTGTTGAAAAGCTTAACAAATTCAATGGAAAATGAAGCATATATAATCTAGTTGGTCACAAAAAATTGTAAATGAGAAGTGGAGCATAAGATTTTGTCTCATAATTCATATGGTTAATCTAGTCCTAACAATATAGCATATGATGTAAATGGCCCATGGTTTTGATCAACTACAATATTCCACCTCGAACGTCGGGTAGAAATAAGCACTTAATGTTGGTTTTACTAGTACTTGGAATGCATCAAATGAAGAAAATGGATATCTATTTGGCACCTCTGATAGATTATATGCAAACTTTATGGACATTAGAATGTATGATGTTTCTAGATCACTGAATATATGGTGTACATTCACCCTAGCTAACCAAAACAAATTATTGGGTACTATTTTACCATGTACTACGAAGCCAAAACACATGCAATTTGCTAGACTAATTTGTTCATGTTGACATTATTCTAATGTAGATTTTTAACTTGATTTTATTTGGGTTCAAGTGGGCAATCAATTGACCTAACATGTATATATGCTTGCTCTTACTAAAGCTTCATTAGAGATTCAATCAATCCTAGAAGTAGAGAGAAACATAGGTTACTTTATTGAAAACCGAAGGGTTGTTTGTCGGCCAAGGGGCTTTGGTGCTAGAGAGTTTTTTCATTAATCATATCAATCACATTGTGTATTAGAGATGTGAGAGCTAGAGCACACTTGTCTCTTTCATTGTACTTCTTCATAATTTGTTCTTTGCACTCTTATCTACTATGCTAGGCTTCTTGTGTTGATGCAAGGAAAGTGATAAGTTTTTGTTTTCCTTAAGAAGACATGAAGCTAGGGATTGGTAGAAACCTTACAGGAGCAAAGGGAGCACTTGTTCTTGTGATTCTTGTAAGAGAAGAATATTAGGGTTTTGTGGCATTGTAAACCATAGTACAACTTGGAGTGCATGATGTGGAGAAGATAGAGGGAGACTATCTTGTTTTCTCTTGTATACTTGTGTGATGCAAGTGTATGTGCCAAATGTGCCAAAGAGGACTTATCGGTATGTATGCTTGTTCATTGTGGATCTTTGGTGCAATGACTAGCTTTGGTTGGGAGTGATCCCTAGCTAGGAGTTGGAGGTTAGAGTTCGACAGTGGGTGTGATGCTAGCTTGTTGTGGTTTCCCTAGATAGGGTTTGGAAACCATTAGAGAATCATAACTTGTGATAACCTTTAAGAACTATCTTGTACCATATTTGTATATGTTGTTGGTGTACTTGTAACTTATCATTATATACATATATGAAGAGTTCATTGTCAAAACTTTGTGTGCTTGCATATGTGATTTTCAGCTTATGTCCTCATCGTAATTGAGTGGTTTCTAGTGTTGGTTATCTATATTGATTTAACATAACAATGAGCATAATTTGTTAAGCAATTTGACAAACATATAGAAGCTAAGTGGGAGATTTATGACTGTAATAAATCTGTTGTAATAAGTAATGAGGCCGAAAGTTCAAAGGAAATAGATCCAACCAACCTCAACTTGAGGTGAAATTTCTTAATTTGCACTAGAAGTCATTTTTGAGAAATTTTTGCATGGTATAAAGGTGATTTGATTGTGATTGCTCTCTTGGTGAAGAGGAATTTGGGTATTTAAATTGTTTTATACTTGGATGAGGTGCTTGACCTAATATTGGTTGTTGGGTATGAAACATTAGTGCACTTTGAGAGGAAACACTTGAACCCTAGAAACGTTTTCTACTGGTTGATTTTTGCTTTGAGGTTGAGATTGATTCAGGCTGCTTTCGATCTTTTAGAGAGTGTGACAAGTTGGATGATGCTTCCAATTTTACACTATAGAAATGTAAGTTGCAAACGCCATTGAAAGAGGCTCAGCTTTGGAAACATAGCTAAATAACAATGTAATCTTCCCACCTTCCCCTCGACTTTGCCTCACATGTTTAGATGTCCATTGCGTAATTACCATTTTGCAATCAACACCGTATTAAATATCTTGGTCGTTAAGATTGTAAACGATCATGATCCATGGCAGCTTTGTACATCACAAACAACTCTTCATAAGGCTTTGCATGAGGTAACTGCCGACAAAGTGATAACAAATATTAGTGTATACTGTTAAGCCACCTTCTTTTAGCTTGGGTTCAATTCTTGAACCTACTGCTTTAGACCTTCTGGATTTACTCATTTCCCTTTGGATTAGCTCGGCTAGTATTTGAAATAAAATGTAAACTGGATGCTGCTCTGCTGTTTAAAGTATTTGCCAGAGACTTCAAAAATGGAGATATAAAACCAAATTCCTACAGTCCAATTTGCTATACACATTAGGAATCGTTCGAATAGGAAACAGGGAAACCTAATCCAAGAACTTTTTCTGCAAAATTCGACATGCAGGGTGCATTTTCTCAGAATAATCTCTGTAGCAATATTCAAAACTATAAGTAATTCTAAGGTGAGAGGATGTGTGAGTGATATCACGCTGTTGACAGATATGGCTGATGAAATTACGAAAGGTTTGGGCTCAAATCCTGCTCCTCCTAAATAATACCTTGACAAATAATAGAGGAGCTGGAGATGTCTGGGTCAGATTTTAGTTAATTCTTAGTTGAGAAAGGGAACCTGCTCTACGACTTTGCCAGGCTCGAATGACTGAACTGCATTCAAGTCATTCGAGCCAATGACTAAGCCCTAAGGAGAACCCAAAAACGATAAGTAACGCACTAAAAAATCCTTGCATACATAAAGAAAGAGGCAGTAAGAGGACTTACCTGAAATGGAAAGCGCCTTGGCTGTCATGAAACTTTCCAAAACACTGGCAATCTCTTCCACAATTAGCTAGAGCTACTAGCGATGGCTAGAATGGAGCGACAATGCCTTCTTCTTCTCAATTACTGACAACCATAGCATTAGGACGACAATTGTCTCAATATGAGAAGTAGAGGAACTTCTAAAATCCTTGAAGCTACAATGAGAAATCTAACGTTTATATGCTTGTGAATCCACTTACCTCATTAAAATCCCACCTGCAAATCATTGCTTTAATCCTTTGAATCAGAGTTCAATGCTTCTATCCTACGAGGGATCAAATCTTTCGAATGCAGGATTAAATCTGAACAGGCTATGGTTAACCTTAGGATTCCGGCAACAGCCCCAATGATAATGAATATCTGGTTCTTAAAGGAAGCCCGCCCTGACCCGAATCACTATTCACATCCTCAAGAAACTTCTAAAGACTAGAATTGAAGGTACAAGGGTTTATATGCTACATAAGCAAACTGCAAATGGCTCTTAAAGAGAAAATAAAAATAAATGTATGGCATTATTGAAGAATGTTCCATTAAAATCCTCGTTCTTCATGCCATCTAGTGTACTGTATTGCTCAATTCTTTCCATGATATGAAGAACTTGCATTCCTTCATGAAGAACTTGCATTCCTTCATGAAGAACTTGTGCCTATCAAAAGATTCCAACACCAATATAATGTGGTGCAAATGTGTATCGAGGTTATCACTATAAATCAAAATTCCATCTTAGTACACGCCATAAAACTTACTAAGTAAGACCACGATACCTTGGAAATCTGTATCATAAATGTAAGTGTTAGTCAAATCAAAACTCATGACCAACCACCATTCATACCATTTATTTTGTTTACATTTATTTTGTTTAAGTTTAAATGGAGTCTTCCAAAACCATTAATCTTTGGCAACATGAACTTATACTTAACAATGATTTTGCTCATACACTAACTATGCAATAAACCATTCATCTTTGGTAACATGGACTTAAACTTAACAATAACTTTGTTTGGTGCTCTTGAGTCAATGCATTTCCTTCATTTCACATATTTCTTTGGGCTCAACATCGGTATTGCACATGAGTCCATACTCTCTCTGATCAAACCTCTTCAGAATAATCATCAACTCATCAAGCTCTCTAGTGGATTCATTCTAAGCATGACTTGATTTAGTAATGTAGCTTTGGGTACCAAACATATCTCATGTGTGATTCTACTGTTTGGAGGTACTTATTTAGGTAGATATCCTCTCACAATATTTGGGAATACATTCAACCACTATTGAACTTCTTCAGGCATCTCTATCTTATGTGTGCTTCTCTTAGCTTTGTCGATCTCTTGAACACTAAAGCATAACATTCCGTGGTTTCCTTCACATCACACATAATTTATTTGACTATCATGAACAACACTTCGCTAAGGTCATCATTCTTCATGGGAGCAACTAGAATATCCTTCCATCCTTCATGATGATATATGTGTTAATCTTCTCATCATGCATTTATCATGCATTTATCATGCATTACACAACAAACAAATTGTCATGGTCTCCCCAACAACAAAATACGAGTGCTCATCCAGATCATGTCACACAATGTCTCATCCTTTTTCTTGCCAATGTGAAAAGACACCTTACATTGGTCAGTGGCATTCACCTCATATCATTTTTGAGGTTCTTAGAGGATGCTTATGCCATGTTAATCCCAATTTCTCAATTATTTCTACTGCTATCATGTTTTATGTACTACTTGAGTCAATAGACTTGAAACTTACCTATATTTGGTTCTGCAGATCTGTTCCTCCACAACCATTTCGCTTTTTCATTTATAAGTTGTTCTTACACCATGTTCCCTTTGCACAAAATCAAATTCTCTCCTCTTTTGTTTGTTGTTGCAACTACTACATTCTCTCAATGGATCTCTCCTTATTCCAACTATGCTTTGGTTGCATTTCATCTTGTGCCTTCCCTCTATGAACACTCAAACAACTTGTGGCCTTCAACAACATGTGTATTAATAATTTTTCCTTCTATAGCCACTAGAATTTAGGTTCTTTAAAATCTTCCTCAAATTTTGCCTCTAATTTTTCCTAATGTGCCACCTTCTTTATGTCTAAAAATGTTCCCTTTGCATGAATGCTTTATGCATGGTGATGAACTCTTTTTACTACCTCAATCACCTATACCTCTACCAATGTTTTGTCTATTGTCCTTGCACACAATCTTTTTATTCTACTCTCAAGGATAATTGATAAACTTCTTCCACACTTCTTATCTTATGCAAGGTTAACTCACCTTGAATTGTGAACATCTTTCCATTCACCTACCTATAAATTCCATGTTTTTCATCTTCATCATGACCTCCATGGATTAGAAATATGAAAGAATACCTCTATATACTCTTGGACATTTTGATCTTTGCCTCAAATTCTGCATTTATCTAAAAAGCGACTATCTATAATTTGCTAGCAAAAATCTCTCTCAACTCGGATATCATCCTACCCAAATTTGTTATCTTCTCCTTGTTTAGGCACAATTTCCCATGTTGTATGAAAGGCCACCAAATCGTTCAAGGCCCCTTCAACTTCGTGATTGTAAATTTCATCTTGCCTAGGTCTTCGATTTTATCATACTAAGTACCTTCCCATCTTATCTATCTAATCAATCAATGCTTTGTCTTTCAAAATTCCATCATTGAATGAATGTTCAACTTTGTACCCCCTCTTACTTTTAAGGAAATTGAGTAATTGTACTCCAATGTCCACTTCTTGCACATTTTTTGGTTCCTTTTCTGATTTGACATTCAAACTGTTGTACTCTCATTATCCACAGTGTTGCCTTGTCTCCAATTCCTCATTTCCTTTGAATTATTTGATTTCGTGATTCACACCAAATCTTCCCTCTCTTCTTGCCATAGATACAAGTGTTACCCTATGAATTCTAACAATTCTAAGGACTTTTTCCTTTGGAGTGTATATATCAATTTCAACACCATGTTTTTCTTCCCAAAGATTCAAACCCATTCTTATACCAAAATGATGTGTTGCAGCGGGAAATGAACTCAACTCATAATTCTATGTTCTAGTTTAAACAACACATGACAATTGTAACAAAGTAATACATAAGCAAGAGACACATAATAAAAAAACTTAATCACAAAATTCTACCCATTCATTATGTTCAGGGTTACAATAAGATTACATCAAGGATTTTCCTTGGGCTGTCATAAGTCTCCATAACCTCTCCAAGTACAATGAACTCTTTCTATAGAGCAAACATGTTGGATGATATGCTTCTCCCAAAATTATTTTCATATGGATGCAATATGCCAATACCACACACACTCTTCCTCCTTCGTACTCCTAGTTCTTTTGCATGAAGTTTCTCAAATTCCAATTCTCTTATTGCAACAACCAATTAGTTCTATCCTCCTCTTCCCATCCTCAATTTTTGTGTTTGCTTCTCAATGAAGCACCCCTAGTAGTCTTCTACGCCTTCTCCTCGATGTCTAGCTTCCTTCCAAGGCCACCTCGAAGACAACTTCTCTCAATTCCCACTCGGCTCCAATTAAATGCGTTTCTCTCAAACTTGGGACCAACCCAATATGCTTCTTTGTCCATTAATATATAATGCTCATTTTCATCCATTGGCATTCCAACAAACTCAATCATATTCATGTTGCGATGATCTATATCGATCATTTCTTTGTTTGCTCTATTTGCCACATCTTCCTCTTCGACTTCCAATGTATGACCTTTCATATTCTCTTGTGTGTGCCACACTCTATCTTCGTACGCCTACACTTCTTTGCACCAACCATTCCATCTATAGCTACATAGTGACCAATGCCATTTCTTCTTGCACTCTCTCTTTTCTCATCATCTTTTACACGTACCCAATCAAGTAGGAAACAATGCTCTTGCATCAATGACTAAGTAAAGAAAGGGATCAACAAATACGATTCTATATTTCCCATCAAGACTCCCACTTGTCAAATTGCCAATCTTTATACAATTCCAACACTTTGGATTCAACTACTTCAAGGAATATTATGTGCAATGTTTAGATTGGTACAAAGATTTATTTGATCCTATAAAACTCTATGATCACACTACAAGACAAGGAGCTCTAAAATATTCTTGAAGGATGAAATTTTGTACCGATCAGTGCCATTTGTGTTCCCTAGCAAGATCATATGATATAATTTTTGCACAAAGTAGACCATTCTAGCATAGCATGATACTTTGAAATGGAAAAGATAATCACTAACCCACTAAGGTATTTCTATTGGTTTAGAATGACATGTATGGTGGAAATTTTTGTGTAGTTGTCCCTTTTAGAGCATATGAATGCTAATGAATTGGTTGTTGAAAAGTGTGTTCCACTTCCAATCTCATGCAAACCATGGTAATTAGTTTCAACAAACATCCTCGGGGAATTATCAACACCAAACAAGGGCAATGACTACCTCATGGTAATAGTGGATCACTTCAACAAAATTGTTGCCATGATATTGTGCAAGAAATATGTTTCAACACAAGTAGCATAGTTTTTCATCGACAAGTTAGGGTGCACTTTGGTTTACCATCGATAGTTTTCTCTAACTACCACAACAATAGATTTCTCAATCATATTTCATAGGTATTGTCGGTTTGAGGGATACTAAGCTATTCATGAATTTATGCAGAGGAGGTTAAAGATAGCAGGAGGAATGCGTTGGATAGTTTATCTTCTCGACGTTTCAAACCTCAAAGTAGGGCTCATCATCAGGAGAAAAGTGTCTTGAGGGATACTAAGATAAAGGGGATTATCTCCTTTTGCCCATAGACATATGGGTAAACTAAGGTAGTAAATTGCACCATCATACATTTATTTTGATTTTTCAATAATCATCATCTAAAGACTTTAGATACCAACATCCCTTATGTGAAACACAACTATAATTATGCAATGCACATGTTAGGCAATTCACTAGTTGAGCATTCCTTGTATTCCTTCTCAAGTATCCATTAGCTTTTATGGCTCCAATTCCCAACACGATGATGGGGAAAGAATGGTTTGATTAGTTCAAAATGAGGGTCCATTATCTATTTTGAGTCTAATTCAACCAAAGCTTGAACTCCACAAAGTTGTGCTTAATTGGGTTTAATGACAAGGGTTATAAATACATTTAATATACAAGCTTAAATGATAAATAATTGTAGTGTACATAGTCATAAGGGGAATAGTCTACTCATTCTTATTAACAAAAATAAGAATACATCTACATATTTACAATCACACTCCTAAAATCTATACTCATGATTGATCAAAAACTCTCAAACACGATTACATGACTAGACAACCAACCTTATCATCTTGGTTTCCATCCTATTTATTCTTATTCTAACCTAATTGTTCAACTTCCTTGAGTGACTCTTCATATTCCCTCATGATTGCAATCATCATAACATTTTTGACACTCTTGTGTCTTTTTGCCTTGCTCGACCATTACATTATGGTTGTAACTACGATACACATGTTCCCTAACCTTCCATGTTGGTCTCTTCAACTTCCTTTGGTTCATCACTTGTCATGCACGTTGTTTGCACTCCACTATCTCTTGTGCATCACTTTGTCATGCACCTTTCTTCTATGTGCCTAAACTACATGCATAGTTGACCTCTCATGGCCCTAAGTTTTCGTGCAAATGTGTTTTTTCTTTTTGTTGTGCTTTCCCTGGCACATCTAACTTTATTTGCACATTCTCTTTTCTTACACATTCAATCATACTTAGATTTTTCATGGATGCCCCAACATCAAATACATCATTGCAAATGAGAAATGAATAAAGTTCAATGAACACATCCAAAAGTCCATGATCAAGTTTGAGGAGCACTACGAAAGAATCAATAGAAGCACAAGGCTAGACATGATCACGAGTTTCACATACATGATGGAGTTAGGGTATATCTTTATATAGAGCACTTCATGAAAGAAAAAATTCTCAAGCTACTCAAATATGCCCCCCACACCATTACGGAGAAGTGATAATACACATTCAAATTGGATTTATTGGCTTGTATAAGAATTCATCCAATGCTCAGCGAGAATTGCATGAAGCACTACAATCCATCAATACTAGCCAGAGATGAAGAGAAGTATGTTATGCCACTTTTTGAAGAGCTTCTTGTTAAAATTGGTGTTAGCAATTAGAGGACACATATTTTCAGAGAAAATAGCGGGGAACTAGATAAGGAACCCTCAAACTTTATCAATTTGAAAGGACAATCACCCCAAGTGGACAAGTGGTGGATTCTAGAGAAAATCCGAAATATTTTTCGTCCATTAGCAAGATACTATATGGGGACCAACAACCTCTAAGAGAGGTGGTTTGATTCCAAAAAAGTTCCAAGATAGACTAAATTCATGATAATTGGTGCCTCACTAAGAAGATCTTCTACCAAAATTTGGTTTGATCTCAAAGGAGTTCAAGGATAGACAAAATCCATGATAGTTGAAGTTTCACTATGGGGAATTTCTACCAAATTTTGTTCATATGTGTGTCTAATTGGTCATTTTAACAAATATGCCAAATATAGTATAACAATCACTGTAGTATACACATTGTAGCAATCAACCCCTAGCACGGTTCATAATGGAATGCAACATTGTGTTGTGAACACACCAAATTCTTTTTGCATAGTGAAGTGTTGCAACTTGGTTGTTCATGTAGAAATTCAAACACATTAATATTTCATCACACAACTTGGGGCAATAAATTCACACACGATATAAAAAATTAATGCATATCATACTAAAGTAATTGAAAATCCCAAAGGATTGGCATGCAAAATATCAATAGTGATGACACATCATTTTCTACAATTTTGTCTATTAGTCTTCCTTAAATTTCTATAAATTAATGAAATATGCATGAAATGAACAAATGAGAGACAAAATGCTTCATCTTCCCTTTACTATATTTTAAATACTTATGATGACATTATAATCAAAGTTGATTGATTTGCTTACTTATTGAAGCTTCATGTTGTTCATATATATTTCTTGTTGTCCATTTTCCTCTAATAATATCAATTTAAAATTGGTTTGTTTTCCAATATATCATGTCAAATGTTTATGTAATCTTTACTTGATTATTATCATTTTATGATTTGTGTCATATTCATAACACTAGATCACTCAATTATTATATTTTTTGTTATGGTTATGGTAATTCTACTATAAGTATGCTGCAAATAGAGCATCAATGGAATAGCATAGTATAGTCATTGTGATTATATACAAGGCTCAATTATGAGTTAGTAAATGCATATTATAGTTAACAAATTTTTAAAGGCATCAAAGAACTAAATGCTGGTTGTTTATATCGATGACATAAAATTTACTGTAGGTTATATTCCTTTTAGCTTTGGGTTAGTAGTTGCTTGGTAATGTAGCAAATAGTAATAAGCAATTATTTCCATATATCAAATCAAAATATAAGGGAGTGGTTTATGCAACTTGTAAAATTGTATGAAGGAAAAGATTTTTTGGAAATCTGGTTATACAACAAAGGGTAAGAAACTAAATTATTTTATGAAAGTTAAAGATAATATGATTGTAAAAGAGTGAAGTGTGCCTTGACAAGGCTAAACAATTAAAATACATATCATTTATCACAGATTGTAAAACAAAGAAAACATAGATCAACTTCTGAACATTTTTAGTTTATGAATTTTTGGTAAATGTAACACTTGTAATTGATCAGTGTAAAACCATAAACCCCAATCCAATGGAAGCTATTGAGAAACACAGAATTTACATAAATCAACTTTTGGACATTTTTAATTTATGATTTTTTTATAGATGTAGACACTTGTAATTGATTAATTGATTAATATAAAACTATAAATCTCAGTGGAAGCTATGAATCCTAACTTATAAATGCAATACAAATACCAAGTTTAACACGAGGAAGATAGATTATAACATCAAGAAGATAGACTTTCCATGTAAGAGGAAAACTTTTCCTAATTGGCCATGGAAAATGGGAAACTTAGAAGAACAAAGAGCAAAGAATTTACAAACAAATTGTTTGAATGAAAATAATTCCTGGAGATTTGGTTATACAATTAGGTGCAAGAAACTAAAATATTTTGTGAAATAAAAAATAACAGAACTTGTGAAACAAAGATAATATTGATTTATTATAAGGTTTCAAAATATTTATGGACATTTTTAATTTTATTATTTTTATATATATGTAAAGGTTTTTAAATGATTAGTGAAAAACCATAAATCTCAACTACAAATATGTAATTACTTTAATATGTGGGAAAATATATTTGAACCTTACACCACATTCATAAATGATAAAACAAATTATATTTTTGTGATGTGGGTTATATCTTATGTGTTAAAATTCCCCTAGACTGTTGAGCACCTCACTACTCTTATTACAAAGAGCAAAGACTTTACTAATTAATCATAAATAATCCTTCATTTTTAATTTTTCCATTTATTTTTATCCATTTTTTTAATGCATAATACATAATTTAAAAATGATTAAAAAAATATTCAAAACCTTTTGCTCATGGACATGTTTTCATAACTTTAAAAAACCAAAATCTCCAGTCACGTAAGTCAGATTGTTTAGTTTCTGTTACTTCAATATTTGTTTTCTTCAAAGAATTATTCCACATTGTGTATGGAATCTTCAACCACAATAGCTTGATAGTTGAGCTCTTTTAGCAGAATAATAAATGAACTTAATATAATAAATAATAAAGAGAATATTTGTTTGTAATTAATTACAAACTCATCATGGTAACCACTCTATAAACCATGAAAAGGTAAAAATCAACCATGGCATGACGCCATGGACAAACTTTCAATTTCTTACAATAGAATCTTATGAGAAAGAAGATTGTATTTCTTCTAAAGTTCTTCCCTTTGTCTCCGGTACAAGCTCTACCACGAATAGCACAGTGCAGGCGCAAATAATGCAAAATAAAAAGAAGGAACCTACAGTACACATATCATTACTAATCAGTTGCCTTGAAAAAAAATATCTGAACACAAACCCATTTTTAACTAATCCTAGTTATTTATTAGTAAAATAACATAGAAAATTTATATCACCTGTATCACTCCAAGAGAAGAGAGAATTAAAAGTGAGGGTGACAATCCATGAACCAAGCCAAGCTGTGAAAGACACCAGACTGCCAGCAATACGCTTCATATTCAAAGGAAATATCTGTCAAGACATAACTACGCTATATTTAGAGATGTCTTTTTATTGATCATTTGCTATTGATATAAAATACTGCTAAATGTGGGAAATTCTTAACGTGAAATAGACCTGGCATTTGTGAATGCTAGACTTTTTCATGATCATCATTATCTTCCTCATAATTGTATTAAGAGAAGTGAGAGTGAGGTGCTCTCTATTGTTCAGTTTGGATGAGATGGTAGGGTATTAATGCTAATAAAAACTAAAATAGAAAAAAATTAAATCTATAGTCTTTTATAACATAAACAAATAATCGAAATAAACTAGCATAAAAGCATCTTAACCCCAAAACAATTAAGAAACAAAAAATTTGCTGCCAAGTTTTTTTTCATCCCTTTCAATGCTGAATAAATTTAGGTCCACTAGGGTGGCCGCAGGGACAAGGAAGGTTTATCATTGACCGAAGCTCGATCAACTCGATCAATATCACGTTTGTTTGTCTTTCATTTCAGTTTATCAACATCCATCCAAGCATCACTCAAAAGTGGGAAGCATTCATTATCATGAGATCATCATTAGTTAGGGTGCATAGTAGATAAGTAGTGTTCCACCTGAGAAACCCACTGAGCCGGGTTTAAACCCTCAAATTTATGCATATCCATTTTGGGTACCTTGTTCCGGGCATGCTGAGGACCCAGGAAAGAGTGGGATAGTGAGCGTTCTCCTGATGAAAGCATTAAGCTTTGGATGGAGCCTTGGAATGGTGACAAACAATAAAGTAGAAAGTCTAGCAGCTTTCCAAGGCCTAAAACTGCTCTCCAAAATCACATTGGGCAGTATCACGGTGGTTGGGGATGCATCTCTCGTCATCAATGCCCCAAAGGTGACAAACAATGAAGTAGAAATACTAGCAGCTTTGCAAGGCCTAAAAGTGCTCTCCAAAATCACATCAGGCAATATCACAGTGGTTGGGATTCATCTCTCATCATCAATGCCCTACAATCCAAAGGAGGCATCTCCTTACTTACTTAAGCAAGAATCAGTTACCACAATAGGGCTCTCTTCACTACCTTTAGGCTTTTCCCATGTATCCCTAGTCCATGTGCTTTGCAGTAACAACTCAATTGTGGACAAGAATGGGGGTTGGTGAATTTGGCCGTGGCCCAACTACAGATCAGAGGAAGGGAGGAGGTTCGAGCTTGTGAATACTGCCCATGAATACAAGCCATTCAAATTGTCACAATGGGTCGAGACACCTTGGGAAGGTATTGGACGTTTTGGAAAGTTGAAAGGTGGGGTGGGCACCATGCATCCCATCCCATCAAAAAGTTAAATAGGAGGGGGCTTCCATACCCAGCCCCCTCCATGATCCACTTCCACTTTGTACATGCATGACAATACTTATATTCCTGAAAGACAGTTCTTGCACTCCCTAAGGTGAGTGAGGGTGTGCCGTTGAATGAGAGATCCAATGGTGCACCCTCACTCACCTCCGGGAAAACAAGAATTCTGTAGGTTGCGTAAGGCTCACTGTACATGGACAAACGATGGGAAGGTGGCATAAATGCCCGCTATCCCTCTTCCCAATTTTTTTTGCATGTAAGGGCTTGACCTTGGCCTGTTTAGGTGGGAGTCTCTCTGTCCCCTTCTAGCTCTGATGCCCATCATTCAAATCCCATCTCTTTGCACCAATGGAATCCCCTCCACATGTCTCTTGGCTAATGGTTGTTGGGAGGAATTGGTCCGACAACTTGGGTGTCATCATACTATTTCTTCTCTGGTACCTTTGTGTTGCCTTCCCCATTGGCGAATTTGGGAATCTCCCTCTCCCCTTCATGCTCCAATTGACAGAAATTCTGGCAAGCAATTTCAGGTTGGACCCTTCATTCCGCCCCACTCAAACCATGACACACCCTTGTTGCAGGTGTTGTTTCCATGCAGAGATGAAAGATCTCCGTTGAGGATTTCGATAGTGGGAGCATACAACAGACCAAGCTCTCACCATGGCAGCTCATGCAGGCCTTTTGGCACAAGACAATAGAGCCTCCCTCACCACCCTGCCAATAGGCAGCAAAACTGAAGCCCCCACAGCTAGCCAGGTCATGCAAGTTCAAATACAGCACCTGCTGGAACGAAAGGCAGAGAGTCAAGTAGCCTTACGGCCAAAAATGTGGAACTAGAAGCAGCCCTGGATGTTGCTGAAGGAGTTATCATCTGGCTTCAAGTGCTAGTGGAAGGATGCTGCTCCAAGCTCTCCCTCCCACAGAGGTGAACGAAAAAGCAAGTGCACCCACAGGGTTTTCGGTTTGCATGGAATCTGTCAATAGTGACTGTAGTGGGCATAATTTTATTTGAATTTTTTGCTTTATGTACTGTATATATATAATATTAGTTGGACAATTTGCAAGCAGCATAGTTTCCATATCGTATAAAAAACCTGTGTTTTTTTAGATTCTCAAACCCTGTAGAGATTTTGAAGAGTATTTGGGACAGTAGGAACAAAATATTGATGTAACTCCTAGAAGTCCAAGTTATGTCATCACCAGTTTGACTAGTAAAATCATCTTCATTTCTTTAAAAAGAAAATTCAAGGTTAAGATGAATCTATGGTAATGATAACTAACCTCAGACATTATGACCCATGGAATTCCACCCATGCCCATTGAAAATGTTGCAATATAACCCTGTCCAGCCAAATAAATGCCATTATATACCTGCCATGTTTTTTCAACTACCAAATATTCTACCTAGGGTTTTATTGAAGAAAAAAAATTGCATTCTATTATACAGCATTATACAAGTAGAGAGGCATATGACTCACCAAAAGACCGACTAGTGATAATATTCTTGCAAGCAGTGTGAGAGAAGACTCATCAAAATGTCCCTGTTACATATAAAATATTAGCGAAACAAAATGTCATGTATAAACTGTTTTTTTCGTTTTTTTTTTAAATATACCATATATTTACATAACCAAATTAAAAAATGGAAGGGTATATACAATGGAACTTATATCCTCTTCCTTAAAAGAGAAATAAAAAAGATACTGCATCTAGAGACTTTGCATCCTTAATCAGAAAAGAACCTTTGGCCAACCACTACATACATGCCTCATCGTGCTACATGGTATAGAAAGCAATCAAAGCACTCACCTCATTATCAAAATCAAAATTACAAGGGAAATGCCAATCCCAATAAAAGAGGAATGAACCAAAGCGCTGCAATCACCAAACAGGGCCAACCTCCAATGAATTCTTCCTTGAAAAACTGAACACTGATACTAGATGTACTTCCAAGTTCCAACCACTCTTTGTAGGGACTGTGGGATTTTGTGGCACATTCCTGAAAGGATTGGCATACTATAGTACACAAGTGCTTTGCTCCCCTCAGATCGACCAACTATCGTGGAGCTTGTTGGGCTCATCCCTCAGGAGGATGTGTAGAAAATGTTCAATGTTAGGACCATTTTGGCAGGATTGGGGGTGAAGCTTTGGTCTACATTAGTATTACTCCTGGAGGCCATTTTTTGCATCAACATCATGCTCTAGGCATTGTCCTCAATGTGCATTGGTTTCTACCGATTTGGAGAACAGGAGGGTTCATTGACTTCATAGTGTCATGTATAAGAATTACAAGAAAATTTCAAATAAACAAAGAAATTACATATGAACTTTAAGATCTTCACTATCAGTTTTATTTGCAATGTTTTTGATATAAAGATTGAGTTTTCTAATCACTTGGAAATTTTCAATGCTATATTAACATTAAAGTTTTGATGCTTTGGAGGAAAATATCTAATTTTATTTTGTAGTATTGTTTAATTTGGTATTAATAACAATGGAACAATTAGATCTACAAGTTTAATTTTTATTGAAATATTCATGCACGTTAGAGCATAAACTAGTGTGGATCCATCTTAACTATAGATCTATTAAGCACCGAGGATGGTCAAAAAGAAATTGAGACACAAATCTCTTAGTGCCTAAAGATCCCAAGTCAAGATGGATCTACATATGTGTGTATTAATGCTTAGAATTCTTTTCTTAAATTTTCTTTTTAACATTACCAGATTTTTTTTGATGTTGCACATCTCATCCACAATAGACCATTTTTTTAAATTTTTTTTTAAATATTATATTAGTTCAACTCATGCCACGTGTCATGACAATGTTAGGCATGAACATTAAACATCTCCCTCATATTGCGATGTAGAATGCACCTCACTTTTGTTGGTCCATTGATGCAATAAATGTAAGAAAAAAACTGCCCACAAATTAGCTTTGTTATACCAAACAAAAACTTAAAAATAGAAGCTATCAACATAGTTAATAGTACTATATGTTCAAATTATTAGCACAATTTGTATTTATGGCCATGGCTCATGTATCATTAATACTTGTAATTATTGCCATGGACATATTCTTTATTTTTATATTGTATTACTAGGTATGGTTAATGTTGACCTAGTCAAACTTGATATGTAGGCTCAATGACCCTCTTGGGGTCTATGCCCTTGTTTTGTGTGCCCATAACCCCCTCTTAAATGGACACCTCACTTGAGTTGTGTATAAATACACAAGTCAAGCCCTCATTTGTATCATCTCATATTGCAATCTTCTTTATCTAAAATACAAAGTGTTATAAGCCTAAGGGCACTTAATTTTGGCATTTTCTCTTGTGAATGGCATCTTTCTCTTAGGTACACGTGTAGTTCTATTTTTCATCCCTTGTGCTTAGGTTTTGCACTCTCTCTAGTGCACTAGACCTATCTCTCTCTAGTGCACTTGAAAGGAGGCTATTTCAAAATTTAGGTGAGATTTAGTACCATTGATTTTTCTGTTGACCCTTGTAAATAACAACATGGTATTAGAGTAGGTGTGAACCTTACTCTCTTATTTCTCTTGGCTGATCCAAACCTGGCTAGTGGCATCATATCTTGCAATGTGTAACTAGGGTTTTCTTGGATCATAATTTTCTAGACGTTCTAGAAATATAAACCCTAATTTATTTTTCAGATCTAGTAAAGGACTTGTAAGTTTGTAACACCTAATGGATCCATGTTACAGTGCACATTTGGATGTGCACTATACATATTGGTTCTCCTCCACTTAACATGAATGGATTGCTGACTTTGGAGCTACTAGGCATATGGCAAAACCAAAACCTTCTCTTTGATTATCAATGTCAACACAATAGTGAGAAAGTGATTATTGGTGATATCTCAACTTTGCTTGTTTTAGGATGTGGTGATATTCCCATTGACACTACCAAATTTGGGGAAGTCCTTCACATTCTAGGAGTAGGGCCCAATCTTCTATCTATTTCTCACATCACTAGCACCAATAAAAAGGTGGAATTTTGGCCAAATCAATTGGTAACAAAATACATTGGTGATGGTTTTAAAGTGGTTGCCTTTTGATATTGTGATGAATTTGACCATATGTACAAGTTGGGGAAGCATAGTTCTCTTTAAACACGAAAGTTTAGTTCTCATTCAACATGAAAAGGATTTGTTGCTATGGTTGTTAAGGTTGCCAATACTAGCAAGTTGTGGCAAGAATGTTTGGGCTATACAAACATTGGGTTCTTATGACATATGAGTCATTTTCAGATTGTTGAAGACCTTCCACAGTTTGAAACTTTGAAATGCCTAGTGGTCTCTGTGAAGGATGTATATTGGGGGAACATCATCAAGAGTCCCTTATTAAAAAGAGACATGTGTCTCAACCTCTTGCGGTGGTTCATAGTGACATTTGTGGGCCTATGACCACTAAATCTCTTGGTGAAGCTAAACACTTCCTTCCTTTTACTAGTGGTTTTTCCCATCTTACTGGGATATATACTGTTCAATCCGAGGATGATATTTTTGGAAAATTCAAGGACTTTATACTATTACTAGAGAATCAACCTGAGACCAAGGAAAATTTTAAGGATCCATAAATTTATTAAAGTTAGAAACCTTGGCGAATATTACCAATTCTTAATTTGCAACCATAAAATGTTTAACAATTTTTTGTAAAAATATTCAAATTTATAATGACTTTATATAGTTTTTGGACAATTTTGGCGATTTTTAGAGTAAAAAAAACTATCCCATGGAATTTGGGTGAATCATTTTAGAAAAAAATGGAAATAGGCGAATCTTTTTTTGAAAAAAACATTGCAAAATAACCCATGGGCTAAATTTCGCCCCTAAAATTTTCCCTGCCTAAGACAAAGATCAAGTGTCTTAGGGAAGATTGTAGAGGAGGTTATATTAGTGGTACTTTCCAAACATTTCTCAAAGATCACGAGATCTCTTGGCATGAGACTCTTTCAAAGTTTCACAACAAGACCTAGTCATTGTCAGGAAGAATAAAGCTATTCTATAGCGTATGCTTCAAGTTAAGAAAATGGAGCCAAAATTTTGGGGAGAAGCAGTGGTTTGTGGAGTTCACATCATCAACTAAATTCTTATTCATGTAATTCAAGGTATGAATCAATATGATGAATAAATGGTATGGCTCCAAACCGCTAGTTTCACATTTTAGAATGTTGGATCGAGTGCATGGACCCATATTCCCAAGGCAAAGTGAAACAAATTGTAACACATAAGTCACGGTTGGATTCTAGTAGGTTACAATGAAATTTCAAAGGCATATCAATTATCATATATATGATCCCTCTCATCAAGTGATAAAACACAAGAATGTGGTATTTAATGAATCCCTTTTTCACTGTTTGCAAGGATCTTTCCTATTGCTTTCTATAGATGTTTTGCAGACGATTTCCATGGATGTCTGTCCCTAGATGTTTTGCTGACAATTTCAATGGATGTCTCTCCTCCACACTTTGATGATGATTCTCTTACTACAAGTGTTTCCTCAAGTAGTCTTTCTACAGTGACAAGTCAAATGGACATTGATAGTGAGACTCTTATTAACTCACCTAAAGTTTCTTCTTCTATAATGATTGCACCTCCTAATGCTCCTACATTTGTACATTTCAATAATATTAAGATATTCCTCCATCTATTCCAAAAAAGGCCAAGGCTTATGCCCAAGTGGACTTTATATACTTTTTCAAACTCTATCAATTTCCTTCCTAAAGGTGACCTTGGTCCTCGTCGGTATTTAGCTACTACACAAGGTCTTGTCACCAAAGTCGACACCACTAGAGACCCCTCTACTTTTAATTAGGCCAAAAATTTCCTTGAATAAGAAGTAGCTATGGTTGTCGACTATGAGTCTCTAATAAAATCTTAGATGTGGGAATTGGTTCCTTTACTTAAGGGTAAGAATATTGTTGGTTGTAAATGGGTCTATAAGAACCATCTATCGTGCCAATGCATAGAATGACAAGCATAAGGCCAAGCTTGTTGTAAAAGGTTTCTCATAGAAAGAAGGTATTGACTACAATGAAACCTTTTCTTTGGTTCCCAGGATGAACTCTATCTGTATGATTGTATCTATAGTTGCATCTCAAATACATGAGGTTCATTAGATCAATGTCAGAAGTGCTTTCCTTCATGGTGATCTTTAAGAAGAAATCTATATGCAAGAACCACCAGGGTTTGTTCTAGAAGGTTGTGTTTATGCACAACCTAGCAGTGAACGGATTGGCAAGGTAATCAACTCCTAAACTGATGTAACTATGGATTTCCCTCCCAATGTGTCACTTCTAGAAGAAAATAATCTTTTAGGTTTCCTAGGTCCAACAATGAATGAACCTAGACTAGCCAAGGGAGAGACCCTAGCCCAACTTTTTGTAAGGCTAACTAGAATAACCTAACTAACCCCAAATAATGGCTTAGCTCTAATTTTATAGGAAAGGGTGTCTAAACTAGGAATATTCAATTTGTATACAAGACACACTTGAGTTTTCAATGATATGTAAAATATGCTATGAGCAATAAAATATATGATACAATGAAATATAAAGCATTTACAATTAAAATAGACAATTGGAGCTTCTTGAATAAAGTACAATCCCAAATCCCAACAAGGCTTGATAGTCACAAGGATTGTCAAGCTACTATAGCCATTCGATCCACCCGCGAGATCCAATGATGATGCTTGATCCAATATTTTAGAGAACCAACCAAGGAGGATAGACTGTAGCGTTGGCTGCACCACTCGACCTCTCACATGTGTGAAAAATTAATCTTCCCGAATGCTGTGTTCAGTGCACTCTAGTAACAAGATGACCGATAGGTTGGTTTCAAGATGCCTATGGGATCCCCGATGTATGCAAGGTATGTGGGGTCCAGGTCCGTGCTCAGTGTTGTCTAATATGGTACTGCTTGAGAAGGGGTACTAGACATGAGTCAAGGGGGATGTCCAACATCTCGCACTAATGAGGATGCAAGGAGACGTGTCCTAGCGATGGTCACTGTCTAGTATTGTGGACCCTAAACCACAGTTTTACCGACTAAATGACAGCTCCTGAAAATCTTTAGAGACGTCGACACACATCTTCTACCCAGGATTCCCAATTTGTCGTTTGAGCCAAAATATCGCACAATAATACTTCCAATATGACATTCAATGCATCATTTACATTCAACTATAACTCATAGCATTGATCAAATCAATATTCAATGAAATATGAAAGTAATAGCCACTTGATATAGTAGCTTAATAAATCAATGACAAATTTAACAATGCATTACGTAACCAATCCACATGAGATTTTAATATGTCAATACTTATGACTAGAAAATCCTCAATAGGTTTAATCACTTATGATCATAAAGGCATTCATTCCATTACAAACAAAGATCATGTCATTAGTTTAGCAATGAACCACAACTAGTAATGGAGAAATCACTTTGATAGTGCGATGAGATTATTAGCAATGCAAATGACAAGTACTAGATCATTTATTACATCACCAATATATACAAGTCATTCAATAATACAATAAAGAGAGCCACTTGACTCAAATATTAGATCTCTATCAATTTATTGATCTTACTCAAGTATCTTAGTATGTTACCATGTTTCCTACTCACCTTCACTCAGCATGTATAAGCAATAGATTTAACAAAGATAACATTGATGAATTTGTCTTCAAGAAAAGGATTATGAGATGTTGATTTGACTAGAGATATGTAACAGATATATAGTAAACCAAATCCAATTAAATTTGAGATATGATGAGGGCATAAAATCTTATGATTACTAAGTTGTATATAGTAGGCTCTATGACAACCAATCATGAACAGAGAGATCAATGAAGTTATTACTCCATAACACACTTACCCCTAGCACCTAATGAACATGCAAATGATAATTTTGCAAGGGTAAATGTAAGTTAATTAGGGAC
The DNA here is from genome assembly GCA_027924585.1 of Larix kaempferi. Taxonomy (NCBI): domain Eukaryota; kingdom Viridiplantae; phylum Streptophyta; class Pinopsida; order Pinales; family Pinaceae; genus Larix; species Larix kaempferi. Next base: position 3,882,331 of record BSBM01002098.1, on the reverse strand, counting down.
TTTCAATGTTTAGATCTAGGGCTAACCATAGTGAGCATGCATGGGCGTAATCTAGGAGATTAAACTCATACACAAGGTTAGCAAATCAATGACTAACAAATTAAATCTTCAAATAAGCATTATGACAGTCATATAAAAACCAACAGTAAGCTAACAAGATGAAAATGCAGGCAAATAAAACCCTTATTAGCTTGGGTACTTGGATATGTGAACAACGAAGAGGCTTACAAAGTGTTGGTTCATTGTTAGAGTTCAATTTTACTCCTTAGAGTTTGATGATAGCAAATGGATGAATAAGGAGAAGAGTTTGATTTCCCCAATGGCCTCTTCCTTTGGATTTGATCGAAGCACTTATAAAACAAGAGAAGATAAGTAGATTTGCATGATGGTGAAAATTCAATAAATTGCAACAAATTAAAATCTAAAACCCTAGACTAGTGCCTTGAGGGAAACATCAAGCTTGGGCAAATGGAGTCAATCATGAAGTGAGAATTGAATAAAAGTCTTCAAGGGAGGGTGGAGGATGAAACAATCCCACTCCTTTTATAGTTTATGCAACCCAATAGATCCCTTACTCCAAATAACTCTTAGCCACCTGTGATCATTAAGAGAACAATCTAGCTAACACACAAACACCAAAATCACTTGGTTAAAGATATAGTGAGCAAAATCCAAACATGAACAAAGGAGGTTGCAACAATCAATTGAAACATGCATGAACTTTGAACATAATAGACAAGGTTGCAACAATTACCTATCACTTTACTTTATGTAAGTATAGTCATTACCACATTACCTCAAATTAGTGAATCCATTATCCAACATCAATCAAGAAATCACCATATGCTTCCAAAAGAAGAGCCCGAAGTACACCAATAGAGAGCAAGAGCAAAATAATTTTATTGCATTATCAAAAATTTTACCCTTAGAGAGGAATTCGACCTCTCTTAAATAATAAAGGAGGGCTGAATTCCCTTCTAGAAGAAATCTAGGGTTTGTAGATGGTTGTTACAATGAGTAGTTACACTTTGATGATCTCAATGAGGGTGGTTGCTATATCTTAGGGTCTAGATCCAACCCTCTTACATAAAAACTGCCAAAAATAACCAAGTCATTGGGAAGGGAAGGTGCCCTCTTTGGTCTAGATGCCAAAAATATTAAAATATGCCAAATACCATGGGTCTTCTTCAATACAAGAGGAGAAAACCATGTCTTGATTTGGAATACCAAGTGTTGTTTGATAAAACCATGTCTTGTTTTCCACATTCCAAGCATTTGACCATAGTTGATAACATCGACATCGACTAGGGTCCCGAATACAACTTCTTGGCAACATCGGCGAAAAAATTGGGAAAAATCGGCAAACCACGACAAGCATTAAAAAATACAAAATAAATTCATTTTTTCAATTAACACATTGACACATAAATGTAGGAAAAACACCTCTCCCTCTCTCTCTCTCTCTCTCTCTCTAGTTGATAACATCGACATCGACTAGGGTCCCGAATACAACTGCTTGGCAACATCGGCGAAAAAATTGGGAATCTCTCTCTCTCTCTCTCTCTCTCTCTCTAGTTGATAACATCGACATCGACTAGGGTCCCGAATACAACTTCTTGGCAACATCGGCGAAAAAATTGGGAAAAATCGGCAAACCACGACAAGCATTAAAAAATACAAAATAAATTCATTTTTTCAATTAACACATTGACACATAAATGTAGGAAAAACACCTCTCTCTCTCTCTCTCTCTCTCTCTAGTTGATAACATCGACATCGACTAGGGTCCCGAATACAACTTCTTGGCAACATCGGCGAAAAAATTGGGAAAAATCGGCAAACCACGACAAGCATTAAAAAATACAAAATAAATTCATTTTTTCAATTAACAAATTGACACATAAATGTAGGAAAAACACCTCTCTCTCTCTCTCTCTCTCTCTCTCTCTCTCTCTCTATGATGTAGTGGATGCCAAATCAAAACTAATGCATCAAAGTCAATGCTAAATGCAGGAAAAACACATTGACACATAAATGTAGGAAAAACACCTCTCTCTCTCTCTCTCTCTCTCTCTCTCTCTCTCTCTCTATGATGTAGTGGATGCCAAATCAAAACTAATGCATCAAAGTCAATGCTAAATGCAGGAAAAACACATTGACACATAAATGTAGGAAAAACACCTCTCTCTCTCTCTCTCTCTCTCTCTCTCTCTCTCTCTCTCTCTGATGTAGTGGATGCCAAATCAAAACTAATGCATCAAAGTCAATGCTAAATCCTAAACCTTGATAGTTGTTCAATCAAGGACTCAAAAGTGAACAATGTATAAATGTATCTCATAATCATGAGTCAAAACCATGGTGTACCACTTGGCATTTGTATAGAATGATTGAGAGTAGAGGAGTCCAGGTAGGTGTATAGTTAGCGATCCAATAAATGAAAAGGTTTGTCCTACTATCTATGTTGATCAGCCCTTTTTGTTTCTCAAGACTTCCATTGGAAGTATCTAAGCCATGCCATGAATACAAACACAAAGTGATTGCAATCTAAACCCTATATCCATGAGGATGAATGTATACACAGGATGCTAATGTTTTGGTGTCTTCTTATTGAACAGTAGTGTTGCAAAAGCTGAAGGTGGTGGTAACTTAAAGTGTGCAAGACAATAATTGAAGTTATGTCTCTAAGCTAAAAAACTTCGATTTTGATGAGAACAATGGTTTGGGGGGGTTGATGATAGTAAACACCCCTTCATTCCCCAACATATGCAAAGACAAATAAGTTTAAAAAATAAATTAAAAATCAACATTTTAATAGGGTCAAAAATTGCTTACCTATATTCTCCTCTATTTGCCATTTTTTATTTTTCCCGATTTTTTCTAGTGCTGTTTTTTTGGGCTGATTTTTTTTATTTTAGAGTTTACATCGCAAAAAATTGTGATGTTACCAATTTTTTGGCAATTTTATCAACTATGTTTGACCAAATAACTACTTTTTACCAAGTCGTTGGAGGCTCATGTTTTTCTCCAAGGGGAACAATTTTCCCTCTAGGTAGCAAGATCAAGAGCCAGGATTTAATCTTTTGTTAAGAATTTCTTTATTTGATCCCTAGGAACCTCCACATGTGTGCCCAAGTGCCATATCATCCAATTTTGCCTCACCATATGTGCCACAAGCTAATTTGGGCAAATCGACCTAGGCTTTTTACTTTTTAGGCTAATAAATCTAAAAAAAATTAAAAGTGCCTTCTCGACTGCAAATTAGAACATATCTTGCACTTTTTTCCTTTTAATAAATTATTAAACACCAAATCAGGCCTTTTTAATGAAAAAATTTAGGTGTGCCATCAATTAATCCATAATTAGCCTGAAATAGCTTGAAATAAGCTTGTGAAACCCCCTCGTGCATGGAAAAGTGCCTAGATGAACAATGCCTTGCCTGGAATCTATTGAGCTGAGTAGTATGGCCCATTGGGTGGAAAAAATACCAATTCATTGTCAAGTTGGTGGCTAGATATTTCCCATGCACGTCCATGAAGTTTTTAGGTAGCTCACTGACACTAAGAATGAGCCACTGTCGAATCTGGTCAATCTGGAAGAGCGTTTTGATATGCAAAGGTTGGAGGTTGTAGAAGGGCCAATTAGGCGCCCAGATATACCCTTGTATATTCAAAATATTGAGTATATCAACCCCATGCACGTTCATGAAAATCAACACTATAGTCTCTAGGGAGAAGCCCACAACCTTTTTGGAAATGACTGATCGAAGGAAGAAATGACCAGTCTAACTTCGTATACCTAGGTAATTGGTCAAATGGGTATCCAAATATGCTTTTACATATTTAATATACCTTCTGGAACTCAAGATGTGGATTTACCACCTTTAAACCCCAGAGACCAACACATTAGCTCTGCAAACTCTCATACACTGAAGAAGACATGGTGAGTTATCTGTGGCATTGGAAAAGATGTAATAGGATCACATTTGTCCCTGGTGGACTAGTAGCAAAGGGTGTCCACGTGGACCCATTCATAGAAAATGTCATTAACCATCACACAGAGTCATCATATTACTAGTCATGTATACATGATTATATACCTACACCACAAGTATCTTCAAACATGTATTTGAGAAGCAAGATTTACCTACTAACCAGGTCCATGACAACATTCAAGTACTTGCAAGGACTCGTTTCTTCAATGGGGTGAGTAAGTTGGACAAACAAGGGTTAGACAAGTGAAACTTTTGGTTAAAGGATGGATTGGTTGACTCAAGATGTAATGGGGAAACATATATTTCAGAGTTATCTATGCCAGTAGAATAAGCAAATAAAATTCTTATGTGTCACCAAGAGGAGTGTCAAAGAGATGCACCCTTCATTTAGATATAACCTTATTTAATAGGGGGAGCTCATTGACTTGAAAGAGATGCTAGTCGTGGGAGTCGAGTGAGCTTCTACTAAATAGTTGCTGAAGTGGCATAACATCCACACAAAGAGTTATGTTGTTCAATTGTTTGTGCCAGTCAAGCATCTATAGCCCCAATGGTGCCTAGTCTCCATACTTCCAAATCAACAGACTTAGTTTATTTGCATTTATATCACCCCTTTTTCATTTTAGCTTCACAAGCATACTTCCTTTTATTTTCCTTTTCACTTTGGATTTCAAGCTTTGATAAAGGTGTAGTGCTCTATAGGTTATACTGATTGAAAAGCAAGAGGGCCATGGGTCACGATCCCACCAGACCCCTTAACCAGAGGAATCCCTATGGCACAATCAACTCTAAGACCCATTTTTCAACAATCAATACTAGCAACTGATAACAAGGAGGGAAAGCAAGAGTCAACTTCATCAAAATTTATACCAAGGATGTAGACCTATGTTGTAGGAAATGCCTAGGTAGCAGGCATACCAGTCCTCAAAACTTCTCGAAACACCAAAATCAATACAAAATGCCACTGAAATGTCGACAGTTGTACCATACGATGTTTCATGATTGCGAAACGCCATACGGTACGACTGTTAACATTTCGGCTTGTATGAGTGGCGTTTAAATGTCAATTCTTCCTTTTGTGGTCCCGTACGGGCGACCAAGAGGGCTGCGGGTCCCTTCTAAAATGTCATTTATGTGTGTCATTATTTTTTTCTTGGAAGATAATGTGTTTTTTAATATATATACATATATATATATATATACATACATATATATATACATACATACATATATATATATATCTATATATATATATATATATAGATATATTATTTTTATATATACAACGTTTCCCATGATGTTTCCATTTTTGGAGGGTCGCGTTTCCTATCCCCATTTCAAAAACTTCCAGACGTTTCTCCGTTTCGTGCAACTTAGATGCAAACCAGAAATGTGGAGTGAGGTGGATGGATGGAAGCCAAGATATGGACCTAGAGAAGGGGGTACAAGTCCTTGCAAGACACTTAAACATTAACTAGGTTCAATGGTAGATAAGTAAATCAAGGATCTACTACCCTCGTCAACTTGAAAGTGTGATACTACTAGCTATACTCATCAGACAATCAATACATCAACTAGATCAATAGCAGGATATAGTACATCATTCAATAATTCATCATCATGGCATGGAAATAGGACTCTAGACATTGGCATATCATTGATCATCACATAATAACCCATCTCATCACATCAAAAAAAGGGAGGCCTAAGAGCAACAAAGATAGGCCTCAATACTTTGGCTTGCATCTTGCTTCAAAAGCAAAAAATTATCTAGAAAAAGGTATGCCCCACAAAGTGTGGCATAACAAGTTCAACACCACTAGTTTGTCAACTTAAGAAATCTTTATATGGACTAATGTTGGCACCTCACACTTGGTATGAGAAGATCCATAATTTTCTTCTTAGCTTGGATTTTCTCATCGTGAGAGTAAGATTTATCTCAACATTTATCACCGGGATAATTAAATCCTTATTTTTGTGGTCTAGGTGGATGATCTAATTCTGAACAACAGCTTGACTTCTCGAATTAAAGAATTGAATCTAAGATTTCAGGAATCATTTGAAATCATTGATCTTGGTCTACTTCACTACTTATTGGCATTCATCTGATTCAATCCAACTTCGAAATCTCTCTCTCTCAACCTCAATATGTTTTGGATTGTTGAAACACTTCAAAATGGAGGAAAAGCAGGTTAGTTCCCCTCTTGCCACTGGGATGAAGTTTCAAGCAAATTGTCCCTCTCCTTTATATCATGCTCGTATCTATCCCTCTTTACTGTCTAGTCTTGTCTACCTTACTCATATTCAACCAAATATTGCAGTTTGTTTTCCTAGTATCTCCAGGCACCTAATGAGAGTGATTGGTAGGTTGTCAAGCATATTTTGCACTATTTGAAGGGCACCACTCGTATGGTTATTCACTATGTAGCACAATATCCTATTCATCTTCAAGGATTCTTTGATGCAGACGAGGTTGGTGATGTTTATGGGCATTGTTTTACCTTCGGTTACTTGTTTACTCTTGGTTATGGACCAGTTTCCAAGTGTTCTAAAAAGAAACAGACTATGGTTCTGTCTTCTATAGATGTTGAGTATGCCAATGCTCTCCTATTTGGGAAGCATCTTGTCTAGATGAAGATGATTCTTGATCAGCTGGATCTTTATCAAGAGGGCCCCACCCCTCTCTATTGTGGCAATCAAAGTACCATTGAAATTATATGGAACATCAAAATTCTAAACATGTTCAGCTCTGGATGTACTATATTTGTCATCTCTCTGCTCTAGGACATATTGTGCCACTTGTTCCTTCAGTCGATCAACTTGCCAATATCTTCACAAAATCTTGTCGAGGTCCACCTTCACTAGTTTACATCATCGTATTGGTGTGGGATAGTTGCCATTTTGGGGGGATGTTGTGTTATAATGGCATCTCTCTATGTCCCTTGTTCAACATAAGGAGCGTTGTTGGAATTATTAATGTAATCTGAAAATATGGCCACAACTCATGTATCATTAATACTTTTAAATTATGGCTAAGGTCATATTCTTTAATTTTTAATCGTATTACTAAGTATGGTTAAGGCTAACCTAGTCAACGTTGATATGTCGGCTCAATAACCCTTTTGAGGTGTGTGTCGTTCTTTTGTGGGCCCATAACTCCCCTCTTGAAGGAATGCCTCCCCCTCTTGAAGGGATGCCTCACTTGAGTTGTGTATACATACACAACTCAAGCTCTCATTTGTATTATCTCATCTTGTGATCTTCTTGATCTGAAATATTGGTCTTATAAGCAGTGTTACACATATCGGCGATATATCGGAAATATCGGATATATCACCGAGATTTACCCCCTTCCGATATATCGGAATTAAAATATCGCAACATTTCTGATATATTCCGATATATTCAAATATGTCGGCCTGCTGCTGGAAAAAAACAAAAAATTGTGCCTGTTCATGCCATTTTTTGTTGATTTGACATGTTGGAAACGACATCTATTGAAGCTAGGGCTTCCACAAGATAGATTTCCTTTCGAATAAGGAGGCTAAAACAAGGTCTATTTGTTGTTGATTTAGGTATTTAAAAAATTGAAAAAAAATGAGTGCTATTGTATTTTTTGCGGTCTCGCAACACTTTCTGATATTTTCCACGGATACCACCGAGAAGTTATATTCCAGACCCTTGCCGATACTTTCCCCGAGACGATATATGCAACATTGGTTATAGGCTAGAGTGTGGAAATTTTGAAGATATTAGCTTTAAAACAAATTCAAAAGTTACATTTTATCTACTTAAGGTTCTCTAGATCTGTTTCATAGAACTTTCAACCTTATGGCTGAATTTGAAACATAACTTACAGCAACATATGTTTCACTTATGTCCAACCAAGTTCACTAAGCAACATAAGAAAATAAACACTGAAGCAATGCACTTGAAGATGAGAAGGTTCACAGCCCTAAAGGCACAATCGCCTTCACAAACCGGATCTAGAAATTACTTTATAACAGCAGATTTAATATGGCCCTAAATCTGCCCTTTAGTTCCTTCTTGCCTTGTTAAATCACTTAACAAATCTGCTAACTATTCATGATAAATCAACATACTGAACAGCCCTAAAAATTACTCATTAACATAACATATGAAGCATAAGTCTGATTTTCAGATCCGCAATGCACAATATTTAGACAACAAATGTACAATTCATATTATAACACAATGAAGATACAAGTACATACCATCATCTCATCACAAGCTGGTACATGTCCTATCACAAGCTACGACACTCCAATTGCTTCCAAACTCTATCTAGGGCATCCACCATCAACAACAAACCCTAACCAACAAATACAACCGAGCAAAGCATCACACCAAGCAACTCCTAGCTGCTCCAAAGGCTCAACAACAAGCTAGCATCGACACAAACAAGTCCACCCTTGATCTCCCACTTGCATCATACAAGACTTCTAGGACATTCTCCAAGCTTGCATCACACAAGATCTATAAGCTAAGAGCTCCAACTCCTTTAGATTTGTCTTACACAATCCCTAGCACCTTCCATCCTTGCATTAACAGAAGTACAAAGACTCCAAGACAAGTACAACAACACTCATCACAAAATCCTCTGAGCAAAGCATCACAACAAGCTCTACATATTCGTCACTCCTCTAGCACTCATGTCTCTCAAAGGTTTACATTACTCAAACCCTAGGCCTTCTTGCATGACACAAGGACAAAGGTTTCAAGACAAACCCTAGTGCTAGCATTCCAAGCTTTTTGTCTATCCTAAGGTTAGCATCCCACAAATGCTAGGTCTTCTCTTGCATCACACAAGCACCAAGACCATGTTACAATGGAATATCAAGAGTAGGTCAACATAAGATCCAAGTGTTCTCCAAGATAAGCATGACACCAAGCTCTAAGACTCCTCTACTCCTCTCGCACTCCATGCTCTTGGCCTAGGGGCTACATCACAAAAACCCTAGGTCTTCTCTTGCATCACACAAGTGCTAAGACTCAAGATCATCCCTAGTGCTAACATCCATCTTCATGTCGCCTCTAGGGTTTACATCACAAAACCTAGGTCTTCCTCTCTTGCATCATACAAGCACTAAGACCTCTCCAAGGAAATTAGAAAGACAGAAAAATGAGTACATTCCATACAAAGAAATTCTCATCCCTTTACATAGAATAGGTGAGGGAGGTCAACATAAAACATGGAAATTGTTCATAAGTAACCTTAGATTACATCTATTGGCCAAACCGACATGAAGCACTCCACTAAACAAGAATGTACAAGTATCACACTAGGGTTTATCCATCCCCCAAGATGATGCACCTTCCAAACATAATGCCCTTGGACCCTGTTGTCTGCCGAGATGCACACCAGCAGTAGAAATCTTTCGAAAGTTGTTCCCTCACTACAAGTGGGGAAAGTGTGGCCTTGGGGGCAAGCAATGAGCCAGGTACTGTCACCTGAATCCCAGCTCCTCCGTTTAGGCTAACTACTAACGAAGCCAAGGGGGGTAGTCCCTACAAAGAGTTTACTATGGCTCAATGTGTTTTAATGTTTTTTGGTGTATGGTGATGCGGATGGGTGTTTTTTAGGAGTTTTGAATGAGAAATCACAGTTTACAATAGACACAAGATAAAATGCAATCCACGTTGCGAAACAATATATGAAGACTTGAAATTTTAAATGGCATCCATAATATGAACTTTAAGCAAATGACAAGGACATATGGTCCAGCTTTAAAAAAGTAAGAGTATGAAGAGACCAGTGCCTTATGGAGTCAAAAAAGGTGCTTGGGATGCTGAAATACAAGTCTCAATAGAAATGTGCGTGAGATCATTTTGCAATTTATCTTGGTAAATTTAAAGTTTTAGTGATCTGGATTATTAGGATAAGAACAACAAGGTAAGCAAATCGACCAGAAAGGTATACTTTCAGTGGCTTCCCCTCTGATGGTATGTCGGACCACCCAGATGTCAAGGAGTAAGTGTCTAAAGACTTAACTACTCTGATGTCTATGACAGCGGTAACTTCCGGCCCCACCAGGTTTAGGAACTTTGCCCACTACCTGAGTATGTCTCGAATGATCAATGCCGGTTCATTGGTTGTGGGGGTGAAATTTTTTATTATGTTATCGAAAAATGATCAAACTGAACACCTTTCTGAGTACTAGCCCAACCTTTTCAAGTTGGCAGAGCATACGGGTGTTGGATAGCAACCAAGATAAATTATTAAAGGGGGAGTGTGAGTTGGAAAGTTTTAAAATTATTGGAGCACACAGTTCAACTCTCCGACAGAGAACGCTCTTGACTTTGTCTTATGACAAGGTTCAAGAGACTTAGTTATTCTATATGCCTAACGCAGGGAAAATGCAAAATTAATATGCTCTCTGACAGAGAGTGCTCTTGACTTGGGTTATTGCAAGTTCAAGAGGCTTAGTTCCTTTTAAAGATAGACAAAGTGCAAGCTTATGAAACCAAACAAATGATAGCTCAACAAAATGAAAAAAGCACTAACGACAATGTTAAGTGACAAAAATAAACTAATCTAGCAACCTAGCATTCTGAAAAGTAAACTAATCTAGCAATTAGTACTTCTAATGATGCAAAAATTTAAACTAAACTAAGCAAAGCAAAACTAAGCTAGAAATCAAACCACTCAAAGAACACTACAAACTTCCCCAAATGGGGGAAGTTGGGTGTGGGGATTAAAAACCCCACTTATGAACTTTATTGATTAAGTACAATATTTTTTAGGAATTTCAACCATTTGAAGAGACTTAGAGAAATAAAGTGGAAGAAGGCCTTAATGGCTTCTTTTTACAAAAGGAGAGTGATTGACTTTGTCTTCTTGTTTCAAATCCCAAGTGTTTTGGATCTTCTTGGTTTTTGGTACTTGGTTCTTCTCTTCACTTTGATTATTTCCTCCTCTTCTTATTTTTCAAATCTTCTTCTTGGGTTTGCTTTTATCACACCTACGAAACAATGTAAAACAAACTACAAGCACCCTTTAGCATTAGTCAAATCAAAATGAAACTAGATGCACTTAGATCTAAATATTAAATGAGATTCAACTTTTCAATGAGATCTAGATACAACTATTCAAGGTAAACTAGATGCAAAGCCTAGAATGAGATCTACACTATATGCAAACTAACAAATTGAAATGCAACTAGAATGAAGCTAGATGCAAGATCTAAAATGCCTAATTTACAAATTTAAAAGAAAAAAGAACTACTAACCAAACTAACTATTAACTTTAACTTTTTTGCTTTGTTTTTATGTGGTTTAGGGCAGTTTTGAAGGAGGACGAGAGGAGACAAGAAGGAGAAGAAAGGAGGCTAAAAGAAAAACTAAAGGGAGAAGTAGGAGAACCAAACGAAAGGAAGAGGAGCCCTAAAATGAGATGGACGAGAGCTAGAAAGGCTAGCAAGCAAAGAGGAGGGGGAAATGGAAGCTAGAGGAGATGGACGAAAGCAAGAGAGTGAGGGCAAAGACGAGAGCAAGGAGCTGCAAATAAGTGAAGAAAAGCCCCAGAACGAAAGGGAAGTATGGGTTAAGGAGAAGGAGAAGAAAGCTAAGGAAAAGAGGGATCTAGGGCAAGAAAACGAGAGCTATGAAGGGAAGAGAAGAGAAGGTGGACGAAGCTAATCAAGGGGCAAAAAACTCAAGGAGAAAATGGAGGGCTTGAAGAAAAGAAACCCTTGGAACCAGGTAACCAGTTTGAAAGTAGTGTTTTGTGTTGATGGAGAGAAGCAAACTCTTAGCTTCAAGTGTAATCTTAAGATCCTGTCTTTGGGAGGCTTCCTGAAAACACAAGTGTTAGGGCAAAATACTGATGGAGAGGAGGGAGATACAACCAAGTTCACCTCCACTCTATCTTTTGGATACCTGCACACATGCAAAACTTATACAAACAAACTAGATCATGCTTAGGGTAGTAGACTAAATCGAAATAAAAGACAAACAAGTATTACCAATTACAGTTTGTGCTCTTAAAACAAATCAATCCTAAAACCAACAAATAACTTGGACCATCAAATATTTGTTCTTTGCTCTTAAGAAAGAGATCTAAGCTAAACAATGATTAAGCATGAAATAATATAATTTAAACAAGGGCAAGTATCACCTCAATGATGGAAATATTTGCTCACAAACACATAGTGCACACCATAGACCTCCAAAGCCAACTTTATTTCCAATATGTAGCAATAGCCACAACCTTTACAATCTCAGCAGAGTAAGTTTACAACCAAAAGTCCATATGAAGAGAGCTCAAAGAGCCTCTACTTATACAAAAACTAAAGCCTAGTCTACCCTAATTCGAATTGGCGCAAAGGAAGCCAATAGCATTAGACACCAAATCGAATTGCCATCAAACCTTAGTCAAAACTCAAGTCAAGCCAAGCTTGGAGTGCTTAATTCCCTCATAACTCGAATTGTGTTGAGTTAGGGTGGGGAGGTGGCCTCCACCTAGGCAAGGCGCCCCCCATCCCATTCTTGGAAGTATCACCATCAAGTAATCTCATGCCATGTGTAGAACTCGAGCTCCAAAGGGGGATACACGTGAGGATAAGGAAGTAATGTGTGAGCTCTCAAGGAGTTGGGGTGAGTGAATATAGGGGTTTACATTGAGTTACAATGAGAACCAAGTGTTTGTGATTGCAAAACTTAAGGAGGGCGCCCCATAGGCATAAATGCAACCAACCAACCCATTAATCAATTGACACATCACCAAATGAAGGTTTGCATGGATGAGGGCGAATTAGCTTGAAGGAGATCTCTTGTGCTGACTGTATACTTGATTGAGTGATGACTGAGATGATTGGAATCTTCATAAATGCCCAGTGCCATGTCAATTAGCCTTTTATTTTAATCCATTTGGATTATTTTGGAGGGATTTGGATTATCTCCAAATATTCATTTTTTTAATATTTTAATTAATAATTTCTCTGTAATTGAGTTTTTTGAGAAATTATTAATTATGAGGCTGAATTGACATTCGAAACTTAGGATAAACTGGTCCGGGGATCATGAATAATTTTTGGCTTAAGGTTCAAGCCTTCAATCACTGAATTCGGATCCCGGATGACTGACATATTACAAATTGAGATTTTTCCATTTAAACTATGGAAAAATTTATTAAAAATTAAAATAATTAAAAAACCCAAAACCAAAGGACCCGGTAAAAAAATTTCGATTTTTTTTTTTCTGAGGGTCCTAGTGACTTAGGACATGACCATAGTCTATTCTAACAGTGTCTAGTAGGCTTATATACATCAGTTGGGCTCTAATAACCCCCCAAGTCTCAAATTTTCAAAATCGAGCATTGCAGCTTTGGAGGAAGCGGGATAAAACCTCATCGATTAAACTTGGCTACAAGGAAAGCATAATTGACAAGGGGAAAAACTCCCTGGAATACCTTAGTTGCTTAACCAAGTCATGGGGGACCGAGCAACTCAAAAATCCAACTAGCACACTTTATTACAAACCCCGTGGGGCCATGGTCATATCGACTGAAAACAAAAACTGGCTAGCCAAAATTTGCTGATTATTGTCATCTGAAACCCTGATACTCTGGAAGTGAACCCTGATGCGTTCCATCACTGGCGGCTTAATGGAGTTTCATCTATTTGTACAAAATAGGTGATAACAGACCCAACACTCCTCCTAGATATGCACCTTCCAATTAGGTGTTAGCCAGGCGCTCCTCTTCCAAGGTGTAGTATTCTTGAAGCCAAGTATCCTCATGCAAAGTGCTCCTCTTCTAATTGTGTGCCATGCGGTCCTCTATTCCCAACACTCCTCAACATGTGTGCCAAGGAAATTACTTGCTTCGAGGGCTTTGTGCCCTTCCTCCCAGTGCCTAGTGCTCCTTGTGACAAGGCCCCATCCTTCTCAACATGTGCACCACGTAAAGGATGTCAATGCCACATAAGATAACAAACTCCTCCAAGGTGTGCCTCCTCTATCTCTTATCCCAAGGAATGCATATGCCCAATCAAAGCTCTCCAAATATCAATCAAACATAAGCAAGGGACTATGAGACGAAGCACCTCCTAGATTGGTGAAAATACTTTTGGAGCAACACAAAACTAACACCAATGGCATTTAATTTTGGTGTTCTCTCTTGTGATTGGCATCTTTCTCTTAGGCATGCTGGAAATTTCACCAGAATGACACTTTTGTGCAATTCAAAAATTTCACCTTTTTTCTAGAAGGTTTCTCGGATCTTAGCCCCAAAATTTTCTGCCCTAGGACTGCTGTAAATTAAAGTACAAAACAACAATAGAAGAAGTACAATAATTCACTTTTAAACAACCCTAAACTTCCCGACAATTAAGGAGAAAAGACACCAACCAATGAGATAAGCTTTTAGCCCTTCTAGGGCAACTTCTCAGTCAATATTCAGATCTGAAAATGTACTTTTTTAGCATAGATAACAAGAATATTACAACCATAAAATCAGCTCCTTTATCTTATTTTTTAGATGTCAAATCACTTCACAATTTTCCCTTTTACTTATGTCCAATCAACAAGATCATAAACATATGTAAATAACAAAATATGACAAACACATGTAGTTAAAAATCAAATTTGAAATTGACACCAGATATATTTTTTTTTTTCCAAAAGAAAAAAGCGTAAAAAAATTGACACCAGATATATATGGCTGGAATCTTCATATATAAGCTCAATGATGAAGCACATACCATAGCCTCCTCTCAAGACTATAAAATCCAACTATGCAAAATGCTCTAGCTAGGGTAAATCATCAAACCCTAGCTCCACAAGAAGAACAGGTGCAAGAATCCCTCCAACACTATCTCCAAGGCCAGCTATCCTCCTCTTCTCTTCTTCTTCACCATTCCACCTTAGGGTTTTCAGAAAACACTAGTCTCCAATCTCCAAGGGTAAAACCTTAACCCTAGAACTCCAAGATGCTCCAAGAAATGAAAAAGGGACCAAGAAACTCTAGTGCCCAAGAGAGAGAGAAACAACTCCAAGTGAATACCTAGAGAGAGAGGAATAGTGTGCTCCTCTTCTAGGTCACATCTCTACACAAGAGTAAGAAAGAATGAAAACAAAAGTCATGTCAATGAAAGACTCTCTCCTTCCTCTATCTATATGAGGGGTAAAGAAGGACAACAATGCTATGTGGACACAAGCCCTTACAAGAAACCTAAATGAACCCTTGTAGGCCTCGCAAGTGAGACAATATGACCTCTGGCACATGGGGTTGAAAGGACAACTTCTAGGCAAGGCTAAATGGTACTCCATGAGAAAGTGGAGGAAAAATTTCCTCACCTCATTCAGTAAAATCTTTTGGGGACCAAAATCCTCCCGAAACGGGGAGGTGTGATCCAAAATGGATCAATATATAATTTTTCATCTATTTTGGTGCTTTCGAGGTCAAAAGTTGGATGGATTGGCTTGTAGGGCCCATTCTAGGGGCAAGTCGCACTTTGCAGATTTGTGGTCCAGAACCTTCTAGGGCCTATCTGAGGGTCTAAATGATATTTTTTGGGGTCAAATAGTCCATCACTTTGCCATGGTCCTTCATGTGATTCTACACACCGAGACCTTTCCAATGGTCCAAGAATCGCTTCAAACGAAGTCCGTGTGAATAAGTTATGCCTCCAGCAAGTTGACCTATCCAATTGACCACCATGGTACCGAGTGGATTCCACGTTAGCTCTTGTTTCTCAAACACGTGGAGCTAGTCACATGTGTACTTTCAAGAACATTCTAGAAGTTCCAAAACCCTACCCTAATCGAGAGTTGGGGCATGCAAAAACCCTAAAATTAACCTTAGACGACTATCAAGCTATGTTTAATACCAGGCCGTTAGGAGGAAAAGGGGTTCCATTCTTTTGATGTTATGGTATTGTTCCATAGTTGAGAAACAACATGTAAGTGGATATTAGAGCATAACAAAGGAAGTAGGAGATCCTGCAGTAGCCATTCTAGCCACAGAGTCATAGGTACCTCCATAGAGAGTACCCATTCCTTTGTATTTGCATTCTATGTAAAAGAGCAAGGCATAGTCCTCATTTTTGGCTGGGTTTTCCCCATAGTGGGTTTTCTTAGTGTATATATTGTGTTATTGTGTATTTCTTTGCTCTAGTTATATTTCCTTCAGCTCCAGTTATTTAGCATTTAGTGGAAATAAGCTAATAAAAAGAACTAAGTTGTAAGATCCGTTGTGACGAACTATTCCAGTGGAATATCCACAACAGTTTACGGATCATTCATAGTTCAGGAGACAACATCATATTGCTAGGAGACCCATCCTTTGTTTTCCCTATGCCTAGGCAATAGAGTCCATATTAATTTGATAGACATGATGCAGCTCGATTTTTGTAGATGTGAAATCTTTAAAATGAAGTGAGCCTTGTGAAACCACTTTTTTTTTGCTCCCCATGAAATAAAAAACCAGATAGGTTGGTGGTTCAATAAAGTGGCCTCCCCTGGGCCTTGAACTAGCCAACCACCAATATAGTCAAAGTAGAAATTTTTTTGTTACTATAGTATTGCTCTCAAGCCTCTTTAGAATCCATTTGGGACCTTGGTGCAAGTTGCTCCATGTGAATCACAACTATGTCAAGTCATGGCAAGGGAATTTGTCAAGGTCATATAGCCCCAACCTAACTTTCAAGGCATACCAAGCAGCTTATTCTCCTTGAGGCATGCACATAGATAGTTTTCCTTGTCCTCTTGGTTTTGAATCATATTAAAGTCACCACAAATCATCCAAGGAGCCTTTGGTAGCTAATCGGCCATCCAACTCCAGAGGCAATTCGTTCTACCAAAATATTAGAAGCATAAATGTTGGTCAAGCCGAGAATCCAACCATCAAAATCGAGCAAGGTCTAAACAATTCTCTAAGAGAGATATTGGCTAAGAATGTTGTATTTTATCCCAGGTCTAAGGACGATGAAGTACACTTTCACTATCTAAGATGACCACAAGTGGAATAATAGACTAAATTTCAATTTCGTCAGACAACAAAACAATTAGCAGATATATTTAGCAAACCGTTGAGTAGGAAAAGATTTCAGAAGTTTAAAACATTGTTTCTTATGAAGAAAACTGTTAGAAATAACAAAAACTCTCTTGTAGCAAAATGTAACTGTGTGCAAGAAGTGAAGCACAGAGGATTGTACCAATGTAGTTCTGAATTGGACAACTGCAATTATGATGGGACCGATGGGTTGATGATAAAAAAATAGACTTTCGATGTGCTTAAGTGTAGAAAATATATTTAATTGAGGCAAGAAGTGTAAACAAAATCAAAGATGATAATCAGTTGAAATGCATCTACCTGGAGTAGTTAGTTACAATCATTCTCAACAGAACTTTGTGTATAGAAGCATTAAGTGTTGGGAAGACCAAGTCAAATATAGAGATCAGCGATCAAAGCAAGTCTTTTAATGTAAAGGTGCAACCCTGGGATAGGTTACTCAGTCTAAATAGATAGAAAGCAAGAGAGGAAAAACAGAGCAAGTCTCAAAGAATTTGAGTTAACTTCTCTATAGGGAAAAGCTCATGCATTATTCGTGTATGGAGATGGTGACCTTAAAGCATTTGTATTAGTAGTCCCATGAGATTGTATGAGTGGACCAGCGAGAGTCATAAATTGCTTAGAGAAAATGTTTGAGTGAACCTTAGGTTGTAAACAGTTACAAAACAATCTCTAGGTTCACTTAAGTGATTTGACCTGCAAAGGTGGAAAGTGATGTTGGTCCTTACCCTAAACTTCTGCATTGAAGTTGTTGGATCAAAGCGAATTTGCCTGCACTTTTCTCTAACCATTTAATATTGTTCACTCAATAGTTCAAGTCATCAAATATTAGCTCCAAAGTTTACAACTTGATAAAGTATCATAAATTTTGGATCCAGCAAATAAAGAAAAAATAAGTAATGTATTGCATGCATGCATGCTACTTCAAGAAGAAATTATGTACACTGAATTTTGTCTAATTTGATCTGCCTGTTACCTCTTAGATCTACACACAAGAGATATCCAATTGTCCAAGTACAATCCCTAGGGAAACTTAGAAGTGCCACCCACTGTTACCTCAGTGACCACTTCTCTTACTTTACGCTGGCTCTCCTCAGGCACAAGGGGTGTTTCTCTAGATGAGATTGCTAAATCAAACTTTGTCAACCCTTGATATTAAATCAGATTTGGCAATCAAAGATTTATGATATGCAATAGATATTAGATGGTGGATTCAAGTAGATCAGTGCCTTATCCTTGGGCAATCAAATCAAAACACTTTTAAGGATTTGGATAATTCAACAATGGACAATATTCAATTAATGAAGATGCATGAAGCCATGAACAACAGTCCTTAATTATAATAGTATTGTAAACTCAATTTCCAGCCAAGATATTATGCTTATAAAGATACAATAATATCCTTGTTATATTCTTACTTCATCACATAAATCAGAATCTCTGATGAGAAGTAACAGTACTGGTATATAACATAAACAAATATGAAATTATGGGTCCTATAGAGGACAATAATGTTACTGTTCAGAT
Organism: Larix kaempferi; assembly: GCA_027924585.1. NCBI lineage: Eukaryota > Viridiplantae > Streptophyta > Pinopsida > Pinales > Pinaceae > Larix > Larix kaempferi. The sequence continues at coordinate 3,863,780 of BSBM01002098.1, read as the reverse complement.
CTCTTTATGCTGGAAAATAACCCTGTAACAGCAGCAACAGTTCCAGCCAAGAAAAGAGGAAAACAAGATACAGCAGTAACCTTTCGAGAGATATGTACAGCCCTAAATATTTCCATAATGATGCTCCAAACTTGCATGAGATATATTCACTTGCAGCCCAATGGTTTAGGGTTTTCTCCACAGTGAAAACACACCTAGCAAAGGAGGATGTGACTCCTTTCTATAGTTCCAATTACAGCCCATAGAATTCTCTAGAAACTCCCAAGGCATCCTCTTCTAGAGACTTCTGAGTAGGGATACTTCCCAATACTTCTATATGGGGTACCCTCCTATCTAGAGACATCTATAACGAGTGCTTCGAGAAGCTTCTTTGATGAGCATTCTAATAATAAATATAATAGAGAACACTGAAATAACTTATAGAATTATCTTCAAGGTAAGGTGCTCTTCATGAAAGATCTTCTAGGAAGTTCTCAAAATAACAATAGAAATCCCAAAGATACTAGTCTCTTGTAGACACTTTCATGTAGAGTGTTCCTCATAAAATGGGCTCCTTGATTTTGAACCATGTGCTCCTATGCTAGGATGTCCTCGTCATGACTCTAAATATGCAACTCTTCCCTTGGGAGTGTGAAAATGCCTCAAAAGTATCCTTAATGAAAAATTATGCATAAAAATATGTAGAAGATGCCCCCAAAAGTAAATCACTACCACATGTGCAAAGCTGCCTCCAAATGTGTGACCTCAACATTCAAACATGCCTCAAAAAATGTGAGTATCTCCCAATCATGTGAAAGAAAATACAATTCCAAGCTGCCAGCATACATATGACTTGTGTAATGCTGCTAAATGAATGCAAATTGGATTTTGCATTTTCTGGCGGTAACACTACGCTCCCTTGATCAAGATTAAAGGCACAAAAACAGACGAAATATCTTTGGTGAAAACAAACCAGTGTGTCTTTGATAAAACGAAGATACATTTTTAGTAAAGAAGCTTCTGGGAAAACGATTATCATTTTAAGCATGAAACTTGATTCTGCCTATGATTTTAGTCCAAAGAAAGAAGAAGGAATGACTTATATACCTGATTATACTAATATTTAGAAATTATAATATTTTCAAGGGATGTCACGGTCCATGAACAATTCTATAAACAATAATTTGATTCTCAGCATTGAAGATATTCATGGTCATTCCCTTCTAAGAAGGTAAAAAACATTCATATTCAAAACAAAGTTGGTGTTTTGGATTACCCTGGTTAATGCCTTACCTAAATAGTGTATATATAGCACTATGTACTATTAAAGGTAAAAAGACCAATATACCATGCACAGCCATTACCCATTCAGACAAGTAAATGAAGTTTGATATCCTTAACATCTCCCTAATTATAATAATTAAACAAAAAAATAATGCTTATCTTAATATTTGCACAGTGCAGACCTGTATGTAAAATGATAGTCCGACAATAAAGCAGCTTATGCTCATTCCTCCTGCAGCAATCTGAAGGGAATTTTTTCTTAGATTTCTACCTCCTCACACAATAAGGGCTAAACATACAATTTCCAAAATCAGTATTTGATGAATAAGTAGTTCCTACCATTAATAGTGGGCGCCTGCCAGTTTTGTCCGTCAATGATGCACCTACTGCAGTCATTAGCACCTACCAAAACAATATATCCAAATTGATAAAACATTATCAGAAAAAGAGAACTGGTGGGATTAGAAAAGAGAAGGCATTATTATGTAGAGATTCAAAACGTGTTGGCACCTGGACTATAGCAACGATAACTGATGCTGTGTGACCCGAAGAAAAGCCTACACGTTACAACCAATACACACATTTTCGCATTCAAAGAAAACCTAGTTGACAACATCTACAAACTAAAATAGATTAAGGACCATCAAACTTAATTTAGGGCTTCTCACCGGCAGCTTTGAAGATTGAACTAGCATAAAATATAACAGCATTGATTCCACAAAATTGTTGTAATAACATTAGTCCAACTCCAACCTAGCATAGATAAAAAAAACAACAACAATAATTAATATCAACATAAAGGGATGAATACCAAATAAGTTTGGGAATTCGTGCACTTACAATAACAGCACGCGCATATTTTCTTTGGAACAAGTCAAGTATTCTGGTTCTGGGTAGACTGTCCAATTCCTTAATGCATTCCTATGAGTGGCAAAATAACATTTCAACATTTTAATGTAAGGAATTGTCAACAAAAACTACCTATGGATTTTATACAAAATACTATCAAATGACTCATGCGTATCTATTAACTCTTAAAAGTTGAAGATAAGCACCTTTATCTCTGTTGCTTCGCATGAAACATCACATTGCTTTCCTCGAAGGGCTTGTAGTGCTACTTCAAAATCTTTTTCACGGCCAACCTTTGCCTGGGAAAAATCAAAGTGTAGCTATATATTAGCCCCACTGTAGATCACTAGGTAAATATAAGTTTTATGACAATATAATTTTGCTATCAACAGACCGATTATTGATTATAGTACATCAAATTATGGAGTTGTCAATTGTAATTCTTCTGAAGGGGTGAAATGCCAAATTGCTCAAATTAGTAAGAGCAATTTTCAAGCAATGGGACACTAACTAAAGCCAGGGGAAATAATATTAATTCATAAAAAATACATATAGTGTTTCGTAAAATTGTAAAAGTAGTGTATTACCATTTAGTATTGCAATGAGAACTTACCAACCATCTTGGAGACTCTGGAATAAGAAAAAGACCTGTGAGTAAGAGTATTGGGAAAATAACACCTGTAAACACAATATACACCAAGTTGGTGAATTTCAGTGATTCATGTGCTGGAATTATTAGAAATATAATCATAAAAGTTTTAAGTTTTGAGAGGTTTTCTGAAGGCATCTAACCTCTAATAAAATTGTTCCCAACAAAATGTATAAATTCAAGAAGAAAACTTAAATCCCAACCCATTCATTATTGTTTTTATCCCTTGAGAAGAAGGCTATTGTATTCATTACTTATCAATAAAATAATTCTAAAATATAAGTGATACATGCATAGTAATTATATAAAAAACTACAAAATTTTAAGATAAGTTAAATTATATGATTTTAGTTATTAGATTAATAATTATATAAAATGGGACTATGAACTATTAACCTTATTTTATAATTGTTGTATGAAAATCCTAATAAATGTTGTTACCCTATAAAGTGTAATTATTGCATCCCCTTGCAATCCAGTGGCAGAAGAACCAGTGAGCATTAATAGTATCAATGCCCTCCCATTCAATCAGACTTCTTTTCATGGGTTAAGTGTTGTATCTTCCAATCTCTCTTGCATGTTATAACATATTTCAAACATGTGAGTCCAAACTTTTCTGTCTATTGATTATACACAATCAATAATAAGATTCTTGGGATCAAAGGGTCTTTTGCCCCCACAAGCAAGGGGGCTTCATATATCAATTTGGCATCTGTGTAGGTTGTGATCTTAAAAGTGGATTATTATTCTCATTCTACTTGTAGCTTCAGATCTAGCTTATCAATATGGATATCAGGATGCATAATGTTCATTATTTCAAAATGGTAATGATATTGCTTCTGCTAATGGTAATAAATATATCATGTCTTTTATTGATGATTACACACCACGATGTGTTGGGTTTATTTATTGAAGCATAAATCTAATGCATTTAAAACTTTTAAAAAATTTCACGTATGGATTAAATATGACGCACAATCTTGTATTGGCACTGTTCGTAATGATAATGGAAGGGAATATGCTTCTAATGAATTTAAAAACTATCTTCATCAACATGGGATTATGCATCAAACCACTGCGGTATCAAAGCCAATCTCCATGTATGTGTGAACCCTCTTTGTTTTGGCTCTCTTACAACAGCTCGTTTGTGGTTGTTTCTACCTTGTCTCCTTGCTCTTATGGACTGCCTATCTGTGAACAATTTTGCCTTGGTAAATGTTCTTACCAATTACTGGCCCATTTGTGGCAATTCTGCCTTTGGTCCTTTCTCTTACCAATGCATATATATATATATATATTTCATTTTTTCATTATTTTGCATGGTGGGGTGATATGTCAAGAGGGGAAGACATGAAAATATCATATGAAGGGAAAGGGAAAGGGAAGAGGGGAAGGGGAATTTTTTTCCCCTCTTTTCTGGCACTCTCAAGAGGAGGTAGTTTATAGTTTATAGTCCTGAGTTCTGCTTGGGGGGATGCTTGAGAGTTTGGAGTTCTTGCATATGTATTGATATGTTTGTTTGGTCATTCATCGTATATGTCATGTCCCCTCCCATCTATCCAATGCAAGGAAGGGAACATGGCACTAAAATCTGGGCTTTACACAAAACTTAACCCCATTCATCACGAATAAAACAAAATGGCATTAAAATACAATGCATATGTGTGCAGATGCAATTCAAGCAAATATGCACAGTGGAATAAAACATCATCCACACACCTTTCACAAGCATCTATCATATCAAGAACAGTCATCCATCAATTCAAACAGTGCAGAAGTAAATACCAATAAGAGAATATACTTATCTCACTGTAATACTGTCCCAAGCAACTAGCTATGTCGTTGCAACGTTCCACCCAACCATAGGTCTCTGCCCAACCTACATTATTTCAGCACTCAGAAACCACCCCCAAGCTGGGCATGATATCTACAAGGAAATTGACACTCTTAAGCTGATGCGGAGCATCCACGCTCCTTCCACTCCATCACATTGGCGTCAAACTATGACAGCCAGCTGGCTAAACTCCCAGTTAGAGATCCGTGATCTGAGGGATCAGATCTGGTAGGTGAGCAATCAACACTGCAGGGGAGTGGCATTTGGCGAGCAGGAACAGAGATAAAATGGAAATCTCTACGTAAGAGAAGAGGGCTTCACTTTTGGTTTGTTTGGCTTTGTTTGTTTCTGGTTTTGAGTTTGTTGTGTCGTAATCTAGCGAGAGATCGATCCAGTCTTTCAGTTTTGGTAGGATTAAAGAAGTAGGGCCTGTGTGCCCGCTCAGTGAAAGCCCGCTCAGTGAAATAAACCAGGACCTGCGCGTCCTGTAGGGTTGAGTTTAGTTTTGAGTATTAGTATTTCTGTGTCTTTTGTTTATTGGGGCATTATGGCCTGTTGATGGATAAATAAAATGCCTTATCGGCAGTTAATGTGCTAAGTGATCCAGATTCTGTTATTTCGTGTGTGTTTTCTACCTGTGGGTTATATTCATTTTGTCTCAGGATTTTGTTTTTGGTCGGAGACTCTCTGCATCATTGAGACTCTCTGCATCATTTGGTATCAGAGCAAACCACAATGGCCTAGAGGGGAATCCATTGTTGCGGGCTTACCGCTGGAGACTTAGCTGCTGAAACTAGATAGTTGGTTCGAGAGGAGAACCAAGGGTGCTCGGAGGAGCACTAGACTGCACGGAGGTGCATTATATTATTATTATTACCAGTGGGTTCGGCTTGGGAAAGCAATACTGTGAACAACTTTAAGAGAGCAAGTTGTTGAGAAGCCAAAGAGAGATTGGCAAGTAAAAGTTAAAAAAAAAATGGCAAAGGAGAAGTGGGTGAGCCAAGAAGAGAAAGAATGGATCAGGGCAGAGATACAAGCAATTAGGCAACTAATCAAAGAGCGTGATGAAAGACTGCAAAGAAAAGCGGAGATCCGAGCCATACGAAAGGTGATACGAGCCTTGGAGGAGAAAGAAAGACATCAAATTGAAAAGAGAGAGTTTTCGAAGGGGGTCTCAGTTGTGGAAGTGCTTTTCCATCCAAAAGAAGGTGAAGCACTCGAAGAAGACGAATACATTGCTGCTGAGCACATGGGAGTGCCGCATCAATTAAATTCTGAGCATCCAGTGGGACTGCAATCCCCATTGAGTATGCAGAAGGGCAGTCCCAGTCCTCGTTTCAAGAGTCCTCGCAATAGGAAGAAAAAGTCTCAGGAAGAGGATTTGAACAATGGGTTCAATTCTCCTTCTGCTGCCATTGCTGCAGAAAACCGTGATCCTAATTTTAGTGTGAAAATCTCTATTGGGCATGTGAAAAACTCTGGTGGGTCTCTGAAATCTAATCTTTCAGAAGTACCCTCGTTGGCTATTGCTTCTGGAATTCATTCAGGAAAGTCTAGGAGATGTGCTGCTAATTACGCAGATTGGGGGTCGGTCAATTTCAAGGCTCAACCCCGCAAATTCCTTGTTGCAAAGAGGCATGATCGGCCTGAGAAGGAGCTCACTGAATGCAAATGCAGTGAAAAAAAGGCGGATGGAGATAAATCTAGAAAATGTGCTTGTGTTGCTTCCAAGGAATTGAGGGCTTCTCAGGAGGAGTTTTGCAAGGACAATCTGCAGTTAACACCTTCTGATTCCGCAGAAGAAGAAGATACAGGAAGAGATGGCAGATATGGGGTTGCTGAGAAAAATGGAGATATGATGTGCATTGAAGAGAGCATAAATGAGAAAATTCAATATGCTGAAGAGGGCATAAATGGGTTTTGGAAACATGAAAGAAAACGATGTGGTGAACAGGGCATGAATGGATTTTGTAGGGAAGAGAGAAATGAGGAGGTTCATTGTGGTGAAGAGGGCAGAAATGGGTATTTAAGTGAAGGAAAACACTCAGAATTCCAATATGGTGAAGTGGGTACCGACTTGACTCAGATTGATGGCCTCGGTAATAGCAGTATGCATGACAAAATTCATTGTTATGAAGATGGTATTAAGAATTTTGATGGGCATGAGGAAAGTGAGAATGTAGCACAGGATAGGTTGGTTACTGGAGAAGAAAATGAAAAACAACTAGAACAAAGGGGAGAACTGACTGAAGTTGTGGATGACCATGAGGAGGCAGCAGTCCAAGCTGTTACAAATAAATCGTTGTTTCAACTGTCAGAAGCCTCTGACACACCTGTACCAGCTGCTCAGATTGTAGATACCAAGGAAGGGAATACTGAACCAACAGCAACATATATGAATGGAGCAGAAAAGTCATCAATGAGGCCAATGATGATAGAAGAGAGTGCAATCAAGGAAGAGCTTGCTCTTGAAGATGAAGCTGCAGTAATTGTGTTATCAGGTAAGGAGCATACAGTATTTCAAGAATCTGATGCAAATGGTAATGACAGATATGAAGAAGCTGTTGATCTCCCATTAGATGATCAGCAAGAGGTAAATGATAACAAAGTACTAGATGGGAAGGAAAATGGTTCCTTTAGTAAAAATAAAGAGGACAAGGTTGCAGCAGAAGAGGATGTGAAAGAATTGCTAAACTTTTATGAGCAGAGCACTAGTGACAATCTGAGAAATGAGTTTATGGAGAAAGATGGTTTATACCAAGGTTTGTTAATGTGGTTGCTGCTAATTAGGCTGCTGTTGTGTAGGGTTCTAGGGATGTATTTTGATCGATGGAGAAAGTTGAAGAAAATGGAACTGAAGGCTATGAACCAGGAGGTTCATAATTCTTTAAACGAAGGGAGTATGATGCGGAGCATCCACGCTCCTTCCACTCCATCACATTGGCGTCAAACTATGACAGCCAGCTGGCTAAACTCCCAGTTAGAGATCCGTGATCTGAGGGATCAGATCTGGTAGGTGAGCAATCAACACTGCAGGGGAGTGGCATTTGGCGAGCAGGAACAGAGATAAAATGGAAATCTCTACGTAAGAGAAGAGGGCTTCACTTTTGGTTTGTTTGGCTTTGTTTGTTTCTGGTTTTGAGTTTGTTGTGTCGTAATCTAGCGAGAGATCGATCCAGTCTTTCAGTTTTGGTAGGATTAAAGAAGTAGGGCCTGTGTGCCCGCTCAGTGAAAGCCCGCTCAGTGAAATAAACCAGGACCTGCGCGTCCTGTAGGGTTGAGTTTAGTTTTGAGTATTAGTATTTCTGTGTCTTTTGTTTATTGGGGCATTATGGCCTGTTGATGGATAAATAAAATGCCTTATCGGCAGTTAATGTGCTAAGTGATCCAGATTCTGTTATTTCGTGTGTGTTTTCTACCTGTGGGTTATATTCATTTTGTCTCAGGATTTTGTTTTTGGTCGGAGACTCTCTGCATCATTGAGACTCTCTGCATCATAAGCTCAGTTCAGCCAAAGCAATGGATACCCATCTCAATCCCCAACATTCTTTTACACACAAAACTCAGATATGGGCTTGGAAACACATTTTCAGCAATGGGACTTAGAAACTAGATGGACATGGTTTTTCCCCAAATGTGGGCACACCAAAACGGATTTGTGAGAGGAAAAATCGACCATAGGGAAGAAAACGATTTCTCCCACAGATATACAAGCAATCAGTGGTACAAAACAACCTATATGGTCCCCAAATCGATTTCTCCTCCCTTCCCCACGAGTCTGCAACATAAAAACGCCCTTCTTCCAGCTAGAAGAAAACAAGAAACCAAAAAAACATGGAGGAGAATGCCCAAGAAGCTCCAAACTCGTGAGAGAGCAAAATTGATCTGTGAATAATGGCTTGGGGAGCAATTCATGGCTCTTTTCTTGCCCAAGAAGCCAAACACAATTTTCCATGAAGGGTGGCTTTCCCATACCTGAATTTAGACTACCATACCTCCCCATTCCCCAAGGCATTAACTACCTCAACCAACTCTTGGGAGAGTAAATGATTGGGTACAAAAGTCAGCATGAGTAGTTGAGGGTTGATGGGTTCTCTCATTGACACTTGGCTTGACTTGATTGGCTCAAGGGTTTGAATATTTCCCTCCCAATTCTTTGTAAACATCATGCCTCCATCTCTTGTTGCATTGCATAGCTAGTTGTGAGCTTTTATATTAAAAATGTATATTTACAATCCCCATGGTTCACTAGCACATGGGTAGCATAATATCCAATACTTGCCTCTTCAAGGTCGAGCATTCACTAATGGAGCCTTGGCTTTGAGCTCCACGCTAGGAATCATACATAATATGCATACAATATTTACATTATAGCCCAAAATATTACAAGGGTCAAAATGGGGACATGATAGTATATGATAGTATGAAAGGTAGAAGAGTGTGTGCTCAAGGGAGGCTGGGAGGTGAGTCTTCCTGTTCCACATAGTCCCATGCACGGTTGAAAATTCTGCATACTGCCATTTATCAAGTAAGTTACTCTTTCCTATCGTAGTAGGATAATTATGCACCCGCAATGGCTCTTACACATGATATCTCTCTGGTTCCCAGGCTACCATTTTGTCTTCTTTTCTCTTGGCTAAAAATCCACGTCTTTGTTGGCTAGGTTAGATATGCCAACGTGGTGCTGGCAGGAAGTGCTTACTCCATTGCTTTATAAAAACATGGTTCAGAGTCTCAAAATACACTCTTTTTCTCTTGATCCTGTACAGATCAATGATTCACTTCCCTGTATAGTTCCATGGATTGAATTTCTACCAATGACACAGTTACCCTGCTTGGATTGAATTTCTCTATGACATAGTTACCTTACCTTGCTGATTGCGCTGATCTGACACTATCTTTTCCTTGATACTTTATGGAATATCAATTTACTTCCCTTCATCTTACATTGGTACAGCTCCAGCTCTATCGGTTGAATTTCTATTATGACATGAGTAGCCTGCAAATGCCCCGACCTAGCATTTTGATTAATAACCCATGTCCGCAAGTTGTTGTAGTTGGTATTGACTTGCAGAATTTCCATGATTCCGCATAAAAAGCGTTGTAAGCAGGTGTATTATTCCACTAACTTCTTGCCTGTTATGAGAATATGAGGTCAACTTGCGGAAAGAACACTATTTACCCCTTTGCTTCTGCTGATTCTGATGGCCATGCCTTGTGCAACCTTCCTTGCTCTGAGCAAGTTGTTAGCCAGGCACAATCTTCATCTACCCACTTATACTGATTGTTCTTCTGTGCAGATTGCTTCTGGTCGCCAGATTTGTGTTTTCGCTGGAGCGCTGTTGTTTTGGTTCTTGCAAGTCATGGTCGCTAGATTCTGGACAGCAAATTGATTGGACGATTTTAGGTTATTGAGTTCAACAAGGTCATATGGGATAACTGCTCTGCCGTTGGGCTATTGGGGTTCTTGACTAGAGGATTCACCTGCTGTTGGGCTTCAGACTAGAGGACTCCCTCTGGCAATTCTGGGTAGGCAACGGTTATCCAAGGCTTTTGGCCTCAGTGCCACGACTGAGTTTTGACCACCATGATTGAACCAACGTCAACGGTCTCCGGGGCTTGAGGAGTAAGAGGTTCAGTTGCAAATCAGCATTTCTCACAATCTCTTGCGGTCTGGACTCAGCGGCGAAAAGAATTGCTTTCGGAAAATTGATGTATTGGATAGCTGAGTAGATTTATCTGTTAATGCCAACCGGAACCTCAATGAATTCCTTCATGTCGTGGAAGGAACCCACGTGAACAGATTCTACTAAGAGCATCTCGTCCCAAGGCCGCAACGGGAGGAGAGGGCCAAGTGGAATTGACTCCACAAGTTCGTTTCACGGTGCACTTATGTAGAGCATCTTGTTCCAAGGTCGCAATCGGAGGAGGAAAGGGCCCAGTGGAATTGACTCTGCAAGTTCATTGGTTTACTTATGTAGAGCATCTGATCTCAAGGTCGCAATCAGAAAAGGAGAGGGTCAGGTGGAATTGGAGTCCGAAATCTCCTAAAGTCGCAAATCTTCAAAGGTAAGTTGCCAACTCACCGATATGGTTGGAACACTAGAGCACTTCGATTAGAAGTGGCAAAGAGAGGTTTATGAGCCAACATCTAATAAATTGCATTTGCTCTAGGCTTAATTTGCTTCTAGCATATTCACTTTGTGGTGAAATAAAGAGGTATGCATTAAAGCTTTATGAATTAAGATATTTTCGTAATATATAAAGTCTAATAAACATTATAACATATCACATCATCATCATTGTTAATATTCGACCGGTTATTATTCCATTGCATTCTACCAGCCATAATTCCTCTTACATTGAGAGATGGGAAATATCTTACTATTTCTGTATTTCAGACGAGAACTTAACATTTTCAACGAGTAAATAATTAAGAAAAAATTGTTGGGAGGAAGGAATTTTCAAATATACTAGATATGACAGGTAGCATACCAGCGATAGCAAGAATGCGCCATTTTACGAGCACCCCAAGAAGATAAACTATCAATATTCCAGTTGTTATGAAGAGCTGTGAAAAACATAAAATATTTCGACGTTACTTGTAATATTTTGTTTTACCAGATGATCATTAATGTTATGATCTCCAATCCTTGCATAGAATAGGTTTCCTCAATACAGGGAGAAGATGAGGACCTGATTTGTTGTTGTAAGCAATCCTCTCAAGCTTTTGGGAGATATTTCAGCTATGTAAACAGGTACCTGTTCAACACTTTTAAGAGTTTAAAAATAAAATAAAATAATGTCATGAATTAAGTAGAACTCTGAAATGTAACCTAAAAGCTTACTGTGTAAGAAGTAAGGCCAACTCCATATCCAACTAACAATCTTCCAATATCCAATGGCAGAGGATCCTGCAAAAGAGCTCAAAATATTTTAGAAAAAGAATTCCAACACAATATTTTACAGTTGATCAAAATCATGAAGATTTTTTTTCTGAAAGTGAAACAAGCTGACCTTTGCAAACGCTATGCTAAGCCACCCAGCAATGCAAAATACTGAGGCGACTCTCAAAGCCTGCATTTAGATACATATGAGCTTGTGTTGAGGTTTTTATAGAACTTACATCAGACAGTATCTCCCATAAGAAAACTGTATTTTCCAGAAGACAATATTTCCTCATTATTAAAGATGACCTTCTGTTCAGGCTTTTATAGATCCCAGATCCCACAGCAGCACATAATAAGTCAATATTTCCTCAAAATTGAAGTAATTAACATAAACCCTGATCAAATCAAAATATAAAAGTGTTCTGAGTAACCATTATAAAACTAACATGGGTGTTTTTTTAATCTCTCACTGTAAAGCACCTTACTTCTCTTTGTACAAAACTGAAAACAAATTACTTACCCCTTTCCTACCAAGGTAGTCTGCAATAGAGCCACTCATTGTTGCACCCGTCATGGCACCAATTGTTAACAGAGAACCAAACGTAGAGTACTGCAAAATATCCCATGTTTTCAATAAATAAAATGCTCAAGGTCTGAATCGATTCTTGCATACTACTGTCAAAAGGAATTTAAAGGTTATGATAGCCATGTTCTCCAAATAGTGAGAATTGTATTTAAAGTCACATACTTGCATATTGTTGTCAAAATAATTCTAAATGCTAAGATAACCATGTTCATATTCTTTATACTATAATCAATAAGAATGACTTGTTTTCAAAATCACAGATCCCGGTGAGTCTGCAGACACGCTCATCCATGTCAATATCAATACCAACAAATTATTTTGAATCCTTAGTATGAAATTTCATTGAAGAGATCCTTAGTCTGTCACTAAAGATGAGTTATAAACAGAGCTCAATGTTTTAGTCTGTCACTAAAGATGAGTTATAAACAGAGCTCAATGTTTTAGTCTGTCACTAAAGATGAGTTATAAACAGAGCTCAATGTTTTTCATAAATCATTGAAGCTTTTAAGGACGAGCGTAATTTCATCATACGTCTGGATTTATTAAACATCTTTGAATTTAATACCTAAATTGATTAAGCACAAAAAATATTTGTTCAGAGATTCCAACTTCTTGATTAAGATTTGCTATTCATTACAACCAAAAAAACACACACAGTATGTAACAGAAATTTCCCCACCTATGCTGCAGAAGCACCTTTGCTTACTCCTCTTGGTACAATATTAAAACATTCAACCATTTACAGTTCTCTAAAACATGTCATTCCTTAAAATGTTTCTACTAACGTACTCAACAGACCTGAGATAAGGTGAGGCCAAGATCCTCTATGATCCCAGACTCCGTTGGAGAAGAGAAACCCACCTGAAATAAACCAACAAAGATTATAACTTCAGGGGTATCGATCGATTCCATTGAACTCTAGTTCAACATCATTTTTTTTTTCTTATGAAGTGACTTTGAAGGATTCGAGATACTGACACTAAAGCCGAAGCCCACCGAACCCAACACAACGACAGAAGTACTGATCAGAACAACCAATATCGAGCCGCTATGGCCGCTGTCTGGCATCCTCTCCTTGCCTTCAGTAATACCCTGAAGCAGAGGTGCCTGGATGTCATTTGATTCGAGTTCACCTTCTTCGCCTGATCTCTCCATGTCTATTAAGATTGCCATATTCTGAAACTCGAGCTGTTGAATTATGCTTCGGCCCTCAACCCCCTTGAATTACAATTGAAAATGAAACCAACATGGCCCAATTAAATACCAATCAAGGTCTACTACATTCCCATTAAGAAGTATACGATAGACGATATAACAAGCTAGGACCGCAGTTCACACCAAGAGAGGCTGGCGGATGCAACAAATTACCATATACGAATTTGAATTTGGAAAAAATAATTGAAAATGTATTAGAAAAATAGGACTTCTATTTTATTTGGAAAAATGTAAAAACAATATTAAAGAGTATATATCGATGACATTTAAAATTTGTGGAGAGGCTGTTTGAAAATGCTCTCCCTTCAGGCAGAGACCTAGTAATAATCCTTATTTTGTGAGTTTTCTTTTCTATGAAATACCGTGGATTGTGGTTTCCAGCGCAGCAGGATTTTTATGGGGAAGGGACCCGCATCTATTCCTGGTGACGCTGTTCAAACAATTCTTTCGACACAACTCATTACCATTGAAAGAGTTTTGGCAACAGTATCTGCATGCTATCTACTTACCATTGCTTTGCTGTGGTCAGCAGCACAGTATCACGGTAGTTATAGGATCAATAAGTACCATGTAATTTAAAGTAATAAATATGGTATAAGTTGGGACAGATATTTTATTTAAAGTGTTTGAATTGACGGTGGAATCATTTTTAAAAACTGTTTAGTTCTTCTTCTTCTCATCTAACAAACAGGGACAGGTACAAATTCCACTTAAGCAGTGGATTGGAATCAAATGAGGGACTTAAAAGAAACTTGTACAGTACATCGGATCACTAATTTAAATTCTAATAACAGTGATCCATTGATTAAACTAACTCAGAACATAACAAACAGGGACTGGTACAAATTCCACTTCCACTTAAACCAGTGGAGTGGAATCAAATGAGGGACTTTAAAGAAATTTGTACAGTACATGGATCACTAATTTAAATTTTTATAACAGTGATTCATTGATTAAACTAACTCAGAACGTATATAGCATTTATTGCTCTTCTACTGAATGCATAATATCACTGTTTTATCAATCAGAATTAAACATTAAACCTGATGGGAGTTCTACAAGAATTCAACAGTAAACTTGATGGAGTAAAAGGGCAGACAAATGAATTAGTCAAAATTTTAGAAATTCAAGTTATAAATTTAATTGCATTTTATTTTTTGTACGAATAGTAACTAGGTGTTTACAATCCTTATAAACCAGTATAGATCCACCTTAAACTCAGATTTATTAAACATTTATAGTTATCCAATTTCTTAATGTGTAATCCTTAATTAAAAAATTCATATCAATTCATAAAATTAAAAAAAAGAAAGATAAAAAAAATTACACCTCAAAAGATCTTTAATAAATACCCTCTAAAATGGATCTATACTCTAGAATAACTAAATTAAAATTTAAAAGAATATTGTTTTTACTTTCTATCCAATTATGGTTTTATGTTATGGACATAAAAATTCGACGGAATTGAATCCTACAGCTATTTTGATGCTAGGTCATGGAATGCAGAGTTTGTGCTCATGTCTACTTTACTCATGGATCCACATCATTTCAAACCGCGTATTCATAATTTCAAAATCAATCAATTCATTATTTCAGAATCAATCAACATACCCTTTACAGCAGGGCACATATCTCTATCCTTTGTCATGCAATCATTGCTTTTAACTTTGGATAATTTAGACCTTTCGAATTTTAGCTTTGGATAATTTAGACGTTTCTTGATGAGCCTCTACCTTTCGAAGATGCATT
Organism: Larix kaempferi; assembly: GCA_027924585.1. Lineage (NCBI taxonomy): Eukaryota > Viridiplantae > Streptophyta > Pinopsida > Pinales > Pinaceae > Larix > Larix kaempferi. The sequence continues at coordinate 3,848,745 of BSBM01002098.1, read as the reverse complement.
GTATTCTATTGTGTCTTTTCTTCAGATAGTTATATGCTACCATGTGATGCGCGTGATCCAAATTACTCTCAATCAGTCTCCACATCTCGATTTCTCTGCAGCTAGTTGTAGGTTATTTTTTTGATGTGTTTCTACTGTTCCGAACCACTGTTCGCATCTTGGAATTCTTTCTCTGAGAATTATGATTTCTACAGTGATTAAAAAGGTTCAGTAAGCATCTACGTCATAATTCATTCTCATTCAAAATGGTTTGATACTTAAATTTGGCATTCATTCATGGTTACTTTTCAAATGCAAAACCCTTGGCAGCGAAATATTCTCATTCCTTCAATTTAAGTTCATATAAATTCATCGAGTGGACTAAGGAATCAAAATATGATGTTCAGACTTCTTATTAATAGAATATAAAGATCACATAATATAATTTTGTGTTTTTGATGTTTTGCTATGGACTCACAACCAAGTCTCTCCTTTGTGTTTTTTATGTTTTTTTATTTAACTCACAACAAATGCTCTAATTCTAGCCATTCTTATGGACAATCTTTTCTTATATTCTAATAGGATACAAAGATTATATAATAGAACTTTGTGTTCTTGATGTTTTGCTACTTAACTCACAACCAACTCTTTAAGTGTAGCAATCTGGTATCATGGACAACCTTCTCTCATGTCTTACAACCTATGTAACTCCTTGTGGATTCATCTTCCATGTCATTGTCATTCATCCTTCGGTTGATTTTTCAACTACCTTACTTTGTTGTCCTCATAATGTACTTGTCATGCACACTTCTCGTCATGCTCAACATCTATGTTTCTTGTTGTGCTCCTTCCTTGCTTATCATGTACATTCACTCATATGCGCTTCCCTTACACACTTGCTTCCAATTTCCATGAGATACCATTCCCAACCTTTGTTGTGCTCTTGTTGGCATCATCTACTTGCATGCTCCACATCTCTAATTGTCAAGTGCTTTCCAACTTTATGCATAATAAAGTATGCCTTCCTCTTTTTTGTGGACCTATGCTTCTTCACTTGTACTTCCATATGTTGTGTTTTTTTCATGTTGATGAAATCAATGTCATTCCTTCTTCTATCATGATTTCCTTTTGTGTGCTTGGAATTATTGTTTTCATGGATTCTAGTATATCAAATTCCTCTTGCAAATAAATGTGCATTCTCATATTATTGCTTCATCCTCTTCTTCATCTATAACATCTTCACATTGTGAAACTTTTGGTAAATTCAAATTCAAAAATCCAAGTGATGTCCTTTGCTAGCATGTCCTTCCATTTCATTTATTATTGCGTATGAGTAGTTCTTTGTGTCCTAAATAACCTTTCATCTAGGGTCTTCTCAATCTCATATATATTTTTCCTTGGCATTTATGTTTGCCAATCCACTTCTTGCTTTCTTATTATGCATCTTCATCATCCTCATTGGAGGTTCACCTTCTCTATGTCCATACAAGAATGCAACATTAAATATGGACAATATGTCATATTCTTCACAAAATTTAACCTCATGAGCATTTTTTCCAAACATTCATGAGATCCAAATGCTATAATATTCTTCATGTTTAGCTTGATGTGCATTCCTCTAGGATAACATCCATTCCTTGAATGCAACATGACCAAATATCTGAATTCAAATGGCTTCAACCTTTTGTGAACGTCTACATGTTCCTTATTAATTGCAGGGGTTTTATGGATTTTTTTACAAGTTTTTTCTCATACATTAACACTAAAATCTTATGAAAATCATCCACTAAAAGTATGTTTGATTGTATTCTATCTATCATGGATGAAGTAATCTAGTTGTGTGCTCTCTTGCATCATCGACTTCTTACACATCTCCGTGACTCACACAAAATCCTTATCATGCTCATACGAATCCTTGATTTACTCAAATTTGACTATCTCATTCTTCATCAACACCAACCTCAATGCTCTTCTACTCAATGCATCTGAAACCTAGTTCTCTTTTTTGGACTTGTTCTTCAACAAAATGTATGGCCCTATTGAAACTCAATATGTCTTACATGCCTTTGTTTAGCTTCACTTGGGTGTTGATGAACTTCAATACCTAATGTTTTGTGTAAAAATTGAACTACTTCAACATTAAGTAATACCTCCAATGCTTTAGTGCGTACACAATAGTGTAAGTTTTAAACCTATGTAGAGAAGCGAAGCATATAGATTCTTTTAAGCAAAATAGAGATTACACCACATCATTCACACATAATACATAGAGATTTACCTTCGCAGCCCTTAACTGGGAAAACCAACAAAACTTAGAGCCGCACCTCTCACTTTCTCATTATGATTATTAACCACTCACAATACAATATGTAGGTATTCTACAACATTCAAAACCCTAATCCATTAACCTAAATTAGAAAAATATCCCAATCCCTTAACCAGGATTAAATTACACATTTTTAGGAAAAACCCTAAAATAGCTGGGTATCATTAGACATTGGCATACAGATGACAAACCTCACACACACATGTAAAGAATATAACACATACACAACAAATAGCATAAATTTAGGATCATAAGTAGAATATGTTTGTTGAGATTCATTCAACTATTTTTGTAAGAATACAATTACCAACCTTCCCACCTAAACCAACATTGTGCCAATAACATCACACTAACATCACAAATAAATTGAAACACTTCACTAAAATAAGATAACTCCAATATAGTGCCTCTATAATTTCCTTCTTCGGCATTCAAAACTATGTTCCATAGGGGAACTCCACAATTATCCTCGTACTTCCGTACACTCAATTATTGTTGTGCATGTCCTCTTGAATCCTTTGAAGTTATTCCTATAGAATTAGTTAAACGATAAAAACACCTCACCTCCATGATATTGTGTAGTGTGGGACAATTCAAAATCACCTCTATCTACAGATCCATGTGCAACACCTCCTTGGACACAATAAACCCAATGTACTCAACTTCTTGATGAAACCACTTTCTTCAAGTTAATGTGGAAATAATATTTTCTCAGTGCTTCAAACACCGATTTCAAACACTACAAATGATCCTCTATGCTTATATGTCCAAGTGAACAACTAAAAACTTGCCAATGTACCTTTATAACACCGTTTTCATCAATCTCAAGATTGTGCTTGGTACATTGGTCAATCTAAATGACATAACTAACTGCTCATACAATGTATCCTTGGTAATGAATGTATACTTATAGTCATGCCTCTCTCTGATATTAATATGGTGATAACAACTCTTAAAACCTATTTTTGTAAATATTTGGCACCACATATAGCAACATCCAAATGAGCAACTATAAATTGGCTAATGAACCTTCGCAACACCTTTGTCATCAGTCTCATGAATGTGCTTAGTACATTGGTCAATCTAAACAACATAACTAACCACTCATATAGTGTATCCTTGGTATTAAATGTATCCTTATATCTTTTCCCTTTCTATTTTGAATATTATGTTGATAAAAACTCTTAAAACCTATCTTTGTAAATTATTTGATAGCACTCAAACTATCCATTAGTTTGTCCATACCAACAATGGTATCTATATTGGATTGGGATAATATTTAGGCTATGGGGTATGTGCACATTTGTTGTGTTCCATCCTATTTGGTATTTGGTGTGATCAATGCTAGAAGTATGCATGGGTTGATGATCTCCCTAATTAATCATTTTACTAATAATTCATTAACATGTTAATTCGATTCCATACTTTCCATTGGACTCATCTTAGGCATTGCTTGATTCGACAATGACATACCCATAGTCAAGTCAATTAAATCATGTAATTCTGAAAACATGTGCATGTTATGTCATTTTACTCTTCCAACAACTTCATCGCTTTTTTTATAATCTCCCTATCTTTTTATTCCGTTGTGCTCTACCACTCTCCTTATTGCTATTGCATAGCATTCCTTCATCTTCCTTATCACACTTAATAAATTAATTGTTGATAACAACATTTCTTTATCTTCTTCCTCCTTTATTGGTAGCAACTAGAATTTCCTCCCATCCTTAGTGACAATGTAGTTGTTCTTCCGTCTGTTATGCATTACACTCATGTCATAATATCATGGTATTCACAACAAGTGGCAAGTATCCAAAAGCATGGCATCACAATATAGAACTTCATCTTGATACTCTCGTATGTGGATGCCATCTACATTGATTTATTACATTGAAGGACTTTATATCCACTCTAAAACCAAATTAACCTATATGGTTATGGATTTGTTTTCTACACTAAACTCAACTTATCTACTATATCAATCATGACCATATTCTTTTTATTGACATTTTGTCAATAATGGATTTCCATCATCTACCTCTATATTTATACAATTTCCTAAAGATATCTTTTCTTGTCCACTTTTTGTCCTGTACCACACAATGTTGTGTCTCATGTGTGTTTATCCCTCTAGTCATCATCAAGTTTCTCCATGTTATGTTACTACTATTATCATCATCTTGACTTCTAATGTTTGTCCATGCACTAACTATTCTTTGTTCATTTATATGTGGACACCCAATTCATGTTTGCCCTTCTTCTCCACATATATAACAATCTATGTGTTTCCAATAACCATTGCAATGAATGCCTTGTGCTCTACCAAAATTTCCATATTAAACTTGGATATATTAAGCATCAAGAGGGATCAAAACCCTTGAGGTACAAACCTCAATGGTTTTGCACCCTCAAACTATTTGTTCTATGGGCATTGCATGCTAACTTCTCCTATATCTTTATCGTCAACTAATCATTTTTTTTCTAATAAACAAATTTTGTTCAAACTAATATCATCATGAATTGCAAGCTTGAAACTAACTATTGGTGTACCTTGACACTTGTTGGTCTTGATCCTCCTTTCCAACTCGAATTGAAATCTTGAAAAACCCTTCATTGTACTCTTGTACACTCTACTGGACCATCCATCTCAAATTCTCCAATTTTTTAAATAATGTTTGTTTATAGTCTACAAGATGAACTTCTCTTGCAACTTCATGATCATCTTCTGCTAACTCCTTATCTTTTATTTTCACTTCCAAATTTGCTCAAATTGTACAAAATTCCACCGAATGATAGCATGTCCTTTCAACTTGATATTATAAAAAGCATTCCTCTAAGGGTCTTCCATTCTCTCAAACTCAAACTATCTTTCAATTTCATTAATTCAATTCATTTTCCATCAAGCTTCTAACATAGTTGAAAACTTTGACTTTCAGTGCCCTCTTGTTGTATAAAAATAGCATGCATTGTCTCGTGATATTTCCATCTTCAACTTTATCTTTTTCTCTATGTCCATCTCCAACTTCATCTTCTTTCTCATATTTTGGTTTTGATCATCTCTCTTTGGCATGTCTAACTTGTTTTCAAATCTTCAACTCTTTTGTACTTACTTCAGTGTTTGCAATTCTTTATTTAGTATTGTTTATCTTTTGCCTCTTCTTGTCATTTCTTCACACTTCCCAATTCAAGTTCTTCCATGGGCACTTCCTCTTGTTTAGTTCACACTCTCTTAAAGTAGAACTTGCTCTCATATCAAATGGTGTAATCAAGGGCATGCCATGCCCCATGCACCAACCTTATCCAACATGGCCATAATATATTGTCTAATTCTATTTCAAATGATCATGCATATTCAAACAACATACAAAACAATATAATTATACAAAGGGGAAATGGTGTAATCATTCTCATTAATCAGAATACCTAGATTGTATAATACAACTATACACTTCTCTCGATGCTCCACTACCGTTGAATCACGTTCGTCTCTCTAACAACTCTAGAAATTCTCAAATGGTTATCTTATAGACAAATACATATGGACAAACCTATGCAAGAGAAGCAATGCTAACATATTCTTAAGAAAATTAAAAGGAAACTGTGGTACATTCACAATTTACACAAGATTTATCTAGGCATATTCATTCATTATATAAACTAAATTGTTCACAATATAATATAAGTATTCCACGGATATATGCAACCTTGATCCTCTAAATTGTATTATAATATAATGCATATAAAACATTGGGCCGAAAACCACCCATAAAATATCAATAATGGACCCAAAAAAATCTTGAGGATTTCCACTCACCAATCTCCTAGCTAGGGTGTTGACACCAAGTCCCAAAAAAACATGCCAATATGCACAATCTAGCTACATACAAAGAATATAACAAATATCCAACATTATCTCATGGTTTGTAACATATTTAATCTTTGTTGGCTAATGGCCAAACTTCTCTTACAATGCTTCATCTATCTCCATTTCACTTTAGCTTCCATCTTATTATTAATCTTCCTCAAGTTGATTTTTCAACAACTCTTGCTATGTTGTCTCCTATCAGGCTTGTCATGTGCACCCGTTATTGTACTCATAATTAAAATCCATGTCATACTCTATCCTCATGCATCATGCACTTTCACTTATATCCACCTCTCATGTATGCTTACTTTCAACTGTGATGCACTACCATCTTCAACCTATGTCGCACTCTTACTAACATCATCTTGTGATGTGCTCTTCATCTATAAATGCCACACACTTCCCAACTTCATGATTGGACTACACTTTGCTTCTTCTTATACCGTGTGCACTTTTCCACCTATCACATTTTCCTTTTAATATGACATGAATGCCTCTACTGTACTTTATTTATCACACTTGGACTTAATCTTTTCATGGATGGTTTCCATCATAGAAAAACAATATCTCATCTTGATTTAAATGGAGGGAAAACATCGATTATGAACCTCTGAAGTTTAAATTGTCTTAGTGCTTAGCTAATTCAAGATAGAAGCTAGTAACTACCTGCACTACCAAAAGGCATACTAGCATACATGTAAGAAGGTGGCAGAATATACAACAAGTGGCCATTAATTTGCTCTCAAACTATCTCTTAGTTTTCTTTGAAGAAAACATAAATACGTTTAGGAACTTTCATGGCCAAAGAATAAATGTCAAATAAATTTTGACATGAAAATTATGATGTTCATATAATTTATTTACAAATGGATAGACCAACTAGGCATATGGTATTCGCAATAACTTTATTTTAAAAGTGGATAAGTTGGTCTCAAATTATCTCTCAATTTCTTTCATAAAGATGCATATGAAAACATCAATATGTTTTGTGGGATTCCCGTAAAGGACTTATAGGAGTACATGGCCAAAGAATAAATGTCACATAAGTTTTGATATAAGATATGATGCTCTTATAGTTTTAATTTATTTTAATTTATTTACAAATGGATAGAACAATTAGAATTTTGATATAAAATATGATGCTCTTATAATTTATTTATAAATGGATACACCAATTATAAGTTATTTACAAGTGGTAAACCAACTCTAAGTTGCTCGCACATTATCTCTTAATTTTCTTCATAAAATCCATGTAGATGAAAACATAAATATGTTTTGTGAGTTTCCTATATAGGATTTATAAGGAGTACATGACCAAAGAATAAATGCCACATATGTTTTAATATGAAATGTGATGCCCTTATAATTTATTTGCAAATGGATAGACCAATTAAACATATGGTACTATAAATAACTTTATTTAAAAAGTGGATATATTGATTTTGTAATTTTATTTTCCAAACAACAACATATTAGATATTTAATAGTTTTATTTAATTATTTATAAAATGGATTGGGTGAATTATTTAATTTAATATTTATATTTATTAGTTATTAAATTGTTTCTCAAAAAATATTAACACCACGGTGAACTTGCTAAACTTGTATGCTCCATCACATGATTGGAAAGCCTTTTGGGATGGGTTTTTTGAAAATGAGATTTTAGCTTATCCCCGCCTTATCCTTGGAGGAGGCCTCGATTTTACTTTGTATGGAAGTGAATCATGGGGCCAAAGTGATAGGAAAGACTCTTTGTCTAATTATTTCTCTCATCATCTAGACAATTTTCTCTTGGTAGATGTGGAACCTATCAGCCATGGGCCAACATGGTCTACTAAGCGCACCAATGGGAGGCTAATATCCGAACTCTTAGATCGCTTCCTTCTAAGTGAGCATCTCCTTCTTGAGCTAACTGCCTATAGGTCCTCCATATTAAAGGTAGGTTACTCTAACCATATGCCTATCCTTTCGGAATTAGCCTCGTCCTCCCAAAAACCACCCACACTTTTCAAATTTAACCCCCATTGGATGCTTTATGAGGACTTTAGAACACTACTCCAAGATAATTGGAATCCATACAAACATGGCTTGTCCACTCATGCTATGGAATTACTCCAAGGTAATCTAAATCGAGTAAAATCTTTGACCAAGGACTAGGTTAAAAAAACATTTGCAGACTCTGACAAGATTCCTATTCAAACTAAAAATCAAATTAGTGAAAAAATGGACTGCTACAAAAAACGACAATTAACCGAGGCTATGAAGAATGAGATTGAATCACCGGAGAAGGAAAAATCTCACATCCTAGCTTGGAATGAATCCAAATGGCATATGAAGAGTAGGGCTCTTTGGTTACCAGAAGGTGACCACACTACAACCTTTTTCATCGGAAAGAACAATGAAGGAAGGAACTCAATACTATTTGGAATATTCGAGACCAGGATGGGGAAGAATGCAAGGAATTCAAAACCATATCTAATGCATCAAAATCTCACTATAAGAGTCTATTCATCGATGCACTAAAAGAGAACATTCAAGATATTTTTGCAACTGCATCTTTTTTCAATCGTTGGATAAGAAAAGAACATGGAGGGACTCTTCTATATCCTATAACAGAAGATGATGTTCATAAGACTCTTCTCTCTTTTCAGTGTGGGAAATCACTTGGTCTAGATGAATGGACTGCTGAATTTATATTGGTTTATGGACCTCATGGAAAATGATTTGACCACGGTGGTAGGAGAATCTCAAGCTACGTGTAAAATCCATTTTCCTTTTAATTCAAATTTTATAGAAAATATCCCTAATATATATTCTCCTATTGGTTTTGATTAGTATAGACCAATTTACCTCTACAATTTCATATATAAAATTATTTCCAAATTTATAGCCCGTCGTCTCAAGCCCTTCCTTTCTACCCATATTTCTCCCCAACAATTTGGCTTTCTAGACAATAGGAACGTTCATGCTGCAATAGGTCTTTCCCAAGAATCCCTCCACTTGATTAATATAAAGTCTCAACCAACTTTCATGTTAAAACTTGATTTATCAAAAGCTTTCAACAAATTTAACTGGCTCTTCCTCCAACTCATTCTCACACAAGTTGGTTTCCCAACTCTCTTCATAAATTGGATTGAAACTTGTTACTCTGGTGTCTCATATGGTGTCATTGTTAATGGGTCTGCATCTTCTTTTTTCAATCGTACCAGAGGACTCCATCAAGGATGTCATATTCCCCCCTCGTGCTCTAGTTTTTCTTGGTAGCCGAGCACTCAGTCGTCACATAAACCATGAAAAATCCCTTGGGAACCTCAATGGGATAAAAATCACCTCCACCTTGTCGCTACTCCAAATCATGTTTGTGGATGATATCTTATTATTTGGGTCTGGCTCTATTGGAGAATCAAAGTGCATTGAAAGAATACTAAAGCTTTTTACTTCATCTATTGGTATGGAGATAAACCTTCAGAAATCAACTATTCACTATTACAATGTCTGAGAAGCACATAAACATATAATCAACAAGTTTTCTCCATGTCTAGAAGCCTCAACAACACTATGCTTAATATATCTAGGGTTTCTTCTCAAGGCATGCAACTATAGGGTCTCGGATTGGCAATGGTTGTTGGATAACATAAAGAATAGGGTTAGTTCATGGTACCATCGTTGGATCTCAATGGATGGAACAATAACATTAATTAAGAGTGTATTGGAGGCTATTCCATCCTTCTGGATGGTATTGACTTATATACCAAAAGTGGTCATAAACTCAATCAAGAAAATTTGCATTGCCTACCTTTGGGTTGGGACAGAAGATAAAAAGCTATCCACTATGTAAATGGGAAACAATTTGTATGCCAAAATATTATGGAGGTTGGGGCTTTAAAGTTCTTCATCAATTTTCCAAAGCTCTTGTTGCCAAAATCCTTTGGAGAATGATCTCACAAAAAGTTCTTTGGAAAACACTATGTATCAGAAATACATAGCCCCCAGATCACTAATCAGTTGGATCATATCATATCCTCACGAAACAGGGGGCTCTCTATTTTGGCATGCAATGCAAAAATTCATTCCCTAATCACGGAGCATCTTGCTTGGAATCCAGGAAATGAAAATCAAATTTTTCTTGGCTATGATCCAATCCTAAAAATGAATCAACAAGAATTACTTCATCAACACATAGTTTCTTTCCTCAATGAAGAAGGGTTCAAACGTCTATATGATATTTATCAATCAAAGAACAAAACTCTATGGACCGATGATTGGAGAACAACATAACAACTCCAACTACCACATGATTGTCACCCTCATTGGAACAAGTATCTATCAGGACTGAGTCGAGCTTGCATGTCCCTTACAACTTAGGGCGATAGATTTATATGGACAGTGAATCCAGAAGATGGAGAATACAAGGTCAACATTGGATACAAGGCTCTATAGGTATCGGTACTGGATGCACATATCATCACATGATGGAAATATTTTTGGAAACTTGTAGCCCCCCCAAAGGCGAAATTCTTCTTTTGGATCGCACTTAAGAATAAAATCCTTACCTAGGATAACTTACAAAAGGGAGGGAGATCAAGCCCTAGCATCTATCCCTTATGTAGGGAGAAGGTAGAAACAGTCAACCATATCTTGTTACACTGTCATTTTACCAAGTATGGAGTGCAACACACACATTAGCGGCGTTTCCACCATGGAAAGGTTCAACTTTACAGGAGGCATGGGATCAATGGACCAAGCAGGATCGTAATTCAAATTTTCCAGTGCTTCCATTGCATATTGGATGGAGCATATGGATCACTCAAAATAATGTTATCTTTAATGGTGTATCCTCTTTACCTATATCTACAGTATATCATTTCAAATACTCACTCCCTAAGGATATTAATCCTCTGAAGCAAAAACGCTCAAGGATATCAAAGGGAATCAATTTCGATCGGTCACTTTCACATGGCTTTTGCGACAATGCATCACGAGGGAACCCTAGTAGGAGTGGCGTAGGGGGATATATCATTTCTAATGGCACTCAAATATCTTATAAACAAGGAACATGGCATAACAAAAATAATTATGTTGAGCTTATGAGTGTCATCACGATCCTCTCCATAGTGTTGGAGAATGATATATCAAAAATTCACATCTTCATGGATTCCTTTTTAGTGGTGAAATGGATAAATGCAATTTCTAGATGTTCTAATATTAGTCTGCAACATATGCTCAATAGGGGGTTAGAATTGAAATCTTGTCTCATATCTTGCACCATTTAAATATATTCAGAGAAAACAATTCACAAGTTGATTCACTAGCTAAGGAAGCCTGTGATTTCATTGGTACAGATGCTCAAAAGGGGCTAAGGAGGACACACATCATAGAAGGAATACATCGACAACTAAATCCAAGGAAGAACGCGGGTAAATCACCGTTAAAGGTTGATTTTTTACTCCCATACAGGCTATGGAATATCATTAGCTACAATCGAATTGAGGCTATCTCTCCATATAATCTGGACACTACAATTTTATGATTGGTTGAAATAAGCTCCCTATAATCCTTGTTTTGATAAATGCCATTGAGCTCCTTTTTTTGTTTGGGATGAAATCAAATCTCCCTTTTTTTTTAATGAATTGTGGTTTATCCATAAAGGTTGAATTTGCTCCTTATATTTGTATCTCGTGCGAATCTCCATTTCTACTATAATTTTTTTGAATTGTGGCTCCTCTCTAGACTAATGGTCCTAGCTATAATGGCTTTAAGAGTTTTAATGTTTTTATTGAATTTACCGATTTTTTTTTTGAAATTTTTTTTATTAGTTATTAAATTAAAAAAAAATATAAAATAGAAAATGAATATTTAAGATAATTTAATATATTATAATATAAATAATTTGATAATAAAAAAATGATAAAATTATGAAATTAAATTTAGTAAACAATATAAGAAAATATAGAAAAGGTAATATTTCTTAATATTTAATGTTGAAAAAAATAAATAGTACATCAAAATGAATCCATACTTAACTAAAACTTAATCTTTACATTGTAAAAAATTCAATATTAAGTAATATTTTAACCTTTAATAAGATTAATGTGTTTTTTTCTATTTCTTTAAGTAATGTACCCATTGTAAAGTGAATACAATGACGTTATCATAGTTATAAATATTTGTAACATAATATCATTGTATTGTTAAATATTTTAAAAATATTATATTTAGAATGATATTTTAATTTAATTTTTTTCAAGCCTAAAAAAAGTAATTTGTTGTTCAAAGGAAATGAATTAAAGTTATATCATAAAAAACCTTCCCAACAATCGTTATCATCCAGGTTGGATAATTTGCAACCAAACATTATCTGATATATAAACTAAAACTATAGATGACCACGATAGCTACATCAATTCAATCATCGTGAGTAAAGAGTTATAAACTTAAATTTTATATAATTATATTGAAAAGAAATTTAAATCTTATTTTTCTTATAAAATAAATTTTAACATATATTTTTATATTCAAAAAATTATTTTATTATTTTATTAATAAAAAATAATAAATAATATTTTAACATGATGAATACATAATTCAATATCAATTCAATATAAGGCAATTTATTTGTCTAAACATAATGGTGTAACAATATTGTAATGCATTTAGTTAAATTTATTATCGAAGGGGATTTGAAGTAAACCAACTAGTATAAGTGTACATGATGATTTGGAACAAGGAGGTTTGAAAATGAAAAGATAAAACAAATAGTATAAATAAAGAGGTTTGAAAATTAAAAAATAAATCAAATAGTATAAGTTTGGAGTATGGATTATATTGCTTTAATATAATATTTTTTAAGAAAGGAAATTTCAAATTTTAAGAAGACATAGATAAACTAAATTACAATATAAATTTATATGAATATAAAAATATGAAAAAAATTATAAAAATATAAAAATAATTAAAAAAAACAAATTACAATACAAATTTGATATAAATATAAAAATATGAAAAAAATTGTAGACATATAAAAATAATTGAAACAAATTGATTGGATCAAGACACATTACAAACTTGATAAGAAAGTAAAAATATAAATAGAAGTGAGTGTTAATAGAAAGTTTTCAATTACCATCAACTTCATTGAAATAGTAACAATCATCACATCACTTTTATATGAATACAAGTGAGTGTTAATGGAAAGTTTTCAATTACCACCAATTTCATTGAAATAGTAACACTCATCACATCACTTTTAAAGATTGGATCAAGACACAATACAAACTTGATAAGAAAGTAAAAATATAAATAGAAGTGAGTGTTAATAGAAAGTTTTCAATTACCACCAACTTCATTGAAATAGTAACACTCATCACATCACTTTTATATGAATACAAGTGAATGTTAATGGAAAGTTTTCAATTACCACCAACTTCATTGAAATAGTAACACTCATCACATCACTTTTAAAACATAAATTTAAATATAATAATTACCATTCTTAAAATGTCATATAAAACAAACTCCAATATATTTATTTTTTACCTTTGAATTTATTAAACAATTAAACATTGAAATTGAAGAATAATTTTTTTGAATATTTCAAATGTTAATTTTTTTGAATATTTAAAATGTTTGGAGTTTATATATATAAAATAAATTTAAATATAGTAATTACCATTCTTAAAATGTTATATAAAACAAACTCCAATATATTTATTTTTTACCTTTGAATTTATTAAACAATTAAACATTGAAATTGAAGAATAATTTTTTTGAATATTTAAAATGTTTGGAGTTTATATATATATTTGAAACATCTAATATTTCTCCTACCAAAGGTTACAAAAGCATAAGTAACCTTAAGGTTGTGATGATAACCCTATTAGAGTAACACTCTTGGCTATACTTGTCTTGCCAAATTGTTGCATAGAAAAGCATTTAGGAAAAAGGATCATTGTTTAACCATTATATATTTTTTGAGTACATGGTTATGTCTCTTCAAGATTTTATGGGCTTTTATAAACTAATGATGAGGTATACTTTAACCATGAACTATCTTCTTTATTTCCACATTGAAAATGAGGTATTATTGAATTACGAATTATCTTTTTTGTCTTCACATTAAAGTTGTTTGAATTATTAAAAATATAAGCCTTAAGTGCAATAATAGAAGGAGCTAATCCAATCACAATGTGAACGGTCTTCTTTACCTTTACAACATAGGAGTTGTTTAAATTGACAAAAAATACATTTCAAAATTAATAATATAATTAAAAATATATTTTAAGATTAATAGTATATGTAGCCAAGCCACTCATAATTTGAATTATCTTTCTTACCTTCACATCCACTCGGAATTTGAACTATCTCCCTTATCTCCACATCAAAGTGATGGTTGGAATTCACTAAAAGGATGTAAACTGGATTTGGATATATAAGAGGCACTTAAATTGGCATCAGATAGACAATAAAATAAAAGCGTAATTACATATATTAGGTCGGCCTTAACCAAACCTAGAAATAGAATATAAAAGTCAAAATAATGCTAGTTGTGGCCAAATCTGAAAATTACACCTTGAATTCTAACAACTTGAGCCATTTATTCATTATAAGATAAACTCACGGTGTTAATGCATAAATATACCTCTTAAGATGTCAAATCCGAACAAGTATAATCACATTAAACCTAAGGTAACTTAGAAGCAATTGCTCCGTCACAAATAGAGCATCTCTCGCTTTAGAGCTAGTGCGTTTCAAACTCAAGGGGGTTATCCTTGTTTCAAGTTCTTTATTTTAGTTAAACCCAGAAGTTTTAATAGAATTAATCATAAAAGAATGAGGTTCCTTGCTCTCTCTTCGTTCAAACAAGTATAAGTACAATGTAAACTTAAATAACTAGTGGAATGCAAAAGGATCGATGCCTGTCCTTTGGGCATAACAACTCAGAATTTGAACTATCTCCCTTATCTCCACATCATTTTAATTCACTAAAAGATATATTTCAAGTTGAATAATATAAGTAACCAATCCATTCACTTTGTGAACTACCTTCCTTACCTCCACACCAAGGTTGTTATTTGAATTGATTATAAATAACATTTAAGTTTAATCCTTTAAGTGACCAATCCACACACAATAATTTTAACTATTTTCTTTAACTCCATATCAAGGCGTTTTGTAATTGAATTATTAACTATATTATTTACATGTTGTTTAAATCAACTATAAACAATTTCTTCATCTAATCCTTTAGATAACCAATCCACCCACAATTTGAGTTAACTTCCTTACCTCTAATCGACATGAGGTATACTTGAACTATGGACTGTCTTCCTTACCTCCACATTGGTGAGGTATACTTGAACTATGGGCTATTTTCCTTTCCTCCACATTAAGGTGAAGTATCCTTGAATTATGGATTATCTTCCTTACCTCCATATCAAGGTGAGATATACTTAACTACAAACTATCTTCCTTACAATCACATATTCAGGTTCTTGTTTGTTCATCAATTGTAACTATATTCCTTACCTCCACATCAAGGTGAGGTATCCGAACTATGGACTATGACCCATCTTCTTTGCTTCCACATCAAAGTTGTTGTTTCAATTGATTATAAACAACCACTTCAAATTCAATCCTTTGAGTAGCTAATCCATTCACAATGGGAACTATCTTCCTTAATTCTACATATCTACAACCACTTTAAATTCAATATTGTAAATAGCCAATCTAGTTACAGTGGAACTATCTTCCTTATTTCTACATATCTACTTCAATGAGAAGGAACTATCTTCTTTATTCTACATGTATATTTGAATGATAAACTAATTTTCTTATCATCACAATTTCAATGTTGTTATTTGAGCTAATTAAAAATAATAATTTATTATATTGTTTAAGTAGTAATTCTACCCATAATTTGTTTATTCAATGAAATAATGTTTTGTATAATAATTTTAATGAATTTAAAAAATATATCATTATTGAGAAAAATTGATGAATTTCATTGAAAGAGACATACTATAGATAAACATTAAAACAATTTTTTTAAAGTAAGAAGGTCATTCTATCTATTACTAGAAATATACATAGAGTACAGAAGCAAAATCAAGTTGACCCTCCAAAGAGTGGAAAACAAACCAAACCTAAGCCTTTAAAAAAAAATATGTTTTTCCTAGATCCCAACAGAAGGTCCATAACCCTGTTCTTTTTTTTTACTTTGAAATAAGAGACTGTCTAGATACTTGAGTTTGTGCCAAGAAAGAAGAATTAACAGAGCTAATGCTATAACTATTCCTATGATACTCTAAAAACATAAGTAGATTCATGAACCTAACAATCAAAACCTTAAGTGAAAAACTATGAAATCAACAACAAGGAACCTCCAGGTGGTCATCATCTGATTCTTCAACAATTTGGGGATATTGAGGAGTGCCTCCCGCAGGGGGGTGCTTGGTTGTGACCTCTATTTCTAAGTGCCTCACCACGATATCGAGCTTGGCATCTATGAAATTGACTTCAACCCTCATTTGCTTCAAGGGAGCCAGGTCCTTCTTTATTTCCACCACCAATCTATCTATGTCCACCATCCTTATTTCTAACAAGGTTTTCATGGACTAGTATATAAGGTGCAGGGCCTTATGGTAAAGAGCCACATAGGACCAAGTGTCCTCATGGTCGAAAATACACTCAGCTAAAGCCTCATCATCCTTGTTAGGCTCAAAGTCATCATGTTGAGCCCGAATTACCTTCTTTGTCGCCTCAATCTCATGTTGCACCACAAGACGTATGTGCCCCTCATAGAATCTTGTTGCTTCCATGGCTCTTTGCATATCCCTAGTGAGATTCGAGGCCTTAGTAGGAGTATCACCTGAGGTCATCTCTGCTTGAGGTGCCTTTCCTTTCCTATCCCCAACCCTCATCTTTTATAACCCTATGTAATTCAGACCCAAGACACAACCCATTGTTGTTGGGACCAAGAACTCACCAGAACTCTACTTCGTCGAATGCAGACCCAGGCACAAGAACTAGTAAGTGTAGGCAACAATTGTATTCAAACAATCAGAGCAGGAGCTCTCGAACGCAGACTCTAGTCGAATGCGAACAACATGAATCCACGACTTTGTTGGTAAACACATCCATCATCTTCCCAATCTTTCCTCATTAATGTAGGGTGCCATAATAGCTGCCTCATCCCTGTACATAGAGCCCACCAGAACCTAGATATCAAAGTACTCTCCACATATTCCTCCTGCTCGGTGCATGATCACTCCAATGTCGTCATCCTCCTCCAGGCACATTATAGTTCGATGTTGTATGTTCAGACTTTCTTCATGCTACCACTTGTATCCTCAATCTTTGTGTTGCCCTCAATGTCCTCATGTCCCTCATGTCATGTGGTAGGCACCCACCATGGAGACATTTAAACAATAATTTAAAGAAATATAAATATATATTATATCACTATAATACAAAGTTCATAACTCCTCTTTAAAAAAAAAAAAATTATAAATACCATTTTTTTAAATGATCATTAGTCATCTTTAACTTTATTTTCTTTATAAAAAAATACAAATTATTACAAATCCCAATTTTTTTAAATGATCACTCATCATAGTTATCTGCATTTCCTTAAATAAGAATCAACTATAATACAATGCCATGCAATTCAACTCACAATTCCTAATTGTGCACTACAAGCCATTCAACATGATTGTCATGGTCAGTTAAAAATCCCACATCAACAAACACGCCAAGATCAACTTTAATGCAAATCCCACATCACAGCATCAAAATTTTTATTGAAAGCATATAGCAGTAGCTCATTACAAGTATGCAGATCGGCTTCGGAGGGCGAAGCTCATCACTGCGACTCAATCTATGTGTCTAGACACAATGTTCCAGGCTCATTTAGCTAACAGAGACGGCAGAACCGTAACTTCCAGCGGGCTTCCTGGAGGCACTGGAATATGTCTACTAACACCCTAAACATAACATTAATTACAGACTGAGCGTTCGGCTTTTTGATGCAATGTTATACCACTAGGGCAACTTGCAGAGCATATAGCTTCGGCTCTTGACTCAGACTTTTAGAGCTCTCAACACATGAGGACGCAAAAACTGAATGCCTACAATGAGAGTCGGGCCTTTCTTTTATAGGATTCTAGCCAGTCACCCGGTAACTCAAAACTGGCACTAACAGGTCTAAAGCTAGGGAATCCGAGGTAATGGTGGGACCACACCATTATTATCTCGTCCCTTGGAGGCTACGCCATATGGGGACCCAGACGACACAAACAATGGCCGACAGTATAAAATTCATGGGCCAACTCAAACTTAAGTGGGACACAAATTCCCGACAGAGTACAAAAGTGGATGCTTTAACCGGCCCACCACGGCTTTCATTATTACAAAAGATGACAGAAAGTAGATTCTAAACTATTACAATCTTTGTACAAAATATTCCTTTTTAGTCATACGGGCTTCGAGCATGATAACACAGGTAGACTCTTTCATCACCAACTTGTTGTCCGCCATAGGTACATTCAAAATCTTCATCATCAAGAAAATCTTCGAGCTCTCTTGCAGCTATAGCGGCATCTAAATCCTGTGAATCATCAAAATATGGAGCATCTTCTTCAGGCGGTGGAGGAGGATAGAGCCAAGGACTAAAGCATCTTTCAACATCAAATCCAAAGAAGGTCTAATTAGGCTCGCACAAGAATTCACCCTCGAATAACGACACAACACGAAAATCTAAAGGCAATCTTCTCGTATGGATTTTAGAATCAATACGATTTCCTTTATAGTCTCTTTTGATAAAATTTTGGTTTATGAAAACTATATGTTCGAGTCTTGTGTATCGGCCACCTTGATGTCTGAGCAGGAACTTAAACCATAAATTATTTTGATCAGCTACTTGCATATCTACTTGCATATGCAGAATGAAGTTAGCTCTTCTATTTACCCAATCAACTCTTGGGCAGAATTTGTCAAGCAATATCTCGGTCCATCCCGACCAAGATTTATTTCTCAAATTTCTTGGATCACCACAGATCACTATTGACCTTTATTCACGGTAAAACTACAAAATCAAATTATAACTTGTCCAAGTCAACTTACCTTCACCAATGTCGACATACCACACTGGTCCATCTTTTTCATCGTTGCAGTCGATCCGGAGTTATTTACACCGTTTCAGCTTTTCTTAGGCATTGCTGAAACCTCTAAATGCATTTTTCTCCCATCTTTCCATAATCTGAAGCTTTAAGGGACTTGTTTGAATTTGCTTGATGAGAGTTAGATCCAAGTATCTCTCAGCTTCATGCCTTTCTGCATAATCTAGCAGTTGTCTTTTATCTTCAGGAGGAAGAGTTTCATCCCACGGCTTAAGGAAAAGGGCATTTCTTGGCTGGTAAAGCTGCTGGATAGGAGCTTTCCCTTTATCGGTGCTTGAGCTTGAAGCACCAGCCGAAAACATATTTAATGCAGCAATTGGAGACTGCTGCAATGTCTCACACGTCAACATATCAACGAGACAATTAAGATAACCTGGTTTATACACAATCTCAAAATCAAAATTAGACAACCATATAAACCATTTTAAAATTCTACTGCTGTTTTCAGCCATCAAATTTTCATTCTTAAAAATACCAGGCATAATCTTTAAATCAGTTCTTATGATAAACTTGACTGGTTTGAGGAATAGAATGAAATGTTGGACTGTTTTCTTCACAACAAGGATCTCTTTATGGCTACTGGGATAGTTCAATTCTGCAGACTTAAAAGAACCTGAGCCATATCCATAGATGTCTTCTTTTCCATCTATTTCTTCAAGCAAAACACCACCCCAAGTGGTAGCAGAAGCATCTGTTTCTATTATTAGCTTTCCTGATCCTTGTGGCAGATGAAGAGCAGGTAGATCAAGAACTTTGGCTTTAATTTTCTTGACTGCCAAAGTCATTTCAACAGACCATTTTGGCAGATTTTTCTTCAGCCTTTGCTGTAAGACATGAATAGCAGTAGCTTGCCCTCTGTGGAATGGTCGAATATAATTTAAGCTTCCTAAGAATCTTTGCAACTAAGTTTTGTCTAGAATCTGATAAGGGAAGTGTTCAAAAGAGCTTAAAACATGTTTTTGCAGCACAACCTGACCTTTCTGGATCTTGAATCCAAGGAAATCCATCTCTATCTTTCCTATTTCCATTTTAGACTGAGAAAAAACTAAACCATGTTTATAAACCAGATCATAAAACTTTTGAAGATGTTTTAAATGATCTTGCAGATTCTTGGAGTAAATCAGAATATCATCTCTAAAAACTAACAACCATGGAATATCTCTAAAGATATCTTCCATCCGTTTCTGAAATTCCGATGGAGCATTATTTATCCCAAATGGAAGGACTTTCCATTGGTACTAGCCATGGGGAACAACAAATGCAGTTTTATATCTATCTTTAGCTTCTATCCCAATTTGGTAAAAACCAGATTTTAAATCAAACTTGCTGAATATTATGCAACCTGAAATTCTCTGCAACATGATGGCTTTATCTGGAAGGGGATACCTTACTTTTTGCAGAACTGCATTGAGAGGCTTATAGTTAACTACTAACCTCAGTTTTCCTCTCTTATGTTCAGAGTGCTTATTCACAACAAAAGCACGACATGACCACGGACTCTTCGAAGGTTCAATCAAACCTTTTTTCAGAAGATCTTTAATTTCATTTGCACAGAACTCTCTTTCTGAAGGTGACATAATCCTAGCAAAGGATTTCATGGGCTTGATCTTCTGCAGAGGATCAAATGGCAAGGAAACAAAATATTTTTCTCTGGTCCAGAAAGCATTTGGACTTTTAGAGCAACAATCCTTAATCAGTTGTTCTGTGATGGAGGCTAGAGATTTCTCTTTGTGTGCAACTGCATAAGCTATGCAGCGATCCATTTTATGCAAATCACCAATTTTGGAAGGCTTGACTGGAACTGAGTCAACAACAGACTTACATTTATATACAGGATTAAAAGAAAGAGGACAGACAACTGACTGGGAATTTATAGTGCAAGCAAATAACATCTTTGTTGTATCTATTGAAAAGGGATTGACTCTTTGCGAGAATTCAGAACCTAAAACACAATCTTCTTTTAAACTATCAAGTCTGTATAAAGATAAAGAACTAATATTATTGGAAAATGAAATAGGAAAATCTTCAACTTTTCCAACAAGGGAGACAGGAGTTCCTTCTATGGCTGAACCATAATCTTTACATTTTTCCCAATAAAAAGGAGGAATAGCTGAACCCTTTGCTAAATTAAATTGGAAACCTAAATCAATCATACAATGCAAACTGTAAGGTTGGTATTCAAGAGGACAAAAAGAAACTTGTATAAACAATTTTGGACCTTGAAAACCACCTAAAAGACTAGGTATTTGGGACTGAGGAGAAGAAGGTGAGTGGGGAGGAGTGGATTGAGGAGACTCTTCTTTTTTCTCAGGGTTTGACAGAGCTTGTTCTAGATGTTTTGATAGGTCATCGTCTGAGGATTGGTCTCTTTCTACAACTAAGAATTTAACCATATCTTTCAATTCTTCTATTTCTCTGACAAGCTTTTTCAAACTTATCTGCTTCTCTTTTATTTGTAGCCTCAAGAGTTTTTCTCTATCCCTTCTGTGGTTCTGTCTATCTTCATGGTCTTCGGGGTATTCTCTGTCAAGTTCAGCTGGATTATACTTTACAGACATAGGAGGAGAACCAATTTTACCTTTACCCTTGACATCTTTTCCTTTTTGTTTTTCCAAAAGGCCTAACAACCTAGCTTTTTCAGATCCGAGATCTTGCCTTTGGATATATTGGTAGACAGGAACAGTAGCTAACTGGAGATCAATATCAGCTAATTGTTTTTCAATGGAATAAACAGGATTAAACGAGAACATATTTAATGAAAAATCAAACTCAGGCATTGTACACCCCCCTGAATTTGCTTCCTGACTATCTGAACTGGAGCTGGAGGAAGAATCAGACTCATAGGAAGGGGCAAATTTTGCTAAAGCAACAGAATCAGAATTCTCACAGTCATCATCAGAATCATATACATCCAAGAATATAATTTCTCCTGAAGGAGGAGGAGAATCCGCAGATAATTCACAGAGATCCCACTAGTGTGGATCTAGACTGGAACACAAGGCTGCAAGCCTTGGTCAGGACTTTCTTTCAGGACACTTTCCTACCCAATGACCAGGTTTTCCACAAATAAAACAAACATCCCATTTTCCTTTCTTAGTTCTTCTTTTAACAAATCTGCGACCTTTAAACTGAGACTTATGTTTTTTATAAGCTTTATAACCATGTTTTGACTTGTGTTTATAAGGCTTATCAGGATGATACCTTGGGCTGGAAGAATAGAATCCTTTCTTCTTCTTGTGACACTTACAGGATTCTTTACCAAAATGTCCATGATTATGAGCACCACAACCCCAATCGGGCATACCTGCAACATCTTTACAGAAGGAGGCAAAATACATTTTTTGGTGCCTTTTAAAATCTTTACTAACCCTGCGCTCTAGATAGTGTTCTTGCCATGTTTTCAAAATATGCGCATGCAACTGGGCTAGTGACAAACTTCTAATCTCTATCTTTTTGTCTTTGAGAGCTTGCTCGACAGCATCAGGAACATGTCTTGGAAAATTTCTCAAATAATGCTTCAAATAAGCAGGATTTCCTGATTTTCCTAAGGAAATCAACAATTTTTGCATATAACAAAAATATTCTTCACTTTTGCTCAAATTACACAGTCTGGCTGACATAAAAAGTGAAGCAAGATGGTCATAGTCTTCACCATCTTCAGGACCATAGAATTCTCTACCAAGGGCTTTCAAAATCTGGTCATCTGCAGCTAACATTTCATTTCTAGATTCTTGGGGTAACCATCTCCACCAATCATAGGCTAGGCCTGACAGACCTGCTACTAATTGGGTTCCCAACATTTTCCCTGTAAGATTATTGTCTTATTGTTTTTTATACAGGATCCATTGTCCTAACAATTGTATGGTATTTTTTATATCTTCCCGGGTTTGCCATTGGATGTTCAACACCGGTTGTTCTGGCATTTGTGACAATAGATTATTCATGGAATTTATGCCATAATGGATTCTTGGAACAGTGGCGACTGATGCGCTTGCATCAGGCATATGGGTATCAAAGACAGGAGTATGTAGAGGCTGGCCTCTATTTGAAGACTGGGCTTCAGACTGGTGAAAACCAATTTCAAGAGCATTGAGACTAGCATAATATTTTGGATCTAAGACAGGCTTGAACTTTTTAAATTCTGAGATCCATTCTTCTACTTCAGCTTTTATAGCATCATTTTCCCCAAAGTCAAAAATAGGTTTTTATGTATCTAGGACAGAAAGCCAAACTCTCAGTCTATAATTAATGTTCTGTTTAGGGTGTTAGTAGACATATTCCAGTGCCTCCAGGAAGCCTGCTGGAAGTTACGATTCTGCCGTCTCTGATAGCTAAATGAGCCTGGAACATTGTGTCTAGACACATAGATTGAGTCGCAGTGATGAGCTTCACCCTCCGAAGCCGATCTGCATACATGCAATGAGCTGCTGCTATATGCTTTCAATAAAATTTCTGATGTTGTGATGTGGGATTTGCATTAAAGTCGATCTTGGCGTGCTTGTTGATGTGGGATTTGCATAAAAGTCGATCTTGGCGTGCTTGGTATCAGAGCTAGAACAAGCTATTTTCTGGTATAATCTTTACTGTATTTCTGATGTGGATGAATGCATTCTTATATCTACTAAATCTGTTGTAAAGTTCTGTATTGTGTAATTGTCTTTACATTCTACAACTAAATCCCGTAGACGATGGAAATGACCGTTGAGCGAATTGCAAGGTGCACAAGGGTGTAAGTAGGGTTGTCTGAAGTCAGAGAGGCAGTTAGGCCGTGGATAGGCGTGGTAAGTCCTCAGAGTTACCAGAGACCATCAGTAGTGAGCACTCATCCTCTTTTAGTTATGGACCCTGCAATGGATTCAGTTGAGCTCACCCATTTAGAATGTGAGTCAGCCAACGACACTGAAGTTTGTCTAGCAGAACGTAGATCTACATTTAATCCTCCATCCACATCTGAATCTTCATATATCCACATCGATGACACAAATCCTTCAGAAAATTGGCAGTTGCCTCAAATCCTTCCCAAAGAGGTTTATCGCCTTACTTGGTGGAATCCCACAGGTGCTACTCAAATAAAAGTTTCTAGTATAGATGTTTCTTTCTCTGGTAAAGATGAACCTGTACATATCAATCTTCTTGATAAATGTCAGATAGATTGGGAAAAAGCCCAAGGGTTTAAGTATGCACACTTAGGTGCAGTTAAACTCGGTTTAGGTCCTCTTGTTCGACCTCGTCTTCAAGTCTCTTCCATGTGTGTAGTTGTTGATACTCGTCATAGAAATTTTGCCGATGCTGTCGTCGGTGGGTTCACTGCTCCTCTCCATGATGGCCTAGCTTTTGGAACGATATACCCCAAATTTTCTATCAGCCTTACGGATCCATACATCTATGATATTTTAAAAGCCTATGTCTTACCTAAAGGATTCAATATGGATACTGGATCACATATTATCCAGTTAAAGGGGGGTGTCGTAGTCCATTTTGGAAATGATACTTTACCTACTCTCCGATCTGCTGTGCACAGGAGTTCTGCACAACACAACGTGGTGGAAAGAGAGAAATCTAAAAATGCCACACCAATAACTTTTGATTGGAAAGGGATTAAGTATCCTAAGCAATGGGAAATCCGGTATTCTGAACTCCGGAATAATGATGGAATAGCTTCTGCTTATAATGCCAAACCTTTGACATTCGATGAAGCTACCAGTTCGTTCAGAGTTCCTGATGAGCAACCTACCTGTAGATTTTAGCCTCCTTTAATTAGATTTGTATCTACTTCTTCCTATAATAATGCTAGGCTTCGAGCCGCTTCAAACTCTGTAAATACCGCAGATCCTTCTCCTTCTCAACCTTCTTTCTCTGGTTTGTTTGATTCTGAACACCGTGGCCAACATGCTGAGTGCCAAGCATGTAAGAAAATAATACAATGTCTCCAGCACCAAAAGAAACAAAAAGATCTTCCTTCTTTAGGAATGTTTTCTCTCCCAAGAAGTGGTACTGGTATAGAAGTTGTTCAAGCCGGAAATAGGTCTTTCATCCCTGGTAGAAATCTCCCTGAAACACCTTTCCGGCAGTTCTCCCAAGATGGCCAAACAAAAAGAGAATTTTTGCCAACCAAATCCTCTGCTCCTGATCAATGGGTCTCTGATGAGATAAAACTTGCAAATTGGGGAAATTTGTAGCAAGTTCACTCTGCAAGAAATCTTGACGCCATGGATCAAGATATTCTTTTTCTTAAAACTCAGATAACAGAACAAAGACAACAAATAAATGATGTGGAAACAAAGTTAGGTCTGTTGAATCATCTTCTACATGATACAACTGACATAAAGTTAGCAATTGAGCAAGCTTCAGCAAAGCTTGAAAGAAGGCTAAGTGTTCTAGAAGATATCTCTCAGAAAACAGAGAATCTAAAGAAGAAATCATACGTGGTTCCTGACCATGTAATCGCTCTAGCAGCAAAAGGACACAAATTAAGGCCCCAGCATCATAAGTGTCATTCTTTAAGTCAGTTTTCTTTCCTAGATACATAAAAACCTATTTTTGACTTTGGGGAAAATGATGCTGTAAAAGCTAAAGTAGAAGAATGGATCTCAGAATTTAAAAAGTTCAAGCCTGTCTTAGATCTAAAATATTCTGCTAGTCTCAATGCTCTTGAAATTGGTTTTCACCAGTCTGAAACCCAGTCTTCAAATAGAGGCCAGCCTCTACATACTCCTGTCTTTGATACCCATATGCCCTTATGCAAGCGCATCAGTTGCCACTGTTCCAAGAATCCATTATGGCATAAATTCCATGAATAATCTATTGTCACAAATGCCAGAACAACCGGTGTTGAACATCCAATGTCAAACCCGGGAAGATATAAAAAATGCCATACAATTGTTAGGACAATGGATGCTGTATAAAAAGCAGCAAGACAATAATCTCACAGGGCAAATGTTGGGAACCCAGTTAGTAGCAGGTCTGTCAGGCCTAGCCTATGATTGGTGCAGATGGTTACCCCAAGAATCTAGAAATGAAACGTTAGCTGCAGATGATGCAGATGACCAGATTTTGAAAGCCCTTGGTAGAGAATTCTATGGTCTTGAAGATGGTGAAGACTATGACCATCTTGCTTCACTTTTTATGTCAGCCAGACTGTGTAATTTGAGCAAAAGTGAAGAATATTTCTGTTATATGCAAAAATTGTTGATTTCCTTAGGAAAATCAGGAAATCCTGCTTATTTGAAGCAATATTTGAGAAGTTTTCCAGGACATGTTCCTGATGCTGTCGAGCAAGCTCTCAAAGACAAAAAGATAGAGCTTAGAAGTTTGTCACTAGCCCAGTTGCATTCGCATATTCTGGAAACATGGCAAGAACACTGTCTAGAGCGCAGGGTTAGTAAAGATTTTAAAAGGCACCAAAAAATGTATTCTGCCTCCTTCTGTAAAGATGTTGCAAGTATGCCCGATTGGGGTTGTGGTGCTCATAATTGTGGACATTTTGGTAAAGAATCCTGTAAGTGTCACAAGAAGAAGAAAGGATTCTATTCTTCCATCCCAAGGTATCATCCTCATAAGCCTTATAAACACAAGTCAAAACATGGTTATAAAGCTTATAAAAAACATAAGTCTCAGTTTAAAGGTTGCAGATTTGTTAAAAGAAGAACTGAGAAAGGAAAACGGGATGTTTGTTTTATTTGTGGAAAACCTGGTCATTGGGCAGGAAAGTGTCCCGAAAGAAAGTCCCGACCAAGGCTTGCAGCCTTGTGTTCCAGTCTAGATCCACACTGGTGGGATCTATGTGAATTATCTGCGGATTCTCCTCCTCCTTCAGGAGAAATTATATTCTTGGATGAGTATGATTCTGATGATGACTCTGAGAATTCTGATTCTGTTGCTTTAGCAAAATTTGCCCCTGCCTATGAGTCTGATTCTTCCTCCAGCTCCAGTTCAAATAGTCAGGAAGCAAATTTAGGGGGGTGTACAATGCTTGAGTTTGATTTGTCATTGAATATGTTCTCGTTTAATCCCATTTATTCCATTGAAAATCAGTTAGCTATTGTTCTTGTCTACCAATATATCCAAAGGCAAGATCTCAGATCTGAAAAAGCTAGGTTGTTAGGCCTTTTGGAAAAACAAAAAGGAAAAGATGTCAAGGGTAAAGGTAAAATTGGTTCTCCTCCTATGTCTGTAAATTATAATCTAGCTGAACTTTACAAAGAATACCCTGATGACCATGAAGATAGATAGAACCACAGAAGGGATAGAGAAAAACTCTTGAGGCTACAAATAAAAGAGAAGCATATAAGTTTGAAAAAGCTTGTCAGAGAAATAGAAGAATTGAAAGATATGGTTAAAGTATTAGTTGCAGAAAGAGACCAATCCTCAGACGATGACCTATCAAAACATCTAGAACAAGCTCTGTCGAACACTGAGAAAAAAGAAGAGTCTCCTCAATCCACTCCTCCCCACTCACCTTCTTCTCCTCAGTCCCAAATACCTAGTCTTTTAGGTGGTTTTCAAGGTCCAAAATTGTTTATACAAGTTTCTCTCTGTCCTCATGAATACCAACCTTACAGTTTGCATTGTATGATTGATTCAGGTTGCCAATTTAATTTAGCAAAGGGTTCAGCTATTCCTCCTTTTTATTGGGAAAAATGTAAAGATTATGGTTCAGCCATAGAAGGAACTCCTATCTACCTTGCTGGAAAAGTTGAAGATTTTCCTATTTCATTTTCCAATAAGATTAGTTCTTTATCTTTATATAGACTTGATAGTTTAAAAGAAGATTGTGTTTTAGGTTCTGAATTCTTGCAAAGAGTTAGTCCCTTTTCAATAGATACAGCAAAGAAGTTATTTGCTTGCACTATAAATTCCCAGTAAGTTGTCTGTCCTCTTTCTTTTAATCCTGTATATAAATGTAAGTCTGTTGTTGAGTTAGTTCCAGTCAAGCCTCCCAAAATTGGTGATTTGCATAAAATGGATCGTTGCATAGCTTATGCAGTTGCACACAAAGAGAAATCTCTAGCCTCCATCACAGAACAGCTGATTAAGGATTGTTGCTCTGAAAGTCCAAATGCTTTATGGACCAGAGAAAAATATTTTGTTTCCTTGCCATTTGATCCTTTGCAGAAGATCAAGCCCATGAAAGCCTCTGCTAGGATTATGTCACCTTCAGAAAGAGAGTTCTGTGCAAATGAAATTAAAGATCTTTTGAAGAAAGGTTTGATTGAACCTTCGAAGAGTCCATGGTCATGCCGTGCTTTTGTTGTGAATAAGCACTCTGAACAAAAGAGAGGAAAACCGAGGTTAGTAGTTAACTAAAAGCCTCTCAATGCAGTTCTGCAGAAAGTAAGGTATCCCCTTCCAGATAAAGCCAGCCTGTTGCAGAGAATTTCAGGTTGCACAATATTCAGCAAGTTTGATTTAAAATCTGGTTTTTACCAAATTGGGACAGAAGCTAAAGATAGATATAAAACTGCATTTGTTGTTCCCCATGGCCAGTACCAATGGAAAGTCCTTCCATTTGGGATAAATAATTCTCCATTGGAATTTCAGAAACGGATGGAAGATATATTTAGAGATATTCCATGGTTGTTAGTTTTTATAGATGATATTCTGATTTGCTCCAAGAATTTGCAAGATCATTTAAAACATCTTCAAAAGTTTTATGATCTGGTTTATAAACATGGTTTAGTTTTGTCTCAGTCTAAAATGGAAATAGGAAAGACAGAGATGGATTTCCTTGGATTCAAGATCTAGAAAGGTCAGGTTGTGCTGCAAAAACATGTTTTAAGCTCTTTTGAACACTTCCCTAATTAGATTCTAGACAAAACTCAGTTGCAAAGATTCTTAGGAAGCTTAAATTATATTCGACCATTCTACAGAGGGCAAGCTACTGATATTCATGTCTTACAGCAAAGGCTGAAGAAAAATCCGCCAAAATGGTCTGTTGAAATGACTTTGGCAGTCAAGAAAATTAAAGCCAAAGTTCTTGATCTACCTTCTCTTCATCTGCCACAAGGATCAGGAAAGCTAATAATAGAAACAGATGCTTATGCTACCACTTGGGGTGGTGTTTTGCTTGAAGAAATAGATGGAAAAGAAAACATATGTGGATATGGCTCAAGTTCTATTAAGTCTGCAGAATTGAACTATCCCAGTAGCCATAAAGAGATCCTTGTTGTGAAGAAAACAATCCAACATTTCATTTTGTTCCTCAAACCAGTCAAGTTTATCATAAGAACTGATTTAAAGATTATGCCTGGTATTTTTAAGAATGAAAATTTGATGGCTAAAAACAACAGTAGAATTTTAAAATGGTTTATATGGTTGTCTAATTTTGATTTTGATATTGTGTATAAACCAGGTTATCTTAATTGTCTCGCTGATATGTTGACGCGTGAGACATTGCAGTAGTCTCCAGTTGCTGCATTAAATATGTTTTCGGCTGGTGCTTCAAGCTCAAGCACTGATAAAAGGAAAGCTCCTGTCCAACAGCTTTACCAACCAAGAAATGCCCTTTTCCTTAAGCCGTGGGATGAAACTCTTCCTCCTGAAGACAGAAGACAACTGCTAGATTATGCATAAAGGCATGAAGCTGAGAGATACTTGGATCTAACTCTCATCAAGCAAATTCAAACAAGTCCCTTAATGCTTCAGATTATGGAAAGATGGGAGAAAAGTGCATTTAGAGGTTTCAACAATGCCCAAGAAAAGATGAAACGGTGTAAAGAACTCTGGATCGACTGCAACGATGAAAAAGATGGGCCAGTGTGGTATGTCGACATTGGTGAAGGTAAGTTGACTTGGACAAGTTATAATTTGATTTTGCAGTTCTGCCGTGAAGAAAGGTCAATAGTGATCTGTGGCGATCCAGGAAATTTGAGAAATAAATCTTGGTCAGGATGGACCGAGATATTGCTTGACAAATTATGCCCAAGAGTTGATTGGGTAAATAGAAGAGCTAACTTCATTCTGCATCTGCAAGCATATATGCAAGTAGTTGATCAAAATAATTTATGGTTTAAGTTCCTACTCAGACATCAAGGTGGCTGGTACACAAGACTCGAACATATAGTTTTCATAAACCAAAAGTTTATCAAAAGAGACTATAAAGGAAATCGTATTGATTCTAAAATCCATACGAGAAGATTGCCTTTAGATTTTCGTGTTGAGTCGTTATTTGAGGGTGAATTCTTGTGCGAGCCTAATCAGACCTTCTTTGGATCAGATGTTGAAAGATGCTTCAGTCCTTGGCTCTATCCTCCTCCACCGCCTGAAGAAGATGCTCCGTATTTTGATGATTCACAGGATTTAGATGCCGCTATAGCTGCAAGAGAGCTCGAAGATTTTCTTGATGATGAAGATTTTGAATGTACTTGTGGCAGACAGCAAGTTGGTGATGAAAGAGTTTGCCTGTGTTATCATGCTCGAAGCTCGTATGACTGAAAAAGAATATTTTGTACAAAGATTGTAATAGTTTAGAATCTGCTTTCTGTCATCTTTTGTAATAATGAAAGCCGTGGTGAGCCGATTAAAACATCCACTTTTGTACTCTGTTGGGAATCTGTCTCCCACATTATATATCTAACCAATGTCAAAGTTAAAAAGTAAAAAATAAAAATCTTCGAAATTGTTACATACACATGGATTTGGTTAGATATTTACTTATACATGGTGTGTATTAAAATTTGCTTATACCTCTTAGAGTTGAGGGTAACGTGTAACTGCCTTGTTGTCTTCTTGCTCTAACACACTATGAACGCACAAATAACCATAAAAAATATCTTCACAAAAACAATTGGAAATAATCAAACAAGTATATGATAAATAAGTAAAAATAATAATTATTTCATGTGAGAAAGGTACTACTTGTCTTGTCATATTCTATGTTTGGTATCTATAATAAATATTTATGTGAACTACATTGGATTATTATATTAGAAAGGTACTACTTGTCTTGTCATTTTCTATGTTTGGTGTCTATAATAAATATTTATGTGAACTACATTGGATTATTATATTAGAAAGGTACTACTTGTCTTGTCATTTTCTATGTTTGGTATTTATAATAAATATTTATGTTAACTACATTAATATCTCCATTGGATTATTATATTATTGCTTTTTGATTTGTATGCTAACTTGATTTTTTTTTATAGTTACTAGGGTTGGAATTTCAAAATCAATTTATTTGATTTTAAATATAATAATAAAATTTATGAATAATTAATATATTTTTTTTTTTTCATGCAATGGAGTGCAGAGGAATTGAACCTCACCCTATACTATCTGAAAAGCCCAGGCCATCATCACTCACCAAGTAAACTATATTTTTATTATATTTAATAAACAAAATATTTTAATAAAAAATTTGATCATCAAATTTCATTTTAAAAAGAAAAAAATATATATATCAATCATCAAATCTATAACTTTATTTTTATTTAACTTTGATTTATTTGCCACACCCATATCGATAATAAGACATCATTATTACATCCATATCTACATATTAACTTTATTTATTTTTCCCGAAATTACAAAATTCATTATATTTAAATTATAGTACAAAAATAGTATTTTCCTTTCCATTTTCATACATATTTACAATAAAGAAAGAAATCCACTTAATTACTCTTCCATAGAATCCTTCCCAAACTTTTTCATATGTTACTAATAAAGTATTCCCTTACCATTTTGTTACATTTTAAGTTGATAAAATATCCGATCGAGTATTAATTTCATGATTTAGATATTTTTTCTTATATAAAATATCTAATCAAATATATTTTTTTCTTATCGAGTAATACTTTTGATATTTTAGATGTTTTTCATATTATTATATGAAATTGATCTAAACAAATATAATAAAATATTTTGTTTTTATATTTATAATTAAAAGTTATTATATAATGATATCTTTATAATAAAAAAATATTTTTAATAATATTCATTTTTAATAATTATGATATTTTTTTCCAATTTTAGATAAAAATAAATTTGAGAAATGAAAATTTATATTTAATAATACTTATTTGTTTCGTATAATGCATTGAAACATTGCCAATATTGTCAAGGAAGTCACCAACAATGAGATAGACAGTGCAGGATATTGCACTAGGGTTTGTGGCTCGAGCTAGGGTTCTTTGTTTTGTCCATGGATCCCCCCCCGGATCTTGGCCGCACGGGTCTGGAGGGAGCTTGCCCTCCCATCTATGACCTCTTCCGTTCTATGGTTGCCTCACAACCGACTTCTGCCAAGGTCTCAGTCCCAAATGACTCTAAATTCGTAAAAAACATCTGTCGTTCCTGAAGTCAAACTATCTTCAATAGCCTCGAAGTGCAAAGCAGTCACCCTCTTAGAAAAAGGGTTGGTAGGCCATTTTACAGGACTCTGGCCTTCACCCCAATCCATCGAAATTTGGTTAAACAAGAACCGACGGCCCCTCATTCAAGGAGAAGTTCAACAAATCTTCTATGGTAAGGGTTTCTTTGTGTTTTATTTTGAAAAAAAAGAAGACCGAGACTTGATCTTCAGGAATGGTCCCTATTTCATGGGCCCAAGAGGGATGTACATCAACAAGTGGGATCTTTCCTTCGATCCAGAGAAAGACATTCCTTCCGTCGTTCCAGTTTGGGTTAAACTGTTGCACCTCCCATTACACTGTTGGAATGACGAGGATTTAAAAGCCATCAAGAACTCTTTGGGAAAATACATTGACAAATCTGAGCCCAAACCCCCCATGTTCTCTTGCGCCAGGATCTATGTCGAAGTAGACCCTGAGAAAGGTCTTCTGGAAGCCATCAATCTGTCAATGGATGGTTGGAACCACTTGCAAACGGTGGATTATGAATAGACCCCATTTAAGTGCAAAGTTTGTCACAAATACAGTCATTTCGCCAAGCTATGCCCTAAAAAGAAATCTCTAGAGGTTGAGGAAGTCCAAGGAGGAGAATGGAATGAGGTTACAAGGAAAAGATGAGGAAAGCCCAATAATAACAACCCTCCTCAATCCCTGCCCAAAAACAAGGGAGGTACAAACAAGTTCCAAGTTTTATCCAATGAGGCAGCAGAGGATGGACAAGGTCCATCAAAAAGAAATGAAGAAAACAAAAGCGTAGAGGAACTGTAGGAGAATATCATCCAACAATAAGAGGGAGAAGAAGGCCAAATAATCCCTACTCTGCAAAAGAAAGAATCTGGGAATGAGACATCCCTCATCTCAGGGGGGCTCAGTCACTTGCTCAAAGGACAAACTTTTTCAAGAAGATACGTCAGAAGGCAAGGAAGAAGAATTGGAACCTCAATCCAAAAGAGGGAGAAAACTCAACAAAACTCTAAGGGAACAGGAAGCAGCAAGAGAAAAGGCGGTGGGTAAGCAAACCAGCCTAGACCAACATATAAGGATAATATCTAGTGGGAAGCAGATTCATGGAGCACTGGAGGAGAAGAAAGAAAGAGTAGTGACCCAACCCTCCAGAAAATAATGAAAATAGTCTCCTGGAATTGCAAAGGATTAGGCGGAAAGCAAAAAGAAGAAGCAATCAAAAGAATAAAAAAACTGGAAAAAAAAAATCCTCATGATCCATGAGACTAAAATGCAAGAGGTAGACAGCCTCAGTATCTTGAAACACGTATGGCCCACTGGCGAAGGGAATTCCGTTAGCGCTTCAGGACCCTCTAGAGGACTTATCACCTGGTGGGATAAAGGTATTTATAAATGTCACTCCTCCATCTCTAATCGACATTGGATCTTTGTTGAACTCAAAGATCTCACCAAAAATGAAAGATACTAGGTTGGAAACATCTATGGACCCACCATTTATGGACACAAAGAAAATTTATGGAACCAGTTAATGGACCAACGTCAAGGCAGAGAAACCCTCCTCTGTATCTTGGCAGGAGATTTTAATGTCACCATCTCTACTAACGAACAAAGAGGGGGCTCCAAATTTCGAGATCCATTTGGGGAACGCTTGGAAGACCTGCAGTCCTCCTGGAACCTCATAGAAATCAAGCCTAAGCAAGGAAATTAAACCTCGAATAATAAAAGAATCGGTCCTGGTCACATTGCTACCAGACTAGACCAATTTTTGGTCAGCTCCTCTTTCCTTTCCAAGCCATCACTCCCTGACTCGAAGATTTTAGCTTCTGCGATCTCTGATCACCGACCTATCTCTCTCTTCTTCGCAGCCTTAGGAAATCAATGTCCCCTCCCCTTCAGGTACAATCCCGTTTGGATTGAAAACGAGGATTGTCTGGAAGAGATCAAAGCGGTGTGGAAGCTGTTTTTCCCCGGTTCTCCTGGTTTTATTTGGGAAACCAAGATAAAAAAATGTGAAGAGAATTCTTAAAAACTGGGATAAGCAGAACTACAAGAAACCTGGAGAGGAACTTGCTAAGATCCAAATTGAATTGGATGCCCTTCAAAACAAGATGGAACACACCCCAATTACTGAAAGCATTCTGAGAGAAGAAAAAGAGCTGGACTCAAAGGCGCAGGAGCTCTCAAGAAAGGATGAAGAGGAATGGATGCTTCGTTCCAGAAGCCTTTGGTTAAAGGCTACAGATAGAAACACCAAAATTTTCCATGCTCAATGCAAGGAAAGGTACAAAAAAAATACTATCCTGAGCATAACTAAGGAAGACGGAGAAAAAATTGAAGACCAAAATCTAATCAGGAATGAAATCAAAACCCACTTCGAGCAATTTTATCATGATGATGAGGAAGTCTCCAAGGAGGACATGGAGCAAATGAGCCAGGAAATTGCCAATCTTATTTCAGATAATGATAATAAAAAACTCATGGACCAGATCACTGAAGAAGAAGTTAGAAAAGCGATTTGGTCCCTTCACCCTGATAAAGCCCCAGGTCTGGATGGCTTCTCAATTCACTTTTATAGGAAGTGTTGGCATTGGTTAAAAAAAGACCTCATCAGAATGCTCAATTGGACCAGGAAAAGAGAAAGAATAGGAGGAGCTACCAATTCCACTTTTATTGCCTTAATCCCCAAAGACAAGAACCCTTCTTCTATAGGGAGATTTCGGCCAATATCTCTATGCAATTCCTCCTACAAAATTCTCACCAAAGTCATCGCGAACAGAATCAAGGGCTTCCTTCCTAATATCATCTCACCAAATCAGGGTGGCTTCATTGCTGGTTGGAAAATTTATGACAACATTCTACTCATCCAAGAGGCTATCCACTCAAGCGTGCAGAATAAAGATTCAGGTATGGCTATCAAACTTGATATGGAAAATGCTTTTGATAGAGTCAGACATGTTTACTTATACACTATTATGCAAAAGGTTGGGTTCACCAAGGACTTCATAAGCTGGATAAAAGCTTGTATTGGATCCCCGTGGATCGCCCCTTTGGTCAATGGAAGGCCCACTTCATTCTTCCGGTTGTCCCGTGGTTTGAGACAGGGCTGCCCCCTGTCACCCTTTCTTTATGTTATCATGGCAGACTCTCTCAGCAGAAAACTCAATTGCCTCCTTGCTTCTAGCTCTCTTCCTGGTCTAGTTATTGCTAGAGGTGCCCCTCCGATAAACCACGCCCAATTTATCGACGATACAATCCTTCTTGGCAGCACCTCCTCCCTGATTGCCTCCAGGTTCAAATCCCCCCTTGACCTTTACTGGAGAGCTTCTGGTGACAAAACTAATGACAACAAAAGCAACATTTATAGTTGGAACTGTAGACCCATAATTCTCAAAAATATTGCTTTAATTCTTGACTTTAAGCCTTTCTTAGATTGGACTTCCTTCAAATATTTGGGCATTCCAATTTCTTACAAAAAAGCCTCTTCCTCCCTTTGGAATCCCATAATCCAGAAAATAAAGAGCAAAATCAACTCATGGGGCTCTCGTTGGCTAAATTTGGCAGGCAAAGTCACACTGATCAAAGCGGTTCTCTCTTCCTTACCGGTGTTCACTGGAGCCATCTTGATGGCTCCAAACTCTGTCATGAACTCCATCAACATGGAAATAAGGAAATTTCTTTGGCAAGGGGGGAAAACCCAAAGCAAAAAATTCCATCTTGTCAATTGGAATATCATAAAAGAGAATCACATAAGAGGAGGATTGGGAATCCGTGAACCCACCTTAATGAGAAAAGCTATGGGAGCCAAAATTGCCTAGAGATTAGTCTCAGGTAAAAAATATTGGTGGAAATAAGTTATCAGGAAAAAATATACCAGAAGCTCTCGATTGAGATGCCTAGACAACATAAAAGTGAAAAAAGGCACTGTAATTTGGGACCTTATTCTCTCCTCTGCTGGTCTTATTAAAGACAAACTCTATTGGATCCCTGACAATGGGAAAAGAATCAATCTCTGGAATGACAATATAAATGGAGCTCATTCGCTTGGCTCTATCCCGGATCTTATGGACATTAAATTTTGGATGCAAAACGCAGGCATTCAGAAACTTGAGGATTTCGCTACCTGAAAGACTTCTGGAGCTTGGAAGGGTTGGAAGCAATTATATCCCCCATAAAACCTCAAAGGCAGTTATAGCATCCTCCTCAAACTCCTTCATGGGAAAGCACCTATAAGTCTCAAAACAAAAGATTGCAAAGGATGGGGAAAAGAAGGCAACTACACAGTCAAAGCTGGATATGAAAGCCTCACTTTCAATAACAATCCCACACCAAAGAGGTGGATGAAAGTCTGGAATTCCAATTGCATCCCAAAAATCAACTACTTCTTTTGGCTTCTGGCGCACAATAAATTGCTAACTATTGACAACCTAAGAACTATAGGCATTGAAGGTCCCTCTAGATGCAACTTGTGCAGAAATGCTGAAGAAAACGCCCAACACATCTTCCTCGACTGTAGATTTGCTTAGCAAGTCTAGGTAACTGTTCTCGGATCTCAATGGAAGAACTCTACAGTCCCAAAGCACTTAAATCAAATGATCGATCGTTGGGTTAACATCCTACTGGGAAACATCAAATCTTAACCAACTATGGCTCGTATCTGGAAGCTCCTCCCTATGAATATATGCTGACAGATTTAGCTGGAAAGAAATAAAAGTGTCTTCGAGAACAGGAAGATTGACAGCTCCAAAGCAGCCAATAAAGCTATCGTTATGATCTCTGAATCTCTTGCTTCTAAAGGTGTTCATCTCCCGAATCATGAAGCCCTCTCTTGGTCTGAATTTCAGTGGTGTCAAGTCTTTGTAAAGACGATCTCACTTCAATCCAAAAAAATTCATTCTTTCTCTTACTAGGAAATCAGAAAAGATCAGGTGCAATTTACTCATTGGTGGACCGATCAAGATAGTCATACTATTTTCTTTGATGGGGATTCCAAAGGGAACCCTGGGGAGGCAGGTGTGGGTGGGATCATTTTTTATCCTGGAGGAAACAAAGTCACTACCTTTTCTTGGGGATTGGGGAAGAAAACCAATAATGAAGCAGAATGGCTAGCACTGCTCCACTTCTTGGAAATCGTTGCTTCTCTTAATGTCAGCAAACTGAAGGTCTTTGGTGACTCAAGGCATGTTATTCAAAGAATGAGGTCTGGGACAAAAACAAAAGGCTCAAAAAGTCAGAGAATTCAAAGAAGAATCAACTCTCTTGCCCTCCCTAAAGACACCCTCTTCTTCCATATTCTTAGAGAGAACAACTCCTTAGTTGATGGCGCTTCCAATAAAGGAGTTACCTTGGATGTTGGTCAAGTCCTTTACAACAATGACAAGGTCGAGTTTTTGTTTATCCCTTAACTCTCTTCCCATGCATCGCCACCCTCACTTTGGTCTTTTCGGCCACCTTATGAATTTCCCCACCCCCACACTCCTGCAACAGGCACGCGGCCTCACACGTTCCCGTCACATGGTCTCCCCTCCCCTTGTCATCTCAAGCGAGCTATCTTTAACTCCTTCTCTCCTTCTCGGGGCTTTTATCTCTGCAATGGATCGCTCCTTTCCTACTACCCCACTCCCGTTTGCATTCGAAAACCTCTCCATTCTCGAGCCTCAGGACAGTGACCTTTATTCCTCCTCCGACTCCCCCGTTCCTATCCCCCTTTTCACTCCCCTCTGCAGCTCCATGGATGGCGTGAAGGCCGCTCTTGCGGCCCTGAACCGCACCACTGAAGACATCAAGATCCATCTTCATAGAACTTATGAAGCTATATGTACCAGTGTTAAGCAGAATGATGAAATTGCCACCAAAGTCAGGTACAATACCACTCATCTTTCTTGTCAAGATTCCAGAATCGACGACCTTGAGAGAAATCTCTTCGAGTTAATGGGCAAGGTTGATATACTCAAGGAAGAAGTTTCAATTTTAACCAGCAAGACTCAATGCAGCCGTTTTCAGGAAGCTCCCACAGTGAATCAGGAAATGACGGACGCTGCCTCTGTGCAGCAACAAAACTATGGATAGTCTCTCTTTCTCTTTGTAGGTTCTTCATTTTTGCTACAGTTTTTGAATGTTTTTCTGCACTCTGTTAAACTCCCAGTTTGCAAGGGTTTATCCCACTTCTACTTTGGAAAAGTATAGGAAGCATCGAAACAGGAATTTCATAGTCAAGACTGGCACTACTGTTTGCTATTTACAACTCTCTCTTTCTGAAAAAACACTTCTCTTTTTGTAATGTATGGCTGTGTACAGCCTTTTGAATATATATATTTGTACCTTGTTTCTGTTAAAAAAAAAAATCCTTATTTGTTTCGTGATTTTCCATTTATACATTATATATATATATTTTTTCTTGCCATCACTAGGGATGTAAATTGGGATAAACATGAAATGTGTTTTTTATGAAATCAATGCAAGTACGTAGAAAAAGAATAAGACGTTAAGATATTTATTTTAAAAATATTTAATTATAATGTAATTTAAAATATCATTTATTAAATATCATAAGGATTTTCTTTATAAACATGGAATGTGTTTTGTATGAAATCATTGAAAAGTATGTAGAAAAAGAATAAAATGTTAAGATACTTATTTTAAAAATATTTAATTATAGATTTCGAAAAGTCAAGTGTAATTTAAAATATCATTTATTAAATATTATAAAGATTTTCTTTATAATGACATGTTTAAAATGAAAAATTGTATTTGACAATACTGTTTTTTAAGGGGTGGCAGGTGTGTGAGGGGTCATATATGGTCTTGGTGGAAATATTGTTAGGACTTTCACTTGCGGACTGGGCAAGCGCACCAATAACTTTGTTGAATGGATCACTTTGACGCAAGGAATGGAATGCATGTTTGATCTCAAAATAAAAGACTTCATGGTTTTTGGAGATTCTCGGATTGTTATCCAAGCCATGGTAGTATGGCAAAGGACTAAAATAATAAAAATGACTTTCAACTCAGAATTTCCAACTTGGTCCCTAGGAATTCAATGATTCACTTCTTTCATGTCAAAAGATGCTTAAATGGGGTGGCCGATCGTTTGGCCAACCAAGGAACAAGATTAAAGGAGGGGGATTTCTCCCTTAATGACTCTCCCACCTTCTTTAAATGGTGTTGGGCATCCCAATGCCACATTTAATGTTAATCGATTGGATCAAGGTTGAAGGTTTCCATTGCAGGGGCGGGATGGCAGTTGGTAATGGAGATGTCGTCGTTGATGTTGGAGAGTCTTGTCCGAATGCTTGTACATTAACTCGCCTTCCTTCCATTCGTGCTGAGCAAGTTGGCATAGGGTATGACATTGCCTATATAATAATGGAAAACCCCCCCCTCTTTCTGACGTTAAATGGTATAATAGAGATGCAAGCATTGTTTTCTTATCTACATTGCTCTGATACCTCTGTGAACCGAGTGTTTTTTCCGACTCAGGTGGCATATGATATGGAGAAAAGAGTTTCATATTCATAGAAGGAGGTGCGGTTACACCATCCAGAGGAGGACCTGGGATTGCAGTACGTTATGAAGGAATTAGATGGTATCAAAGGGGACCTAACAGACCTGAAGAAGATGATTTGGTGCATTTTTTAGGTTTCTAAAGCCAGTTTAGAAGAAGCTCGACAAACCAGCTTGGACCTGACGCGTTTTGAAACTCGCCTTGAAGATGCAGAAACTGGGTACAGAGTTCAGACAGGAGAGGTCGAGGAGATGAAGAGGTGCGTGGCTGAAATTGAAAGGGATTTGAATGAAAAGATAGATGGGGTTCACAAAAGCGTAGTGGACCTGCGATGCTCCTTGCAAGCGCATAACCTGAACAAGGACGAGCAAGATGAGAACATGTTTGTCCAGCTAAAGGAAATTATTGAAGAAATCCATGCAGATGTCAATGGCCGGTATCCTTTCAATCATGAACCAAGCGGGGAGCAAGCTGATGCCAGCTCGATGGATGACGCTTCAGTTTCGCAGCTCGAACTCGTCGATGCCAACATTCAGGAATGAAGTCTTTTCTCTCTTCTTAAAGTCATAGATGGTTTTTTGCTTTTTGATAGGTAATCAGTTTATCAGATTTTATACAGTTAAAAGTAGCAAAACCATATTTATCAAAAAATGTAAAATTCATGAACTATTGGAGGCTTTTGCAACACTATTTTGTGCTGAATCTCTAGTTTTGGACTCTCTTAAGACTCTGTTGATGCTTTGTTTCCCTAAGGGCATTATGTAATCTTTCCCTTTATATAATTCAACTCATTTTCTCGTTATTGTTAAAAAAAATAATGGTTTTTTCTTCTTCTAATTATGATATAGTTTTCTTTTTCCATTTAAACACTGTATAGATTTGTTTGGACCATCATTAGGGATGTACATTGAGATAAGCATGAAATGTGTTTTTTAATGCTGTCAATGCACACATTGTTTGGACCATCATTAGGGATGTATATTGAGATAAGCATGAAATGTGTTTTTTAATGCTATCGATGCAAGTGTGTGGGAAAAGAATAACATCATAAGTTTGTAGGTTTGGTAGATTCAATTGTAATTGAAAAGCACCATTTATTAGTTGGTTATAATGGTATTATTATTATTTTTTAAATTCTAATAATGAGGTTATAAAATATTTATGTTAAAAATATTTTAAGTATAACTTTAATAAATATTTAGTAATTG
Organism: Larix kaempferi; assembly: GCA_027924585.1. Lineage (NCBI taxonomy): Eukaryota > Viridiplantae > Streptophyta > Pinopsida > Pinales > Pinaceae > Larix > Larix kaempferi. The sequence continues at coordinate 3,807,375 of BSBM01002098.1, read as the reverse complement.
ATGATAATAATATTTATATTTTTTAAAAATCAATAAAATTTGTAAAAAAAAAATTGTATGTTTGAAAAATAAATTGAAATTTTAATCAAATCATAAAATATTTATCTTAAAAATATTTTAATTATAAATTTAATAAATGCCCATGGGAGTAGAGTAATTGGTAATAAGTAAATGAGATGAGAAGTTGTAAATGGAAGGTCACAAGTTCAAATTCCCGTGGGTACTAGCTTGAAAAAAAACTATAAATTTAATAAATATTTAATAGTTAATGATAATAATGTTTATAGTATTTTAAAATCAATAAATTTTATTTTAAAAAAATAAAAAATAAAAACAATAATATTATGGATTTATGGGTTCTAACTTTTAAAGTATTAAAATAAATAACTCACTATTCACTGCAAGGCTTGAAGGGTAGGCGAGCCTCGGATAGAGGCTCACCCCAGTGGGCTTCAAGATGTCTCGACCCTTACTGAGTCACAAGTTACTGGTATATATGATTTGCGAGCTATTAGATATGCCCTTGGGAGGTTTCCCATTCCCATGGTAAAAAAAACTCACTACTCACTATCATCATCATCACCAATATTTCTAATTTGTATTTTAATTAACATATTTCTCCTAGATGGGGTGAGAAGGGAAGAGGACCCCGCCCCTCATGATCAACACATGGTGTAGGAAGACGACGATGGTAAAGAGGGAGGGCACATGGAAGAATGCCAGTCCCGACATTAACTCAAGATCCTTGAGCAATGTTAGACCCTGTCCTCCTCCTATGGTTTCATGCTCGAATGGTCATGGTAACCAGGGAAAGGAGCATGTGGCCTTGATACTGTTTGTACATCGATTCTCTGCTCCAACATGCGAGTATTAAATCCCATCACTTATGAGTATATGAGAGGGGTAAGGCAAGATGACAACATTCTATTATCACTGGCCTCACCAAGTTATCATTTTCATCTTTTGGGGGGCACTTCTTTAAGATCTGGTTCCTTACCAGTATTCCTAGTTGGGGATTCTTCATGTTGCAACAACGAGCTTCAATTCGTTGTGGTAGGGACATCATGTAGTATTCGATGGAGGCCAAGTTTGGAAAGCAAATCCCCTAGCACATCCGACACAGAATAGACCAAGCGGAGGTGGCCTTTTTTTATGGATCTTTAGACCCAAGCAATCGTGGCTACAAAGGCTCAACTAATAAACATCTTCCATATCAAGACCCATGCAGCTAGGGATATCATGAATACAAACCTTTACTGGATTGTCAAGCTTCTTCTGGACAAAGCACTCCTGGAGCACTACCAAACTCAATTTGTCATTTTAATGGTCATTATCACCTTTTAGGAAGGCATCAATGCCATACACAACAAATTGGATATTCTCGCATACACAACAAACACTCCCATGCAAATTATCGCTCAAAAAAATGGTGGAATCTCTCCCACTCCTCCCTTGGTCTTAGTTGATGATAGCCATAGGCCTAAGGCAACTCTATCAATCTTCAGGTTTTTTCCTCTATGCAATAATGGGAGATATGTTTTTTTGTGTTTAATAGTCCTTTTTGTAGAATCTCGGGCTCTATAACAATATGGGTTTTGAACATAACAGGCTATGGTTTCCCGATTACTTTGGGCAAGCCTTATCTCTGCAAAACAATTTTACTCTTGTATGGCTGTTAAAATCGATTCACATATGGCTTTTAGCTTATCTAGTTAAGATGGTTTCCTAGCTAAGATGGTTTCCCCATTCGCAAGTTAGCCATTACTGTTGTTGTATTTTATGTTTGTATTCTTTTAGCAATATGAAAGTATACATCAAGAAAACAAACATATTAACAATCTTTAAAATTAATTAATTTTTTTATATTTTTATAAGTTTAATAATTTATAAATTTACAAAGTTAATAATTTTTGAATTTTTTTATTTAGTTTTGAAAATATTACAATAATAATAATAATATGATTATTTTTTATTTTAATCATATTTTTTAATACAAATAATTCTGATTATAAAAATTAATAATTTTATAATTAATTACAATTAAAAAATAATAATAAAATAAAAAAATCATTAAACTTTTATAATTTTTATTTAAAGTTAAATTCAATATGTATATATATAATTTAAATTTAAAGAATAAAGATTTATATCGTTAATCATTAATATGTTTTAGTTTTTTGAAATTGAATTACGATATAGTTTTCAAAACTACAACAAATATCATATAACACATTTATAACAAATATCATATAACACATTTGGAGAAATGTAAAACACCCACACATACATATAATTCAATTTGGAGAAATGTAAAACACCCATGCATATAATGTTAAATTATATTGGAGTTATGTTAATATTTACATATTATTGAAAAAAAATATTATTATAAAAAATTAATGTATATTGTAAAATTAAATAATTAAATCAAGTTTATTGTCTAGAAATACATTATTAAAATTTTAATATTTATTTAATAATTAATAAAGTTAATTGTGAGGACTATAATCATAACACATTAACTTCAAAATCCTCTAACCTTTAAATTCACTATCTGGAATGCCTATTAATCCATAATTACTAATATACAAATGACTAATCTAAAAATCCACTATTCTATTAATCAACTCAATATTAATCCACTATTCCATTAATCAACTCAATATTAATCCACTAAGCCTTAACCTACAATTCACTAGCCCTTAATGTGTAGCACATTAACTCACATTAACTCACTAATGCAATATCCACTAACCGACTAACAACTATATGTTAATCCTCTAAACACCAACTCAATAACCCTCTAACCCCTAATACTTTACCAATATCCATTAGTCTACACTAACCCCAAACCTAATATCTTACTTGCCATCTATCCCACTAAACTACTAGGTGAATAACCACTAATAGATTGACCATTATTCCACTAACAAACTAACCACTACCCACAAACCGTCTAAACATTTAAATGGCTAACAATCTAACTTGCCAACCACTAACCCACGAATCACTAATCACATTAATGCATTATCGCCTAACCCCCAACCCACAAAACCCTAATCCACTAACCCATTAATACACCAACCATTAGTCATTGGCCATTAACCTATGGCATGGAATAAGGGGCAATCATATCACCCCCTTTATATGGTAAATATTACATCCAAATCTGATAGGAACTTTGTCATAAGTAGAAGTTCCATCCCATTGTCAAGAACTTTGCCCCCAAGGGTTTTGGTCCATTTCAAGACAACCCAAATTGTTAGATTTTCTAAAAAAGAATGGAAGGAATAAAACTTTGCAATGCTAGAAAATCTACCCCTTCCAAAAATGGGGTAATTTGAGTGCCCCTTATCAAATAACTTAACCTATTAACCCTAACCAACTAAACCACTAACCCCTAACTTGTAATGGACTAACACAATAACCACTAATAGAAGTAAGTTAATCATGTAGAAAATAAACTCTCTTTCTTACCACAAATCTGATAACATTTCTAGTGAAATTTTAGGGATGTGTAGAGTTCTACCAAGATCCAAAATCTATGAATGTTGGAACAATTCCCGTAAAGGTTTTTCCCAATTCTAAATCTACCCGGATTGTTAAAAATTCAACAAAAGCTCCAAGTTGATGGGAGCTCTTGACTTCCTCAATCACCAAATTTTAGCAACTAGATGGAAGTTTTCTACAAGATGAGATGATTCCACCACTAATAAACAAAAATAACTAAAAATCTAACAGATTATCCCTCTAGCAATGCAATTAAATAATACACTACCCACTAACCCCAATATGATTCCTCTTAACATAGAATGGAAGTTTGCTATAGATCTAACGATTTCATCACGAACACACTAAAAAAACTAACCATCTAACATATTATCCCTCTAATAATGTAATCAAGCAATACATATAATTCATTAACACACTACTCATTAACCAACTAACCTAGTAACACATTAACCCCCTACCCAATAATCCATCAACCATTAACCCAAAATCACTAACCTATCAATCCATTAACTACCAACCCACTGATTAACTAACCATTTAATGCATTAACTCACCAAGCATTGGCCCACTAATCTACTAAATACTAAATTGCTAACCCTCTAACTTGCTCAATGCTAACCATTAAAAATTAAACCTACTAATAAATGAAAAATATATATCCTTATCACTTTGAGGGTCTTTGTCTATATGTTTAAAAACAAATTAAAAACAAATAATTTGTTGTTTTCTCACCAGTGTCCTACTACATGCATCTTCCCTCGTTTCTTGCCTTTTAGGAATTTTTAAAGGAAAAACCAAACAAAATTGGTCTTCAAAACATCATTAACTTAGGTGATAAAACATAAAAAAAAATAGAGATTAGCTCTTTTTTCATTAAATTGTTTGGACTTTTCATGAAAGTTAGGCATATATAGACTTTTAGCATGTTGGATATTAAATTGGTTGGCCTTCTCATGAAAGTTAGGCATATATAGACCTTTCACATGTTGGATGGATTCACTTATCCTCTACTTCCTTTGAAGATATCAAAATAAAGAGTTAAGACTTCTTTGATAATTTATTTATTTTAATATTTAATTATATATATATATATATTTAAAAATTTTATTTTTAAATTTCTAATTCATTTCAATATTAAAAATAAAACAAATTTTCCATATTATTTTTAAAATATAATTAACTAAAAATCCCTCAAAATATGTAACCAGTTTATACTTTTTCAAAAGCTAATTAATTTATATTTTTTAAAAGCTAATCAATAATCATAGTGCATACAACTCACCCCTAACATTTTTAAAAAATGAAATGGGATTATCCTTCCTAACTAAGACACCTCCAACACCGCATATTCTCAGGGGTCCTTGACATGCTTTATAAAACGAAACAAAACAAGCATAAAATGTATCCGTGTGTAGGGTTTTTAAGATTCATGGAGCCTTCACTTTGCACACTCCTCCATATGTATAGCTGATTTGGTAACAATAGTTAAATAGGTAATATTTCATTATTTTGAAAAGTAATTTCATTTATTGTGAATCATAAGGTCCATGGTACAATAAAAAGGACTGCTCTATTTTTTTTTTAACTTGTCCTTACGCTAGTTCTCAAAGATATGACTATATATAGTAATTTCATTTTTCTTCTATTGGATTTTGAGCCAATTGCATTTTTTTTTACAATTTCTTTAGATTAAGACTTTATTTAATTATTATAATTATAAAAATAATCTAGTTTTTATGGTACTTTTATTTTCCAAATGAAATTTCGTCATCATTGATGTTCACCTTCTTCTACCTCTTCAAATATGGTTTTATATCCTAATTGAGATATGAACTTTCCTACAAACTTTTTTTTACCATATAATTACTTTCTCTTCATCGCTAAGCCTTGTAGCACTATTTTGTAGTATAAGAAAAAATTAGTTCCTTTCCTATACCTCTCTTTCATGCAGCCCTAAACTATATACACTTTTCCAACCTTGATTCCAAATGGAGGAAGTAATTGGGTATGTTGCTTCTTTTAAATAGTTAATTTCTTAGGTAGTTAAAGAGTTAATAACAGGACCAAAAAACCAATAATTCTTTACATAGCATACCGAACGATCCTTTCCCATTTTCACTTTATCACCATTACCTACTTTATAGGCCAACCAAATTGCTAACAAAGAAAAATTCTTAACTAGAGCTTTCCAAATAATAGAGATGTCAATTATTGACTTGACTGGGAGTTCGATCTATCCCTCTAATGTCAAAGGGTTTATATACTTTGTAAGCAACAACCATTTTCGTAATCCTTCATGATTCATCAATCTCCATGGACTCTTTGTTTCCAAAGCTAGCCCATCAACCTCCACAAATGAAGATTCGAGGTCACTAGTATTTATTAAGGTCTCTTAAAAGTATGAAATAAGTTGATAGCATTAAATATGGATCTCAATGTGCCATTTTGAGAGAGAGAGAGACTCTTAATAATTGGATAAATTCAAAAAAAATTGGGTGACTTTGTTTCTCTGTGGGAGGTAATACCATCATTCATTATTATTATTTAAATTCTAATGATTAGGATCAATTAAAATGATTGAAAATTATTGGAGACAAAGTTCCATGATCGAAGTTCCAATGAATCAAGTAGAACTACAATTTATGGGATAATTCCTTCTAAATTTAAGAGAGTTTCCAAAAAATAATATATATCCATTTATTGAATTATTCATTTTGAAAAGTGTACTATTATGTCCATGATATGTAGTAGGCTCCAAAAACACAAATATCTCATATTTTGGAAAACTTGTATTTTTATTTTGAAATTCATCTAGAATTATTTTGAATTAATGAAATTGTAAAATATCAACTTTCAATATTGTAAAATAAAAATTTCATATAAAACATTGTATTAAAAATATTTAAACGTTATAAATTTATATAAAACAAAAATTTCAACCATTCAAAATTACAATTTTAATAAAATAAATAAAAATTATAACTAAATTTTAATTACAAATCAAAATTATAAAAATTTTAAACTTTTATCTTTATTTACGCTATCCCTACTTAAATCATTCTTAAATCATATATAGGTGAATACATACATTATAAAACAAAACACATTTCACCATATCCAAATAATTGTTTCATAATAAAAAAAAACTACTCCATATCATATTCTACATTTGATGTCGACAATAAACAAGCTACTTAGTTCTTGGGAACTATGGCATTAATATCTATTCTACAATATTCTAAAATTATAAATCAAAATTATAAAATCTTTAAGCTTTTATTTTTATTTACGCTATCCTTGCTTAAATCATGCTTAAATCATATATAAATAAATATATACATTATAAAACAAAACACACTTCACCATATCTAAATAATTGTTTCATAATAAAAAAAACTACTCCATATCATATTCTACATTTGATGTCGACAATAAATAAGCTACTTGGCTCTTGGGAACCATGGCATTAATATCTACTATACAATATTATAATGTTACTTTTGCATTTTGTGAACGATGGCATTATTATCTACTTTACACTAGTGTGATGTTACTTTTGATATGTGGGCATTTGGGCATGCGTGACTGCTACATGGCCCTCCATAAATAACCTTTTTCCACAAGAACATGTACTCCATACACTAAGAACTTGCCATCAATTCTAATGTTATAACCATAACCATATCCTTTTCTTTGAAGGATGGCATTATTAAAGCAACAGTCTGATGTTACTTTTTGACTTGTGTGTATTCATTGCAAATGCATGATTGCTATATGGCCCTCCATGAATAACCTTTTTCAACAAAAGCATGTACTACACATATTAGAAACTTGCCATCAATTCTAATGTTTTAACCATATCAATCTATGTCCCTCCTTTAATATCCAAGATGCAAGTTGTAGAAACTTGCTATCAATTCTAATGTTTTAACCATATCAATCTATGTCCCCCCTTTAATATCCAAGATGCAAGTTGTAAAAACTTGCCATCAATTCTAATGTTTTAACCATATCAATCTATGTCCCCCCTTTAATATCCAAGATGCAAGTTGTAGAAACTTGCCATCAATTCTAATGTTTTAACCATATCAATCTATGTCCCCCCTTTAATATCCAAGATGCAAGTTGTACGGATGTGCAATATGGCCATATTTTAAAGATGTCCATATGAATTCATTATTCAGGATGCAAGTGGCAAGGATGGACAATGTGGACATATTTTAAAGATGTGCAAGTTGCAAGGATGTACAAGATGAAGTTATAAATCAAGAGCAAGTTGCATGGATGTATAATATCTATATATTATTATTATTATGGATGTATAATATCCATATATTATTTAAGATGTAAATTGCAAGGATGGGAAATATGAAAATATTTTTAATATGTGCTAGAGATATTTTATAGGAATAATATGAATATATTTTAAAGATGTCCTTATGTTTTAAGGAAGTTATTAAAGCATTTTATTAAATAGCATTGTAAGTTAATATACAAGTTGTATGAATGTGAAATATAAATAAGGATTTAATTTTCATTTATATTCAAGAAAAGTTATTGAAATATTGATATTATGTGAAGTTTATGTGGAGGGGATAGGGTGTGTACATCTTTTTAGTATATTGTGTATATTCTTTTGGATTATACAAAAAAAAAATGAAATGTGTTGGCATATGTCACTTTGTATTGAAAATAATATTAATGCAAGTGTGTGGAGGTGAAAAATGAAATTATAAGATATTTATTATTAAAACATTAAATTCATAGCCCCGAGGGGTGGCTCAATTGGTTGGAGTCCGAGTCCAAAGATTGTTTGATATTGAGGTCGAAGGTTCAATTATCATGAATCCAACTCTTTGGGTCCTCCGGGGTTAGACTCCCAAAATTGGAGCCGATAGAGCGAGGCCCCTTCGGGTGGCCCCCCTAGAATTATTATTGTGGATGTAGCGAGCCTCGACTAGAATTGCCGATGCCATGAACCACACAAAAAAACACATTAAATTCATAAATTTGAAAATAAAATTATTATATATTATTAAAACATTAAATTCATAAATCGGAAAAATGAAATTATAAAATATTTATTATTAAAACATTAAATTCATAAATTAAAGTCTATTAAAAATGATATTTTGGTTAAAAGATGGTTGTAAAGTAAAATAAATAATAATAATAATAATTTTTTGAGTGGGGTGTGTATATTTCGTTGTTCGTTGTTCATTATTATGCATTTAGATATGCAGTGTGTTGGAAATGGTATGAAATTGGTTAAAACATTGTTATGTCCCCACAGGGGAATATATATTTTTTGGTGAGTCTTATTAATAACCAAGTACAGGGCCGAAATATCACTATTTTCTTATGTTTATACCAAAGTAACAATTTTTTTATATTAAATATATATTTTTTAAAACATTTATCTCAAATTTCATTGGTCGTTGCTTGTTGACGTTGGCCTTGATATTTGGTGCCTGGGCCTTGGCGATGCGTGAACGTCATCAAGGTAGCAGGGTGTGCCCGTACTGGTTGGTGAAGCGACGATAAATGATAATCAGATTTGATGGCTGGTTCTTCATTCTTCATTGGATGTTTTCGCGAGTGCAGATACTGTGGTACCTGCAAACATCTCCACAAACATAAAAACCGAAAACGCCATGACCCTAAATGTGTGTCTCTCTAGATGAAATAAATTGATCGGATGATCTTGCCTCCAACGAAAAATTTGTCCGGATATTTAAGGGTATATATTGTGTGTGAGATCTACCGTTGATGTCTAAGTTTGTGCATTAAGACACTGCTAAAACAAAATCCCTGTCACACATATAAGCTTAAGATAATAGTGATTTCTTAGATAGGAAAGCCCTTTGACAAACATAAGCTAATAGCAATTTCTTAGATAGGGAAGCCCGATAGATTAATGAGAATTATGTCTTATAGGTTTTCTCTTACTGGAGTATGGCCAAGTAATTTTTTAACATAAATATCATTAAATTTTATACACTTCCTTTTAGATCACACACATTTTGATGGAAATTTATTTTCTAAATTAATTAGAAGAATATCAAACGATAGGTTATTTGATATTGAGATCGGTAAGTTCTTCGGCTAAGTAGGCATGTGATGTCATTCTTTTTCGTTTCTTTGGAATGGTATGGATCCGTGATAGTACTTTCACAAGTTAAATCCTTAGTAGAATAATGCCTCTTAAATAACAAAAAAAAATGCCCGTTAATGCATGTTAATATAAAATAATAATAATAATAAAATGTCTATTAATATAATGCATGTTAATATAAAATAACAATTAAAAAAAATGAGTTAGAATAATTCCTCTTAATATAAAACAACAACAACACCAACAAAAAAACAAAACCTCAAAATAAATGTTTATTAAAAATTTAAGTTAAAATTTAATTAACATTTTTTTTCCCGCGAAAAAAATAATACTATTGTTATTCAATAACTGAATCAAATAGTACATGATTGTGTCCAAGAAGAGATGATCTTACAAAATAAACTCCTCATTAGAGGAAGTCCCGATCATACAAAATATGCAGAGTAGCAATAATAGACAAAAATAAAAAAAGAGCCTAATACAAGATCAGATCATAAAGTTAAGGGAACCCGAATCAACCAACTGATTCTCCCAGAATTCATCCCAAAGTAAGATATCCTCCTCTCCTTCAAGTGACACCTTTGATAACTTATCTGCCTGATCATTAAATTCTCTGAATATATGTTCCAAAGTTATAGAACTGAAGGTACTAAGCTCTTTCTTAACTCTGTTACACCAGCTGACAAGATTTAAAACATTAAGGTCATATTCACCTTGAGCCCATTTGATTGTAACGTGAGAGTCCCCAAAGATCTTAACCTTTACTAATCCAAACAGATTAGCAACACGAGCGACACACCACAGAGCCAATAATTCCCCTTTCATGTTGGAACCTCTGCCACATTTCAGCCGGATAGTATAATAGTGCATTTGATTTAGATAAATTACCCCTCTAGCTCCACAATTTCCCAAATTAGAAGCTCCATCAAAAAATAGGACAGGATCATCAACTGTAAAATAGAAAGTGCCCACCTTTCTCTGAACAGGAGTCAAAGACTTGGTCTGATACTGCAGAAAATGAGACAGAACAAGATTAAATGTACCTCCCACATCTGGCTTGTGATCATCAAACGTAGCCTTGTTTCTAACAAACCAAATGGTCCAGCAAATGAAGATTGGTAGTGTCAAATATTCTTTACAATTTTTCATCCACTCCTGCAAGCAACAAACTAGATTGGATCCCTTCCACCTTACCGAAATACCAAAGGACAAGTAAAATTTCTCCCATAACTCCAATGAGAAAGAACATTCTGCGAAGAGATGAAGAGTAGATTCCGAGCAAGATTTGCAAAGAATACAAAAGTTGGGGCCTATCCAACCCAACATCGACAGATTATCCCACGTCTTTAACCTATCTTGTAACAGAAACCCAACAGAAACATTTAAGCTTTAGCGGCATATTCCAATGCCAGATCTTCTTATACCACCAATGATTGGGATATATACACCTGCGTTTGATAATACAATTGTAAGTTGTACTAGCAGTAATAATTCCTGTAGCTGCATTACCACCCCAAACCACCACATCTTCATCACTGCTAAGTCGAATACTTGCTGCATTAAGTTCCTGTAAATAAGTCTCCCATTCGTGAACCAACCAGTGTGGCAAATGAAGATCCATAGCATTCAACCAATAACCTCCCAAATCATTCTTTACAATAGTATTTAATGTGATCCGTCCAGACCTCTTCAAGAAAGTAATGAGTTCAGGAGAAAGTTTATAAATTTCTTTTAATCCTAGTATGGGATCAACACCAATGGCCACTTCCTTACCTATACCAATTTTCCAGCAGAGTTCAAATGCAAACCAACAGTACACTTTCAAAAAACCATTCCAAATAGGAGAAACCCCCCTAACCTTCTTCCTTGGCTGCCTTAACCAATAAGAGATATTTGTTTCGATATACTTCTAATGAATAACTTTAGACCAGAGAGAACTGCCATAAATAGCTCTCCACAAACTCTTTAACCGCAAAGCCTCACTGAAAACAGTTAGGTCTTTGATCCCCCAATCCCCATAAATAAAATGTTGATGTATATGTAACTTCGGAATGTATTTCATATATATTTATTGTACCCTTATTAGAGATGTGTTATTCCTCTATAAGGAAGTGTCGTCATGTGGATTGACAAGTGTCGCAAGTGTGTGTACTTGCCGATGGGTTATTAGACCACCATGTGTGGGGTCGACCCTGAAATATATATTATATTGTGGATGTATCTAGATAGACAAGTCGGCCCCATAGTGTAACTGGGAAAACATGTTAAGTATAAATAGAGATCAGGAAAAAGTATATCTCTCTCACTCAGAAAGTGGCGCACTAGTGAGGAGGAGGATCATCTGCTACTAGGAGACTATCTCAGTGTATTTTGGTTGTACTTTGGTTCATCCATTGCTCTCTCTATCTCTGAGGAAGTTGTGGGGTTTTTCACCTTATGGTTTTCCCCACAGAAACTCTGTGTCTCTTGTCTCTCATGCTTTTGATTCTTGTGATGCTTGTCATGCTTATTGTGATTGTCATGCATTGATATATTGCATATGTTATTCTCTCAGTAAAGATCCTAGAGTATTGTGAATTAATGCTCAAAATTTAACATAAAAGGGAGTGAAATCCTCTCCCATACAACCATAGACAAACAAGATTTCTTTAGACCTCCTGTCCACAGAAAATTAAAAAGAAGTCTTATGAGAGAATTAATGACAGAACAGGGCACTGGAAGAAGTGAGAACCAATAAACCGGGGTTCCCAACAAAACAGACTTCGCCAAAGTTAGTTTTCCACCAATAGATAACAAGCGATAGGTCCAGTGGGAAATTCTAGATTCAAATCTTTTAATGAGCCAAACCCAATCTTTTAACAAATAACCGTTTGGATTTAAGTGAAACCTTCAGATAGCTTACAACATTTATATGGAAAAAAGTGCTTGAATATCTACCAGCCTTTCCCTCTCAATCGGGTTCTCAAAAAGACAAGACTTCTTTAAACTTACCCGCATTCCAAAGGCCTTACAGAATAAGGTAATAATATCATGCATCAATCTCCATTCCTCAACTGACTCAATGCCAGCAATCAAAACATCATCAACAAATAGGATATGAGTCAAATAGAGATCCTTAGAAATTTTAATACCTTTTAACTTACCCTCCTCTTTAGCTTGAGTAATCAGCCTACTCAAACCATCAATCACCAACAAAAATAATAAGGGTGACATCGAACATCCCTGTCTAATACCTTTGGAGCAGCTAAAGAAAGTAGTAGGAGCACCATTAACAAGAACTGCAATGTTCATGGAGTTCACACAAGCCATGATCCAGTTTAAAACAAGTGCTGGAATACCTATTTGAATCAGAACAATCGTCAAAAAGTCCCAGTTAACTCTGTCGTAAGCCTTCTCTAAGTCCATTTTGAGTAGATTTGCTCTCTTCTTCTTACATTTTATCGAATGTAATAACTCCTGAGTGATGCCCACATCATCATGAATTTTTCTATCTTGTAAAAATCCAAACTGTTCAGGGGTTATAAACTTTGAGAAAATAGGCTTAAGTCGACCAACAATTATTTTAGAAACAATTTTGTATGCTAGATTGCACAGTGCAATGGGCCTAAAGTCACCATAAGTCTTAGGGTCATTGAATTTAGAGATAAGAGTGATGAAAGTGGAATTCAAGGCCCCAGATATATACCCTTGACATCTAGTATACTCAACCATTTGAACAATATCCTCACCCATAATATCAAGAAAATGCAGAAAAAGCTCAACAGGCCAACCATCAGGCCCTGGGCTTTTCTCTTTAGCAAAAAGTTTTAGGGTACTTTCCATGTCAGCAAAAGTAACCTCCGAGCATAAAATCTTAGCTTCTTCAGTATCAATGAATCTGGGATAAAGTCTTGCCACTTGGATTTGTGAAAGTAAATCACAACTACTATCATCTGAATAAATGAAACTAAAATGTTTTTTAGCTTGAGCTTGAAGATCTTGTAAACCTGCAACTTCAATCCCTTCATCATCTAATAATTTCCAGATAGTATTATTGTTCCTCCTTGCATAGGCAAAGGTACGGAAGAACCTAATATTTTTATCCCCAAAATTCACCCATAAGGCCCTGCTTTTTTTCCTCCATTCCTTCTCCTCAAACAAATAAATTCTCTCTTTTTCTGCTTCCAAATTCTTGAGAAGTGCCATTCCATTACAATCTAAATGCGTCTCCACATTGAGCAAATAAATCTTCTGCAATTGATTCTCGACTTCAACCGGTAACCGCCGATCCAACTGTTTCTTTTGATGAATCCATTTGGAGATCTTACCTTTCAAAATTTTTAACTTATAACATAAAAGGTCAACTGGATTTAAATCATATTCACTCTCAATCTTTAACAAAACATCCCTAAAAAAGTGCTCAAAATCCACATTAGATAACCAAGAGGAATCGAACTTGAAGGGATAATTGTTCCTTGAAACATATTCCTCCAATTGAAGAAAGGCAGGCTAGTGATCCGAAATTTTCGAATCACCCACGCAGGATCAATATCGATTGCAAGATTCCAGAAGAGTCTCATTAACTAAAAATGTGTCCAGTCTCTTATGAATGCTTTCAATCCCACCTCTACCATTTGACCAGGTCAGGGTATAGGCACCTGTACAAACACCCATCAAATTATTTTTGATGAGAAACTCAGAAAAGAAGTTAGCCAAAATATCAAGTTTTGCATTCACACCCCAAACTTCCTGTGCCAATATGGTGAAATTAAGATCCCCCGCAATCATAATATTATCCCGCATTAAAATCCCAGAAGATTGAAGTCCTTGCCAAAATGCTTCTCTTTCTTTATATGGGGCGTAACAGTTAAGGATAGAAACCTGCAACTTTGAAGATCTACAAGATCCCACCATCAAAATACCCCAAGGAGTCTTATACATTGAGAAAGAATAGATATGGGGATCCCAAGCCACCAACAAACCCCTAGACATCCCATTCGACCCAACAGCAGAAAGTTGCCAACTAGATAGTAACCCCGCGACTCTAGAAATAGTAGAAACATCATCACACATTGTCTCCTGCAGTAAAAGAATGTTAGGACGAGTAGTAGAAACTAAGTTGGAGAGTGCCCTAACTCGCACAGCTCTCCCCAACACTCGAATGTTAAGAGAACAAATAGACATTAAGAAACATTATCACACGGGGTAAATGCTCTAAGGCCCCCAGATCTGACAGAAGTATCAACCATCTCCTTACCTACAAACTTCTCTCCATAATCAACATTAAAATCATGAACCCCACCAGATTCCACAATATGATTTTCCAGATCAATCACCTCCTTCCCAAACTTAATCCTATCCAAAACAAATTTAACAATAGGATTTCGATCACAATCCGAATCCTTTCCCACCCGCCCAGTCTTCCTAGATTTCCGAATAGTAACATTTTGGAAACGAGTAGAGTTCACAGACTACACACGCGGATTATTGGACGGATTCTTAGAATAAATCTGGAGAGGGGTAATATCAGCAGGATTAGTTAAATAACCAGCTTCCCCAAGTAATGAATCATCACCAGAGGTATACGGCCCAAGTTCCAAAGGACACGAAACACCCCTATCCACGTCATGAGTAACCCTGTCCAAATTAGAGACACTACTACTCAAATCAACAACTGACTCCAAAACAACATCCCCAACCCCACGCCCAACCACAGAAGGAGAGACAAAATCCAAACCACCAGCCTCCAGCAAAGAACCTTCCCCAAAATGCCCTCGGCAAGCTTTAGACTTAGCAAAAAGGGATAGGCCATGAATCGAAGGATTCAAAACCCCAACAATCCCCAAATTAAGAACAGAATCCCTAGATGCAATTCTCTTATCTAAAATTGCCTCAGCATCTCGAACCAAACTTAAGCCTTCTTCACGAATAAATGGAATAGGAGTACCTAAACGAGGTGAAGACTTACCTGAATGAGAAGACAATCCTTCAGAAGACACCTCCCGTTGCAAAGACTTGTTGGAAGAAGACCCCGACCGAGAGGAGGATAGCAACCCATTAGATCCAATAATAATCTCCGGGCAATGAGAGCGCATATGTCCCGTGTTTTGACAAATATGGCACCGAAAAGGAATCTTGAAGTAATCCAGCCTCTGAAGCCAAACCCTAGAGCCCCACAGCAATTCCACCTCCGCGGGTAGGCCCTTGGCCATTTCAAACTCCACCATTACCCTAGCAGCCCGATGATCAAAACCATGAAGGGAGTAATTATCAAGCTGCACAAACCACCCAACAGAGTTAGCAATACCAATTATAATATTTTCAATCCACAACTCTATCGGAAGCCCAGGAATGAGGAGACATAAATGGCGGATACTTCGCTTCTCTCTCAAAGGGTCAAAAGCCAACTGCCACTTTTTCAGACACAATGAACCTTCTTTGAAACACCAAAATCTCTTCAGTATCAACCCCACATGTTCCGGCTTGGAGAATATGAACATAATCCAGCTGTTCAACAATTGCAATACTCTCGGCATATCCCCAAGAATAGGCATCCAATGCTTGCAAACCCACTCCACCAACTCCTTCTGATCCCCAGCTGTAAACTCCAGATGGCCTACAATAGCCCGCATGCTTAACATTTCAATACGAGCCAGGTTAGTCTCCAGCGGAATATGAAAACTAGCCATACCTTCCCAATCCTTAAGGGATTTCGCCAACCGCCTCTTCCGAGCCTTGGAACCCTTAAAACGACGAGGCCATCGAATATGAGACTTGGAAAAGGTTTTTGGATCCTGGAAAATATCCGAGAGAGTACCAACCACCTCACCCTGAAACCTTCGCTTCTCCTCACAGGAGAATGGGAGCAAACCCTCTAACCCATTCAGAGAAGAACGAAAACCTAAGTATTTACCTTGACATCCCATCAACACTGAACCGATCGGAAGAACCAGCAACTGTCACCTCGAACACTAGTATGAAGGATTAGACAGATGCCACCAGGGCCTAAAGAGACCACGGCCAAGCCAAAAAATACTACAGGGAAAATGAAATCCGCCCCCACCACAAACTGCCAATGATAAAATATTAAAAAAGCACCAAACCCCCAAAACAACCAGAACCCATTAAAAACAAAGAAAAGACAAGTTTGGGGGACTGTAAAAAATAACAACTGTATGCCAAATTCCCACTTGTTTTTATACTTGGTTGGTACTAAGTTAGCTCGGATAAGATAACGTGACTCCAAGTTGTCTTCAACTTAAAAACAGTACCACTCAAAAACAGTCATCTCTGCCCCGGGTTGCAGAGCACCCAAAAAAATCCCCAAAACCCTACCCCGAGCCATCAAAAATGTATGTCACCAAAATTTAATTAACATTGTTAAATAATTGGAAACAAAACCTATAAATATATTTATAAATAAAAAAACTAAAGACATATAACAAGCAAATTTTTGGGGCATTTGCTTTATAAAAATATATATATAATAACAATGTATATACATAACATATGAGCATTGGGATATGTATTGTATTAAAGGATATTTTAAGTAATTTTAAATCATTGTTTAGCTTATTGAAGAAGTTGGGTCCTTCACTTTCGTATCTATTTATTACGTGAAGAATACATAAGTTTCATAATCATAGTACCTTTTATAAAAAAATTTGATGAAAAATGAAGATTAACAATGAAAAAGGGAATATCTCTTAATACTTTGATAAAATATATTCCTACGCTATTAAAGCTTAAAGGGACTATTCAACCAAAAGATGTTAACATCACTATTTGCCCAGATGACGAATAAAATTACATTAATATTGACATGGTTAATCAATATTCCATTATCATGTGTATAAATTTTATATACCATATTATGTTATTCGATATTTTCTCAATTTCAAGTGATTTTGACAGAGTCACTTAAAAAATAAATAAAACATAAAAAATCTATTTTCATTGGCATTGCTTGGAAGAGCAAAAACCACTTAGATTTTCGTGAGAATAGACATCATATTTTTTTGGAAACAAACAACCTAATATAAACATTGCTTATTAAAATCTATAGAGTTGAGCATTGCAAATATTGTGACTATTACATTGCTTTTAACAAGTAATGAAATTTTGATATTTTTACATGTAGACTTTGAAGGATTTGAAAGATTCAATATCTCATAGGCCTTCAAAGTGAATGGGACCTTACCCTTAAAATTTGATCCATGCTCAACGTGGCAAATTATTGTGTGCGATTTTACCCACCTCCAGCTTTGAATCCAAACCCTGTCTTGATTTCATAATTTCTAAATCCATAATAAATAAATGAAAAATTGTTACTATTTCACATTAAAATACTAGAACCACGTCACTTTAAAAAAGATATTTTCTTAAATGTTAGGGTTGCCTGTTGTCTATACACATCTCTTAAAATTAAGAGCTCTGGCATCATGTCACATGTCACAGGAGTGGTCGTCTTTTTATGTTTGTCATTCATCCCGCTTTTGCTTTTGTTCCAATATTCTAATTAAATATTGACAATTGTACATGCATGCTAGTGGTAATGACAACACTTCCTTCTATGATTAGCCAATATTTAATTAGGCTTGGTGGGCATGAATGCTTCAGTTACCACGAATGTTGGTGATGGGTTATGTTCATCCTTAGACGTTATAGAGCAACATCAGCCGGCCAAGCAATGCCCCTTTTTAATATTTTGGGGTTTAAGATTTTGGCCAATGTTTATTTTCATGTGAAACACCTGGCAACACCACCTGGTTGAAAACATGGTCCCATGGAAACATCCCGTTTCAACCACAACTTGATCCTGATTGACATGACAATACCCCTCAAACCACATCTCCTCACTGAGAGGAATTTCATGAAGTTTAAGTGAACAATCATAAAAAATGCAATAATCCAAGTGTCATCTTTGAAATTTCTATGCTTTTACTCATTCAAGGGCGTACGCATATTCCGCTCTGCTAAACTATATTATAGGTGAATAATTCAATGTTAGTAAATATTTTAATTATTAAGTTTATTTTTTATAAATTTGTGTAGAGTTTGATAATGATTATTTAAATCACAAAAATTTCATACACCAATTCGCACTTTAGTTATAATCATTCAATGGTTAGTAGGATCATAGTTTAATAATTAAATTATTATAATAAATATCACATCAATCATATTGAAAATTTAAAGCACTAACACAATATAAAATTAATTTGATTTCAATTCAATCTAATATAACTTTGTATAAATATCCCAAAAATAAAGTGTGTTTGGGATATGTTAAGTGCAAATTGTATGTTTTAACAAAATTATGGTTTGATAGATTGATTTAAAAGAAGTAAAATTTACATAATATATCAAATTATGATAAAATTTTAAGTTTGATTAAACTTAAGGTTTGATGGCTAAGTAGTTTTGTAGAAAAATAATTTTTTTCCTACTACAATTTTTTGTGGTGAAAGTATCATATTTCTATGGCTTCTGTCTTATAGAAATAGCTATGGTTTCTGTAGCGAAAGTATCATATTTCTATGACTATTAGCAACTGCGGAGACATAGCCACCTCGTGACTCTTGTTGTAAAATAAAATAAGATAATAATAATAATTTTTTGAGTGGGGTGTGTATGTTTTTGTCATAAATATGAAATGTGTCAATGTAGGTCACTTTCCATTAATAATTATGAAATATGTCAATTGTATGTCACTTTCCATTAAATATTATGAAATATGTCAATTTGCAAGTGTATGAAGTTATTAAGCATGTAGATTGACATAAATATGAAATGTGTAGATGTATGCTACTTTGTACTAAAAATGATGAAATATGTGAATTTGCAAGTGTATGGAAAAAATAAGATTATAATATATTCATAATAAAATTATTTTAATTGTAAATATCTTAAATCAAGATATATTAAAAATAGTATTTATTAGTCAAAATATATTTATAAAATAAATATAAAGAATATAATTATTTGTCAAGTGTAGATATCTTAAATTAGCATACATTGAAAATTGTATCTACTAGTTAAAATTTTGTTATAAAATAAATAGAATAGAATAGAATTATAGTTTTTAATTTTATTTTTTTTAATTGGTGGTTGACCTGTCAAGGGCTATATCCACTGGGAGAAATGCCAACACCCATTATTCCGGAGAATCAAGATTTTGTCATAATTACATAATCCACTTAATCATTGCATAGTCAATACATAGAGGCTCTAAAAAAATATCTTAAAACTTTTAATTTTGATTTTTCTATCTATTAGAAAAACAATCCATAAAATTGATGATTTTTTTCATTATTTTAGAATTTTATTAATTTAATCACATTTTAAGTTATAAAAATTCATTTTATCGTTTATTTAATAATTATAAAAAATAGAAATAATATTTTATTTAATATAAATGGTTAAAAGCTATATTAAAAATTGGTTGTAGTTGAACTAGGTAACAAGTAAATACAAAAAAAATTAAACAAGTCTTTCACAATGCTTCAAAATGCGCCAAAAATTCAACATAATATATTGTCTAGCAACTATTCTAACCATATTGTCCTTGAAGCATAACCATGGAGCCAACTAGTATAACCCCTAACAAATTGAGGTAATAATAAAACTACTTTGCAAAACATTTTAGAAACAAGCTTTACATGAAGTCATGCCCACTTAGGGATCTCTGCTTAGCACCAATGTAGATATTGGTTTTTAATCAGTGGTCTCCATCTCACTACTATCGGTCATCATTTGTACTTGTTGGATTGTGTCTTCCTCTTTTTTCATGGAGATTGTGAATCGAAAGGAGCAAGTAGATTGATTTAGAGGGGGAGCCAAAGGCTAGAAGGTCCCCTCAAGCAAGTGGGACCCACTAGATCATTTTAACACAATTTCCATCAAATAATTATAATTTGCTTCCAAAACTACATACCTTTTACTAGAGTTTACAATGAGCTCTATAAATTCGTTTCCCTTACCCTTGTTTTATTTCCACTAAGTGGATGCATTAAGCATGCTCCAAACCTAAAATTGTTCTTGAACTTTCACTTTTATTGAATCCTCCTTCTATCTTTCCCATTTTCGATCAAAGATAATAAATGCATCATGCACTTCATATGTGTGACACTTACAACGCCTCATGCCCATTCTCAACTTTTAAAGTTTAACACAATGTACATCTATCCTTGAGACAATAAAAGCTAGTTGTGGATTTGTTATGTTCATCCAACACTTGGCTTGAAATCCCCCACAGTCATTATCTTTCCAAAACCAATTTGAGATGCCATGTCCTATTAAGCTCACCTCTACCAAATTCCACGAATTTATAAACAAAGGTTAGCTTGAAGGGATCACCTCAACGAAAAGGAAAACGACTTAGACAATTATTCCTCAACCCATGAATATCTTGCAAACTATGTGCATAAGTCAAGAAAGAAGACACCTCTACCAAATTCCACATATTTATAAACAAAGGTTAACTTGAAAGGATCACCTCAACAAACAAACAAAAAAACCACCTAGACAACTATTCCTCAACCCATGAATATCTTGCAAATTATGTGCACGAGTCAAGAAAAAAGAAGAATAAAACCACAATGGAATTGTCATCCCATCATGTTAGGATTTCAACACAAGCTAGGTTGAATATGGTTATACTCTTTTCTTTGGGATCCATAAATCCCTACACTTCTTCATCCCAATGATGCACCACTTGTCACTCTTATTTGAATGCATGATAGCTTTGGGGAGTAAGATACTTAAGGGAGGAGGACGAGTCCAATCACCCAAATCATCTTAAACTTTCTATGATTTCATTTGCTTTCACATATGCCAATGTATTATGAATTTTCAACACACGAAAGAAACCAATACTTTCAAAACTACATGTTAAAGCTTGAGTTCTAAAAATGAGTCGACCCAAGTGAGTGGCTTGGGAAGTCGTAACCTTAGTATTCTTTAGCAAACAGATACAGTAAAAACCTTTTCCTCGTTGTTTATTGCAACTCCAATGCCCCAAGCAAATCCCAATTCATATTTTCCTTTGAGATTTAATACAATTGCCCTCACGTACTTTTCATATATATATATCTATATATATATATAAACAATTAAACAAACATTTAAGTGAATAAAAATATGTAAAATTTGAAATTAAAATATTAATAAAAAATTAGGTACATTTAATTATCAGTCAATGTTGCCGTTACCACATAAGGGTAAGGAAGGGGAGATGGGGATCTCATTTTATGTGCAATATGATTTAATTACTATATATTTTTAAAATTTTTATTATTTTATTTTATTAATGAAAATATATTAATATTACAAACGATCACATTATTTTTCAGATTAAAACTTTTATATATATATATATATATATATATATATATAAAATTATAATATTTAAAAACAAATAATAAATAAATATTTATAAAAATAAACAATAATTAAAATATGAAATTTTAAAAAATTAATAATAATAAATAAAAATAACAATATAAAAAAATATATGTATTTAATTATCAGTGGATGTTGCCATTAAGGCAAAGGCAAGGAGAGATGGGGATCTCATTTTATGTCATTCACTTGGTAATTATGTTATTACTATGATTTAATTACTATATTTAATAATTATTTTATTTTTATGAATTTCATTTTTACATTATTATAAATATTATTAGAATAATTTTCTTAACATTATAATATCAAGAATTACAAAAAAAACATAAAATAAGAATTAATTTTAAGTAACTTGTACCCATATTTCTAAATCATGTAAGCACTTTATCAAGTTTTATCATCGTCGTTATACGGTTAATGCTTTTGGATTTTCGAATCCTTTAGACTCCCAAATTCTCTTCATTCTCAAATTCTTGAACTCCTTGAATTTTGAAAGTCTTGAATCAATGACACTATCTAAATTCCCAAGTTCTCAAACTCCTTAAATTTATGAACTCTCGAATCAATGCAATTCCTAAATTCCCTAATCATTTGGACGAAAAATCCATGTTAAGTTAAACCTTGTTTGAATCTTTTCAATTTTAGAAATTCAAACTACTCAAAGCAAATTTTTCACCATCAATTTTTGTTACTATGATCATCTTCATTTATGGCCTTTTTTTGGGACTCATTGGAATAAATTTTGTTCACTATATCCAAGGATGGACTCTTTATATAGTGATCAACAACATATCTAAGCAAATTTTTAGCATTTAGGCTAAAAGTTCGACGATTTCGAATAGAAAATTTGATTTTTTTGACACGATTTTGAAAAATCTGGTAGAAATTTTTAAAAATCTTGGTTACAACTCTCAAACTTTGAAATTTTGGTTGCTCCGGGGGTTTTTGATGGTGTTGAATTCGTTTCTACCATCAAAATCGCCATTAAAACATAGTTAAATTCATATTTTGCAAAATAAAATTCATCAGATTCCGGCTAAAAGCCCCCATCCAAACCAAATCATCGAATATTTACATGACTTCTATTTTTAGATTTAAAATGATGTGCTTCCTATGTAATACCTCATTCATACAAAGTAAGATTCCTGAAAATACAACTCTTTGTATATAAACTCACTAAAAAAATCTACCAAAAAAATTGCTAAATCTATGTCTAAATCCATGTGTGCTTCGATTCAATTAGCTATGTATCTATATGGTTGTGTGCTTCTGATGCAGGAGCATAGACTACCTAGTGGAGTCACTTATGACTTCACAAGACCAAGTGGAATCTTCTAGAAAAGACTTAAAATATTCTTTGTAATTTCCCGTTCTTATTAAATAAATGAATGAATAAGTTGGAGAAGGATTCTCGATCCTTTCCAAGTGCAATAGATAGGATTAAGTTAGTTAAAATCTGTGAGTATTTTTAGCAGTCAGTTAGCTGAGTTAGGGATGAGTCATAGACTTCGATCCTATCTCTATGGATCTGAAAACAAAAATCTTAGTGTATTTAAATGCGTTTAGAATTCATTGTAAAATGGGGGGGGGGAGAAAAGAGGGCTTGATAGCTCGTGGAAGCTTGGCACTCGCAGAAGTTCTTGGATAAATGGAAAGCTTATTAAAGCTCGAAATTGTTTCTGGAAATCGATGGAGGAAAGCTCAGTACCTATTGGCTACCTAGAGCAAATAAGAAACAAATCTCTGGAAATTGTTTCTATATAATCGATCCAGGGTTCTATCTTCGACCTCTAAAACTTTTGTTGAATAAATTAAAGTGACTTAGGTGCAATTATTGAAATAGAATTACTGTGTGCTATCTCGAGTTACTATGTATTGATTATTTATTGATGGGTTGAAAATATGTAGTTGAACAAAGTTATTGCTTGTTTAAATGTTTCGTTAACACTCGAGATCTTTGTAAGGTTTATGAGATTGGGGGAGATTTACATGAAAACGCAGGTGACCGTCCAGAACGTAGAGTATATAAAGAAATCGATGGTGAATGGCCGAGATCAAGAACACGCATGCAATTTGGGATATGTTCAGTATTTTATTCCAGTTAACTGTGTAATATATTATGTACACTAAGAGGGATCCTCGTAGGCAGACGGAGAGGGTATAGTCTGCATCATTTGGTATCAGAGCAGAAAAAAGATTCTGCGTGAAGGTATGAGAGTGTGGTAAAAGAAAAAATAAAATAAAAAAGTCTTTTTTTTATATTGTTAATTTGTTAGTGTTAAGGATTGAAGTAGTTTTCTTGAATGAAAAGCAAGATTGTGTTTACTCCCAAGTTAATAACAGATTCAGAAAAAGATATTATTGACAGTAAGATTGTGTCCAGAAGTGATTTGTTGTGCCAGAAGATGGAGGTCAGAGTTGGAAGAGGTAGGGGTAGGCGAGGAAGACCTGTTGCTAATGCAGAATTGAGAGATGAGATAAGGAATCTGAGAGCAAGGTTGGACGCCTTAGAAACTGGCAGACATCATGAGCACACTGGAGACACAAGTGATGAAGAGATACCTGAAGAGGAGGAGGAGACAACTACTGAAACTCCCGAGGTAAGAGTGTTGAAGTCTATCTTTGGTGCAGGTTCTAGCTCAAGAGCAGATGTACCATTCTATAATGGAAGCTTGAATCCAGAGGAACTCATTGACTGGATCAGTGCTATGAACAAGCACTTCAATTTTGCTAAAGTGAAGGAGGATAAGCAAGTCAGATTTGCTATCACAAGGCTAAGAGGACATGCATCCTTGTGGGGGGATGGTGTGCAGGAGGAGAGGCCCTTGAAGAACAAAGCTAGGATCAATAGCTGGAGCAGAATGACAGCTAAGTTGAGAGGTAAATTTCTTCCTAAAGACTACAAGTTGATTTTGTTTAGGCAAATGCAAAACCTTAAGCAAAAGTCAATGACAGTTAGGGAGTATACTAAATAATTCTACAAGGTGAATACCAGACTAGGACACATAGAGGACACACCCGAGAGGGTAGCTAGGTATGTCAATGGTTTAAGATTTGATATACAAAATGAATTGAGTTTGCTATCATTAAGATCTATTGAAGAAGCGTATCAGATTGCTATTGATCTGGATTTTATGAGCAGAACGAAATGAATACAGATTATTATTAGATGCTTAACACAAAATAACAGAGATACAGTAAAACTGGTTTTCTATTCAATAAGGAAATAAGCTAGAACTGTAAAATGCAGCGGAAAACAAGCTTGCTGGAATGGTGGCGGCTTATCTCTGAGAAGAGATGTGACGACTGCGCTCATTTTGCAAGAAGATGGTTACAATGAGGCTCTCAAGGCCTTTTAAAATAAACAGGAATGTCAAAAACCCTAGACATCCAAAAACCTAACCCTAGGAGATGAAGTGCTAAAAGTCATGTGGGCCTCGTTTGGGCAAGTTAGTACATCAACTTCCCGGGGTCGTAAATTTTTCATACGATCTCCGTTTGGGGCGCTCAGTAGCCCGTTGGAAAGGTCTATCCGAGATTTACAACTTTCGACCGGGGCCAAGTTGTCAAAAAGGTCGTTTAGGGCCTCAAAATGGCCCTGGAAGTTCAGGACCCAAAAAACTGCTAAAAATAGTACAATACCAAAAATGCCATAAAACTGTTTTGAGCCAGTTGGAAAGGTGGGTGGCCACCAATATCCACCTGGATCAATCCTCCCTCCTTAGGAAGCAATGGTATCCATTGTGTTCAGTTCCCCCATAAGATGAGGAAATTTCTGCTGAATTTGGCCTCTGGTGAGCCACTTGCCTTGGTGCAGGAGCTGTCCTGCTTTGACAACTCGATAAATCTGGATCCTTTGATGTCGAGTGCCCTTGATCTGTGTGTCTGCAATATGATCACTGGATGCTTGTTGTAGGCAGTCAGGGTTGAGCTCTGTTGGTGTCAACTTCTCTACGATCTCTGAGGTGTCTAATAGTGGTGGGAAATATGGCCGAAGGAGAGCCACATTGAAGACTAGATGCAGACCAAGGAAGGGGGGAATGTTGAGCTCAAAAACATTGTCACCCACCGCCTTGGTGATGGTGTACGGACCATAACGGAGTGGGCGAAGCTTTTGATGGGGCCCTGTAAAGCGTTCTTTCTGTAAATGCAACCAAACTTTATCGCCCACCTGAAACTTATGTGGCACCCGATGTTGATCATGGCGCTGCTTGTACTTCGCATTAGACTTTTGTAGAATATCCTGAACCTGTTGGCGGATATGCTGGATCCGTTCAATGAACCGGGCGGCTTTGTCAGCTTCTGGGGATGAGTCGACCGAGGTGGTCGCAAGGGGAAGTGCAACATCAATGGGGCCCAATGGTTGGAATCCCAACCCCACCTGAAAGGGGCTGTGGCCAGTTGATCTATGTAGGGCTTGGTTGTATCTATGTTGGACATAGGGGAGACTCTCATCCCATGTGCGGGGGTGTGTTTAATTGTACATGCGTAGGATATGTACGACCATCCGGTTGACGACCTCCATTTGTCCATCGGTTTGGGGGTGGAAGGCAGTGGATTTTGTGAGCTTGGTATCCAGTAGTGACCAGAGGCTTGACCAGAATGAGCTGAGGAACCGACTATCACGGTCTGAGATAATGGTATGTGGGATCCCAAAATGTACCCATACTCGTTCAAAGAAGAGCTTGGCAGTGGCTTCTGCTGTGATGTTCTTCTTGCAAGCAGCTAGAATCGCCATCTTGGAAAAGCGATCAACAACCATGAAAACACAGTCATTTCCCCTCTTGGTGGACGGGAGGCCCGATATGTATTCCATTGAGATGGATTCCCACGGCCTGTCAGGAGTAGGCAGAGGGGTGTATAGGCCTTGTTTCTTAGTGGTCGGTTTGGAAATAGCGCAAGCGGTGTAGGACCTGATATACTTGCCGACATCCTGTCGAAGTTTCAGCCAGTAGAAATGTTTCTGCAACACTGCCACTGTCTTTTCGACGCCAAAGTGTCCTGCCACCCGACTGTAGTGAGCTTCCCAAATTAGCTTCGGGCGCTCGCTTGATGGAACGCAGAGATGGCCCAGACGACACAACAACCCGTCCTGAAGATGGAAATTAGCAACCACTGAGTTGGTGCCCAACATTTGATAGGTGGCGGAGAAGTCATGGTCTGTCTCATAGAGGTGGGGCCATCCGGAGGTCTCGTGGCCACAAGAGTCTAGCACTGTGGTAAGTGCTGCGACTGGAGGTCGACTGAGGAAGTCAACAACTCGGTTGGTACTCCTTGTTTTATATTTGATGTTGAGGTGGAACTACTGTAAATATGTTGACCACTTCTGATGGCGGTCATTCTCCAACTTTCCTTGGGTTTGCATGAACTGTAGTGGCTTGTGATCAGTGTGGATGACTGTCTCCTTTCCAAGAATGTAATGTCTCCACTGGCGGCAGGCTTGTACAATGGAGTACATTTCTTTGTCGTAGGTAGGGTACTTGCGGACAACATCTGATAGTGTCTCACTATGATATGCCACGGGGTGGCCATGTTGAGTGAGAACGGCGCCCACATCATAATCTGAAGCATCTATCTCGATCTCAAAGGGATGTTGCAGGTTCGGTAATGAGAGTACCGGCGATGAGCACAAACGCTTCTTCAAGTCATCGAAGGCTTGTTGTTGGGATAGGCCCCACACAAATTTTGCCTTACCACCACCCCTGGTCACTTGGCTGAGGGCCCATGCGATATGAGAGAATCCCAGCACGAACCGGCGATAGAAATTGGCGAGGCCCAAGAAGCTCTGAAGTTCAGTGAGTGTGGTTGGGGCTGGCCAGTCATGGATGACCTGGATCTTGGCTGGATCCACATGCACACCATGTCGATCAACGATGTAGCCTAATTAATGGACCCTGTCCATGCCGAAGGAGCATTTTTCCAAGTTTGCATATAACTTGTGCTTCCGCAGGGTGTGCAGAACCTGTTGAATATGCTGCAAGTGTTCCTTCCAAGTCTTGTTGTAGATGAGGATGTCATCCAGATACACCACTACAAAATTGTTGGTGAAGGGTCGTAGGATATCATCCATCATCCTCATAAAAGTTGCTGGAGCATTTGTCAAACCAAAAGGCATGACCAGCCATTCAAAAAGACCTTCTTTTGACTTGAAGGTAGTCTTCCATAAATCTGTCTGTTCTATTGGGACTTGGTGGTAGCTAGACTTCAGATCAATCTTACTAAAGTATTTGGCCCCCGTGAGCTGATCAAGGAGGTCGCCGATTCAAGGAATCGAGTACCGGTTACGGACTGTGATTTTATTCAGGGCCTGGTAATCAATGCAGAGTCGCCAGGTCCCATCTTTCTTCTGCACCAGCACGATTGGGCTACCACAAGGTGATGAACTGGGATGGATGTGCCCCTTGTGGAGTAATTCTTGGATCTGCCTCTTGATCTCCTCGTTTTCCAACAGAGAGCGGCGATAGACTGGCCCATTGGGTAGCGGTGCGCCTAGGGTCAGATCGATGGGATGCTTGACCTGGCAGTGCAGAGGTACCCCAGTCGGAGAGGAGAAGATATCTGAGTATCCTTCCACCACCTTATCCACTTGCTTCTGTTGTGTGGATAGATCGGTTGTGAAGGCCCGGGATGTGGCTGTGATCTTTCTTTCACTCTGAGAGCGAATCACGAAGAAGACAAATTTCCCGGTCTGAGAGATGACCTTCCTGCATTGCTTGACAGAGATCAAGGAAATAGCACTAGGAGGGACTGCCTCAGGTATCCTGTACAATTTCCTGTTCAAAGAAATAATAACACTACGAGGCCTAGACTCATATACAACATGACGTTTCCATAAATAAGGTTGGCCCAAAAGAACATCTGAAACTTCGAGAGGAGAAACATCACACAATACCTCGTCCTTGAAGGGCTTGATGCCGTATGGCAGTGGACACTGTTGGCTGACGCGGAGATCGCTTCCTTTGCGGAGCCATCCAATGGTGTAGGGTTGTGGGTGCGGCGTTGTCGGCAAGGCTAGGCGCTTGATGACCTCTGCTGAGACGAGATTCTTCTGGCTACCGCTATCAACGATGAAGTGCAGCGGGGTGCCTTTTACCCACATCTGTGAATGGAAGAGGCGTTCTCCTTCTTCTGGCTCGTCTGGTTCATCAGGCTGGAGCTTGGTGGTAGCAATGGTGGCACTGGGTTCCGCGTCAATGATCCATCTTCCCCTTTCTGGTTCAGACTCAGAGTCAGAACCCGCATCTGATTCAGATGCTTTCACTTCGGCCACCATCGACTGCTTTGAGCGGTAATCAACAGTGTTATGCCAAGGGCTCTTATGGAAGTCGCACCACTTCCCGGTATCTTTCTTTGTTTTTTCGGTGTCCTTCTTTGCTTGCGGCTTGGACTGGTTGTCCTCTTTGATCTGTCCTTTATTCTGTGGGTTGGGGCCGCCCTTTCCTGTCTTTTGCTGTGAAGGGTTCCCAGGCCCAAATTGCCGCGTCTTTTGTTTGAGCTTCTGCTCGATTTTGACGGCATATCGGTAGGCCGCGCCCAAGGAAGAGATGTCCAGAAATTCCATTTCGGTCTGGATGTATCTATGCAAACCACCGCGATACTTGAGCACCAGATGTCGCTCTGAATCTTTGATACCCATCTTGGTGCGCAAGGTATGGAAGATATTTGTGAACTCTGGCACTGCTTGGTCTCTTTCTTGTCGCAGTGTGGTCCATTTGGTATACAAGGCGTCATAACTTCCAACAGGGTAGTATTGTTCCTTAATAGCATCCCTGAAGGATTCCCAGGTGGCCATGACTGCAAATAATGAGGCTTCTTCTATGTCCTTTTGCTCGCAGAATGTTTCCCACCAATCTTTGACATGGGGAACGGCTTTGAGGAGCGCAAAAGTAATCTTTTCTTTATTCGAAAAGTTATGGACAGAAAAATACCCTTCTAGTAGATTCAACCACTTATCTACAGCATCTGCGTCTATCTGTCCTTCAAATATAGGGATATTGAAGTTGATTTGTACCTTGAAGGGGGCAACACCTCCGCTCGAGGAAGATGCGTTGCTTGTTGGTAGTCGCCGAAGGATTTGTGCGAAATTATCCATCATCTCGTTCCTCTGCTGGGTGAGGGCTTCCTCAAGCAACATTTTGATAGGATCTCCTGTCCCGTCATCTTTCTTTTCTCCTGCCATGAGAGGTCGCTTGGGTGTGCGAGAGATTTTGTTCTCAAGAGAAACGAGCTCGAGACCCAATTCTTTGTACCCTGACCTCGTTGGGGACATGCATTAAGACGACAAGGAGCAGACCGCTCTGATACCACTAATCCGGATTTTATGAGCAGAACGAAATGAATACAGATTATTATCAGATGCTTAACACAAAATAACAGAGATACAGTAAAACTGGTTTTCTATTCAATAAGGAAATAAGCTAGAACTGTAAAATGCAGCGGAAAACAAGCTTGCTGGAATGATGGCGACTTATCTCTGAGAAGAGATGTGACGGCTGCGCTCATTTCGCAAGAAGATGGTTACAATGAGGCTCTCAAGGCCTTTTAAAATAAACAGGAATGTCAAAAACCCTAGACATCCAAAAACCTAACCCTAGGAGATGAAGCGCCAAAAGTCATGTGGGCCCCGTTTGGGTAAGTTAGTACATCAACTTCCCGGGGTCGTAAATTTTGCATACGATCTCCGTTTGGGGCGCTCGGTAGCCCGTTGGAAAGGTCTATCCGAGATTTACAACTTTCGACTGGGGCCAAATTGCCAAAAAGGTCATTTAGGGCCTCAAAATGGCCCCGGAAGTTCAAGACCTGAAAAACTGCTAAAAATAGTACAATACCAAAATTGCCATAAAACTGTTTTGAGCCAGTTGGAAAGGTGGGTGGCCACCAATATCCACCTAGATCAACTATGAAAACTGAAGAGAAGCTGATGAGAAAGCAGAGTCATAGAACTAGGGTAAGAAGCTCTGTAGGAAAGGAACAACAACAGAAAGATGAAGCTAGCAGTTCGAACTAGCAAGTACAGCCTAACAGAAACAATGATAGCAGAGGTGGAAGAAATGCTTCAAGAGGAAGAGGCAGAGGAAGAGGTGGACAAGTGAGGTGTTACACATGTGGATAGCTGGGTCATATGCCATGGGATTGTCCAGAGAATGTTGCAAGACAAAGGGGAGCACAAGTAGTGCAAGCTGAACCTGAAGCCCCAAAGGAACTAGAGTTGACTGAGAATTACCCTGAACAAGGTGAAGCCTTGTTGATGAGGAAGGTAATTGATGAGTCGGTCCAAAGGAGAAGCCTGTTCAAAACAGTTTGCAAGGTTGAAGGTAAGTGTTGTAAATTAATTGTTGACAGTGGTAGTACTGATAACTTGGTGTCTACAGAAATGGTAGACAAATTGAAGTTGAGGAAGACAGTACATCCAAAACCCTACAGAGTTGCATGGCTGTAGAAAGGTCATCAAGTTCTTGTGAGTGAACAATGCCAAGTAAAGTTTCAGATTGGAAGCTATCAGGGTGAGGTAAGATGTGACATTATTGAGATGGATGCTTGTCATGTTTTATTGGGTAGGCCTTGGCAGTTTGACAAGGAAGTAGTGCATGAGGGAAAGAGGAATGTCTATTCCTTTGAAATGAATGGAAAGAAGCATAGCCTTCATCCATTAAAGAGTAAGCAAGGAGAGGTTCACAATCAATTGTTGATGATGAATGATAAGGAAATGGTGAGTGATTGGAAAGTTGAAGTGAAGGTAGCAATACATTTGCAAACAAATGATCATGAGAATGAATTGACTAACATGGTGTGCAATGGTTGGCTGGAGGACAAAACAAACCAACAGGAAATGTCCAATGCAAGCATGGCATTGATGGATGAAGCACAATATGGAGTTATTAATGATGGGAAATGTATAGTTGCTGACATTATCAAGGATGGTGATGTGACAGTAACAAGCAAAAGGGAGGAAGGCAAAAAAATTCAAGTAGAGAATTCTTGGATGGGAGATGTCTTTATATTAATATATTTTCTGTTTGCTTATATGACAAGAAATTTGATTAATCTATATGCAAATGAAGGAGAATTGGTTGACAACTTGTTTGAAAGTCAAAGGAAAGAAGAACTTGAATGTTCAATGAAGTCTGGACATAGGCTGGAGGAATCAAAGACTTTGTTGCAGACACAGTGCTGCAAAACATGGTTGAAGGGGCTGTTTAAAATGAGAACACTGCCCAGGTTTATATCTTGGGTCTCTGCTGTAATCCTACAGAAAAAAAACAGGAAGGGAGCTCATGGACAGGAGCCCATGAGAAGTTTTAAGCTAGGGAGTCTGATGCAGGAGCATAGACTACTTAGTGGAGTCACTTATGACTTCACAAGACCAAGTGGAATCTTCTAGAAAAGACTTAAAATCTTCTTTGTAATTTCCTATTCTTATTAAATAAATGAATGAATAAGTTGGAGAAGGATTCTTGATCCTTTCCAAGTGTAATAGATAGGATTAAGTTAGTTAAAATCTGTGAGTATTTTTAGCAGTCAGTTAGCTGAGTTAGGGATGAGTCATAGACTTCGATCCTATCTTTATGGATTTGAAAACAGAAATCTTAGTGTATTTAAATGCATTTAGAATTCATTGTAAAAGGGGGGGGGAGAAAAGAGGGCTTGATAGCTCGTGGAAGCTTGGCACTCGCAGAAGTTCTTGGATAGATGGAAAGCTTATTAAAGCTCGAAATTGTTTCTGGAAATCGATGGAGGAAAGCTCAGTACCTGTTGGCAACCTGGAGCAAATAAGAAACAAATCTCTGGCAATTGTTTCTATATAATCGATCCAAGGTTCTATCTTCGACCTCTAAAACTTTTGCTGAATAAATTAAAGTGACTTAGGTGCAATTATTGAAATAGAATTACTGTGTGCTATCTCGATTTACTGTGTATTGATTATTTATTGATGGGTTGAAAATATACAGTTGAACAGAGTTATTCCTTGTTTAAATGTTTCGTTAACACTCGAGATCTTTGTAAGGTTCATGAGATTGGGGGAGATTTACATGAAAATGCAGGTGACCGTCCAGAACACAGAGTATATAAAGAAATCGATGGTGAATGGCCGAGATCAAGAACACGCATGGAATTTGGGATATATTCAGTATTTTATTCCAGTTAACTGTGTAATATATTCTGTACACTAAGAGGGATCCTCGTAGGTAGACGAAGAGGGTATAGTCTGCATTAGCTTCAAATTTAAATTTGAAAATAAGATTTGTGTTTATGAAAACATATGCTCTTCTTATAAAATCACATATAACTCACAAGTATAAAAATACAATCATTCTTGTCTCTTCAAAACACCTAAGAATGGTGATTGCAATTTTCTAATTACTTTTGGATTGCATATGTTTTGGTATCACTGAAAAATTATGTACAAGTGAATGAAACAACAATGTATCCACTATGTGGATTCTTCTAAATTGTAATATCTTCTCCACATAAGGAGAACCCCATCTGGTGTTGTACATTTCTTTTTAGTGGTTATGAATGATAGCCAAGCATTCTTTCCTCTAGTGGTTCTCACTGATGTGTTGGTAGCTCCTTTCAAATGACAAGTAGTGGTGGTTGTATAATATACTTAGTCGCTCTTCCTCAGGTGTCAGTCACTGTGAATACCTTTAAATTGATACACAACATTGCTTCAAATGGTGGTTAGGATCGGTTCCTTCAAACTTTGACTTCTTCCTAAAGGTGACACAATTCTTCTCTCAAAACTTAACAATCAAATAATAATATTCAAGGTATTATGACCAATGATTCTCTTCAACTCAATGAAATGATATCTTCAACTTTCTTCTTTGGTGACTCTCTTCGACTCAATGAAATGACATCTTCAACTTTCTTCTTTATTGATTCTCTTCGACTCAGTGAAATGGCATCTTCAACTTTCTTCTTTGGTGTCTTTTTTGTCTATTGATATGATGATCCCTCAAAATTAATCCTCTCAATATTCAAACTTGATTCATGGACTCCTGATGTTTATAGGTTCTCAGAGGTCAACATTAATATCATGTTAAAATTTTAAATCATACAAGAAAACTAAGACATAATTAAGAACAATCTTACGTAAAAAAAACATATTTGATTATAATAAAATCATTTAATACAATTGCATTGATCCCTTTTTATGTCATTTTCTTGATAATTATGCTAGTGTTACGACCTAATTTTTTATTTAATAATATCCAATTCTAAGGTAATGTGACCTTTCACATTAAATTGTAAACAATATTGAAATATATACTCCACTAATAATTTTGTGGACATAAGCATGATTTCTCCATGCACTTTCTATCATAAGCTCTACTATATATGTGATAGGAATCTACTATCCAATGTATTGTTTTAACAAAAAGAACTTTAACAAAAAATACCTTCTCTTGATTATTTAAAAAAAAAAAAACTTAACTTGTTATTTTAGAGAGAAATCAAAGTTATAATGCTATGTACCAAGAGGACAAAGACCCCTGGAAAAAAACAAAAGATAAAATTGAGCAGCATTACAGCCAAGCCAAAAAGAAACACCGATGAGAGCCCATAGGACTGATATTAGGTCCCAAAAGTCATGAGAGCCCATAGTTCTGATAGAAAGATTACGGCTTCATTGCAATCATGATGTACCATTTCAAACCATATACAAAAAATAAAATACATGGTTACTCCTTTGGATAAAAATCTATATCAATGTGTAAACATAAAATACACGAAGATCCATATAGATATGTTTCAAGTTGCATGAAGCCCCTTAAAGATTTTGTGAAGTAATAAATTTGTAACAATACTACTTTGAGATTGTATTTGGATAGGTAAAATGCATTTTTATGTTGATAGATGGGTTTTTTTTAACCAAAACACCTTCATCACACAATTGTTGAAGGCAACTTGCGTCTCCATTGTCTCGTATACTTGTCAACTTTTTTATGTTATGTTAATATCTTCATGATATGCTTTCCCACTCATGCTATGAGCTTCTTCACTACTCATCCCTCTTTTCCTGGGAACAATATAGTTGTCGGGAATGGAAGCGTCTATTTTGATGTGTTTTTCTCTTTGCAAGGGTATGGAGCAGCCACATATAAATATATTTTTAGAGACGAGCCTATATATCGTTGATATTCACTATGAAGCTTAGTGAAGCACAAGCTGAAGGTGAACTTGACAAGGAGACCGTCCCTGCTGCTCAAGTCCGACCTGTTGTGGTAAGCAATGTGGTAAAAAATTATGTTACGATTAAGGTAAGGTTTAGGGAATCAGAGCAATCTCTTTGAACCAGCCAAAGTCGAGTGATAATTATGCTACGATTAAGGTAAAGGTTTAGAGAATCAGAACAATCTCCTGGAACCGACCAAAGTCGAGTGATAATGCAAATATACATTCTGCATCTGATTATGAACTTCAAATTCAATGTATCATGTTCTTCGGAGTGGATGATATAAATAAACTATCTTTCAATAGGTAGGAGTTCAAGCGAACGAAAACTCATAAATTTAGTTTTACCCTTTTGGAAAAAAAATAATTACCTCCAGTTTGAAGCATATTGCTGTCAAATCTTAGGAGAAAATGTATGTTATATTAATATGAAGGTTAGGTAGGGCTTTATGGCTGAAATACTTTGTAAACCAAAATATAAAATACATAAAATGTAAATAGTGTTTAATAAATAAAATTATTTTATTTATAATTTGTATATTTTTTATTAAAAGTAAATAATTATATAATTTGTATATATTTTATTAAAAGTAAATAATTGTATAATTTGTTATTTATTTTTAAATTTTATAATAAAAAACTAATAATTATTAGATTGAAAGATTTATTAAAAACACGTTTTGCTTAGTTAATTGGGTTCATAATCTTCAAAATATAAAATACATAAAATGTAAATAGTGTTTAATAAATAATTTTTTTATTTTATAATTTGTATATTTTTCATTAAAAGTAGATAATTATATAATTTGTATATATTTTATTAAAAGTAAATAATTATATAATTTGTTATTTATTTTCAAATTTTATAATAAAAAACTAATAATTATTAGACTGGAAGATTTATTAAAAACACATTTTGCTTAGTTAATTGGGTTCATAACCTTCAAAAACTAATTTAAGAGAGCATTTTTTACATCTAACACTTACCAACTTAGTTCTCAACCTCCTCTTCTTTACATATAGCTTTCCAATAAATGGTTTCATTTTTAACTTGTTCATTCTTAAAACTGATTCTGACCATCCAAAAATTGGAATTTCAACAGTTTTCATAATTACATAGTGCAATTTGGACAATTACAATTAAAGATGAAAAATTGAAATCTCACCTTCCAAAAATTGCAATTTCAACAATTTTCATAATTATATATTGCAATTTGGACAATATTGAAGAGAAATTGCAATTTTAACAATTACAAATTCACAATCTTAACAAGTATGATTGAGGGAATTAAGAGAAAATGCAATTTCAACAATCAATTGATTGCAACTTCAACGATCAAAATTTATAGTTTCAACAATTAAAAAATTATCAAAAATTTTAGTTTGTGTAATGTGAACAATTAACCGATTGCAATTTCTATAATTACATTTGCAATTTCATGAATTTTTCCATTTAAATTTGAAATTGCAATTTAAACAATTAAGCAAAATAAATCATAGTGGTAAAGAGATTTGCACTTTCAACAAGTGGAGAATTAAGAAAGTGCAATTTTACCATTCATAAATTGCATTTTCAACAATTAATGGATTGCAATATTTACAAAATTGCAATTTAGCATCCAAAAATTGCAATCTTAACAATTAATGGCATTGTTGATAGTTTCAAAGTTAACAATAAAAAATATTTAGTAGTAATTGCATTTTTGGTGACTACAAATTCACAATTTTAACAAGTATACTAGAGAATAAATTCACATTTTCAATGAAAAATTCACCCAAGAATTATGTATGTGAATTATGGTTTACATGGTTAGAACTACATCATAATCTAAGTTATTTTATGCTCTTCTTGTAGCAATAAGACACCTCCAACTCCAATTTCTTTAATATTGTCACCTATAGGCCAAGGATGTCATTGGGAGGTCGTATGTGGTGGCCCTTGATATCTAGAAGTGTCATTTCGAGGCTAAGGACCAAGTTTCCTTCCCTTACCATGTCATGGGGCCCACTATCTAAACCTAATACTCAACCCTCCTAATATTATTGATATCCTCAATACTCGATACATATGTCATGGAGCGGAATTTCAACAATTGATTTATTACAATTCCAAAAATTGAAAATTTATAGTTCAGTTGCAATTTCTTATGAGAAATTGTAATCTGGCCATCCAAAAATTGCAATTTCAGCAATTAATCGCAACGATAAAATTCAATTTTGACAATACAAATTAACAACTTTAACAAGTATATAATTGAGGAGAAATTGATGTTGTTTTACATTAAAAAAATGGTTGATTGCAATTTCATCGATGAAGAATTACAATTTCAATGATTGAAGAATTATTAAAATTGCAATTTCAACTATAGGAAAATGCAATTTCAGCATTTTGATCATTACAACTTTGAGAATTTCAGCAAGTATAATTGAAGAGAATTCATATTTTGCAAAAGAAAAGTGCAATT
Organism: Larix kaempferi; assembly: GCA_027924585.1. NCBI lineage: Eukaryota > Viridiplantae > Streptophyta > Pinopsida > Pinales > Pinaceae > Larix > Larix kaempferi. The sequence continues at coordinate 3,769,719 of BSBM01002098.1, read as the reverse complement.
TCAACAACTGACTGAAGTTTACAATTTCAATGATCATTAATTGCAATGAACCAAGAATTTAAAAATTAAAGCTATTATAATTTTTTATGAAAAAATGTAATTTGACTATCGAAAAATTGCAATTTCAACAATTTTCATAATTGCATATTGCAATTTGGACAATTACAAATTCAAAAATAAACATATTGAAGAGAAATTACAAAATTGGCAATTACAAATCCACAATTTTAACAAGATTGAGGGAAATTCATGTTTTTTCAGAGAAAAAACAATTTCAACAATCAAAATTCACAGTCTCAAACAATTTGAAATTTGTAAAAAATGTAGATTTTTATCGAAAACATCAATTGCAACAATGTATTGCAATTTTGATAACTACATTTGCAATGTCATGATTTTTTTCATTTAAATTTGAAATTGGAATTTTGAACTTTCGATAATTACCAATTCAATAATTTTAACAACTACAAATTTGCAATTCCTTTCTTATAATGAAAAATGGTATTTCAACGATAAGAATTGCGATTTCGGAAACTACAAATTTGAAATTTCATGTAGCGATTATAGGAATTTTGTATTCAAGTTGTAATTTCAATTTCAAGGAAATGCAATTTTGGACAATAAAATGATTGAAGAGAATTGCGATAACTACAAATTTGAAATTGCAATTTCAACTCTAGGAAATTGCAATTTTTGCAATTACAATTGACAAATTCAAAAAATAAAAAGATTGATGAGAAATTGCAACTACAAATTCCAAATTTCAACAAGTTTATGACCGAAAAGAAATTCACATTTTCTAACAAAAAATGTAATTTCAGCAATTGATTGATTGCAATTCCACCAAAAAATTGCAATTCCACCAACCAAAAAATTGATTGATTGCAATTCCACCAACCAAAAAATTGCAATTTCAACAATTGGAGAATTATAAAAATAAATTTAAAGAGATTCCAACTTTAGCATCTAGAGATTGCAATTTTGGCAATTTCAACAATTAATTGATTGCAATTGCATGATTTTTTTATTCAAATTGCAATTTTCATTTCAAGAAATTGCAACCACTATTAGTTCCAATGAGCTTTATGCATGGTGACCTTAGTTCTAATCCTCCCAAGGTAACTGGGAAGAAACATTTAAAATCCAACCATGCGAAAGGTTGGTGTGGCTTAGTTCTTAGACCACAAGCTAGTCCCATATGCCACAATAAAATACAAATTTGGTAATTTCAAAAGTATATGCAATTTTTATAATTTTCCAATTGTTGAAATTGCAATTCTTGAATGCATGAAATTGCAATATGCAATTATCAAAATTGTAATCAATTAATTGTTGAAATTGCACAAATTTCAATATTTGGATGTTAAAATTGTAATTTTTTGTTGTTGACATTGCAATTAATCAATCGTTGATGAAATTGTATTTTTTTGTTAAAAAGATGTGAAATTCTTCTTAATCATATATTTTTTGAAATTGCAAATTTGTATTCCAATCTTCTTATTAATGAATTGCAATTTTAATTGCAATATGTAGATATTGAAATTGCAATCAATTAATTGTTGAAAATTAAATTTTTGGATGTTAAAATTGGATTTTTTTATCATTCTCCATCTATTTGAAATTTGTTAAAATTGTAATTTCTTGAACTTGATATTGCATAAATTGCACTATATTTTAATTCTCCAATTTTTGAATTTGCAATTTTTTGTTGTTGAAATTGCAATTAATCAATTGTTAATGAAATTGCATTTTTTGGTTAAAAATATGTGAAATTATTCTTAATCATATATTTGTTGAAATTGAAAAAAATTGTATTATGATCTCTTCTTATTAATGAATTACAATTTCACTTGCAATATGCAAATGCTGAAATTGAATCAATTAATTGTTGAAAATGTAATTTTTGGATGTTAAAATTGAATTCTTTTATATACACAAAAGTAGAAACAATTAATTTTAGAAATTGTAGTTTTTTGAAGCTATAGTCCAATTTCTCATCAAAATGTCACAATTGTTATAATTCTACACTTCTTTAAATTGCAATTCTTGTTTGTTAATTGTTGAAATTTCACTTTTCCTTTAAAAATGTGATTTTTTGTGAATCAACTTTTTAATGTTAAATTAAAATTATATCATCCATAAATTGTAATTTTAGTAATTTTAACAATAAATAAATTAATTAGTTGTAATTATCAATTAAATTAATGGATTGCAATATCTTCAAAATTGCAATTTAGCATCCAAAAATTGCAATCTCACCAATGAATGGCAATTTTGACAGTTCCAAAGTCAACAATAAAAAAGATTGAATAATAATTACAATTTTAGTGACTACAAATCCACAATTGTAACAAGTACACGAAAGAATAATTAGAAAATGGGTTGAAATTCTATTGTTAGAAACACTTAGTAAGCAATTACAAGAATTTAGGTGGTGTGGGTTGTTTCCATAAGTGGGTTAAATTATTGTATGGAATGCATCTATAAATAAATTCATAAAAGCATACATCTATATAAATTGCAATTTCAACAATCAATCTATATAAAAGTATACATCATTTTGGGCCCCCCTTTTTGACAAAATTGCAATTTAGCATCAAAAAATTGCAACCTCAACAATCAATGACAATTTGACGGTTCCAATGTCAACAATAAAAAATATTGCGTTGTAATTGCAATTTCAATGACTACAAATTCATAATTGTAACAGGTATATTAAAGAATAAATTCCATACTCAACCCATTAAAAAAACTCAACATAATAAACTCTTAAAAGCACACATCTATATAAATGTTAAAACATCAAATTATCATGTGAACACACAAAATGCACACATCATAATCAAATTGGATGAATCACAAAAAATGAAAGTAAATTCATAAAAGCATAGATCTATATAAATTGAAATAGAGTTGCAATATCATGTGTCACCATCAAATTATCATGTGTGCACACAAAATGCACACATTATAATGAAGTATATGTCCAAATGCAAGAAACGAGAAACCTTTTGTTAATTTCAAAAATGGATCAATTCTATATACCTAGCCCTTTTATAATCTAATAAAAGTAAGAACATTTCTTCACTTTTAAACTTGAATAGGCCTTGATTTTTTTCATAGCCCTGAAAAAAAAACCGATACAATAATTATTAGAGCACTTAAAATATTTATATATTTGTATATGAAACATATATTTTCCAAAATTTAAAATTTCATAAAACTTTCCTAATTAAAAAAAAGGGGGGAGCACAAAGACATACCTCATGTACGACTCACAACACTTTAATTCTTCTTCACAACACAAGCTCGACTCTTCTTATTATATGCAATGGAGTTTAGAAAGAATTCAAGTTGAATATATTTGGTTTTCTTTCCTTTCCCACCCTTCTCCAGGGGTGTTAACCAAGTGCGTTTACGTCTATGCAAGATAGTATGAGGTTGAGTGAACTCAACACTCCTCTTGTTTGAAGACCTTGCTATTCCTTGAGGTAGGGGATCATTCCCAACATCAAAATGGAAAGGGACAATGGTATATTCAATCCTACCCTCCACATAAGATGAACTAAGAGGTACATTTAAACCACCTCCATGCGAATCCACCAAGGAAGAAGAAAAAAGTGGAGTGTTTGGTGTAGCATCAAACATGGGGCTGCAATCAAATATTGGTGATCCAGTAGCATCCATGCATGGTGTCTTGTCAAAGATAGGTTGGACATCTTCTCTTACCCCCCCCCCTCTCAATAGCTCCATCATGCAAAATCTCCAATCCCTTCTCTAAAGTTTCAGTCTCAATGGTTGGTTCTTTGTCACCCATGGATGGTTGAGTGAAATGGCCTTCATTCTCATTTTCCTATTCAAACAAAGTTTCACAACATAATTATCAATTAAAATGGTTTTACATTATAATTCTATCATATTCAAGAATCTATGCCATCAAAGTTTGGAATTTGCAAAAGATATCTTGTTACATTAATGATAAAATAAACATCTTACATGTACATAAATTGGCCCACTTAAGTTTAGTTGATTACTCCTTTCCTGACAGCTGGGAGAGTTTTTCCCATAATTTGCCTAATTTGAAATTGAACATTGCAATTTAAATAATTTCAATGATAAAACAACTACAATTTTCAACAACCCAAAAGTCAACCTAGATATTAGAAATTCCATTTTTAGTGCTTCGACATAAAAATTATTACCTCATTATGATATATCGGTTCATCTGAGATCACCCTTCTTCTAGTCCTACCGCGTGAAGAGCTCTGCTATTAAACAAACATTTTATTAGATTATGTGCTAAGGATTCAATATAGATTTCATAATGATGAAGACATATGATAAATTATGATCTCATTGTACTACACAAACAAAATGTTCATTAAAATTGTGACATGAAAAATAAGAATATAGATGTTAGAAAACAAACGACACACATGTAAATCCTCATAAATGAACAAAGATGAGGTAACCCTTCTCCTTGAGCTACGCCTTGAAGTGGTCTGATCATACAAAATACTTTGATTAGATAAAGATGGGAAACTTTCCATTTTAGTAAACAAAAACACGCACATGCACTTTTGTAGTGGTTTATTTATAGAATAAAAAAAAAAGATAAATGCATGGAACTAAGAACTTATAAAAATTATTATATGTCAAATAATTAAATTTTGAATTTGAATAGTTTTGAACTTATCACTGAGAGTTGTTGGTGCAGCTTGCAATGGTGAAATGGTTTCCTCTTGAATATGAAGAGTTGTTCGTGCAGCTTGCAATGGTGAAATGGTTTCCTCTTGAATATGAAGAGTTGTCCTTGCAACTTGCAGTGGAGAAATGGTTTCCTCTTGAATATGACCCTCTATTGCCTCCTCCCCAAACATAGCTTGCAATAATGCCCAATTTTTCTCTTTGACTAAATTATCCTTTAGTTTACCCAATAACTCTTCACACAATTTGTCTTTGTGTGAATCAAATATGCCAACTGCCTTCTTAACATGCTCCCACCCATAATTGCTCAAATCAAAATCTTACTGAACTTGCTGATAACATATGAACATATTTTAAAAAGAGAACATGGAATGGAAATATAATAATGCATTTAAACATCTTGTCATGCATCAAAATTTCTTACCTCATTTTTGGTATGTGACCGCACTGCTGAATTATATACTTTCCTACGTTGACAATCTATGTGGTATGCAACACCATATAATTTCCTTTGTCGATCTCTTTCAGGCAAATGTTCAGGTCTATAAGCATAATTGTGTAAGTGTGATTTTTATGCATGCAAGATCACAGGTGGCCACTTGTGCATCTCATCTCGATGTCGGTTAAAGAGTTTGGAGGTTTCCCTACTAAGTCCTATGCATGATTCGGCAAGGCAATAATATATATTTCTTCCAGCTTCATTTTTTCTAACCTCATATGTGTCATTACCAATGATGTGATGATGTTTTCCCATATTACTTGCAAATGATAGCCAGGATGGAAAATTGCACTCTTTGGAATATGTGTAGAATGCCAATAACTACAAAATAATGAGTCGAGGTTAGTCCAAAACAATTTCAATTCAATTATAGAATAAAAAAATAAACAAAACAAATTAAATACACACATATAAAATTCTAATTATTTTTTATCTTTTGATTTCTAATATTTTGATCTTTTCAATACTTCATAAAATTTGAAATTAAAATGAACAATCTACTTCTCAATAATTCATAAATTTGATATTAAAACTAATAAAATTTATCTTTCTCCTTATTTAGACCTCTCTACAATGCATTTAACTCACAAAGGATTCAAAATCCTTAATTGCTATGGCAATGAGCCATCAGGTTGTAATCAAGGTCTATGTAGAAGATAAAACATGAGCCCAAATACAAATAATGTACCATCAAAATCAAATTTAAAAGATAATTGATGTTTAAAAGCAACTTATATAATTTGTGTGCTATTTATTTTTTTCTAAGAAAAGAAAATGTATATTTTGTATTACAAACTAGAAATCAAACTATGTCTTGTTACATAATGATCTATATAACATAATGATATATATAACATAATTTTGAGTCATTGGATATTGAAAAAAAGAATTGAAACTATTGTTTTGCTAAGTGTTTTGCATGGGATGTTTGCCATTTTATTGCTAGGTATTAAAAGAATAGCATACTAGGATTAAAAGTAATAGAATTGCACTGAACATAACAACTTTAAAGCATAAACAAAAATATAGACACAAAGGATTCACATAAACAATGAGTTTCTCTTTTACATTGTAGGAATTCGATAGATCTAAAATTCAAAATTATACATTTGAGAAAAACCAAGTTTGCATATTTATGATTCTGAATTCACTTGTTTGTATTTCTTTCACTATCTCATCTAGCAGCTCTATCAAGTTCATCATTAAATTTTTTCTTCCTGCTAGGACCCTTTGTAGGGGTAGGAAGGTGCGCATCACTAGATGATGCATAAGAGCGCTTACGAGTGACCATCATTTCTAAGAAATCTCTTTCACGCTCCAAGGTATGCCCAAATCCATCTTGCACTTGTTGGAAAGATGAAGCAATTGGATGGTCTAACCCTAGAGTGGTTGATGTCAATGTTCTCTTGAACTCATTTGCAACATCTTCCATGCGTTTTTCAAGGAAGCGAAAAATGTGATTGTTTAGCAAGCAACTTCATAAGCGACTCAAAAATGTTGTGAATATTTTGTGACGAACTTTTCTGTCCATGACCTTGATTAACATTGGTGGAAGAATCCATCAAACCATCAATGTTATCATTTACCTGTGTAGTGAGAAACAAAAGGTCATATCAATAGCAAAAGAATGATAATAAACATTAAATAAATCAAGTCGTGAAATGAATACCATGATAGGAACATCCAAGTCATTTCCAATTCCAAAGCCATCATTTTAAGCTATCTGGTAACAAAACATTGCACCATATTAGCCCACAATGTCTACTATTTGTTGTTAATGATCTAAATATTCAATATGAAGACTATAATCATCTGGAGTAGGGTTGTTCTATTGATTATTGTTTCTAGATCATCTTGTTCCAACCTTTTATTTTCCCTCATCATGCTAACCTTAATGACATGCTTACACAAATATCCATTTTTTCCCAGCTACAGTCACACATAGCAAAGCGTGGACTTGTTTGCCATACCATATATGATTTCTCAATATCATGTTGACTTTGCACCCATGCTATCGAAGGATCAGAGTGGTGTAGTGTCACATTATGATTTGGAATAGATTGTGCTCTTAGCCATGGATGAGCTTCTATTTTCTCCACCTTGTAATTTCTATGGAAACCATTTTCCTTTGCACATTGATGCCACCAATAGAAAATGTGGACCATTGTTAGTAATTGATGCTCTAACCAATCGACACGATGATGTGAAGCTACTCTTATGGACTTTAAAAAATCTTGTTTCAGGTGTGAATGGTATGACTCTATAGCCCCATTGGTTTCTTGTCCAGCATGCTTTAACGTACGAAAACCTTTTTCCCACATTTATGATGAGCATCAAAGAACATTAGGTAATAGTGAGTAGAAATTATAGCATAAATATGAGATATGAATGAAACTATAGCGAAAAATATGAAATTCATAACTATGTGAAATATGAAACCATAACAAAAATATGAAACTGACATCTAAAATATGTAGCAGTAGTAGAAGTATATGAAAATTGATTCTATAGTAGATTATAGTATAGAGGCAAACCTATTCTATCCAATCAACGTGTTCGAAAGTACTCAACAAATGCAGTTTCTTCTTGGAAGTCATTTAGAAATTTGTTGGCCTCCTCAACTGCAGAATCTTCATTTGTTTCGGTGTGCATAATATCACCCAAATGCTTAAACATGGCACGCCTTGTAGTATCATCTTTGACTTTCATCACAAGGTTTTTAACCATGCCCTTCTGACATGCCAATTGCATAAATATACTTCACATTGAAATGTTTCCCTATTACACATAAAGGTTATACAACATTAAAAATATTGGCCTACTTGTAGAATGTGTCTATAATGATGGATGTAACATTTCATTTGAGAAATGGATAAAAACACCTTCACAAACTATTGTACCTGATTGCACCGATCTTTGTTGCTGCATCATCTACCATGAATACATTCAATTTCCATTCCAACATACCCATGCGTACTTTGAGAAGTAGCACTTCCATCCATTTGGAAATATTAGATGTCATAGATCTAGACATTAGAATCCATGCGATGGGAACACCATTAAGGTGTGCTCTGTGTGCTGATGTTGTAGGGACCCCCATCTCGGGGTTCCCCCAAAAGACTATCTAAACAATACTAACATCACATGAAAAAAAAATTAAACTTGAAAATAAAATGCGAAGCCGTAAATAAAATGCTAAAACTCAAACTGTACATAAAATGGAACCATATACCTGTTTTCTGAAGGTTGTAAGTTGTTGTAGCTGACATCCCTTGCCACTTCGATCCAGACATCCAATCTCCTGATTTACCAAAGACCTCTCGATGAACACCCTACCATATCGAGGTTACTCTCCTTCACCCCGAACCCTCAAGCATTTTGGAGTCGTAAGAACACACTAGCAAGCTTCCCGCTGGGATATCCCAATCCCCAGTCTAACTAAGCCCAACTCACAAAAACCACAAGATCAATTCTCGATTTCGGTGTCCATCCAGCACTAGGGAGCAAGAGATATCATTTTCTCCTTCTCCTCCCTTCTTTTATAACAAAAGTGTGTGTGCCATGTGTCCTCACATGCACATAATTTATTTAATTTAATATTTTATTAATATTTATTCTCAAGTTACAAGTGTCTCTTCTTGTCTTAAGTGTGCACATAATTTCCTAAATTAGTGCAAGGTATGTGTAATGGTTTGCCAACTAATTTTATTCAAGAAATATTTTTAATAAAAAATTTAATAGACCACAGGATGTTTTCTATTTTCTCTCCTTCCCAATTAATAAAATGAAAATAAAAGAAATTTCTTTTATTAATATTCTACTTTAATTCCAATTCTTTTTCAAAGTTTATAATATTAAATAAAAATCAAGATTTGAATAAATAGTTCTTGTATTTTTATTCCACTTCATTTCTAATTCTTTTTCATAGATAATAATGGTTAAATAAAAATCAAGATTTGAATAAATAGTTCTTGTATTTTTATTCCACTTCATTTCTAATTCTTTTTCAAAGATAATAATGTTAAATAAAATTAAAGATTTGAATAAATAGTTCTATTATGTATTTCTAATTCTTTTCCTCTTTTCAAATTAGTAAAATAAAACAAATTGGAATAAAGTATTTGTTAAATCTTATGTGAAATTTTCATTTATACATTTGATTAATTTCTCTCTTTGGTTATTGTCTAGGTACCTCTTCGGCGGGCCCTTTTGATAGTTCTGTTTCTTTATTCTTATAGGGAGTACTAGGTAGTAATCGGGAATATTTACCGCGACCTTCCAACTACGCTTTCTTGGAGACTAAGGGCTGCTGAGGGATAAGGTCCTCCTTATCGCATGCCCCTCAGCTCATCATACGCGACCAAGTCGTTATGGCCTCGCCCGTACGACACACACTTCCCCGGGTGACCTGAAATGGCTTCCTACCCGTGCGTGGATTGCTATTTCAGGGTCGACAGTCTGTCATCATACCCTTATGTGTTCTTTTCGTTCTTATGACCCCTATAATTCCATTGTGGGTCAGTCGGTAAATCGTCTTACCTGCCACCGCACACACTCAAGCGCACATTAGTAGCACTGCACTAGAAAATATTTTCATCATTCATTCTAGTATCTCAGTCAGTCAAGCATACAAATTATTCATCATTTATCATCATGTCTCAGTCAGTCAAACATTCATCATTTTCATCATCATCCTCATTTCTCAGTCAGTCGAGCATTCATCATTTTCATTATAAAGCATTTTCATCATCAGTCATCATTTCTCAGTCAGTCGAGCATTCATCATTTTCATTATAAATCATTTTCATCATTCAACATCATTTCTCAATCAGTCGAGCATTCATCATTTTCATTATAAATCATTTTAATCATTCATCATCATTTCTCAGTCAGTCGAGCATATCTAACATTCAGTCATCCTATCTCAATCAGTCGAGCATATCTAACATTTAGTTATTCTATCTCAATAAGTCGATCATATCTAACATTCAGTCATTCTATCTCAATCAATCGAGCATATCTAACATTCAGTCATTCTATCTCAATCAGTCGAGCATATCTAACATTCAGTCATCCTATCTCAGTTAGTCGAGCATATCTAACATTCAGTCATCCTATCTCAACCAATCAAGCATATCTAACATTCAGTCGTTCTATCTCAATCAATTAAGCATATCTAACATTTAGTCATTTTATCTCAATCAGTCGATCATATCTAACATTCAATCATTCTATCTCAATCAGTCGAGCATATCTAACATTCAGTCATTCTATCTCAATCAGTCGAGCATATCTAACATTCAACCATCATTCGTTTCGTAAGTTCACAAATCATTAAGCAAATCATTCATTTATTAAGTAGAGTATCAATTTCTATAACTGTCGTTCATTGCGTCGTTTTCGTTTATCATTAGTCATCATGCAAATCATCATGCATTCTTCAGTCGTTCAAGCATTTTCAATATTCAAGGGACCAATTACTAAAGTTTATTCGGTCGGGTCACTTGGCAAGTGTCCTCAAGTCTACGGTCAGTCAATGTACCGAGGCGGGTCTTACAGATGTGATGAGTGGTTGGAAAATAAATGATGAAAATATAAGTAGAAATTTTTTAACGTAATTTTTTTTAAAAACAAAGCACTGGCAAGGGCCAAAGTCTATATAATGTTTCTATATAAAGTTGCTTCATGAGAGATACCTATTAAAATATACCCAATAAATTATTATTTTGCAAGTCCCAAAGCTCTTTCTCTAATTACCCTCCATCTCTCTCAAACAAGAAGGCTTAGATAACCTAATAAAATACTTCCTAATATTAAGTGCAACATTACTTCCATGAGTTACAAGTTAATAATATGCAATATACATAAGTGTTAACCCACCATAAAATCATTTAATCGATTCAATTATTTGTCCTTTATTATCTCATCCTTGATTTATATATTTTTATGTTTTGAATATAACCGAGCTTGAAATTTTGGAGATAGTAAAAATGTTGATCCGATTCCTACTTACTTTGAAAGCAACATATAAAGTGACATATAAACTTATCTAAACCATGAGATGTATTTTTAAAATAAAAAACCTCCTCCACCAATTCATAATTTATGTGTTCCATATGCCTTGGATATGGTCGAGGGAGGAGAGTTAAACCTTGTGCCATAAAGCAATCTTCTATCCATATGGGGATAATAAGGTTTCATCCACCAACCAAACATGGCATCCTAAGGGTATCATTGGCCTATGATAGAGGATGCCAATGCCATTATGTAGTTTTGAGTAGTATCTATGTCTCTTAGGGCCTTCAGAATGATGTTCCAGGGAAGAAGACTATACTTTTGGACCTAAAGAAATCATAGAGGCATCCAAGTCCATGAAAAATGCCTCGAAGCACCATGCATGGCCTCCTAGGGGCTTTTGGGACTTGTACATGGTTAAGGAAGGAGACTTGAACTGATGGCCCTAAAGGAATCTTCTATCCACCCAAGGCTAGGAAGATTTCATCCACCAACCACACATGGCCTCTTGCGGGTATCATTGGCCCATGATTGAGGGTATTTGTGCCATTTAGTTGTTTTGAGAAGCATGTACGTGTCCAAGGGCCTTGGAAATGACTCTCTAGGAATGAAGACCATGCCTTTGGCCCAAAAGAAACCATTGGGTCATATAGATCCATGAACAATTCCTCACAACACAACACATGACTTTGCAAGGGTATCCATGGTTCTATGTATCTAGGTCTTGGGGTCTTAGGGGCTTCGAAATGGTTAGCAGAGGAGACCTAAACCTTGATCAGTAATGAAATATTCTATCCTTCTAGGGCTAAGAAGGTTTCCTACACAAACCATGCATGGCCTCTTGAGGGAATAATTGGCCTATGATTAAGGATGTTGGTGTTGCTAGGTGGTTTTGAGAAATATGTATATGTCTCAAGACTTTGAGAATGACACTCCGGGTAAAAAGATCATGCTTTTGGACCTTAAGAATACAAATTTAACGTTATTTAGTTGACTACATTTCACCGTAAATTAATAAATAAAAAGGGAGTACCAGAACTTACCTCATGTATGACTCACAACACTTTAATTATTCTTCACAACATAGGTTTGACTCTTCTTATTATATGCAACTGAGTTTAGAAAGAATTCAGGTTGAATATATTTGGTTTTCTTTCCTTTCCCACCCTTCTCTAGAGGTGTTAACACGGTGCGTTTACGTCTATGCAAGATCATATGAGGCCGAGTGAACTCAACACTCCTCTTCTTTGATGACCTTGTTATTCCTTGAGGTAGGGCATGATTCCCAACATCAAAAGGGAAAGGCTTAGTGGTAGATTCATTCCTAACCTCCACATAAGATGAACTAAGAGGAGGCCCATTGAAACTATAGGGATTTTTTTTTTCACCAACCAACTCAAAAAGGAAAAGCAAAAAGTCCGTTACAATAAGCCAAAGGTATGCAAACATAACTGAAAAGGACTATAAACAACATGGGCTCAAAAATTGACTCTGTCTGCACAGAGCAGAGGGAAAAAAATATGAAGAAATGCTGAGAAAAAGTGATTTTGGGATTAAATCATTCATTTTGGAGAGAAATGAGCGACCTAGGGCACTCAAATCGAAGAGAAATAAGCGACTCGTGTCCCTTAAAACTAGCTAAAAGGCGTGACCTAAATGAAAAAACTAGTCTATCCATCTAATGGTCTATAAAAGGTTGAAAGGTGGACCAATCCATCCAAATGCATTTCTTTATCACTAGAGGGTGTGTTACGATTCCAGGGCCAATAAATAAGGTCATCAATTCTTGTTTTGAAATTTGAAGACCTTTGACTTGGTTTCTAGGTAAACCCATCCTATAATAATTAAACATCCTAACGCTTTAATTGAAAATATTAGATAACTAGCCTCAAATATAAAAAATGGAAGTAATAATGATCTAATGATGTAGCCAATGAAATGCGTGAGGGATTTTCGATGTTTCTGAAATCTAGTATTATGGTTCTTAATGACTAAATCCCAACATAAATTGCATTGTTTAAATATGTAGGTTGTGGGTTAGGGTTTGGTCTATCTTCATTGGGTGATGGTGGGTTCAAAATTTCTTTAGGTGAAGGCTCCATGTTATGTGATTTATGTTGCAATTAAAGAATAATGCAAAGTATTTTTTTATTTGTTAAAAATTAAGAATTTGAGTGATAGAAATAAAAGATTTTTTAATGGATTTACCTCAAATAACTTCTCATGGACACTTGGTCATCAGTCCTTCAGCAATAGCTCCTGAAATAACTCCAAAACACACCTACAATTGCTCCTTGATCATCAGGATAACACATTTTTGGTCTTGCAATAGAAACCCATTGCTTTTTTTTGTAGATAGAGGAACACTTGCGCAGTTAAAAACCTACACACATTAGTAATGTGTGCATGTTACCAAGTGCGCGATTTATCAAGCCTTAGTGATGATTCAAGGAGTATCAAACTGGTAGAAAAAGGAAAATGCACACACTCCCAAGAATGCATGTGTGTTCTTGCACAGTGTTTTGCCACATTTCATCCATCAATATCATGCAAGCACCATTATAACTTTGAATTTCCATAGGATTCATAAATTAAAGATGTCTCTAGGAATATAGAATAGGACACAACGGTGACTGAGATCGACTGGAAAAGAATAAGGAGTTTTTTGGATGGATCGGCTCCTGCGATTGATCCTGCTCGCCTCTTGTTGGAGTGTTTGCTCTGGTGATTACTCTCGAGCGTGTTCTCCTCTTTGATCACAGTCTTGGTATTCATATCGACACATTCCTCGAGGATCGTGGTTTTTGTGCCTCTAGGGCTTCCGGTCATGGCATTAGGAGGAGGATCGGATCCTCCTCCTCCACATACCCCACCTGAGATTACTGCTTTCAAAAAATTGATCATTGCTCAAGGGAAGTGCCATGTTCTGTCTTCTCATCATAAATTTGTCAAAAAGCTTGAAGGGATCCCTACCGTAGCTCTCCCGGCAGAGAGTCCCTGCAGAACTACCTTGAAACTTTCGGAGAGGGGCCTGATAGGACAATTTACGGGGTTATGGCCATCTCCAAAAGCCATAGATACCTGGGTGCAATGGAACTGGAAATCTCTCACAGAAGACGATATTAAGAGCTATCTAGTAGGAAAAGGATACTTTGTCTTCGTTTTCGAAAGCGTTGCGGACAAGGATCTGATCTTCCAGAATGGGCCCTATTTCATGGGGCCACAAGGTCTATACCTGAACAAGTGGACCCCTGACTTCGACCCTACCCAAGACATCCCTTCGACAGTTCCAGTCTGGGTCAGGCTACCCCATCTCCCTTTACATTGTTGGAACTCGGAATCCCTAGAGGCCATACGGAACACATTGGGGAGATACATAGACAAGGCGGAAAAAAAAGATCAATATACCTGTGCGCAGATCTGTGTAAAGTAGATCTAGAAATAGGTCTGTCGGAAGCAATAAATTTAACTGTTATAGATTGGTCCCACATCCAGGAGCTTGAATATGTACAGATCCCCTTCAAGTGCAGACATTGCCGAGAATAAAGCCATTTTTCCCGCCATTGCAAAAAAAAAAATAAGAGGAAGAATTTGATAAATCCAAAGGAGAGCTGTGGAAACAAGTTAAGAGCCCACTTCTAGGTCAAAAGAGAAAGAAATTCTAAAGGGGACAACGAACCACACAATTGAAAAAGACCAAGTGGAAAATGCAAAACACAGGGAAGAATCTTCACAGAACCATTTCGAAATCCTTAGCAGTCCAGACGAACATATGACATCCAAAGAAAAGGAGGAAGGAGAGCTACAAGAAGAAGGCGAGGAAACACAACTGACCCCTTAGAAAGAGGTAACTTCTTCACCTTCATATGCTGAAATGACAAAAAGAAATCCTACGGAGGTGATATCCTCCCCAGAGGAAGAATTCTTGGAGAGATCCACAACGAAAGCTGGGAGGAAATCCAACAAAGAAATAAGAGAGGAGGAAGCTGAAAAACACAAGATGCAAGGAAGCCAAGGAACAATGGACATGGCCTATGAGAGAAATACCAGATACATGACCCCTAAAGGACGTCCAACACCAGCAAATAATAAGTAATGAACCTGGTCTCTTGGAACTGTAGAGGACTGGGGAACCCTTCGAAAGCCGACGCGATAAAAGACCTCCTCAAAATCAAAGCAGTAGACATCCTCATGATCCAACAGACCAAAATAGAAGAGGAAAATCTTCTAGCAATGAGTATATCTAAATGGAAGAAAAATAATGGGAAGGTCGTTAGCGCTAGAGGATCCTACGGGGGGCTAGCCACATTGTGGTACGAAGATAATTTCAAATTGGAAAGCTCCTTTGCCACTCAGCATTGGATCTACATGGACCTTTTCCACATACAAAGTAAGTTAACATTTGCCCTTTTCAATTTATATGTACCTGTTAATTATGCAGAAAAAAAAAAGAGTGTTGGGATACCCTATCTGATTTTCTGGAGATATATAAACCACAAAATATCATTGTGGTTGGGGATTTTAACTTAGTTATGAATCCTAAGGAAAAGAAAGGGGGTAATAATGGAAGAGATCCCATGTTGTGTCAGGTAGAAGAACCAATGCAGCAATGGGATCTAATAGACATAAAGCCCAAGAGGGGTAAATACACTTGGTCAAATAAAAGAACTGGAACGCATCATATAGCAGCGCGCCTTGACCGCTTCTTACTCCAGACCTCGATCCTTCTAGAAAAGAAAGTTATTCACTTAAACATTATACCCAACCTAACCTCTAATCACAAGCCTATCCTCCTTCATTTGAATGACGAAGAAGATCTAGGACCTATTCCCTTCAGGTTCAATCCTTTATGGATCAAGCAGGAAGGGTTTTCAGAGGTTGTCACTAAAGCCTGGGACAGTCCTATCATGGGATCTGCGAGTTATGTATGGGAAAAAAAGCTAAAAAATACCAAACAAGCCTTAAAATCATGGATCAAGGAAGCATCTAAGGGACACTTCGATCACAAAAAGGACGTTGTCCATGAGTTGAATGCCTTCCAAATGGAGATGGAAGACCACGGCATATCAATCTCAAACTTGATTAAAGAACAAGAGATACAATCGAAAGTATACAGAACCATTCACCTCAAGGAAGAGGAATGGAGAATGAAATCTCGCAGTTTATGGTTAAAGGCTGGTGACCGAAACACAGCCTATTTCCATCGCCAAGCAAAATCTAGACAGCTACGTAATCACATAGCAGAGATAAAAAAACGATGATGGTATAGTGGTTAAAGGACTAGAAAAAAAAAAGCAGTTGAAGATCACTTTCAAGCGTTGTATACGGAAGACAACCATCTTGAAGAGGAGAACTCTAGTGACCCGCTTGCTCATATCCCAAATTATATCACCACGATGGACAATCTAAATATCATGAAGCCTTTCACTGAAAAAGAGATTACCAAAGTAATCTGGAAAATGGAGCCAGACAAATCGCCTGGACCGGACGGGTTTACAATTCATTTTTACAGAGCTTGTTGGTCCATAATTAAATCAGATCTCTTCCGCATGATCAGAGGATTTCTCAAAAAATACAAGATAGGAGGAAACACTAACTCCACATTTCTTGCTCTAATTCCCAAAGAAATGAACCCCGGTTCCTTCGAAATATATAGACCAATTTCTCTCTGCAACGCCTCTTACAAAATTATTTCAAAACTTCTAGGTAACAGGATCAAACCTTTGCTCAACAAACTGATCTCACCTAACCAAGGAGGATTCATCAAAGGAAGACAAATCCTTGATAATGTAATACTTGTACAGGAACACTGCATTCCAGTAAGCTCAGAAAAGAAAAGGGAATGCTCATAAAACTTGACATGGCGAACGCCTTTGACCTAGTCAAACACTCGTTTCTATACGATGTATTATCAACATTCGGTTTCAACATAAACTTCATAAACTTGGTGAAAGCTTGCATTGATAAGCCTTGGATTGCTCCTCTAATTAACGGAAGACCAACAAATTTCTTCCAGGCTACGAGAGGAATTCACTAAGGGTGCCCCTTATCCCCATTCCTCTACATTATGATGGCGGACTCATTGAGCAGGAAGCTAGGAGATGCTAGAAACATGGGAAAAATTCTAGGTATAATATTGGCTAATGGTATACCCTCCCTTAATCATGCACTCTTTGCTGACAATTCCCTTTTCCTGGGAGGAGCCTCACTAAATATTGCTAAAGCCTTTAAAGAGATTATACAGAGTTACTGTCAGGCCACAGGAGCTCTTTTCAATAGTAGAAAAAGTGTTGTTTATGGATGGAATGTAGATCAACAAACTATCCACAGAATAGCTCACTATCTGGGGTTCTCGGGTTCCACATCTTGGGAAAAAATCAAATATCTCAACCTCCCATTAACCCTGGGAACCCCAAAAAATTCAATTTGGAATGAATTTATTAAAAAGATGAAGTCAAAACTCCACGCCTCGGGGATATTGGATCAATAATGTAGGGAAACTTATCTTGATAAAATTTGTGCTTTCGTCTCTTCCCATATATCAATTCTCGATTCTCATGGCTCCAAAATCCACAACGGATCAAATCTCCCGACTCATCAAAGAATTTCTCTGGAAAGGAGGAAAAGGAAACCAAAAAAAATATCATCTAGTTAGTTGGGACATGATCAAAAAACCGTTGAAGGAAGGAAGTCTCCAGATTAGAGATTCGTATTGGACTAATCTCGCGTTGGGTGGAAAAATTCTTTGGAAACTCTACTCTAATAGAGCCCATCCGATCAGCAAACTACTTTGGAAAAAATATTTAAAAGGTGTCCCAATTTACAATATTCAAATCGAACACATACCTCGAGGGACCTCCATCTTGAATTTATGTAGATCAGGTATAGCTCAATTCCCAAAAAAACTATACCGCATACCTGGTAATGGAGCGAAAACTAACTTATGGTTGCATAGAATTATGGGCAATCAAGCATTGGATGGATTTGATTCTCTCTCTGCGATACGGGAATGGCTAAAAGCTAAAGGTATCACTACTCTAGCTTATATATCTTATTGGGACGACAAGGGAAACTGGCTGGATTGGAAGCTGCCAACAATTCCAGACAACCTGATAACTCAGAAGAATTTGCTTCTTCAAAAGCTCAACGGGCTGACCCCTCTCCACAGGAATTCGAAAGACCAATGGGGATGGGGACCCATGGGAATCTACACTGCGAGCTAATGATACAAAGAGTTACATTCATATAAAAATCCATTGCACCCTCCTTCTCTATGGAAGATCGTCTGGAACCCATTCTGCCTCCCTAAAATAAACTTCTTCATTTGGTTGCTAATGCTAAAAAAAATTTTAACCGGTGAAAATCTCAAAAAACGTGGTCACAAAGGTCCGCATAGATGCCCCCATTGTTGTAGAAGTATGGAAAATATGGAACATCTATTCTTGAAATTCCCATTCATGATTTTGGTTTGGACCATTTTCCTTCACAAGCTGGAAACGCCCATACCAACACAGAACTCTCTCATAGAGTTACTCTCTTCCTGGAAAAACAGTTATGCGCATTCTTTTACAAATAAACCAATGTGGAAAAATATCTGGTTATCAATTCCAAAATACATTTGTTGGAATCTCTGGCTATCCCGGAACAACAGAATTTTCAAAGATCAGATCCAATCTCCAAAACAGGTGGTTGTCAAGGAAAAGGCCCATTTGCTGGAAACGTTAAGAAATCGGGAAAAAGAGTTAGACTCCTCTCTAACCTTGACTGAGAGTAACTGGATTGGAAAAGTAGCCACCAACAAAAGAGAGAAAATCGAAAAAAGAATGGAAATTTTCCAACATGGACTCTGAGATTTCTGGATACGGAATTTCAAATATGGTGGAAAAAACAAGATAAAGCTACAATTTTCTTCGATGGTGCTTCCAAAAGCAACCCTGGAGTCGCAGGAGCTGGGGGGTGATCTATTCTCCAGAAAGAAATCATGAACTTAAATTCAGCTGGGGTCTAGGCATTTGCTCCAACAACCAGGCAGAAGCCTTAGCGATTTTAAAGAGTTGTCAGATGGCTATCAGGGAAGATTATAAAGAAGTACAGATTTTTGGAGATTCACAAATACTGATCAATAAATTGAACACAAAGGAAAATTTCGGTAATGTCAAGCTAAATAGGATACTAGAAAGGATTCGCAGCACTCTCCAAATATTTTCCAAAGTTCAAATTTATCACATATTGCGGGGATCCAATAAGGAAGCTGACAGGTTGGCCAACATTGGCTGCAATCTTGCTAAAGAACAGTTCGAAACCAACAAAGATTCAGCAAAGAATCACCCCATTCCTTAAGGCAAGCATTATTCCTTCGATTAGAGGACCTTCGACACATTGTAGAGTGGAACCTAGGAGAGGACAACGTGGAAACATGCAGAGGATGCGTGGAATGCACATATATTAGCTCAAACAGGAACACTGGAATGCACATAGAAAAGATAGTCAGATGCGTGGAATGCACATAGAACAAGAGAAGGACGACCAGTTCAATAAGATCACTGGAATGCACAGATATCAGCTCAAACAGTAACGAATCGAAGCAGATTAAAGAGAGGGTTGTGCTCGTTAAACTGGATAGAATCAGACAGGTACATGACAAACATTCTATTAAATCTAATTCAGAAGATCGATCCCTTAAAAGGCCAATACCATGAAGGCAATCATCCAATCTATAAGATAGGAATTTGAAGATTACAATACATCCCAATACCAGTCAAAAATTGAATTCATTGTATTCAGGTCGCTTGCGATCCATTTTTTTCTTCTTTTTTAATTATAATGTATATCTGTTTTTGTGAAAAATAAATAAATTAAAGATATCTCCCATAAGATGGACCTCTTCCTAACAACTCCTAAAAGTTACTTTGGGTTTTGGGCTTTTGCAATCTATCTAGGACCTAAAGCTTGCTTTAAGGTTTTGGGCTTTGGGATTTGGGTTTTTGTCATCTATATTGAATAGAATTGAGCTAAATTCTTTCATAGCTCCTAAAACTTGCTTTAAACTTGTGCAATCGACATAGCTCCTAAAACTTGGTTTAGGTTTCGGGCTTTTGGCTTTTGCAATCTATCTAAGATAGGATGGAGATATTCTTTGACAACTAATA
This sequence comes from Larix kaempferi, assembly GCA_027924585.1. Classification (NCBI taxonomy): domain Eukaryota; kingdom Viridiplantae; phylum Streptophyta; class Pinopsida; order Pinales; family Pinaceae; genus Larix; species Larix kaempferi. The sequence continues at coordinate 3,749,349 of BSBM01002098.1, read as the reverse complement.
AAATTTGCCTAAGGATTATGCAATCTATATAACCATTTTGTGTTTACAATGACATGTAGGACTAATTATAAATGTTCCATCAATCACAATTGCCACCATCTCCATCCTTTGTAAATAAACTTACTGTAGGGAATCTTCTTGATGATTATTTAAAACTTATCATTTTAAATTGCTTTTTCTTCCACAAATATCACCTCCACCAAAATATTTTGTCAAATCAAATATTTTAAACAATAAAAAAATATTAAATTTTAAAACTTTAATTTTTTTTTCTAAATTTAATTTCAAAGTTAATCATCAAAGTTATAAATTAAAAAATTATTTAATTTTCCAAACATTAAAAACTTTTTTCTAAATTTAAATTCGAAGTTCAATCATCAACGTTATAAATTAAAAATTTAAAAAGTTATGAAATATTTTTAGATTGTAAATGGAATGAAAGTAAGACACGTAACACAATCAACTCAAAAATGAATTACACAAGTATGAACTAAACATTGGTATGAGTTATTTTTATCATTAAATATGATAATTTAGAAATAATTACACCGATAGGTGCTTTTATATTAGAATTTGGGGTGGACTAGAATCTATACTTTTCTTAGATTGCATAAGGATGAGACAAGTATTTTTATATTAGAATTTGGGGTGGACTAGAATCTATACTTTTCTTAGATTGCATAAAGATGAGACAAGTATATTATCCAATTGATTTTATGGCATTCGTTCTAAATTCGAAATAAACAATTATAAAAAATATATTTTCTTTTCTTTTAACCATGGGAACAACAACCTCCTAAGGGTATATCCAACAGCCCGCAAGCAGGGGCCGAGATCCTTTATCTTAGGGGAGAGCCTCTATCCCAGGGATCACCTACCCTTCGAGCCTTGTCACAACTGACCAATGAACAACCCTATAAATTATATATATATAACTAGTAGTTAATGCATGGATAACTGGCAATTTGTGGTAGACAACCTGTTTAAGTCTAATATTCACCAGCCACAAATTAAGTCACTATACTAATTACAAGATGTGCTTAAATTTTATTTAATTAGCTAATTGGATTAATCGGAATAAAAACAATACACATCAGCTCAAACATTTAACTAATAATTGTATGGTTTTTTAATCGTTATATTCAATAACAATCTTACTCAAACATTTAACTAATAATTGTATGGTTTTTTAATCGTTATATTCAATAACAATCTTAGAAGTAGTTACAACATGTAATTAATTTTTATTTCTTTACGTATAAGTAATTAAAAAACATTCAATTTGTATGGTTTATTAAACTTGTTGAATTTGGATGGATGGTAAATATGAAAGAGCCAGATGCATTATCACAAGGTCACACAAGGTCACAAGGTCAGTAAATATCGTCTGCTCTGTATGTTTGTCAAGTGAGTTAAGCGAATATGAAAACAAATCTTAAATGCAAGTAGTAGATTTTACGTCGAAGGTTGTAATAAAGAGGTCATATGCAATTTGTTTTATCCACCTTCTTTATTTTAGGCGAGAACTAACCACTGAGTTGCAGAGCATTAAATGTGACAGCTCAATGTTTAGGGTTCTTTGGATCTAGAGAGTCTATAGATCCAACGGATCTTAACCATCAAACTACCGCATTTAATGCTCTGCAGCTGAATGGTTAGTTCTCGCCCTTCCTTTATAAGTGGCATCAAAAGTTGTAATAAAGAGGCCATGGGCAACTCGTTCTGGCCACCTTCCTTTAGGCAGGCTATGGGCAACTCGTTCTCGCCCTTCCTTTATACGTGGCATCAAAGGTTGTAATAAAGAGGCCATGGGCAACTCGTTCTGGCCACCTTCCTTTAGGCAGACGCTGCCTTTTCTTCTTCAATTCTACCCCTCCTCAATTTGAACTCAAGATTTGATCTTTTCTCTCATAAAGCCCATGATCCATGATCGTAAAGGTTGTCGTTCTCCTCAACATTCCAGACATTATGGCCAAACACGGTGGAGAGCTCTCTCTCTCTTTGTAGAATTATCTATGGTATTATCCAATCATCTCTGGAATTTAACGATATTTGTTGCAGGGAATTGTTTAGATTAGAGGGTAGGTGTTCTTGTAATCATCGGTGCACTCGAAACGAAGATAGGGCGAGCCAATCAATGTGACCAATAGGTAGTGGGGCGAAGGGGAATCACCCAACAGCTCCTCTGGAATCGATGGTAGTCGCCCAAGAAGCTGCTACTCTCCGGTCGACTACCAACAAAATATGAAACCAACACCTAATGGGAAATCTGCAGGAATCTATACATCCCTGATAGTTGCTCCGAATTGATACAGCAAGGAAGCAATTCGGCTCATGATCAATATCTGGGGTTGAAGCCGATTCGGTTGCCAGTGAGAAAGGGCCTTTAGGATGGAGATCCGGTTAGAGAGTAGGAAGCAAGCAAATATGTAGAGTACGTGATAGGGTTTATTCTGATTATACTAGACAGCTGCAATAAGAAACTAGAGGCCCTTGATGATCTGTACTATCTACACTCTGAACGGTACTGGAAAATGAGCAAGCAGACACATCACCAACATATGAGGAGGTTCTAGATCAACGCAAATCCTCTAGGAGTTGAATAATTGGGTTTTCTTTCTTGTGAAAAAACTTCATTTACCAAAGATGTATTTGGTTATGGACTTAGTCTTAGTGTACATTGACCACCACAACGATTAGCAAATGCTTTAAAACAACATTGTGTTGTGTGTATGTTGCTTCAGATAGTGGTCTTGTTTGTCAATTATTCTATCTTGTTTGTCAATTATTAGTGATTGATTGCTAATAAAGGTGTTGAAGGATGGATTTCGAATATTTGATGATTTCCTGTGAGAGGGTTTGGTGGAATATCTCTATGTATACAAAGAAATCCAAGTATGACAAGTATTTTAATAAAACCTAAAAAACAAACATTTCATTCCTTTTTTAACTCTAAATTACTGAACTTAGTCTAAATACAAGTGAAATCCAAGTAAGCATTATTGACATCTTAAAAACAACTAAGAAATTTAGTCTCAGTATAGGAAACCCAATCAAGTATTACTAATCTGTTACAGATTACAAAAATTGTAAAACTTCCAAATTTTACATAAAAAGACGCATGTGGAATTTAGATTAACTCTGCAAATTGTTCACAGGAGAAGAGTTAGAGTACCGGGTGCAATGAAGCGGGTGATGGATTGCTAGTTGTAGTGCTTGGAGCAGGTGACGAGTTGTTGGCTGCAGCGCTTGGAGTCGCCTGGAGGGGAATTCAAACATAGGAAATAAAAACAAGGCAAGATAAGGCAGGATAGCAGGATGCGGCATGAGATGAAAACTTGAATTCATTCGGTAGTGGTTGTTGTGAGTTGGTGTGAGATCTGATTTTCCATCCCATCGTACCTCCTCGGGTGACTCTGTCTGTCACTTCTGCCGACGGACAACTCCGAACATTTAATTTTCCCAGTGAACTCCAAACATTAATTTTTCCAACGATGGCATGTAGGAAAGGCATAGCATGCCTCTATCACATACCATATCGCGTGCCATGCAGGGAGGTAACGGGAAGAACAGTGCCATGCATGGAGGTAACGAGAAGAGGAGGGGTAACGAGATATTAAGTGAGTCTCATGATACATAGATTCCGAATCTGCAATCGAGATAAGCTCAGCGGTCGAAACGTGGAATAGACTGTCATAAAAAGAGTTGTTAAAAAAAAGTCAAACAACTAAAAGATGTTTAAAACAAAGTAGACCGTCAGGATTTCCCACTGTTCACTTCGATAATTGATCGGTTAGTTGATTGTGTGATCTGTAGATATGAGAGAAAGAGAGTGATGAAAACGAAGCAATCAAGTCCATAATTCTAGTGCATCAATGTTGTAGATTGACCACCCTTAAAGCAACCTTATTTTTATCCCAATCCACCACCATCTTTGAATCTCCAAAAATGTACATATGGTCGATGTTTTTTTTTTTTTTTTTTAAACCAAAGAAGAGAATGTAAAGCTAAGAGCTCGGCCTGTGTATTCGTGCTCTTACCACATCCCAACCAGAGACAGAAGAGATGACTTTCCGAGAGCCTTAAGACCTTCTCCTGAATTGGAAGCTCTCTCAAAGAAACCGCAAACTCCCTCTATAGGAAGACTGGGTTCTTTACCAATTCTAGACTTTCTCCCCAATTGAATCCTGTGACAATCTTTGTACAACTTTAATATCTTAAAACTGGTCACCTGGGGTCTTGGATCCACTTCTTCAAAGAGCTTTGCATTCTGAGATCTCCATATTCCTCAACAGACATAAGTCGGGAGCTCTTTATGAAGGGGACAACGCCGAACCTAGTCCTGGAGAGCTAGATCAAAGGAAGCTTGTTTCCATAGATCAGGAATCTGTATTACGAGTGAGATCTCCTTCCAAACTACAAAAGAGAAAGGGCATGAGATGAAGATGTGGTCAACAGATTCAAAGCTAGCACTGCATAGTAGACAACGATTGGGACCCATGAGCCCCCGAGAGGATAAATTGTACCACGTCAAGATTTTGTTGTGGGGGCACAACCAAATAAAACATTTAATCTTCAGGGGTGAATTCCAAACCCATCGCTGATTACACCATCACCCACTAGGAATCTCTGCCAGCTCTGAAGATATGTAATGGTAAATACTATTAGCAGAGAGCTTCCCATTTGACTTATTGATAGCCCATACAAGAGTGTCTGCTTTGTTTGTAGGCTTGATGCCCAAGTGGTTGAGCAAATCAACAAAATTATTCCACTCAGCTGCTTCTTCCTCTGAGAGATGCAGATCAACAACAGAAAGCCAATAAGAATGGGGTCCCAGCATGTTCCAGGCGTAAGCTAGACGAAAACAACCAGCATCATTCAGCTACAAAATGAGGGGTTGAGACAGTTTAAAAAATTCATCTGCACCAACAAAACGATCCACACCCAAATGAACCATAGAGCAATTTCCCGCGTGCTAGGCCAGACCTGCACTTATCCACGGATACACTTTTATCATCCCCGGGCAAAACGGAGAAGCTCTTTGAACCTATTTTCTTTTGGAGTGGATCCAGAGAACCAGAGGCAAGTTCTTTAAATATTTGTCATGTAGAATGTCTTTCCAAATCCCATGCCCAAATATGCCTCTCCATAAGCTTTTGGCACACAAGGCATCCTTGAACCAAAAGAGATTTTTTAACCCCCAACCACCCAGGGACGTGGGGACCCAGGGACGTGGGGAGTGAGATGCTCTCCCACTTAACCAAATGGAATTTTTGCTTATTTCGACTACCTGCCCAAAGGAAATATATCATTTTTTCCTTAAATCATGGACGATAGACACATGAATAGAATCCAACGGAGAACCAATAAACAAAAAGACTCATCAAAACTTCCTTCAAGAGGGTGAGGCTTCCACCCATTGATAGCCATTTATAGGCCCAACATCCAATTCTATTCTCCATCTTCTTGACCAACCAAGCCCAGTTAACCTTCAAATAGTGATTTGGATTTAGGAAGGAGCCAAAGTATTTGAATCCGTTGACCATATCCCCTATTTTATAAGGCATGAACAACTAAATTTGGGACACAACAGATTCATCTACCTCATACTGTAAAAAAAAACACGATTTTTGTGTGCTAATCTCCATTCTTGTGGCCTTGCAAAAAAGTTGTAAAATGCCATGGAAACCTTCCCAATCCTCAAGAGTACCTGCCCCAAACCATAGAACATCATCAACGAACATGAGATGTGATAACGAACATGAGATGTGATAAAGAGTGCAAAGAAGTGATTTTAACACCATTCACAACATTATCCATAGTGACTTGCTGAACTAGTTTACTAAGGCTTTCCATAACAATGAGGAACAATAAGGGGAGCTCAGGCATGGCCGTTCTCTTGATATTATTTTACTTGTAATGCAATGAACCAAACACCTGAGTGGGCCTAATGGTTAAGAACATGTGTTATCTCCAAGGAGGTCACAGGTTCAAAACCGGTGGGGGGTAGAGTTGTTCATTGGCCCATTTATTTGTATTTTAGTAAATTTATTAAATGAAAATGTCTCATAATGTATATAATTATATGATGTTATTATAACATGATACTTACTTTATATTTAAACAGTGTTTTGTCTTATATATTTTTCTCACTTTTTAACACATTGTTATGTTTTGTATCTTTACTTGTGTCATCATTTGGAGATGTAGATATTGATATGTATCAAATATATTTGGTTATTTCATTATTATTTTTTTCTTCAGAAATTAAAAAAAATCATTACATGTTATTTGAGAGTGAATCAAAGTTATAATGTTCCATACATAAGAGATCAACAAAAATCAAATGATTTCATATTAATAGTCTTTAGTTGCAGTAACACTTCAATGTTATTTGGGATATAAATTAAATTGTTTGGTTGTGTTATCTTGTTTGGTTACACTACTTTACAATATATTAAATTTTCTAAATATGAATGTAATTCCTAAATAGATTTATATTAAATTTTACAATTTGATATTGAATATAAATTGTAAAATCTATCTCCATATGTTGATTTAATATAATATTTTACAAAACTATAATAATAATAATAATAATGTTTAATTATTATTGATACTTTTCTTTGTTATTTATATTCAATGAATTTGTAAGTTTATGGCATTGCACATAGATTAAGTAGGTATAGACACTACACAATGCATCTAGAGTTGAATGTGTCACACATGTACCATTAATAAATTAAATTAAAAAAAAAAGACTTTTCAAAATGAAAAAACTAATCATTATAATAAAATAAACCAACATAGAGTGATCTTAACTCTGGATCTACCAAGTGTCTAAAGGTATCAAATTCTTTGAGGTGCAAACATTTTTTAAGTTTTGCACTTTAAAAAAATGTACCTCAAAAAAATTGATCCCTCTCTACATTATAATATAGATATATTGTTTTAAAAAAATTGAAATTTATAAAGATTTTATCTTTATTCACAATTTAGGGAAGCTATCAAAATATATTTCTTGTATATGTATTAATTTATATGTTTCTATTAATTTATGGACCTACTTTAAATATTTACATGAATTAATTTATATGTTTCTATTAATTTATGGACCTACTTTAAATATGTACATGAATGTGTAATCTAAGCATTATTTTTAAATATATACGTTGCAAATATGAGAGACATATTTTAAAGATGTGCAAGTTGTAAGGATGTTATTTACATTTTAATAAAGTTATAAATCAATTTAATCATATTTTTAAAATGTATAACTTGCATATAGCTACAATATAGATATATTTTAAAGATGTGAAAATTGTAAAAATATTATTTACATTTTAATAAAGCTATCAAATCATCTTATAAAGTAAGTTTGTTGGTCAAGATACAAGTTCCATGAATGTGAGTTGGGCCAAGATATAAGTTGCATGAATATGAAGCATGGAGTTATTCACATTTTAGGGATGTTATCATAGTATTGAAATTATGTAAAGTATTTACATTTTAATAAAGTTATCCAATCATCTTATAAAGTAAGTTTGTTGGGCAAGATGCAAGTTCCATGAATGTGAGTTGGGCTAAAATATAAGTTGCATGAATATGAAACATGAATATTCACATTTTAGGGATGTTATCATAGTATTGAAATTATGCAAAGTTTATAATGAAAGGATACAAGTTGCTTGAATGTGAAATATGGAGTTATTTATATTTTAGGATGTTTTGATATTATGTAAAGTTTATAATGAGAGGATATAAATTGTATGAATGTGAAATATGGAGTTATTTACATGTTAGGGATGTTATCAAAACATTAATATTGTGTAAAGTTTATAATGAGAAATTTATAACAAGTTTTTTATTTTTTTATAAAATTATTTGTTTAAACATGTTTTTTAATCAAAAATATTTTTTTAAATAATTAATGTATGTTTTTTTAATTCAAAAAATGTGTATATTCTTTTAAATAATTAATATGTGTTTTTCCAACTCAAGGAGTATGTATATTCTTTTTAAGTAATTAGTATATGTGTTTTTAACTCATGAAGTGTGTATATTCTTTTTAGTCATTGGTGCATGTTTATTTAACTTAAATATTGTGTCTATCTTTTGAATCATTATTATTAGACATGCAAATTAGGAGTATAAAATGTGTCTATCTTTCTAATCATTATTAGATATGCAAATTAAGATAAGTATAAAATGTATTGTGTATGTTGCTTTGTATTACGAATGATATTAATGATATGTGTGGGAAGAATGAGATTACTATATAAATTTATTATAACATTTTAATAGATATTGTAAATGTATATCCATTATAAATTATATTCACTAAATAAAGTAATGATTGCACCAAGATAACATGTGTGTGTTTGGCTACAGTCCAGTATGAGGGAGATCTTGTAACATGTGTGTGTTTGTCAAGTTTGTCCAGTGTTTGTTGAGTAACAAAATAATACAAAGTAAAAAGTAATAAATATTATGTCGGCTATAAACAAAAAAGAATAATTCAAAGTGAAAAGTAAATATGAGACTTAAACTAAAGACTTTAGAGCTTAGGATTAGGTGGTAAATATTATGTCAACCATAAACAAAAAAGAATAATACAAAGTAAAAAAGAAATATGAGACTTAAACCAGAGACTTTACTTTTTACTTTTAATACAAAGTAAAAAGTAAATATGAGACTTTAGAGTGTTCGTGGAGTTTGTCGAGTAACAAAATAATACAAAGTAAACAAAAAAGAACAATACAAAGTAAAAAGTAATAAATATTATGTCGGCCATAAACAAAAAAGAGTAATACAAAGTAAAAAGTAAATATGAGATTTAAACTAGAGACTTTAGAGCTTAGGATTAGGTGGCTCAGGTATTGCACTCAAGGAGCTATTCAAGGAGAGGTTTGCACCTAGGGAGATTTGATCCCTCTCGGTGCTTGATAGAGCCTAGGATTTGGATCTACGCTGATTAAAATAAAGTTGTAACTTAAATGTAATAATAATTACTTTTTATTCATTAATGTATGTTTGTATTTTAAATTAAGTGAGTGTATATTTTTTTGGGTAATTATTCATCATGTGGATTAAAATAAGCATGAAATAAATTAATGTATATCGTTTTGCATTAATTATTTTCTGAATTATTAATATTTTTTAAATTATCTAAATGTGTATATTCTTTTGCATAATTATTGAAAGTGATAATTGAGATAACCATGAAGTTAATTAGTGTATATCACTTTGGATTGAGACAACTATGAAATGAATTAGTGTATCACATTACATTAACAATAAAGAATTAAATTATAAAATATGTTAATTATACATATTATAAATGAATATT